>LR990617.1:2422784-4845569 GCA_905147815.2 Phalera bucephala
AGCTTGTAAAATGGCTGCGGGCTTATTCTTAGCTACCATACATTTACGCCGTAACTGCTAATCTAGTGTTAACATATATATCAATGGTCGCAACCAACAAGATTCTTCTGCATAGTATATAATCACTAGTAGATATTGTCCAAAACTGAGTACAGTAATATTTGGTAAAACATAAAATAAAGGATAATTACACCAAACTATCAGTTTATAAAATTTAACGTTTGCAGGTAGACACAAAATAAAAACCAATACGAAATAATTCAAAGTAATTTGTCGCAAACAATAGATGCGCTCACGTCGTTGGACAATAGAATGCTGATAACGAATACAAAAGGGTACTAATGAACAGCTAGCGGTTCTCAAAGTAATTGTACGAGCGTAACTTAAATAATAATGTAAAAATGAATATTGTAGGCATAGATAACTTGAAAGTGGTTTTAGCGTATTTTGTCCAGATCCAACTCTTTTTTTATAGTAATAATCTTCGATTGTGTATTTTTTTGAGCAAATATTTAGCAGTTTTTCACCCATACGAATTCGTAATTGCTTTCCTTGGCTTGGCTTTTTGCCTTGGTTAATAAGGTTTTATTAGGTATCGTCAAGTGGTCATTGACATAAATGCGACCACTACCTTGCATGCCAATATCACGTGGGCATAACGTTTTCAGTGACCGTGCTGCCGCAACAAAGTCCTCTTTGACGTAGCGATTAAGAAAGGAAACAATTATTGGTTTAATTTTGACTTCATTATTGCGTGAGGGAACTCTAGCAACAAAGTTAATTTGCTGTTTTGTAATGGGGTGTATTATCTTCGCTCCAATCTTGGATACCACGTCGATCAAATTCTCGTGATCTTTCATGGGGACGCCTTTTATCTCCGCGTTATTAAGCCGCAACCATTGGTTTTTCTCATTAAGATCTTCTTCCTGTCTTGAAAAACGATCACCTAGTTGTAATACTTCAACATGTACTTTTTCAACGTTCTGAAGTCTTGCAGCTGTTGCACACATGCTGCAGCTTCTCTGAGAAAGCTCCAAACGAGGTCTTAATGTCAGCGATCTCGGCCTTAATATCGTTGACAGCCGCGACAATACCAATCAGCGGGGCAAGCGTTACTTTAATATGGTCATATTGGCGTAGACCAAATATGAACTTTATACAAACATTTTGAAGTTGCTAAGTTTATCAAGTTGGCTCTCAGTGAGATTAGGATAGCTGGTATCTGCATAATCTAATATAGGAAGGGATTGTGCTAATGCAATTGTAGTGGCGGTTGGCAGAAAATAGCGAAGCCTTCTTAAAGATCCTGCAGATGCAAAAATCTTGCGACTAACTTCCTGCAGATTTTTAGTTTTGGTATACCATCGAACCTAATTTGGGGAAGCTGTGTGGCCAATAAAGACGTACAAAGTCTGGAGCTACCTACAACAATCACTTGTGTTTTAGCTGAGTTGACTTGGAGACCGTAGCTTGTAATTTTACTTAATAAATCCACGCTTGGAATATAATTACTTGCGTATGTAACGCGCATTACATTGCCATCTGTTAATAGAAAATATTAATTTTAGTTCACTCATGAACATCACAATAAAATTCTACCCGAGAAAATCTGCGAGCCTTTTCTTTTTATGAACTTTCGCTAAATGGCGCTGGAGTTCATAGATGGCGCTGATATACAAAATTTAGACAAATCAATACCAAGGCGTAACTGTGTAGGGCGGAAAAATGAAGAAATTTGTATTTCACACGGGCGCTAGGAAAGTTGGTTCTGGAAAATTCCGATTGATGGCAGTTCACGTAGTTAGGCTGGTTAGGAGCCATAACCTTGTGGCTGGTGATAACTATGATATCAATCACTAGATGGCGGTAATAAGCAATTTATTATTGTAGTTATTAAATGTTACAATAGGATAGATCCATCTTTCTTTTCGTAGATTTTTATCTAAGAAAAGATAGAGTACTGGCCTGTGCTACACTATCGCATTAGGTTATAACCTAGAAGAATAGTGTATTATTGAAATGATAATGCACGACTAAAGTTAAACAGATAGCTTTTGGTATAAATCCTATATCTTCACATCAATGCTTCACATTAAAAGAGGCATCTCTCAGAGGCACATTGCAACGCATAACCCATAAGGTATAGTTGTACATGTGGTAAAAATTAAATCTTATAAAAATCTTTGCTTAAGGTATTACAGGGAAGTTTTTTCATGAAGTGAAAAGCTAGTAAGTATTTACCACGCGGACCCGGTGCGGATTGATGCAGGAAGTTTTGTCTCCATCTGCTGTTGGATTTTATCAAGCCCCTCATAAGGCTACCAATTAACTTTAATGATGATCTACTGAAGTGATAACCAGGACCGATCGCTTAACGTACCTTTCGAAGCACGAAGACGTTCAAACAATTGATCTCAGGCTGACCCAGTTGAACCCTGTTGAACCTGTATTTTACCTTTTAATTGATGCAATGCAATTAACCGCTAATAACACTTCAGCTTCGCAGGGCTATGAGCGTCTCGTCTCTGTCATTGAGAATATATTATGTACTATCCCAAACTTGTAGTTAAACCACTATAAGGATTCATTTTGTATGCAATACCGGCGGCTGTCTGAGACACAAACGTTGCAGATAATCCGCGAGATATAAAGAAGGTAGTAATGCGCTGACAATTTACTGATGTCTTATATGTCATAAAAGCAATTAAAACCATAAATAAAACCTTTTGCAAAAGATCGCTTATATCATAGCAAAATGATTTTCATTTCATTGGACATTGCTTGATGGGCGGGGTGAGGTATTTATATAATTATTACTTGCAAGTGAAAAGATTTCGAAACTATTCATGCCTAAAATCTGTCAATGTTTTTCTTACAATTGATTTTCTTTGTTGAAAAAACAACAGAATCACAATCTTCATCATTATCATCATCGTCAGCTTTCTATAGTCCGTTGCAGGGCATAATCCCCCTATTGTGCCATTTTTTTTCTGTCTTGTGCCAATCTACCCCAAGTCCTTTCTATAGGTATACTCATATTAACTTCTAACAATTTTTTTCTTCAAAAATTTTCCCTAGTCATACGTATTCAAGTAAGCTTTACGCCCTCAGTGGTAAAGGATTCTACACGTGTAGGGGAAGGCAAATCTTGTAAGCCAACCGCTAATGCCCCGGCAGGAATTGTATGAGGCATTAGGAAGCCCCAGCCAGAGCGCATTGTAAAAATGGGGTTTATGGGTCATTCCGTATGTTTCCTTTAAATAATGAATTTTAAGTTAGGTTTATAAGGTTGGCTTCCGTTGGGTATTGTTTGTTATCCGTCTGTTTGGTATAATTTTACAGGAAACTATTCAACATTTTTTTAAAAGTTGTGTGCTTTATCATTCCGAAAATCGGAAATGAAATTAAAAATGGGAGCTTCAACATAATTTAACATACTTATGTTACTTAAATATTTTGCGTTGGACTTGTTCTTATCTGCAGATAAGCCGGCAATTATATTATATTTCAAACACATTAGGTACTCAAACCGTTGGATTGTCCAGGCGCAGTTTGCCACTAATAAAATGAAATATAGAATGTCACGCCTTTCTTCTATAAACGGGTTGGCAGAGATGTACTGTGTAAATTTCGCCGACAAATCGAACTGTTCAAATAGCTCCATTTTCTTAATTAAATATAATTTTGCACAAGATCATGAAGTGCGAAGGTATATATAATATCGTTTAAAAATAATGTTGACTCTACAATAACTGTACCAGGCCACACACATCAAACTCTCGAACACACACATACCTACCCACCGTATCTCACTATACAAAGCGTCCTGTCTATGGGACATGTTCCCACATTCCCGCGAACTCTTCGCATCTCCTAGCGCCCTAGTACCCCGCCGCGACGAAACACGTGAGGTGACGTGTCACGCTGTATTCCTACGTCACACATATGTCACGCTTCGTGCTACACACATGAGTATAGGTAGGCATGTATATTAGGTATATCTTGCGTTTCGTCTGGGGCATAAATTGGACACCCGTATAACTACTGATCCTACGTCTTGCGTTTCGTCTGGGGCACATGTTGAATACATGTATGATGTCTTTCTTTGGACTTGTGACGTGTCTTGTTTGCCAATCATTTTATGCAAGTAAGATGAAATAAATTATTGAATGTAAAACATTTCATACTCATAAGTTTTCCATCGACTAAATGATAACTTGATTGTATATAAAAGTGCATTTATTAAACTATGTTATTATAAAATTAATAATAAATATAATGTATGTATGCCCGCAGGGCAGCTTGTGGCGAGCTGTTGGTGAGTAACGACACCACGGACCCGAGTGCTTCAGAGAGTCGAACAGGGCCCCTAACTCGGCGTGTCTTCGTCGGTCGAGTGGAAACCGAAGGGTGCCTGCAGGACTCTCGGCTCTGGCTAGCCTTAATTGGCCGTCCAGAGAGGAGCCGTGAGAGCTATATCGACGTAGGAAGATAATGCGTTCCTACGTCGATGTACTCCAGGGGTGGAAGTGTTAAAGGGCATAACGCCGCGAGTAACTTCGGAGAAAGCGCAGCACACCTCTCTACACCCCTGAGCCGCTCACACCGGTGTTGCCCTCAGTTGTCCTAGGACGACCGTTTGAGGGCCCATCTAGTAAGCGGCGAGTCACCGCCGGCCACGGGTAATTAGGTATCACTAATTATGGCCGGTGTCCGTCCCCTTTGAAATAGTCCGGTTTTTGTCCATCAAACCTCATTTACATAGTCCTTGTTTCTTTCCATAATTTACAATAGTCCTTGCACCTGCCGGGGTCAGTTCGCTGGTTATGTTTCTTCATTTTCAGCAAGTGATCTCAGCAGGTGGCTTACATAACATTAACTTCTCGCAAAGGGCCTCTACGTGTTGGACCCATGTCCCCATGCAAGCCTTTCAAAGGTCCGGGTAAAGCCCGTGAATCTCAGCGAGATACATATAATATAATATAATATTAGCCCTGTCATGAAACTGTCCCACCGTTGGGCACGGGCCTCCTCTCAAATTGAGAGGGTTTAGGCCATAGTCCACCACGCTGGCCCAGTGCGGGTTGGCGAACTTCACACACCTTCGAGAAACTCTCAGGCATGCAGGTTTCCTCACGATGTTTTCCTTTACCGTTAAAGCAAGTGATAGTTAATTTTTAATACGCACATGCTTTCGAAAAGACAGAGGCTCTAAGGTTTAGGTCTAGGTTTGAACCGGAGACCTCTGACTTTGCAGTCCAACGGTCTAACCACTAGGCTATCACTACTTGTATATATTATAATTTTTAATTTGTTTATGTTGTATTTTATCTTCTATAAATAGTTATTAATTGACGATTGGTAATCAGCTCTTCTTAATTTAATTTTCCATATCTAGGTGGAGTTAGCCGAGTCGGTACGAGGTATTCTTATTTTGAAACGTTGGCGAATTTCGTTACTGATATTGGTAGTCAATGTACTCTGAGTTGGTAGTGAAACATTACATTTGTGTGTCACTTTCGTATCGTCGAAAATACTGCCCACCTAGGCGTATGCCGCATTTTACCTTCGTACTAAATAAAGATCATCCAAATACTTAGCGGAATATTACTTGATACGATATTTTATTACTTACCCACAGAAATCTAAAGACCTCGTTATTTGAATTGTCCATTATTTGACAGATATCTACTTAAGTGACGCTTATACTATGAAGTGAAACTGGTCATTCATTAGTGTTATTTACTTCTTTCTATAACTGAAACACCGTTAAGCCTATATTCTTCAAGCAGGGGTGACATAGGTGTACTGTGTACACCCATATCGCTGTCAATGTAATAGAGGAGAGTTAATTGCCATTCTACCGGGCACAATTTCAGACTCCAGGCTGATATTGAGAATGTTTCAATAGACAACCACACTTTGTCCGATCTAGGATTTAAAACCGTAAGCACTGTCCACTGCTGGACATAGGCCTCTCCAAGTACACGTCGCACAAACACCTCAAATTGGTACCGTCTGTGAATCCCCACTTGAACATGTTTTCCTGGCTTCGGCCGACCTGAGTTTGAAGTCTATTACAAGCTTAGATGGATTTGAAAGGTTTCCAGACTAGCCATGGTAATTTATGACCTGGTGGGAGACTCTCAGCAGGTGAAACAGAGGGATTTGGTAGGAATACTTCTTCTTTCCATAGACTATATCTCGCTTTTGTTGGCTCTAAGGTTTATGGTTCGACGCACGTAGCTACTTCTGCGAAGCAAAATTACACACGTTCATGCACACATACAAACTTTAAACATTTACTTATAACCCCACATGCACGCGCACACACACACACTTGGGAGCGCCAGGCCCCACACCAGACACAACACCCGTCTGGCTGGAAGATCTTCCCTTTGAAAATACTGCACAATGTTCCTGCTAAATTGAATTTGGCACTGCAAGATAAAGGCCTGGTGGAACTCTGTACACTCTGCCTACCCCGCGAGGGAGCTGGCGTGATGATATAGATAGATTGAAGATAAAGGCTGCCGCTAAGATCGCCACGACGACCGGTTTTTGCTGTAACGACGTACGAAAGACGTACCCCAAAGATCGGTCCTGTATTACTCCGAGATTTATTTTTCCTACCATTTGAGAGTAACAACATAATACCTTTGGTTTGGGTGTCGTTGCCATGGCGATTTCTAAGGGTGCAGACGGCGGTTATTGAGGGGGTGGAGTTACCAGAACGACATAAAATGCTAGGCAATATTTAGTGTGTCACCGTTACCAGGCAGCGGGCAGGATGCCTAGGAATCCTAGTTAATAGATGTGGTATTTTGCGCAATGGTATTTCTTTTTTTGTTAACGGCTCTGACGTCGGAAGATGAGCGCTGGCTGATCATGAAGGTTTCTAGCACCATGGTAGGTTCGGTTTCGTTTTTGTAATGAGGTTAGATAAATTAGTTTCTGCTATTAATAATGCAATCAAGGTTTTATGGACACACAAGGATCTTTTGGCCCGTTTGTTTAGAACAAACCACTTTCAGGTCTTATGTTACAGCTTGTAGATAGAGAGCCAGAGAGATATGTAAGGAAAGAGCCTGTTGGAACTCTGTACTCTCTGCCTACCCCGTAAGGGATCTGGCGTGATGATACCCAAGTGCTCTTTTTAATTAGTACCGGCGGATCCACCTGTTGAAATATCTCCTTGGAAGTAGAAAAGAAGTATTAAATGGTAACCCTAATTTTACACCAATTCTCCCTGTCAATGTCATCCACGGATCCTTGTAGCACTATAATGTATAGTGCGTCAGAGAAAGATTTCAGCAGGTGGGTCCGAACGGTTATTACTAATTAAAAAAACAATTTGAGTAAATTTCAATTGCAAACGGCAATTTTGCGACTGCCGTGAAGTGACATTTCACTTGATGACAGCATTATTTTCGATTTTGGCCGCGCGTCAAAAGATCTTATACGACTGTTTGTGTTTTTTTGTAAACTAAACTTTTTTCTATGAAGAGGCGTGTCTACAATCAGTATATGGGATAAGGCAATGATAAATGGACGGACGATTTAGCGCAGCGATTAAGAGCTTAAGCCGCTCCGCCTACTGTGTCTAATAGTCGTCTGTGACAAATCTTTGTGTGATCCACAATTATTTGTTCCGGTCTGGGTATTTGTGTATGTGAATTTTCATGTTTGTAGACGCACCCACGACACGGGAATTAATACTAGTGTGGGCCGAAAATATTAGTCGGTTGAATTCGAGTTCAGGATTTAAAACTCAATTTGGAGGTCAAGCGATCATTTTTATTGACACAGTTTTGCAAAAACCCAATTTTAAGCACTGTCGGTCATCAATGTTAGCTGATTACGCATGTTAGTATAATTATACTGATAAATTAACAAAAGTTTATGCGCAATTTTGATAGTGTACTCGGCTCTCTTGGTTCTTCGAAATCCATGTGTAATGGTTATATATTAACAACGATTCCTGCACTAAGCTCACTGCTTGTATCGCAGGAACCAGACCATTTCAAATATTCTGGTTTACAATTTTGTTGGACACAGGTTCAGGTACAAGTTAGAACAAAAAATATTAAAAAGAAAAGCAAACAAAATTGACTCACATTAAAATAAAGGTAACGTTATTATAAAATATTATATTAAACTATTAAATTAAATTAAAAATACTCAATAAATCATTGTAATGCACCAAAAACCAAGACAAATAATAATCTCCTGTATGATACAAGCTTGCTTGTGCGTATCGTGTGCGACTGTAATTGATTATGTGTGTATGTGTGCGTGCGTGTGTGTATGTATGTGTGCGTGCGTGTGTGTGTGTGTGTGCGTATGTAAGTGTGTGTGTCTAAATGAATAAACTACCATGTTAAAAATATCGAATAAATTAAATAAATTCGACAAACCAAACTCAAATATTTGATTTCGTACATAATATAAACCTCTCCACTTAGGAATTAAAAATTTTACGTATATTATTTTTTTATGACCTACTAACTAATCTACTGGATCGGAACACGGCGAGAAGTTCATCGGGATTATCTGTTTTTTGTTTAGTTCTAATGTTTTTTTTTATCACGTTTTAACGTTAGAATATTAAAGTCACAAATAAGTTTACGATCTAGCTTTAGTTTAATGCCTTGCAGTCGATATGTGAGGCAGGCTCAAGCCCTGTCAAATTTGCACCAAAAAACTACTATTCCTGTTTCCTTCTAAGGGGTAGGCTTACCGCTTAGAAGGAAACAGGGGTAGAGAAAAACGTAAGGAGGTGCTTAGGTACTCATACTCAAAGTAATGTTTAAACTTTTATTTTATCTGGTGCCAAAACTCTGTAATAATTAGCCTCTAAGAAAAAGTACCGTGATTTTCTATAATTACTTGCCACGTCCAGCGCCAGGGTGGTCGTTAATCAAATGACGAGGAAGATCTTCTGCTTCCCTTTTTAACGCACTAGAAAAATATATGATGCATCCCTCTCACACAAAAGCATTCCTGGGGATATGCAATTATACATAACCGTTCTAAAAGGACGTATGTACGTTACATCAGGGTATGGAAATAAGAACTTTATGCAATTGAAATGTGGTCGATAATATTTATCATTTCGTCGTCTTTCTTTATTCATAGTGACGGAGGGATGAAGCAGCATGTGGTTCCCCGCAATGTGTGTTAAACAAAAATATATTTCGGTACATATGCATTTAAGTTGCAATTCGCTTGTTGCGGTTTTTACTAAGCCGATGGGGTAAGTGCGTACCATCTAAATTAGACGTTGGATGTTTTGAATTAGGGTTCATTGTAGCTTGTGGTAGGTATTGTAGTGAACTCTTGGTGCTTTCTGAAGCCCTAGTACCGAATGCCCTTTAACACGTGACGTCATCGGCATTCACACGGGTTCTCTTTAACAATCGACTATTGAAAGAAGTTCTGCTTTTTTTGTTGTACGTACATACTCTACGTACCAGAGATAGAATAGTATTTTTTACGTCGCTTTAGCAAAGAGAGATCATAGTATGAGGTCCTGGGACGCAATTATGATATTAGCCCTGTTAAGAAACTGTCCTACCGTCGGACACGGGCCTCCTCTCAAACTGAGAGGGCTTAGGTCATATTACACTACGCTGGCCCAGTGCGGGTTGGCGAACTTCACACACCTTCGAGAAACTCTTAGGCATGCAGGTTACCTGTTTTCCTTCACCGTTAAAGCAAGTGATAGTTAATTTTTAATACGCACATGCTTTCGTAAAGATAAATGTGCGTGTCTGGGTTTGAACCCGAGACCCCTGACTTTGCAGTCCAATGGTCTAACCACTAGGCTAGCAGTGTTATTGGCAATCAATGTTCAAAACTTTTTAGTAGCAATCCAGCTGGTGGAATTGTTCTGAATCCTGGTTTATTGTCGACCATAGGTTCCAATGTAATATTGCCTATTGCCATTATACCGGACACACTTTGGATTGTTATTGAAAGTTTTTCGATAGAAAACTAGTGTTGTAAAAATGAGCACTGAACGTTAGCCTTTAGCGCTGAGTCGACGCTTACGACCGTTGAAGCACGTTGAAAACTAGAGCGTTTAAACGCCGACTCGAACGTTTTTACAACACTATAGAAAACCCTATTTTCTCCGGCTTGATTCGAACCCAGGACCTTGTGATTGCCAATCGCACTATCCGCCAATACACCAACTAGGCAGTTGAACTGGTTTAGTTCTATCTATATAATATATCATCATGATAGATCCCTTGCGGGGTCCCTTGTTGGTTAAGTCGGTATTGGAAATCGTATCTATCTATCATTGAAGCTAATTATATCCCTAGTAGGTACAGGTTCGATGCCTCGTAGATGCTCGTAAATATTGAAATAGACGTACACCTCTTGGGGAAACTGGCGTTCGTTTCGAGTAACTCAGTTACTTTTATTTATATTCTACGAATGTGGAAAAACCAAGGGATTTGGCGCTTGCGGTTTTATAACGGTGCCGCTACACGCTCCAACATCTTTTTGTAAAAATACCAACTATTATTGACTTTGACACCAAAAGAAGCATTCGTATAGTCTAAAAAAGCACTTGCCAACGATAAAAACTGTAGCGCAAAGTGTAATTAACTACAATTTTGCACTAGTAAGCAAGTTAAGGTTTACTGTAAACATTATTTCTGCCATTTTACGACGCTGCCATGCACCATAATATTGCCGTGTCAGTTAGCATGGTTTCATACAGGTCCTTATAACAAAGCTTATCAAAAGACATATATCATGAGGTTAAAGGTCTCGCCAAATAGTCGACGCAGTGCGACGGGAGCGCAGCGGTGGCGTGGCTTGGGGAGTTGTAATGTACTGAAATGTACGGGAGATGCTACACAGCGCAGCCACGCTCGGCGAGATGGCAAACGTCACAACCGAACTAGCCGAGCTTTTCTGTCGCGTTCCCGTTGCGCTCCGTCGGCTGTTTGAGCAAACCTTAAAGGCCTCGACTGACTTTTTGCTACATGCATACAGATTTTACCCGCGAACTTAACCAGGTCCAACTTGTGAAGGGGCTTACTCGCTTTAAGTTTTTCAGTACATGGTTGCTACTCGGGAATCTTTCTGCCCTACGGCTGTCAGTTCTACAACACAGGCTCGTAGAACTGACCTTCAACGACTACTATACTAAGTAACGGCCAAAACTAATGGCGCTAATAAACAGAATTGTCATAAATCACTAATCTGAACACGTCAAAAGCTGGTTAACTTTGGTGATAGCTAAAAACAATGCGATCTCCTTTGTAGCGTCTCTCTGGGCTATGAGCAGTTCAAAACCCGCATGCGAGTTAAATTGTAATCCTACTAATCTCATGTGAAATTTTGTAGTTTGGATGTTTGTTACTCAATACGAAGTAATATCGTTTTGTGAATACTACCCAAATTTCAATAGCCATAGACTAGCATGGACAGTATACTTAATAAATCTATTTCTGAACCTAATATCGCTGGACAACCTGTTGAAGTGACACCTCCAAACTATAACATACAACGCATGAAAAGACGGAGGGAGGAAGATATTCAATATATATTCAATTCAATAATTTTAAAGAGGAAATTAAATCCATGTTTATGGCTCAGGAAAATGAAATTATATAAAAAGATCACACCGACTCTTATGGAGATAAAACAGACCAATAGCAATATTTAAAACTATGACACTATTGGCAGCTCAAAACGATGAATTTAAAAAGAAAATACAATTATTGGAGGAGCAAGTTAAGAAGGATAAAGAATATATTACACTATTGGAAGATAAACTTGTAGATATACAAAGAGGATCTAGAAAGACTTGCATAGAAATAAAGAATGTCCCAAAGCATAACTTAACAGAAACTAAAGAGGAAGTGATAAATATGGTCGAATCTAGAGATTAGCGCGATAGATCGCGCTCTATTTATTGCAAAATTACTAAGGCTGATACAAAAGATATATATAGAGTACCAGCCAAAAAAGAAGGGAAGAATAATACTCCTATTATTATAGAAACATCGTCCACCTTGTTGAAGTCTAATATCATAAAGAGATGCAAGAATTGTAATCATAAAAATAAAGGAAAACTATGTGCCAAACATTTGGGATTTAAGAAGAATGAGGATACTCCTATATATGTGTCCGAGCAATTAATTGCCAAGGGAGCTCGTCTTTATTTCTTAGCATGAGAGCTGGTTAAGTCAAAGGAATATAAATACTGCTGGACCAACTTTGGAAGAGTATATGTTAGTAAAGATGATAAAACATCTATTATCGCAATTAAGAATGAAACACAGGTTCATAAGTTAATTACTTAAATATGACTATTTCTAGTGCTTTTTTCTTATGATAGGAACTGGCGTAGTAAAAGTCTTGTGTACCTATTTATTAACACACTAATAACAAATTCCGGCCATCTAAAAATACTTACATTTTTATTTTGTCATTGTCATTTATCCTTAAAAATACATACTTACACCCTAATTCAACTTACAAAAAAAAATACCGCCCTTCACATTATACATACATACTCATTCGTTAATACATCCACACACAAACTTACACAGAACACAAAATTCGTACAACAAAACACTATTTACATATTTCGTAATATTTTATTTGGCTATTCATTTAACTTATACTTATATCCTAACAAATATATTACAAAACCTATTATACTTACTTTGAAAAGCCATGAAATATATTGCGTATCAAAACCATTCCGCTTATGTCGATGTCTCTTGTTAAATAAACAATATTATATCATAACAAATTGCAATGGATAACACAATATTACCTATAATGCACTAGATGACTTTGAGATCGCAAAATCTAAACTATGTAGTATTGAAAATTTTTCAAAACGAGTTAATATTAGTAATACTGATTTTACAGTTATTTCTCAAAGTATTAGGAGTATTCACAACAATACTGATGATTTATACGCTAATTTAAGTAATTTAAACTTTGATGTTGACCTAATGATATTGAGTGAATGTAGAATTAACCCTAACAAACCTGTACCACAACTTGATAAATATCTATCATTCTCTAGAACCAACCACCTTAACCAATGTGATGGCGTGGTTGCATATATTAAGAATACTCGTAGTATTAGTGTTCAAGAAATTAAATTGGTACACGTATCATATTTACAGATTAAAATCTCCAATCTCACTTTTCTTGGTATCTATCGATCTCCATCTAATATCAATGCAGATCAGTTCATAAACTCCCTAAACTTACACTTGCAGAAAATAAGTTCATGTAGTAATATCATATTGACCGGTGACATAAATATTAATATTTTACCGAAAGATAACGAAAATAATCAAGAATGCACGATTAGACTTGTTAACCATGCACGGTCTGCTTCCAGGACATAATATCCCTACGCGACAGAAGAGCTGTTTAGACCATTTCTTTCTAAAATTACATAAAAACAATCTGGCTGACATTACTGTTTTTGATACTACTATAACAGCCCAACATATGGTATTAGTAAAGATGACTCAAGCTGTTTTAAATTATAAATGCTCTACATTTAGGTCATATATTGACTATAATAAAGCATTAATCTTATTAAAGAACAAGAATCTGCAAGACTTATTTTCTTATAGTAACCCAGAAACCGTATGTGAAATATTAATTTTAAAAATACAAGAATGTCTATCTATATCATCACCCCAGATCCCTTACGGGGTAGGCAGAGAGTACAGAGTTCCAACAGGGTCTTTGCTTACATACCTCTCTGGCTTCCTCCACTCTCATAGTTCGTCTCATACACGCTCGCCGGTTACGGAGACTGCTTATCCTACAGATAAGACCCGGTCTGTTTGGTCATGGTAAGATAGTCTAGGTCTTCCCCAGTACCTAGATCCTTCCACATTCGCATTGTATATCAATTTTGTAATTTTTTCTTCGGACATTCTTTCTATATGCCCGAACCAACGGAGCATACCCTTTCTCATCTTTACACCGATACTATCTTTCATACCTACTCGCTTTCTTACTACGCTGTTGCGAATATGATCGGTCAGCTTCACTCCGCACATCTTCCGCAGAGCTCGCATTTATCCTACTTTCATTCTCCTTTTACATACCCAGCTCTCGCTGCCATATAACAGCGTTGGGACGAGCACTCCGTTATTTGTGGCCAGCTGCGCCTTTTGGCTTAAGTGCCGGCTCCCAAGTGGCTTTCCCATTGCACCATTCACTCTGTTCCCTGCACTCACTCTTCTCTCTATGTCAGCGGTGTATTTCCCATCCTTACTGAATGATCATCCAAGATATACAAACTCATTCACTTGCTCCAGCACATCGCATATATACCAACCACAATTCTTGCATTCGTTCTGGTTTCTTCCCGTTCAAAAACCATAATCTTGGTTTTCTTTACATTCAAATGTAAGCCATTTTTCATGCAGTCGTCTTTCATAACTGTGACTAGTGTCTGCAGATCAGTGGCTGTTGGCGCTATCAAAACAGCGTCATCTGCATATAGTAGATGATTTGCCACTAGATCACTCATTTGTACACCTTTATTTATCGCTTTCAGTCTTTTAAGACTTTTATCCAAATATATTATAAATGGACTAGCGGACAACACGCAACCCTGCTTGACGCCGATTTCAACGTCAAACCAGGATGACCTGTTACCACCCACCCGTACGCACACTTGCTGTCCACATAGGTGGAATGGACGGCTCGCAACAGAGTGCCATTTATACCATACTCAGGTAAAAAGTCTCTTTTGCACAAATCTATCAAACGCCTTCTCCAGATCCACAAAACCGCAGAAAATCTTCCGGCCCACTGCCAGATGCTTCTCTAAGATGTTGCGGAGGGAGAAAACTTGATTCGCACATCCTCTTCCGGACCTGAAACCACCTTGTGTCTCGCACAACATTCCATCGGACTTCTCCTTCTCAATACAAGTATGTCAATCAGAAAATACTATAAGAATGATAACACCGCGAAAAACCGGATAATTAAACCTTGGATCACTATAGGTATTTTAAGATGTATTAGGAATAGGAATGAAATGCAGAAAAATCTTATACTGGATCCTGAAAATTAAATATTAAAAATAGCATATAAAAGATACAGAAACCATTGTCTATCTATCTCTATCTATATCATCACGCCAGCTCCCTCGCGGGGTAGGCAGAGAGTACAGAGTTCCAACAGGTTCTTTCCTTACATACCTCTCTGGCTTCCTCCACTCTCATAGTTCGTCTCATACACACTCGCCGGTTACGGAGACTCTTGACTTGCCCTTCAGCTAAGACACGGTCTATTTGGTCATGGTAAGATAGTCTAGGTCTTCCCCGGCACCTACATCCTTCCACTTTCGCATTGTATATCTGTTTTGTCATTCTTTCTTCTGGCATCCTTTCTATATGCCCGAACCAAAGGAGCATACCCTTTCTCATCTTTACACCGATACTATCTTTCATACCTACTCGCTTTCTTACTACGCTGTTGCGAATACGGTCGGTCAGCGTGACTCCGCACATCTTCCGCAGAGATCGCATTTCGACCGCATTTATCCTGCTTTCGTTCTCCTTCTTACATACCCAACTCTCACTGCCATATAACAGCGTTGGGACAAGCACTCCGTTATGCATGGCCAGCTGCGCCTTTTGGCTTAAGTGCCGGCTCCCAAGTAGCCTTCCCATCGCACCATTCACTCTATTACCTGCATTCACTCTTCCCTTTATATCAGCGGTGTATTTCCCATCCTTACTGAAGGCGCATCCAAGATATACAAACTCATTCACTTGCTCCAGCACATCGTTACCAACCACAATCCTTGCATTCGTTCTGGTTTCTTCCCGTTCAAAAACCATAATTTTGGTTTTCTTCACATTCAAATGTAAGCCATTGTTCATGCAGTCGTCTCTCATAACTGTGACTAGTGTTTGCAGATCAGTGGCTGTTGGCGCTATCAAAACCGCGTCATCTGCATATAATAGGTGGTTTATCACTAGATCACCCATTTTTACCCTTTCAATCATCGCACACAGTCTTTGAAGACTTTTATCCAGATACACTATAAACAGTCTAGCGGACAACACGCAACCCTGCTTGACGCCGATTTTAACGTCAAACCAAGGTGACATGTTACCACCCACCCGTACGCATGCCTTGCTGTCCACGTAGGTGGACTGGACGGCTCGCAACAGGGTGCCGTTTATACCATACTCTGGCAAAATGTCCCAAAGTCTCTTTCGCACGACTCTATCAAACGCCTTCTCCAGGTCCACAAAACCGCAGAAAACCTTCCGGCCTACTGCCAGATGCCTTTCTACGATGTTGCGGAGGGAGAAAACTTGATCCGAACATCCTCTTCCAGACCTGAAACCTCCCTGTGCCTCACACAACACTCCATCGGACTTCTCGCGCATTCTCCGTTCAATAATTTTACCATACACCTTAGCTGCCAAGCTGATCAAACTGATGGCCCTGTAATTGGCGCAGTCATATTGTGAGCCCTTGCCTTTATACAAGGGTACTATGACTGCGCGGCGCCAATCTGTAGGGACGCTACCGGTCTTCCAGCAAAGATTTGCGAGGACCCAAAAAGCGTCCCGGACGCAAGTTCCACCATATTTAATCATCTCGGCAGATATCATGTCTATTCCCGCAGCTTTACCATTTTTCATACTTCGTATCGCCCATTCAACTTCTTCCATAGTGATGTCCTCTGTGGATTCTGGTGCCGCAAACTCGCCTCTGGGCTCGTCTGTGGCACCAGCATCCGGGGCATTCTCATACATTTCTCCATAGTATTCACTCCACCGGTTTAGCACAGCTTGTGTGTCTGCAAGAATGTCACCATCCTTAGATTTTATCTTTTCCATTCTGGAGCCTGACGAATCACCTCGAGCCTTTCTCACCTTGCTCCAAAAGAGTTTGGTGTTATTCTCGAAGTTCTTCGTCAGCCTCTCCTCCTCAATCACACTAGCTCTTTCACGCTTTTCTTTCACTAAGGTTTTGGTGGCATTCTTGCATTGCCGGTATATTTCTTTCTTCATCTCCGTCATACTGTCATTTAGATTCAAAGAAGAGACATAGTTCTGCCACGCTTTCTTCTTACTTTCTACAGAGCTTTTTAACTCTGTGTCCCACCATGCATCCCCTTTTGCTATGCTATGCTTCTTTGAGCAGCCACATACTTCTTTCGCTGATTCTACCAAACTCTCTTTCAGACAATTCCAGCATTCATCTATGTTTGAGTCCGAAGAACCAGCTGTCAAAAGCTTGTCCCGGACTCTGTCTTCATACGTTCTCCTCACGCTCTCATCTTGCAACCTTTCAACCTTGATTCTTTCAAGGCCTCCGAAGGGATACGCTCTCGCCAGTGCCTCCACTTCCTGAACAAACCACTGAACCGCGCAATTACGAGATAGTGGTCCGATTCAAGAGTGGGGCCTCTATATGCACGGGTATCTTGAAGTTTACTTCGGAGAAACCATTGTAATAATCTAATTAAAAAACTAAAACATAAATATGACCGAGAAAAATTAACTAGAGCTGAAAAAAATCCTAAAACACTTTGGAAGACTATAAATACGGTTACACAACGGAAACCAAATAAGACATAAAACCTAGCTCTACGAGATATTTTGCATTCACCTCAGGATTCGGTTAACTATGTCAATAATTATTTTGCTACAATTAGGCAAACACTCGATCAAGAAATTACCACAAGTACGACACCTTTCGATAGATCCAGCATTAATGAACTTATGCGTACACAATCTTCCTCATTAGACCTAAATGACACTGACAATACGGCGGTATGCTCTATATTAATGAATCTTAAGGCAGAAAGTGCCCCTGCTTGGGAGAAGATACCAACTATGTTCCTAAAACCTGCTTCTCCGTTAGTGGTACCGCTTATTACACACCTAGCAAACCTATCTTTTAAAGAGGGTATTTTTCCAGCAGCTTTAAAACAAGAAATCATCACTCCTGTGCAAAGGGTGGAGACAACAACGAGGTTTGTAATTTTATACTTATTTCCGTACTACCCGTTATCTCTAAAATAATAGATAAATTCATTAATACGCGAATAATAAATTACCTTGATAAATTTAAGATATTATCTCCATCCCAATTTGGTTTTAGACGCAATCTATCAACTGAAGATGCTACAACTACACTAACGTCTTTTATTGTAAAAATGTAGATGCAGGTAAAAAATATCTCACAGTATTTCTGGATATTAAAAAAGCCTTTGATACCGTCTCTGTTTCCATTCTTAGGCACAGGCTTGAAAGTATAGGCATTAGAGGTACTCCACCTAAAATCTTGGAAAACTATCTCTCTGTTCGCAAGCAGCAAGTGAGAATAGGAGAATATGTGAGTGAAAAGTCTTTTGTTACATTCGGCGTCCCTCAAGGGAGAGAACCTATTCTTAATTTATATTAATATTAAATGTAGCATGAACCTAACTAATGGTAAAGTATTCTCCTATGCAGATTATAGTGCGGTCGTATTTACGGGAAAACTTGGACTGAAGTACAGAACACAGCTGAAACAGGGCTTGCCACTATTGCGAGCTGGTTAAAGGTTAAACATTCGAAAAGGAGTCTCCAACTACTGTCAAAGAATGTATTGTTGTTACCGAAATAAAGATTTTTGATTTTGATTTTTGATCACGCAAAAACGGCTAAACGGATTTAGATGAAATTTAGCACACAGATAGTTTTATTACCTGGATTAATACATAAGATACTTTTTATCCCGGAAAAATGTAAGGTTCCTCTCTAAAGTCAACGCGGGCGAAATCGCGGGCAGTAACTAGTAATTAATAACCAACTTTCACTGCACGTGTGCCTTCTGTTACATTATAATCGTAAAGCGGGTACTCTGTAAATAATATGAATGCAGGCACGTGGCTAAAACTATACCTTGGCTATTCTTATTGTGTGTGTGTGTGTGTGTGTGTGTGTGTGTGTGTGTGTGTGTGTGTGTGTGTGTGTGAATGATCTACGCTGTTGGCCGCAGGGCCTTTACAGCTTCACTGGACAAGTTGGCTATTCTCGTATTACGTACCATAATACAGTATTAGAAAATGCTTTCCTACACTCGTAGTAGTTTGACGATAGTTTAGTCCAGAATGTCTGGGTGTTTGTGTAAATTTCATGATTGTAAACACGCACTTGGTGAGGCGTGGACCAAGGTGGACCAAGACCGTGACAGAGTGGTGTCCCAAAAAGGAACGCAGGCCTAGAGGCAGACCATCAACCAGATGGAGCGATGACATCGTGAATGTGGCCGAAAAATTGTGGAATAGGCTATTACAGGACCGGAACGAATGGCGTAATAGAGGAGAGACCTACACTAAACGAAACGCACCCACGACACAGCAATGATTCCTAGTGTTAAAAAGAAAAACAGTGGACACACTTACCAGAGTTGGAAAATGTCTACTTCTTGTCATCTTTCCCCTTTGGCTTTCCGTGCTTCGGAAGGCACATTAAGAGCTTGCCTTCGATTACCGGTTTATGTGCTAGTCTAGTTAGATCCATATGATCTTGATAAGTTTCAACAGCTGGTGGCCACAAACTTGCCGTCACCGCCAAATAAAAATATTTTTCGAGTTTTATCGCGGTTTATTTTTGATTTTCAAGTTCCCAACGTTTCGAGTGCTTTGCAGCACCCATTTCCTGTCCTTGTAATCGCATTAATCTAAGAACTAAATTTACCTCCACCATTCTGGTTCCACGTGATAGAGTATGAACTTTTCGTTCTCGCCTTGATTTGTGTAATAACGCCTTTACCCAGCAATGCGGTAGAATAGGGGATTTTTTTGTTTAAGCGGGAATTCGAAGAGTGATGTTGTCAATCGGTTTTGGCGGGAAGTCGAAGAGTGAGGTTGTCAATTTGTTTTAATTTCCAAAACTTGTGTTATTTCGACTAATAATGTTGGTGGAATATAAACCATTATGTGTTCTTATATGTGCATGAGTGAAGGTAATTGTAACAAAGTGATAAAACGGGCCTTTTCGACTTCCCTCAAAACGGCCGTTGCAATTGGTATGTAAAGTATCCACCGCTTTACTATCCAGGGTGGGGTACTTCTTTAATTTCATTATCATCTTTGTCATCAAATTCATCGGGGAGTCGAATTAATTTAAACAAACACGATTATATATCTCACTGGACACTGGCAAAATACACTTATAATTAGTGTGAAGCCATAACTTGAAGAAGAAGAAGAAGAAGAATAGGGGATTTATAAAGATTTGTATCAATTTAAACGAATTCGAAATCAGAAGCGATGGGTCATTATTCTGTAGGGTAGGTGTAGGTGGATTTACCTCTCCACATAATCAGAAACACTTAATAACTTGAACAGTTTCTGCTTGAACACCTAGTTTATATTCTAATTACTCGCACGACAGCGTTAAGAGAAGTTGAGATAGTCTAGCCTCTTCATGATATCTACATCCATTTAATTTTGCATTGTATATTAACCAAAATTATAGTAAATTCTAGTCAAGTCTCCGTAAACGTCGAGCGTGTATGCGACTAACCATGAGAGTGAAGGAACCCATAGAAGTCTGTAAGGAAAGAATCTATTGGAACTCTGTACTCTCTGCCTACCCTGCAAGGCATCTGGCGTGATGAAATGGTAGTAGTATTATAATGACCATGAGAGTGGCGGAAGCCGGAGAGATTTGTAAAAAAAGAACCTGTTGGAACTCTGTATTCTCTGCCTACCCCGCAACGGATCTGGTTTGTTCATATTAATAGTGATACTATAATAAATTCTTGACAACTTCCCTCACGGTTAAAAAACTTCTTTTTCAATATTAATATAATAAAATCAAGGGGTCTAAGAATATTTTCAGATTTTATGTATCCAATTTCCCTCTGAGCAGTTTTACGAGTGGTGTCATATAAACAGCTGATACTCGAGTGGTGTGTAGACACATATTATTGGTATTGACGTCTGTCTAGACGGGGTTTCTACAGACGATGATAAGAAAAAAATGGATTTAACTCTGTTATGAAGCTTGCTTACAAAAGTTATAAAAATACTGTTGTTTTTTTTTATTTTCAAGGAAAAAATATTTTAAAAGATTTTCTGTACTATATTTTTAAGACTGAGTAAAAATACCTCACAGATTTATCTTTTTGTAGAGAAGAGAGGCTCCAGAAGGAGTAGAGTGGGCAGGCCTCTCATAATATGGACCGATGACCTAAAAGATCGCGAGTTAAAGTTACAAATAAGCGTACAACACAAGCCAGCCGCCGGCGTTTTTCGGGTGATGAAAGTGGATTCAGGACATCCATACTAATTATTATAAATTCTAAGGTAACTCTGTCTGCCTGTTTGTCTGGTACATGTTCACGCCCAAACCGCTGAACAGATTTTGATCAAATTCGGCAAAGATTTTATCTAGGAGAAGTTACCCTTTGTTTAAAAAAAAAAACTAAAGGTTCAGTCAAATAGCCAGCGGACCGCGACGGAAGAGAACGGCTACATTCGGTCGTGACGAACGATTTAGCGCAGTGGTTAAGAACTTAAGCCGCTCCGCCCACTGTGTCTAATAGTCGCGGGTTCGATTCCCGCACGGGACAAATCTTGGTGTGACCCACAATAATTTGTTTCGGTTTTTTGTTGCACTAAATTCACATACATAAATGCCCAGTATTTGTGTATGTGAATTTTTATGTTTGTAACCACCAACGATACGGGAATAAATCCTAGTGTAGGGCTACATTTAAAAAAAAACATAACAAAAAAAACTCTCCGCGCCACCGTCGCGCTCCCTTCACGCTCTGTCGTCTATGTGACGATACCTTTAAGGGTCTGAAATACACACTTGAAAATAACGCGAATGAAGTTGCGGGTACAGCTAGTTCTAATAATATAAATGTGATAGTTTATTTGGATATTTTTACTCAATCACGCAAGAACGGATGAACGGATTTAGATGAAATTTTGGACACAGATAGTTTTTTTTCACTTTTTATCCCAGAAAAATGTTAGGTTCCTGTCTAAAGTTAACGCGGACGAAGTCGCGTGTAAAATCTAGTATTTAATAAATTATTATTCAAATCAAACCTAAAATTATTATTGAAACATTTTGTTTTTATCTTTAAGTACTTTTTCCTACATTATCATTAAAATGAAACTGTTAACGTGTCATTGCCGTTAAAATTAGTGTGCGTTGGGCACGCACCGTACTCACCCACAATTGAAAATCAAAGGATTGCCAGTTAACAATAAAGTTTACCCTTGAAATAAAAATAAAATTGAAAACGGAATTTGGTGAGAAACGAATCAAAATTTTTTTTTATACATATACTTTGCGAATAGACCGTGTCTTAGCTGAAGGGCAAGTCAAGAGTCTCCGTAACCGGCGAGTGTGTATGACACGAACTATGAGAGTGGAGGAGGCCAGTGAGGTATGTAAGGAAAGAACCTGTTGGAACTCTGTACTCTCTGCCTACCCCGCGAGGGAGCTGGCGTGATGATATAGATAGAGAGAGAGAGATAGATAGATATACTTTGCATTATTTAGCGTTCGCTGGTTTCAGCGAAGTATTTTTTTACTTCAGGGATAAGAAGTATAATTGAAAAGATAATGTAATTAAGGAATACCGATAAGAATTTAATTATCTTTCAACCCATTACAGCTCAAATAATTTTTTTTTGCAAAACCATGGTAATTATTGGTTCTGAAAATCCGAAACAACTATTTAAGTTGAATTCATAGAGTTTCGGGCGAGTGATTTGGTAAGCTTTCTTGAAGATATTCAGGCAGGCAAGGAAGGAAGGTGAGTAGAAAATAAATAAATAATAGATTGCTTAAGCGTAACACCCACTTTATCTGGTATTGTGTTAAGTTGGTATCCCTGAAAAAACGCGGCGACACGGGCGGGCGCGTAAGGGTAGCCACGCGCAAGGCTGACGCAGCAGCACACACGCAGAATGGCTCAACTCGGATTTTACAGTTTACTTTACCCGCCGATATGCCCCTTTGTGCCGTTATCACCAGCCGAAGATCCGGGATTCTATGCTCGGTTTATTTTTTGAGAAAGGTCTATGATTTATAGCAATGATAGCGTACTGATCAAACACACGCCTTATAATGTCCAGGGCATAAGCCCTAAAATCTAAATCCCGCCTTGCATTTTGGATTTCTTAAAACCAGGCCTTAGTGATCCCTATGTGTATTATTCACCACTAGACCACCACTTTACGGACGATTTAGCGCAGTGGTTAAGAGCTTAAGCCGCTCTGCCCACTGCGTCTAATAGTCGCGGGTTCGAGTCCCGCACGGGACAAATCTTTGTGTGATCCACAATTATTTGTTCCGGTCTGGGTATTTGTGTATGTGAATTTTCATGTTTGTAAACGCACCCACGACACAGGAATAAATCCTAGTGTGGGGCTACGTTTTTAAAAAAAAAAAGAAAAAAAAATAAGACCAATAAGATAGCAGTCAGGATTATTCTTTGTCATGAAGAAAAGTAATTGTTTGCTGCTCCATTTGTCCAATCGAATAGCATAGGCCTATTAGCCTACGATATCTTTCTGTAAAGCCTCCGTCAGTTGTCCAATTATACTTATTTCTCGGGAGTGGTTGGTGGTTTAAGGACATGACTGTAATGTTACTTAAGTAATAATAACCATTGTAAGGAGGCCATTTTGAAAACTTTAATGTAAGTACTGCATCCTCGACGTATATTGTAAACCGAACAGTCTAAAGAGAAAGATATCTTTTGGCAATCGTTCAATTGCTTGATTCGTGAATGTTGAGGGTGTTTACGCGGAATTCATTTGCATGTTTTTGACCCCGCTCGGCGAGCTGAATGTTCTACAAAGCACTGTCTGTATTTATATCATCACGCCAGATCCTTTGCGGGATAGGCAGAGACTACAGAGTTCCGATAGCTTTTTTACAGACCTCTCTGGCTTCCTCCACTTTCATAGCTGGTCTCATACATGTTCGCCGGTTACAGAGACTCTTGACTTGCCCTTCAGATAAGTCGCGGTCTATTTGGTCTATCACTATTTCGACTAAATCTAGACGAGTTTCATCATGCATGAGATACCATATATTTTAGTATGGAGGATATAGTGGTATATGGATAATATAGGGCATTCATAAAGTTTTACTTTTCATAAAAATAGGTAATAAAACTACAGACAAACAAGCAGTAGGTTGTGATAACGATGTTTTATTGATGTATCAAATAAATAAAAAAAAAACCGACACGCCTATATTCCCCAAGCGTGATGGCAGACGGCGACGAATTAAGTCCATTGCTATTATACCGGGCACAGTGCCTTACTCTGGATTGATGCTGTATTTTTTCATCGAAAAATTACAGTGTCCGTATTAGGATTCAATCTAGTACCTCGTTATTAGTGATCACTACGTGTATTATCAACCGCCACTAGACCAACGAGGCAGGCAATCATATCAATTTTATGTGAAATTTCTTCACCTAAGAAATATGCTAGATTCTACTTACCTACCTACATTTTCCAGTTTAATGACGTCTAGCTGACCTACAACATTCTTCATTACAGAGGCGGTTGGCTCTAAATAAAACTATCATTACAACTTCCAAAACAAAAATATAAAACAACGAATTCAGAAGCTTATTGTCCCAAGAAAATTCATAAATACAACGTGCCTAAGGTAGGGATAAATAAAAATAGAAACGACCGGACAGTGTTCACGGAACGTGATAAGATTGAGTGGAGAACAAACGGTCTGAGAAAAATAAGCGACACGGTCCCACAGATCCAGTCCAACCAACAACATTTGCCGCGTTGGTCGACACCTTGTCGCTCCGCACCTCCGCGCCCCGTGACACACCGTCCTACCTTTGCCTATTAAAAAAAGTGTAAAGAATAACCTCAATGCTCAAAGAACAATGTATAATCTGTGAACTTTGACTTAATGGCGGCGCGTTTTGGCGCCAAACTCGACAGCCGCGTTTGACGGATGAGCTTCCCGCGCTTTCCCTTCAGGTGCGTTCATGTAACACAGATATAACATAATTAATGAATCGCGTACGACAATATCGATTTTATTGTCCCGTTATTTTCAAATACGAAACCATTAAACGGAACGGGGGTACACCAATAGTAATAAGTCAAACGTTAAAAGCCATGTTGTAGTGAATTGTGTCATTTAACAGAATAAACTGCTTTGGCCCAGTTTTGAAGACTTATTTGTGAATTAAATGCGTTTAACGTCGAACATCAAAGGAGAAGACTAGAGTTTCATTGATTTTACATTATTTAATGTAGGTACGTAAGGGTATTGTAGAGTGAATGTGTTAAGTGGGTTAGAATTTTCGGCTTTTTTATGTGTTTAAGGTGAGTTTACACGTCAGATATGATCGGTTAGCGCGATGGGGCGCACGTGGTCCGCGTGTTTGGACACAAACAAGTGTATTCTATTTTAGTTTTGACGTTTGGTAACAAATGTCCCCTCGGCCGGTGTTGTGATAAATTGCGTCTTGTGAATTTGTTTTGCCATGGAGTTTTGTGTGTTTCGTAGTTTCATTGCGTTCAGCGTGTGACGAGCTATCTTCAAAAACAACGATGTGAGTTTTCTTTTTTTTGTAATTATTTTTTTTATGTGGGTTCTTTTTTTGTTCGACCAAAAAGTTTTTATTTTATATGGCACAACGGAGTTAGCGTATTCAGCCAGATGGAAAAAGTTAGAGAACTGGCGATGTAAGTTCTTAATTTAAAATTTGGATCCAGTAATGGATATTCGGAAGTAGAGACTAGAGATTTTTTTTAAATTAGCACTAGATAAAAACACCTACAGATTTAAAACGCTTTTAATAAATTATATGTGCGGACCAAGCTAAATGAATCTTTAATAAAAACAAAATAGCATGTCCCTGAATGGAATAAATTACATAGAAATTTTTGATTTGAAAACAGTTTGTTTCTACCGCATTTAATTTTGTTTTATTCTCAAAATGTATGTATATGAAAACTATCGTTCCCTTACTTCGATACATATATCATCATCAACTTCAGTTGAAAGACATCCATTGCAGGTCAAAACCTTCAGCAAAGATCGTTACGACGACTGACTGCGCTATACGCATCCAGCTTTGACCCGCGATTTTCACCAGATCATTAGTCCAACTTTAAGAGGCCCTGTCCACTCAATGTACCAATTTTTTTTACATGAATACACCATTATAATCTATTAACAGAAATGCTCATCATCATCGCCATCGTGGAGTTACTTGCCTTTCTTATCCACAAGAATAACATTCTGAAATGCTCGTAGTGTCTTTGTTATCTTTCTGACTATTCATAAATAGTATGCACTAGGTATGATGGTTTACATGAATAAAAAAGATTTATCATCATCATCATAGTCAGCTTATAGCGTCAGCGTATAGTCCGGCTGGACATAGGCCTCTCCAATTGCACGACAATATAAATACTTCGCATATAAATTATTCCACCAAAATGATCTCGCAGAGTTCACGTAAATTGCAGTTATACTCGCAGGATAGTGCTGGTCGAATTTGTGATATCATCAGCAAATTAAATCGGGATCTTGAGACAATTAAAAATTGGTCCGACAGATTTGGTGTCGCGGTAAATCCAAAGAAGTGTCAAGCAATCCTTGTGGGGAGCTCTTGGCTTATTAGCAAAATTAACATTAGTACGCTGCCTGCACTGGAGTTCAATGGGTCAGTCATCCCCCTAAGTTCTAGCGTAAAAGATCTTGGGTTACATATCGACACCACGCTTAGCTGGCAGACCCAAGTCACATCCGTTAGTCAACGTGTTACTGGAACGTTACGATACCTGTATCGTTTAAAAAACTTTCTCCCACCCAATACTAAAGCAATGCTTGTGCAGTCTTTAATCTTTCCTATTTTCGACTATGGTGATGTGTGTTACTTCGACCTGAATGCAGATCAACTCAATAAATTAGACCGGTTACTCAATAACTGCATTCGATTCGTCTTCAATATGCGTAAATACGATCATGTGTCAGAGCAGCGATCACTTTTAAAGTGGTTTCCTATTCGGCAACGCAGAGCTCTGAGGGCTTTGACAACATTCTCCATTCTTCTGTCTCGCCTGCTTATCTTACTTCCCAATTCCAGTACCTATGCTCTACTCATGATAAACCTCTACGTTCCTCAAATAATCGTCTCCTTCAGTGTCCCTCTCATCGGACTGATTTCATTCACTCTTCCTTCTTTATTCCGCCGGCCACCGCTGGTGGTGGTGCCGCGAGCTCGCACTAACTTACTAAAAGAGGCGCCGCTGACGCGCGCGCTCCGCAGCATTAATCTTATTGACACCAAGATAGACTTATTCCACTGTGCTTTGAGTGAATTCACAAAGACAGCTAGCATGGTTATATGTTATAAATAAATATTTTTTTTATAGTAGGTAACACTACTGTATTGGAGTATATACTCTGTAAAAGTAGATGTATATGTGGAAATAAATAAATATTTATGTATATATATATATATATATATATTTATGTGTGCTATTTATGTATTGTATTATATTATATATTGGTATATTACTTTCTTATTGTTTTCCGTTCTTTTTTTTTTTTCTCATTTTTAGCACCTACCACAGTTGTTTCCACACCACCTCAAGGTAGACTGGCAGAAAATGCCTCAGGCATTAAGTCCGCCTATGTACACATGTGCATAAAGAATACATAAATAAAATAAATATCCTTTATTTACCTTCTCTGAAAGAATGCGGAAACCTCGCTTTATTCAACCAGTCTACACCCGCATATACAAAATGTTGCATAATATAATTTTGAGAAAAGAAATATGATTCTTAGAAAGAACACACATTTACACACACACACACACACAGTCCTGTTTTCTTTCTGTCCTTAGGGAGATTACTATTGCGGACTCTATGTGCATGATGTGTGGCGTCCAACGCCTCAAGGGCTGATTTTGCATCAGATAAAATCTATTCAGCAATACATAATCATTATCTACTAGTTTCTGCCCACGACTTCATCTGTGTTGACTTTAGACAGGAACCTTACATTTTCCGCGATAAAAAGTATTCTACGTGTTAATCCAGGTAATAAACTGTCCCAAATTTAATTCAAATCTGTTTAGTCGTTTTTGCGTGATTGAGTAATAACTGTCATATTTATAATATTATCTATTAATATTTTTTCAACATTTTCTGTGTAGATATATTTTTATATGATACAAAATTATGTATCCAGTTCCGGTGTGATATAGGACTAATAATAATATTTTTAAAGAATGATGAAAGAAGAAAGAATGACAAAATAGATATACAATGCGAAAGTGGAAGGATGTAGGTGCCGGGGAAGACCTAGACTATCTTACCACGACCAAATAGACCCGAGTCTTATTTGAAGGACAAGTCAAGTGTCCCCGTAACCGGCGAGCGTGTATGAGACGAACTATGAGAGTGGAGGAAGCCAGAGAGGTATGTAAGGAAATAACCTGTTGGAAATATGTACAAGGCATAGGGCTTCCCTGCAAGAGATCTGGCGTGATGATATTGAAAGAATGATAAGCTAAAGGATTCTGGATGGACTAGTCCCCACAAGTAGCACCCGTCAGTCACTTCCTTCCCTCAACCATATTAGAGGGAAGGAAGTGACCCGCACCATATATCCAATGCAAGCATAGATTTTTTAGTGACCATACCCAGACCCCAGACAGCAGACAGAAAAAGTCTATAAAAAGAGCAATACAGCTCGACGATACGAGCTCGTTTGGCAGAACACGTTGCGCTTCGACATTTTTGTTCACATTAAAGACGTGTTTTATGAGCAATAATCGTCAATAAAAATCTATCTGGTCATTAAAATATCAGCTCTTAAGAACTGACTGCCTCATTGGTCTAGTGGCAAAGCGCATTGCTTTGTGATCACGAGATCCTGGGTTCAAATCTTAGGTCGGACAAGTGTAGTTATTCAAACGAAAACTTCCCAGTACGAGTCCGGTGTCTGGAATTGTGCCCGGTATATGGCAATAGGCTCGCCCCCCATTACATGGGACCTAACATCGTCGGTGAAACGTAGGTGTACTCCGTACACCTCTGCCACCTTCGCTTGGGGAATATCGGCGTGACGGAGCTCTTAAGAAAAAACCTTATACGCCTATATTCCTTACGCTAGGGCTCAATTAAAACGGTTTCAGGCTATTGCCATTATATTGGACAGAATTCCAGATTCCGGATTGCGACTATTTTTTTCTACAGAAAAAGGATGCTGTTCGTCCTAGGATTTGAATCTAGTACTTCGTGATCGGTAACCCACATAATGCGCCACTAAATCAACGTGGCAGTGGATTCCCGAAACGTAGGCAGAGATTAACACACACATGTTTCTCGAGACTGCGGACTGTTTGAAAAACCCTAAGACACCGTTATTCCACTTGATCCCCCACTTCAACCCCTCCCCCGGATGGTCCACGGATACTCAGTGTTACTCTAGGACCTTCTAACCGAACCAAACATTATTAGCCAGGTCCTTTGCTGCGAAGGTAGGCAGTACAGATTTCCAAGTTCTAAATATTAGTAAACTTATGTAAAGGTAGAATATCCTGTCAGCCGCCTCTGCCCCAGGATTAGAAGTCAGAACATTGAAATCGCCCCACAGGCCACTAGATCAACGAGGCAGTTGTTGGATGTTTCCTAGTGTTATTGCCGATATACGATACAATAGAAACAGCTTAAAACTTTTTACAACACTTAGATCCGCCGGTTGTTCTGTAGGGATGGGTGAAAGAAAAAAATGTCGATAAATGTTGAGCCCATATTTTTTAACAGTATTGATATTTATCGGGAAAATAATATTGAATATTACGTGATGGTCTTTCTTAATATCGATATTTTACAACGAATTATTAAGGGTTTTTAACGATTAAAAACACCAGCTACTCATATAGAAAAAAACAACTATTATTCCGAAACACCATCGAATCCGATAATACATTGAAACTGTAAAAACAATATAATCAATATTTTTAATAAAATATAACATATATTTTATTAAGAATATTGATATTTTGATATCACATCACACCACTTCCAGCTTTTTCTACCCACTGGCGGGCATAAGTCTCTTCCCTCTTACGCCACATATCCCTATCCTAAGCCAATCTTAGCCAGGACCTACCTACGTAATTAACCATCTTCACCTGCCATCACTACATCTTGTGACGTGTCCTGCCCACTTTCGCGAGAATAGAAATATACGGGGTCTTTTACGGATGTCTGTATTTTTGACTCGGTCACTCAGTGTGATGCCTTACAGGGCACGCTCCATAGCACATTGAGAAATTCTAATTGTGTGCACAGATTCCTTTGTGAGCGTCCATGTTTCAGCGCCATAAGCCATAGTGGGCAAGATACATTGGTTAAAGAGACGGGTTTTCAGGCAATGCGGCATTTTTCGATCCCAGAGCACGATTTTGATATATCGAGATTAAAAACAGAATTGATGATACGATGAAATAAAACTATTTTTTCGGATTTTATCGCGGTTTATTTTTTCCCGACGTTTCGAGTGCTTTGCAGCACCCATGGTCACGGGGAGGCACTGAGGTGGTAGACGTCCAAAAGGTATAGTTGTTCCGGGGTACTTAAAAAACAAAAAATAAACCGCGATACAATCCGAAAAAATAGTTTTATTTCATGTGTAATATTCGCGTAAATCTAAGAACTCAGTATCAATAAAAAAGACACCTGCTACTCCTACAAAAAAAAAAACGAATTCTTCCAACTTAAATTAACAAAAAAGATCTATTTCGAAATAAAATATAGAATCGACGCTCGAAAATAATATTGATTTTGCTATATCGTGATCGCAGATTTTTGGTATATCGATGTGTTTTGCCCAATCCTATACTAGGGTTGCGGCACTAATGCGTGCGGGGGTGGCTCATTATCCGCTTCGTTAAGGTTATCAGCTCGGTCGGGGCGCTATCGGGTTTTTATAGATGTTTCAAATTGTTTTAATTAACACTTGGCGCGGTCGTTACGGGCGGCACTATGACCTCAAAGCGTGATCGTGTGTAGTTTTTTGGGAAGGTTGTGGTACGTGTTATATCTTGCCAAGTTTGTATTAGTCTCGTTCGTAGGAAACACTGAATCATTATATAATGTTTCCTATTCATATCATTTTAATAATTTTGTAATCGAGAGGGTCCAGGCTGTCGGAGACCTGGGAGTACATTTTGATTCAAAGATGCTGCTCTCTAAACATATTAATATTTTTGTTGACAAAGCCTACCGTAACCTTGGATTTGTTTTACGCACCTGTCAACCCTATCGTTATTTTTTAGCTATAAAGCGGTGTTTTATGCTAACGTGAGAAGCTTCTAGAATATGCCAGCCCTGTCTGGTCACCCTGTTATGATACGTACGTAAAACGAATTGAACGCATCCAAAATGTTGTCTTAGACATACTACATTATTTGATGTACTCTTCTATTCGACGAATTATAGCAAGAACGCTGTCCTTACTACAATCACACACACATACAATGATAAATTTCGTGATATTGATCTCTTCTTTGGGTTAAAATCCTTGTTTAAAAAAACATTCTTAGTAAATTAGTTACTTTTGTGTGTGAATGAACTACGCTGATGGCCGTGGGGCCTTTACAGCTTCACTGGACGAGAGTAAATTAGTTACTTAACTATACGTATAAAATAAAAATATCTGCATGATCACACACTGTATTTTACCTTATTCTTTTAATAACGATAATTATACATTACAAATACTTATACATTACTTTTTCCCCATATTACTTATTACGTAGCTAATTGCTCGGCAACGCGTTACTTATATCTTATTAAATAAACCTATACCTTATTAAAGAATACCCACGAATATTTATCTCTAACTCATTTTGTTTTTACTTATTGTAAACCTATTTATTATCATAAAATAGATGTAAGAGCAAGTATTCTTATTTATAACATACGCTATCGCATACCTAAGTCGCTTTGAGTGTTTGAAATAGTTTTATTTCTTTATTGATTAAGTACCCATGTTTAGTCACGAACACTTGTTTACTTATGTGCACTTTAATTGTAAATCGTGGATAACTATTATTAGCTATGTTTATGTTATACCTATAATTTTGTTTATAATATTTAAAGCTGTTGTTATCCCGAAATAAATAAAAATAAAAAAAGTTAATATTCTGAAAAAAAACGAGAAGCATTATTCAAAGTGGTAGATGTGTAGTGTGTAGATCTAAATTTCGACGGCAATGTTAGGTTCTAATACTGGGAATCACGAGAATAGGGTATTATGCCTAAAGTTAGGTACCTATTGAATTTCTACGTCAGTCTAAACAATTTTAGCTCGAATTTCTTTTTTCCCTTTTCCATACATTTATTTTTCTTGAGTTTTCAGTACAAATTGATCAACTGATCGAGCGAGCTTGTAATTTTTTTAAAAACTTACCTCCATACTTGGTATTCTTTCTGTAAGTGCGTTAACCATATATAAATGCAAATAACAAAGACTTGTAGGTCAGAAGGTGAGCGAAACGGCTTACGCTTCATTCACTAGATCAAACCGTTGTACAGCGCGACAAGGTTCTTTTGGCACGAGGCCAAAATCGGAACTAATGCTGTCATCAAGGGAAATGTCACTTCATGACAGTCGCAGAGTTGCCGTTTGCCCAAGTTCTTTTTTGATTAGTAGGAATGATTTAAAAGATTTTTTTTCTTTGTTCTTTAATTCAAACTAAACTAAACTGCGTCCACATGATGTAGTGTGATTAAATTCCCAGTTAGTTACACCGTGCAGACCCAAACACCTGTTGAAATATTTCCCTGAAAGTAGGAAAATTTTCAAAAATCCTAATTTCACTCCGCTGTCCAGTCAATATCATCCATGAGCCTTAAGATTCTTGTCGGACTAAAAATCTGTCGGCCGACAAGGACGACATGCCGACTTGGACGACATACCGGCCGAAATGGCCATGAATAGGATAGTGTATTCACCATAGCATCAGTCATTCCCGACACTTGCCGGAGTCCGTAACTACCGGACGGAAAACAACAATAGTTTGTCATCCGCACTAGCTCGCACTATCTAGATGACCTACTGATCCCATGTTATATCTTGGACATTTTTTTATATATAGCACTCCTATCTATTTATATTATAACGACAAATTCCTTGCAGGGTAGGCAGAGAGTGCAGTGCTCCAACAGGATTATTTTTCCTACTCCTCCTGCTTTCTTTTCTTTTTAATTAAGTTTTTTACGGGTTCCAAGATAAAGCGCTCTCCGGAACACCGAGAGGTTTAAAACTTGGTGGCATTTAAGTAGACTATTGTGAATCCTGGCTTTCGTGAATTACAGTGGTGCGAAAGTGCGATTGGCTTAATTCCAGGTTCTTTCTAACAGAACTCTGACATCCTGCACGTTCATAGGTCGTCTCACAGGCTATTATCTATATCATCACGCTAGATCCCTTGCGGGGTAGGAGTGCAGGTAATTGTAACAAAGTGATAAAACGTGCCTTTTTGACTTTTCTCAAAACGGCCGTCGCAATTCGTATGTAAAGTATCGACCGCATTACTATCCAGGGTGGGATACTTCATTAATTTCATTATCATCGTTGTCATCAAGTTCATCGGGGAGTCGAATTAATTTAAGCAAACACGATTATATATCTCACTGGACACTGGCAAAATACACTTAAAATTGGTGTGAAGCCATAACTTAAAGAAGAAGAACAAAGTGACATTTAAAGAACCTTATTTTTGATTTGTTTACCTTAAGTTAAATGCTAAAACGAACAGAGTATAGTACGTAGTACATAATAACTCTACGAGGTAGAATATATTTGAAAAAATGTAAAATTGACATTTTGTAAGTGTCCCCATAGAGTTTATGCAAAATAAATGATTCGTTTTAATTTACTATTTAAATCTGGTTCAGTATTTGCTGTTTATCTCAGAATACTTGTTTTCTTCAGTTTTGCTACATATAAAAAGATAACGACTATTTTGTTCGTTTGCGTGTCGCTGGGGTTATGATTTACCGGCCATTTGTATTCGCAATTGGCATATAAATTACGTGGCCCCGTAAAGGGGGCGTACCGTTATTAATAAGGTGTAGTAAGCTTAAGCATTTAAGTTTATCTTGGATTTATTGAAGACTAGCTGTTACCTGCGACTTCGTCCGCGAAGAATTTTACAAAAAATCTTTTTCTAAAATAAATGTAGCCTAAGTTACTTCTTATAACATTAGCTATCTGTCAGTGCAAGTCCCGTCAATATCATTCCAGCTGTTTCGGAAATTAGCCGGTACAAACAGACAGACAGACAGACAAAAATGTTAATAATTGTTATTTTGTTATAAGTACCGTGTATATTTTTATGTGCATTTAGTAAAAAGATCAATCAATCAGTCTATCGCAGTCCACTGCTGGACATAGGCCTCTCCTAACACGCGCCATTGCACACGGTCCTCCGCCTTCCGCATCCAATCTGTCCCAGCGACCTTTTTGAGGTCGTCGGCCCATCTAGCTGGGGGCCATCCTACCTTACGCTTACCAAGTCGCGATCTCCACTCTAGGACACGTTTGCTCCATCGGCTGTCGGTCCTTCTGCAGATGTGACCAGCCCATTACCATTTGTAAAAAGATATAATAATATATAATATATATAATAATAATAATAATAGCCCTGTTAAGAAACTGTCCCACTGTTGGGCACGGGCCTCCTCTCAAACTGAGAGGGTTAGAGGGTATGGAGGGGAGGGCCATAGTCCACCACGCTGGCCTAGTGCGGGTTGGCGAACTTCACACACCTTCGAGAAATTCTTAGGCATGCAGGTTTCCTCACGATGTTTTTCCTTCACCGTTAAAGCAAGTGATAATTAATTTATTACGCACATGCTTTTCGAAAAAACATAGGTGCGTGCCTGGGTTTGAACCCGAGACCTTTGACTTTGCAGTCCAACGGTCTAACCACTAGGCTATCACTGCTTGTAAAAAGATGTTCTTTTGAAAATACAAACAGACTCTTCAATTTTATTTATTTGTATAGATTTCTAGATTAGTTTCTTTTTGCGACTTAGATTTACGTTCCCTTCGCGGATAAATAAATCTAAAAATTACATGGGTGGTAGTTTTATCACCACTAAATATTATAAAAAAAGTCTCCCCGCCACGTCTGTCTGACAGAACGCGATAAACCAATTCCAAACGAAATTTCATATGGTTTTCACCAATGAATTCTGTGATTTAAGAGGAAGGTTATATGTATAATGAATTATACACATAACCTTCCTATAACCACTCCCGCAGGGATGGGCAAAATGTAAACAGATTAATGATTAACCACGCTCGCTTGGGAAATATAGGCGTGATACTGCATTAATGATTTGTAATCTTCAACGATTACCATTACACTTTTAATCTTGAATCATGATTGAATATACAAACAAAATACAATCGTAATCATTAATCTGATTACATTATGCCCATCTCTGTTCGCCAGTGCGAAGCCGGGGCTGGTCGCTAGTAAAAAATAAATAAAGAACTAGTGTCCGTGACTCCTAAATCACGTCTAATTTTTTTTCGTCCTAGCGATCTTTTGGTGAGTATCTATGTGTCCTGCAGGCTATATCTTTCCGCAGTTTCATGAACAAAATTTGGTCCATATGAAAGAGTCTCCTAGAGGTTAAACGATATATCCTCGTTGTATGAATCGTTTACTTATAAAGAACTAGGCTGCTTGCGCGCGCGTTCATTTTGTCATTTAATTCGTAACTAGTTTCTGCCCGCTGCGACTGCGTTGACTTTAGACAGAGACTGACATTTTTTCCGTAATAAAAAATATCCAATCCTATCCTGGTAATAAACTGTCTGTGTACCAACTTTCATCTAAATCCGCTTAGCGGCTTTTTCGTGATTGAGTAACAAAGACACAAATTTTCACAATTATAAAATTAGTAGGATATATATCGTAATATTTTTAAATTAAATTTTAGCCTGTCTATTATTTATATTACTGTTAAATTTAATCATAATCCGTTGTATAGTTTTAGGCGTGAAAAAGTAACAACCATTATTCTCAAAAATTTTCGCATTTATAATATAAGTAAGATTAAATATTTTCATTGCAAGAACGATAGTAAAGTCAACGTATTAAAAATTTTAGTCAATTAGCCAAGTTTATTGTGTACAGTAACAGCATCAGACATGTTTATCAAACATAAACAAGTTTTGCATTCGTGAAACAAACAATCTTTAGCTTACAAGACTTGTTTTGACATTTTTGACTCGGCCGACTGGATGCGATGTGTTGTACTTATTTTTTCTATAAGAACGCACACAATGTATAACCGGGATTTGGGAAAATATTTTGAAATATATTTCAAGAGATATCAAAAGAAAATATTCTTTTGATAAAAAAAAGTTTCAGTCTGGCATTGTCAAATTCTAATTCAAACAGATTTTATTGAGCATATACCTATGTGCGTACAAAATATTGTGATTATGATGGTATAGCTATGACCCGCCTTTTTGGCACACAATAATTTATTATGAAAATTATATAAACTATTACAGTTATACACTATACTGTCTAAAATATACATTTCATTCAATTTCTATTTATTATCCCAATTTCTATTCATTGTGCCCGGCATAATAGCAATGGACTTACTCCCTATTACGAGGGACCTTTCATCGTTAGCAAAAAGTAGGTGTACACAGTACACTTTTGTCACCCCCGCTAAGGAAATATAGGCGTGAAGGTGTTTTTAATATATAAAAAAATTAACACTCTTAATATTCCCCAAGCCGGGATGGCAGGAGGTGTAGTATGTAAACGTCCTTGCCATTATACCGATCTCAATTTTAGTCGTAGGATATGTAAAGGCTCTAGCATGTCCTTTTTTGACAATACCCAAGTTCTTGTCGCCATAGAGTCGACTCTACGGTCCTTTTGGAAGGTCATTCAATAAAAGACGAAGAGAAAATCTCTACAGTTAGGTACTGCTTCCAGTACATCATTAAACATGGACAATTTAGAATGGACTGTAGTCTAATGGAATGATTAAACATAAAATGTTTTAATTACTACATCTGTGTTATATTTACAAAAGCTAAGAATTGCGTTGGAGGCGGATTTTTTAACATTTTCATAGCTTAGGCCGGAAATTAACAGAACTTCGTGTGAAACTCAAATGTTATATTATATAAACCTTTGAAGGAAAATAGGAATTAAAACTATTTTACGGATTTTATCGCGGTATATTTTTTTATTTTTTATTTTCTAAATCGCTAATACCTTCGTGCGCAAAACCGCCACAGTTGTATGGGCTACCAAAAATACATAAACCGAATGCTCCCCTACGTCCAATCGTTAGCCAAATCGACACACCAACCTACAGATTGGCTCAGCACGTAGCGAAAGTGCTCTCGGCACTCAAAGGACACACCAGAGCACATGTTAAGGATTCATACCATTTTGTTAGTGAGATCAAAAATCTACATCTTACTGACAATGAAACTATGGTCAGTTTCGATGTCCAGTCACTATTCACATGCCTACCTGTACAAGACTGTGTCGAAATTGTAGAAAGGAAACTAGCGAAGAACAACATGCCAGCGGAATACTTAGAACTATTGAGACACTGCCTTACATCTGGCTACTTATTGTGGAAGGAGCAGTTCTACAAGCAAGTAGATGGCGTGGCGATGGGCTCCCCTGTATCTCCCATTGTTGCCGATATATTCATGGAAGACTTTGAGGAGACAGCCCTTCGTACCTCACCTGTAAAGCCAAGTTTCTACAAGCGGTACGTAGATGATACTTTCACAATATTACCATCTGACAAAATTCATGTATTCCTAAATCATCTTAACTCCATTAACCCTAAAATTCAGTTTACAATGGAGTTGGAGGCAAATAATTCCCTAGCTTTCCTAGATGTGTTAGTAATCCGTAACCCCAACAACACCTTAAGCCATACGGTTTATCGTAAAAAGACCCATACTGATAGGTACTTAAACGGTGAATCTCAACACCATCCAACACAGTTAGCTACCGTGGGTAAATCTTTGTTTCAGAGAGCACAAGGGATCTGTGACAAGAAACATCTGGCTGCCGAGCTTCAACATGTCAAGCAAGTCCTGCACGACAATAAGCTTCGAGTCCCACGCCAACGTCACAGTGACCGAGTGAAACCAGCCACAGTTGAGCGTCTCCCTGCTGTACTACCTTACATGAGAGGAGTCACGGACAAGATTGGCTACATCTTGAAGCGTGCTTCGATTTAAACATTTTTTAAGCCGCCGAAGAAGATCAGTCAATTTTTACCATCTGTCAAGTGTCAGATCCCTCTACAAGATGCAGGAGTTTACAAGCTTGATTGTGAATGTGGTCTCTCTTATATAGGACAAACAAAAAGACCGGTAAAAACTCGGGTTAAAGAACACATAGCTGACCTAAAACACCGTCGCTCAAAGAAGTCTGCAGTCTGTGAACATGTCCTTGACCGCACCCGCCATAACATCAGATTTGATAGACCACAAATCCTCGTGAAAGAACACCGATTCCTACCAAGGATGGTTCGCGAGGCTATTGAAATTAAAAAACATCCTACTTTCAATAGAGAAGATGGCTGGGTGCTTCCATCGTCTTGGGATCCGGTAATTAATATAATCAAATCCAAAACCAAGCATAACACTGCAAGACCTCAAGACACCGTGAGCTCAGTCTGCGTAGATCGGACCAACAACAACAAAAATAATTAAGAAGTTTGAGGGTACCTCGGAACAACTATGCCTATTGGACGTCTAACACCTCAGTCCCTCCCGTGACCATGGGTGCTGCAAAGCACTCGAAACGTCGGGAACTAAAAATAAAAAAAAAAAATATACCGCGATAAAATCCGTAAAATAGTTTTATTTCATGTGTAATATTCGCGTAAATCTAAGAACTCAAAATAGGAATTGTTAATTTAACATTTTTTTTACTCTTGTTAATCTGCAACCGAGTTGAAACACTGCCTCCACTGAGAAGTTCTAGGGGCCAACTCAGCGGGCTCGTCTATTTTGTCTAATTCTCTGTTCATTTTTATTATATTTTTTATGGATGCTGAAGGCATTATAATATAAGGACAAAACGTGACCTACTTACTAATTAACTAATACTTACGGTTTGATGACGTCAGCGCACGCGCATAACTTCCAACAATTTACGATGTCCGATGTTGGCAAGCCGTGAACTGTTTTTATTATGTCGTTTGTTCGCACATAAAAAAAGCACAATTATTTTGTTCGTCCCCATGTTTTCTTTAAATATGAATATAAATTATGATTATTATATCATTTAGTGATCGGATATGTTTTATTATAGTATAGTCTAAAATAAAACTTGGGGTAACGCCCGTTGTACTTGTCAGCTTTGTGAAAGGCAAGGAACTGTTTCTTATAACGTTTTACTGAAAGGAAATTAAAAATGAAAAATATAAGACCCATGGCCCTAACATTCTGTGTGATGGAGATGGCTAAAACCTATGGCTAAAACACTTTCATATTATCGTTCGAAAATAATATTTAGTATTTAAAATCAATGAACGCTCGTTAGCGTTCTTGTGAATTTCAGGTAATTTGTGTAAAGGCATTTTTATCATTTAAAAAATCATTTAGAGTATAATATCCTTTACTCATGAGTGAACATTTAATATAAATTTTAAATCTGTCAAGTGGCAACTCTAACATGGGCTTCGGTATCTTATTGTAGCAGCGAATAAGCCTAAAAATTGCTAATACCAGTTTATGTTTATTTCTAGTGTTTAATTTATGAAAGTCGCTCACTTTATCAAATAAATGGCTATTCTTGAGTATGGACACAATGTTAATCTCTTTAAAAAGTTCTCTGAGGGAAGCCCTAGTTCTTAGATTATAAATGGCACGGATAGCTCTTTTTTGCAGAATGAATACATTTACCACGTCAGCAGCGTTACCCCACAGTAGGATACCGTACGACATAATGCTATGGAAGTAACTAAAATAAACTAGACATGCTGTATCCACATCCGTAAGTTGCCGTACTTTCCACACTGCATAAGCAGCGGAGCTAAGTTTACCCGCAAGTGATGAGATATGGGCCCCCCATTGGAGTTTGGAGTCTAGGGTAATGCCTAGAAATCCAAATGCCTAGAATACAAAATGCTTTTGGCTAGACCTGTCGGCATCTAAGCTAGTAATCATAATGGATCTCACATAATGAAGATAAGATACGCCAAAATGGAGCTTTTCCGACAGGGTCATCGTCATATGTAGACAAAATATTCCTGACGACGTGCCCGTCATATTCTCGCCGCGTCACTGATCGCCCGCCATGTTACCCCGGCTTAACGCGATGGAATATTATTTAATGGCAATTTGCGGCGTACTTAGCGAGAATAGCCGGATGATAAGAGCGATAGTGGGCGAGGTAGTTACGAAGATATAGGGGCGTAATGGAAGTGCTGTGGGTGTAGATTGGATGGGACTTTGAGCGTGCAGACCGGGAGTCTGTTATATTTGAACAAAAACAAAACAACACCTATATTCTACAAAAGAAGATGATAAAGGTGTATTGTTTACACTCTCATATCGCTAACGATGTTAGGTCCCAATTTAATAGACGGCATTTTTTAATAGAAAATAACTGGATAACTGCAAGTAGGATTCGCGCTCTGAGGGTTCCGTAACGGGTTCGGTTTCGGTCAGTTTCAGCACAAAATTGTAGTTTCGGTTTCGGTAGAAATCTAGCTGAAACTAGACTCGAAACTATGTTCGTGAGCTTTCGGTGGCCTTTGAGCGCTATAGCTGAGTGTCGAAACGACTGAACTATGGTAGACCATAGTTCATGTCGATTTATTTTAATAAAATCTATCTCTATATTAATTCTAATCGATTGCACTGGAATCTATTTTCGTGTTTGAGCCGAATATATAACGTAACTCTATCGTATTTGGGCTCGTTTGATTTATATAGACCAGTACCATATACCTAGGTGGGAAGCAGGGTCTGAGCCGGAAGGAGGCCAAAGTAACTCCTCAGCTCCTCAGCAGTAAAATATCTCTGTCGTATAGTAACAATAAACGTTTTTTTTTATTATAATTATTTATTTACACAAACCTCCTTTTTTGGCGTTCGTTAATATTATCCTGTGGTTGTGTGTGTATGTGTGTGTGAATGATCTACGCTGTTGGCCGCGGGGCCTTTACAGCTTCACTGGTCAAGAGGGCGAGCGTGCAAGCACTACGCGCGAGCCAGGAGGGCAAGGGGGACAACTAGCTCAAGGGCGCCTCAAGCAGAAACGGCCTCGGCTTAGGCAGTCGCTATGGGGGAGGGCAATATACTAGGTGTCTCGCCGTGGTGCTCGGCACCGGCCGGCGGGCAAGGGATTCTTCGTCCTCGCCGGCGAGGTCGGTGTTTGATCGTGTGAGCGGTATCTGTATCCGACAGAAGGGATGTAAGGGCAATTAAGGGCATCGGGATTGGACGGACACGTCTGTCCAAAACTTTTAAGGTTCTTTCGGAAATGTAGCTTCCTCTCAAGTTTTCTTTGATCGTTGCTTAATGACAAACGTAGGTATAGAAATTTGAAAAACCTGAAGAGTGCGAGGCTGGATTTTAAATCTTGAACTGTGTGTATGTATGAATATAAAGCAATTGTGCAACCATCTATAATTGCTATTAAATCCCTGTTTTGGGAGAATAATAAATTTATGTCGCTTTGTCAACACTAAATATTTTATATCCATGACCATTCTCAGAAATAGGATTCCCAAATTTTCGTACAATAAAATAATAAGGTCATAGTCATAATAAAAATTAAATTTAGCAGGACGATTTTAATTTTCATTGTCTTAAATACTGATTTTGTACATTTTTACGATAATAACTTATGAAATTTATCAATAATTGGTGTGTTTTTACCCTCACCACAAGCAAATGGCGGTCGAAATGATGAAAAATAAATGAGTAATTTTTATATTAAAAAAGGGGCTTTTAGTCCTTGCTCTATTAAAAAAGGGAACTAGTGGCTCTGGTTACCAGTCTTTTAGGGAAAATTGTATTTTTAATTTTATTTTTAGTGATCAGTATTGTGTATTATACATCAGTGTACAGTGTATTTATTTAATTTTACATATTTTTTATATACATAGGTTCTGCTGCCCCTGCCCCTTCGTCAAATAGACTTTGATTCAATGAGGCTGTCATATTAAGTTTAGCTGTTGCGTTGCTGATGTGTTGTTTGCAATGTTACGACAAATAAAAAAGGGTACAATCAAAAGGCAGCTGTTAGCCCTGGTGTTGCCACAGAGGAAATATACATAATATATAACGTATATGACGTATTTTTATTTATGAGTGTAGCTGGGAACCCTACTCTCAATGACCGGGACCGGGGCGGTCCGTGACTGAATGGATCATAGCCTCCTCCATGCATATGTATAACTTATCAGGACAGAAGTCCGGCCAGCTGCTTTCTCCCTGATTGAATATTGTCCTCCATCCACCCGAATGTATATCCTGATTTGATTATTTTGGTGCGAGAGGCTGGATTCGTTCGGAACTTATGGAATTGTTTATGGTTGAACCATAATGTAATGGTTTTAAGCATTTTCAGACGATATATTTTTGCTTTTTTTGTTACTGTATGTGTCGTGTTAATTAAAAGTACCTATACTAAAGATGTTGAGAAAACAATTCTTTAGACCTATACACAGAGAAGATCAAAGTATATACGAATAAATCATACCGTTTAGAGTACCTATCTTGGCAGTATTAAAAAAACATTCTCCAAGTGGAATTGGAAGAGGTACACCTCTTAGATACACTGTACACGTATTTACCTAGATTTTACTGACGATGTAAGGTCTTGATATGCTATAAAAAGCGAGCCCAGTACTATTAGACCCATCACAATTATAGACGACCGTTTAAGACTCCGGAGTTCTATAGATTTTTTTTTGATACGAAACACCCAATTACATGATAATGAATTTTGTTTGACCTAGGAATTCGTGGCTGACAACCGCGTCATGCGTTACTATCTATCTATCTCTATCTATATCCTCACGCCAGATACCTTTCGGGGTAGGCAGAGAGTACAGAGTTCAAACAGGTTCTTTCCTTACCTACCTCTCTGGCTTCCTCCACTCTCATAGTTCGTCTTATACACGCTCGCCGGTTACGGAGACTCTTAATTTGCGCCTCTTGAGAATATTATAAGAATTTTATTATAATTTGGTTAATATTCCCATGCGTAATTAAATTTAGTACGTTCTTATGTCGTTTTCGAAACTCCTGAGTAGCCAAATCCGCTACTAAATGACCTCAAACTTCAAATCTAAACTAGAAGTTATACATAATTTTAGCGAGACATGAACTATCAACATTAACTTCTATCTATCTATCTATATTATCACGCCAGATCCCTTGTGGGGAAGGCAGAGAATGGAGTTCTGACAGGTTCTTTTCTTACATACTTCTTCAGTTTCCTCCACTCTCATAGTCCGACACACACGCTCGCCGGTTACGGAGACTCTTGACTTTCCCTTTAAACAGACACGCTCTATTTGATCATAGTCTTTGTCTTCCCCGGTACCCACATCCTTCGTCTTTCGCATTGTATGATACACAATAACTTAAATCTTTTTAACCAACCCTTCCCAAACAGCTGTATACATAACTTTAGTCACCAAACTAAGAAAAATCTGCAAGTCTGGAACGGCTTACACTCAATAAATCAATTAGGGGCCGAGTCAACGCTCCCGCGGCATAAGCCGACTATTTCTCCTACAAATAAGCTCGTATGTTTTATGCGACGCTTGGAACGCTGGGATTAGACATGATTTTAGCGAAACTTGAACTATAAAAATACGCACACTGACTCGAGTCTCTTTAACCAACCCTTCCCAAATGGCCGTATAGATAATTTAAGCCACAAAACTAAGAAAAATCCGCAGGTCCGGAACGGGTTACACTCAATAAATCAATTACGGGCCGAGTCAACCCTCCCGCGGCATAAGCCGACTATTTCTCCTACAAATAAGCTCGTAAGATTTATGCGTCGGTGCGTTCGCGTTGTCCCGACGATTAGATACCCCCAAACGGAACTAGGGTAGGGTTGATACACGTTATATTTTATTTAAAAAAGTTAATGTTTAGGTTGAAAAAAAAAGAAAAAAATACCCTTACACCTTCATTATTGGGATATAAAGGTGTAAGGGTATTCTTTGTTTCAACCAAAACATTAACTTTTATATATACAAATTATAGAGCACATCTTAATACGCTCTATAACTTGTATAAATAGCTTTTTTTATTTTAATTAATTATATCTGAATTATTTGAAAGAAAATCCTGCATTTTGGGTCTTCCGAGCACTTTCTTCACTGTTGTCAAGGTCATAAGACAAGGGAAATTTTCAAACAAAAATTGTGAAGGTCTTTGATGGTTAATCCCCTAATAGACGCTTACGCACCAAGGTAGAAGCGGCAAGGTAACTTGGTTGAAAAGTCAGGCGTAGGGATTACAGCACACTATTACTTTATACTGCCACCCCCTCTGGGGAATATAGGCGTGACGGTGTTTATTTATTTATTTATTTATTACTTTATATTCCCCAAGCGATCCCATAGAGATCTAGTAGGATTACATCGAGTGAAAATAGCGAAGTCACTGCAGCGACGAAGTTGTGTGTTATTGAATGATTGTTAAATAAACATTAAATATCGCACCCCTACATTCCCTAAGATGGGGTGGAAGTGGGGTATTGTGGACACCCACATTACGCCAAGTACGTTAGGGACCAATGCAATAAGGCGAGTCTGTCACAACTCTGGACTCCGATGTAGCACTCTTTTTAAAATTCCCAACTACAATTTGTTTGACTTAGGATTCGTGGTCACCAGCTGCACCATAGGCCATTAGAGGAACTTACTTGTTTTATAATATGTTTATGACTAAGACATATCGTTAAATTATCCTAGACCGAAGCGTTATTGCTTTTTGCATCACGGCTTGGAAGAAACATCTATCCAGCACATACTACAAACCAAAAGTGTGTCCCATTGCCTTCCTCTTTACAAGGGGTTCGACCACTTCGGAGAGACTTGCCCAGCACCCACTACTGGACAAAGATCTCTGCTATTATCTTTCTCTTTAAAAGAAGTGTGTGTGAGTAATGTACGCTGTTGGCCGCGAGGCCTTTACAGCTTCACCGGACTTAAGGGCGAGCGTGCAACCACTACGCTCGAGCCAGAAGGGCAAGGGGCGACATACTCGAGGGCGCCTTGAAGAGGCGCCCTCGGTTGGGACAGTTGCTGTGGGGGGACGGGGTGCACTACTAAGTGCACCGGTCAACCGCCGGCTATGGGAGGGGATCTACGACTACGTCGTCGTTGCCCGTATTCTGAGCGGAAAGAATGGATGACAAAGCATCGGGGGGATTGGAGAGAACATGTCGCGGCCGGCGGTGGCGATCGCATATAGACTTTTGTCCAGCGCTTATAGCTGGATAAAGGTATCTCCCGTTGCCTTTCTCTTTACAAGGGATTCGGTTACTTTCATAAAAAAATTTTTTTTTTCGTCTTACATAAAATAGGGTAATAACAACAACAACAACACATCATCACGCCAGATCCCTTACGGGGTAGGCAGAGAGTACAGAGTTCCAACAGGTTCTTTCCTTACATACCTCTCTGGCTTCCTCCACTCTTATAGTTCGTTTCATACACGCTCGCCGGTTACGGACACTCTTGACTTGTCCTTCAGATAAGACTCGTAAGTCATGGTAAGATAGTCTATGTCTTCCCCGGTACTTACATCCTTCCACTTTCGCATTGTATATCTAATAATACAATATGTATCAATAACATAGGAAGTAACTGTCTGCTTTCATTAATATTCGCCTCGACACTAAAACAGGGCGTGGAATAAATAAATCCGATGGAAACGACATAAAACCTCGACATTAGTCGGGGTTGCCACTCATTTACAATTTAACTGGCGGGCACAACGGACTAGGGTTACCAATTATTTTTAGAATGAATTGTGTATACAGTGCGACAATGATCTTTTGGGCCGTGGATGGCATTGACGGGGGGGTCATTGGTGTGAAATGAGAGTTATAATTTTAACATTTTGACTTCCAAGGAGATATTTCTATAAGTGGTTTCGCACGGTTGCTAATTAAAAAATTGGGTACGTTTCATAGGAAACGGCAACTTTGCGTCTGACATGAAGTGACATTTCACTTGATGACATTGTTAGTTCCGATTTTGGCCGCGGGCTCAAATATTCTTGTTAGACTGGATCTAATAAGGGAGAGAGTAAGTAAATACCTACACGTACCTATAAGTACCTACACTTATAAAAATAATAGTAATAACTATAGGCCAGTTATGAACATTAGAGGACGTTAAGCCAAAAAATTAGAGTTAGTATAAATACAATACTTTATAGTCAAATCTTTTAGATATAGCTTTTCGGGGAGTATTTATTACTACTTCAATGACTTCAGTTTTAACTTGGGGGTTATTCTTGTTAACTCAATGTTTTTTTGGTGTAGTCTATCTTTGCCGTTGTCTATCTTTTTGTCGTCTGTCTTGTCTAATCGTCTGTGTTTTTGTCTGTTAACTTTTCACGTCCAAACCGCTGAACAGATTTTGATCAAATTTGGCAAGGAAATAGACTTTATTTAGAGGAAAAACATAAGACAATTTTTTGACTAAAAAACTTAAGGGTGTTTTTGTGTGTGTGAATGATCTGCGCTGTTGGCCGCGGGGCCTTTACAGCTTTACCAGACAAGAGGGCGAGCGTGCAACCACTACACTCGAGTCAGAAGCACAAGGGGGCAACTAGCTCAAGGGCGCCCTCAAGGAGGAACGGCCTCGGCTTGGGCAGTCGCTATGGGGGAGGGCGTATACTAGGTGTCTCGCCGTGGTGCTCTGTAGCGGCCGGCGAGCAAGGGATTCTTTGACTTCGTCGGCGAGGTCGGTGTCTGATCCTGTGTGCGGTATCTGTATCCGAAAGAAGGGATGTAAGGGCATCGGAAGGGTCGCTCAGAACATTCCGCGAACGGCGGTAGCCCGCCTCAAAATAACGCGAACGAACTTGCGAGTACAGTTATTAAGATTATAAAGTGACAACTACATCAAACAGAGCACAATGCACATGTTTCAGGGTACGTATGGCAACCCTAAAACGGATAGTCACGATTGGCATGTCAAGCTACTGTCCAAGATCGTAAACTGTGACGCGTTGAGTATGTCAAAATATTTAAGCAATAATTTTTTATATGGACTTCCAGTGTACATAAAATAAATTGTTTAATAAGAATGATAAATGGTTACTTTCTTAGCCATGACCAAATAGATCGTATCTTATCTGAAGGGCAAGTCAAGATTCTTTGTAACCGGTGAGTATGACACGAACTATGAGAGTGGAAGAAGCCAGAGAGGGGCTGTAAGGAAAGAATTTGTTTGATGTCTTTGCCTCTAAGGGATCTGGCTCGATCTATATGATCGATAGATAGATATATAGATAATAAAAATACTAATAATAACACCGTCACGCCTATATTCCCCAAGAGGGGGTGGCAGAGGTGTATTGAGTACACCCACTTTTCACCGACGAAGTTAATTCCCATGTAATAGGGGGTGAGCCTATTGCCATATACCGTGCCCAATTCTAGACTCCGGACTCATACTGGGAAATTTTTCCTTAGAAAAAAACATTAGTCCGACCTAGGATTTGAACCCAGAACCTCGTGATCACAAAGCGATGTGCTTTACTACTAGGTAAAACAACGATGGTAGTCAGGTCATGTATCTACATGACCTGACTACCTCGTCTACATCCATCTAGATAAATGGTTATTTTTAAGTATTGTGATCCTGAGTGCATAACTGTCTATACAAATTTATTCATGTACATAATTCAAAGACTTATTTCTTAAGGTCTCGCCAAATAGCCGACACAGCGCGACGGGAGCGCGACGGTGGCGCGGCTTGGGGAGTTGTAATGCACTGAAATGTACGGGAGACGCCACACAGCGCGGCCCCGCTCGGCGCGACGGCAAACGACACAACCGAACGTAGCCGAGCGATCCCGTCGCGCTCCGTCGGCTATTTGACCAAACTTTATTCTTAGATTGTTCAAAATCGAAGTCAAAAATAATTTAAGAACGATTCTCAGTATCTCGGTAACAACGCAGCGGAAGACGATATGACATTTGTTTCAATAAAATCCATTCAGAACTTTAAATCTGATAACATATTCAAATGTAAGCAAAACATTAAACATTTCGAACATGTCCAATAATTTAACTTCCACAAGTCCCACGCGACAAACTTCTTAAATAATAAATAATGCAAAAAAAGTTTCGAAACGAAGCCACCCAAACTTGTTACTTTCCAAACAAACTTAAATGCAGTTTACATTTAAAGAACACGAAAGTTCCAGAGTCGGTACCGCTTTGGTACCGTGAATTAGGAATGTTCTTTTTTTTCTATCGATATTTTGAGTCATTATTGTATTTTGAGTTCAGAGATATTTTTTTTAGAAGTATAATTTATTATTAAAACAGATATACAATGCGAAAGTGGAAGGATGTAGGTACCGGGGAAGACCTAGTCTATCTTACCACGACCAAATAGACCGGGTTTTATCTAAAGGACAAGTCAAGAGCGTCCGTAACGGACAAGCGTATATGAGACGAACTATGAGAGTGGAGGAAGCCAGCGAGGTATGTAAGGAAAGAACCTGTTGGAACTCTGTACTCTCTGCCTACCCCGCAAGGTATGATAGATAGATATTTTATTATTTCAGAAGAATGCAGGCTGCATTCTTTTGCATGAAGAGAATAACGAAAAATGTTTGTGTTTATGAAGGAGACAATTAACAAATTCTGTCTTATACTGAGTACACTATCATTTCGTTGTGTATATTAGTGTGGTTAAACAATCTATCTCTATCTATCTATGTCATCACGCCAGCTTCCTAGCGGGGTAGGCAGAGAGTACAGAGTTCCAACAGGTTCTTTGCTTTCATACCTCGCTGGCTTTCTCCACTCTCATAGTTCGTCTTATATACGCTTGCCCGTTACGGAGACTCTTGACAAAGACACGGTCTATTTGGTCATGGTAAGATAGTCTAGGTCTTCCCCGGTGACATCGTCAACGCCTTTAATTCCCTGCCTTGGGGCGCGATCCTGGGGGCGCTGGAACATCATCGCGTCCCCCCATACCTACAGGCCGTGGTCAGGGACTACTTACGCAACAGATACGTCCAGTACATCGGACAGGGCGGTACATTGCACCGGAGGGAAGTGTCTTGCGGGGTTCCGCAGGGGTCCGTGTTGGGCCCCCTCTTATGGAACCTCGCCTACGATGCAGTCCTGCGTGTCGATCTCCGGTCCGATCAGGATTCCGCCCAGAACACGCTCGAAGAGTGCCCAGCCTGGGCGTCCGAGCGGCGGATCCTGGTAAACCGGATCGGACCGGACCTCTCCCTGCCGGCAGTAGTAGCGGCTATGCTGGCAGGGCAATCGGCGTGGGGGGCCGTATCCTCCTTCTGCGAGACTGTGATGTCCCAGAAAGAGGAGGCCGAGCGGGATCGGGAGAGGGCAGATCCTGCTCGACGAAGGCGACGGCGCCGGGGCGGGGGCACAGCCCGCCCAGGCCCCCAATAGCCCGGGGCTTAAGAATACGGGCTAACTCGCGTCCCCCGCCGTAATATCTGGCGGGGGACCCCCCCCTGCTGATGTTGACTTCGGGGTCGCGGACGCAAGGGGCGGGGGCCCTGAGCGTCCTTCACGAGCAACCCCGAGGAGGACGGCGGTGTGTGTGGATCACGTCGCCGTGAGCACCGCGTCGGTGCAGGGGGGAGCATGTAATCAAGTCTTCCTCCGTAGGCGGGCTCGTCAGAGCGAGGCACAAGAGGGGCACCGGTGCGTTCCATACGGAGATCCCGGAGCCCCTCCGAAGTGCTGATGTTGGCCACCCTGGGGATTTTAGTCAGTGCAGGGCGTGTCGGATTCCCCGACACGCCCTGCGAGCTTCCCCCGAGGCTCGCGGAAGTCCTATGCAGGATTTTGCACAGGCAAAAAAAAAAAAAAGTCTTCCCCAGTACCTACATCATTCTACTTTCGCAATGTATATCTGTTCTGTCATTCTTTCTTCTGACATTCTTTTTATATGCCCGAACCAACGGAGCATACCCTTTCTCATCTTTACGCCAGTGCTATCTTTCATACCTATTCGCTTATTAAACAAATGACGCGCGCGGTTAAACAAATGTTTTTTTTTTCCATTTTTTATATCTGTGGGTAATAAATCATAGATATAGATTTATATTCTACTAGTGACTCCCTTCGGCTTCGCTTGGGTGAATTATACACGTAAGCCTTCCCCTTGAATCACTCCGTCCATTTGTGAAACCGTATGAAAATCCGTTCGGTAGTTATTTTAAATAGGAGAAGAAAAGATATTGTGGCTCCAGTGATTTTCGTGAAAACAACATTTGCTAGGCGACAATACAAAATACTATCGGCGTCCTTATAGAACCTCATTAATAAATACATCTACGTTATTTGTATTTTTTTAGTTCTTAAGCGTTAAATCTAAAATGACCCCAAAAACCCCAGTAAAGAACGAAATTCACCAGTAAATGAACATGAAGAAACCAGTAAATGAACATAATTTTATTATTTTGAATTAGCTAAAAATGGTCATTATATAATAAATAAACCGTTGAAAATCAACTACCCAACATCGTTATAAACCTACGAAAACTATAAAGCAAAAGTAATTTTCGAAGTTATAACGAAAAAGTGCTAAATATTCTATCTATCTCTATCTATATCATCACGCCAGATCCCTTACGGAGTAGGCGGAGAGTACAGAGTTCCAACAGGTTCTTTCCTTACATACTTCTCTGGCTTCCTCTACTCTCATAGTTCGTCTCATACACGCTCGCCGGTTACGGAGACTCCTGACTTGTCCTTCCACTTTCGCATTGTATATCAGTTTTGTTATTCTCTCTTCGGACATTCTTTCTATATGCCCGAACCAACGGAGCATACCCTTTCTCATCTTTATACCGCTACTCTCTTTCATACCTATTCGCTTTCTTACAACGCTGTTGCGAATACGGTCGGTCAGCTTCACTCCGCACATCTTCCGCAGAGCTCGCATTTTTCACCGCATTTATCCTACTTTCATTCTCCTTCTTACATACCCAGCTCTCGCTGTCATATCACAGCGTTAGGACAAGCACTCCATTATGTATGGCCAGCTGCGCCTTTTGGCTTAAGTGCCGGCTCCCAAGTAGCTTTCCCATCGCATTCACTCTGTTCCCTGCACTCACTCTTCTCTCTATGTCAGCGGTGTATTTCCTGTCCTTACTGAATGCGCATCCAAGATATACAAACTCATTCCCTTGCTCCAGCACATCGTTACCAACCACAATCCTTGCATTCGTTCTGGTTTCTTCCCGTTCAAAAACCATAATTTTGGTTTTCTCACATTCACATGTAAGCCATTTTTCATGCAGGCGACTTTCATATCTGTGACTAGTGATTGCAGATCAGTAACTGTTGGCGCTATCAAAACCGCGTCATCTGCATATAGTAGATGATTTACCACTAGGTCACTCATTTGTACACCTTCATTTATCGCTTTCAGTCTTTGAAGACTTTTATCCAAATATATTATAAACAGTCTAGCGGACAACACGCAGCCCTGCTTGACGCCGATTTTAACGTCAAACCAGTGTGACATGTTACCACCCACCCGTACGCATGCCTTGCAGTCCACATAGGTGGAGTGGACGGCCCGCAGCAGAGTGCCATTTATACCATACTCAGGCAAAATGTCCCAAAGTCTCTTTCGCACTACTTTATCAAACGCCTTGGCCCACTGCCGGATGCTTCTCTACGATGTTGCGGAGGGAGAAAACTTGATCCGAACATCCTCTTCCGGATTCCCCCTTGTGCCTCGCACAACATTCCATCGGACTTCTCGCACATTCTCCGTTCAATAATTTTACCGTACACCTTGGCTGCCAAGCTGATCAAACTAATGGCTCTGTAATTGGCGCAGTCATATTGTGAACCCTTGTCTTTGTACAAGGGTACAGTGACTGCGCGGCGCCAATCTGTAGGGACCCTACCGGTCCTCCAGCAAAGGTTTGCAAGGACCTGAAAGGCGTCACGGACGCAAGTTCCACCATATTTGATCATCTCGGCAGATATCATGTCTATTCCCCCAGCTTTACAATTTTTCATACTTCCTATCGCCCATTCAACTTCTTCCATAGTGATGCCTTCTGTTGATTCCGGTGCCACAAACTCGCCTCTGGGCTCGTTTGTGGCACCAGTATCCGGGGCGTCTTCATACATACACGCACACTGTACACTCTCAACCGGGTCGCCGTCGAAACGGACTTATTTAACTGTACTTTTAGTGAATTCACAAGGGTAACAACATATATAGTATATTGTGTTACAAATAAAAAGTATCAAAATAAGATGTCGAGACTACTGTATTAGGGTAATATCCTGTAAAAGTAGCTGTAAGAGTGGAAAATAAATAAATAAATAAAATAAAAAATAACAGTTGTAATACGTTAATAGTATCTCAGGTATAATAATGGCTCTAAATCACTAATATTCATTGAAAATTAGTGTTTTTTAAGAAAGCCTAAACATTATTAACATCAATACGTCTAGTCTAAATAAAAAAAAACTATTTTAATAAGTTATTTTTTTTATTCCTGTGTCGTGGGTGCATTTACAAACATGAAAATTCACATACACAAATACCCAGACCGGAACAAATAATTTTAAATCACACAAAGATTTGTCCCGTGCGGTAATCGAACCCGCGACTATTAGACACAGTGGGTGGAGCGGCTTAAGCTCTTAACCACTGCGCTAAATCGTCCGGTGGGCAGGTAACATCAGATGCAGTTAGCAGACTTAAAATCAGAGCCATGTTCCTAATGTTACTAATACATAGAATCCTTTTTATCATTTTAATATTAGGAATTTTCATCAAGAACCTTAAAGTGCCACCATGTCAGTCCTTCTCTAGACAGCTCAAAACCCATCCAATTAAAGCAAGGTTTGTGACAGGGAGATGTTATATCTCTGAAACTCTTCTAAGCTGCTCTAATAACCACAAGTACATCCCCAGTTTAGGTTTGCCAATATTGTGGTTATTTATAATATATTAAGACCTCGACACCATTCTAGATGACCTCAGTGTGGTTTCCCAGCTAATTGGTATAAAAATGAACACGGACAAGAATGAGACGATCATATCAAACATCCATTTTATACGCACTCCTGTGGAGCTTGAAGACTACACTCAAAGTAACGATTATGTATATCTAAGACAAATAGTTTAATTAGGTAGACACAACTTCGAAGAAGAAGTCTAACTAAGCTACGCCATATTTTCTTATCCTTAATACCGCAATAGGACTGAGATGTGATCGCTTACGATGGATCTCATAAGAAGGCTCAAGATCAACTAGAAGTCAATGAAAGAGCAACGCTTGGCGTTTCCCTGTGGGGTCAAATCGGAAATGAAAAGATCTACAGGAAAATCAAATTCACCTACATAACTTTTAAAATTGCCGAACTTAAGTAGCAATGAGCAGAGTGTATTATTCGTAAAACTACGTCTAAGATGTTATGCCTTACCGGAGTCGTTAATTCCATCTCATTTTCGAAATCTCGACATCGGCAACTTTAAATGCCCATAAATATATAATGAAGAGCAATGAGTTGAGTCTACCCATAAAATGAAAAGTTTGCAATACCTGTATCTTACCGTGTCTCACTTTTGGTTGCGAAACGTGGGCTCTCACTGCATTACACAGATGCAAACTAGCCGTATGTCAACATTCCATGGAACGAAGCATGCTTGGATTAAAGAAAAATGACAGAATAAGAAATGTCGATATCAGGCTATGAACCAAAGTTTATGACATCTTACGTAAAATAGACGAACTCAAATGGAGGAGGACAGGACACCTAATGCGAGGCAACCCAGACAAATGGAGTAGAAAGATCACTGAATGGTTTTTATATATATAATGGCTCTAAAAGAAGTAGAGGCCGACAATTGTGCAGGTGTGTTAAAGCTCACCGCTGGCCCGAATTGGAGAAGAGTTCCGCGAGACCGATCGCATTGGAAGAAATTAGAGGAGGCCTTTGCCATGGGGCACACTGAGTTAAGAGATCTTATGTAATACCTTTTTATTTTCTTATTTGTTCTTTTCCATTTTTGTTATTTTCTTTCTCAGTAATAAAGGCTATTTTATTTATTTATAATTATAAAATGAATCTTTGAAATAAAAAAAATATTTTGCAACAATCCAGAAAAATGAGTTTGCTTTTGGAAAAAAATATTCCATTACATAGAATTTGCATTAGCATTCCGTTTTGTTCATTCGCTGGGGTGTGTTCATTCAATGGAGCACTTCTATACTAATGTTATAAAGAGGAAAGTTTTGTATGTTTGTAACGAATAAACTCAAAAAATCTTTCACTATTAACAAGCTACCTTATCCAGATGTAACATAAACTATACAACATAGATCTGGTAGGTGGCGCTGTTGTCGACCGGGTACGTATGCCCTATATAGTGATGGTGAAGGTACTACCTGTGTTAAATTTTTTCATTGCTAGTAACGATAAGTGTCGTAAAAGAAAGATGAGATGTGTACATTCAGAATACTCAGTATTCCGGGTGACCATCCATTCGGGTTTCCCTATTTGTACAAAATATACCAATATCGATACACCATCTACCGATACAAATATTTTGGAAAAATTTTGACTGTCGATATTTATTTCACATCGCGGGATGTGAAATAAATATCGACAATCGACATCGACGCAAACAAAAACAACTCAACGAACTCAGTAACAAACTATTTCAGTGTTGAACATTTATCAGCACGTGTCCACAAAGCCTTGTCTACACAATCCGCGATTTCGCTCCGCCTGGCTGTCACAGGGTTTCCTACTGATATGTTGGTAAATTGTATGTCGCTCATGTGGACGAGGTGTATTAGGAACACGGAAGCAAGAAAATGCAAGATTTTTTTAAACATTTATAAAACTAGGAATTATTCCAGAGTCAAAGTCAACAACATGAATTTATAACCATTAACGGATTGAGTACTGTCAGAATATTGCTACAGAAATTAAACTCTTACTCACAGACACAACATTGAATTTTCTATGATTTAAACAAGTCAAGAAACCAAGATGAGTGAGAGCAATAACCTGGGGCCCGATGTCACGCTCGCACCCATTGCGATGCAGTACGGTGACCATAAGGTAGAACTACTACGGACTATACCTATTTATAATATGGTTTAAATACGCTGTAAACCATTTATTACCGAGTTCAAAATGAACAAGGTTCTCGATTCGTCTTTATATACAGGTGGATTAAGATGGGACAGTAACGGCAGCTATCTCAACCGTTGTAGATATTTGGAGCTGAATTTACAGATTCTGAAAAAAATGTACAGTCAGCAAGAAAATGGGCAATTTAATCAAAAACTTTGACTACTACTCAATTAAGATGTGGCATATAGGTAGAAAGAAAGAATTACAGCAATTAACAGTGCCCGAGAATTATACGGTAATTATATGTCAACAAGTCCATAATCGTGTTGGTCACTCTATTAAGAAAGAGACGTAGGGCTCGTAACTGTTATGCAATGTGTATTTGAATCTTTAATACGTTACCTCTCTTGATCAAAGATGTCTCAGTAGTCCAATTTAAGAAGCAACTAAAAATATGGCTTTTAGAAAAAATGTTTTATTCAGTCAAAGAATGGATTGGTACTGATGACATTAAATTATATTAAATGAAACATAGGTAATTAATCGCTCGAGATCAGCCTGGATCAGATCGAGTTGGCCCTTAAACAGCTTAAAAATGGAAAAGCCCCGGGTGAGGACGGCGTCACGACTGAGCTTCTGAAGGCAGGAGGTACCCCAGTACTAAAGGAGCTTCGAAGGTTATGTAACACTGTCCTCTACACTGGGAGAACTCCGCAGGCATGGAACAGAAGCGTGATCGTCCTGTTTTTCAAGAAGGGTGACAAACCCCTTTTGAAAAACTATCGACCCTTATCGCTTCTGAGTTTTCAAGGGTCATCACGAACCGTCTTGCGCGAAGGCTCGACTAGTTTTAACCCTCGGAGCAGGCCGGGTTTCGAAGTGGTTACGGCACCATAGACCACAACCACGCAGTGCGGCAGATTATACAGAAGACTGCAGAAAGAGAAGGCCTTTGACACTGTCGAAACCTGGTCAGTTCTGGACTCCTTGCAACGATGCCAAGTCGATTGGCGATACATCGAGGTGATGAGGTGCCTTTTTGAAGCCGCAATGATGGCCGTCCAAGAACAGAACCAGCGGACAGAACATACCCACCTGCGCCGCGGAGTGCGCCAAGGTGATGTCATATCACCAAAACTGTTCACCAATGTACTAGAGGGTATGTTCAAGACGCTGGACTGGAAAGGTCGCGGTATTAATGTAAATGACGCATACATCACCTGCGATTTGCAGACGATATCGTCATCATGGCTGAAACGTTGCAAAACCTACAAAAGATGCTGGACAGCCTTCGCCAGCTAATTCGTCTCAACGAATCGGTCTCCGGATGAACATAGATAAAACCAAAGTTATGATTAACAAGCATGTTGTCCCGGGACCGATCGCCGTAAACGGAGCCTTCCTCGAAGTTGTTTCCGAGTATGTATACCTAGTGTAGTTGCTCCAACTAGGTAAAAACAACTTCGACAAGGAAGTTAAGAGACGGATACAGCTGGGCTGGGCAGCATTTGGAAAACTCCGTCGAGTCTTCTTATCGCCCATACCCCAATACCTAGAAACAAAAGTTTTTAATCAGTGCGTCCTACCTGTAATGACATACGGAGGCGAAACGGGGCCACTCACTGTGCGGCTTGTCCACTAGTGCAAGGTCGCTCAGCGAGCTATGGAAGGAGCTATGCTCGGAGTTTTTCTTAGGGATCGAATCCGGAACGAAGTTATTCGTTAGAGAACCAAGGTTACCGACATAGCTCAGCGAATTAGCAAGCTGAAGTGGCAGTGGGCAGGTCACATATGCCGCAGAACCGATGGCCGTTGGGGCAGCTGGTTCTTTAGTGGAAACCGCGTGTCGGCAAACGTAATGTAGGGCGCCCTGCAGCTAGGTGGGGCGACGATATTCGTAAGGCAGCGGGCAGGGATTGGAGGGGGAGAGCTTAAGATCGAGCTCAGTGGCGTGCCATGGGAGAGGCCTACGTCCAGCAGTGGACTGACACGGGCTGATGATGATAGGTAATTAATAAGTACATGACAAATGAAATGAACATGATAAATAATGTAATGAATGAATGTAAATATTTTAATTAATAATGACCAGCTTAATGTTTGCATGTTGTTTAAGTGACAAAACATGCTGACCTAATTGTGTAATAGTTTTGTGAAAAACACCAAATGTAGAATACATTCCACCAGAAACCATGTTTAAAGCAAATAAATAATTTAATTTGATTTGATTTATAATAAAAACCTTCCGGATAGATCGCGGCATCTCCGTACTCTAAATACCATTCTATTCATAAATAGACTACATTTATTGTTATTTATAGAAAGTGATCTATTATGGTACTTGATGTTCGCTTTGATCATATCTTTGATTGATTGCATGTGCTGCCATTTTTACATAAATATGTATTTAGCATCGAGGTACTCGTAGCGATGTACCGCGGTGTTCTAAGAAATCACCTAAGTTAAGCAGCATTCGGCCTGGTCAGCATGATATGGGTGACTGTTGGCAACGTTACCAGCTTCGGAAGGCACAATAAGCAGTTCTCTGTCACACTTCACGTTAAGCCAAATTGGAAACCTGGACCTACCTCCATCAATCGGGATTGGGTCCGTGTCACCATTACTCGGATGACCTAATCTCTCACACCTAAATTTAGAGATAAGGCTAGAGTTCAGAATGCCATCGAGAATTATCCAGTAGACGAAGGCTCCTTGTCCGACATACAATTTAAAACCAGCAGCTTCCCCCGAGGCTTCTAGAAGCCCCAAGCAGGATTTTAAGCAACAACCGCTTACAAGGATTCTATCTATCTATCTATCTATCTATCTATCTATCTATCTATCTATCTATCTATCTATCTATCTATCTATCTATCTATCTATCTATCTATCTATCTATCTATCTATCTATCTATCTATCTATCTATAACCTCACGCCAGATCCCTTGCGGGGTAGGCAGAGAGTACAGAGTTCCAACGGGTTCTTTCCTTACATACCTCTCTGGCTTCCTCGACTCGACATAGTTCGTGTCATACACGCTCGCCGGTTACGGAGACTCTTGACTTTTCCATCAGATAAGACTCGGTTTATTTGGTCGTGGTAAGATAGTCTAGGTCTTCCCCGGTACCGGCATCCTTTCACTTTCACATTGTATATCTGTTTTGTCATTCTTTCCTCTGGCATTCTTTCTATATGCCCGACCCAACGGTGCATACCCTTTCTCATCTTTACAACGATACTATCTTTCATACCTACTCGCTGTCTTACTATGCTGTTGCTAATGCGGTCGGTCAGCTTCACTCCGCACATCTTCCGCAGAGCTCGCATTTCTACCGCATTTATCCTACTTTCATTCTCCTTCTTACATACCCAGCTCTCGCTACCATATAACAGTGTTGGGACAAGAACTCCGTTATGTATGGCCAGCTGCGCCTTATGGCTTAAGTGCCGGCTCCCGAGTAGCTTTCCCATCGCACCATTCACTCTGTTCCCTGCACTCACTCTTCTCTCTATGTCAGCGGTGTATTTCCCATCCTTACTGAAGGCGCATCCAAGATATACAAACTCATTCACTTGCTCCAGCACATCGTTACCAACCACAATCCTTACATTCGTTCTGATTTCTTCCCTTTCAAAAACCATAATCTTTGTTTTCTTCACATTCAAGTGTAAGCCATTGATCATGCAGTCGTCTTTCATAACTGTGACTAGTGTTTGCAGATCAGTGGCTGTTGGCGCTATTAAAACCGCGTCGTCTGCATAAAGTAGATGGTTTACTACTAAGTCACCCATTTGTACACCTTCATTCGTCGCTTTCAGTCTTTGAAGACTTTTGTCCAGATATATTATAAACAGTCTAGCGGACAACACGCAACCCTGCTTGACGCCGATTTTAACGTCAAACCAGGGTGACCTGTTACCACCCACCCGTACGCATGCCTTGCAGTCCAAATAAGTGGACTGGACGGCTCGCAACAGAGTGCCATCTATACCATACTCTGGCAAAATGTCCCAAAGTCTCTTTCGCATAACTCTTTGTCAAATGCCTTCTCCAGATCTACAAAACCGCAGAAAACCTTCCGCCCCACTGCCAGATGCTTCTCTACGATTTTGCGGAGGGAGAAGACTTGATCCGAACATCCTCTTCCAGACCTGAAACCCCCTTGTGCCTCGCACAACATTCCATCGGACTTCACGCGCATTCTCCGTTCAATAATTTTACCGTACACCTTGGCTGCCAAGCTGATCAAACTGATGGCTCTGTAATTGGCGCAGTCATATTGTGAGCCCTTGCCTTTATACAAGGGTACTATGACTGCGCGGCGCCAATCTGTAGGGACTCTACCGGTCCTCCAGCAAAGGTTTGCAAGGGCCCGGAAAGCGTCCCGGACGCAAGTTCCACCATATTTGATCATCTCGGCAGATATCATGTCTACTCCCGCAGCTTTACCGTTTTTCATACTTCCTATCGCCCATTCAACTTCTTCCATAGTGATGTCCTCCGTTGATTCTGGTGCCGCAATCTCGCCTTTGGGCACGTCTGCGGCATCAGCATCCGGGGCATCTCCATACATCTTTAGATTTTATCCTTTCCATTCTGGAGCCTGACGAATCACCTCGAGCCTTTCTCACCTTGCTCCAAAAGAGTTTGGTGTTGTTCTCGAAGTTCTTCGCCAGCCTCTCCTCCTCAATCATACTGGCTCTTTCACGCTTTTCTTTCACTAAAGTTTTAGTGGCATTCTTGCATTGCCGGTATATTTCTTTCCCCATCTCTGTCATACTGGCATTCAGGTTCAAAGAAGATACATAGTCCTGCCACGCTTTCTTCTTACTTTCTACGGAGCTTTGCAACTCCGTATCCCACCATGCATCACCTTTTGCTGTAATATGCTTCTTTGAGCAACCACATACTTCTTTCGCGGATTCCACCAAACTCTCTTTCAGGCTATTCCAGCATTCATCTACATTTGAGTCCGAAGAGCCTGCTGTCAAAAGCTTATCCCGGACTCTGTCTTCATACATTCTCCTCACGCTCTCATCTTGCAACTTTTCAACCTTTAATCTTTCAAGGTCTCCGAAGGGGATACGCTCTCGCCAGTGCTTCCACTTCCTGAACAGACCACTAAACCGCGCAACTACGAGATAGTGGTCTGATTCCAGAGTGGGGCCTCTATACGCACGCGTATCTTGTAGTTTGCTTCGGAGACGGTTATCAACCAGGATCAGATCTATCATGCTTTTTTGTTCATTACTTCTCCACGTATACATGTATGTCCTTGTGCTGGAATATCGTATTAGACACAAGAAGACCCCTTTCCAAACATACATCTACAATGAGCTTACCGGCATCGTTCACTCTCTTATCACCATAAGCACCCAGAGCAGTGTCGCAAGTTTGCCGCCTGGTTCCTACCCATCCGTTCAGATCGCCACACAAAATCACCTTTTCGTTAGCCTCAGCCAGATCCAGAACTTCCCTGACATTATCCCAAAACTTCTCAAGGTCCTGGGGTGTCGACGAGCTTACGGGAGCATATGCTGCGACCAAAAACACTCTAGTGACACCCAGTTTTAAACGGACCCAGAGATGTCTCGCATCGCACAGGCCATAATCTCTCACTCCAGAGGCCAGGCGACGGGACAGCAAGATACCCACCCCCATGCTGGCACGACCGCTCTGCGGTACCCCAGACCACAGATCCATCGTTCCATCAGGAAGATTACAGGTTTCACTGCCCCTCCGCTTAGTCTCTGTTACACACAGAGCATCCAGGCGTCTCTCTTTCATCACATCAATCACCTCATGCATCTTATCTTCCATACCACCTCTTACATTCCAAGTGCCTATTCGGCACTCTGCACCCCACGACTCGCCAGTTCGGGCCCGGCGTGATGGGTGGCGGCCCCCATCGCCGCTTCCACCTATATTCGTACTGACGGGGTCGGGCCGGTACGCGTCGCCTCGGGGGGACGCCCTAGCCCGCACTGCGGTACGTCTTCGATCCTAGATTGCAGCCATAATGACTGGCAGGGGTCGCGACGAGCACGCTCTTGGACAGACTCCCTGGATTCCCTGCTTGAATCGACAGAAGGAAAGTTGTGGCTACTTTAATAAAACAACTGTTCTCAAGGTTGTTTATTATTAACGATTCCCAACCAAGTGGCAGGACAGGTGTCCTTGAAGGCGGGGCTGGAGTTGGCCAGGTGGATATCCAGGAGTTCAGCCACAGGCAGCAGCCGCGCGCCCAGCGCCTTCAGCGTCTCAATCACTTGTGGGCCCACCAGCTGCGGCTTCGTGGACAAAATCTCTATGGTTTTCGAACGGATCGCGAAATTTACTGTGTTTCGGAGGTGATACTGTAAAAAGGGCAAGAAGATTTATAAAATTTTAATAATATTTGTGTGTCTTTAAGGGGTGACTTTTTAATCATCAGATGAATTTTATTAACCATTACAAAATATATGACTAATAGTTCAATTATCGTTTCATTTATGTTCATCAGGTAATAATCATCATCATCATCATCTCAGCCTATACTTGTCCACTGCTGAACATAGGCCTCCCCAATCGCTTAATCCCAGGTAATAATAATAATAAATAATTAATAATAAATAATTTATTTGATTGAAAACTTTTATCTGATCATGTATTGTGCTCTTATAAATAAAGTAATTTTTTTACTCATACTTTGACTGCCTCGTTGGGTTGATGGCAAAGTGTAACTGGTGATCATGAGGTCTTGGATTCGAATCCTGAGATTCGAATCGAAAATTTCAGTCAGTCCGGAGTCTCGGATTGTGCTCGGTATATGGCAATAGGCTTGCCTCCTATTACATGGGACCTAATATCGTCGGCGAAAAGTGGGTGTACACAGTACGCCTCTACCACCCCCGCTTGGTTATTTGTTTATTTTTTAAAAGGGTTAACTAAAAAAAAGTAACAAATCATCAAATCCTGGAATCACTGAGAGAGCTAAAATATTTGTCAAGAATAATCCAATGAGCTCACAAATAACGGGGGATCAAACTACGCTGGCGAAATATTGATGCGCGCAGTACGCTTTTGTGACCCCCGTTTTCCGACGACACTTATTTTCTGTTCTTTACCTGTATAAGCAGCGCGACCCCAAGATGTACCGGCTTTATCTCCATCGCTTGCAACTTCCTCACAAGGAGTCTTGGGGTCAGGTCGTCGAGTCTGCCCAGCTGAGCCAAAATTCTTGGCGCCTGGAAAATCATGAACGGGTTAATGAAAGCTTGGTATCATAACATACTCTATATGATGGTATTTATGGTTTCCTGTATCAGTTTTGTGTATGTGGTGGTGGTGGTGGTGGTAAAGGTACAGTGACTGTATGTATCATTCCATAAATAAGGTACAGTGTTTTCAAGAGGTTGGGACAACATAGGTACTCAGCATACGTATGGTAATAGAATTATTACCAATAAAGTTACCGAAGCGCTTCGTTATTTTTTTAAATAACGTTGCCCCTCTCTAGGATTAATTCACGCGCCGGGTGCGTTTACAAACATGGAAATTTAACAACACACACACACAAACACACCGTCACGCATATATTCCCCAAGCGGGGGTGGCAGAGGTGTATTGAGTACGCCCACGTTTCGCCGACGATGTTAGGTCCCATGTAATAGGGGGCGAGCCTATTGCCGTATACCGGGCACAATTCCATACTCCGGACTCTGGGAAGTTTTCATTAGAAAAACTACACTTGTCCGACCTAGGATTTGAACCCAGGACCTCGTGATCACAAAGGGATGCGCTTTGCCACTAGACCAATGGGGCAGTCAAAATTTACATGCAAAATGTACATACCGAAATACCTAAATCAAAACAAATATTTGCAGGTCACACGAAGATTTATCCCGTGCGGGATCGAACCCGCGAATATTCGATCCAGTAGGCGGAGCTCTTAAACACTGGACCAAATCGTCCGTCTAAAAATACAAATACAATTCTTTGCCTTCAACTCTAGGTACATACTACATACTTTATGGCGTTACACTACTTTCTTTAAATTGAATATTGGCTGGTTTCTCAATTTATGTATTTGAATGTAAGTGTGGTTTGAGTGAATTATTATTTTTGAAATTTCATTACTTAAACTAACTTATTTTCAGATGCTTAAATCAGAAACCACCAAAAAACATTTACTTGGTGTACCGATTCCTGCACAACCACCGCAATCTCGACTACGACTTAGTCAATACATTTAGGTACAACTGTGGAGGGCAGTAAATCGTCGCAAACGGTTTCTTGGGATCAATACATCAGCTGGATTACGTTGCGTTCATGGCCTGAGGGTACCATGACATTTAGTGTTACCACTTAATTTATGCTGATATCGTTTGATTGCGATAAATTCTGTTCTTTCACATATATTGTTTACTCCTGTTTTACAGGTTGGCAGAGGTTGTACTGCTACACCCACATTTTGGGGGACAGTTTAGAATTTTCCGAACTCGTTGGCGAGGTTGAAAAATCCCTTACCCGACTACGGCGAGACACTTACACCCTACGACAGCCTAAGCCAAGCGTGTTCATCCTCGTGACACCTTTGCGCTATTTGCGCTAATTTCCCATCCGGCTAAAAGGTATTTGGAAGTTAGAAGTAACTGATGATTGCTCTACTACGCTCGCCCTATTATCCGGTGAAATAGTAAAGGCCCACCAGCGACCATTGTAGATCATTCACACACGCATCATTCATTCATCTCTGCTACTTTGTGGGATTGAAGAGAGAGGGAGAGCTATGTATCTATTTAAAAAGGCAATTAAAACTAGACTCTGTAAGAAAGGGTATTATAAAATATTAGATTATCTTGACGATAAAACAGATTGGGTTTGAGCAGCTCCTTAATCAGCAACATTTATAAATGATGTATAATACAATTTTTAAAAAACAGGAAAATGGTTAACGGAAAGGCAAATTAAATTAAAAGACTAGCCCGCTGAGTGTCTCGCCGGATCTTCTCAGTGTAGGCCGCGTTCGCATCGTAGATATAAAAAATGTAATAATTTTGACGTTTGTGAGTGCTATTGTATTGGTATAGACCAACAAATAAATGATTTTTGACTTTGACTTTATCACTCACCGTGAACATGATATCGTAGAGTCTCACGCACGCGTGGAACACCTGCTTGTCGGCCATCTGGTCGTGCATATCGCGGCTCTCCACCGACATGTAGTACCGGTGTGCTGTGTCGATGCGGCTCTGCGCTGTCTGGTTGCGAGGCAGGTCCTGTAAGAACCCAGCATCTGTTACTGTAACTCCTTCGTGTGGAGCCATTGCTGTATGATTAAATGAAAATATATTAGATCGTGACCTTCTATCGTGATACATCCTAACTGACATTTTTACTTAACCTGGCAGATTATCGTAACTCATTTACACATAAAATGAGCTTGAAAATATCAGCAAGTGGGCAAAGTCGTTTGGTCTTTTAGTCAAACCGGCTAAGCCTCAAGCTATCATTATTGGTGGCAGATACTATATGAATGCACAAGATATGAATCTACAGGCTCTCTCTCCAGTTTTATTTGATTCTGGATCTATACCCTACTCTAAAACAATTAAAAATCTAGGTGTTTTTATGGACTCCAACTGCACATGGAGCACCCACATTTTAGAGGTAAGCAAAAGCATCTACGGCTCCTTCCAGTCTCTCAAACGCCTTTAAAAGTTCTTGCCCTTCCAAACTAAAATAAGCCTTGCTCAGTCTCTTCTCCTACCAATTCTAGACTATGGTGATGTCTGTTTTCTTGATGTCACCGAAGAGCTAGTTAAAAGTAAGCTAGAACGTTTGCAGATTTTGTGTATCCGCTTCATTTTCTGTCTCCGTAATTATGATCATGTATCAGAGTTCCAAAGAAAATTGAAGTGGCTGCCTATTCGGCAACGCCGGGACTATCATATCCTTTCTCTTCTCTTTTCCGTCCTTTATAACCCCAAAGCTCCTATTTATCTACGTAAGCGTTTTGACTTTCTTGTCCCCAAGGAAAGGGCCTGTCGTACTGCTACTTCTCTCCTTCTTCGTGCCCCTCTTCATTCTTCCAGTTGCTATGATAGGTCTTTTACTGTTCGTGGAGTGCGTCTTTGAAACTCACTCCCACACGCTATTCGCGCAAGCTCCTCTCTGGACATCTTCAGGAGAAGAATCTGATTGTTGATACATATTTATAATATAATATACTATGTGTATTTTTATGTATGTTTATTTTATTGTATGTTTGAATGTGTGATTGTATAACTGCCCTCTTATTAACATTCTCATCTCTCAACACTTAAAGGTTCGCTGGAAGACAACTCATATTTTGAGTTAAGCTCGCCTTTGTATATCACCTGTAAAATTACAACTGTAAATGTACTGTATACAATAAAGGATTAAATAAAATAAATAAAATTATTAACGTCCAATATTTAATCCATAAATCTTAAATTCCAAAAAAAAACTGAATAATAATTTAAAGAAACAAAACAAAAATTAAATGTGGCTTTCTATGGGTTATTACGGAAGTCGGCGCCATCACATATTGTTATATGGTTATTGATAGTCTATTAATCTAAACGTGTTCGTGCATTAGGATCCACAAATCTTTTGCGACCTTCTAACCAACTTCCTTAGAAGGTTTCGAAGCATTTGTGCTTTCTAGTTGCTTTCGTTTCATACCTTTGCAATGTCAATGAGTTTCATGATAAGGGAGGAGTAGATACGGCGGCTGATCGCGTCCGTTCGCCGCGAACGATAGTTGTCGACTTCTCTGTAATTATATTGATAGAAAAGTATTGTAATTGATCACGGGAAAGGCAAATCTTCTAAGGCACTATTGGTTGTGCTACAAAAGATAAACCTCGAAACGGGTTAGTTATAAGGGTTAAAAATACTTTAAATTACTTGAGAAAAGCAAGGAGAATTTGAGGACGGCTTGGAATTATACTTAATTCCTTTGTCAGCTAGTCCTGCATGGGGTAGGCATATATAATATAATAATATTAGCCCTGTTAAGAAACTGTCCCACTGTTGGAGACTAGCCGCCTCTCAAACTCAGAGGGTTTAGGCCATAGCCCACCACGCTGGCCCATTGCGGGCTGGTGAACTTCACACACCTTCGAGAAACTCTTCCTCACGATGTTTTCCTTCACCGTGAAAGCAAGTTATTGTTAATTTTTAATACGCGCATGTTTTCGAAAAGACAGAGGTGAGTTCTTGGGTTTGAACCTGAGACCTCTAACTTTGCAGTCCAAAGATCTAACCGCTAGGCTATCACTGTTTGGGCTGGCATGTGGAGATTTTTTACATTATTTTAATTTGTTTTTCTTTAAAAATGATTTTCAATATTCCTGCCACTTTTCCTACTAATCCAAATTTATCAGTATTTCTTTTTACTGATTGCCGACTTTTTATTGTGGCCGAGAGGCCAATCATGCGCATAGTTATAACGAGGTCTTGGATGCATATCTATAGGACCTATTCTGGGTGTAGTTTTTCGATATAAAATTTTCCAGTGTTAGTCCGGAATTGTGCCCAGTATATGATAGTTTCGTCCCATATTATGTAGGATCTAGCATCGCCGGAGAAAAGTAGGTGCAGAGTACAGTAGTTTACACCAACAGCAGTACATCTCTGCCACTTTTATATATTTATTACCATATATAAGAGTGGCAGAGATGATAAAAGAAATACCCAAATATTTCGGTATTTCTTTTATCGGTCAACTTTGAAGTTGCAATACATGTGCCTCGGGGGAAGCTCACGGGGCGTGTTGGATTCCTACCGAGTAAAAACCTCAGTGTGGCCGACATCAGCACTTTGGAGGGGCTCCTGAATCTCCGTATGGAACGCACCGGGGCCCCTCTTGTGCCGCACTCTGAAGATGCCGCCATCGGGGGAGACTTGATGACACGCTCCTCTCCCGCATCGACGCGGTGCTCACGGCGACGTTGGCGACACCACGACGCCGTCCTTCTCGGGGTCGCTCGTGAAGGGCCCCCCGCCCCTTGCGCCCACGACCTCGCAGGCCCCCCTACTGATATTACTGCAGGGGGGTGCCCCCCGCCAGATATTACGGTAGGAAACGCGAGTTATCCCGTATTCTTAAGCCCCGAGCTATTGGGCTGGGATTCCCGCGACCGACCTAGCTACCTAGAGAATTAAGTACTCTGATTGCCATTGTATCCTTTTTGAACACATAACGGTATCGATCATAAATAACAACTCTTGTACTACGATTTTTAAATTTTAGCGAAAAATAAATCTGCTTTTCCATACATTTTGTAATGTATTTTGTTAATTTACATGTATGTAGTAACCCTGTATATGTATTGCTGGCTAAAGAATTTTCTTTTATTACCGTTTCACAATATACTTGATAACGAGTGACATGGTTCGGTTCAGGTACACCTGGTTCTCCTTTTTCAGGTCGAAGAGCAATTCTTCATCGAACTTTGAGTCTTGGAGAGCCTCCACTATCGCTTTGGCTAAGCGACGGTTCTCTTGAAAGTAAATCTGTATGGAAAAGTTAGCTGAATAAAATGACAGCAGCCGACTTAATATATTTAGGGTCTCTTTGAGTAAAGTCTGAAGTAGACTAATCGACAATTAAATTTGCAAGTAAGTTTATGTACGAATTTCACCGTCTTCGAGTAGCTCTATCCGACGGTTAAACTATAATCGTGTTCACAAATCCACGGACAACTTGACAGGTGCATATGTCAACACAAAAAAAATGTTGCCAGCTCAAGACGACTAACAAGTAAATCAATCGATGTAAATTATCGACATATTAAAAATAGTTATTGTATTTATTAAATTAAGGTTCAGTTTTACTCAGTGTGCATTTAAATAATAAATTGTGTAGAAAATGAATTTTTTTTGGATATAAATATGCTCACTATAATGTCTTTGCTTGCAGTGGCTGTCTGGTGCGGGACCTTCCGTCCAATTTGTTCGAGGGGAGCGATAGCTGTTCCAGTAGTCATACTCGAGAACTGGTGTTGCTTGTGGGGACAGGTCCATCTGAAATCTTTTAGACACTCTTCTAATAAAATCATTAGATTCATCATCGATCGTAAAGCATCACACTGGAGCTAGATCGTAAACTATTTAATTGAAACCTAAAAATTGTATCCACACAATATGATTGAAAAATGTGGAAGAGAATTAAATAAAAAAGACGAGTTTCTTCGCTGGATCTTTTCAGTGGAGGCCGCGTTCCGATCCGCTGGTAGATTAAATTAGTTTTAAAAAAATGTAAATTGAGTATTTATAAGCAGGGCTTATACAAAATCAATTATTTAAGTTTGAAAAAACCGATTTTATATCAGTTTTCTTAAGTAATAAAATAATAAAAATTGTGAGTATAATATTATTGAGGCCTTAACATTAAAAGCTAAATAAAAATAAGTTTTAGTTGTGTAAGATTATTTTTTACTTTATTTCTATTATCGACAAGAAGTAAACTGTGGTACATGACTATTTTAAAAGTGTCAAATTCTCATAACACTGTAAACGTAAATTTGTCCGTGGAAATGTGGACACGACTATAGCCAGTTTTAATTACCGAATTAGTAACGCTAATGGAGAAGTAACTAACCAGAACTTTACTCGAGGGTGGTGAAAGAGCCCCTTACACTAATACGAGTATGAAACTAAATTATATATACTAGTAGTGGCGAACAACGCTAGTCCATGGTCAAGGGGCAGGGGGGCTGGGCAAGTTTATGCATGGATGATGGGAAAAGTATGAATTTTAAGTGCAGTCAAAAGCACATGAAGCTTTACATTTGTGGGCACACTCATCATGGGTAAACAATTGAGGCGATAATTCCCCATGGTGCTTCTAAGCCAGGTTTTTAATCTCCTGAGGCTGTTAAACGACCGCTGCACCGAACACGTTGCGCACGGTACATCAATCAAAATTTTCAACGTTTTTCCTGTTTGGGGAAAGAAGGTTTTCACTTTTTTTAAGACATTAACCATGGAACGAACTAATACTTGTAATATCTTAATTTGGACAACTTGATTCGAAAAAATCTTTAAGCCATTAAAATGCGTTCCAATATTTTTTTATCTACAGAACGAAAACCAACATAGTTTTACTTAAATCCTACCAGATAACTATTTTAAATAGTCTTTATTAACATAGTTTAAAAGCTTCATTCGCACTTCCGTTCCATAAAGGCGTTACAATCCCAGTTAAACTTAAACTTTAAACTCTCCAGTTAAAATAAAACAAAAATGCACGAAACCGCATGCAACTTGAACACGATAAAAAATTGAATGACTGAATTTTAAAAATGCAAACGTTTTAAGTATTTCGAAATAAAAATGGTGTTGTTTTTACATCTAGCATCTGCGGGTATCGTGATGGTTGCTGTTGCCAAATGGCCGCACTTCCGGTTAACATTTGCATTGCAAAATAGGCTTAACAATTACCTAGGTATAATTTCAGCCACGTAATAATCCTAGGTTGGACTGCTATTTGCATTCTTATATGACGCATTTCTCGTTCTGATATGGTGGTAGATGTTTAAAATGTAAAAATGTTGACGTTTGTGCTATTTTTCCTATACAAATCTGTGATTTTTTGTTTTTGATTTTGTCGAAAATTTTAATTACAGTCCGAAGCCAAATTGCGCCCAGTTCATAGGCAATACGTAAGGCTCTGTTATATTGAGACTTAGCATTTTGTATTGTGAACACACAGCACACAAACACCACTAAAATTGTTCCTAAACATTTATACCCCCCAAAAACAACCGGTTCCGTTTTTCCCCATCTTAATTTAGAAGAAAACCTCTTAAGTTAGTAGCACTGCACTAAAATGAGTGCCCCAATCATGTAACTTCGGTAGTACTTCCATAGTCGCGGGTTCGATCCCCGCACGGGACAAATCTTTGTGTGATCCACAATTATTTGTGCCGGTCTGGGTATTTGTGTATGTGAATTTTCATGTTTGTAAACGCACCCACGACACAGGAATAAATCCTAATGTGGGGCTACGTTTTATAAAAAAAAAAACACATTCAAAAAGTACTAATATGTAGCTAAGGTCCTGGTACATCACATTACCTCGCTGTTATTAGCTTCAGCGCCCAAACCCCATAGCACAAAGAATGTCCAAAACACTAGCATGTTGCAGTGGTCACTAGCAAGCGTCCATTTTATTCCTCCGAGGAACTAACTCGCGATAGAGAGAATTTTGTATCACTATTTTATATTCGGAGTGGGACGACCGCAGTGTAAAGTTTTTTTAAAGAAACTTGTACTAGGGTTGTCGAGTGTGGAATCGTAGATGGATAAAAATGTTATAAATTATGACCATCGTTGGAAGGTGATCGGCGATATAAATGTGTTATTGGAAATATAAGGGCCGTCGTTGATTTCCGAGCGCGTTACACTGTGAAATAAAAAAAAAAACTACTTTACAAGTTAGTATATAGTTAAAGTTTTACAAGAACTTTGCTACAATTACTTGCTATTTTTTAGGTCAATTCCATTGATTAGTTCTTAAACAGTTCGCGTTGGAATCAGAAAATGCAAAACAATAGAGATTTAGAATATTTTTTTATTGAAAAAATTCCTTTTAATAGCGTATTCCTTAAAAAATACAGTCGAACACATATTTCTAAATATTAAGTCTCTAATCCATATACTTCTTGAAGTGCTTGGAGTACAAAAACAAGGTTTTTTTCACGGTAGCCTCGTAATAAATTGATTAAATTTATATTTTTGTATACTTGTATAAATACAGATAAATTTACGTTTGCCTTATTGGTCTTCTGATGCATGGTGCAACTGGCAAATAAAAATGAAAAAAAAATCAATAGTTATGCGGAGTCTAGAATTGTCTGCGGTATAATAGCAATAGGCTTGCCTCCTATTATATTAGGACTAAAGGCGTCGGCGAAACATGGGTGCACACAACAGAGTAGGTATATCTATGCCATCCCAGCTTGTGGGATATAGGCGTAATTATATTTAGTGTTATTTTCTATGCGTGTAGAGTTTTTTATTTATGATGATTTGTGAATCGAACAACTTATCAACTAATCAAGCAAATCGTTTAAAATTGATCAAATAACTTGTTGTAGCGGAACTTTTAATATTCTGATATTTCCGACGTGATTTTGGGAATACAGCGAACGATCTCCATGTAAATGTACATGTGATGATACATGTTTTACGTCTCTGTGTGTGGCAACCCTAGCTCGTGCTGTATTGCGAAACGTACGTTCGTATTTACATTAAGATCTCATAAAACGCACAGCGGATTGTATTGTGCGAATAAAATCCTGAGTACAACAATGTTAAGTGTTTTTATCTGCGCTTAGAGACTTGTTCCACGTGAAATGTAGATTTATAAACCTAGCCCACCGAATGGGTACTACATTTGAGATTATTTACTTATTTATTTATTCTTTATTGTACAACATAACACTGATTAGATACAACATTTACACAAAAAATGTACAAAGGCGAACTTAACTCAATTTGAGTTATCTACCAGATAACCTTTGAGGGAAGATAAACTATTTATGTGGAAGTGAGGGCAATTGTACAATAATCATGGAACTAATAAATAACAGAATTAAAATTCAAAGTTTATAGTGAGAAGTACAGAAATATATAAATTATACTCATAATAGATAATAACAAAACAAATATTTTCATATACCTACATGAACTATACAATACATGTTTATATATACACAAATATGAATTATTTATTTACCTCCTACCGGGTCTTATCTGAAGGACAAGTCAAGAGTCAAGTTAATGGAGGCAGGTATGTGGCCATCTGCTGTTGGAACTTATCAAGCCGTCTATAAGGCTTCCAACTTGGTTTAGCAACTTTAAATAAAGTAGCACGACCACACTCGAATATGGAAATGCCACAAACCGTTACCGACTCCAGACTGAGTGACCAGACTGGCATCTCAGAATGCTGCTAGCCTTGATAATCACTAATAGCTCGCTAAAAACCCTGCAATGTTGTGACATATGCCAGCGCTATAAATGCCACCTAGCGGCAAGATCCAATGTGAATTATTATTCCAACGCCGCGTGAGTTCCGAGTGGTGCCCCCTAATGAGAAAACTTTTCCTCCAACGATGCTACTTAAATAAGTTAATGTCTTTTACGATTTTTTCCTCATATTATTCAATTTAAAAAAATCAGGAAGGTGCCTTTGGCTCTTAGTCGGTTCACAAATTTGAATTAAAGTATTTGTATGCAGGCTTACTATTGAAACGGATTTTATTTTTAATAAGAATTTTTGGAGGACTTATTCACTTCACACGAATTTGAATTAGTATGTAATATTCAGGTTTGTTTACCAGACAGACCAACAAGAAGGGGCGCGGATGGGGCGGAGGAAAGCTTTTTTTTGTATTTTGTTTATGCTGATCTCTCATCATGATGATTGAGTTCATCATGTTCATATCGCCAGCTGAATAAAATAGCAACACAAGTGTAAAAGCGGGGACAGGAAAAATTAAACTTTAAGTTTTAAAGTTGGAGCGCTAACTTCATAAACATTAGTTTTTTTTAGTTGATACACAGTTTAATGTCGCTCTCACTAGATCTAGTAGTTGCGGTTCATCCCCACAAGGGTTGGTAAGTGTGTGTGTGTGAATGTTCTACGCTGTTGGCCGCGGGGCCTTTACAGCTTCAGCCAGAAGCTCGAGGCAGAAGGGCAAGAGGGCAACTAGCTCAAGGGTGCCTCAAGGAGGAACGGTCTCGGGTTGGGCAGTCGCTATGGGGGAGGGCATATACTAGGTGTCTCACTGACCAGCGGGCAAGGCGTTCTTTGACCTCGCCGGCGGGGTCGGTGTCTGATCCTGTATGCGGTAATTATCTTCGCAAGAAGGGATGTAAGGGCATCGGGAGGGTCGGTGAGAACATGCCGCGGACGGCGGTAGCGGTTGATAGGAGGGGCAAAAGTTGCTGTAGTAAGATATCGCGTGTATTTATTTTTTCGTTCAATGCCCGATTTCTAAACCGAAAAGCAGGGCGTGTCCTTGACTCGCCTTGAAAATACTCTAAAACCTCACCACTTATCACCAGGGGTTAAAAAGTTGCTAAAAACATCATGTGATTAATGGACGTCCCCTAAGGCTGTTGGCCCACTCATACAGTATAGGGTGTAAATAATAACCAACTAGAACTAACATTGTAGGACCCAGCATAACTATACAGAGAGTATCGCCGGTGTCACAATCTCAATTTTACGGGCTCGTAAAACGACCCAATTTATAGCGTTTCGTCGTACTGCACTGCTGTAGCGCGATTTATGGAAATTCGAAACAACTTATTTAGAGGGTAACGGGTTTGACGATCTTTTTTGTTATATCTGATTTGGACACTCTAAAAAAACTCTTTTTTAGAATTCTTACTTACAAACCGCTTCGGAGATCAGAGTAGTATTCGATCGTATTTAAAATTTTGGGATATTCAAATAAGATTTATTTTTACAAGTCACGTATTTTATGATAATAGGACGCTCTAAAGCCATCCCATTACACTCAGTGTGAATCAGCACCGTCTGTTCGCGAGCTCTTTCGCGCTCAAGCTGCCGATCTTTGTGTACGGAGACTGAATTATTCTCCTACTAGTAGTCCAATGTGACAAAAATGTATATAAGCTATGAGAAAGAATTTTCGGATATACACTCCGTAAGGCAGTTAAAAATGATCGATGGGATCCTCCGTCGGGCACACGGGTAGTTATCTAGATCGCCGGTTACGGAGATTCTTGCCTTGCCCTTCAGATAATACACGGTCTATTTGGCCATGGTAAGACAGTCTAGGTCTTCCCCGGCACCTACATCCTTCCATTTTTGCACTGTATGTCTATTTTGTCATTTTTTCTCTCGACATTTTTTATATATGCCCAATCTAACCGAGCATACGCTTTCTCATCTTTCCACCGATACTATCTTTCATACCGACTCGCTTTCTTACTGCGCTGTTGCCAATACGGACGGTTAGTTTGACTTCACACATCTTCCTCAAAACTCGTAGTTATCTATTTATCTATCTATCTTTATCATCACGCCAGCTCCCTCGCGGGGTAGGCAGAGAGTACAGAGTTCCAACAGGTTCTTTCCTTACATACCTCTCTGGCTACCTCCACTCTCATAGTTCGTCTCTTACACACTCGCCGGTTACGGAGACTCTTGACTTGCCCTTCAGATAAGACATGGTCTATTTGGTCATGGTAAGATAGTCTAGGTCTTCCCCGGTATCTACATCCTTCCACTTTCGCATAATAATATATTACGGTTTATTTACTTACACACTAATGCACTGGGTTTGCATGGTGGAGGACGACATTGTCTCTCACTTCGATTTGTAGAATATCTCAATTTGATTCCATGAGTAATAATAAAACTCCCCTCATATAATATGAAATTATTTCAGAGTATCCTTTAATATTTAGGGCTGATTCTTTTAGCGTGTCCGGGGAATCGGATTCTATTACTTAATATTCAATTCATTGTTATTTAAGTGGAACAAGGGAGTTATAGGAATGTATAATAATATTAGCCCTGTTAAAAACACCGTTGGGCACGGCCCTCCTCTCAAACTGAGAGTGTTTAGGCCATAGTCCACCACACTGGCCCAGTGCGGGTGGGCGAACTTCACACACCTTCCAGAAACTCTCAGGCATGCAGGTTTCCTCACGATGTTTACCTTCATTGTTAAAGTAAGTGATAATTAATTTTGAATACGCACGCTTTCGAAAAGACAGAGGTGCGTGCCTGGGTTTGAACCCGAGACCTCTGACTTTGCAATCGAATAGTCTAACCACTAGGCTATCACTGCTTTTTGATAGGAATAAATAGGGTTCAAAACAATATTGATACTTATTTAACCAAAATAATGGAAACAGAGAAAACTGCTGATTTTTTTCTATTTCCATTATGTGCCGCTTCAGTAAAATTTGTACGCATTGATAAATATTATCGCCTGTTTCGGATTTTGTGTACTTCTCGCTTACACTCTGTACAAATATAACGTTATTGCCTTCTTTTTCTCTCTTTTTCGCAGAGAAAACTTCTTTAGCAGGTTCTTATCGTCGTCTATAGGAATCACCTGTCTGTATTAGCTAAATTTCATAAATCCGCATATGCGTGGATGCCATTGACGAGATATTTTTTTTTACTTTCATGAAGATTTTTTTTAGCCTAGGTCGGACAAATGTAGCTTTTCCAACTAAAACTTCCCAGTACGAGTTCGGAGTCTGGAATTGTGCCCGGTATATGGCAATAGGCTCGCCCCTATTACATGGGACCTAACATCGTCGGCGAAACGTGGGTGTACTCAGTACACCTCTGCCACCCCCGCTTGCGGAATATAGGCGTGGCGGTGTTTTTAAGGAGATTTTTTTCCAACAGGTGGGTGCGCACGGTTCCTTATTAAAAAAGTACTTGGATAAATTTCATATCAAACAGTAACTCTACGACTGTCATGTAGTGTCATTTTACTTGACGACAGCGTTAGTTCCGATTCTGGCCGCGGGCCAAAAGATCCTTGTAGGACTGTACCTATCTACAGGTCAGCAGTCCTGCTAGGTACTCCTCACAAATCCTCCACCACGCTGATCCAGCGCGGATTGGTACAGTTAAAGCTGAACCAAAAATAAAAACTCATTTCCACTACAATTTCGAACCGAAACTTACAGATTGTTTTAATTAAAAACTAAAAGATGACTTCATAAGCTACCGAACGGGTCCACATATCAATTTAATTGATAAAATCTTCAATTCCGCTCGGTTTCCGCGGTTCCGCTTGATTTCATCGCTTTTCCGCTTCGCGTACCACCGTGCGGTATTTCATTCCCTCACGATCCCGCACGCGGATAACCGCGGGACGTGTTATGGCCATATTCGTGTGTCCAAACGCGGCGCGTTACGAAAACCTTCTACCTTTTTTTGTAGAATATTTAGTATCAGTCCGGAAATTGTGCCTGTTATGTGTCAATAGGCTTGCTCCGTAATACATGGGAGCTAGCATCGTCGTCGAAAAGTGGGTGTAAACAGTACACCTCTGCCAACTCCACTTGGGGACGGCGTGACGGCATAAAACGTAGCCTCATACTAGAAATTATTACTTTGTCGTGGGTGCGTTTACAAACTTGAAATGTGTGTGTGTATGTAAACAAACACCCTAACCGAAAGAAATAATTGTGGGTCACACAAAGATTTGTCTCGTGCGGGAATCGAACCCGCGACCACTCCATTCCGTGGAAGGAGTGGCTTAAATACCATTTTCTGCCATTAGAAAACAGACGAAACATAAATGATGTATGCTTTTTAATGAAACTGGCTAAAGGCTCAATAGACTGTCCTAATTTATTAGCAAAAATACCCCTGCGCACAAATCACCTAGGCTTTAGACAGATACCTTTGTTAGACTTGCCGTTTGCGAGTACTAATTATAGGAAAAATGCATTTTTATTGCGAAGTTCTGGCAGCTTTAACAGATTATCGTTGAGATTGGATATAGATTTGTTTTGCACTAGCGACAACTTAATGAAAAAGGAATTAGCCAAGGATTTCTTTTTTTCTAATTAATCACCAATTATTCGCTGGTTAAAATTAATAATAGCTAATATTCATTGTTTGTCTTATTTTTCCTTTTTTAGTTTGTTTAACTTTTTACGTTTTGCTTTTTTTTTGTGCTCTGGTTTATTACTTTTGTCTGATTTAAAAGATGCTTTTATCAAAAGTGCTTAGTTAATTAATTTGTTACAAATTGGTGGAGGCTTGTCATTAGCAATTAAGTTATTATATTTTTTTATGTCGTTGTGTAATTAGACTGTAAGCCTTCCTAAAATAAATAAATAAGCTCTTAACCACTAGACTAAGTCGTCCGTCGAAAGACATATACTGCTGGACAAGGCTTCCCCCAAAGACCGCTACAACGATCGACTTTGTTTTATACGCATCCACCCGCGACCCGCTTCCCGAAGTCATACGTCCATAAACTTAATAAATGTCCATAAATTTAATAGGCAGTGGGTGGAGAATATCGCTCGTAGAACTGCCGGCCGTTGAGGTACAAAGGTTCTCGAGTGGCGACCACGTACCGACAGACGGGAATTGGGCATGCCCGCTAAAAGCTGGACGATAACTTTCTTCTTCTTCTATTCGTGTCAATGCTTCATATTTGCCGTGGCCGCGTTCCATTTTACAGGTGGTGGGGCACCAAAAGCTGACCAATAAGTGTCATAGTCTGAAAGGGCGATATAAGGGATATAACGGTAAACTCCCAAGTTGATGCCAGATTGACAGGAGATTCTTAAAGAATCTGCTGCCTATTTGTTATATAAAAATAAAGATAGGAATTCTGTGGTTATGATGTATTGATCACTATTTACTTTCATGTATTTAAATGTCCACAAAATAACTTATAACAAACTCTTTTCGATATTAATTCTAAATTGACAATTTAACGGCTGAGCATGTCCATGTATAGAATATACACGAAAAGAATGCTTAAAACATGTGCTATAAATTGTATGGTATTTTATTTAGATTTATTATATCTAAATTATTTGAAAAAAAAATCCTTAAATTGTCTGCGGACTTTGCGATTGCAGGTTAGGACAACATAATTTTCAAACAAAAATTCTCAAGGTCATTCACGGTTGTGACGGATGTGCGCTGCGTTCTGCGCACCCTTACAAAGAAGAGCAAGGGATGAAGGCGAGATCTGTGTGAAACAGACCAGGCCCGCCCGCGTCGCTGGTGTTATGCCACTGGCGCTTCCTGCGGCAGGGCAAGAGACGGACGTTAGGGGGGAAATGCCTAGCGCATGCTGCCACATCACTAAAGCTGATGATGTGGCAGCATGCGCTAGGCATTTCCCCCCGTTAAAAAAAAGGGCATTCACGGTAGCTATCCCCTTAATGATATCCACAGCATGTTAGTTGATGTCCTGGCGGTAGTTGCTCCTGACATGGGACAAAGTACGGCGGTGGGGGTTTCTTTTCTTTCTTAATAATTTTGTGAAATGGTCATATTCTGTATATTAATGGAGTATCATGAAACTATCATTTCACGGAGTTATCGTGACGCACCGTGTTAAGTTCTTATTTACCCATAGCGAATAAGGTCCCAGGCAAGGAATTGTGTTGGAATTTTATATCTCGCGTATTGATACGATGGGTGGCTGAGCAGATTTGGGACGTATGGGTGGATGCGGGGTTTATATTAGGAAGAGCTCTTTTCTTTTCTTTTATCGATCAATAGATAGGTAGGTATGTAATTGTCATATAATTGCAGGGGTGGTTCAGAATTTTATGAATACTATAGGGAAGTAGGATAAATGCGGTGGAAATGCGAGCTCTGCGGAACATGTCCGGAGTGAAGCTGACCGACCGCATTCGCAACAGCGTAGTAAGAAAGCGAGTAGGTACGAAAGATAGTATTGGTGTAAAGATGAGAAAGGGTATGCTCCATTGGTCCGGGCATATAGAAAGAATGTCAGAAGAAAGAATGACAAAACAGATATACAATGCGAAGTGGAAGGATGTCCTAGACTATCGTACCACGACCAAATAGACTGAGTCTAATCTGAAGGACAAGTTAAGAGTCTCCGTAACCGGCGAGCGTGGTTGAGACGAACTATGAGAGGAAGCTAGAGAGGTATGTAAGGAAAGAACTTGTTGGTACTTTGTACTCTCTGCTCACCCCGCAAGGGATCTGGCGTGATGATATAGATAGATAGACTATGTGGAATGCCTGTTGATATAACATTTCTATCGTTTGGTGAAATTAAAGGAGCGCAAAACTAGATCAGTATCGTATTAGTATGTGCTGTATACTAAGTGCATCCACGTCCACCCAAGTAGGTATATTTGGTCTCAATGCGTTAGAAGGCGAGCCCGTGGTCATTCTTTAGATAAATCATTTCACCTCTTACGAACTTTTTTTTTTGGATTCTCTCTAGCATTGAGGTATTCTATAGGTATTTTCCTTCTCTATTAGCTATAGAAATAGGTTTCGAAAAACCGAGGAGGACAAACTCTAGACCACTCTGGACCTTGTAGAAGGTTAACTATGTTATAGCGTTTACCTTCTGTGTGTTTTTATTTAGGACAACATTTAAAAACACATTTGGTATTCAGTAAGTACCTTTTCAATTTGGATCGGAGAAAGTAGACTGCCATTCGCTGATGATGCAGTTTTCTTGACTAACAAGAATTATCAATGAAAACTATTTGTATTGTATTTGCGATTTCATTATAGTATAAATAAGTATAATAGTAGTTAAATACTATATACATAAGTATTTAGGTATTAACGAAACAAATCAGCATGTAAATTACAATCGTGATTTTTACAGCACGGCAAACGACGTCGTCACGGCCAAACGAGGCCGCATTTATGGCGGGAAATAGAATACGTTTCAGAAATGTCCGCTGTCCGCAGAATAATTAGTGTTGTGCATAACTTATCACTGACTTTTTTAGATAAAAGTTTTAGTAATGATGAAGGTGTATAAATCATTGACTTCATTCAATAAAAAATGAATTGTAGGCATGTCAGAATCACTGAATTTTATTAAAATGTTTAGTTGTATGGCAATAGGCTCGCCCCTATGACTTATTTATTTATTAAGCAACCAACAAGCCATACAATAGTTAAACAATAAACAGAGAAATTCTTATTAAATACAATTTAACATTGTTGACCTACTTAAAGGTTGCCCTGAAATGCGTTTAAAATGCAGACAATTTTGATCGTATACTTACTCTTATACTTGTATAGAAATGACAACCAAATTAACAACAATGAAGAAAGAAATAATAAAAGAGAGCAGGAAAAAATTGTACATATCAACTTGCTATATTGGACCATATGCGTTTTAGAACCTTACATGGGACCTAACAACATCTGCGACAAGTAGGTGTACACGAAACGCGTCTGCCACCCCCACCTTCGGGAATATAGGCGAGACGGTATGTGTGTTTTAGTTGTATGTCAGAATCGAAGCATGTTACGAACAAAAGTAGATTCACGACTGATTCACTGCTCTGCAATATGGTTCTAGTCTCTACATAGTGGCGTACGTTAGGGCTAGCGATCAGGAGGTCCTGGTTTCGAATTCTGTGATGGGCATAGTGTCATCGTAGTATTTCTGTAAAATCTACAAGGTCCTAATGTCGTCGGCAAAATGTGTGTAAACGCAGTACACCTCTACCAACATCATTACAGGAATTTAGGCGTGACGGTGTTAATTTTTTGTTTAAGAACAAATAGACTACTTGCTTAATGTTATCCGTGTTGGTGAATAAATTCAAATATATTATAAATATAAATTATTCAGTCACAATGTAAGAAAAGAACGTATTGGAATTCTGTATCCTTAGCCTACCCCGCGAGGGATCTGGCGTGTTGATTTACATACAACAACTCCCGGTGGCCTTACGACCGAACGGATATAGCTCTTTTGAGTCACCCACTCGTGATCTGTACATCACTACGGGCGATGTACCGAATGTTCGGGTGGAGGCGGACATTGACAGTGTAATCTTATCCGGACAAATGGCTAATGAATGTTATTTACATGTGTTAGCTAATTTTGCGATTACTATAACGTTTGGTGTTTGATTTGTCTTTATTTAAATGGGTCTACGGCCGTGGCGTATATAAATATTTAATGACATAAATATAATACGTCCTATAAACCCATCTAGTTAATTTTACACGAGGAGGAAAATTTATCATTTTTTGTTATATTTTACAGTGGGTATTAATTAGTCAAGAGTCTCCGTAACCGGCGAGTGTGTATGAGACTAACTATGAGAGTGGAGAAAGCCAGAGAGGTATGTAAGGATAGAACCTGTTGGAACTCTGTACTCTCTGCCTACCCCGGGAAAGAGCTGGCGTGATGATATAGATAGAGAGATAGATAGATAGGTATTAAATGATGAATGAGCTACTTAGTGGTGAAGTACTTAGTAACGAGTACTAACTACTAAGTAATGAAATACTAAAAAAACTACTAAATACTATAGAAGTGCGGTATAAGATACCCGATTTGAGGGCTATCTATAATAATAATAATTTATATTTTAAGGTTCAAAGTCTACGAAAGATGGCCTTTGACCAGCTGTGGGACAGTATAGGCTTATTTACGTTTGTAAATTGGAAGAATGTGTGACATGAACATTTTGTTTGTAAATGTAATTTTTATTTATCTATTTCATTTGTCAAATCCATCTTCTTATATAGTCCACGGTGTAGTACTTTCATGACATATTCACCGGCGACCACGGAACATTCTTCTTCCAGATTTCTCGTAGACGGATTTAATAGGTGGGTGTTAATTAAAATGATATCGAGTGCAAAAGTGGTGGCAAATCTTTAATTGGCTTCAAATGTCAAGTACGCGTTATCTTAACAGTATTCGTTACGCAGTATCACGTAGTTGACAAAGCGTGGTGGCTAAAGGTCGAAAGAGGACAGTAAGATACTGCCAATTGTTTAAAAATAATGTGGAAAAACCTGTTGGAACTCTCTACTCTCTGCCTACTCCGCAAGGGATATGGCGTGTTGATATAGATATAGATAAAAAAAAACTCCTTTACTAGTCTCCAGCCGGTTGTTGTCACTATATTTGTGGGCCTTTATCCTATCCTTTAGTGCAGGGTTTCCCAACCTTTCTTTTGCTACGCCCATAGATAATAAATAATATTTTTATGCCCCATTCCCCTTACATTTTTTCATTCCAATAAAAAAAAACACATTATTTTTACAACTATATTAACAAATAATTAACATTCTATTTATATTAATTCTAAATTATACAAAATAAACTTTAAACAAATTTCAAAGGTTTTTATCGAAATTTGAAAGATTTTTTGATAGGCAAAACTTCAACGGTTTAAATACTACAAAAACTTTATGTCAGAGTGGAGAAGCCATTGTTTAGCCTCTGATCAGCGAGTGCCCCTCAACTCCGCCGCTGAATTTCCTAGGGGCTGTCCTTCATGATGTGCTGATAGTCTGCACTGAGTCTCCACCATCACAACAAGGAGATTTGTGATACTCCTCTTGTGTAAATGAAAATTGCAACCTGCGACACTGATTCTTCATTTTTTAATACTGTTATAATATATGCGCAGTGGCAGGCGTGAGGATGGGGCGGTGCGGCTAGCGGCGCTCGCGCCGGCCACCCGATGGGCAAGACGTCCGGAGGCCGTCTGGACGCCGGAGTCAGAGCTCATAGGATCGTCAACAGGAGGTAAACAACGCCAACACTCCTGCAAACTTTTTAAATCAGAACGTTATAACCCACTGCTAGGTGAAGGAAGGTAACCGTGCTAATTCGTCTGTGTAGATAGTTTATAGTAAAATTTTACTAGACAAATGCCATGTCGTACAAATCAAGGTTAGTGATACTCTGCCACGTGGACCCGTACGGATTGAACTATGTAGATAGTGTAGGTATAATGTACCCCTCTGACAAAATTATTACTAGCCCATTCTGCCGTTTCAGTGTCATAGACTGACTATCATCCAAACATATGCATAAATATCTAAATGTGTGCATTGGAGTAACAAATATCTGCATGTCATCTGAAATGAAGCTTCCGATTATGACGTTGAAATCTTTTTCTAAATAGCATAAAAATATACGATTTGGTAGCTATGTTTTCCGCAACTTGAAAACTTTAAGAGTCTAGGTAATTTGGGAGGCAATTAAAACTATACTGTAATTAAGATACGTATTTCTATAGCGTTTTTTATTTATCTATCTATATCATCACGCCAGATCCTTTGAGGGTTAGGCAGAGAGTACAGAGTTACGGGATCCATAAAGTTTAAATTCATATACTTACAATTTTAATAAAAAAAGATTTGAATATTAATCCATATTATGCAACAATCAATAATTCAGAATTTATATAATTCAAAACATCAATAAATAAGATATAATTAATAAACATTTCGAACCGTACGCCAATATAATTAGTTCAAGCAAAACGAATAAAAATTATAGAAACTATAATATAACAGACCGCGTGCTAACAAGACATTAAAAATAAACATGGTATCCATTAACAATGAAAAAGTGTATCGTAGTCGGCAGACGTTTGACCGAGTTCCAAATATACACGTGATTCATAAGATCACACCGACGGACAAAGAGTTTATTCTCCAAACGGACACGAACAGTTGTTCGGCCGTCAATCTTCCATCGTCGATTCATGGACAGCGTTTGACAAGGCCAACCATGTATATTTGTTTGACAACTCCCTTTGCACAAGACAATGTAAGCTCAAACCTTACCACAACAGATGATTTCTTTGAACCATAACGTTCAGCTTTCATCTGAGTTCAATAGAATATTTTTGAAAATAAAAACATGTGGGGTTCCGCAAGGTTAGCACTTTGGCCCGAGTGTTTTGCACGTTGCTAAACTGAAAACGAAACAGCTGTGTTGTAACGATACCAAGCGATTTATTTAATTACCCACTCGATGTTAACTAGGATTAAAAGGCATTTATCACGGTAGTTGGCTATTTGGACGCGGCCCAATACCTTTTTTCGTGGATATTGTCGACTCTATATCTTGTGCCTTTGATAATGAAAAGCGAGTGTGAGGTGGTGCGGAATATGAGATTTAGTTTTATGTTTATAAGATCGTACAAAACGATAATTTAGTACGATTTTATGCGGGATAATCTTCATTTATGTATTTTATATTAGTATTATAGTATCTGATTTAATCTAGTACAGGATAAATTATTTCAGTATATTTAGTATTTCCAAGATAATTTTCATTCATGCGGAACTTTACAGTAAAGTACAAGCCAAATATCTTTTGGCTCGCAGTCGAAATCAGAATTAACGCTCTCATCAAGTGTTTCACTCCATGACAGGCGCAGAGTTACCGTTTGCTAAGAAATTTACCCAAGTTATTTTTAATTAGTAACCGTGCAGACCCACCTGTTGAAATATATCCTGGGAAGTAGGAAAAAATTGGTAACACGATCGTTGTCATGCTATACTTATGATTCCACTTGAGTCATGACAACCTATTCAACTGTTGTTAGTTAACATTACCTCTCTTCCTTCTATTAATTTAACACAAGATGTACTTTTTTTTGTAAATGAGGGAACCATGTAGCCATTCTCATAAATAGTATTATTCACTTTTTTAACTTAGCCTCACCTGATGACCAACCTACATTGTTCTCCCATACCCCACAACAGAACGTAGATGAAAAAGTTTGTAATTTCTTATTTTAAAAGAGTAACCGTGGAGTTTCTTGCCCTTCTTCTCCACAGGAATGACATTCCGAAGTGGCGGTAGAGTCTTTGTTACTTTTCTGACGATTCATAAATACTGTAATGGTTTACATGAATAAAAAATATTCTGATTCTGATTCTGATTTATTGTCAAATAGGTAGTTATTTAAATTTAATAATACTGCCAGCTCAGAACAAAAGCTACTAACTTTATTCTTACTTAACTAAAAGAGTTTATGTACCTACGTACCAGAGAACAATTTAGACTAGACTAGATCCACATGTAAAATACAATACATCGTAGTTGTTTCACAACAGCTTCAAAATCATTTGAATCATGTTTAAAAGCATGATTGGATTTTTTGTGATTCATAGCATTTGTACCTACAAGACAAAAATATCTGTAAGCTTAGTGCATTCTATTGATGTAACTAAATGCTCATAAAATTTTCATTCACTCATGTCTGAAAGGTGCATAAAGTTTAGTGTAATTTATTTGTGTACTTACTACTAAAGCTAGGTATACACACTACAGTACTACTTCTCATTTTTATATATACGAGGAGTCACACTTTTGATGAAGGATCATGGGGTATTTGTATAATTGTTTTTAAAATAGACACTTGCCTTTAAATTAAATATAGCTTCAGTTCAGATAAGTATGGTTTCAGTAATAAACTGTCCAAAAACTTATATAAAAATACGTTACAGAATGTAGTCCCACTATCGATCGCTAGCGTTGTTTTACTCGAAAATGTTACATCAAAAAATCACAATAACCCATGCTTGATAATCAAGTTCCTGTTTTTTGGTTTCGCAGGGGATTTTTTTTTATATGTTTATTAGTGAAGAAAACTAAGTTATTGTGACTGTGGCCCGCATCAGGCGAGGTTTGTTTGCATGGTAGATGGGTTCGAGAACTCCAAATAGTTAGGGTTTACTGGTGCCTCTGTGCCTCGCTTGATTCACATTGAACACATCTTGAGGAAAACAACGTCTGCTTCTCCTGCCCTCTTTTGGAGCTCGAGTCACCGTGTAACTTCGCACAGTGCTTTATACTTCAGGATAACTTCGTTTGCCAACACTTCAGGTGTCTTCAGTATCTAAGGCAGTTCGTTCTTTCAAGTCCCGGGCATATAAACCAACCTTTACAATGCGTAGGCACAATTCGTACTGATTTCATTGAAATCATCGGGATTTAGTTTAGAACATTTGTTATATCGGGTCACGCGTCTCAGATAGCGCGATCAGAGTTTTCTAGTGTCAAGTGAAATATCTCGTCGTTGGCTTAAGTTTAGGTACCTGCTTCATATTCATTTTGATTTATTAGGTTTGGTAATTGTGATTGGATGGTAATTCAAAGATATTATAGAAATCACCCTCTCAGCCGCTTTGTAACGGAGTTTAAAGTGATTTCGCGTGTTTCCGCAACCTGGAGGGTATGAATTTTCATTTTTTTCTTTTTACTCTCGTAGGTACGTTTTATAGGGAACTTTTGTAAGAAATTCCATGAATTTATTTGATTAGCGTCTTTGGTCTGTCATGGTGAGCAACTTGTTGACCGCGAGTCACGCGCGAGGTGAGCGTCCCCGCTGTTCTGTTCGTATTTTCATAAATAATTCTTATGTTTCTTGAACGGGTTGCACGGGGTTTGCACAATCTATCAGAGCACATGAGGGCTCATTTTTGAAAATAAAACTAGCACAAGAACGTATCATGTGGAGACAAACACTATGAGAGCTAGGGTGCGTGTATGTATGCATTTTAACCCGTCCTACAAAATAAATAGTTGGGGTGTCTTCACTAGTTCACTAGTACATAAAAACTCATTTTTAAGGGATGAATTTTCAAAATTCTATTCTCAATGCTCACCTAAGTTAATATCACAAGGCCGATTGGTGTTAAATACACCAATTTACACTAAGACCGAATATTGACTGAATTGAGATTTAATTATGAATTGACTCACATTTAGTATTTTGCTCCACTAAAATATTTATCCGATTTCAGTATCATCTCAGTTTAATATCAATCTAATAGAAATCTTCAATTGGACGTTTGTTTTGTAAATTTGTTGTTCATGTCAATTCATAATTTTATCGGAATACCGTTTACATTATGTTCAACTTTCAGTCCGATCTCGATTCGGTCGATGTCGATATTTTACGAGAATACCATTTGTGAGATTTATGACATCGATATTAGATCGAGACACTAATTTGAACACTTTTATTTACGAAAAATTGCCTTCAGAAACTCAACATTTTTTTTTTCTTTTCTTTTTTGACTGACGATTTAGCGTAGTGGTTAAGAGCTTAAGCGGATCCCTCCACTGTGTCTAATGGGTATTTGTGTATGTGAATGTTCATGTTTGTAAACGCACCCTCGCCTCAGAAATAAATCCTAGTGTGGGGCTACATAAAAAAAAAAAATTAATTGTTGTTTTGTGTGTGTTGTGTGCAGGGATTCGTGCGTGTCGTGGGGCAGGCGCGGGCGCTGCGGCGGCGCGCGCGCTTGCGGCGGCGGCGGCGGCGGCGGCGGCGCGGGCGCGGCGGCGGGCGCGTGGCGGCGGCGCGAGCGCGGCGCGCAGCCGCGCAGGCCCATGGAGGTCCTCACCAGCATCTACGCGCTGCTCTCCGGTGGGGTCAGTAAATTAAGTATCAATCGCATTATACTGTTCCATTGTTCCACTTCTCGCCAAAAGTAATGAGCGGTACACATACTACATAGCGGTTTATATACTCCCTTTGCACTTCAAGCATCGCTCTGTGTTTATTTTATGTTTGGAAAAAAACTCACGACATCAGATTTTCTTTTCTCCGAAACGAAAAAACCATGTTTTCATAAAAATATCCCCAAGGCAGTTTTTATACTAGCTTGGTTTTTCCGATATAATACAATTTTTTTTTGTATTATATATATTTCTTTAGATTTTTATCCTTTAGCTATTTTTCCTGGGCACACTGAGTGGAGGTGACCTGTCAGTCTTTTGACTCCTGTTAAAAAAACCGCTAACGATGGGAGCGGCCAGCAGTGATAGTGTAGGAAGGGAAGTAGAGCGTAAGTTTATACGACTAACCTTCCCTCACTTGAGTCAAGTGAGCATTGTGTAAATTGGGTATCATAAATCGAGGTAAAATAGATAAGATTGTAATCTCCGGCCCAACAAACCGCCAACAAAGGGAGCGCCAGGCAGTGATAGTGTGAGGAGGGAAGTAGTGCTTAAGTGGCGCGTTTATATGATTTACCTCCCTTTACTTCAAATAGAAGTTGGCAGTGTGTAAATTGGGTATAAGGAGAGAGAATTGCACCAGCGGACCCAGTGGAAGAATATTTATGGTCACTATTGAACCCTAGCGCATAAAGCCGCCAAGCTAAAATGGGATTGGGCTGGCTATGTCTAACGTATGCCAGACACATCTTGGCCTAAAATAATAACCAACTGGGTCCCTCCTAATTTTAAAAGACATCGCGGCCAGGCCCAGCAAGACATGGCGGGACGAACTGGACGTCTTTACGAGTGATTGGTCCTCGATTGCTTTTAACAGAGTGTAGTGGAAAATGTGAAGGGTGGCCTTTGCCCAGCAGTGGAACACCAACGGCTAGATAATAAATAATAATAAAATTGAACCCTCGCCAACTGCCTTTAATACATCCAGCTCGCGTTTATAACTACCACACTAAGTGGTAACTAGAACTGAGGGATCAACGTGCCTTTCTAAGTCAGGACACGTTTGAATACGGAAATGCCACAACTGGTAATCTCAGACTGACTGAGTCGAACGCTGCTTAACCTTGACGGTTAAGATCACCGCGGTTCCGCAGCGCTATGAGCATCTAATGATTGCTACTTATTAGTAGATAAGTATCTATTCATTATCATTAGCAAAATATGTCCACTGCAGGACCAAGGCTAACCTCAAAGATCGTCACGACGACTGGTTTTGTATTGTATTCATCCAGCTTTTATCTGTAACAGTCATCAGGCCATCGCTCCATTTTGGGGGAAGCCGGCCAACTCCAACTCTTCCAATACGAGATCGTCACTGGGTGAACCTTTCTGCCTCATCGAACATCAGTTCTACGAGCGATGTGCCCGCTCACTGCCACCTAATAATAAACATGATTTTAGTAATTCATATCTAGTTGTAGTCGATCAAAAAAATCACTTAAGACTTCAAACTATGCCTGTAAAGTTTGTCTAATGAAAGCTGAAAGTGATTTTTAGCGTTTTTATAAGCTGACAATACCGAGATTAATGTCACCGATTGTTCTAGTGAACCATTAACATAGACGAACTACTTTTGATACATGCTAGATTTATTAAACGTTATGTTATCATTTTATAAGATTCTACATAATTTATATTAAATACCTCCTAATATGACATTTTATTAGTGGCATTGCAGTAATATAATATATAGATTATACTTTGAGTCTTCAGACAATTCGTGTTTTAATGAAACGAATTTAAAATTTTCGAGAAATTGATTTAATATCTGAAACACAATATGTTTTAGATTCATATAACAGATAATCAAGCATATTGAGTTCTTAGATTTACGCGAATATAGATAATCAAGCACTTATAAACTGAACACGAAAGAATGTAATACGTTGGAATACGTAATTTCTACGTAATTCCCTTACTACTCTTTTTCCTACCTCATTACTCAACTTTCCTGTGTGTATATACACTGTAAAGAAAAATGCAAATCAGTTTATGATTTTTAGGATCACAATATATATTGTGTTCCTAAAATCATAAACTTTCTTTTACTAAAATATTGAAGTGTCAAATCTATTTATGCCCAGTTCATCCGGGGTTGCACGACCCAATTTATTTATAATTGCCGCCATTTTCCCCTCTCAGTCTCAATCTCTTTCATTAGACAGACTCTAGAACAATTCTACATCTTGTTGTAGGTGTAAGCATTGTTAAGAGTCAAAAACCACCCGAATCAGTCTAAAATGGAAGGATGTGGGTACCGGGGAAGACCTAGACTATTTTACCATGATCGGAAGGTCTATTTCACCTTGTCTTATTTGAAGGGCAAATCAAGAACTATGAGGGTGGAGGAAGCTAGAGGGGTCTGTAAGAAAAGAACCTGGAGCTCAGTAGTATCTGCCTATCCCGTAAGGGATTTGGCGTGCTGATATAGATAGAAGATAGAACCTGTGTGCCTTTACAGCCCCCTCACCCTCTGAAACGCAGAACGATAATAGGTTATGTGCGCAGTCAGTTGATCAGCTGTTTTCAACTAATTATAAAAACATGTAATATTAACATAACGACATTGTATTACATCTAGCACACGCTTGGCTTCCTCAAAACTCTCCTTATACGAGGTTTCCGAAGCCTTATAAAAGCAGCCTAAAATCGGCTTAGATACCTTTGTAGTTTACTTTCATAAATTTTGCTGTAGACAAGTAATTTCTCAAACAAACTGTCGAAGGAATATCGACAACTAAAATTTTCCAAAACTGTCTCATTCAACATGCTCTACCGCCAGTTTTAAATTTTAAATTTAATTCTGAATGTTTTAACGAATTCGATAAGCTACATTGCTCCAAAAATTCTGAATTTTAGAGACCTATTTTTAAGTATTATTTTTCTTTGTACAGCAAGGCGTGAACCCGAAGATTGATTCCGTTGCATTTCGACTGCACTGCGGTGTGACTACGGCGGCATTGCTAGCGGCGAGCGCGGCTTTAACGACCCGCCATCTAGTGGGAAACCCGATAGACTGTATACACACGAGGTGAGTGGTGTTGGTTGACTACTATTCAGGTAGTTTACTACGTAGTGTTAAGGGCGGACAATAGATGGCGTCAAACGTGGAGAAAATAGGACCATAAAAACGGGAGATTATCAAGACGTATTTTAAATTAATATATGTCGTAAATGAATGCCTGTTTCATTCAAGATCCTGCTTTATTATTTTACTTTTAATTATTTAGACAGATGTGAAGTGTCAGTTGCGTCACGAGGGACTTGTTTAATGTGTACGACAATGAGAGGTTGTTATTTTTTTATAATAAATTCAGAATGAATACTCGATCCGCTTATTTCGACAGCCATCCCACATATATACGTCAATATAACTTCATACTTCTTGATTCAAGATTTAAAAATACATATTATCACTGCTTCTTGTAAGCTTCTGTAGGGTCTTATAGTGTATTAAAACATGTATGACTATTAATAAATAAATACATTTTACTTATGTGATTTTTGATTATCACCGTCACGCCTATATTCCCCAGAGGGGGTGGCAGAGGTGTACTGAGTACACCCACGTTTCGCCGACGATGTTAGGTCCCATGTAATAGGGGGCGAGCCTATTGCCATATACCGGGCACAATTCCAGACTCCGGACTCATACTGGGAATTTTTCGTTCGAAAAACTACATTTGTCCGACCTAGGATTTGAACCCAGGACCTCGTGATCACAAAGCGTTGCGCTTTGCCACCAGACCAACGAGGCAGTCAAATTATCAAGTTAATTAATATATATAGTAAATGATTATCTTTTTATATTAATAAAATATTTTATTTATTCCTTCATACCACACCAACCAATTACACCAGTTTTCTCTAAAAAGTTGGCAGAGGTGTATATAGTATATCGAATGAAGATTTTTGCTCTATATCGTGGTGACCCTTTTGCATTTCATGGGTTATTTCCTGTCAGTCGACAACTTGTCAAGATATTTCGGACGTCTAGTGGTCCTGATCCAGTTTAGGTTTACCATTCACACATACATATAAAAAAAAATCATTGCTGCTTATGGGGTTTCTAATACTGTTCAGTTCAATTCTTACAAATTAATAAATATGTGCATATTTTTTTTCCTCTTTTAACCTCACTGTAAGGTAAGCGCTCGTAGCGCTGTGCGACCGCAGTGTTCTTACCGATCACCAAGGTTAAGCAGCGTTCGACTCGGTCGGCCTGAGATGGGTGACCGTTTGTGGCATTTCATATTCGTGCGTCTCCGTGCTTCGGAAGGCACGTTAAGCCGTTGGTCCCGGTTACCACTTAATGTGGTAGTCGTTAAGCCGAGTTGGAAGCCTTAAAGGCGGCTTGATAAATCCAACAGCGGATGGCCACAAACCTGCCTCCACCAATCCGCACTGGGTCCGCGTGGTGGAGTATGACCCAATCTCTCTCACCTCGATTTGTGAGAGAAGGCCTTTGCCCAGCAGTGGGCAGTATATGCTGATATTATTAAGGTTACAGTGAAGCAACTTTAAAAGAGGAAAAAACCGGTTTCCATACTTATTACAGTTTATTCAATTATGTGTGCAATTAAGACGATTTTTTTTAAATGCATATGATTAAAAATTCATCCAATATGGTACAAAGTTAAGTAAGGTATCATAAAATAATAAAAAAATCCTAAATTGAATTTCCAAGGTCTTAGACATGTGTTCATATTTGCTAAATGGATTTAGTGATATGAAACATGAATGAGTACTACTAGATACGAAATAGTTTTACTAAAACAAATGCCTCATTTGTGTCTGAATCTCGTTCTTAGATTCACCAATCAACATATCTAGTATCGAAACGAAAGAAAGGAACTTATTGGAAAATGATTCATTTCAATCTTTTACATCAACTAAACTTACGGTCTCATAGAACGAATGAATACGCGACGCGATTTTGGTAGGTGTGCCAGCTATGTCCGAATTTAGCCGATGATTGATATGATTCGGTGATTCAAATGTTCCAAATGAGGCATATTCGAAACTTTGCACTGTTTCAGATACCAATGAACAACCTGAACAGTGAGTCACATTTCGTCGGCGATGCGTGAAAACCTCGTAAATTGTTTTTTTTGCCAAATAAGGATTATTTTTTAAATCGTTAGAAAAGTACATATCGCATAACTAGAACACACCTTAAATCAAATTCATTTTCATTGAAAGTCGACGTTGTGTTTCCATTCAGGGACATTCCAGAAGACGTGTTGAACACTTACTGCTGGATCCACTCGACGTTCACGGTGGCGGGGGAGGCGGGCGCGTATCCTGGCGTGCGGGGGGCAGGGCAGGCCCAGCGCCGGTACGGCAAGTACTACCAGTGGGTCGCCTTCTCGCTCTTTTTTCAGGTATGTGGGTAGAATAGAGACTATATAAATATGAAATAAAACTATTTTACGGATTTTATCGCGGTTTATTTTTGATTTTTAGTTCCCGACGTTTCGAGGGAGGGACCAAAAATAAACCGCGATAAAATCCGTAAAATAGTTTTATTTCATGTGTAATATTCGCTTAAATCTAAGAACTCATTATATATTTTTTTTCGAGAGCCAAGTGGTACCTATACTAGGTTATAGCTCGTATTTGGGAGGATGGCTCGATCGGGGAAGTACCATCCTCTCACGGAAAACCAGTGTGAAGTACATTATTACTGTGTCTTACTTATACCTAACTCTTCCTCTCACTGGGAAGGGTACTGGAAACCCGGCAAAACATCGGTGACTGTTACCGAGGCACATGGGCGGAGGTAATTGGTTAGTGTCCGGCAACCCGCAAGCTAGTTTGTCCCTTGTTCTTTGAAAAGCGAAGTTTGATTGGTGTAGTATTTACTATAAGATGATAAGTCATTGGGATGGTCTAACATTTTGGTAGAGGGTTGGGATGTCAAGTTCTCTCAAAATTTCTTAATCAAAGTCCTATTTCATTAATAAAGCATAGTATATTTCGCTAAAATAGAAAATACTTGTTTATCTATACATATAATAAAACTGTAAGGAAGTCGTGTCTGTACATGGAATATTTTAAGGAAATGACAAGCCAGGGGTATTCTTCTATCGACGTAGAAGCCAATTCTGCAATATTTGGCTTTCGTGTCTGTTTGTCTGTCTGTCTGTCGGAGGGTATGAACCAGCATCACGAAAAAACTACCAGGTGGATTTTGATGAAACTTTGCATTCGGATACCTTAAAATGTTGGTTAACACGTTATATAGGTATCCCGAAAAATCTAAAGGTTTTTCTAGAAAATACGGAATTGAGCGAAACTTTGGAATTCTAAAGAGACACTTTACTCCAAACCTGTTTGATGGATTTCAATGAAATTTTGTGTAATCGTAGCCTGTACAAACGATCACAACTCTGTATACTTATATTTTCGAAAAATATAACAGTTTCCGAAGAAAGTACAAAAAAGTCGATTTTGATAAATCATTCATCCAAAACTACTCTTCAGATGTCAGTGAAACTTAGCGTATTTCATATGACAGACAGTATAGTTAATATTTAAGTTTTCAGGATATCTAATGGTTTGTATGGAAAAGTAAAGCATCTATATCTATACATACTACATATAATATCATCATCATCATCATTTCAGCCTATACTTGTCCACTGCTGAACATAGGCCTCCCCAATCGCTTTCCAGCGTAACCGGTCCGATGCCACCTGCATCCAACGATTTCCTGCGATTTTCACAAGATCGTCGGTCCATCTGGCAGGCGGTCGTCCTACGCTGCGCTTGCCAATACGTGGTCTCCACGCTAGAATCTTTCTGCCCCAACGCCCGTCCGATCTTCGCGCTATGTGGCCAGCCCATTGCCACTTCAGCATGCTAATCCTGAGGGCTATGTCGGTGACCTTGGTTCTTCTACGAATCTCCTCATTCCTGATTCGATCACGTAGAGAAACGCCGAGCATAGCTCTTTCCATAGCTCGCTGAGCAACCTTGAGCTTTTTTATGAGACCTATTGTAAGAGACCACGTCTCTGATCCATATGTCATCACTGGTAACACACATTGACTAAACACTTTAGTCTTTAGGCACTGAGGTATTTTGGATGAGAAGATGTTGCGCAGTTTCCCGAACGCTGCCCAGCCGAGTTGGATTCGTCGATTGACCTCTCTCTCAAAGTTGGACCTACCTAACCGGACTGCCTGTCCCAGGTAAATGTATTCGTCGACAACTTCAAGAGTAGAGTTCCCAACGGTGAGTGCGGTGGGTACGACATGGACGTTAGACATTATTTTTGTTTTGTCCATATTCATTTTAAGACCCACTTGTTGGGATACTCTATTGAGGTCACCGAGCATTCGTCCTAGATCTTCCAGCGACTCCGCCATGACCACAATGTCGTCGGCAAATCGAAGGTGAGTGATGTATTCGCCATTGATGTTGATGCCAAGTCCTTGCCATTCCAAGAGCTTGAAGGCGTCCTCTAAGGTGGCCGTAAACAGTTTCGGAGAAATGACGTCTCCCTGTCTTACTCCTCTTTTTATGGGGATCACCTTCGTGCACTGCCCCTGTACTCGGACTGACATGGTGGCGTTATTATACAAGCACTTCAACACTTCGATGTACCTATAGTCAATGCGGCATCGCTGGAGAGATCTAAGAACCGCCCAAGTCTCGATCGAATCAAAGGCTTTCTCATAGTCCACAAACGCCAAGCATAGTGGCCGATTATACTCCTCAGTCTTCTGTATAACCTGCCGCAGCGTATGTATGTGGTCTATGGTACTAAAACCTTTCCGGAAACCGGCTTGTTCGGGAGGCTGGAAGTCATCAAGCCTTCGTTCGAGACGATTCGTAATGACTCTCGAAAACAACTTATAAACATGGCTCAGCAGTGTGATGGGCCTATAGTTCTTCAATAAGGTGTTATCACCTTTCTTGAAAAAAAACAGCACCACCACACCCCTGTTCCATGCTTCCGGCGTTTTCCCTTCAAGCAAGACGGACTTAAATAGCCTCTGAAGGACTTTAAGTACCGGCGATCCGCCCGCCTTCAGAAGTTCTGCAGTAATTCCGTCTTCACCCGGCGCTTTGTTGTTTTTTAGTTGTTTGAGAGCCATCCTAATCTCGCACAGGCTGATGTCCGGGATATCTTCAGTGCAGTGTCGGGTTAGCTTGGCTCTTGGGTCTTTTACCAAGTCAACAACAGGTTTAGCTACTGAGGTATATAACTGTCCATAGAACCTCTCTATCTCCCTGAGCACCTCTGACCTATTTGACGTTACGTTTCCGTCCTCCGTCTTCAGCTTCGTCAACTGGCTCTGCCCAATAGACGCGTCTCTTGCGAACACTTTAGAGCCCTTGTTCTGCTCTATGGTCTCCTCAATACGCCTTGCATTGAAGGACCGTAAGTCGTGTCGCAAGGACTTCAATATCTGTCCATTAAGCTGCCTATAGGACTTAGCATCATCGGAGGTTTGGAGCGTCATGGAACGTCGCTCAGCCATGAGGTTTCGGGTGTAGTCAGATAGTTTTTGAGGCCTATTTTTACGGTGGGTCTTAAAATACTTGGACCCGACCGTATGAACAGTCTCTACCAGCCTGTTGTTGATTTCGTCCACTGATGCGCTGCTGTCTAGCAATTCGAAGCGGTTTGACAATTCGAGTTGAAAGTTCTCGGGGTTTTGGATATATGCATGAGTAGGTCGGAGCGTAGACTTCATCAGACGCGATCTTTCCATTTTGACATTAATATTTAATGTGCCTCTGACCATTCGGTGATCACTGCCGGTTTTTACCCTATGAATCACGGAGACATCATTAAATATTTGTCGCTTGGTGCTCATGATGAAGTCTATCTCATTTTTTGTGGAACCATCAGGGCTCATCCAGGTCCATTTCCTATGAGGCGGCTTCTGGAAGAAAGAGTTCATCATAAAGAGTCCCTCTTTCTCCAGAAATTCGGCCAGCCTCTGACCCCTGGGGTTGCGCTGCCCATATCCAAATTGCCCCACTCTCAACTCATCATCGCCCCGTTTGCCCAGCCGCGCATTGAAGTCACCCATAACCACTGTAAAGTGTGTTTTGGAAGTATGTATGGCTCTACTAATGTCCTCATACATAACTTCGACGTCATCATCTGAGTATGCCGAGGTCGGTGCGTAGACCTGTATGACCTTCAGCGAATATCTTTTGGATATTCTGAGTATCAGGTACGCTACCCTGCTCGACACACTAGTGATGGACACAACGTTGTTTATGAGTGACTTGTGGACGATAAATCCGACACCACCTTGGGACTGCTGTTCGCCCTCCCGGTAGTAAAACAAGTTGCCGGATTTTAAGGTTATCGTGTCCTCGCCCTCTCTTCGGACCTCCGATAAACCAACAATACTCCACCGCAACTTGTTTAACTCTTCTTCCAGCTCAACTAGCTTCTCATCTGTCCTCAATGTGCGTGCGTTGTATGTCACCAGGGCCAATTTTCGGTTTTGGTGGTAGCCGAATCTCTGCCGGAGATTCTTAGCACCCCTTGTCCTGTCGTTACCATGGCTGCTACCGTGGCCAGGACGAACAGGACCGCCGGGGACTAGGGGCCTGGTTTTTCTACTTTCTTCCATAATTGGGGGTGTTTGCCATACTCGCCACGCTTGGCAGGCGGGTTGGCGAGCGCAGTTATTGGTCGTCGAAGTGTTAAAGGAACGCTGCTGCCCATTCCCTAGTTTTCCCTTAGTCGCCTTGTACGACACCCGATGGGATGAGATGGGTTGGTCCTATTCTAAGCCGGGAACCACGCGGCAAACATATAATACCTATAATATACTGTAAGGAAATCATGTCTGTACATGGAATATTTTTAGGAAATAACAACCCAGGGATAATTCTACCAATTTAGAAGCCAAGTCTACAATTTTTGGCGTTCGTGTCTGTTTGTCTGTTGACCAAGGGTATAAACCATCATCACGTAAAAACTACCAGGTGGATTTTGATGAAACTTTGCATTCGGATACCTTAAAATGTTGGTTAACACGTTATATAGGTATCCCGAAAAATCTAAAGGTTTTTCTAGAAAATACGGAATTGAGCGAAACATTGGAATTCTAAAGAGACACTTTACTCCAAACCTGTTTGATGGATTTCAATAAAATTTGTGTAATTGAAGCCTGTACTAAAGATCATAACCCTGTATACTTATATTTTCGTAAAATCTAACAGTTTTCGAGGACAGAAAAACAAAGTCGATTTTGATAAAATCATTCATTGTTTCTAAATCAACTTACTAGATTATCGCGGCATAAACCATAAAACTTTATTACTGTTTGTCCCGAACTGCAATGTTATGATGTAAAAGATGTGATTTTGACTATACATGAATTCGTCCATGAATTGATATTGGACTCAGGTTCGTCTCCTCACGAACAACTTTCCAGTGGTTAAAAGCACTCACTCGAAATCGTTCATAAATGTTTGATTTAAACACTTAAACATGGTTATGTGCATGAACCAATGATGCATTCAGGATTGTTTCTTCTGAAGAGAACTCTAACGATGACTGGGCCGGATACGAAACTGTAAACTGATGATGAATATCTTACGAGAAGACTAACACAAAATGTACTGACAACATTTGCTACAGACTTAGCTGGCAATGTGCCGTTAGATACTATTACGCTAGATTATAATCTTCGACAGGGTAGGTAGAGAAGATCTAAATCAGAAATATTTTACCGATAATTTAAAAATAAATAGATAAACTGATAATCCTTCTTGAAAAGGAAGATATTGTATACGTTTTTTTATGAAACGGCGTTAGTGCTGTATGTTTAATAGATTCGCGCTATAGCTTAGTTTATATTTTACAAAGACCACCTGTACTGGCTAACTGGGGCTAAGACTGAACCCGGTGATAGAATTAGTTGATAGAGAAATAAGTCTGGTGGAAGTTGACAAAGTATATAATACATTCACTACACGGTTCTCCCGGAATAGTTAGTCTCCCTGTTAGTTCTTCATATTAAAATGGCTAGACGAATTTAATTGAAACATGATATGAAGGTGTCTTACATAGTAAAATAAAACAGAACACTTTTTATCTCGAAAAATACTTCCGTGGAATATGCATTATTTCTATGTATCTATCTATCTTTATCATCACGCCAGATCCCTTGCGGGGTAGGCAGAGAGTACAGAGTTCCAACAGGTTCTTTCCTTACATACCTCTCTGGCTTCCTCCACTCTCATAGTTCGTCTCATACACGCTCGCCGTTATCCGTTATCATATATACAGATTATAAAGAAACTTAATATGGAAAAATCTACACAGGTATACAATGCGAAAGTGGAACGACGTAGAACAACAACTATTTATAGTTTCACAAATTATATGCAATATTTATAATTATATATAACAACAGCAAAAATTATTAATAAAAAAAAATAGCAAAAAAGAAATATACTCGCCGCTGTTAGGTGTTAGTGTACCTAGAACAGATCAAAGATATTGGGGACTGGACTATCTTACCATGACCAATAGACCATGTCTGATCCTAATAGCAAGTCAAGTCTCCGTAACCGACCAGCGTGTATAAGACGAACTATGAAAGTGCAAAGAGACAGAAAGGTCTGTAAGGAAAGAACCTGTTGGAACTCTGTACCCTTTGCCTACCCCGCAAGGGATCTGACATGATGATATAGATTATTAGATAGTATTAAAGTATCTTAAGTCGTGAAATAATAATTTAAAATAGGTAACTTTATTGGCACAATAGATCATGACGATATTATCCATCTAAGTGGTATATAAAATCACACTAATATGCATTTGGTGGGTTTTTACCAGCCTACATGAAGGTCCGAATATATTAATAATATTTTGGCTAAAGAAAAGCTTGGCAATCTTTCGATTTCCCTCTTCCTCTTCACAGGTGACTGGAAGCTTGGACTCATGCTGAAATTGTTCTACAACGAAAATTTTGTAATATTTAAGTTGACTTTATAAATAATTTTGCAAAACAAAGACGACTTGATTTAAGCGACAAAAGATAGACTGCTTAACTTACTTTGTTAATGGAATATTCATTTGGGATTTGTGATTTTGAAATAATGAAGATATTTTATGCGCATACGGGCAAAATAAAAAAAATGTGTGTCCGTGTTAATTTCCAGAACGGCGGAACCAATTAAATACACTATCACTGAAGAATGGAGGATTTGTCAGAGATTGTTTAAGACTACTTTTTAGCTCGGGAAATGCAAGATCCATGTTTTTATTTCTCCATATTAACACGGCTGAACGGATTTAAAAGAAACTTAATATGAAGGTGTCTCTTAAGTTTTGGAATAATGCTATCCCAAAAGTCCTACCTACCTATATCAAATTACAAAATAAACGCGTGCGAAGCCGCGGGATACATCTAGTTATATACATATAAGAATGTATAAATTCGTAAACATAAATAGAGCGCTTTACTAAAACTTATAATAATAATACGAATAAAAATAAAATAACATGAATCATGTTTTAATTTAATGAAACTATTAGTGGTTAGTATAAATAAAATGTACATCACGGGCTGTTTATTTACTGCAGGTTGTATTTTAAAAGGACTTATTCCTAACTTCCATATTTACTACTCAAGAGAGAATATTGAGTATAATAATAATATAATATAATATCAGCCTATACTGCCCACTGCTGGGCAAAGGCCTCTCACAAATCGAGGTGAGAGAGATTAGGCCATACTCTACCACGCGGACCCAGTGCGGATTGGTGGAGGCAGGTTTGTGGCCACCTGCTGTTGGAACTTATCAAGCCGCCTTTAAGGCTTCCAACTCGGCTTAACGACTACCACATTAAGTGGTAACCGGGACCAACGGCTTAACGTGCCTTCCGAAGTACGGAGACGCTCGAATATGAAAATGCCACAAACGTTCACCCATCTCAGGCCGACAGAGTCGACGCTGCTTAACCTTGGTGATCGGTAAGAACACCGCGGTCGCACAGCGCTACGAGCGCCGAGCGAATATTGAGTAACATACAACAAAACAAGTATACAACAAAATAAAAAAAAATTAAAATTCTAATGCACGCCATTTTTAATCTATACTAATATTATAAGGAGGAAAGATTTGTATGTTTATAACGAATAAACTCAAAAACTAGAGGACCGATTTCAAAAATTCTTTCACCGTTAGAAAGCTACCTTATCCAGAAGTAACATGGGTTATATAACATAGACCCGGTAGGTGGCGTTGTTGTCGACCGGGTACGAAATCGCGGGAAACTGCTAGTGTAAAATAAAAATGTGGTAGTAAGAAATGTGATAATTATGCAAACGAGAGTTATAAGCGCACTGTAACAGTACTATTTGGTGTTATTTTCGCTGCTCTAGAACAAAAGATTCAGAATAATTTATTTTCCCATTATAGTTTTGTTTTCGGAGTTACATTTTTTGCGTGAAAAACTGCAATGTTTCGGCAATATTCAGACTTTCAGAACATGTATTTCTTAGATGGTTGGATATTTTAAATACATTTTTTTTCACACATTAACACCGGCCCACAGGTCTAGTAGAGGCGTACATACCACTGTAATAAGTGGTGACTCCGGACTGCTATTATGATTTTTTGATAGAAAAATCACACATTCGATCTAGTACTCAAACCCAGGACCGAGTGAACGCTAGCCGCACAGTCCACTACTAGACCAATGCGTTAGAAAATACAGAAGTAATATAGGCAAACCGGACAGGTTTTGAAACAGTCAATGTTAGGTACAAAAGATTGCATAATCAACAGATTTTTTTTTAGTAATTAGTGTAATTAAATAAAAGAAAAACTTGTGGTTCCTGAACCTCAACACAAAGGAACAAAAAGTTGATCCAGTTTGTCCAATCTACCCTGGCTATATAGATAGGTAGCACGGTCGGAACAATCAAGTCGGAAGCCGCACGTCACTCGACACTCAATCCTTTAGCTTTATCGCTTATTTATTGGACGCCGTACAACAGCGCTCAGTAGAATTGGCCTGAATACATATATTGGCAGTTGATTTTGTATTCTCGCGGGATTTATATGTCGTATCCTATTATTTAAAAATCACAGTTAATGGAATGACAAGTACGTTCTTCTTCTTCTTCTTCTTCAAGTTATGGCTTCACACTAATTATATGTGTATTTTGCCAGTGTCCAGTGAGATATATAATCGTGATTGTTAAAATTATTTCGACTCCCCAATGAATTTGATGACAACGATGATAATGAAATTAATGAAGTACCCCACCCTGGATAGTAAAGCGGTGGATACTTTACATACCAATTGCAACGGCCGTTTTGAGGGAAGTCGAAAAGGCACGTTTTATCACTTTGTTACAATATCCTACACTCATGCACATATAAGAACACATAATGGTTAATATTCCACCAACATTACACATTATTAGTCAAAATAACACAAGTTTTGGAAATTAAAACAAATTGACAACATCACTCTTCGACTTCCCGCCAAACGATCGACAAGTACGTTATTTTCATTTTATGACCTTTTAATCTTGTCTATGTTTTTTTTTGGCGGGAAGTCGAAGAGTGATTTTGTCAATATGTTTTACTTTCCAAAACTTGTGTTATTTCGACTAATAATGTGTAAGGTTGGTGGAATATTAAACATAATGTGTTCTTATATGTGCATGAGTGAAGGTAATTGTTACAAAGTGATAAAACGTGCCGTTTTGACTTCCCTCACAACGGCCGTCGCCATTGGTATGTAAAGTATCCATCGCTTTACTATCCAGGGTGGGGTACTTTATTAATTTCATTATCATCGTTTCTCATCAAGTCCATCGGGGAGTTGAATTAATTTAAACAAACACGATTATATATCTCACTGGACACTGGCAAAATACACTTAAAATTAGTGTGAAGCCATAACTTAAAGAAGAAGAAGATGAATCTTGTCTATAGACATAGTCTATGCCTTTAATAATTGCTTGAGTGTGTTTTTTTTTTGTGAAGCGACGACATATGACATCTGTCAGATGGCGAATGACCGATGACAGATAGTCGATGTAAGATGGCGGACGGCGCTGCGTTGTAATTCGATTGGCAACGGGGCGAGCGGTCGGACGTATCGCGGAGCAGCTAACCTCACTGCATTCCATGTGACAATATTAATCTCCAACTATTGTGCGCATACTCGCATATCAAGGAAGATCAGTGTACCGGACGAGTCTCCAGTGTTATTTCAAGATTTGCTTCATATTCGGCCACCATGCGGATAAATATGAAAATAAATCCACCTTTTACCGTTACTAGCATTGAAACGGCCATCCAGAAAACCTAAGCGCTGACATATAGAATACGTAAAAATCGAGTACTAAAATATTCTAATAATAATAATAATGACTGCCTCGTTGGTCTGGTGGCAAAGCACATCGCTTTGTGATCGCGAGGTCCTGGGTTCAAATCCTAGGTCGGACAAATGTAGTTTTTCTAACGAAAAATTCCCAGTTTGAGTCCGGAGTCTGGAATTGTGCCCGGTATATGGCAATAGGCTCGCCCCCTATTCCATGGGACCTAACATCGTCGGCGAAACGTGGGTGTGCTCAGTGCACCTCTGCCACCCCAGCTTGGGCGTGACGGTGTGTTATAATAATAAGCCTTTATTATCCATGTCTCAAAATCGAACAAGGAAAAAATGTTATAAGTAAATAAATCATAATAATTTAAGATATGGTCCCAGTTTGGGTCTCCATTTTTTTCTATCTTATCCTGCTTGCGTCCCTCTACCACCTATTCTTTTGATCTATCTATCTTAAATTATTCTACATTACTAACCAAGCATAACACTGCAAGACCTCAAGACACCGTGAGCTCATTCTGCGTAGATCGGACCAACAACAACAAAAATAATTAAGAAGTTTGAGGGTACCCCGGAACAACTATGCCTTTTGGACGTCTAACACCTCAGTCCCTCCCGTGACCATGGGTGCTGCAAAGCACTCGAAACGTCGGGAACTAAAAATAAAAAATAAACCGCGATAAAATCCGTAAAATAGTTTTATTTCATACACTAAGCTTGTTTGTAACCCATATTTATATGAATAGTTATTAGACAGAAAACCGGCCCAATACTTAGTCGAAGTGAAGATTAACTTAAGACGTTTTAGGTATGTAATTTTGTGACCTTCGTTCGGCTTCACCCTGCGGACGTGCCATGATACACGTGGGGCAACCACACGATTTTATCCTATAAATTATAAAGTAATATAAGTACTGTTAGTATCTTGTTTCGGAATTTATATTCAGAGTTAGCATTTCAGCTATTCCTGTAAATACCGAGAAATTTTCGCGTTTTGTAGAATAGCATTTATTTTAGAGTTCACTGCGAATTATTTGCTAACTGAAAAAACTTGTCCAACGATTAAAATGAATGCTACCGTGACGGCTACGCCGTAGCATTTTCGTAGCAAGGCGTACCTTGCTACGGAAATGCTCGTAGTATTGGTTTCGTTTTTAATATCGAATGCAAATAAAATATAATATAGAATCATCATTTAGGAACAAAAATGGCTAAATACCCGTTTTGAAGATAAAAATACGAACGAAATATATAAATTAGGGGAACTTTGGGGCGAGCTAAGTTTTTATACGATTGCAAACATTATTTCTTAGAAGTTATTCATCATTCATCTTATAATTACATTAGTTACGTAATGTCAAATTGTGTAATCCAGAATAGGGAAGACACTGTCTCCTGTAACAGAGTTTATACTAGCACAGAAGGCAGAGTTATTACTAACCTGAACACACTGTATTACGTTAGCAATCAATAGAATTTGGTTTGATTTTTGATTTTGATTTAAAATGATTGTTAAAATCGTATTTATTGTGAAAATAATATAACATTTTCACGTACTGCACTTAGTGTGTGTGTATGTGTGAATGATGTACGCTTGGCCGCGAGGCCTTTACAGCTTCACCGGACTTAAAGGCGAGCGTGCAACCACTACGCTCTAGCCAGCCAGAAGGGCAAGAGGCGACGGTTGGGACAGTCGCTGTAGGGGGACGGGTGCACTACTAAGTGCACCGGTCAACCGCCGGCTATGGGAGGGGATCTACTACTACGTCGTCGTCGTCGCCCGTATTCTGAGCGGAAAGAAGGGATGACATAGCATCGGGGGGGGGGGGGGGTCGGTGAGAACATGTCACGGCCGGCGGTGGCGGCAGGGGTCGGGGGGGAGATCGTAGTCGGCGGCGGCTACGATTAACGGATTCGCATGGGTAGATGCGTTCGCGAAGTGACGTGTTGACGCCTTTTTAATAAAGGCGCGAATAGGTTCGAGACCTAGATCGGACTGCACTTAGTTCAAAGGACGTTATAGCGTAAGAAACATTAAGGCCCAGCGCAGAGTGACTGTAAAAACACCAATTTGATATATCTTAAATTATCAACTTTACCTACTTAGGCAGATTAGCGCCCATGCCGCTTTGAAGCTACCTAGTATAATTTTATTTCGTTTTTACTGCTTTAACTACTCTACAATAACAATTCAGAAAAGTCGGCTCTAAATATATACACCAACGTAACTAAATTGAATTTCCAAATTGTGACTTAAATTTACGCATCAATAAAAATAAATCAAACAAACCAATGGCCAATTCCACTTAAATGCACTATACCGAAGATTCGCGTGCTTCATAATCCCGAGGCCAATCAAGTATAGGCCAGCTCTCGCCGGCGGGACTGTATCGCCATACTATCGTATAAAGTGGGTGACTAGCAGAACCAGCAGATTAGCCACTTTCGTTTATTGCTCGTATATCAATATTATTTTCACATTTCCCATACTGGGCCAACTTAATCTACGTGGCAATCTCGTGATCGCTGGGTTCAAATCCTGAAGGCATTACACTGGATCGAGAACTTAAATTTTGTAATATAACTTTGTGTGTATGGAACACGACGAAAAAAATCGCTTTCTGATCCGGTATTACTACCGGATTAAATTAAAAAATCTAAGTTATAATTACTATTAAATTAGCTCGTGCTGTCCTACTGCTGGGCAAAGGCGTAAGATTTGTGAAGTTATCCACAAATCTGCACCAGGTCCGCGTGGTGGAGTATGATCTAATCTCTCTCACCTCGATTTGTGAGGGAAGGCCTTTGCCCAGCAGTGGGCAGTATAGGCTATTTGTATTATAACCTTTTAAACTCGAGTTAGAAAATAGGTAACGCTCACTCTGGATCGTGAAAGTGTGGTGGTTATAAAAGCATTATATTTCTCGCAAATTATAAAGAGACAAACAAAACATTATGAAAAGTATTAGTGTTTAAGCAAGGTGAAAGCCTCCTCCAGAGATAGCCATACGTCTCGGTCTTGAGCTACTTGTAACCAGTTACGCCCCGCCACCATTCTAATATTGTCTTCCCAGCGTGTGTACGGTCTTCCTACGCACCTCTTGCCCTGTGGTCCTTTCCATGATGTTACCCTTAGAGTCCATCTCTGATCTTTAAGTCGTGCTAGGTGGCCCGCCCACTTCCATTTTTGTTTTTGCGCGTACTTGACTGCATCTGTTACATTGGTTATCTGTCTTATTTTTGAGTGCCTTATCTTTTGGATTTTCTTTATACTTAGCATGCTACGCTCTTAGTGTGGTGGTTATGGAGGATTAAATGAGGATTTTTGACTTTAGCACCTGAACTAGGCGGAAGCCTTTATATCAGGTACTTAGCTTAATGACTATATACTAACGTGTCTTCCAAAACACAGAGACGCTCTAAAATGGAATTGTCCAAGTGTAGCGTATTGTACCTGACGAGCTTAGGGTATCGTCGCTTTGTTGACACAGGTCTGACTACCGTCTTTGGGGTTCTGGTTTGGTCATGCTCACTCTTATGTCTATGGTGAGGGGAGTGATAGCTGTTCTAGTAGTTATACTCGTGAACGGGTGCTGCTTGTGGGTCTGTGTTTCCCTGGAATCCTTTAGACCTTTACTTCCTAGAAATCACATTATTAGTCTCATAACTCGGTCGGAAGGCAGCACACTGGAACTAGATCGTAAACTTCTAAGCTGTAACCTAAACATTGTACAACACAATTTTTCGTTTGAGCCAATACAATAAAATTGTCAGAGATAATGTTTTAAAGATAGAGCAAGCAAAAAATATATTCTAATAGAAAACAAGAAAAAAAGAAATGATTTATTCCCATCACTGACAAATTGGTTGACACTTACACCTGTCTTTTTCCCGTGTGCTAATTTATTAGTGTATAAAGAGAGATCTGCTTTTCTCAAACTCAAATAATTCATGTTGTGTAAACCCTTTTATCTAATCTAACTACTAATCAGCCACCGGATCGGAACGCTGCCTCCACTGAGAACATCCTGCGACACTTGCGGATATCCGATTCAGCTGAAATTTTGCATACGTCTGTAACTTTGATAACAATGCAATAATAGGGTACCATGGAGCTGGTCTGATGATGGAATCGGAAGTCGGCCATAGGAACATGTAAACTATATAACGTAACTCCCTCGTGTTATGCGTGTTAGGTTGGTATTGACAGTATTTTACAACCAGATAGTGTTCAGGGTCTGGTGCCGAAGTCAAGAGGTGGCCAATGGAACTACTTAACTACTCAATAAAACCCCGCCGTGTTTGGACTCGTTGGATTTGTTTAGACGAGTAGGTACTCCAGATTCGGATAGTGTCCAAGGTCTGATGATAGAGCCCGAAGGAATTCTGGTCTGTTTAAATCAAATTATTAAATTGATTCTCTTTCTTTATTCTTTAAATTTTTTTCCAATATTGTGTGGGTACTATCTCTGGTGTTAATTATAGGTGTACAAAAAGCTCAGCTAAATCAGTATGTATGTTAACGCGACAAGATGGCTGGCGTAACGAGTGTCCGCGCACTACAACATTATCCATTGCACGTGGCGGATTAGCCATGGAGACGGGTTTAAGGGATAGGCTGAAAGCGTTTGTTAAGAACCATCCTAGCCAGGGTTTGTTCCTTTTCTCGTTTAAAAACGTAGCTCCGCACTAATTATTCAATCGTGGGTGCGGTAAAAAACATGAAAATAACATACACAAACACCCAGACCGAAACAAATAGTTGTGATTCATACAAAAATTTGTAACATCCGAGGATCGAACATGATCGAAAAAAGGGGCAGCTTAAGCTCTTAACCACTGGAGCAACGCTTCCGTCAACCCGTTTGAGTCATAGTTTAAGTCTCATTGGAAATTTTTTGTGATCTACATCTGTACTAAGTTATACATTGAAATCGCCCTCCACGTCTTTTTATGTATGTACGGACTTATCTCAAAAACAAATGCACGGTTATTCGTTCGGTATTCACCATGGATAGACTGGTTCACGACAAAATTTTGTGCAAATTAGACGAATTATGAGGATACTTATTGAATTAATCAGAAATAATTTTATTTTGAAGAGACCTTTTTAAAAACAAGTTTTTATAACAAGAACACATCGAAGATATCTTGCTTAGTTGAGGAGTTTTTATGGCTTCCTTCCGGCCCCATAATCAGACCCCGAAAACCATCCGGGTTCAAAGTAAAGGCATATCCAAAGAGCCAAGACACGGTGGGGTTTTATTGAGTCGTTGGATGGTTCTATTGGCTGGCTACGTTTCGGCTTCACCATCAGACGTTGAACAATATCTGGTTATTTAGTACTTGTCAATACCAATCTAATAAGTGTAAATACGAGGGCGTTACGTTGTATAGTTCACGTGTTCTTAAGGCCACTTCCCGATTTCATCATCAGACCAGCTCCATGTGTGCTAAATTTTAGCTCAATCGGATATTCACAAGTGCCTGAAAAATGGTTCACAAGATATGAACCGCAATGATAGACATATGAACATTGCATGTTAAATAAAAGCTTGTAAAAATAATGCCTCCCTAAAGCTTCTCTGGTGCTCCGCGTGAAAGTTATATTAAAATAATGTAAGGTGATTCTTTCTGTACACCTGTTCTAAAATCAGTCTAATATAATTGATGCTACTCGTCCTAAATTAGTGTGAGTGCCTTCTCTTGCTGGTATAAGTCCAAAAGAATTCTGGCATCATTGCTCACTGTCACGATTTTGCAGGCCAAATTCCAGTTACTGTACTGTTTCACTATAAACACGGTCATGCGTCGCTTATATTCCTCAAGCAAGTCTGGCAAAGGTGTCCTGTGGACATCCACATATTGTCGACGATGTTGATAAGTCTGTGATACAGGGATAACCTATTCTGTTATACCGGGCACAATTCCAGGCACCGGAAAGCGACTGAGAATATAGAAAAATCTCACTTAGGATTTAGGTCCTATGTGATCGCCACTCGCAATCTCAACCACCATACCAACGCGGAAGACGCAATGGTGTTGCTATATTAGGCGCAATTTCAATTGCAATTTACAATTTGGCCCCGAGAGCTTCCCTTAAGGAAAAATTTAGAGAAAAACAAATATTGTATCTTTAAATATTCTAACACTAATTCTTGTATTGTGGATGCGGTAAAAACATAAAATTAACATACACAAACACCCACCGAAACAAATGTTTGCGATTCTCACAAAAAATTGTCACGTGCGGGGATCGAACTTGATGAAGCTTCTGAAAGCTATGGTGTTCCGCGATAAAGTTATATTAAAACAATGTAAAGTGTGACTCTTACTGCCATGCAGTTCATCAGTTTAATATGATTAATGCTACTCGTCCTAAATTATAGTGCCTACTCTAGTTGGTATAGTTCAAAAAGAATTCTGGCATCATTGCCCACTGTCACGATTTTGCAGGCTAAATTCGAGTTAGTGTTCTGTTTCACTATATTACACACCATCACGCCTCGCCTATATTCCTCAAGCAAGGGTGGCAGAGGTGTGCGTACATATAGATATTGTGGAGGATGAAATAAAATTATTTTTCGGATTTTATCGCGGTTTATTTTGATTTTTATGTACCCGGCGTTTCGAGTGCTTTGCAGCACCCATGGTCACGGAAAGGACTGAGCTGTCAGACGTCCAAAAGGCATAGGGGGCATTCTTCCGGGGTACCCTCAAACTTCTTAATTATTTTTCTTGGTTCTATCTTCGCAGAATGAGCTCAAGATATCTTGACGCCTTGCAATGTTATGCTTGGTTTTGGATTTGATTATATTAATTATAAAAAAACTATTTTTAAATAAAAAATAAAAAAACTATTTTTAATTTATAAAAAATCTTACCTTACTTATATTATTCCCCTGTACTTACACAATGTGAGGAGAAATAAACGCTTTATTATTATTATTAATTACCGGATCCCAAGTCGATGGAAGCACCCAACAATCTTTTCTATTGAAATTAGGGTGTTTTTTTAATTTGAATAGCCTCGCGAACCATCCTAGGTAGTTTTTTGACGAGGATATGTGGTCTATCAAATCTGATGTTATGGCGGGTGCGGTCAAGGACATGTTCACATACTACTGACTTCTTTGAGCGACGGTGTTTTACGTCAGCTATGTTCTTTAACCCGAGTTTTACCGAACTTTTTGTTTGTCCTATATAAGAGAGACTACATTCACAATCAAGCTTGTATACTCCTGCATATTGTCAACGATGTTTATAATACGGGGCGGGCTAACCTATTGCTGCTATATCGAGCACAATTATAGACTCCGAAAGCGATTGAAATTTTTTCGATAGAAAAAGCTCACTTTTGATTTATATTCCTCGTGATCGAAGAAACCCGAAGCTTTGTTCTTAATTCCTCATTCTTTGCCGTTACTCCTGTCAAATTATGAGGTATGAAAAGCTTTAAGCCATCCAGAGCCACGCAATCAATAGCATTATTTTTTCTAATAGTGTGACTTTTTACTATAAAATTACATTCCCATAAATTTTTTTTGTTTTTTATTACCGTTAACGACCGTTAAAGTTCACTTTGTTACAGGCGCAGACGTGTCGATAATCTTAATGTTGTTTTCTCGCGTTCCGCTCGTCGCTTGCGTCCGTATTACCCGTTTTACAATCGCTAGGTGTTTTCGCGTCTTTACTGCCCACTCCTGTGCAAGTGGGTCGTCAAACCCTGTCGCGTGTTGTCATGAAACGCATTCGACTTGCTTTATGTGCATAAGCAAATAAACGATCTTGTCCGAGAGGGTAGGTAAAGGTGCTATGCAAAACCCTTAATTTAAAAAAAAACTAACTGTGGAGTTTCTTCCCTTTCTTCTCTACAGGAACGATCTTCAGAACGGATGGTAGAGTATTCAGTAATCACGTCTTGTCTTTTCTTCCTTGACTATTATAAGTATGTTCGGTCCACATTGGTTTACATAGAGCTTTTTACCGGAATAGTTTTTCTCTTTGCTCATCTAAAGTGTTAATAAATAAACGCCATGTCTATATTTCCGTCACTTTTCGCCGACGATGTTAGGTCCCATGTAATAGAGGGCGAGCCATACCGGACTGATATTAGAAATTTTCTATTGAAAAATAACATTTCGCTGTCGTAGGATGTGAACCCAGGACCTCGTGATCGCCACGCGTATAACGAGGCAGTCTGAGGCAGTGCAAATAAATACTTTTGCAACTAATTGAAGTTGTTTGCATTTGCCAAAAAAAAGGAGAGTAGAGACTTCTTTAAAAGCCCTTTTGAAATGTCACTCTTCAGTTGAGATATGCATGACCAATCTTCTATTTAAATAAAAATCTATTGACGAATATATATAAGCGCATCACCTCTTTTTTTGTTCTGTTCGTAATTGTCAGGAAAAGGTTTGTATGAAAGAAAATGTTTCCAAAATTGTACGGAAAAGTGAAAAAAATGGGTTAAAATATCGCCATATGAAAAAGTGAGTGAGTGAGTGAGACAGCAGACAGTAGGGAGATCTTCAAAAATATTGACAGAGATTTAGTTGTTCTTTTTTTATGTTTATGGCATCACGACGACGTGTATTTTGCCAATATCAAGTATTTACGAATATTTATTTCTAAATTAATTCAATTCCCCGATGATCTTAATGACAAAGATGATAATAAAATTGATTATGTGCCCCACCCTGGATAGTAAAGCCATACTTTACATACCAATTGCTACGGCCGTATTGAGGGAAATCGAAAAGGCACGTTTTATCACTTAGTTACAATTACCTTCACTCATGTACATATAGGAATACATAATGGTTAATATTCCAACAATATTACATATTATAATTCGAAATAACACAAGTTTTTGAAATTAAAACAAATTGACGACATCATTCTTCAATTTCCCGCCAAAACTCCTAGTTGTCCAGTTTCTTATTGATTTATTTGTTACAACAGGAAAAAATGTTGTTCTAGTTGTTTTGTAAAAAAAAATGTTGTAGAACGTTATATTATACCTGCTATTTTTAAAATTACTACAAAACTAGTTTAAAGAACTCATGGTCGTACTGTAAAGGGAAGATTTGGTTACAGATTCTTCATTATTACACCCGTACGAAGCCGGGGCGGGCAGCTAGTATTAGTTATGGTAGTATTTGTCAGGGCAGCGACATCTGTCGGACACGTTACAAATTAGTTGCGCCAGTTTCAGTTTCAGGAAGTGTCAGTAACACGTGTTCGAGCGATCGAGTTGTACTAAATAGGTGTAAGGATATGGATAGTTCTATGAAATCCTTAATGATCAGCGTAAGATGCGCTAAAGGAATTCGGGGAAAATCAGAAGCGGTTCATGGGTTCATAGTTGGAAATACTGTATAATATAAAGTGCGATAAGGATCTTTTGGCTCAAGGATGACATTTAAAGGCATTGGTGTAAAATAAGGGTTAAAATTGAGTAAAATTTCACTACTTCCAGGTGGATATTTCAACAGGTGGGTCCGCACCGTTACTAACTAATTGAAAATGAAAATATATTTATTGCTCATACAAATAATGTTAAAACATAATAGTGAGATCACAAAATGGTAATATTATATCTACATTGTTGGAATTACAAGAAATCTATTCATGGTGCCCACACTAGGCACGCCTGTATCGTGGGGTCCCATACACACACATTACTCTAGCACACGCTAACTCCAGTAATAGTAATACACACACAAAGCAAAAAGTAACTTAAAAACACATAAAATATAATGTCACGTATCTTTTACATATATAAAAGAATATATAATTAAAAAGAAAATATTTAAAAAGAAAATAATTATAAATAAAACAAACATTAAAAAAGAGCTTGTATGAATTTTATAGCAAATGGCAACTCTGGAGTTTTGGCGGGAAATCGAAGAGTGATGTTATCAATTTGTTTTAATTTCCAAAAGTTGTGTTATTTCGAATTATAATGTGTAATGTTGGTGGAATATTAACCATTATGTATTCCTATATGTGCATTAGTGAAGGTAATTGTAACAAAGTGATAAAACGTGCCTTTTCGATTTCCCTCAAAACAGCCGTCGTAATTGGTATGTAAAGTTTCCATCACTTTACTATCCAGGGTGGGGCACTTCATCAATTTCATTATCATCTTTGTCATCAAGTTCATTGGGGAGTTGAATTAATTTAGAAATGAATATTCGTAAACTTTGTACAATGGCATAATGTAAACGCAACGACAAAAAAAAATGGCAACTCTGCAACTGTCATGAAGTGTCATTTCACTTGTTACCAGCGTTCGTTACGATTTTGGCCGCGGGCCATAAGATCCTTGTACGACTGTAAAGGTACCTCCTGTCAATTTTGAGTTGAAATAGTTGAAAGTCTCTAAATCGAATCCTTTTCTTGACTTTATGGTTACTATTTGGTTGAGAGAGTCGCCCTAAAACATAAAGGTTTGAAAATAGTAATTTATGCTAATAAAATGAATAAAACACACATTTATTTGCTATGGTAGGGCCCAGAAGAATAGGAGACAAGCCTTTTTCCATAAATACTGGGCAGAAGTAGAACAGACTCCTCCTGTCTGTGAAAAATTTTCAGCAAATTTAAGAAAAAGCACCTATTTTCTGAACTAGAATTTGAACCCAAGAACTACACTTGATGAACAAGTTATAAGAGGAGTGTGTTCGCCCCCTATTACATTGAGTTTAGAGGATTAGAAAGTACACCTCTGCCACCTCCACTGGGGAAATCAAGAGAAGTCAGTGATTATATTTGGATTGTATGGAATTGACTAGTTTAGTTTCGTTATTTCATAAGCGGTTCCAATGATCGCTCTTCTAAAAAACGACCAGCTTATTAATATTTTGTTTATTGTAATAATTATCAATGTTTATTTCAAGAACTCAGTCGTCTTCATTTATAAATATAATACTCTTCCGCAATTCATTCATCGAATGACTATTCTACACTATTTTCTCATTAACACGGGAAACGTGTCACACCGAACACACACTTATATTTACAAAGATAAAATATTAGTCACAGAAATAAATCCGTGACAGTTCTCTCCAAGAAATATAATGTACTTCTCAATCCATTTGGCGGATACACATAAAACCAATAAATTATTGTATTAAACTCCACTTTTTTATATAAAAAGAATTATTGTAACGCATTTTCAACGCGTCCAATTTAGTTGTAATAAGTGTTGAGATTTTTATGCCTGTCTAGCTTCAAAGATTTACCGCTGCTATGATGTCAATAGGCATCGATAGATTTATCGTTAAAATGTTACGTAGCATTATTGTTACGTTTTGTAACACGCTGTCTTGTGTTTTCTGACATTTTGTAAATCATATTTAGTCTAACAGACGTCCGTCGTGTTTGACATTTCACGACAGAATGACGAGCGACGACGTCAAAACAAAAGCTTTTAAAAAATTATGTTGCACCCCTTATAATGATAATATAAATTGGCTTATACTGGCACAATACTGGGAAAAGGCCTGTTCTCACTAATGAAGGTGAGAGAGATTAGGTCAAACTCCATCACTCGGACCCATTGCAGATTGGCGGTTGCAGGTTTGTGGCCACCTGCTGTTGAAAACTACTATAAGGCTTCCAACGTAGCTTAACGACTCCTACATGTAGTGGTAACCTAGACCCCTTGCCGTGGCTTCTGAAGCAGGGAGACGCTCGCGAAAAAAATGCCACTATCGGTCACCCATCTCAGAGCGATTGAGCTGAACGCTGCTTAAGCTAGATGTCCGCTAAGAACATTGCGGTGGCAATGCGCTATCACTTTTAGGGTTTACATTCTCGTCTTGGCCAGTTTCTTGTCCACTTCTCTACTCACTCCCCGACGAGTTAGCTGAATGTAATCCGGGGTTACGCTAAAAATTTAAATGTTGAAGCAAATATTTATAACACGTTTTATAGGTTTGTACTGTAACTGAAGATGTTATTTCAGTAAATAAATAAAAATTCAAATCGGATAGCCGCTTGCGGTTCTCACGATCATCATAAAACATAACTCTATTATTCTTGGAGCCCTTCCAATGCGTAACTATTATATCTACTTACACGGCCTGTTTAATATTCTATGCACCGGCGGGCGCACCTATCATCGACCACTGTTGCGATGATTTTTTACATTTTAATTATCCTTTCGGGATGCGCGGGCGCTGCCGCAATACGTTTCATCAGTTGACCTAATAACTTCAAATATTATGATGTTAATGTAGGCAGTGGCTGCACGCGCGTGCCGAACGGCCAACTTAAGTTTATAAATAGAGTGCACATCGCCCTGTATGTGTTTAACGTAAGGAGCTTTTTCAGCGAGGCGGGCCAGTCGACGGGATCGTCTGAGCGCGCCGCCCGCTCACCGCGCCGCGCTTACAAATTTCCGAACGCAACTTTTCGAGACGGATCGCGAACTTTTTTTTTAATAATTTTTAAGTTACCCGACTAGGTGCAGTGGCGGCCAGTGTGTAGCCGGTGACGTTTGTGGCAGTACGCGTAGACAACGGCTAATCATCGCGGCGCGTAACCGTGTTTCAAAAATAAAACGTTGCCTATTCGAAACCGGAGCACCTCGAAGGTTAATGACAAAATAAAAGGCATGCATTAAATCAGTGTGTCTGAACTGTGGCCGCTGTCTGGATCCGTTGCCTATTGTTTGGACACGTGAGTCCCGAATGTCATTGGTATTTGGAAACTTTTTTCTTACTTTTTTAATTGGTGTAGGTAATAGAAAGCGGTATAAACGCTTTCTGACCATAAGTGTTTAATCTGTGGTGTAACATTGAAATTAGGGCGGGATCGCTAATAAGACCGCGCGGCGCATTCCCCGCCATCTTTAGGTGTTTTCAAACTAATTAAGGTTTATTGTGTTTACATTACGATTTCTAAACATTGTTTAGAAAATTTTCGCACACGTTGCCACTTAAAATCGTTTAGATTAACATAAAATTCTATTTATAGATTTCCTTACATACTTACTCAGATTATAATTGAAGATACGTGAATATATGCGATGGTGTTCAATTAATTATATGTCCAATAAAATAATTAGTAAAATATCCTTATTAGGTAATGTTTATCACATAAAGCAGTTACCAATTACACATTCATTGTATTCTTCTTAAATTAGGTACTTCCTGTAATTGCTAATGGATTCACAAGAAGACATTATTACGTCGATACTTAATTTTTAAGTCTAAAATTTATTCCACTTAAAATTATCGCTAAGTTACAATCTATTTCGCAAATTCATTAATTTTCTTAATCTACCTATATTATAATTATTTTAGTATAACGACATTAAATTGCCGCCATTACGTCATGTTGACTCCAATGTATAAAATCGTTCAAAAATCGACTTCGATTTTTGAATTTTGTACTAAAAGCTTTTTTATTTACTTATCAAGCCTAATTCTGCAACTCAATTACGCAAATAATAACATTTATTATTAAACAGTTTAAAACAAGTAGGAATTCTCGATTCGGGTATATTTTTTAGAGGATCGACACGATCTCCATGGAATATCGCGGTAGGTGATTTACGTGTGCTTGCGAAACGTTTGCCTCGGCAGTGCTCATAGTTCATCGCACGAGGCGTTTGGACAATGTTGACCCAATATCGTTGGAGCGGGAGCGGCCTGGCGGAATTACAATGTACCACCGGCTACATTAAACAGTCTCTAACGGGATCATGCGTTGCCTTTTAAAAATTATTATGAGTAGCCACCGGCCACGTGTTGGCGTGGTATTGAACTGTTGGCTTCCAGGAAGTAATTTTGTGAAAACTAAATTTGAACCTTGCTGAACAGCAACATAACCATTTCGCTGAGCAAGTACTAAACCTTCTTCAGATTTTGTGTACCGGTCCCACCAGACAGATAAACAGCAATTGAAAAGTGGACTTTTTTTAGGTAAAAATGACACTGAACCGAAAAATACTCAATTAAAACAATGACTATAAAGTTGCGGAGTAAAGCTGACCGACCGCATTAGCAGCAGCGTAGTAAGAAAGCGAGTAGGTATGAAAGATAACATCGGTGTAAAAATGAGAAAGGGCATGCTTCGTTGGTTCGGGCATATAGAAAGAATGCCAGAGGAAAGAATGACAAAACAGATCTACAATGTGAAAGTGGAAGGATGCAGGTACCGGGGAAGACCTAGACTATCTTACCACGACCAAATAAACCGAGTCTTATCTGAAGGAAAAGTCAATAGTCTCCGTAACCGGCGAGCGTTTATGAGACGAACTATGAGAGTGGAGGAAGCCAGAGAGGTATGTAAGGAAAGAACCTGTTGGAACTCTGTACTCTCTGCCTACCCCCGCAAGGCATCTGGCGTGATGTTATAGATAGATAGACTATAAAGATTTTGAAAAAAATAACGTTCCCCTTTAATATAAGTTACTAGCGATCTCCCCGGCTTCACACGCGTGAATTATACATATAAATCTTCCTCTTGAATAACTACGCCCATTGGTGAAAACGGTATGAAAATCCGTCTAGTAGTTATTGAGTTTAATGCGTTTAGACAGACAGACGCGGCGGTGGACTTTGTTTTATAATATATAGCAATTCCTGGGTCATGGGTACGTATACGGTGCGACATGGATGTTAAACGAACTGACTGATACATATATTTATGGGTCATAGAAAGATATGTCCCGTGCGGGGATCGAACCCGTTGGGCTACTCAAGCCAGAAACTCTTAACCACTGGATAAAGTCTTCGCCAAATATACTAAAAGACTTGCTGAAATTCAACTCGGGAATCAAAAGTGCGACCACCAGATGTTCTGTGCTGAGTAACCAACGACCTGACCACTAAAAGCCATCATAAAATGGGTTTAAAGTACTGAATCATGCTGAATTACCATTTGAGATACTTGAAAGACTCACCGCTTCAGAAACCAGTGAAAAGTATCAATAAAATATAAAAAATTAGACACATATGAATCCGAATATCGTCAATTCATCAAAAAAAAGACTGTAAATAATATAGATTTGATGTGAAAAAATAATTTAAAATACTAATTTAAAACAAAAATGTGTCCAGTATGTCATGTTTCAAGCATTTAGACTAAACATTATAATATTGTAAATAATAAATATACTTTATTATAATAACACGTCTACTCCTTAATGCTCGGGTGATTCATGAAATCAAATTTGTGTTTGTAGCTCGGAGCTGTATAACAAATCGCGGTAATGTTTCATGATTTAATGCTAATATCAATAATTGAGAGCAGTTATGGAATAATCATTCAATAATATTGTTGGTTTTTAAACATATTGAGCTTTAAGTATTGTAGGTAACGCTCAATTTCTATTATATACCAACTGTGTTATGGGAAGATTGTTGCATAATTTACCTCAATTTTTGGTCTCTGTTACTCTCACTAATGTTGAGCAAGAGTTTTTCTAGAAAGCTTCGTGAGTTTTTCATCAAAATGACAGTGATTAAGGCGTTAAATGACACTGGCCTTGTGCGCTTGGAAGACTTTGCAATATTATAATAATAATGCTGGTTTCCTAACGACTTTCCCTGATACTATAATCGGGATACGGAAACGTACTATTATACTCTATCGCTGGCTGAATGAAATAGAGTGTCGACTAAAAATCAGGAACATAAAGAAGGTAGGTCTTCTAGCGTAGAGATTAGAGTATTAAATAAATTGATTTTTTTTTGAGTTAGGTTACTATTATATTCGGCTAATGATTATAATGCCGATCCTATACAAAATAGTACATTCCAAGTAGAATAAATTATGCTCCTTTGCCGCATCTAAAAGAGCCACCGCGGAGAAAGCCACATCCATTAATAATATTTTTCGAACAAAACGAAAACAAAACTGTGTTTTGGAATACTGGTACTGATATCCATGAAAACATAGTTAAAAACCGATCGAAGACTTTAATATATTTAATATTATTATCATGTGTTTTGAGTACCCCCGTTTCTCTGCTCGTCACATATTTTTGAAATATTCCTAATCTAAATTTAACTGCACTATTCTCCTGATAATAATCTTCGCGATTGATATCAGAAATGGTTCACTAAAAATATCCACGGAACGTATTTTTCCAAAAACCAAACCGTCAGATTTCAAATTTGGGTTCCTTTTTCCAAAACGAGCATTCTACCAACTTGGCCATCCCCGCCTCTGCCGCTAATATATATATAATGAATTCAATGGTCATCTATTAAGGCAACGGAAAAAATATGGCCGTTAAAACATCCCTCGGTATTTAATGAGTTCATTTCCCAGCGGTGGACATTTAGTGGGCAAGGACGACATTTTCGCAGAATGACCGATTATGGCTGCGCGCGTTTTTTCCGCTGATGGTGGGTCTTGCGGTCAAAACAATGTTAATAAATTTAATCGATGTTAATCGTTGAATTCGTCAATTACTTACTTTTTTACTTGATTACTATATTTATTGTGGATACTTTTACTTTTGTTATGTACTACTATTTGTACCGTTTGCAATTTTATTACTTATATTATGAGTGTATTTAATCTATCTATATTATCACATCAGACCGACCGCCGATCTCCCAAGGCATTTGGCGTATTTAATGAAGATATAAATAAATAAATCTGTGTTATCGAAATTATTGTTAATTGCACCGTAATATTTCTTACAGTGTGGCTGAAATTAATTATAATATGCGTTGTAACTTTTTTCTACTACTAATATATAATACACGTACCGACTACAATCCCACAGTTTATGTGAAGTATTAGAACCTTTGTCATAAGTTTTTTAGTATATTTTTACAACCAATGTGTAACTTATAAATTGGACGGATTATTATTAAAGAAATCATAAAAAAAGTCTGAAAACTTTTTAATGCCCACTAATTTCAAAAGTGAAAAGTTAGCTGGTTACCGTCCATAGTTTAATGGTGTATAATGCGGCTGGCAATTACTATGTGCTGGGTTGTAATCCTAGGTCGTACAAAGTAACACAGATAGATCGGATTTTCTATTTAAAAATTTCAATGGCAGTGTAAGTGTAGAATCGAGAAATATTGTGTCCGGTATGATAGCAATAGGTTTGTGCCTATTACACTGAAAAGTAAAGTCCTTATGTGAGTGTGGGTACATGGGGCCCTTCTACTGTGCCTACTAATGTTATAAATGTGAAAGGTTGTATGTAAGATGTTTGTTAATCAACACATAAAAACGGATTTCAATGAAAGTTGGCTCAAAGGTAGTTTGTTACTTGGGTTAAGACATCGGATATTTTGTAAAGTCTAAAGTCTTTCTAAAGTCAACGCGGCGAAGCCGTGGGCAGGAACTAGTATTTCATATCTTAATTTGCGTTTCACAATTTAGTTTAGATGGTGCATTTCATAGCATTGATCAAATTAAAAGTTAGTTTAGGTATCCATCATGGACCCTGTTGGGCACAGCAAAGAATTTAGGAGACCGGAAGACTATTACGGATTTTTTGATTATAAGTATTGTTAAATATTTTTTAGATTAAATACTTAGCTTGGAAGCTAGTTATGTAATGGTTTGTTCCTACAAACCATTACATATATTACTCATTATCAAAAATATATAGTAATAGTAGTAATATATTTTTGAATAGATATGTTATGTTTTATTGTCTTCATTTAATTATTTGTTACTAATTATACGGCTCAGTTTCTCGCCGGATTTTCACAGTAGCGGCCGAGTTTTTATAGTACTCGAAGTTCGGGCTCGCGCGTAGTGGTTGCACGCTGTCCTCTTATCCGTTGAAGCTGTAAAGGTCCCGCGGCCAACAGCGTAGATCATACACACACACACAGACACGAAGAAATGTAATAATTTTGTCGATTGATGTCGTACCTATTATTTTATTGGTCTACGGGTCACGGGACAAATCTTTGGGTGGCCCACAATTTCTTTTTCGGCCTGGTTATTTCTGTATTGAATTTGTATGTTTGTAAACGTACCCTCGATACAGGAATAAATACTAAGGTGGGGCGATGTTCTTTTAAAAAAAAATCAATGTTACCGTAATCGCACAATGTTAGCTTAATGATGGGTGAGAAATGAGATATTCTAAACATTTTTTCGACCTGTGCCCGTAGCCAAGTAGATTTTCTACAGTCGTTAATGCTTATTGAAAACAAAATGTACGGGAATATCATTTCACAGCGGAAAGTCACGTGATCAAAATAATGCGTAGCAAGAGAATATATATAATATAAAAACAAAACGCAAGCCACTCGTCTAGGCTCTCTGTGTGCTCAATTTTCTACTATTTTAGCGCAGTGGTTTAACCTTAATCCACTCCACCCTCTGGGTCTAATAGTCGCAGGTTCGGTTCCCTCACGGGACAAATCATTGAGTGATCCACAATTACTTGTTTCGGTCTGGGTATTTGTGTGTTAATTTTTAAGTCTGTAAACGCACCCACGACACAGGAAGAAATTCTAGTGTGAGGCTAAGTTTTCTTTTAAATGTCTTAGCAAATGCGATCAAAAGTTTTTATTCAGCCGTGGCCTTTATTTGTCGTGTGCCATCAATGGCATGCGTGCATTTGGTTTGCAATCCCTGGCCTATGCGAATAATTACACATGATTTTTATCTTGATTATTTTTTTTATCTTGGCAACACAAATTCAAACAAGTAATTTTAAACCGGTCACATTAGCTTTCTTTAAAAGTTTGTATTTGTAACGCGCCGGGCGCGCCAATAAAACTGTGTTTACAGTGCGGCGTGCGCGTGCGCAGCCCGCCTGTAGGGATCACGCTGTTAACTGCCAGACGAGTTTACTGCAGTTAAAATAAAAATAAAGACTGTTATCTCTGGTATGTACAGTTGCACTAACATATAACGTTTTATAGCTTAATAATAAGTTCATATTAAAAAAAAACATTTATAAAACTAACTGAATACAGACTGCCTCGGTCTAATGGCGAATAATGCGCTTTACGATCGCGAGGGCGGGCACATGTAGTTTTTCTATCAAAAAGTTGCCACTATAAGATCGGAGTCTGGAATTGTGACCGGTACGTGGCAATAAGCTCGCCCCCTATTATATAGGACTTAACATTGTCGGCGAAGAGTGGGTCCACAGTCCACCTCTGCTTTAAAAATATAGCGTGACTGAGGTTTTTGTTTAAAAAAAGTAAGTTGGTTTATAGCCAGTATGGTGCAATTTAAGACGGTCAATCAAAATTGAATGTGTGAATTTCGTGTCTATGTTGTTAACAGTTGAAGAGTTCCTTCGTCTGGAGCTAATCGTGGGTGGAGAAGCATGTCATACTTTCCGTAAAAATGCGTTGTCATCGGAACTGGCATAAGTCACAAAAGACATCGTCGAAAATGGCCCCAGAACCAACAAACATCTGACCTATAGCATAACTAATTATATATTTCATTCTAATAGTTGTAAATATCACTATCTAAACAACAATTTGCAATCCCAAAAGAATATTTCAAAGTACTGGCCATACATAACGGAGTTCTTGTCCTAACGCTGTTATATGGTGGCGAGAGCTGGGTATGTAAGAAGGAGAATGAAAGTAGGATAAATGCGGTAGAAATGCGAGCTCTACGGAAGATGTGCGGAGTGAAGCTGACCGACCGCATTAGCAACAGCGTAGTAAGAAAGCGAGTAGGTATGAAAGATAGTATCGGTGTTAAGATAAGAAAGGGCATGCTCCGTTGGTTCGGGCATATAGAAAGAATGCCAGAGGAAAGAATGACAAAACAGATATACAATGTGAAAGTGGAAGGATGCAGGTACCGGGGAAGACCTAGACTATCTTACCACGACCAAATAAACCGAGTCTTATCTGAAGGAAAAGTCAAGAGTCTCCGTAACCGGCGAGCGTGTATGAGACGAACTATAAGAGTCGAGAAAGCCAGAGAGGTATGTAAGGAAAGAACCTGTTGGAACTCTGTACTCTCTGCCTACCCCGCAAGGAATCTGGCGTGTTGTTATAGATAGAGAGATAGACTGTAAGTACTTAATTCGAAGTCGCCAACGTCATTTCCGAATGTCAAAGTTGCTATCGAATTACGGTTGGAGATTTCGGTTATATTTAATCGGTTACATTCAGTCATAATCGATTTGATTATTGCTAATATATTTTTACATAAAGATTTTAAAGATGTATTGTTAGCTGCTAAATTATAACCTCAAAATCTAATACTTTTTTGGTAATAATGCGATTCCCCCGCTTGTCTGTTTAACAATGAATGCATGATAATAATTTACAGGTAACTTGAAATTATACCAGCACTTTTTCATTGCTGTTGGGTTTGGGGCGAATCATGTAGGGACGCAGAACCATGTCTTTTCAACTAACTGTAGGATAAGATAACATAGATCTAATTTAGCTTGCGAGATTTGACCTTAACAAACAAAGAAGAAGACTTTATGTCCAGTTTAGTCGCTTTCACTAACATGTATCTATTTATCTATGTATATCATCATGCCAGATCCCTTGCGGGGTAGGTGGACAGTACAGAGTTTCAACACGTTCTTTCCTTACAGAGCTCCCTGGCTTTCTCCACTCTCATAGTTCGTCTCATACATGCTCGCCGGTTACGGAGACTCTTGATTTGCCCTTCGGATAAGACACGGTCTATTTGGTTATGGTAGGTTAGTCAAGGTCTTCCACGGTCCGGGGGGGAGCGTGTCATCAAGTCTCCCCCCGATGGCGGGCTCTTTAGAGCGCGACACAAGAGGGGCACCGGTGCGTTCCATACTGAGATCCCGGATTCCGGAGCCCCTCCAAAGTGCTGATGTCGGGCACCCTGGGGTTTTTATTCAGTAGGAATCCGACACGCCCCGCAAGCTTCCCCCGAGGCTCGCGGAAGTCCTATGCAGGATTTTTTCCAGGTAAAAAAAGGTCTTCCCCGATACTGACTTCTTTCTATTTTCGCATTGTATATCTGTTTTGTGATACTTTCTTCCGGCATTCTTTCTAACATGTATAAATCATATAAAGTTATCAAGTCGCCTGTAAGGTTTTGAACTCGGTTTAAAAACTCCTATATTAGTGGTAAGCGGGAATCAAGGGGTTTACCATGCCTTTTGAAATATGGAAACGCTCGAAGTACGGAATGATCGTTCGCTCAGTGCTTCGAGCACCTATAGCCAGACGAGTTCATTACCGTAAAAATAAAAATAAAGACTGCTCTAACCTCTGGTATGTACATTTTACAGTCGCTTTCACTAACATGTGAAGTTTTATAGCTAAATAATTTTAATTACAAAAACCCTTTTTATGAACAAGCTTTTATATCAAACACAACGTAAATATCTTGCTTTGTTGAGAAGGTCATAAGGCTTCCTTCGGGCTCCATCATCAGGCCTTGGACACCATACGGGTCTAAAGTACTTGGCCAGACAAATCCATGAAGCCCAAACACGGTGAGGTTATATTGAGTAGTCGGGTGGTTCCATTGGCCACCTTTCGGCTTCGTCATCAGATCCTGAACACTATCTGGTTGTAAAGTAAAAGTCAATACCAATCTAACAAGCCTAAACACGAGGTGGTTACGTTGTATAGTTCACATGTTCCTATCGCCACCTTTCGCTCCATGGTACCATATTAATGGTACCATGGAGCTGGTCTGATGATGAAGTCGAAAGGTCGAAAGTGCATTGTCATCAACTTTACATACGTATGCTAAATTTGAGTTCAATCGGATACCTGCAAGTGCTTGAAAAATGAATCATAAGATTTGAACCGGAAAGACAGACATACGAACATTGCTAGTTGAATAAAAGCTTTTAAAAAGATGTCTTCTTCTTGAGTCGAAAAACGTCCACTGCAGGACATATCTCCCTTAAATATCACCACGACGATCGGCGTTGCAATTTTATCTGACCTAGGAGTTGAATTCAGGAGCTCATAGTCGGCACTCAAACTAAGTGCCCCGAAAATAACAAGGTAGTAATAATTAACTTGTGCCACAACCAGCCAAACGGTTGTTTCACTAAAAAATGTTTTTGAGAATGAATACATGTAAAATAGTTCAGAAGTTAGGAGGTCAAAGAAAGGTCACGACTGAGATGGGTAAACTTTTAATTGATATATAATAATAAATTGATTGATTTAATTGATATATAATGATATATCACAAACTTTAATTGTGCACACAGTAGTGTTTTCAGCTCCGACTCTCGACAACGCCTGACGATTATATTCCTTTTAAATGGCGCAGAACTGCATTTACACTCGAGTCAATTGACATACTCGTTATCCTTACTTCATAATTTAATAAAATGTCACATCCGTTTGTCGTTAATCATTGGACGTACTTATTAAAAATTAAACGAATATAACACATGATTATGGAACAAGACCCGTAGTTACTACAGTAGGTACTACATAATTTTAAGTTATAGAACGTGTATTATCTTACTGCAGGAGACTGTGCCGCTAGTTTATGACTTTAATAGTATGAGCTGAGATATGCACATAACTAATTATACTGACAACTACTAATATTGCAAACGCAAAAGTTTGTGAGAGTGGATGTCTGTTTGATGCTATTTGACGCAAAACTACTGAACGGTTCTTAGTGAAAATTTACAGTAATAAAGCTTATACATCAGCGATAATTTATAAAGATACATACGCCATCGATATATAATGTGATTACAGGAGACAGTCCGAAAAACGGCCGAAAAGCACCAGTATAGTCATTGGGGTGTGATTTTATCTAACCCTAGACGACGTGAGGATGCGTCAAAACGCTATAGTTTGCTAAAACATCCGTAATAATAGGGGTATTAATATTAAGATCATTAATCTGAGGTCATTAATAATTTAAAACTAATCTCTACAGTTGTTAGCTACGAGTAGGTGCCATGACTATAGTCTTTTTAACGAGACATGGGTAGGGTGACGTTTAATCATATTCCATTGCATGCATATTGCATTTAAGAATATTTAAAATGGGGAATCAAAAATCTCCTATAATTTTCATTTATATCCTACACTCACTGCTTATAAATTTGCGTTATTATTTAAAAAAAAACTAAAAACCTTATAGAACTATATTAAATTAGACTTGTCACTACCCATCCTATATAAAAAATACTGTAACGTAGGGCTAAGTCCTTTAAAAAAATGTATTCAAAGAATCAAAGTAATGAAACAAAGAAAGTAAAGTAGATACACAGTTCGTCATAGCGAACTATAAAAGCCCGTAACAGCCTTCCGGAGCCCAAGGCTGTAGTGAGATAACGACTTGTTTTGTCTCATTACACCACAATAATTTGCATTTGTTCCTCATAATCTCATTCTTCAGTTTTATTTTGTTATTTGTAGCTTCATGATCTATAATATCTATCCACAATAAGGTGGTCCACTCTTGTATGGGAAAAAATCGCGTAGAAGTCGCACTAACTGGTTTTGTTACACTTGTATGTGTAATGTGTATAAAATCCCTCCTCCTCAACTAGAAGGGAGTGCTCATTAACTTAAAAAAATAAAAAAAATAGGAAAAAGTAGAATATGCAGAAAAATAACGTCAAATATTCTCAAAACTAAGTATTTTATTTTAAAATAGTAATTACACTACACATAAAATTCTACATAAATAGCAACACACAACAAATATTAATTAAAATACACTAGTTATATAGTGATTTTGTCAGTTTATCAATAGAAGTTTTATTTCTTAGTAGCAAATACCTCTGTTATATACGAATTTTAACTAATCAAAATCAAGAGAATTTAAAATTAAGCATTTTTACTAGAGATCCAAATAATCCAATATCAACACTCGATTATAAGCGCCTTTTGCTAAAGCTAGGCAACTGACATTTCACAATGTTATTACCACAGATACGTGTTAAAATTTATGGGGTGGCCAACCTGAAAAATAATATTTTGAACCACGCATACCAATAATCTACACCTATCTTTATATATAAAACTAGCAGCTTCCCGCGGTTTCGCACCCGGGATTGCTGCATAATATGCGCTCCTTGAACAACGAGGCGGGTAATAGTTCTGTTGGTTAAATAAAATTTTCACAAATATCTCAGAAACTAGGCGGTAATTAATATGAATTAGTATTTACGACTTAGTCCAGTGGTTTAGATCTTAAGCCGCTCTACCTACAGGAGTAAGTGGCCGCGGTTTGGATATCCGTATGGAACAAATCTTTATGTGACCCATAAATATTTCTTTCGGTCTGAGTGTTTGTGTATGTGAATTCCATGTCTGTAAATGCACCCACGACACTGAAATAATTTCTCGAGTGGAGCAACGTCTTTTTTAAATAATTTTGGTAATTATTAAAAAGAATGCGGCCACGCGGCGTTATAAAAGACATATCTAAACCTGCTTCCCTACCTTTAATTAGTAAAATTACACCCCTTATATTTCCCAAGAAAGTCAAGGGCGTGCGTGCTGGTGCCGGAGCGTCTTCACGACACTCAGATTATATCTCAGTGCCCATCAATCGATATTTTAAGAGCTCACGAAATTTGTCGGACATCTATCGATATTTTTGGAATACTCGACCTTTGACTAATATTTGTCGTTGACCTACTTAGGGTCAGTGTGTATTACATGATCATGCAGTTTGTGTGTAATCGAAGATTTGTATTTTTGTACTCGATAAACTCTGGAACTATTCAACTATATTACACAACATACAATAGAAAGCTACATTATCGATGAGTAACATAGGCTACATAACATAGACCTGGAAGCGGCGCTGTTGTCGACCGGATGTGAAGCCGCGGAAAACTGCTAGGAAATAAATTAAAAAAGTCCACTGTATTAAGTTTGTACCACCGGACAAGGGCTGCGTCTGTTTATAAAAAATATATAACAGTTACGGCTATATTTTCCAAGTGGAGTTAGGAGAAGTATAGATTTATCTAATTAACATATTATTCCAGACTTAGATATACATAGGATTTCTTATATCGAACCAAGAGAGTGGAGGAAGAAGGAAGAAGAAAGGTCTGCAAGGAAATAACCTGTTGGAACTCTGTGCTCTATGCTTATGCTATAGGTATAAATTTCAGTATCGTAGATGCTTTTAGACGCATCAATCGACTACTTATCCGAAATTTACGGGCATAAACACCCAGACCGAAACAAGTATGGGTCAAACGTCGTCGTCAAAGATTATTTCACATATCTCTCTCTGGTTGTATTTGGACAATGGTACTTCTTGTACATAGGTTACTATTACATTTTGCGGAATATCGCAACACGTCATGCCACAATTGGTTCATTCATGGGCGCAGGAACAAATATATTAACGCATAACATGTGCCCGTTGCCCTATATGAATAAAATTTTTCCAAGTGTGAGTCTGATACTTTATTAAATTGGTTCTGTGGTTTTATTTGATGAAATGAGTACAAATATTTACAATAAAAAGAAAATCCGTAACAAGGATGGGAAACATACCACTGATATATAGAGAAGAGTGAGTGCAGGGAACAGAGTAAATGGTGCCACGGGAAAGCTACCTGGGAGCCGGCAATTAAGCCAAAAGGCGCAGCTGGCCATACATAATGGACTTCTTGTCCCAACGCTGTTATATGGTAGCGAAAGTTGGGTATGTAAGCAGGAGAATAAAAGTAGGATAAATGCGGTGGAAATGCGAGCACTGCGGAAGATGTGCGGACTGAAGCTGACAGACCGTATTCGCAACGGCGTAGTAAGAAAACAAGTAGGTATGAAAGATAGTATCATTGTAAAGATGAAAAAGGGTATGCTCCGTTGGTTCGGGCATATAAAAAGAATGTCAGAAGAAAGAATGACAAAACAGATATACAATGCAAAAGTGGAAGGATGTAGGTACCGGGGAGACCTAGACTATATTACCATGACCAAATAGACCGAGTCTTATCTAAAGGACAAGTCAAGAGTCTCCGTAACCGGCGAGCGTGTATAAGACGAATTATGAAAGTGGGTGAACCCAAAGAGGCATGTAAGGAAAGAACCTGTTGGATCTCTATACTCTCTGCTTACCCACTATCTGCTGATGATATTGATAGATAGATAGATAAAAAGAAAATAATATTGTTACGCCTACGTGAAGTGAAGGTAACAGGAGTGAACACAACATACCTACACTTTGCCGACGCTGTTGGGTCCCAATGACATACAGGGCCAGTCCATTGCATTATGACCGAATCGAGTTTTCACTTCGAACCACTAATGAGAACTTTTCGATAGAAAAACTTCAATAACACTTTATTCGACTTAGGATTCGAATCCAGTACCATCTTTTACCAATAGACTATAGACTATTTATATTTTTGTGTGTACGGTGTATGCCCTATAGTGGGTGGAATAAGCTTGACGGGAGGAAAATCATAGTATATTTCAACATGTATGAATGTTGACGATGACTCAGTTTATGCTTTGAATCGTATATCGCTCCGTCCCCTGGTTCGAGGAGTCGCAGTTTCGATCCTCGCACGGGACAAATCTTTGTGTGACACCACAAATTTTTTTGTCTGTCTGGGTGTTTGTGTATGTGAATTCAGTGTTTATAACAAGAATAATTCCTAGTGTGGTGCTGAGCTTATTTTTTTTAAACCGATAAAATTGTCTTATTTTTTCGTGGGTTCCTTTATTGTATAAGAAAACCCTAAATCCCAATGTACAGTACAGCACCAAACTCGTAAGTTACGTTAGTAGCGATCGAGAAGGTCGTAACTCAATATCACACGTGGATTATACTTTTGTCTTGACTTGGGGTTTACTTAGATTTATCCCCTAAAGCGAAGCTGAAATGCGTTAGAAAATACAAAAATGTTCTTTCCCACAGAAATAATTTCTTATGTGAGATAGTGGCGTAAAAATGGTGAACAACTTCACGGCTTGGTCTACTGTTAAGAGCGTAGGTCGCTCCGTTTATTGAATAGAGTCGCGGTTTCGATTCCCGTGCAGGATAAGTTTTTGGGTGGTCTATGATTGCTTCTATCGGTCTGGGTGTATTTATATGAATTAAATTTTATACGAACAGGCATCGGACGTCACAGGAGTAATTCCTACAGCGAAACAAGTATTTTCTTAAAAAGAAAGATGAAAGTGTTTTTTTTATTGTACAGTTTATACAACAGTAATAAATTATTTCCACATTAAAAATCTGTATGATAAATTCTTATTTTATCTTAACTTTATCTCTAAAAAAAAAGTAGCTCCACTAGGATGATGTGCCTGTGCCGTGGGTGCGTTTACAAACATGAAAATTCACATACATAAATACCCAGACCGGAACAAATAATTGTGGGTCACACAAATATTTGTCCCGTGCGGGAATCGAACCCATGACTATTAGATACAGTGGGTGGAGCGGCTTAAGCTCTTAACCACTGCGCTAAATCGCAAAACCGTTAAATCTTTCTATATTTCCTGTGCTGCATTAGATAGGAAAATAGGTAGGTTTTCTACCATATGATCCATTTTACGCATATTCGTATAGAGAAATGTTATCTGATTATTGAAGCAACGATTATATAACAAATTGGTACGGTAACCACGCAATACAATTTCTTCACAATAAAATATTTGCACTAGGAATCAAGATATTTAGAAAACATCTGCTATTTATTTATTCTATTCACCTGACCCGGAAACTCGTATAATTAATGATAAAATACATTTCCAGACTTCATTCTCCGAACGTCATCGGCTAAATCGAGTTGTAATCGAATAGTGAAAATAATCGAATAATCCCCCGCGAACACTTGCACAATATTCTGTAACGGCTGTCATTCGTTATGTGTTCCTGGTATGTACCACATAATCATCGGCGGAATAAACACCACAAAATAAATGATTAAAAACAAAGTATACCAGATACGGGACCTTGAATTGATACTCGTATTATAATTATTTACAATCGTAAATCGAATCGTTTAGTTTATTTTTTCAATACCAGTCAATGATAGAGTTGGGCGTACGTATCGATATGAGCTTGAAAAATCGTTACCGATCTATTTTGGCTGGTAGGAAGTTTATAAGTATTTATAAATTTAAACTCGTGCGCGGTGTTTGGCGTCGGTACTCGGTCATTAGGTAAATAATTGTTTTAAATAAATATGTATATGCGGTTTATTTTCCTGTGTATACCCGAGGTCTCTTTCAAGGTATATTTTTTAAATGAAGTGTTGAATTTTATAATTGTATTGAATTTGGACGGTATGTTTACGGTTTTCCCAGTGCGTAATAACCCGGGTTATAATATTTACGTAATGATACAGAAGTGGGTGTAGGATGTATTTGGTTTGTTACCTGGCAACCGACTAGGTGAAAATATTCATTCGATCACGAGCAATTATGATCACGGAAACGATTTTTGAACTGTACATGATGGCTTTGATAGCATTTTTGTCTCTCACGTGTATCCATTTTGAATCTAGAAGATAAAGGTATACAATTAAATACTTGCGTCTCATTTAAGTGTAATCGTATTCCTCATTCCTCGAATTAAAGGAGACCAGAGCATGTACAACAAAGTACTCGATAAAAATTAAATTATTTATTACTTTTTTAACTATATAATTACGTCAGTCCTCTTTTGGGGTGAGCAAAGAGTACATAGTTCTCATAGGTTCTTGCCTTTCAGACCTCTCTCTTTTTCTCCATTCTCATAGTTCGTTTCATACACGCTCGTCGGTTACGGAGGCTTTTGACATTAGATAAGATACGGACTATATGATTTATTTTTAATCAAATTTCTATATTTACGAACTCTGGCCACCCGTTGCACGGTAATAGTCGTGATATTTAAGATAAACGGTCCGTTCAACAACAAAGTCTGCATCGGTGATAAAACACTAGACACTTTTAGAATAGTGTATATTTTCGTAAAAGCCGCCGCAGAGAAAGGTTATTTTTGTCTGCCTAGACATTAGCAACGACCTAAAATTAAACTAGACTAATCTATATAACGTTACAAAAGGAATATTTGTCATAGAACAATAGAGAAACAAAAAAAACGTATTTAAAAAAATGTTAAAAGTGGGTATTTTGATTTCATTTATTTATATCATAAATACAATCTTATTTTAGCCTACATAATATGGAAAATAAATACATTTTATCGCTGTATTTGTTGTATAAAGAATAAAAATATTAAATATATTTGAGTACCCACTGAAATATATTTAATTACTTTAATATATAATTTAATATTACCCTCGTATTTTTTACAAACTATAGGAAGCAAATATCTACCTTATCATGTAGGTTGTTTATTACACCATAAGCTTAGAAGAATTTCTTGTAATAAAATTTATCTAAAAATATGGTAAATTTATTTAGTAGATAGGCTTCTCCCCTACGTCAGTGTCACTTGAACCGCTACACATACATAAGCGCCATTTTTGTTGCAATGCGCAGTCTAGACAAGTTTTAGTATTAGACTTATGATCTATCTATGGTCTCATATTATTATTATGTGCCATAACTTTTAAAATGATTTTATTTTAACATTCACTCTATTTTCCTACTTGTCATGTTTTGATAAACCTCCTAGCTCTGTTTCAATTAACACAGCAGTCAGATACGTAACAAATCGAAAATAACATTTAATAAATCGTCACATACCTAGTTATTAAAATACTTATAGGATAAATGTCTATCATAATTTACATTTTCACCTACTTTACAAAATGTATTTCTGTATTTATGGCCGGTCACTCATTCACTCTCATTCATTCGCTCGCAACATGACAGCAGTCGTTATCGACCGCGGAATGTCATTGATTTTTTTCTAATATACGTTTTTTTTTCTAAAGCGTTCTTTTTTTAGATGGTAATAACTTTCTATTTTTAACATAATTTTTCTTGTTTATATCTGGATTCCAGAATTTGCGAGTTACTAGTAGCAGAATAGTCAGACTAAGACAAGAAATTCATTTATGAGAATAGTGCTACTTTTTCAACCAATAGATTTCGCAAAATGATAACGAATTAAAAATCACGTAATCAATATTCATTCATTTTCGTGGATTGTTTGAGACCACTTTGATTAAAGTGGTCTTTCAAAATACTTAAGGGGTTACCGCGAAAAAAAAAACATGTTTTTGTTATCCATACACGTCTAGAAGTATTTGGATTAGAGACATAATATTTCGAAATGTGATTTTTGACTGTATATTTTAGAATCTAGTAAAAGGATACCCGATTAAATAAAATTTTCTTTATAGAAAAATAATTCAAACTTATATTATGTATTTCTATTGCTTTACATTTTCTGATTCCAAGGTTAAATGCTTAGGAACTAACCAATAGAATTTACTTAAAAGCACAGCAAATAATTGTAACGAAGTTCTTCTAAAGCAGTTTTTTATTTCTCTGTGTAAGTTTTTTAGAAAATGAAAAAAAATCTTTTTATGCATACGTCGTTTATTTCCAAGCGCGCGCTCAATATATCCGTCCCATATTATTCTTTGGTAAAGTGATTGCATCACTGTCACCCTCCCAGTCGCTAAATGGTCGATCGTGGTAGGCCCTTAAAATATTCCAAATGTTTCTGCCAACCAATTCAGTGATAGTCTCACAGGTTTGTTTATACGATACCTATGTAAATCAACTATCGACACACCACTGGAAACTTTTGATATATCAATACCAGTATGTATATATTACTCTGTAGATCAATCTGCCCGCCATTTTGATTTCTCTCGTAACACTAAATAGACCACAGTGACCGTTCTATTTTCAAAACACAGTGTTGCCAATTAAGGAAGTTATTATTCCCTTAAACTGTGCGTTAATATATTTATAGCGATACTGGTTGGATATTAGTTGAATGGGGACAGATTTAGATCCACTAAAACGGCCACATTAAGTTATATTCGTCTTGTCACACACGTCTCGAGATGTTGTTTCTAAATGGTGCTCATTTATAAACATGGTTTCTCTATTTTTTTTTAATGTAGGTAGTATGAGCTTTATAACGGCGTGTAAAGTGAAATATATTGTAACTATTTATCAAATAATTTTATAATGACACGCTCGGAATAAAATCTGGCAATTACAGTGCAGTGACTGTGTAACAAATGGTCTGACAAATAAATCTAGGTAGATTATTAATGTACAAAAGTGTGGGTGAATTGTCATATGTTGTATTATTTTTTTTTAATTTTTAGATTTTTGAATATGTGTTGAAAGCAGTACTTTATGTGAAAATATGTATTGACATACTCATTACACAGGCTGTCAGATATTTTAAATTTATATGTAGTTCAAGAAATATGCAGATAATGGAAGTGTTAAGTTACGCCTATAATTTTCATGTATAACAATTATAGTACCTATTGTGTAAGGATTGATTTAATAAGCTCCGTATCTGCCTGCCAAGACAGCAATGTAAGAAGCCCGTAAACTTGATATTATGCTACTGACGTACAATATTTTTTGGATTAGGAAATTGCCCCTTAATATAACATTTTCGCGCATGCCTCTGGTGCGTTTAAATACTCAAACGTTTGGTACATTGCTTAAAATATGTTGATCCTAATAGATGACTATCACAGCATTTAGGTCCGTTTACAAAATCCCAATGCACAAAACAAAATAACATTTTCAATTTGCATCACGACCTCGTCACTATTCCATAAGCTCCCAAAACAAAAATTACACCACCCTGTCAATACACAATTTTACGTAGTCCTAGAAAAAAATCACAAGTACAACCGCTAATAAATTATCAACATACGCACCTACTAACAAATTAGCGTACCATTACCCGAATATTTATTTTCCGCGAGTTTCCTCATCGACAAGTTTATCCATCACTAAATGTACTATTTTTAAATCTAGCAACACCCGAGTTTTTTTTACCGCCAAACGCGCTGGGCGGAATAGCTTGCGGTGAAATAAATAAAGGTAAATATAGGTAAATACACTTGATAAATTAACATTGGTACCAGTTTTGTTTATTTGGGAGCGGTAAAGATATATTTTTGTAACGAACTTGGCATTCGGGCCGCCGATTTATTGTGGGATTAAATGTAATGGCTGATGGAACAGATGTATAGTTTAGAGGTTAGGGAGTTAGGTTAGGTTGTGTCATGGCATCTGGGTTTGCGAAGCGTGCCCTTGAAAGTGGAAGTGTTCTTTTTTGAAAGGGTTAAATTCTATAGATAAGTTACGTCACGCTTTTACTCTCCAAGCCGGGGTGGCAAGGATGTGCTGTGAACACCTATATGAATCGTCGATGACCTTAGGTCTCAAAGTATTAGAGGGCAAGCCTATACCAATTACACTGAGCACTATTTCGAGCTTCAGATTGCTATTAAGATTTTTTCTATAGAAAAACCATATTTTGTCAGGCCTCAAACCGAGAACCTCGTGATCGCCACTTGATGAACGCACCACTAAATCAACGAGGCAGTATCTCTTTTTATTTTTTTGGCAAAGCCTTTAGCAGCCCCTAGCAGTAATAGCCTAGTGGTTAGACTTCTGGACTGCAAAGTCAGAGGTCTCGGGTTCAATCCCAGGCACGCACCTCTTGTCTTTTAAAAAGCATGTGCGTGTTAAAAATTTACTATCACTTGTTTTAACGGCGAAGGAAAACATTCTGAGGAAACCTGCATGCCTAAGAATTTCTCGAAGGTGTGTGAAGTTCGCCTACCCGCTTTGGGCCACCGTGGTGGACTATGGCCTAAACTCCGCCTCCGCCATGGCCTCTCAGTTTGAGAAGAGGCCCGTGCCTAACGGTGGGACAGGTTTTCAACAGGGCTAATATTATTTTATTATTATTATTTTGCAAAGCCCGATTTGTGTAAAAACAGCCCCTTTTAAATATATGCTTCTCAATTTAACCCCCAAACAATTTTCCAAATTAAAATTTCACGTTTTAATATGACTATCTCTCTCATGTAAACTAAAATGTTTACAAATTAGTATAAATTATACAAACTCATAAAGCAATATGCACCGTCCCGATAGAATACATCATGCGCCGTGTAAACTGACCCACATTACACTTGTAAACTTGTAAATCTCGACTCTACTATTGCGTATTTGTAAACATTACAAAAAATATGGTTCTTTAATGAAATCAGTTGAAAGAAATATCTTTTTTTAATTGACTATCTATCTATCTATCTATAACCTCACGCCAGATCCCTTGCGGGGTAGGCAGAGAGTACAGAGTTCCAACAGGTTCTTTCCTTACATACCTCTCTGGCTTCCTCGACTCTCATAGTTCGTCTCATACACGCTCGCCGGTTACGGAGACTCTTGACTTTTCCATCAGATAAGACTCGGTTTATTTGGTCGTGGTAAGATAGTCTAGGTCTTCCCCGGTACCTGCATCCTTCCACTTTCACATTGTATATCTGTTTTGTCATTCTTTCCTCTGGCATTCTTTCTATATGCCCGAACCAACGGAGCATGCCCTTTCTCATCTTTACACCGATACTATCTTTTTTTAATTGACGCATCATATTAGTTTGTGTTAGCGCGATCGTTAACTTAATAGGGGTAGATTGAGAGATATTTGGAATACTTCGTTGCACCTATATTCCACATGCGGGGTGGCAGAGGTGTACTGTGTACACCCATATTTTACTGACGTTGTTAAGTCGCTATGCAATAAAGGGCAAGCGTAATACCTTTATACAAGTAACATTTTTTTAATCTGGACTGATACTTGAACTGGAGGATATGTTCAAGACGCTGGACTGGAAAGGTCGCGGCATCAATATAAATGGCGCATACATCTCTCACCTGCGATTTGCAGACGACATCGTCATCATGGCTGAAACGTTGCAAGACCTACAACAGATGCTGGGCAGCCTTGCTAATTCGTCTCAGCGAATCGGTCTCCGGATGAACTTAGATAAAACTAAAGTTATGATCAACAAGCATGTTGACCCGGGACCGATCGCCGTAAACGGAGCCTCCCTCGAAGTTGTTTCTGAGTACGTATACCTAGGGCAGTTGCTCCAACTAGGTAAAAACAACTTCGACAAGGAAGTTAAGAGACGGATACAGCTGGGCTGGGCAGCATTTGGAAAACTCCGTCGAGTCTTCTTATCGCCCATACCCCAATGCCTAAAAACGAAAGTTTTTAATCAGTGCGTCCTACCTGTAATGACATACGGAGCCGAAACGTGGCCACTCACTGTGCGGCTTGTCCGCCAGTTCAAGGTCGCTCAGCGAGCTATGGAAAGAGCTATGCTCGGAGTTTCTCTTAGGGATCGAATCCGGAATGAAGTTATTCGTCAGAGAACCAAGGTTACCGACATAGCTCAGCGAATTAGCAAGCTGAAGTGGCAGTGGGCAGGTCACGTATGCCGCAGAACCGATGGCCGTTGGGGCAGACTGGTTCTTGAGTGGAGACCGCGTGTCGGCAAACGTAGTATAGGGCGCCCTGTAGCTAGGTGGGGCGACGATATTCGTAAGGCAGCGGGCAGGGATTGGAGAAGGAGAGCTGAAGATCGAACTCAGTGGCGTGCCATGGGAGAGGCCTACGTCCAGCAGTGGACTGACACGGGCTGATGATGATACTTGAAATTTTTCGATGGAATAAGTACACTTTGCCCGACCTAGGACTCAATGCCAGGAGCTTGTGATCGCCGAGACACTCCATGATACCTCATTTATAATTGGACACATAATATGAAATTTTGAATATCACCAAGTTACTTTTGTATATAATTGTATTTCTATATAACAAATCCAAATCACTTTTGTCGTTAATTGTATTTGTTTATTACAAAGAATATGTTTAATATATTGTCGCTAATTGAAATTGTTTATTAAAAAAAAAGTAATTTACTATTTGTGAGCGCCCCCGCAGGTCCTATACAGAATAAATTATTTGAGTTTAACTATAGTAAGATAGTCTAGGTCTTCCCTGGTACCTACAACCGTCCACTTTCACACTTTTACATTTAGGATCTTTTATTATTATTCATTTCCTTCTAAATTATGCTCCATGTTTGATTCTATCCTCTGTGTATAAAAGATGAAATATGAAGTAATTTCTTATTCCATACTTTTATCTCTTCTAAACTTCCTCTCTCTCTTTCTTGTTCTAAAATGTTATTTAGCTATTTTAACATGAATGCCTCGTTGGTCTAGTGACAAAGCGCATCGCTTGGTGACTACGAGGTTCTGGGTTCAAATGCTATGTCAGACAAATGAAGTTTTTCTAACGAACACTTCCCAGTGTGAGTCCAGCGTCTGGAATCGTGCCCGGTATATGGCAATAAGCTCGGCCCCTATTACATTGAACCTAACACCGTCGGCCATAAGTGGGTGTACTCAGTGCACCTCTGCCACTTCCGCTTGGGGAATATAGGCGTGACGGTGCTTTCTTTATTATTATATTTAACATGATATTTTAAATTTATTTAATTTACTTAACGGTGAAGGAAAACATCGTAAGGAAACCTACATGCCTAAGAGTTTCTCGAAGGTGAGTGAAGTTCGCCAACCCGCACTGGGCCAGTGTGGTGGACTATGGCTTAAGCCCTCTCAGTTTGAGAGGAGGTCCGTTCCCAACAGTGGGACAGTTTCGTAACAGGGCTTATATTATATTATTAAATTAATTTATAGTCTTTGGAAAACTTCCAGCTGATACAATTGATAAACAAAGTGGTTATACAGAGTGAGAACAATTAAAAGATTTAAAATAAATACCGTATATTAAGAATATCATTAAAATATGAAAAAGACATTAAAAAATTCTTTCCTGAGATATTCGCTCATAGGCGAAGCTATATAGAGTGAAGCAAGTTTTATCATTATGTTAATAAGTGAAGCAAAAACTTTGTACCCCTTTTACGAAAATTGCGCGGACGGAGGAGTATGAAATTTCCCACACTTATAGTTTATATAGAGAAGGAGTGCAGAATGCTAATATTTTGTTAAAATTATCCATGTAACATACATTAAATCAATAAAAAAAACATTACGCACACTACCATGTACTTGACACAAACACGCATATATACTCTTTTGTTTATTGTTAAAAAGTCTGTGGTCAAATTGAGAATAGATTTATATTGTTTGTATTTAATATTATTTGTCTATAGTCTTACTGAATGTCAAACATAACCAGCAAACGTTGAAAGAGTAGGTCGGATTTCGACCAATGGGCGACCACTAGTATGTATAAAATCATCAGTTTCCTGACTCCAGAAGTTTGTAATTCCCTGAGCATCTAGCAAGATAGCGGGTGCTCATAATTTTTTAAGTTGCTTTTATTGGGTTCGACCCGGGGTCCTGGTGAATAATGTAAATGAACCGCCGGCCGGTGCCTCAACCGTTTAAATTTTTTACGCCATATCGCTATTGCCAAAACGTTTATATTTTTTTGTGTTAGTTTAATCGGCTTTGCCGTTATATTCGAAGTTTTTTCATTGATATTGGGTTATGGATAATATGGGATAGCTTTTTATATAATATCAGCCTATACTGCCTACCGCTGGGCAAAGGTCTTCTCTCACAACTCGAGGTGAGAGAGATTGGGTCATACTCCACCACGCGGACCCAGTGCGGATTGGTGGAAGCAGGTTTGTGGCCACCAGCTGTTGGAACTTATCAAGCCGCGTTTGAGGCTTCCAACTCGGCTTAACGACTACCACATTAATTGGTAACCGGGACCAACGGCTAACGTGCCTTCCAAAGCACGGAGACGCTCGAATATGAAAATGCCACAAACGGTCACCCATCTCAGGCCAACCGATTCGAACGCTGCTTAACCTTGGTGATCAGTAAGAACACCGCGGTCGAACAGCGCTACGAGCGCCTCTAGCTTTTTAGTAAGTCTTTTATTATGCTTTTTATTATATACCTTTACAACATCTCTATTTTGTAAATAAGAGGACTATGTAGACACTGACTGATACCATGAATCTAAGTACACTTATGATTAATCTGTACTTAAGCACATCTATTTAGCTCGTTCTGCATTGTTCTCCCATACCCCATGAATGCATTGTATACAAAAAGAATTGTAAATCTCTCATTTTTAAAAACGGTAACCGTGGAGTTTCTCGCCCTTCTCCACAGGAATGACTTTCCGAACGGGTGGTAGAGTCTTAAGTATCAATAATTTTCTCTTTTTGACTATACATAAGTGCCTTTTGGTCTACATGAATAAAAAAAGCTTTTGATTTTGCTTTTGACCATTTAAAATTGGTGTTGAGTTTTTCGTGTTTAATAAGGGTGAATTAAAAAAATGTCGTTGCGTTAATAACAAAACGGTGGACCAATTAGTACAGTGGTTAAGAGCTTTAGACGCTCAGCCCTCTGGATTGAGTAGTCGCGGGTTCGATTTCCGCGCGAGACAAATCTTTGTGTGACCCATATATATTTGTTTCGGTCTGGGTGTTTGTGTATGTGAATTTTATGTTTATAAACGCACCCACGACATAGTTATCATTGGAGGAGTCACGTCTTCTTAAAAAAATAGTCACGCTTATATTCCCCAAGCGGATGTGGCAGATGTGTACTGGGTACATCCATATTTCGTCGACGATGTTAGGTCCCAATGTAGTAAGTAGGGGGTCCCTTATTGCCATTACACAAGGCATAATTGTAGACACCGAACTACGACAGTATTTTTAGCCAGAAACACCACATTTTTCGGCACAGTTTCGATTCGAATTCAGGACTTCGTCGCAAGCAAAATTCACAACAAGACCGACTATTGATTATGAAAAGAGGTTTAGAATATCTGTCACCTCGTTTCAGTATAATGGTCGTGAAGACAACGTATAATTGGCGGTAACCGCGCGAAGCCACTGCGCAATTAGTGCGTAAACGCGGAAATTGCTACCCGTTTATTGTTCGGTAAAATTTACTCAGTGTTTACAGATATACGGTCTCATTGATCAGTGGATGGGTATACATTGTATAACATAATTAAAGCAAGAACTAAAATTGATGTATGTCTGAATGTTCAAACTTCTATCATAACTGTTGAAATATAATTATAACTGATTTTTTTCACCGCAGAGTGCAGGTATGAAAGAAAGCTCGTTTACTGTCAGATAGTGTGCGTGAAAAACACAAAGTCGTTCAAATCGTAGGTCGTATCGATGTCCAAAATATACTTTTCCTATAGAAAAAAGGCATTACGCGTTCAGACCTTTGAATTGCGACGTATAAATAGAAATAGCCTGTACTATTCCTGTGCTAAGCAAAAACTCTCTCACCAATGAGACTCTCTCACAGGTGAGAGATTAGGTCATAATCCACCACGCGGACTAAGCTAAAAGCTCGCAGGATTTGGAGGAATTCTGTAAGGTATACAAATCCCCGGTCCTTAGATCATATTCTAACATATTTCTTTATAATCTATATCATCACGCCAGATCCCTTGCGGGGTAAGCAGAGATTACAGAGTTCCAACAGGTTCTTTCCTTACATATCCCTCTAGCTTCCTCCACTCTCATAGTTCGTCTCATACACGCTCGCCGGTTACGGAGACTCTTGACTTGTCCTTCAGATAAGACTCGGTCTATTTGGTCATGGTAAGATAGTCTAGGTCTACCCCGGTACCTATATCCTTTCACTTTCACATTGTATATGTGTTTTGTCATTCTTTTTTTGTAATAGTAATGGGAAAAGCACCTTTTCATAAATTGATGTACAAGAGAATAAGTCTTATTCTCCACGCGGCCCAGTGCGGTTTGGTGAAGGCAGGTTTCTGGCCACCTACTGTGGGAACTTATTAAGTCGCCTATAATCAAAGTATCCAAGTGTTTGACAAGAATTACATTACGCGGTAATCGGGATCAATTTCTAAGACGCCTTCTGAAACACGGCGACGTTCAGATATTTTTTTTTATTAAAAAGACTTAGCTTGAAACTAGGATTTATATCTCATGGGTGTATCTACAAACATGAAAATTCACATACACAAATATAAAAATACCCAGACCGGAACACAAAGATTTGTTCCGTCCGGGAATCGAACCCGCGACTATTAGACAAAATGGGCGGAGTGGCTTAACCTCTTAACTACTGCGCTAAATCGTCTGTCAAAAAATATAAAAATGCTACAAACAGTCATTCATCTCAGAGCCAAACGCTGCTTAATCTTGGTGTGTATATAATAAACTTTCCACCAATCTCACGAGGCAGTCTCCTAAGTATGACTTTAATAAACAGAACGTTGCTTATTCTTGAAATCATAAAATAAAAATCTAGCCATTAGGCTGTTTTCAGCATACATATTTGTAAAACAACATAAAAAAACCGCTATCATATGCTCTGGAGCAAAAAACTGCGGGTATTAACCCACTTGTGAGCTAAATCCGTCGCGTGCGCGTACGCAGCGCGCGGGCGATCCCGCGGCTGCGTCAATCACTAGCCCAGATATGATTGATGGGATTTGACAACTATTGTTTTATTAACTACTCGCAGATGAGAAAGGGCATGCTCCGGTGGTTCGGACATATAGAAAAAATGTCGGAAAAGAGAATGGTAAAACAGATATGCAATGCGAAAGTGGAAGAATGTCCGTGCCGCGAAAACTTTTTTTTCTGGGGAAAATCCTGCATAGGACTTCCGTGAGCCTTACGGGAAACTGGCAGGACGTGTCGGATTCCTACCGACTAAAAGCCCCAGGGTTGCCGACATGAGTACTTTGGAGCGGCTCTGGGATCTCCGTATGAAACGCAACGGTGCCCCTCTTGTGCCGCGCTTTAAAGAGCCCGCCATCGGGGGTAGACTTCATGACCCGTTCCTCCCACCCTGCACCGAAGCGATGCTCACTGCGACGTGGGCCATACCGCGTTGCCGTCTTCTTGGGGGTCGCTCGTGAAAGACGCTCAGGGACTCGTGAAAGACGCCCCTGCCATTTGCGTCCGTGACCCCAAAGGCTGGACCACGGGGGACGCGAGTTAGCCCGTATTCTTAAGACCCGGGCTATTTGGCTGGGCCACGGGAGACCTAGACTATCTTACCATGACCAAATAGAACATGTCCTATCTGAAGGGCAAGTCAAGAGTCTCCGAAATGGGCGACCTTGTATTAGAAGATTTAAGAGAGTGGAGGAAGCAAAAGAGGTCTGCAAGGAAAGAACATGTTGGAACTCTATAATCTCTTCCTACCCTGCAAAGGATCTGGCGTGATGACATAGATAAAGAGATAGATAGAACTACTAGCAGTTAGTTTATGTTACCTCTGGATAATGCAGCTTTCTAATGGTGTAAGAATTATTAAAATCGGTTCAGAAGTTCTAGAGTTTTTCAAACAAACAAATATTTCCTATTTATAATATTATTAGTTTACTATCTTCTGCCCGCCGACCGCGTTGACTTTCGACAGGATCCTAACATTTTTCCGAGAAAAAATGAGGAGAATAGATATCCTATGTGTTAATCTAAGTAATAAACTATATGTGTGCCAAAGGACATTATCGAAAATTGCCCCACAACCAACAAACGTTTGACCCATGCCATCATTATTTATCTATTTTATTTAAATAATGGCATAAATGTCCGTATCTAACGAACAATTTGCAATCTAAAACGAATATTTCAAAGTATTGACATCTTAACTGAACACAATTTAACCTCATACGTATTGGCTACTGAATTATAACCTTAAAATCTAATACTTTTTGTGCAATATTGCAATGCCCCCGCTTGTCCGTGTAATAATTAATGCCTATAGGGAATTGATGGGTGATTTGAAATCATACAAGTATTTTTTCATTGCTGTAGGTTCTGGGGCAGATCATGTATGGGCGCAGAACAATGTCCTTTCATAAAAATCCGTACAACGTAATAAATATACAAACTTTCACATTTATGATATGAGTAGGATATTAGTAAAGATAGGTTATATAATAATAAATCAGCATATTCTTCCCACTGTTCGGCAAAGGCCTCTCACAAATCGAGGTGAGAGAGATCAGGTCATACTCCACCACGCAGACTCAAAGCGGATTGGTGAAGACAGGTTTGTAGCCACCAGCTGTTGGAATTTATCAAGCCGTCTATAAGGCTTCTAACTTGGTTTAAAGACTACCACATTAAGGCCCACTTGCACGAACCAGGGTTAGTGTTACCTAGTGTTGTAAAAACGCTCGAGTCGGCGCTTAAAACGCTCGCGTCTTCTACGTGGTTTGACGCTCGTGAGCGTCGACTCAGCGCTATACGCTTGACTTCAGCGCTCATTTTTACAACACTAGTGTTACCTATTGACTAACTCGAGGTTGTAACGTTTAATTGCCTTATAGGTAACGTTAATCCTGGTTCTTGCAAGTGGGCCTAAGTGGCATTTGGGACCAACGGCTTATCGTATCTTCCGAAGCATGAAAACGCTCAAAGATGAAAATGCCAGATGCTACCGCTTCTGTCATATTCCCCTACCGCTGATTTGTGGCTGCTGTTAGATCTTATCAAGCCGACTATTAGGCTACCAACTTGGCTTAACGACGACATATGAAAAGTAACCGGTTAACAGTTTAGCTTCTCTAATGGCCGATTTCAATATTCAACAAAAGGATATGTTTGCTTACTGGCAGTAGAATTTTGGCAGATTTTCCATACAAAATATGTAAAAACTCTAAAAAATATTGAAACCGGCCGTAAAACGCAGAGACGCTTAAATATGGAAATGGTATAAACGATCACCCATCTCAGACTGATCGAGCTGAACGCCGCTTAACCTTGGTTATCGTTAAGAAAATTGCGCGCAGGCAACGTTGTAGCGTTTTAAAAATTGTCTGCAGCACTTGTAAGCGCTTCACATAATTTTACATATTATTGTGTAATTTACGGACCAGTTTTTTTTAAGTACCACACAGAAATTAGGGCCACACAGAAATTATTTTTTCCTGTGTCGTTGGTGACCAGAACACCCAGACCTGAACAAATATTTGTGGGTCACACAAAGATTTGTCCCGTGCGGGAATCGAACCAGCGACTATTCAGTAACTGTAACCGGCGAGCGTGTATGAGTCGAACTATGAGAGTGGAGAAAGCCAGAGAGGTATGTAAGGTAAGAACCTATTGGAACTCTGTAATCTCTGCCTACCCCGCAAGGGATCTGGCGTGATGATATAGATAGATAGATAGAGACTACTCAATCCAGTGGGAGGAGCGACTCAAGCTCTTTACCCCTGGACCAAGCCGTCCGCCTGACTGTCTAAATATTAAAAGAACACATTTACACCCGTATTTATAGATATTTAATTACTTAGTCTTTAGAAATTACTTAGCCGAGTGTGTTTAAAATTCTATTCTTGGTTAAGAAAACTAACTTTTGACATTCCTTACTTTTGACAGTTTCTATACATACAAACAAATAAAATTGAAGTGTCTGTTTGTAATGTCAAAATAACAGCTTTTTAGTAAATGCATATGAAAGTCTATACGGTACTTTTAACACACAAAATAAACATTTTTTTTGTCTGTCTGTTTGTTTTGGCTAATCTCCGAAACGGCTGAACCGATTTTGACGGGACTTTCACTGGCAGATAGCTGATGTTATAAGGAGTAACTAAGGAGTTTTATTTTAGAAAACGGTTTCTTTTTGATTATTTCCACGCCAGCGAATCGAGTAATTCGGCTAGTCTCAAATATATTGAATAGAAATGTTGTACTGAGTAATTACTTGAGTAAAAGTAAATATTTAGACATGTTTATAGATACGGGTGTAAGCAATAATATAACTATTTTTTTATATTAATGGGTGTCAGTCATTGGGCTATAGTGACGAATAATACGCGTGGCCTCAAACCTGCCTCCACCAATCCGCAATGGGTCCGCGTGGTTCCACCTCGATTTTTAAGAGAATGCTTTTCCCCAGCAGTGGGAAATTATAGACTGATTTACAAGCCACACTTTCCAGATTTTCTGTTTGAGTCTAGCACGCATTAGACCGGTGCTTCCTAAAAGGCGTAGGCAGATGAAAAGATTGGTAATTGTTAACATAACTCACGCCCGCAATGAATGCGGTGCAAACAGATCGGGACGTAAACATTTGGTTTTCTGTACCCGTTTTTAGACGATCAGCGACATCTACCATTATCCTCATCCGGGTTCATAACACCGTAGAGACGTCAGACAGAGCACTAGCAGGAGAAGCAGAAATGGACTGTGAACACTCACATACAAGGTGTAACATAATAAACGCGAGACCTGAAAGTAGTAAAGAAAACACCGACACGCCTATATTCCCCAGAGGGGGTGGCAGAGGTGTACTGAGTACACCCACGTGTCGCCGACGATGTTAGGTCCCATGTAATAGGGGGCGAGCCTATTGCCATATACCGGGCACAATTCCAGACTCCGGAATCATACTGGGAATTTTTCGTTAGAAAAACTACATTTGTCCGACCTAGGATTTGAACCCAGGACCTCGTGATCACAAAGCGATGCGCTTTGCCACCAGACCAACGAGGCAGTTATTATTTTTTTATTTTGAAAAAATGCTGTTTCTCGTTCTGTTCGCTGTACTAAATAAAATTTAATAATTATTCAAAGCATAACGGCTATTATAAACGTATTTCTATTACACAAACCTCGACACGCATACAAAAGTTGATTAATTATTAAATTTCATTCAAATATTATTTATATCATTAATTGCATGCATACCAAAGAGCTTAAAAAATGGCAGAAAAATTCTTATAATTGATTTTCATATTGAATTCGTAAAGCAATAATCTAATCAGGGTGTCATGCGTTATTTACGATACATTTTGTATAGTCAACATTAGTCCTAGTCAACAGGTCCTAATTAAATAAAGGGAGAGCCTTTTGCCTTTAAACAGTACTGACACTGAGGTATTTTTTCACCGAAAATTTACACTTCGTTCTACCTAAGACTCTTACGTTGGCCAGTTGCATGTCCATTTATCTGCTCCCATTTTAAGTATTTCAAGTTTCCATTTCTCTGTTCATTGTCGCATGAATGGGTTGAATGTAATCGTGGTGTTACACTAGTGTCGAGGCATCACCTGCCGGCACAGATGCTGCTTTTAAGCCGTTGTGTTTACTACAGATCTGCCGCTTGACGTCATCACCAAATTCCCACTTTATTTTCGCCACGGTTATCATAAAATCTTACGTCATAAACCGCAATTTGAAATTTCATAATTCATATCGTCAATCCTGGGCCGTGCATTCGGTACCGTTCGCAGAGAAAGTTGATGATCTTCTATTTATTAAGATTTTTTTTACAACTATTATGGCAAAATGTTAGTCAATGACATTAGATTCACTGAATTAAAGCTTTCTTTATTTCTGATAATATTCTAAAAAATTATCTTAATTTAAAGCTTAATTTAAGCTACCCCGCAAGTCATATTTGTGTAATGCAACAAGCCAAGGGTGGTTAGAAGCTTGTCTCGTATTACCGATATTCGGGGTTCAAATCCCGGCTAAACGGTGAAATAAAACCATGTTTTAAAAATTGGAAAAATAAAAATAAAAAAACCTCATCATTTTATATTCGTTCAAACTCAATACACAATATTTGTGACCCACAGACATTAATTCTGGGCCGGGCGTTTGTGTTAGTAAAAATCATGCTCCTTGTTAAAGTATTAGAAAACGCACCCACTTCAAAAGAACAATTTTCTCGTAGTTAAAAAGTAATCAAAGCTTAGCCACTCCGCTCATTGAATGGAATAGTAGATTTTTTGTGACCCATAAACATTAGTTTCGACCCGGGTTTGTTTATGAGAAATTCATATTCGTAAACGCATTCATAACACAGGAAACACAGTTGCAAGTATGAAACAATATTTTTCCTATATTAATAATCACTTGCTTCAACGGTGAAGGAAAACATCGTGAGGAAACCTGCATGCCTGAGAGTTTCTCGAAGGTGTGTGAAGTTCGCCAACCCGCACTGGGCCAGCGTGGCCCGTGGGCCCGTGGACTATGGCCTAAACCCTCTCAGTTGGAGAGGAGGCCCGTGCCCAGCAGTGGGACAATTTCTTAACAGGGCTAATATTATATATAATATTAGCCATGTTATTTATTTTATTTTATTTTATTTTCAGATTTCGAAAACTTACAGCTAGAACAGAGATAGTATATAGTAATATATAACAGAAGGCCAATTACAAGTTTTCACAAATAGTTTCACAAAAAAAACAATAAAAGATTAGCACATGAATAGTATACCAGTACGCACAGCTAAGACTAATATATAAAACATAGAATTAAAGATATCACACATAATACTACTCACAGAAAAACAAACAATTTAGGGTTTTTTTAAGTTTTGGTACACTTGTACAGAAAAGATCTATATCGGTATCATGCACCACTGTATTAAAATGTCTGCAGGCTCGAATAAAAAAGGAATTTTGATGATAGGTGGATTTCGCATTAGGGACATTTAAAAGGCAGGGTTTTCTAAACAAGTTTGAGTGAGTCCGAAGCCCTATTTTGCTCAGCAGCTCTGGACAATCTACGGAACCGTTCACTATTTTAAATAAGTACGCTAAGTCAGCAATACGCCTTCGCTCTTGTAATGGTAATAGATGAAATTTCTTACATCGAGTAATATAATTCGGTAAATATGTTTTAGATCGATATTGAATATACCTTACAAACTTTTTTTGAATCCTTTCAATTCTGTCTGTGTAGATATTATAGTTTGGATTCCATACCTGAGATGAATATTCGAGATGACTACGGACGAGGGCGCAATATAGTATTTTAATTGTTTTAACATTGTTAAAATGAGACGATAATCTAATTACGAGTCCCAGTGCTTTAGAAGCTTTTTTGACGATATATATATATATATATATATATATATATATATATATATATCAGTATGTCAGATCCCCTGCAAAATAGGCAAAGCATAACTAGTACCGACAGGGATTTAACCGTTTTTGTGCTGTCGGTACACTAGCCCCGATGATCGAGCGGGCTTGGCGAGTTGGCATGCGATCATACGTCTGTATCTACGCCAGATATCGGCGGATTCTGTCAGATACGCGGGGTTAGCGCCGCGCGGAGATTGCCTTGTAAAGCCGTGGACTCAATGACCGAAAAATTTTGGGTAAACCGCCAATGGCTTATGCCACGCCGCATAAAGAATTGGGCAGGACAGCGGTAGCATCGACTCACTCTCTTTCTACTTCAAGCATTGCTGTGTGCTTCTTATTATGTTTGTGAAAACTCCCCACATCAGATTTATTTTTCCCTGAAATGATACTAATAATGGTTTCATAAAAATATAGAAGGGAGCGTCGTGCAATGAGTATGGGAAGAGAAAACAAGCTTAAATAACGCATTTATTCCCCTAAGACTCCCTCGCTTCACGCGGCAGTCGGCAATATGTAAACCGAGTAGTAGTGGTTTGATCACAAGCTGCTCAGTTAACAGGATACATGAACTCACTGCTTCGATTCTCAAAGTATGATCAGCGACATAAGTCCAGTCAGCGGCATAAGATAAACATTATTCGTTTTTTAATTGCTTGCATACTTTAATTTTGCATCGAATCCTTTATTTTCATTATCTAAATGAAAATGAAATGCTAATAATTTGTTTTTGATAATATTTAATAACGTTAGTAAAATAAAGAGTAGTGCGAGTTAGGAACAAATAATAATTATTATTTGTTTCCAATTATTGGTAGCTGAGGTTTAAAAAACATTTTGGCGAAAGTGAGTTTTTAACTTTATCATTATTATGATAATGTTAAATACACAACAACAACTCACCGTCACGCCTATATTTCCCAAGCGGGGGTAGCAGAGGTGTGCTGAGTATACCCACTTTTTACCAACGATGTTAGGTCTTATGTAATAGGCGAGCCTATTGCCATATACAATTTCAGACTCCGGACTCATACATCCGGATTTTTTATTAGAAAAACCACATTTGTCCGACTTAGGTCAAAGTGTAATTTTCTATCGAAAAATTCTCTTTAACAGTCCGGAGTCTGGGATTTTACCTATTACATTGGACCTAATAGCGTCGGCGATATATGGACTTACACCACTGCCACCCCTGACTGGGGAATATGATGGTGGTCATATTCCAGGGGTTGAGCGCCTAGGTCGCTTCGCTTACTGGATCCAGTAGTCGCGGTGTCGATCTCCGTTTCTTTCGGTCTGAGTCTTTGCGAGTGTTAATTAAATGTTCGAAACGACACTCACGCCGGTAAAGAAATAATTCCGAAAGTGGGTGACATTTGAAACATAGAGAAACATCTTTCTTTTATAAACAAAAAAAAACATATATAGGCGTGACGGGTTAAGTGTGTGTTTTTTTATTCGTTAGTGTACATGCAGCTTTACTGCACTCAACTCTTTTGCAAGTACCAGTTATTGCTAAAATTGCATCTTCTATTTAGCTCGCCGGAACTCATCGAGTGATGCGTAAGGATTACTCCACAGTATAGTGGTTAAGCACCAGTATATTGGGATCCGGGTGTGAGACTAGCTTATCGTTGGGCTGATTTATAACTTTCCAAATTCCCGCATCCGTTTTACCAAACTTTACAAAATGTTCATGTAGTTTTGAACTAACATACCAGCTGATCATTTTATAATCCCTTTGTAAGCGATTACGAGAAAGAGCCTGAGGCTTCTGCTCTACCTGCGTCCTAACGCCTCAAATAAATACGTCATGACGCAAATATACCTTATATTTTAATGCGTAAGTCGGTGGCAATGCAATAATATGGTGCCATGGAGCTGGTCTGACGATGAAGTCGGAAGGCCATAGGAATATGTCAAATATACAACGTAACCCCGTCGTATTTAGGCTCATTTGAATGGTATTGACCAGTACTATACAACCAGACAGTGTTTAGGGTCTATTGATGAACTACTTAATCATTAGATTTGTCTTGACGAGTACTTTACCAGATAGAAGGTATTTTAAAATTATTTTTTTGATAAATAACATAATATCTCTATCTATCTGACAGTCGGACAGTCTCGTACATCTGATATTTCATCCTAAGCTTGGACTTGGCGAACGTGTGCAGCAATCGATAAGCTAGTGTAAGGAGCGTTCCTAAGGATTCCCGGGAATTACACGGACGGCGGGCGAAACAGAAATAAGTACCGGGTAACGTGGCGCCAGAACATGCCTTGGGTTGACTCACAGCGGATTATTTCAGTTTTTAATATTTCAATGTGAACAATAACAGCGAAGACAAAGTCAATATCCTCGTATAAATCTCAAAATTACCGTCGGTTAATATTTATTTATAAATTATATTTTATAGTAAATTTGTGGAATGTCTTTATATTTTAAGCCCCTATTTAACCCCTTCCGGGGATGAGTATGACTTAGTCCTTACTTACCTTATATTTACAGTACTAAAGAACTTATGTGTAAAATAGCATAGTTCTAGAGTCACCGGTTTAAGCTATGCGTTATCTGTGTTAGAATTTTATGAAATCAATACTAAAAATCATCAAACTCCTTAATAAATCATACTATTCTATACATGCAAATTATGTTCAGTATCAAACAAGCTTTCGAACATATATTCGAAAACAGTGTAAATGTGTATTACTCTGAACTAAAATGTTATTAGTTAAGAACTATTGGGCTGGGTAAAAGATTTTTTTTTCCAAAAAACGTGGTGAGACATAAGAATAGAATAGAATAGAAAACTCTTTATTGTACACCAAATTATAAATAAACAATAATGTAAGGTACAAAGCAATATAGGGTACAATTGGCGGCCTTATTGCTTATAGCAATTTCTTCCAGGCAACCAAGTCGAAAAAAATATAACAAAGTAGAGGGCAGTTGGTGGCGTACATTCATTAAGATTAAAAGTAACTAATAAAAGTAATATATGTATATATATAGTAAGAAAAAAAAAATAATAATATTTATATACAGTATTTATTTAATCATGACAGCGTCTCACTAGTGACAGCAGAGAGGAAGTGGTTCTTAACCATCGTTTTAAAACTAGCCAATGTCTGTGCACGTTTAATTGTCAGAGGTAATGCATTCCACAAACGGACAGCTTGAACTGAAAAGGATTTATCATAGAAATTTGTGGAATGCATGGGTGTTTTTAGTCTGAGATTCTCCGATGACCTTAGGAACCTTGAATGTGTTACATGGAGAAAGTCAAATCGTCGTTTGAGATAGGAGGGAGATGCTGGATAAGGCTACAGGTGTACTCAGTGTGGACTGATGGAGGTACGTTAGTGGCCACCTGCTCTCGGAACTTTTTAAGCCGCCTACATGGCTTTCAACTTGGCTTAGTTGCTACCACACGAAGTGGTAATCAGGACTAACGTCTTAACGTACCTTTCACATGGAGACCCTTGAATATGGAAATGCCACAAACGTTCACTCATTGCAGATCACTTAATCTTGGTGATTGTTAAGAACACCGCGGCCAAGCAACTCTAAACACCTCATATCATCGACAAACTTTACTTCTTTAAAATTAATTTAAATTGTGCTAATAATTGAATATATTCCCACTTTTAATGAAACCAGGTCGCAAAGCTAATTCTAAAACGTTATTATACCGCGAAACTCTTCATTAATCTCCTGAAAATAATCCTGAATCCGAGATGGCATCCCAGAGCGGGTTACTCACCGCGCCGGAAGCTGAGGTGTCCGGGAGGGTTCATCAAAATAAGTCTGTGACTAATTTGTGGGGTTGCCAATTGGTAAAAAATCGATTACACCAAATGTGTTACACGGTAAATGTTACTTTTGCGAGGTTAGCAGAGAATAATATGAAGCGAGATTACATGGTATATATTTAAAAAAAAAACTACATGTATTTTAGTTATTTTAGTTTCCCTCGATACTCGTATTTTCCCTTAGCGTCACGCCTATATAGGCGTGACGCTAAGGGAATATAATACGCTGGTGAATATTCACCAGGTGGGAGTGGCAGAGGTGTACTGTGTATACCCACTTTTCGCCGACAATATTAGGTCCCATGTAATAGGGGGCGAACCTATTGCTATATATCGGGCACAATTCCACACTCCGGCCTCATACTGGGAGTTTTTCGTTAGAAAAACTACATTTGTCCGACCTAGCATTTGAACCCAGGAACTCGTGACCACAAAGCGATGCGCTTTGCCACTAGACCAACGAGATATAACCTTACCATATTAGCAAAACACAATACGGTGTGTATTGTGTTTTGCTAATATGGTAAGGACCACGTTTTAACAAAACCAGCTTCAAGAGCTCGTGATAGGGGATAATCTATTTCACAGGTTGTTCTTCTTTGCAAATTAGTCAAGGTATGTATATGCAACTTCGTTTATGAGCCCGTACATGCCTACAGAAAGGAAGCGCGTCGGGCGATTCCAATTTTAATATAGAGATAGTTTAAATTCTATCAGACTAACAACAATTCAGACTTTTTGTATCACTATTGCTGGTGTTCCTGCACAAGTCAATAATATTAGCCCTGTTAAGAAATTGTCCACCGTTGGGCACGGGCCATAGTCCACCACGCTGGCCCAGTATGGGTTAGCGACCTTCACACACCTTCGAAAAACTCTTAGGCATGCAAGTTTCCTCACGATGTTTTCCTTCACCGTTAAAGCAAGTGATAGTTAATTTTTAATACGCACATGTTTTCGAAAGCATGTAGACACAGCCGGACGTTGTGGCGATCTTTGGGGGAGGCCTTTGTCCTGCAGTAGACGTCTTCGGCCGATGATGATGATGACATGCTTTCGAACAGACAGAGGCGAGACCTCTGACTTTGCAGTCCGACGGTCTAACCACTAGGCTATCACCAGTCAATAATTTTCAATAAATCCTGGAATTCATCCGGCGGGAACTGCACGCCACGAGTGTAACTTTATTTTTAACGTCATGTTGGCGCAAATAGAACACAGCCTCCTATCGTCAATCATAAACATTATTTTAGTGTATATCTTACCCAAATGCTGACTCAACATCTGACGATAATTTTCTTTTATGTTTTGTATTTATATTATTTTTATGTCCGCCATCTTTTGTTGTGTTGGTCATCAATTAAACTGGGCGCGGAAGAGCCGTGAGAATTTTATTAATTGGCTTCGTAACTTTCTTTGTTCCAGGTTAATGTGTTATAATTTGATTATTTTTGGGGGATATTTGATGTGGGGCTTCTTGTTTACAATCAGCTCAATTTTGCGAGAAGTTCATATGAAAATACTGAGTTATTAGTTTATTTAAATTAAAGTTTAAAACATTTTTCACTGAACATAAAAACGTCGATTTCTTACTAATAGCCTTATTAATCCTTATAACTCTTGTTATAGAGGATGAAATTGGTGATGGATGGTCATAAAATTCTAAAGTTTCATTGCAATGGACTACATTCTATACTTCATACATACTATAATATTTTTCACATAAGATGGGTAGTGATATATCTAAGTGCCTAACGAGATTAATATTTAATTCAATGGTGTTAAGACATAAAACCATAAGTTTAGAAACCGTTCATGCTTCTTATTGCCATTGAAGAAAGTATAATTTTCTTTGACACTTACAACTGTCAAAGTACCCACCTAACATGAAAAATACTATAGATAAACTATTACAAATAAAAAATGGCGTGCGTTCTGACAGCGGGGCATGCGCGGTCATAACGCGGCATGCGCGGAATCGTAGGTATCTTAACACACTAGGATTTGTTACTGTATCGTGAGTGCGTTTACAAACATGAAAATTCACATACACAAATACCCAGACCGAAACAAATAATTATGGGTCACACAAAGATTTGTACTTGCGAGAATCGAACCCGCGACTATTCGATTCGGGCGGAGCGGCTTAAGCTGTTAACCACTGCGCCAAATCATCCATCATATGAATTACTATCATTATTTTTATTTATATATTAAGTCAAGAGTCTCCGTAACCGGCGAGCGTGTATGAGACGAACTATGAGAGTCGAGGAAGCCAGAGAGGTATGTAAGGAAAGAACCTGTTGGAACTCTGTACTCTCTGCCTACCCCGCAAGGGATCTGGCGTGAAGTTATACATAGATAGATAGATAGATTTTTATGGACTGTTTAACTGATACAACTTATCCTTTAAGTGAAAGTCGTGTTTGAATTTTGGTCTGCGTAATACCAAACCACTAAGCTATTGATAGATGAATCTAATTCATTTATTATTATTATCTAATCATGTATTATGAGAAGAGGCAAGAAACCACTCTATGTCGTAAATACAGAGTCAATAAACACAAAATCTAATGGAGGGATTTAAGAGAATAGGCGTTAGTCGGTCTGATCCATAAAATAACGGAACTGACTCATTTATCTACCATTTATTACCTTTGCCTATGATTCAATATATTGTAGGTACATAAAATTAATATATAAACATAATCATAAAGAAATATTAAGTAAATTAATTACATACATAGAAGACCTACGACAAGACGTGGAGTGAACAAAGGGGCTTGACAAGTTGCAAGCGTTTTGTTTCTATTCTCTTGTCGCAATCGATAGCGCATTGTTTTGACCATGTGACTTTTCGTTGCAAAATGTAATTCCCATTCATTTTTCCGCTTTCTATTAGCGTTAACGACTGTAGATTGTCAACTTGGCTATAGGCGCAGGCCCGCCACAAGATGAACCGATAATCTAAGAGATTAGTCGCTATGACGTCCTTTCAATTGATCACTGTAGATAGCCAATACGAAAATGCTTGTTTAACAGCAAATTGTGGATCACTTTGCACCTATTGTATGCAGATGACGCGGTTTTGATAGCGCCAACAGCAACTGATCTGCAAACACTAGTCACAGTTATGAGAGACGACTGCATGAATAATGGCTTACATTTGAATGTGAAGAAAACCAAAATTATGGTTTTTGAACGGGAAGAAACCAGAACGAATGCAAGGATTGTGGTTGGTAACGATGTGCTGGAGCAAGTGAATGAGTTTGTATATCTTGGATGCGCCTTCAGTAAGGATGGGAAATACACCGCTGATATAGAGAGAAGAGTGAATGCAGGTAATAGAGTGAATGGTGCGATGGGAAGGCTACTTGGGAGCCGGCACTTAAGCCAAAAGGCGCAGCTGGCCATGCATAACGGAGTGCTTGTCCCAACGCTGTTATATGGCAGTGAGAGTTGGGTATGTAAGAAGGAGAACGAAAGCAGGATAAATGCGGTCGAAATGCGATCTCTGCGGAAGATGTGCGGAGTCACGCTGACCGACCGTATTCGCAACAGCGTAGTAAGAAAGCGAGTAGGTATGAAAGATAGTATCGGTGTAAAGATGAGAAAGGGTAAGCTCCGTTGGTTCGGGCATATAGAAAGGATGCCAGAAGAAAGAATGACAAAACAGATATACAATGCGAAAGTGGAAGGATGTAGGCACCGGGGAAGACCTAGACTCTTACCATGACCAAATAGACCGTGTCTTATCTGAAGGGCAAGTCAAGAGTCTCCGTAACCGGCGAGTGTGTATGAGACGAACTATGAGAGTGGAGGAAGCCAGAGAGGTATGTAAGGAAAGAACCTGTTGGAACTCTGTACTCTCTGCCTACCCCGCGAGGGAGCTGGCGTGATGATATAGATAGAGATAGATAGATACTTTGCCTAATGGTCATCACTTTTGAGATACGCAATAGGTCCGCTGGTGACGTTCACGAGTAAAATTTAGTTGTGTACAACACATAGCCGATCATTGTGACGATCCTTTGGAAGGCTTAAATAGTGTTATGACTCAAAATATATAAACGTTTTGAAACCAAAACCTTGAAATGTATTCTAAACTATTCATTTTTCAGCATACGCGTCTTAACTGACGGACGATTTAGCGCAGTGGTTAAGAGCTTAAGCCGCTCTGCCCACTGCGTCTAATAGTCGCGGGTTCGAGTCCCGCACGGGACAAATTTTTGTGTGATCTACAATTATTTGTTCCGGTCTGGGTATTTGTGTGTGTGAATTTTCATGTTTGTAAACGCACCCACGACACAGGAATAAATCCTAGTGTGGGGCTACGTTATAAAAAAAAAAAAAAAAAAACAAAATTTAACATAAATTGTCTTAATAGAAAGTGTTTTCGTCAGTGATTAACGTTTTTCATAATCTAAAAAATGACATATTTAGTAAGCTGAAACAACGAATAAAAACATTGACTTGTGACACTGTTTGAGCGGAGGTTATTGGTACAGAACGAAAGAAATGCCTGTTATTATTTATATTACACACAATACCAGAATTCAATACGTCAATCCATTAATTATTCACCCCACTCCACTCTCGCGCAGCGTCGGGGCTGCCTGTTCGAACACTTTTCCCTGTCAGACAGATAATGGCGGGAAAGCATAAGTTATTTTCATACCATCCGTATCTTTTTACAGCATCCGCGTCTGTTGGGATGCAGTTTTATCATTGCCTGAAAATACTTTATTTGACTAAATATATTTTAAAATATAAATGTGAATTTTTGCGATCGAAATGCGAGAAAATGTGTGGAGTTACATTAGCCGTACTGAACGCGATAGTATAGGAAGAGATTAAAGAAAGTGTAAGATAAGATAAGAAAGAGTATGTTTTTTGTGTGTTTGAGAGATCAATGCTGTTGGCCACGGGGCCTTTACAGCTTCACCGGACAAGAGGGTGACCGTGCAACCACTACGATCGAGCCAGAAGGGCAAGGGGGCAACAAGCTCAACGGTGGAGGAACGGCCTCGGCCTGGGCAGTCGCTATGGGGGAGGGCGTATACTAGGTGTTTCGCCGTAGTGCTCTGCACCGGCTGGCGGGCAAGGGATTCTTTGACCTCACCGGCGAAGTTGGTGTCTGATCCTGGAAAGAGCATGCTCTGGAGGTTCAGATACATGGAAAGAATGACAGCAAAGAATTACGAAATAGATATACCACCCAAAAGTGGAAGGGTGTATGTAGGTACCTACTGAGAAGGAAAAGATGTATCTATCTTCACCCGAAAGACGTCTGCTACAGGACAATTGACTCCCCCAAAGTATGACCTAAACTGTCTAAGTATGTTTAAATAGACCGCCTATCTCTAGATCTTATTTGATGAAGTCAAGAATCGCGTAATCGGCGAGCTTGTATGAGTCGAAATATGAGAGTGGAGGAGGCGGGAGAGGGTTGTAGGGAAAGGGCCTGTTGAAACTAACTGCCTTCCCCGCAAGGAATCTGGCGAGATAATAAAGATAGAGGTAAGTATTTAAATTCCCTGGGGTTACTCTAGTCACGTTACGGCGTAGAATTATCACTATCAGTTGAAAGTTGTGAAATCTAGATAAAGGCCTCTCCCGAGGGACGCCAAAACGACTGACTACCGGCATTTATCATCTGACCGGTCGTTGAATACAATAAAGTATTGCAGTTAAGGTACGTACATCACGTTAGCTTCGATCAAAGCCAAGCGACACCGGGTCTTACGGCTAGTGTTTTGCGATAAAAGGAGAGTACTGAAGCTCAATATCCGATCGATCGCGATTTACTAAAATATTTTTATACGGAACACTGTGTGTCCATTGTTACACGATTTTTATAGCCCCAGTGTTACCATGGCCTAACTAAGTGGCAAGCGTTTTGTTTTATTTATTGTCGAATCGTATTGTTCTGGCTACGGGGCTTTTCGTTTTAAAATGTCATTCCCATACATTTTTTCATATTCTATTAGCGTTAACGACTATATTGTATAATCGTGTTTTTAAATCCACGGACAAGATGACAGGTGAAAACGTCAAAATAAAAAAAATATGTTGCCACCTTAAGACGTAATGTAGAACTAACAAGTAAATGAATCGATATAAATTATCGACATATTTAAAAATATTTATTCTATTTGTTAAATTAAGGTTCAATTTTATTCAGTGTGGACTTAAACGATAAATTGTGTAGTAAGCGATTTTTTTGTGGATATAAATACCGATTTTGCTTAAGATTTTTTAAGTAATACAAATTTTGAATAACATATTTTCTATCTATCTATATCATCACGCCAGATCCCTTGCGTGGTAGGCAGAGAGTGCAGAGTTCCAACAGGTTCTTTCCTTACATGCCTCTCTAGCTTCCTCCACTTTCATAGTTCATCTCATACACGCTCAGTTACGGAAACTCTTGACTTGTCCTTTAGATTAGACTCGGTCTATTTGGTATTGTTAAGATAGTCTAGGTCTTCCCCGGTATCTACATCCTTCCACTTTCGCATTAAATATTTGTTTTGTTATTCTTTCTTCTGACATTCATGAAATAGTATCGACATCTTTTTTACGTCTGTGTTAACTTAAAAACTGCATAAAAGTATGTTGTTGTATGCATGTTAGTTGTATAAGATTAATTTTTATTTTGTTTCCAATATCGATTTAAAAAATGAATTGTGGTACATGACTTTTTAAAATGTGTCAAATTCTGACAACACTTTGAACGTCAATTTGTCCCTATAAATGTAAACCCAAAGAAGTATTGGTGTAAACCTGACTATAGAAAGTCCAATTGGCTACAGGCACAGAAGGCGTTTCGCTTAGGTACGAGAAGTCGAAGAAGACTTACTAGACTGAAAAAAGAAAGAAAGACAAGGGAAAATGAGGCCGTTGTCCAGTAGCTCTTCTCTCTAACTTTGATTTGCGAGAGGAGGGCTTCGCCAAGGGATATGCTGATTTATTTTATTGCATTATAAGGAAAGAGCCTTTATTTCTTCCTGTTGATGTTGTAATAAGAAGTAAAATAATACTCAAGCCTTTATTTAGTAGAAATAGATAGAGAATTTTTTAAAACTTTAAACTCTTTTTCCTCAAAACACTATCACTATGGAGATGTAACGAACACAGCTGCAGCTGTTTACCTACTATCTTTCTTTCGTTTCTCGAATAGCGAATAGATCGTGTTTTTTTTTAAATACTGTCACCTATATATCCTTCCACTAAAAGTACATATTTATGAGCAACACCATCCGCAGCGGAAGATTCTAACACAGACCGTGTCATGTCAAAACATTACTTTTGATACTTAACACTTACACATCTGATCATAATAATAAAAAAAACATAATTGCCTACAAAAAGGAAGCTATAAAATTATAAAAAGTGAAAGATTCGAATTTTGATGAGCATTACTATCTTCCGGATGTGCATATCAAACAAAATGTTGTTTTATTGACTCTATGGCGCCGGTGAAACACGCTGTTTAGTCTATGATTATGAGATTTAAAATTCGAATGTCAATATTTTTTTTTGTATATATTGAAAAGATATTGTATGCAGATATTTTGGCGACAAATAGAGTGATGTGAAAAATGTTGTTTTTCAAAACTTGTGCTGTTTTGGTATATTGTATGGGGATTTCATAAATTATACTCATCACCATTGGAATAACGTAATCTATTAAAATTTCCTTGAAGTATTTACATCCTTTAGTCGTCAGTGAGCGAAGAAATGGACATGAAACTGGCCAGCGCAAGAATATAAACCGCGGTACTGAATTGCGTGGGTGCAGAATGTTTATATCCTCACGCTGTTTATTTTGAAACTATTATATTTTTTAATATATTTGAGAGTGGGGGAAGCCAGAGAAGTATGTAATAAAAGAACCTGTTGGAACTCTGTGCTCTCTGCCTACCCTGCAAGGGATCTGGCGTGATGATATAGATAGATAGATATATGTTTTACATATTACAATTAAGCAATTAACCCTTTGGACGTTTTTTCGTATAGGTCGCCCTGTCCCATAATCTTTTCTATCTAAAATTCTCAATACCAGTCAGAATTCTGGAGTCCGAGCTCGGGCACACCAGGTATAATTATCAAATCAAAATCAAAAATATTAACTAGCGAAAATTTCAAAACACCAGTGGCTCTACAATAGACAAGCCTGTTCTGAGAGTGCCAATAATAACAGGCTCGCCCCCTTCTACAGTGGGGCCTATGAACTTCGGCGATATGTAGATGTATGGCTACTTAGTACACATCTGCCACCTCCATAGGGAAACATCGATGTGATGGTGTTTATTTTTTTTAAGTGCCTCATTGTAATTCGTAAGTAGACAATGGAAACATACCGTTAACCTCGAAATAATCTCATGAAGTGTTGTCTGCCGTCCAAGCTTGCATTGTACCTAAATAAAACGCTTCTGGAGCGCAGGCTGATCCATTGCTTCCAAGAACAAATGTGATTCAGAAATCAGCTAACAATAATTAGGAGCAAATAATAATTATTATTTGTTGGTAATATTGGTAGCTGAGGTTTAAAGAACATTTCGGCGAAAGTGAGTTTTGAAATTTATCATTATTATAATAATGTTAAAAACTTAATAACAACACACCGTCACGCTTATATTTCCCAAGCGGGGTGGCAGAGGTGTGCCGAGTACACCTTTTTTTCGCCAAATATGTTACGTCCAGGTAAGAGCCTATTGCCATATACCGGGCACAGTTTCGGACTCCGGACTCATACTGGAAATTAGAAAAAATACATTTGTCCGACCTAGGATTTGAACCCAGGTACTCGTGATCACAAAGCGATTCGCTTTGCCATTAGACCAACAAGACAGATAAAAACTCATTTTCTCCAAAATGTCTTTTACGCCCTTTGAACCCCGATGTATCAAATCTATACAGTGTGATAAAATTAGCTATTATCTACCTATTTGACGACGGCTTGGCCAGCGGTTAAAAGTCTAAGCCGCTTCGCTCCAACTGGATCAACCAGTCGCGGATTCGATACCCGCACGGTTCAAATCTTTGTGTAACCCGCAAGTATTTGTTTCTGTCTGGGTGTTTGTTAACGTAGATTTTATGTCTGTAAACGCACCCACGACATAGGAATTTAAGAAAAAAGCACCGTATCTTATTTGATAGTTAAGTGTCCGTAACCGAAGAGCGTATAAGAGACGAAGTATACGAGAAGAGGAAGCGTAGAGGTTTGTAGATAGAGAACCTACCCCGTAGAATGTTTCGCATGAAGTTTGTAACATGAACGCTTAAAAAAGACACGTGTAATCTTCGCAGATCTCTGTCAGTTAGCTCATCGGCATACTGTAGCTACGTTTTTGTAGCTTATCAAATATGTACCTTAAAGTCACCGACACCGGAAGTTCTCCGGGTCCGGGGAAAGGCGCGAGGGGAGGGGGTGACGTCCATTTTATTATTTAAACGTATTACCCCCACCGTTATTCTGTTTGTTGATGTATTGAGCTCTTTTGAGTTGTAACAGTTGTAAGCGAGTTGTTGAAGTATTTTTGAATGAATATCAGTTTATTTAGTAACGATTTACTTATTTATATCATCACCACGAGTTATTATAGGCACATAACAAAAATACACATATGCTAGTAGCAAAGATAATGACATAATCTCGTTATAAAAGCGGACTCAACTTAGCATAATGCTGGTTTCCTAAGCAACCAACGTTGGTCTTACGTGGGATCGTTTGATGCCTCGTGGTGGTTTGATTTTATATGGTTATGTGATGTTTTTTTGGCATAGGTCGAGGTTAACCTATAGATTTTTAAGTTGGTTTAGCTCTACTCATAGATTAATATGGAAAAAGGGCCCTACTGGCTTGTAACTAAAATGCCTTCCAGATTATCAGTTTCCTAAAGAAGAAGATTTTCTCGCCATATATATTTTCTTTTATCTTTAAGAAAACGTAACCCCTCACTAGGAATAATTCCTGTGTCGTGGAGATAGAGAAACTTCGTTATCGCTTCATGGTCGTCGGTGCTTTTATAATCATGAAATTCACTTACACAAGCATTCAGGCTGAAATAAACTTAAAAGGGTCACACCACGGAATTAGGCAGGAATAGTCTTTCTTTGTTCAGTCGCTCACACACAGGTTTGCCTCATTCGGGTTCGAACCCGCGACTACTTTGTCCAGTGCATAAAGCAGCTTAAGCTCTTAACCACTGCATTAAGCCGTTTGCCAATAAATTTTCTTTTACTAATGGTAAAGGATGATAAAGATAAAATCGGATATACGTTTAAAAGTACCCAAAGAAACGAATCGAGGTTTGAATTCTAGACCTCTTCTTATCATTATCAGCATTTGCCACTGCAGGACATAAGCTTCCTTCCTCTTGTGCTATTCTTCGCGGTCCTGTGCCGATCTACCCCAAGTTTTTCCTCCAACTCTCGATATTCCACACCCATCGAGACATTGGTTTACCCACTCGTCGTCTGCTTGTTCTAGCCACCAGTCCGTCACTACCACATGCCGTGCCCATTTCCACTTCAGTAAAGAGATGTGTCTAGACCTCTTATGTCCAACTAAATAAGCATAAAAAAGATCATTCTAAGAAAATATAAAAATCCATTACTAACGCAAATCGGAATATAATTTGACAGACGCACACAATAAATTTCCCGGGCCGTCCTCGCTCGCCCACTCCCGTGCAGATATTATCGCGGCGAGCGCTCGTGAATGAATAATCCCAACTAATATACATATATAAGTACGTGTGTTTGTTTGTCTGAAACTCTAAGTTAAAAATCGTGGATTTATATATGCCAACACATGAGCACTTTTTTAAGTAATCTTTGGGGTCATGCATAACGTCACAATAACATCATAAAAGCTCAGAGTTGCTCAGCGAGCTATGGAGAGAGCTATGCTCGGCGTTTCTCTACGCGATCGAATCAGGAATGAGGAGATTCGTAGAAGAACCAAGGTCACCGACATAGCCCTTAAGATTAGCAAGCTGAAGTGGCAATGGGCGGGCCACATAGCGCGAAGATCGGACGGACGTTGGGGCGGAAAGATTCTGGAGTGGAGACCACGTATTGGCAAGCGCAGCGTGGGACGACCACCATTCTGGTGGATGGTTACGATATGTACCGAGGTCATCGCGCCACCGCTCTTTAGGCCTACGACGACGACGATAACCGTGTTCTAGGAACCATTCGGTACTTACAAACCTATAAAAACACAAATATCTAAATTATTACATTTTAAACATTTACTCGAAGTTAAAAAAAAACAAATAATCACTGTCAAGTCTATATTCCCTAAGCAAAGATTGTAGAGGTGTACTGCGTACACCCACTTTTCGTCTTTAATGTTAGGTTCCATGTACCAGAAGGTAAGCCAAATTCCGGACTGAAATTGCAATTTTCCTAGTCGACAAAATTACATTTTGTCCGACCTAAGTTTCGAATCCAGGATCGTGATCACTTCCGAATTATTCCCCACTAGACCAACAATGCAGTCACCGAGAAGATCTTTTAACTTCTTTAAATTCTTTCAACTTGTCAGTTCCCTTGCAGAGAATTCCACCAGGTTTTTTCCTTACAGATCTTTTAACCTTAATGTTCTTATTCAACTGGCCTTAGCTTTTTTCCTCTATTTCCTCTATCGAAAAATCCTCAACAGTAGACGGAGTGTGTAACTGTGAAACATGAAATTCACCAACCAGACCAAAACAACCATTGTGGGTTATACAAAGATCTGCCTTGGCTGCCTCGTTGGTTTAGTGGCGAATAATGTGCTTTGCAATCATGAGTTCCTGGGTTCAAATCCTAAGTCAGATAAATGTTGTTTTTCTATCGAAAAACACCTAGTATCAGTCCGGAGTCTGGTATTGTGCCCGGTATATGGCAATAGGCTCGCCCCCTACTACATGGGACCTAACATCGTCGGCGAAAAGGGGGTGCACTAGGCGTGACGGTGTTTTACAAAGATCTGTGTCGTGCCGCCTACAGTTTACCTGGGAGATGAGCCGCTAGGTGATCATTGGGCGCCTTTGATCATCCTGGTGATATCACCCAGGTGATCAAATGGGAATAAACTTGTCAAAACCACTGAACCAAATTGTCGAACGGTCGTCAATGTTTTTGCGCGTGGCTTACAAATGGCGTACGAACATCTCATAAAACAGATGCATTTCTAATAAAAACGCACTCACATACTTTCTAAAATTGCAAAAAAAAACTTGTGACTACTTTTTGTAATTTATTTACAGTAGAGATTAAAATCCTGTGGGCGCCTACCCTACAAAGCATCTAGCGTTATGATATAGATTGATAAATAGATCCTAGGTAAGCTTACCAACATAAAATTCCTATGCACAGATACCACTCTTCTTTCTTTGTTCAGTCTATCTTGCTATAGAACGCGCTGCCTCTGGATGTCAGGATAGCAAACGACCGTTTTTGTTTCAGAATAAAAGTACAGGATTATCTGCACAAACCATTGGCAGAATCTCAACGTTAATCTATGCTTCTTTACTCATAATATTATCAAGAGGAAATATTTGTATTTTTGTATGTTTGTAACGAATACACTCAAAAACTACTGAACCGATTTCAAAAATTCTTTCACCATTAGAAAGCTACCTTATCCAGAAGTGACATAGGCTATATAACATAGACCCAGTAGGTGGCGCTGTTGTCGACCGGGTACGAAGTCGCGGAAAACTGCTAGTATAGTATAAGTATTGTATTTATTTATACCTAATGTATATGTATATAGCTATTCGTAGATATTTTATGTATATATATATATATATATATATATATATTTCTGTAATTACAGATATGTTTGTATTATACTATAGGTCTATATACTATTTATTTTTACTTCAGATAGTATGATTTAATATTTATTTTTCGCTATTTCTTTCTCTCTTTCTCATCTAGCTCGGATTTGCACCTGCTTCACTCGTTTCTGCATCACCCTAAGGTAGACTGGCAGAAAATGCCTAAGGCATTAGGTCCGCCTATGTACCAACAATAAAAAAATAAACACCCGGACATAAAAAGAAAGAATATCCGCGCGCAGCACTAATATGCGCTTAAGTGGGCGCGCACGTGCTCGCTTGGCACTGTGCGCGTACGCATTGTCGCCAAGACATGACAATTGTAACGTATATTAACGTTAAGACATTTCTTGTATCAAATTGCTTGAATGAACAAGCGTATTAGTGTTAATGAATCATCACGATTTTTAGCTTTGGTACTACTGAGAGTATAATATTTATTTTAACCTTTTCAAACCTATTTTACTTTACCATTGTATATTATTATTGTATTTTAGATAGGCTTAAATAGCACTCCGGGGTCTAAACTTTTGTTAATAAACTCACCCCCTATTATTATAAAAATTAACTTAACGTTGCTCGTGAACTGTGAGTGCTACAACTCTCTCACCTCCATTTGAGGACCTTAAGGGTTTAGTTGTCCATTATTTTGTTTTACTTATTGTTTACTTATTGTGGGGACGGAGTCGTCAAGAGGCGTCTAATCCTATCAAATCAAACACCACAAAAAGAGCGAGTATGCTACATTGGAGAAGGGTTGTGTATTGTCGGAATCTAGACATTACCCTTTAAAATTAGAGTTGCCGCCTCGGCCATGTGCTTAGGAATAAAGAAAATTGGGAAAACCCCAAAAGGAACAGCCGAGAATTTGAAAAATCGAAATTAGTGATTTAGTATGGTAATTGTCACTTCGGATTACTTTCAAGAGATGGCGTTGTAATTAAGAGTTACAATCAAATCAATTTTAGGTGGCACAAAGTTCACCGGGTTATCTAGTAACCTATAAATGGGTAGATGACAAATCGAGAACTTGTGGTAGATTGGCACAGAACTGCAAAGAATTGCACAAGAGGTGAAGTGGGCTATAAAAAGCTGAATGATGATGTAAATGCGAGTCAGGGCATGAACTCTGGTCATGAAACAGATCGACTAACCAGGCTATTATCGTCAGAAAAATGTTTATTTAAAACCGTCCTTGACCCAATGTCGATCATTAGCAAAAGTAACGACGCAATATATAATATGACAGTGGGAAACGAAAGAAATATATATTTTATCTTAACGGAAGTGGCCGGTTCCCTTTGAAGTGGCATATCGTAAATTAGGCGGATCGTTAACCACGGGCCGCGGGCAGGGCTGGCAGAGCGCTTTAATATTTAGTTAGCGTTAGAATAATGCTAGTGTTTATTGTAGTATGTTCCATTGTAGCGCCTGACCTTATCCTTGTTGATGAATGAGGTGTCAATCGATTGGTTAGAATAGTCGGGGTGACATAGATATGAATTTTGTTGTTCGTCTTCTTTAAATGGCTTCACACTATTTTATGTGTATTTTGCCAATGTCCAGAGAAATGCAATAATCCTCGTTTCTAAATTAATTCAACTCCCCGATAAACTTGATGACAAGGATGATGAAGAAATTAATGAAGTACTCCATCCTGGATAGTAAAGCTATGGATACTTTACATACCAATTGCGATGGCTATTTTAAAGGAAATCGAAAAGGCACGTTTTATAACTTTATTACAATTACCTTCACTCACTCATAAGAATACATAATGGTTAATATTCCACCAACATTACACATTGTCATTCAAAATAACACAAGTTTTGGAAATTAAAACAAATTGACGACATCACTCTTCCACTTTCCGCCAAAACTCCATATGCATTTTATTTGAACAAAGTTAGTTCGACGGATATTACACCCAAAGAATGTCACTGATTTTTTTTACTATCCTATCATATTATAAATGTAAACGTTTGTAAATTTAGATGTTTGGATATTTGAATATTTGTTACTTAATCACGCAAAAACGACTGAACGTATTTGGATGAAATTTGGCACACAAATATTTACCTCATCATCATCATCATCATTTCAGCCTATACTTGTCCACTGCTGAACATAGGCCTCCCCAATCGCTTTCCAGCGTAACCGGTCCGATGCCACCTGCATCCAAGGATTTCCTGCGATTTTCACAAGATCGTCGGTCCATCTGGCAGGCGGTCGTCCTACGCTGCGCTTGCCAATACGTGGTCTCCACTCTAGAATCTTTCTGCCCCAACGCCCGTCCGATCTTCGCGCTATGTGGCCAGCCCATTGCCACTTCAGCATGCTAATCCTGAGGGCTATGTCGGTGACCTTGGTTCTTCTACGAATCTCCTCATTCCTGATTCGATCACGTAGAGAAACGCCGAGCATAGCTCTTTCCATAGCTCGCTGAGCAACTTTGAGCTTTTTTATGAGACCTATTGTAAGAGACCACGTCTCTGATCCATATGTCATCACTGGTAACACACATTGACTAAAAACTTTAGTCTTTAGGCACTGAGGTATTTTGGATGAGAAGATGTTGCGCAGTTTCCCGAACCATATACATATTTACCTAGATTAACATTATAGGATACTTTTTATCGCGGAAAAATGTTAGATTCCTGTCTTAAGTCAACGCGGACTAAGTCGCGGGCAGAGACTAGTGTCACATAAAAGGGATAATTATATTATTCCGTAGTCGCTAAATAGGTGTTTAAAATTTTTCTCTTGTTATAAATGGTAACCATTATGAGGCTCAAAATTAATACCATTTTAGTGATGAGCATAACCTGTTCGTAAAAGTAATTTAAGTTGGCAATGAAAACTATGATAACGATCGATGGCACTTGATATGATAAGGTTTACCCTTACCCCAAACAGTGTAGTAGTGGATATTTTGAAGACAAATTACAACGATTATTTTTAGAAAATTGAAAAGCCATGTTTCATCATCTTTGGTGCCAATATTTACACTCATGCACGAAGACATAATGGTTAATTTCAAAATCAACACAGTTTTATTGTTAACTAAAAGCAAATATAAAAAATACTCTTTTATTTCCCGTCAAAACTCGCCTCTACCTATTGCGATTGTGACAGCTGTCATTTAAAATATGCTGCAAAGATCAGCCTACAGTGTTTTAATTTAAAACCAGTTTTATTTCGTTCGCAACCCTGACCATCTTTAATTTTGACCGCTTTTAATTTTGACAAATGGCCATCCCTGAGAGCGATGACTGCTATTATTTATAATGGCAATATCATTTTATGGTCCACAGATTAGCAATCGATAAATTATAATAATTATTAGGGCAATAAAATAATTATTATGTATTTAGTTTGGATAATGATTTATGATCGATTGATGGTTTGGCAGATGTCTTTTTACTATCGGATTGCCTTATATTCAATGTCAATTAATAAGTAGTATTTACCTACGTATCTTTTAAGATGGTATAGTATATTAATATTGGAGATTTAAACGTATCAAAATATTATTCCCTTATGTAGGACAACGTCACGCCTTTAGTTCCCAAGCGGGGTGGCAGGAGTATACTGGGTACACCCACCTTTCGCCGACGATGTCAGGTCCCAGTGCAATAGGGGAAAGCACGTATACTTAATTTTGTATAATGTAAAAATCTATACAGAAAATTATGAAAAATATCAATAGAGAATTAGACAAAAAAGACAAGCCCGCTGAGTATCTCGCCGGATCTTCTCAGTGGAGGCCGCGTTCCGATCCGGTGGTAGAAAAAAAAAGAAGAGTTGTTAAAAAAATGTAAATATGTCCATTTGTAGGGGTACCTCGCAGGTGTTATACAAAATAAATATTATGAGCTTGAGCTTATACCACCATGGTCTTTCAGACTCTCACATTATATGTTTATTTAAATACTCCATATAAATACCGGCTGGCCGGTGCAAAGTACCACGGCGAGACACCTATACTCCCTCCCCCATAGCGACTGCCCAAGCTGAGCCCGTTACTCCTTGAGGCGCCCTTGAGTTAGTCGCCCCTTGCCCTTCTGACTCGAGCGTAGTGGTTGCACGCTCGCTCTCTTTTCCGGTGAAGCTGTAAAGGCCCCGCGGCCAACAGCGTAGATCATTCACACACACACATACTCCATATAAAGAACTTCAATAAATCATATCGTCGGTTACAACTTTCTTATTATTATAACATCAATCGATCCAATTCGACGGGTTAATGGGTCGATTTACTGAATCGATTAAATGTTTCAGATTAATCTAAAATATGCTTATTCGACTAGAAAAAACGTTTCTTCGATTTTAAATCGACATGCCTACTGGAAACATGGTCGTTTTTTTGACGAAGTCCTTAACAAATGAGTCATGTAAGCAAAACCAGCAAAATCCATATCGATCGAAATGGATGTTGCTGGTTTTTTTTTAAAAAAAACGTAGGCCCGCCCTGATGGTTTATTCCTGTGCCATCAGTGTTTACAAACATGAAATTACACATACACAAATACCCGGACTGAAACAAATAACTGTCACACAAAGATTTTTCCCGTGCGCGAATCGAACCCGCGACTGTTCGACCCAGTGGACAGCGGCTTAAACTCCTAATCACTGCGCCAAATCGTCCTGTTCGCTTCTACATGACTCAAATAACAACTGCACATAACATTCTGCAAAATTCAGAGTATCGAGTCGGTATTTGGACCCTGAAAACCTGGACCTTGGACCTCGTAAATACAAGACTAACATTAGGCTATTAATATTAAAATAAGTTTCTTCAAACATCAAAGAGAATCAATCCTAAATAAATCATAAAAACAATAATGCATTACTGCACATTTTGAATATAATATCTAATAGAATTTTCTAAAGAATCGATAAATGCCGCCCACGCATCTGTTTGGCTTGCTTTAATCCTTTGACTCGTTCTTGTAAAGCTTTCAAATCAGAGTGTTCCACTTTGCTCTCTACAATCCATCAATTTAACAATAATAATAATACAAATTAATCTAAAATTGTTTTATTTATTCTTAACTAGCTGTTACCCGCGACTCCGCACGCGGTTATTATAATTTGACAGTAGTATTTTATAAGACATGATTTTTTCAAAAACACTAAAACACGTTGTCTGTGCATATGTATACTTAAGTTGAATAAGGATCGGTTCTCCATACAAACTTTCATCTCCTATTTCACACCCGTAAGTGTTTTTTTGAGATAAAAAGTATCCTTTTTCCTTCTTTCGGATAAAATGTGTCTCCATGCCAAATTTGATCAAAATCTTCGGATTTTGGAATTTATAATATTAATACGGAAGTACGGATAAAACACCATCACGCATATATTCCTTACAGTGGTAGCAGAGGTGTACTGTGTACAGTCATATATCGCCAACGGCGTTGGGTCCCAACGTGATAGGGCGCGAGTTTATTGCCATTATTTATTTAAGTATTCATATTTCTTTATTTAGGTATTCTTACAGAAGGCTTACAGACTAATAAAATTGTATAATAAGATACATAAATATATCTCAGTTTGCTAATTACAAGCCTCCACTTATTATTATAAGTATTTACCTTTTTATACACACACCGTCACGCCTATATTCCCCAAGTGGGGGTGGCAGAGGTGGACTGAGTACACCTACGTTTCGCCGACGATGTTAGGTCCCATGTAATAGGGGGCGAGCCTAATGTCATATATCGACCACAATTGCAGACTCCGGACTCGTACTGGGAAGTTTTCGTTAGAAAAGCTACACTTGTCCGACTTAGGATTTAAACCCAGGACCTCGTGGTCACAAAGCGATGCGCTTTGCCAGTAGACGAACCAGGCAGTCCTTATTATACTGGTCACAATACCAGATTTCAGACTCACCTAGAACTTAGGCTAAGACATCGTGATCGCCAGCCACACAATGGGTGGTCCATTGTAGACGAACGAAGCTATAATTTTATTAAAACTATAATATTTAACACAACGTCACGCCTATATTCCCCAGGGGGTTTGGCAGAGGTGTACTGAGTACAACCACGTTTCGCCGACGATGTTAGGTCCCATGTAATAGGGGGCGAGCCTATTGCCATATACCGGGCACAATTCCAGACTCCGGACTCATACTGGGAATTTTTCGTTAGGTAAACTACATTTGTCCGACCTAGGATTTGAACCCAGGACCTCGTGATCACAAAGCGATGCGATTTGCCACCAGATCAACGAGGCAGTCAATACAAAAATTTAAAAAAGAGGCAACTTCATCCTACGTTTTCGATACTATGGCGAAAATCAGTCGTAAATCTGGTTTTAAAACAAACGTTTTAGTACAAAAAATAGTTTTTAAAATTTAATTCACGACTGATTTACGTTCTGTAATACGGGTCTAAGTATAGTATACTGAGAAATTTAAAATCAATTTGGAGGAAAGGAAAGAATAGAAGGACAGAACCTGTTAGAACGCTACCCTCTGCCTACATCGCAAGGGATCTGACGTGATGATATACACTCAAACTCAAACTCAATTTATTTTGTATAAGCCCTGCGGGAGCGCTTACAAATAGTCTTTTTGCATTTTTTTAAATCGAATTTAACTACTAATCTACCACCGGACCGGAATGCGGCCCACTGAGAAGATCCAGCGAAAAAACTTAGCGGGCTTGCCTTTTTATTTCATTCTCTTTCTCTTTTTTACTTTCTATTTTCTTAATCACACTTTGTGGATACAATGTTTAGGGTACAAATAAATAGTTTACAATCTAGCTCCAGTGTGATGCCGTACGACCGAGATATGAGACTATTGATGTTATTTATAAAGAGTGTCTAAAGGATTCGAGCAAATCATTAACAGCAATGAACTCCAGGGCACTAACTACCGTGGCCGGTGGCTGGTGTTGAAATCATTAAATCGACTGCGCACTCGGGTAGGTAGATGCAGGGATAATTTGTAGACATAGAGGTTCAGATATCCAAATTTAACAGCATGCAATTGTTGTTCGATCTCACAGACTATGTCACGCATGCTGATCTGCCCCTCATGTCCATCTAACTGTACAAGGAAAGAGCGCGGCCACAAATGCCACGATTCAACTAGACTCAGCAGATCACTGCATATGAATCACTGCAACAAAAAAATAAAAAAATAGTTCAACAATTATAAAACCTCATCTATCAACTAAAACATCCATAATAACGACTGAAAAACATTAAACGATACAGAACCGCTGGTAAAATCACATCCTCCATTCAAAAGACACAGAAATAAAAGCACACGAATTACAAATCATGTTAAAATCTTTGTCATCGTTCACGTCCGGAGCCAGCGGTCGTGAGTTGAATCATCAGAGAACAATAACATACTAAATATAATATTTCAAAGAAACTCTTAAAAAGTAGAGTGTAAATATTATCATTTAGCACAAACAGTGTTGTTGCGCCACGAGTGCCTTGTCACAGAATCTTGCCTTGAAGTGAGTCTCATAAATTTCAAGGAGATTTTCTTAGAAATTTGTAAGACGATTCTTAAAAATGTTTTGTCAATGAGATTTTAGCGGGATAGTTTTAATTTAGTTTGTCTGTGAATAAGTGAAGTTGAATGAAGAGATTAAAAATATACAATTCCTAGATTTTATTTTCCTAGAACTTGTACACAATTTCTAGCAAATATATACAATGCCAATTTAGGAAATGTGTGAGATTATTTACAAATGGTTATTTAATACATATGTACATTTCTTACCAAATTTATGTATTTTGTTAAATATTACAATTAAACACAAACACCGTTGTTGCCCCACGTGTGCCTAGTGACAGAATCTCGCCTCGAAGCGAGTCTCATGAATTGCAAGTAGAATTTCTTAGAAATTCGTAAGATGGTGGTCGACGTTTTTTAAAATGTTATATCAATTGATTTTAGCTGGACATTATGTATTAGTTTGTCAGTGAAACACTGAGGGTGAATGAAAAGATTAAAAATGTATGTATGTACCTATTTTATACCAGAAATGTATGAAATCTAGGAATTGTATAACATTCATAGATTGTGTACAATTCGTAGTAAATGCATTTCCTAATTGTACACAATTCCTAACAATGTCCGGCCAATTTGGGAAATATGTTAGACATTTCATAAAACGTTCTTTAATACATTCTAAAATGTTATCATTGAGTACACACAATTGATGCGCCACGCGTGCCGTGTAATCTTACCTTGAAGTGAGTCTCTCATACATTGCTAGTAGAATTTCTTAGAAATTCGTAAAATGGATGTCGACGCTTCTCAAAATGTTTTGTCAATGAGCTTTTAGCGGGATATTTTTGTTTTAGTTTGTATTGCAGCCAAATCATAACAAAAGTAATGTTGAAAGAATAAATTAAAAATGAGTGTACATGTTATAGATAAAAGTATGCAAATATCAATCAAATGTATTGCTAACAGAGGAGGAGGAGAGAGAGAATCTAAAATACTTAGAATATCAGTTAAAAATAGCTACTATTTATTTCGTTATATTGACATTTTTCTTGTTAATCACAAGACGATTCTATACAATGGAAGGTAATCAATTGGTCCTGGTTAATGTGGCAGACGTAAAATCAAGTTCTAACTTGGTTTCACGTCTGCCTTATCTTGCCTTATGAGCGCCTAGATAATTTTCAACAGCAGAAGGCCATAAACCTGTCTTAATTAATCCGCATTGAGTCTACGTGGTAAATTGTGTCCTAATCTCTCTCACCTCGATTAGTAAGGGAAGGCCTTTGCCCAGCAGTGGGACGACATACGCTGATTTATTAAGGTTAGGAAAGGTTAGACTTGTTTGTACCTATTGTACACTGCTCCAGCACACTATAATAAAGAAATGACCAAAATCGAAAAAACTGCACTATTTCGAAAAACTATAAAATTGAAAGCCGAATTTCTAACTCTGGGCTAGGCATAAAAACAGGGAGTCAATTCTTAGTAAAATACCTGAACTACTTCTGCTTACAGATAACCTTATATCAAGTGTAGACAATTTAAACTAAACTATTAATAGAAATTTTTGGTACCGCTTCTCATTACTCACGATCCGGCTCTGCGTATTTTAAGCGTGAATTGAGTCATATTTGAACATAAATTACACCGTAGGGAATACACCGGCTCTATTTAGGATCATAATTTATATATTTTTCATCAGTTTCCTATACCAATTAGTTTATCGTACGGCGCGGTGCTCCGGTCGAATATCCACCGTATGAACTCATAAATTTGTATAGAACATCTGACCTGATAAACTAGTTTACGTTAATTCCACGAAGATTAATGTCCTAATAGTTATTACGGCCGCGTTACTAGACTAAATGACTACACCGGCATGGAGACGGCGCGGATGCGTTGAACGAAAATAAAATGAAACGTAAGAAACATGAGCCAAGCGCTATCACTGCTCAAATTCATAAAAATACCAAAAAAGTTACACCAACGTGATCGGACACCGTAGTGATGGACTCTAAGAAGATAACACTGCCATAAAACAATAGTGCCTTACAATATAATAGTGAATATTGGTGCTTCGAAACAATAATGTTAGTGGAGAAAGACAAACGGACAATAAGATCAAACGTTTAAGATGTTAGACGTTTTTCGGGGATTGAAGAATTTAATTAAGGTGAACTATGTACAAATTGATTCGCCGGTATTTCGATTACACTACTCGATAACTGTGATCTTGCTGATCGCCTTCAGTTTGATTGTGACGACGAGACAGTACGTGGGGAACCCTATAGACTGTATCCACACGAAGGATATACCTGAGGATGTTTTAAACACGTACTGTTGGATACATTCCACGTACACGTTGAAAAGTTTCTTCAAGAAGAAGGTTGGCGTGGAGGTGCCGTACCCGGGCATCGGCAACAGCAGGGAGAACGGGAAGGAAGATATGAACGACAAGAAGATATATAAGTACTACCAATGGGTGTGCTTTTGCCTATTTTTTCAGGTGAGTGCTAGATTTTAGATTCCAATTTTCAGTCATTATGAACGCGAACAGTACAAAGACGGTCGTTGCGGCAATCTTTTTGCAAGACATTGGTACTGTGGAAGGCGTTGGGCTGATGACGATGCTGGCCGCTTTATTCTCGTTCAAAAATAAAAATTTTCATGCTCTCTGATTTTGTAATCAAAAACTCCTTTTGGGGAGAGAGAAATAGGTGTTAGGTCACAATGTAAAGGAGGGCAAAGGTATTGCCATTATAGCGGGCACAATTCCAACTTTGCACAGCTGTTAACAAGTGTTCAATTGAAACATCCGAATAACAAATAACAATCCAACTCAATATTTGAAACTAGGACCTTCTAGCCACACCAAACGATACTAGATCAACGATAACAATGTAAAACATTATTTTACGAAATACAAAAAGCGTTGTATTGATTGACATTGTCAAACAATGGCACGAGTATTTCTTCAATCATTTCAGTAAACTTAAGTATGAAGCTGTCAACAGACCGTCACGATTTATCCATCATTATTAATCGCTGTATTACCAAACTATCGGAATAAGATTGACAGTATTAATAGCGATGTCAAGATAAAAGCTTACTTGTCAGCATTCGAGAAGATCGGACCAACAAAAATAATTCAGAAGTTATGCCCGAAACAACTATGACTTTTGGACGTCTAACACATCAGTCCTTCCTGTAATCAAGGGTGCTGCAAATCAGAAAGGATATGCTCCGTTGGTTCAGGCATCTAGAAAGAATGACAAAACAGATATACAATGCGAAAGTAGAAGGATGTAGGTACCGGGGAAGACCTAGACTATCTTACCATGACCTACCGAATATACCGTGTCTTATCTGAAGGGTTAAGTAAAGAGTCTCCGTAACGGGCGAGCGTGTATGAGAAGAACTATGAGAGTGGAGGAAGCCAGAGAGGTATGTAAGGAAAGAACCTGTTGAAACTCTGTACTCTATACCTATCCCGCAATGGATCTGGCGTGATGATAGAGGTATATAGATATAAGAATTATAATTATGTATCTATTCCTTCAAAGTCCGAATGCGTCAGCTAATAATACATCACAGAAGCTATAAATGATTTTCCAATATTCAAGAATTAAAGACATTGATCTAAAATCAAATAATGTCCGTAGCGATCATGAGGGCTTGGGTTCCAATCCTAGGTCAGACAAAAAATGTAGTTTTTTTGCCTCGTTGGTCTAGTAGCAAAGCGCAATGGTTTGTGATCACGAGGTCCTGGGTTCAAATCCTAGGTCGGACAAGTGTAGTTTTTCTAACGAAATCTTTCCAGTATGATGATGAAGAGTTAAACTTAGAAAGTGGCTGACTGCCTCGTTGGTCTACTGGCGAATAATGTGCTTTACGATCTTGGGTTCAAATCCTGTATCGGGCAAATGTATCAGTATCAGTCCGGAGTCCGGAATTGTGCCCGGTATATGGCAATAGGCTCGCCTCCTATTACATGGGACCTTACATCGTCGCCGAAACGTGGGTGTACTCGGCCACCCCCGCTTGGGGAATATAGGCGTGACGGTGTCTATCGAAAAATTCCTAGTATCAGTCCGGAATCTGGATTTGTGCCCGATATATGGGAAAGGGCTCGTCCCCTAACACATCGTCGGCGAAAAGTGGGTGTACACAGGCGTGACGATCTACTTAAAAAACGATTAAATTTTCCTCTGCTAATTTTACAAAATATAAAGATCCGTAGACATTGACCTAAAAACCAGCGAGCCGAGCCGTGTGATCTAACTAGTATGTATAATATATCTAATGTTTTTATTATTATTTTCACCGTTTAACGATCAGTTAAACCGGGTCGTTAATCGGGATCCGGAATTTGGGGTAATCAAAATATTTTCGTTAAATCGAATGCACGTCGTCCGTGAGGTGGGGGCGGACCATTCTATGTATTTCTACTTGTTCCTGTGAAGTACCGCGTTGGATACTGTAATAGTGGAAACAGGAGACTATCGGTGTAAAGATGAGAAAGAGTTTGCTCCGTTCGTTCGGGCACATAGAAAGAAAGTCGGGAGAAAGAATAACAAAATACAGCGAAAGTGATAGGACGTAAGTACCAAGACAGATCTATCTTACTATGACCAAATAAACCGTGTCTCATCCGAAGGGTAAGTCAAAAGTCTCCATAAACGGCGAGCGTGTATGAGTCGAAATAGGTCTGTAAGGAAAGAAACAGTTGGAACTCTGTACTCTCCGCCTACAAGGTATCTGGCGTAATGATATAGGTAGGTAGAGATAGAATCGTCATCATCATCAAATCATTTAGTTGTAGTTTTGTAAACTCGAACAATGGTGTGGAAATGTTCTAATTTTGACGCTAGGACGCTTTTTTATTGGCCTGTAAAAATTAATGTTTTCGGGCTTTAATATCATAAGTCCGATGTTACTGTAAATTTACCTATACAGGCTGGGCAATATACTTCTTGTTCTTTCATTAACTAGGTGACAGATATTAGGTCATACTCTACGACGCGAATCCAGCGTGGATTAGTGGAGGCAGGCACCTGCTGTTGGAACTTATCAAGCCGCCTTTAAGGCATCCAACTTAGCTTGAAACTGCCGCAGCTGGCGACTTAACGTACCTTCTAAAGCATCGGAGACACTCGAAAATGTATCTGCTACAAATGGTCAATCATCTCTGATCGACGAAGACAAACGATGCTTAACCATCCGCTTTTTACATTTTGATTTTTACCAAATTAAAACCGCCCACTATTACCACGGACGTAGGGAGCGTTTATAAGCTAAACCGTATTATAAAGATTAGTTCCACGTGTAAGGATTAAAGAGATTAAAGTCTTACTGACACAGATTGCTAGTAAAGAATGTGACCAATGATATGAGGAAAAAAATAGATACGTCTCGTGTTTTACTAATATTGTTCAGAGACTTAATAATATTTAAATTATAACGCACTTCCTTAGGCTTATATAAAAATAAAGCTTTCGATAACTATTAGTAAATATTAGTTTCTGCCCGCGACTTCGTCCGGGTTGACTTTAGACAGGAATCTTACATTTTTCTAGGATAAAAAGTATCCTATGTGTTAATCAAGGTAATAAACTATCTGTGTGCGAAATTTCATCTAAATCCGTTCAGCCGTTTTCGCGTAATTGAGTAACAAACATCCAAACAACAAACTTTCACATTATGTTTGGCACTTAGAACTGTCACTACCGAACGTATGTGAAAAATATTATAATAGAATTATATCTTAGTAGCCTTTATAAGCAAATAAATTTGAAATTGAAATTTGAATTTAAAGATTTAAAAACTTACAATTTTTCTATACAGAGTGACTTGTGGCTAATCCATTAGCGCGCGTCTCGCGTTACATTAGTCTATGCAAATTCCGCGAGATGTCGCCAGCGCCGCCGTGGCTACTGCCGACTTCAGCTAACTTGTACAGTTTCACTGCTACGACTTTTAAAGCAATGAAAATAAAATTAACATTAAAAATTATCGCATCGATATTTCCTAAGCGGTCGGTGACAAATGTGTACTACACACTTGCAATTTTGTCGACGATACTATTTTTTATTTTTTTCTTTCAATAAAACTGCCTCGTTTGTCTATTGGCAAAGCGCATCGCTTGGTGATCACGAGATCCTGGGTTCAAATCCTAGGTCGGACAAATGAAGTTTTTCTAACAAAAAACTTCCCAGTAGGAGTCGGTAGTCTAGGATTGTGTCCGGTATATGGCAATAGGCTCGCGCTCTATTACATGGGACCTAATGTCGTCGGGTAAAAGTGGGTTTGGCGTGACGGCGTTTTTTCTTTCAATGCCCCACACTAGCCATTATTTTGGTGCGTTTACAAGCAATATAGTCATACAAAAATTTGTCATGGAAGGGGATCAAACCCGCGACTACTCGATTCAGTAGCTGGAGAAGCTTATGCTCTTAACAGCTGGGCCAACCCATCGATAAACATCGTCTTATTGATGTTTTCCAATTAAACACAGTCACATCGATATTTCTCAAGTGGGCGTGACAGAGGTGTACTGTGTACACCCACAATGTCTTGACTGGCAATTTTACAATTAAAGATTTCCAATAACATTTATAGCCGCTCATTACCTCGTAATCGCAAATGGCGCAAGTCGCAATATACTAGACCGACGAGGCAGTCAGCAGAATTTATCCAATTCAAATACTTCTATCTATCGATCCATCTATAACCTCACGCCAGATCCCTTGCGGGGTATGCAGAGAGTACAGAGTTCCAACAGGTTCTTTCCTTACCTTACCTCTCTGGCTTCCTCGACTCTCATAGTTCGTCTCATACACGCTCGCCGGTTACGGAGACTCTTGACTTTTCCATCAGATAAGACTCGGATTATTTGGTCGTGGTAAGATAGTCTAGGTCTTCCCCGGTACCTGCATCCTTCCACTTTCACATTGTAGATCTGTTTTGTCATTCTTTTCTCTGGCATTCTTCCTATATGCCCGAACCAACGGAGCATGCCCTTTCTCATCTTTACACCGATACTATCTTTCATACCTACTCGCTGTCATACTACGCTGTTGCTAATGCGGTCGGTCAGCTTCACTCCGCACATCTTCCGCAGAGCTCGCATTTCTACCGCATTTATCCTACTTTCATTCTCCTTCTTACATACCCAGCTCTCGCTACCATATAACAGCGTTGGGACAAGAACTCCGTTATGTATGGCCAGCTGCGCCTTATGGCTTAAGTGCCGGCTCCCGAGTAGCTTTCCCATCGCTCCATTTACTCTGTTCCCTGCACTCACTCTTCTCTCTATGTCAGCGGTGCATTTCCCATACTTACTGAAGGCGCATCCAAGATATACAAACTCATTCACTTGCTCCAGCACATCGTTACCAATCACAATCCTTACATTCGTTCTGGTTTCTTCCCTTTCAAATACTTTATATAGAAAAAATGTACAAGCGGACAGCAATATGTGTTATTTAGGAATTACAGCTCTATTTTAATAAGATAAGGACAAATTTTTATTATCAATAGTAAATGCTCTCTCAGTGTTCCGTCTAAATTACGCTCACTCTATTTCATACTTAAAAACACACACATTAATACATTTACATAACTTATAACTTCCAAACGCATTTGTTTAACTTCCAATTCACTGATTCACTCTAAATATCTCATTATTGACCTATAAATTTCATCTGCGACAAAAAAAAAATCGCAGTATCGAAACCGCTCACTAAACGATCATCAGAATAAAAACAACAGTGGTTCGTAGTATCCCGCCGTAATATCGGCTGATTATCCGGCGAGCGACATTACCGCCCGACTCTCGACCTAATTTACACTTTATTACTTTGAAAAATCGCGATATTTATGCGAAGGACAAACACAGAAGATTATTATTATTTTTTGTGTCACACAGTTGTGTACTTTGGGGTAGCGGGAAATAAGAATACTTCTTACAACCATATTGGAGGGAAAGAACTCTAAAGACCAAAATTTGAAAAATGACTATTCTTATCTATCCAAATCTTTTGCGGCGTAAACAGAGAGTACAGAGCTTCAGCAGATTTTTCCATAAAGACTTCTCTGGTTTCCTTCATTCTCATAGTTCTAAATGTTGTTAAATTAACTTAATCTGACCTGATAGATTAGTCGACGTTGTTGCCCCATTATCCGAAATCTAATGTAGATATACAAATGGCAATTCGGAAAGTAAGTTACGCTCTCGGTCTCGGTTATTACTTCTTGTGTTGAAACCCAGTTAGCCGTGTTAGTTAGTTGTATGCCGTAGCCACAACCAGCTTCCGCTAATCTGCATTGGGTCTGCCTGTTGGAGTGTACTCTCTCACATCGATTTGTAAGAGAATGCGTTTACCTTGCGGAGAGACAGTATGCGTTGGTTTATTATCCGTAGAGTTTTTTACCCTTCCTCTCCGTAGGTATTACATTTCGAAGTAATGGTAGAGTTTGTTACATGAATAAAAGACATTCCGATTCTGCCCGCAAAGCAGCAATATACCTCAGCCAGACTAGACAGTGTCGGAAAACTGCGCAATGTCTTCTCATTCAAAATACCGCTATGCTTGGCGTTTCTCAACCTGAACGAATCAGGAATGAGGAGATTTCTAGAAGAACCAAGGTCACCGACATAGCCCATAGGATTAGTAAGCTGAAGTGACAATGGGCGGGCCACATAGCGCGGAGATCGCAAAGGCGTTGGGGCAGAAAGATTCTAAAGTGGGGACCACGTATTGGCAAGCGCAGCGTGAGACGGCCGCCTACCAGATGGACCGACGATCTTGTGAGGATCGCAGGAAGTCGTTGGATGCAGGTGGCATCAAACCGGCTGCGCTGGAGAGCGATGCTGCGCTGGCGCTGGCTGAGATGATGACGATGATGAGACTAGGGTGTGCCTGTGTATGTGTAAGTCAGTATGCTATTAGCCACGGAGATTTTACAACTTCACCAAATGAGAGGGTGAGCGTGAAAAACTAATCTCAGGGCAAATGGATCCCTTAGCTCAAGGGCGCCTCAAACGAGCAACAGCCTCTGCTTGGGCAGTCGCTATGGGGGAAGAGCGTAAACTAAATGTCTTACTGAGCGAGATATTATACAAAAGATTCTGTAACATGTCTTGTTATGCTGTTAATATAATTTCGCTTTTGTTTGGATGTTTCGATATTTGGATGTCGAAATGTTTGGATGTCTGTTTCTCAATCACGTCTGAACGGATTTATATAAAATTTGAGAGGTAGGTTATAAACTGGTATATCGGCTATATTTTTGTCCTGTTGTTGAAGTATAGTCGTTATGGTCTATATGGTCTAGGGAATAAGGTGTGACATTTACTGGGATTTCAGGGCTGCCAAGAAGATGATATTCATTTTTAGGATTCAAGAAGGATATCCACGAATATTATCTGAGGGTTTTTTTACTATAAGAAAACTTTGCTCACACCAGGAATTATTTCTATATATAGAATGCATTCACCAGAACCATGAAATTCACATACATAAACGCCCAGTCTGAAACAAATATTTGTGGAATGTACAAACATTTGTCCCGTGCGTCCCTGCACGCGTTACGCAATCCAATAGGCAGAGCGGCTTAAGTTCCTAACCAAGCCGTTGTCAAAACTATTTAACAATCCTATTTTAGTTCTATATTATTATAGACATGTATAAAATATTAGCAGTTTGTATGAAGCCACTTATTTTTTATTATCTCTAAGCAGCCTCCTAGTGCTACTAGTACTGTGTACACCCCCTTTTCGCCCAATATGTTCCGGGCACAATGCCAGACTCCGGACTGATACTGGAAAATTGGACTTAGGATTTGAACTCAGGACCTCGTGATCACTACGTACATTATTCGCCACAAGACCAACGCAGTTTGCTAAGATAATTTTGCTAAAATACATTTCATACCTTGATAAAACTGAATAATGCTGTAAGGAGAAAATAATAAATTATTTATCATAACAAAACCAAAGCTTCGCCGTTGTTGGCAAGGATTTTGTTCTAAATAAAACAATACGCAAGTGTATTCCAAACTCTTTATATTCTCTTTGTGTATTCCGTCGTATTCCGTGGCGTGCCTGCCAATGTATGTCCTAATCTAAAGTATGTGGGAGTAGTGGGGAGGGAATATATCACGTCTTTCTAACTTAGCTGAGTAGCACGGGTGGGAAGTCTTCTCGCGCGGGACAAAATTATTTCGGTCCGTGATTAGAGTCTATATGCAAAATAGTAACGATGGGCGATTATTACTAAAAACAATCGAATCATTCGATAGTAGTAATTTGGAAGTGTTTATAGTATTTACCCTTTTTCTTTTAGTTCGTCAAGTTAGATGTATAATGATTTTTTTCAATACTAGCTCACCGTAGGTTCGGATTTTAACACCAGACATCAGCCATTTTACTTTTAATTGCGAATACTCCAGTTAAGTCACTCAGCCGTTATACGTAAAATTGGAATTTTTTATTTTTAATCATCATCATCATCATCATCTCAGCCTCTACTTGTCCACTGCTGAACATAGGCCTCCCCAATCGCTTTCCAGCGTAACCGGTCCGATGCCACCTGCATCCAACGACTTCCTGCGATTTTCACAAGATCGTCGGTCCATCTGGCAGGCGGTCGTCCCACGCTGCGCTTGCCAATACGTGGTCTCCACTCTAGAATCTTTCTGCCCCAACGCCCGTCCGATCTACGCGCTATGTGGCCCGCCCATTGCCACTTCAGCTTGCTAATCTTAACGGCTATGTCGGTGACCTTGGTTCTTCTACGAATCTCCTCATTCCTGATTCGATCGCGTAGAGAAACGCCTAGCATAGCTCTCTCCATAGCTCGCTGAGCAACTCTGAGCTTTTTTATGAGACCTATAGTAAGAGACCACGTCTCTGATCCATATATCATCACTGGTAACACACACTGACTAAAAACTTTAGTCTTAAGGCACTGAGGTATTTTGGATGAGAAGATGTTGCGCAGTTTCCCGAACGCTGCCCAGCCGAGTTGGATTCTTCGATTGACCTCTCTCTCAAAGTTGGACCTACCTAACCGGACTACCTGTCCCAGGTAAATGTATTCGTCGACAACTTCAAGAGTAGAGTTCCCAACGGTGAGTGCGGTGGGTACGACATGGACGTTACACATTATTTTCGTTTTGTCCATGTTCATTTTAAGACCCACTTGTTGAGATACTCTGTTGAGGTCACCGAGCATTCGTCCTAGATCTTCCAGCGACTCCGCCACGACCACAATGTCGTCGGCAAATCGAAGGTGAGTGATGTATTCGCCATTGATGTTGATGCCAAGTCCTTGCCATTCCAAGAGCTTGAAGGCGTCCTCTAAGGTGGCCGTAAACAGTTTCGGAGAAATGACGTCTCCCTGCCTTACTCCTCTTTTTATGGGGATTGCCTTCGTGCAATGCCCCTGTACTCGGACTGACATGGTGGCGTTATTATACAAGCACTTCAACACTTCAATGTACCGATAGTCAATGCGGCATCGCTGGAGAGATCTAAGAACCGCCCAAGTCTCGATCGAATCGAAGGCTTTCTCATAGTCCACAAACGCCAAGCATAGTGGCCGATTATACTCCTCGGTCTTCTGTATAATCTGCCGCAGCGTATGTATGTGGTCTATGGTACTAAAGCCTTTCCGGAAACCGGCTTGTTCGGGAGGCTGGAAGTCATCAAGCCTGCGTTCGAGACGATTCGTGATGACTCTCGAAAACAACTTATAAACATGGCTCAGCAGTGTGATGGGCCTATAATTCTTCAGTAAAGTGTTATCACCTTTCTTGAAAAACAGTACCACCACTCCCCTGTTCCATGCTTCCGGCGTTTTCTCTTCGAGCAAGACGGAATTAAACAGCCTCTGAAGGACTTTAAGTACCAGCGTTCCGCCCGCTTTCAGAAGCTCTGCGGTAATTCCGTCTTCGCCTGGTGCTTTGTTATTTTTGAGTTGTTTGAGAGCCATCGTAATCTCGTACAGGCTGATGTCCGGGATATCTTCAGTGTAGTGTCGGGTTAGCTTGACTCTTGGGTCTTTTACCAAGTCAACAACAGGTTCAGTTACTGAGGTGTACAACTGCCCATAGAACCTCTCTATCTCCCTGAGCACCTCTGACCTATTCGACGTTACGTTTCCGTCCTCCGTCTTCAGCTTCGTCAACTGGCTTTGCCCAATAGACGCGTCTCTTGCGAACACTTTGGAGCCCTTGTTCTGTGCTATGGTCTCCTCAATACGCCTTGTATTGAAGGACCGTAAATCGTGACGCAAGGACTTCAGTATCTGTCCATTGAGCTGCCTATAGGACTTAGCATCATCGGAGGTTTGGAGCGTCATGGAACGTCGCTCAGCCATGAGATTTCGGGTGGAGTTGGATAGTTTTTGAGGTCTATTTTTAGGGTGGGGCTTATAATACTTGGACCCGACCGTATGGACAGATTCTACCAGCCTGTTGTTGATTTCGTCCACTGATGCGCTGCTGTCTAGCAATTCGAAGCGGTTTGCCAATTCGAGTTGAAAGTTCTCGGGGTTTTGGATGTGTGCATAAGAAGGTCGGAGCGTAGACTTCATCAGACGCGATCTTTCCATTTTGACATTAATATTTAATGTGCCTCTGACCATTCGGTGATCACTGCCGGTTTTTACCCTGTGAATCACGGAGACATCATTAAATATTTGTCGCTTGGTGCTCATGATGAAGTCTATCTCATTTTTTGTGGAACCATCAGGGCTCATCCAGGTCCATTTTCTATGAGGCGGCTTCCGGAAGAAAGAGTTCATCATAAAGAGTCCCTCCTTCTCCAGATATTCGGCCAGCCTCTGACCCCTGGGGTTGCGCTGCCCATATCCAAATTGCCCCACTCTCAACTCATCATCGCCCCGTTTGCCCAGCCGCGCATTGAAGTCACCCATAACCACTGTAAAGTGTGCTTTGGAAGTATGTATGGCTCTACTAATGTCCTCATACATTACTTCGACGTCATCATCTGAGTATGCCGAGGTCGGTGCGTAGACCTGTATGACCTTCAGCGAATATCTTTTGGATATTCTGAGTATCAGGTACGCTACCCTGCTCGACACACTAGTGATGGACACAATGTTGTCTATGAGTGACTTGTGGACGATAAATCCGACACCACCTTGGGACTGCTGTTCACCCTCCCGGTAGTAAAACAAGTTGCCGGATTTTAAGGTTATCGTGTCCTCGCCCTTTCTTCGGACCTCCGATAAACCAACAATATTCCACCGCAACTTGTTTATCTCTTCTTCCAGCTCAACAAGCTTCTCATCTGTCCTTAACGTGCGTGCATTGTATGTCACCAGGGCCAATTTTCGATGTTGGTGGTAGCCGAATCTCTGCCGGAGATTCTTAGCACCCCTTGTCCTGTCGTTACCATAGCTGCTACCGTGGCCAGGACGAACAGGACCGCCGGGGACTAGGGGCCTGGTTTTATTCTTATCTTCCATTTTAATAAATTGGGGGTGTTTTCCATACTCGCCACGCTTGGCAGGCGGGTTGGCGAGCGCAGTTTTTGATGGTAGAAGTGTTAAGGGAACGCTGCTGCCCATTCCCTAGTTTCCCCTTAGTCGCCTTGTACGACACCCGATGGGATGAGATGGGTTGGTCCTATTCTAAGCCGGGAACCACGCGGCATAGCCGGGAACCACACGGCATTATTTTTAATGATTTATGTAAAATGAATTCTAACTATTCGAAATAAAGTTTTTTCGCGTACTTTATAAGTATCATAAAGTATACTTGCCATAAATAACGTACAATGCTTGATAATAAACTACGGGTGGCAACCCTAGTCTTACACCCAATTAGTCCCCGTTTTAACCAATCTACGAAGGTAACACTATATTTTAATTAAAACTATCTTGTAACCTCGATGGCGGCCACGACGCGTGGCCGCACATAATTTAGACCCAAAAGTGTTGATAAGCCTTAAGATGCTCTTAAACCTTGGGTTTCTCATTACAAAATCTTGAGTTTCTTGTTACAGTATCACGGTTTAGCACATAGTGGGGGCGGCAGCACGTTCCACGGATCACCTCGGTCGTAAATCTTGTGACTAGTAAATTGGTAGGCTAAGTCAAGTCTTAGGAAATAAGCGGAAGCGAGAAAACCTTCCTCGCAAGGAAAGAATCTGTTGGAACTCTGTACTATGTGCTTACTCCTCAGGGGGTCTGCCAGGATGACATAAATAATATTATTTATTATTTTTATTTATTTTTTTATGTTTATTATTTATTTTATTTTTATAATACAACCATACGTAGGTCTTTTTTTCTTATAGTAAATCTTAACTCTTTCTTTCATAATAAATGTATACTTTATTTTTCTCCCCTTATTTACACATTTATATTACACCGGCAAACTTCGTACCGCCAATAAAAGTTTTCTGTACTTATCTATATAAATACTACTTTTTACTATTTTCCTTGCAATTAGTCGCAAAATTAATTTCTGAACGCATCTTGTTTGACAGATACAAACAGTTTTTATGGGAAAATAAAATAGTTGTTTTTACTAATTTTATTGCAATTTCTTTATATTTTCTCACCTTTTAAACCTTCCTTGGACTTCTACAAATATTTCAAAACCAAAATTAGCCAAATCAGTCCCCGGTCTCGAGTTTTTGTGCACCTTTTTACGAAAATTGCCCGGACGGAGGAGTATGAAATTTCCCTCACTTATAGTTTATATAGAGAAGGAGTGCAGAATGCTAATATTTTTTTTAAATTATGCATAAAACATACATTAAAACAATGAAAAAACATTACACACACTACCATGTATTTGACACAATACACGTCAAATTGATGTTTGTCTTTAATATTATTTGTCTATAGTCTTATTGAATGTCAAACATAACCAGCAAGCGATGAAAGAGTAGGTTGAATATCGACCTATGGGCGACCACTAGTATATATTATTAGGTATTTATTGTATTTGTAATATGCAGTATACGCGATTGCGTCAGCATTTTTTTTTCACAATTTTATGAATATTTAATAGTAACTGAGGAGGCTTAGGCTGAAAACCAGCATTGGGGGAGACTTTGTACCCCTCCGACACATGCTGAGCCCAATGCCTTACGGCACAGCTCACACCGAGGCAAAGAAGTAGCAGTAGCAGTCTATTTGTCTTTATTTCTTTATTTTGTAACTGTTCATATAATTTCTGGGAATCAAAGCTGTCCTACGACTGAGAGTATGAGACTAATGATAGTATTTATAAAGTGTCTAAAGGATTCCAGTTGGACCAGCAGCACTCGTTCACAAGTATGACTACTGGTACAACCATCGCCATTTCACCATCATATCACGAGGTTAACGTAACGCGCCGCGTTTGACTATAGTGAATATGGACCCTGTTTTATTGTGGGTATAGTGCACAAGGATATTTTGGCCCGCAGATGACATTGACAGGGGTGCGTTGAAATAGAATTATCATTTAGTGAAATTTTCCTACTTCCAGGAAAATATTTCAACAGGTGGGGACGGGTCCCCACCTGTTGAAATATTAAAAAAAGAAATCTGGGTTGAACGTTACTAATTAAAAAAAGAAATCTGGGTAAAGGACATTGTTCTGCGTCTATACATGATTTGCCCCAGAACCAACAGCAATGAAAAAATACTTGTATGATTTGAAATAACCCATTAATTCCTTAAAGACATTTATTATTAAACGGACAAGCGGGGGAATCGCAATATTGCACAAAAGTATTAGATTTTGAGGTTATAGTTCAGCCAGCCATTAATACTCGTACGTATGAGGTTATATTATGCGTTGACATTCAGCAAAGATGTCGGCGACTTCGATATAAGTACTTACAATACTTTGTAATATTTGTTTTAGATTGCAAATTGTCCGTTAGATACGGATATTTACCATTATTTTAATAAAATAGGCGCTCGTAGCGCTGTACGACTGCGGTATTCTTACTGATTATCAAGGTTAAGCAGCGTTCGACTTGGTTGGCCCGAGATGGGTGACCGTTTGTGGCAATTTCATATTCGAGCGCCTCCGTGGTTCGGAAGGCACGTTAAGCCGTTGGTCCCGGCTACCACTTAATGCGGTAGTCGATAAGCCGAGTAGGAAGCCTTAAAGGCGGCTTGATAAGTTTCAACAGCAGGTGGCCACAAACCTGCCTCCACCAATCCGCACTGACTCCGCGTGGTGGAGTATGACCTAATCCCTCTCACCACGATTTGTGAGAGAAGGCCTTTGCCCAGCAGTGGGCAGTATAGTCTGATTTTATAATAAAATATTATAGTTAATTAATGATGGTATGGGTCAAATGTTTGTTGGTTCTGGGGCAATTTTCGACAATGTCCTTTTATAGCAAACGACAACTCTGCGCTTGTCATGAATTGACATTTCACTTGATGACAGCGTAAGTTCCGATTCTGGCCGCAGGCCACGAGATCCTTGTATAACTTTAAAACTGATTTGGCACAGATCTCAAATATCCTGCAGCTGCCATTGTTTTAATCTTCCGCCATACAAAATGAGATCACTGCTTATCAGAATAATATTCGTACATTACGAAAATAAAGATTGTACGTTTTAATTCAGAAATCCAATATATTAGCGCATTATATCCAACGCACGTCGAGGCTATTCATACGATGACTCAGACTAAAAAAAATACAAAGACGGAGACGTGCATACGTCTCTTCGAGGTATTTTGCAATATTTTCTTCCTTATTAATGACAGCGGTGATCTTGTTTCCGTTCTTCTTCAACTTACTCATCTCGTTGATATTTTGGTAAACGGCTTATGATTTTTTCATAAAGGGTTCCAAAAGGTTATTTTTTCTTACAGACCTCTCTTGCCTGTTTTACTCTCATAGTTGATCTTATACACGCTCGCAGGTTAGGGAAACACTTGAATTGACCGCTAGGTAAGACGATATCCATTTGATTCCCTGTTACCTAAACTCTATCACTTGTAGGTGTATATGTTTATTCATTATATCCTCTGAAATTCTTTTTGTATGTCTGAACCACTTAACCTGTTTACTTACGACTTTAGATGCATTTAATTGTGATGCATAAATATCAAATCTCATAGTGCCTTATTTTCTTTGACGCAAATCAAAAACAAGCACGTCAAAATGCATCCCTTTTAATTGATCGCCCTATACCCTCCCTAACTACTCTTGATGCCTGTGGGTAACGGTCATGTGTGACAATTTCTCTCCGCTCGGTTCTCTGTCTATCTACTACCTCCGATCTAAGACCACAAGTGAAACAGTTTCGGCGCGCTGTACAAACAAACAGACGAATATTTTTGTCGTAATTTTACACAAACTGACAATAATATAATCTGAAACAATAAATCCAGCGGGCTGTGTAAACACGTTGCACCGGCGAAAGTAAAAACGCGGCTAACAACCTGATAGATAACACATAAATTCGCGATCCGCAGTCATTTTGATGTTTTGTTTTTAACTACCGGCCAATCCACAAATTCGCATCGGAGATCAAAGTCTTTATCCATTCATCGATATCATCATGCCATATCCCTTGCAGACTGGCTGTAAGTAGAAAGAGGCTACCGTGAAAAAAACGTGTTTTTGTACTCCGTGGACTTCAAGAAGCATATTGATTGATTGAACTTTAATTATAAAATATGAATGTAGCTGTATATTTTAGAATCTGGTAACAGGAATACACAATTAAACAAAATTTTCTCGATAGAAAAAAATCTAAAGTCATCTCTGTTGTTTATATTTTCTGATTTTATCGCGAAATGTTTGAGAAATAATCAATAGAATTTACTTAAAAGCATAGCAAATAATTGCTGCAAAGTTCTTGTAAAGCAGTTTTTTATTTTATAGTGTAGTTTTTTAGAAAATGTTAAAATTTATTTCTGCCCATACGTCGTTTATTTCCGAGCGCACGCTCAGTATATGTGTGTGTGTGAGTGATGTACGCTGTTGGCCGCGAGGCCTTTACAGCTTCACCGGACTTAAGGGCGAGCGTGCAACTACTACGCTCGAGCCAGAAGGGCAAGGGGCGACATACTCGAGGGCGCCTTGAAGAGGCGCCCTTGGTTGGGGCAGTCGCTGTAGGGGAACGGGTGCACTACTAAGTGCACCGGTCAACCGCCGGCTATGGGAGGGGATCTACGACTACGTCGTCGTCGCCCGTATTCTGAGCGGATAGAATAGATAACAAAGCATCGGGGGGGTCGGTGAGAACATGTCGCGGCCGGCGGTGGCGGCAGGGGTCGGGGGGGAGATCGTAGTCGGCGACGATTAACGGATTCGCATGGGTAGATGCGTTCGCGAAGTATCGTGTTGTCGCCTTTTTAATATAGGCGCGAATAGGTTCGAGACCTAGATCGGAGTGGAGATCGACATTCCGTACGAACCAGGAGGCTCCTACAGCTTTACGGAGGAAGCGGTTTTGAACCACTTGGAGTTTATCGATGTGAGAGGGGGCCGAATGCTCGAACACAACACACGCATAAGTCATGATGGGTCGAACGCAAGTTTTGTAAAGCGTCACTTTATTTCTAAGGGACATTTTACTCCGCTTGCAGATTAACGAATGGAGACGACCGAGCACAAAGGATGCTCGGTGACGGACCCACTTGATGTGCGGGCCGAAGGACATGGTACTGTTTAGGGTAACCCCTAGATATTTGACCTCTTTGACCCAGGGAATGGGTCGGTCGAACATGGTCACTTGGCCGAGATTACTTCTAGGGCGGCGCAGGGAGTGGCGCAGGGTGGCACCTCTGGAGAAGAACACCGCAGCGCTCTTGTCCGGGTTGACCTCAATACGCCACTTCCTGAACCAATTCCCTAGGGAATTGGCGGTTGCCTGAAGGTTTCTGGTAATGAAACCCTTATTCCTATGCGAGACGTAGAGAGCGGTATCATCCGCGAATAGGGCTAGATGCGCCTTACTCGAACGAGGAATGTCGTTCGTGTAAAGGCTAAACAGGAGGGGCGAGAGAGCTGAGCCCTGCGGGACTCCAGCTCGGGTGGAGTGGGGAGGGGAGCGCGTCATTTCGACGTGATATCGGAAGACGCGATTTGACAAGAAGTCTCGTATGATGAGCACGATTCTGTCCGGCACACCCATTTGGTAGAGCTAAACGCTCAGTATATCTGTCCTTTCTTATTCTTTTGTAATGTAATTGCATCACTGTCACTCTCCCGGTCGATAGATGGTTGATCGCGGTAGGCCCTTAATCACCTTTCTCAGTATATCCATCCCTTCTTATTCTTTTGTAAAGTTGTATTGCGGCTGCAGACGACACAATTTCCATTAGAGTTCAAACAAATCAAAAGGTCCTGGGACCTTGTGATTGCCAATCGCACTATCACAAAACCAGCGAGGTAGTTTTATATTTTACAATTTCTTTCTTGGCTATTCATAATATAATAATTCCTGCATTCTCATAAGTAGTGTATCCCGTACTAACCCAGGCACGCACCTGTCTTTTCGCAAACATGTGCGTATTAAAAATTAACAATCACTTGCTTTAACGATGAAGGAAAACATCGTGAGGAAACCTGCATACCTAAGTGTTTCTCGAAGGTGTGTGAAGTTCGCCAACCCGCACTGTGCCAGCGTGGTCTACTATAGCCTAAAGCCTCCCGGTTGAGAGGAGGACCGTGCCCAACAGTGGGACAGTTTCTTGACGGGGCTCATATTATTATTATTATTATAAGACAGCCTCTTTCTTCCCCGGTACCTACATCCTTCCACTTTCGCATTGTATATCTGTTTTGTCATTCTATCCTCCGAGATTATTTTTATATGTTCAAACTACCGAAGTATACCCTTTCTCATCTGTACACCGATACTGTCTTTCTTACAATTTCTTACTACGCGAATAATAATTTATTTTCTGCCTGATCGGATTAAGAGAGATTAGGTTTACTCTACCACGCGGACCTAGTGCGGATTTGTGGAGGCAGGTTTGTGGCCACCTGCTGTTGGAACTTATCAAACCGCCTATAAGGCTACCAAGTTGGCTTAACGACTACCACATTAAGTGAAAACCGGGACCAGCGAGCGTGCCTTTCGAAGACGCTCGAATATGAAAATGCCACAAACCATCACCCATCTCAGACCGACCGAGTCGATCGCTGCTTAACCTTAGTAATCGCTAAGAGCACGGCGGTCGCACAGCGCTACTAGCGCCTAATACTCCGCAAATATATAAATTAAAATATTCTGATTCAAATACAGGACCAGAACAGACACAGAATGTCGGAGAATATTTCCGGAGCACTATCCTAGATTAGACAGAGTCCCACGGGTGTTGTACCGGCACAATATATGGTGTATAGCATATACACCATATATTGTGCCAATAACCCGCCAGGTGATCATGTACATAAATTAGTACGTGGATAGCGCAATTTGAAATTGTATTTAATGTATTACTTGATACTGGTGGTGCTAACGAATACCTCTTTAAATAGGGATCACTTGTAGCGTTGTAATGCTTTTAGCGATCAAATCGTTTATTTTGCATAAACCCTGCGGGTGTGGTTACAAAGTGTCATATTTACATTTTTTTTACAGTCTTCTTTTTTTATCTACCACCGGATCGGAACGCGGCCTCCACTGAGAAGATCCGGCGAGAAACTCAGCGGGTTTTTTTTTGTCTAATTTTCCTTTCTAATTTTCCCATATTTTTTGTATAGATACATACATTTTTATATTATACACAATCATTAATGCGATCAAGCTTCAGTGTTATGCCTTACAACTGAGATATAAGACAATTTTTAAATATATGTTTTAATGAAACGCTAGAGGGTTCTGGGTGGACCAGTCTCCACAAGCAGCACTCGTTCACGAGTACGACTACTTGAGCAGCCATCCCCTCTCTCGACCATATTAGAGGGAAGGAAGTGACCCGCACCAAATAACTACTGCAAGCATGGACTTTTTAGTGATCATGACCAATCTCAGACCCCAGAGTGCAGTCAGAAAAGTCTACAAAAGGAGCAGTACTTCGAGCTCGTTTGGCACGAAACGCTACACTTTGACATTTTTGTTTACATTAAAGACGTCTTTTATGACCAATGATCATCAATAAAATAAATAGACACTCGAGCGGAGAAGGGCACCACTCACGGAGAAGGGCATAATCACCAAGATAAAGCAGTCTTCGGCTAAAACAATTTGAGAATTTCCGCTTTGGAAAGCACGCTACGCCAGTGCGCCCGGTCCAATTTATGTGGTAGATGTCAAGTCAAGATGGAGACATTATGGGAGGCAATATTCTTGTCGACAACTTGTTTATTGATATTAATTAAATTGGTGCATATACATAACATTCGATAATACTAACAACAATCTTTCACTATATTACCAGAATTGTAGAGGGATTCGAACCAAATTGCAAACTCTATACATTAATATTCTTTCTAACTGTTAGTTGTACTTGGTTAGTGCCAGAAATATTTGATAGCGAATTCATTGACAGTAGGTATATCACATTCAGGTGCGATCGCGATCGATTAGCAACCCAAAAACTAGATGGTGCGGGGTCCTTGCTGCTGTACTGTGTTATAAAATATTCTTCTTCATTTAGCAAGACTATTGAACATGTAGTAATAAAATTACCTACTTCACAACTCAATTATTATCATATTATTTGTGTTTGATATATATCTCCAAAAACCAAAGATAATATATATATAGCCTATTTATTGACTCTTTCAATGATTTCTTGGCAAATACCAACATAGATAAGTTTTTCCTGATCGGCGACTTTAACCTTCCTGGTCTTGGTTGGATTTCTGATCAAACTGCTCACCCCGGATTACGGTGCTCTTCTACAACTAAATTTGGTAACGACATTGTCCAATTTCTTGTCATTTCATAACTCGTTACAGTATAATACAATTAAAAATTCAAATGACAAGCTATTGGATTTATTGATCTCTAACTCAGAATGCTCCATAATCGAACCTAGTGTACCTTTATTACCAGAAGACGATTATCACACCCCTTTCTGTATCACGGCGGTACTCAATATCAGTAAATCGATGACACCACAGCTACATGAAAAATACTGCTTCCGTAAAGCAAATTATCTGGCTATAAATAATGATATTCAGGATATTGATTAGGAAATAATATTGGGCAGTACATTAACTGAACAATCTGTTAATATTTTTTATGAAATTATTAATAAAATTATGCTCCGTTGGTTCGGGCATATAGAAAGGATGTCAGAAGAAAGAATGACAAAACAGATATACAATGCGAAAGTGGAAGGATGTAGGTGCCGGGGAAGACCTAGACTATCTTACCATGACCAAATAGACCGTGTCTTAGCTGAAGGGCAAGTCAAGAGTCTCCGTAACCGGCGAGTGTGTATGAGACGAACTATGAGAGTGGAGGAAGCCAGAGAGGTATGTAAGGAAAGAACCTGTTGGAACTCTGTACTCTCTGCCTACCCCGCGAGGGAGCTGGCGTGATGATATAGATAGATTAATAAAATTATTGCGAAACGCATACCAAAAGTGACAATTAAACCTCAACCATATCCATCATGGTTTCCTCCTGCGCTGATACACATATATAAAAATAAAACCAAAATTTGGAAAAAATGGAAAACCTATCGCAATATCTCGGATTATGAAGTATTCTGTGTACTAAGTGAAAGATTTAAAAGAGTTTGTGACATTACCTACAAAAACTATATTGATTCTGTTGAAGATAACATCAGTATAAATACTAAATATTTCTGGGCGTATCTGTCTAATCTAAAACATAAATCAAAGATACCATCAACTATCCACTTCGCGATAAATCGACTAGCGATCCGGTTGAAATGAGTAACACCTTTTCTGACTTTTTTGAATCTGTCTATGAACCCCGCGCATTACAACATGATATTGATGATAGCGTTGCTGGACCCGGTGATAATGCCACTCTTATAAACGATTTGTATTTTTCTGTATCAGAAATACGTCAACATTTAAAAGCCGGCAATAGGCGGCAGTCTGTCAGGCCCAGGATTCAATCCTGGGCCTGACAGACTGCCGCCTATTTTTTTTATAAATACGGCGGACACAATTTCTCGACCAATTCATATTTCGTTTAGTAAATGTTTAAAGGAAGGAACCTTTCCAGATGTATGGAAACTCGCTTACATAACACCAGTACACAAGACTGGCTCGAAACACGATGTATAGAACTATTTCTATATTGTCCACCTTATCTAAACTATTCAGAGGCTTGCCCACTGTAAACTTTATCCGCTCCTACAAAGTCAAATTATACAAGAGCAACATGGTTTCATGAAACGCAGATCTACTGTAACTAATTCGATGCTTTTCACAAACTTCTTGTTTAATAACATGGACAACAGGTCGCCAACTGATGCAATTTATACGGATTTTCGGAAGGCTTTTGATAAGGTGGACCATAATTTACTCCTGCAAAAACTTGCAATTAACGCAATTCATGGTAACTTATTTCGATGGTTTGTTTCCTACGTTACTAATCGATCGCAAAACGTGTCGTCAATCGTCTGTCTCATTATTGCCTAACTAATTAACTACAGTTAAATATAGACGAATGTAGATCTATAACATTCACAAATAATTTAAATACAATTAATAATATATATTATCTCTCTAATAATCCTTTAACTAAAGTTGCTGCTCTACGGGACCTTGGCGTTATTGTTGATTCTAGGCTTCATTTTGATATCCACATCACCTCAATAGTAAACAAGGCGTACAATATGTATGGTTTTGTTATGAGGAACTCGAAGAGCTTTTTTTTTTCTTTTAAAAAACGTAGCCCCACACTAGGTTTTATTCCTGTGTCGTGGGTGCGTTTACAAACATGAAAATTCACACGCACAAATACCCAGACCGAAACAAATAATTGTGGATCACACAAAGATTTGTCCCGTGCGGGAATCGAACCCGCGACTATTAGACACAGTGGGCGGAGCAGCTCAAGCTCTTAACCACTGCGCTAAATCGTTTTCTTTCGTCGTATATCCACGTTAAGACATCTCTACACATCCATAGTTAGACCTCAATTAGAATACACTACTGCAATCTGGAATCCTATATACTTAAAATATATAGCGTCAATTGAAAGTGTCCAGCGTAAGTTTTTGCGTGTTATACATTATAGGTATTTTCATAGGTATCTCTTATAATGATTTGCTTAAATGGAACAACCTTATTCCTTTAAAAAGTAGACGTATGTTACTTGGAGCAACATTCTTATATAGCTTATGTCACAACATGATAGACTGTATGGCCCTAATCAAGGAACTGATATATGTGGTCCCTAGAACTGTAAACCGACGCGGAGCTCGCAAGTATAGTTTATTCGCTGCAGTGACTTGTCACATTAACGCTGGCTTGCGATCTCCGCTCCGGCAGCTGGTACAACATTATAACACTTATTGTGAAGATATCGACATATTTGGTTTGAGACCCTTAGCATTTAAAAAACAAGTTTTAGATTCTATCTCAAATCTGTAATCTTGTGGTAACATATAGACCGCGTTTATTCAATATTAGCATAATACACGACCTAATCCTTAACCTTTACTAATCTCTTAATTTTAAGCAACAAGCTACTGAATTAATTAGTAATCTGTGGATAGCGTACTGGGTTACACACTTATTTAATTAATTATTTGTAATATAGTATTATGGAATATTGTAAAACCTAGTGTATAATTGTTTGCTGTTCCTCAATAAAATCAAATATCAGGTGGCCACGGTCCTGCCTCCGTCAACCGGCACTGTGTCCGCGTGATAGTATACGAACTTCTCTTTCACATCAATTTGTGAAAGGTCTTTCCCATTATTATTATAAAGTAATATGTCAGAAATTAAGATTTACAAATTCTCGGTCATTACATACGTAAAGACCGAGAATTTGTAAATCTTACAGTATTCCTTCAAATCCCGTGAGCTTTCAGCTAATCTAACCTAGTGCTCATGCATTATTCCCGATCCTTATAGAAATTGTTACATTAAAAGCTTTTGTCAGTGATAATAAACAGATGCGATTGTTCGCTACCAAGGATTTGTGGTGTATGTAACATTTCGAGTTCATTTGAAGAGCCCTAATGGATATACGGTGCCATGGCAGTTGGAAGTATATAATACAGGTTTTGAAGCATTATATAGGCGGTGAAGATTGCCAAAAGGCCTGCCTATTTCCTTCTCAGAAGTGTACAAAATACGCCCACGTTTCACTGATAAATGCTTTGGTTTCTTCTTCTTTTTTAAGTTATGGCTTTACACTAATTTTAAGTGTATTTTGCCAGTGTCCAGTGAGATGCATAATAGTGTTTATATAAATTAATTCAACTCCCCGATGAACTTGATGACATCGATGGTAATGAAATGGATGCAGTAAGTATAGTATATTTTTCTTCTTGGAGCAGATTACATAAAACAAACAAAACACGAACGCATCAAATTCGAAATACCATTTCGGATGCATCCATCATCGACGCGTCGTCCCGTTACATGGTACACGCTGCGGGTATCGACGAACGCATGATTTATGCTCTGCGCTGGCTGGCTATATGTTGTTAGTTGTCATTGCCTTTCAACATTGACAGCTTGTGAAAAGAAATAAGACGCGATAATTTTCGATCATGGAGCTCTGTTAGCGTTTGGAGGGAAAAGAGAAGAAATGGCGATAATTAATATTTTTAACAGAATTTAATAATTAAAACATATACAAACACAAACATACACGAGGGGTAGTCAGAAACGTTCAGGATACTGTTTTAAATTGATCTCTAACAGTCCACGTACATAATAAGAGGTAATCAAACTGCGGTCACATGTTTGATCAGGGTCTTATGTTTTTTCCTCTCTTTACCCTTTTACATCGTATTCTTTTATCTCTTACCATGACCAAATAGACCGTGTCTTATCTGAAGGTCAAGTCAAGAGTCTCCGTAACCGGCGAGCGTGTATGAGACGAACTATGAGTGTGGAGGAAGGCAGAGAGGTATGTAAAGAAAGAACCTGTTGGAAATCTGTACTCTCTGCCTACCCCGCAAGTCTGGCGTAGTGTTGTAATAACGCTCAAGTCTGCGCTTAAAACGCTCGCGTCTTCTACGTGTTTTGTGCAGGATTGTATTATAATTAATTTCCCCGATAAAAATTATGATAATGATGTCAATTAAATTGATCAAATTACCCTATCAATACTTACAGACCTATTACGAAGTCCGTCTAGGGGTAATTTTATTTTATTTTTATACAGGAAAGAGCCTTTTGGAACTCTGTACTCTCTGCCTACCCCGTAAGGGATCTAGCATTATAATATAGATAGGTACGTAGATAATTTCAAAACTTACAGCCAATACAGTGAATAGGTACAGAACGGTTAATAAGAGAAGGCCAATTACAAGTTTCCACTAGTAGAATTACCATAGCACACTGGTGCATGCAGAGATTTATAATTACAGTTATAATCTCTAAAGACCTGAGTCCAAAAAATTGTTGCACAGAGACTTTTTGGTAATACTAGTAGTAAATGGATCAATATCGACCACATGAGGCATCTACATGATCTGATTATGTATGCATTTTGCCTGTAAGCATACTGTACTATAGGAATATGAAGTAAATTCGGCTTTCTAAGTAGAATTGATGATGTGCGACATCCAATTTAGTCTATTATTTAGGTCAATCATGCATATACACAATATATGACGGTATTAGTCCATAGTCCGGAGTCTGAAATTGTGCCCGGTATATGGCAATAGGCTCGCCCCCTATTACATGGGACCTAACATCGTCGGCGAAACGTGGGTGTACTCAGTACACCTCTGCCACCCCCTCTGGGGAATATAGGTGTGACGGTGTGTATTAGTCCATTACATTACAAATTAATATTAAAAACATTACTTACAAGTTCTGGGAATAGAAACAAAATTGATAAAAATTACTCTTATACAAGCTGTATCGTAAACACCCCAATTAAATTATTGCTTTACGAATTCAATATGACATTCAAATTTCCAATTTTAAGGAGTTTTAAGCTCTTCGGTACCCAAATTACCCATGCAATTCGATAATTAGTTCACTTTTGTATGCATATTGAGGTGTGATAATTAAAAAAAAAATAATATACTTTAAAAATAGTTAGAATTGATTCAATTGTCCATTTAGAACTACTTTTAGGTCTTGCGTTGATTATGTTACACATTGTATATTCTACCAAAAACTCCGCGTATCAACAATTGAATCTTAAAAACATCGCCAAAGCAAGCTCATTGTTCTAAACTAAGCTCAAATAATCTTATTGTTTTAAATACAACAGCATGTCTATCTAAGCAAACAATTTGACTACACTGTTGAACAGTGGCAACACTGACCAATAAATAATTATTATTTATGACTTCATTTGTATATTTTCGGCTGGCAAGCTTTGTGGATTGTAATTCTTGGTATAATATGGTCTCTAGTTAATGAAACAGAAACGGTTTCATACATTGTAAATAATTAAATGTTTTGGAATGCCAATAATTTTATTGTATCCGGTGGTTTTAGGAAGAAATAAATAAGCGCGTTACTTCTCACTTAAATTTTTCAAAACACAGTGGGTTGAGGTTTACATAGTGCGCCTACATATCGCCAAGTTTTGTCTTATTCTGACATGTTTAATGTGCCAGCAGAAGGCGCAACAAGACAAGTATGTCACGGGTACTGTCGCCCTAGTCATGAGAGAAACGTTTTCTTACCTGGTAGCAACGCGAAACATGAGTAAACTATTATCAGGAATTATATTGCATTGAAAGACTATTTTCATTTGCGAACACGATTCGAATTAAGGGGCGACAACAGTTTTGTGTGTTAGCCCTGCAGGTTTTGTCAAATTTGTAGTCCTGCCCCCTTGTAGGAGGACCATGACAAATAATCTTAACACAAATCAAACTTTACCGTGTTTGTGTGCGTGTGTGTGAATGATCTACGCTGTTGGCCGCGGGGCATTTACAGCTTCACCGGACTAGAGGGCGAGCGTGCAACCACGACGTTTTAGCCGAAAGAAGAGATGTAAGGGCATTGAGAGGGTCGGTGAGAACATGCCGCAGACGGCGGTACCGGCTAACAGCAGGGAAGTTAGGTTCGTAGTCGGCGGCGGCTACGATTAGCGGATTCCTATGATTGGACGGAAATATCGGGTTGTCGCCTTTTAAAGGCGCGAATAGATTCGAGATCGAGATCGGAATGGAAACCAACGTTTCGTATGAACCACGGGGCTCCGACGGCTTTGCGGAGGAAACGGGATTGAACCGTTTGGAGTCTATCGGTGTGAGAGCGGGCGGCGTACCCGAACACCTCACAAGCGTACATACAGGCCGTACACAAGTTCTGTAAAGTGTCACCTTATTCCTGAGGCACATTTTACTCCGCTTCCAGATCATCGGGTAAAGACGACCGAGCACAAGGCTGCTCGGTTACTGACTCGCTTGATGTGCGGTCTGAACTTTCAAGATAAATTCAAACAATTGCTTATTAAAACGCCCCACAATGTGGCAACGAATTACAATCCACACCGTTTGGCGTCGAACGTAAATACCGATGTTTAACTGCCCTCAAATTAAACTATAGCGCTGTTGACGCTAATGGCTCCCATAATTCATAAGCGTTTTCGCGGTTTTCGCGTTTCTGTGTGGCCATGAAACGAACGCGCCAAACAGGTCGCTTGCGGGAGTGGCCCAATTCACAAAGCGCAAGCGAGAATTAGGCTATTAAATTATGCTAATAATGTTCTATCAACCTATGAACTGCAAGAGGTATCAGATACTATAACCTACTGTTTGTTAATGTGGCTGTACTGAAATGACTGTTAAAAATACGGATAAATTAAAAAGAGTTACTAATCATTATTGAACTTCTTAAAAAATCATTCAGTGGGTATCTCTATCTATCTATATCTATATCATCACGCCAGCTCCCTCGCGGTGTAGGCAGAGAGTACAGAGTTCCAACAGGTTCTTTCCTTACATACCTCTCTGGCTTCCTCCACTATCATAGTTCGTCTCATACACACTCGCCGGTTACGAAGACTCTTGACTTGCCCTTCAGCTAAGACACGGTCTATTTGGTCATGGTAAGATAGTCTAGGTCTTCCCCGGCACCTACATCCTTCCACTTTCGCATTGTATATCTGTTTTGTCATTCTTTCTTCTGGCATCCTTTCTATATGCCCGAACCAACGGCTACATGTAAGTGGGTCCATTAAAATAAATAACCAAAAGACTTTTGAAAAAGTTTTTTTTACTAATCGATATGTTCAGAAGCTATAGCACAAAGTCAATTTGTCTATTAAATATATGAATCTCTAGGAATTATCCTGGTCTAACCGTCTGGAGATTACCAAAATCTCTTTAGCAATACTAAGTGTTACTTTGCTGTGAAAAATAGATTGAGATATAAGCTCCGTTTTTCTGCGTCTCTTTTACGGGTTACTTCTAAAGCGATTTTAGGAAGCACTGAGTATACGCTTCAGCTCAATCATACGCCCTTCTCGTCTATGCGATAGAGGACCCTTATTCGCTATAACCTAACGCAACGCGTTACGTGTTTAATTGGTCATAGTGAACCCCTATTCACTCCCCATGAAAAAAAAGTAGATGTACGCAGTATATAATTCCATCTCCTATTTACGGGTAACTGTTACTACGATAATACTACTAAAGCGATTTTAGTACCACCTAAGGGTACGCTAGTAACCGCTTGGACTCAATCATACCCCCTTCTCGTATACAATACAGAATCCTCACGGCTCTCGCATATATGGCATCACTTATAGCTAATATATATCTCTTATATCATCAATATAATGAGTCCAAACGATGATGATTGAGAAATATGGTTTTTTCAACTCCCGCTTAATTTGTTAGCTTGCACCAAGAACGGTGTTGACCGCTCCCGGCAGGTGCCAAGTGAGTCAGAGTCGCGACCTTGGACCTCGCCGCCCATGCCCCATTGTGATACTTTAATTGGGCCATTGTTCCCCTCTGGCAACAACTTCATTAATAATAACTAAATTAAAACATCTCTCATATTCCCTAGATTCTAGATGGTGGATCCTAGCTTACAGAAATTACAATGGTAGGAATATGTGGCGGGTTTGGTCCCAAAAAAAGCTTGTATACCGGGACGTAGAAGTGAAATCCCGCCATGTTGACTTCTAGCCTTACCCAACGGACGGCGCAGAGCACAACGGCAATGATAAAAATCTTTAAAAAAAAAGGTAAACCTCCTTTTTTGAAGTTGGCTAATGTACTGCTTAGTTCTATAGTAGGGTACCTATAGGATTGACGTAATACCCATAATATCTCAATTTACACATGCCTATTGTTTGTCGTTAAGGAGATCCCTGGTGTATCTTCTAAGTCCAAGGTCCAATGCCAATGAAATTAAAATGGAACCACCTTGGAGCTATACTGAACCCAATGCAAAAAAAATCATCAAAATCGGTCCACAATTGACGGAAATATCGCTGAACATACACAAAAAAAAGCATACATACAACCGAACATAAAACCTCCTCCTTTTTGAGGTCGGTTAAAAAATAAACGTCTCGCTTATATTGTCTAAGTGAGGGTAGTAAAGATGATGTACACCCACCTTTGCCTGTGATGTTAGGAGCCAACGTAACAGAGTCGCGTCTATTGTCATTGAACAGAGCACAAAAATACAAAATACTTTATTAACTAACATATCGATAGGAACACTGTTTAGTATCCAGAACATTCTTAATATTAAACGTAACTTATGTTAAAAGGTCTCGCTCTGTCAAATCAATACCGTTACGTTTAACGAAATAAAAAAAACATGTGTGTTATGATACATGTGGTTTTTTTTCCATTAAAAGACAGAAAAAGTAACAGACTAAATTCCAGACGCCGTACGATCAACTATAGAGACAGATATCTTCAGTCGAAAAACATCCAATGCAGAACAAATGCCTCCCCATAGAACGCTATGACGATATCTTTAGGCTGTACGCATCATCTCCATTCCGATATCGGTCTCAAACCTATTCGCACCTATATTAAAAAGGCGACACTCGCTTCTTCGCGAACGCGACCAACCATCGGACCAACCTGTTCCCTCCCATCAGCCGCTACCACCACCCACAGCATATTCTCACCGACCTTCCCGATGCCCTTACTTCTCTTCTTTCGAATACAGATACCGCACATAGGATCAGACACCGATCTCGCCGGCGAGGTCGAAGAATCTCTTGCCCGCCGGCCGGTGCAGAGCACCACGGCGAGACACCTAGTATACGCCCTCCCCCATAGCGAATGCCTAGCCGAGGCCGTTGCTCCCTTGCCCTCCTGGCTCGAGCGTAGTGGTTGCACGCTCTCCATCTTGTCCGGTGAAGCTGTAAGGGCCCCACGGTCAACACCGTAGATCACTCACACACACACAAGCTGTACGCATCCCCTATTACCTGACCATCGGTCCATCTTGTAGGGCCTAGACATGTCGGTACGTGGTCGCTACTCAATGACCTTCCTGCCCCAACAGACAAACAAAACAACCAAATTCTTTGCTCTCAACTTACTAAGACACAGGGTGTTTAACAAGTGTTCGCAATCTGTTCATACTTGGGTGAAGCGAGTTCATTCGCGCGTTAAGATAACGCCCTATACTTCTTGCTGTAGCTGCGAAGATGCGCTTGCTATGTTTCACAAGATTATAGCAAACTCTGTCAATTTTGCTTTAAATTCTTTTCGTTATATTTTCTTTTTGTATAAAGTCCAGAGGTTAAGAGTGCGTTGCTGTGCTACCCGCTGGTTGAAGAAGTCGTGGGGTTGATCCCAGTACGGGACATCTTTGTATGCCCTACAATTGTTTGTGTCGGTCAGGGTTTTGTAAAAAAAAAAATAAACACCGTCACGCCTATATTTCCCAAGCGGGGGTGGCAGAGGTGTACTGAGTACCCTCACTTTTCGCCGGTCCTATGTAATAGGGGGCGAGCCTATTGTCATATACCGGACACAATTCCAGACACCGTCTCATACTGAGAATTTTTCGTATGAAAAACTACAACCCTTGAACTTGAACCCATGACCTCGTGATCATAATGCGCTTTGCCACTAGACCAACAAGGCAGCCAGTTATAATTTAGTTTTGTAAAATGTTGACGTTGGGACGTTAAGAAGGAATGGTATCGCAAACAGCACTATCGACCCTTTTTGAGGTAACTATCGTAAATTTTTCATTTTTTATTTTTAGAAAAACGTAACCCCACTCTAGGATTTATTCCTGTGTCGTGGGTGCGTTTACAAACATGAAAATTCACATACACAAATACCCAGACCGAAACAAATAATTGCGGATCACACAAAGATTTGTCCCATGCGGGAATCGAACCCGCGACTATTAGACACAGTGGACGGAGCGGCTTAAGCTCCTAACCACTGCGCTAAATCGTCCGTCAAGTTCGTAATGGCGTATATTAAGTAGGTCTCTCTATTGCCATCGATTCGGAGCGATAAATAACTAAATAAATTCTGCCGCAGACGTGAGTCGATTCGCACCACATAACCGAGTAGTTGGCACGCATCCGCAAATAAACAGATTTCAGAGATATGACCAATATATTATGAAAACAAACACTTAAATACTGCCTCGTTCGTCTAGTGGCAAAGCGCATCGCTTTATGATCACGAGGTCCTGGGTTCAAATCTTAGAATAGAATAGAATACACTTTATTGTACACCATCATAAGCAGAGAACAACAAACAAAGAAAATTAAATATACACATATAAAATGGTAGTACAATTGGCGGCCTTATTACTAACAGCAATCTCTTCCAGGCAACCAACATACCAAAGAGCTGAAGAGAGAAATAGGGCAGTTGGTGGCGTAAACTATCATTGAATTATTTACATTTAATTAAACTAAATACTAATTAAACTTAGGTCGGACAAATAGTTTTTCTAACGAAAAAATACCCAGTGTGAGTCTGGAAATGTGCCCAGTATATGGCAATAGGCTCGCCCCCTATTAAATGGGGCCTAATTTCGTCGGCGAAAAGTAGATGTACTCAGTACACCTGTGCCACCTCCACTTGGGGAATATAGGTGGGACGGCGTTATTTTTTTATTTACTTAATTAATCGTGCTTTTGCGCTAACCAAGTCTAAGGAAGCGGGGCTGTGACAGCATGGCTATATCAGCATAACTGCGATAGCAAAGTGAAAAGTTAGTAAAAGTAGCCTATGTTATCTCTTACGGCCGGTTTCAATATTTAGATAAGGATAGATAGATTTGCCTACTACAGATAGAAATTTGACATATTTTGAATGGAAAATCTGTCAATATTCTACTGACGGTAAGCAAATCTAACCATGAGCTGAATGAGCTGGTGCCTGGTTCTTGTCCATTAAGAATATTTTTTTTATATATAAAAATAAACACCATCATACCTATATTCCTCAAGCGGAGGTGGCAGAGGTGTACTGAGTACACCCACTTTTCACCGCCGATATTAGGTCCGAGTTAATAGGGGCCGAGCCTATTGCCATATACCGATTGAAAGTGGGAATTTATCGATAGAAAAACTATATTGTCCGACCTAGGATCTGAACCCAGGACCTCGTGACCGCTAAGAGCATTATTCGCAACTAGACCAACGAGGCAGGGTAATAAATAATTTGTCTCTTTAAAATTAAAATTTCCGCACTAAGAATTGTTTTTGTGTTGTCTGTGCGTTCATGCCTCCGTTGACACAGAGGGTTCAGCAAATATTTGCTTAATGCGGGGATGATGTAGATCTCGTATCAAACCTGCGCCTAGATACTCAAGCTAGTGACCTAACTAGTCTACGTATGTTGTCTAACAGTATTTATTTATATTTTGTGATGTTCACAAATATATTTGGTTGAGTGAGAGCTGCTATAAAGGCGGGATGCATGTCTGTCAGTACGTGCGCATCTCGCGACCGGCTCGGCCTGCCACAGTAATAGCTGACGGCCATAAACCCTGCTTTACGACGCAGTCTAGTCGGCTCAATTTATTAGCTTCGGCAGGGCTGCCACTGATATGAAACCTGAATGAAAGTCCTAGACTAAATATTGTTTGTGCGTTTTTAATAACAAAATTCACATACACAAACACCTAGTGGATTATCCTACGAGTGTTCGTAGGAAATAAACGGAGTCTGAGCAAAGGACTGTAGAATAATTTAAATACGCGTAACAAGGCAATGTTTCAACTTGAACTCGCTAGAATCGCATCGCTCTGACCTGTCCCAGTCCCGCATCCCGCGGCCTCTCCGCTGTATAGTGATGTTCCAACACCCAGACTGAAACAAGCGCCTTTATTAAAAAGGCTACAACCCGATATTTCGCGAACGCGTCTAATCATAGTAATTCGCTAATCGTAGCCGCCGCCGACTACGAACCTAAGTCCCCTATCAGCCGCTGCCGCCGTCCGCGGCACGTTCTCACCGACCCTCCCGATGCTTTTACATCCCTTCTTTCGGATACAGATACCGCATACAGGATCAGACGCCGACCTCGCCGGCGAGGTCAAAGAATCCCTTGCCCGCCGGCCGGTGCAGAGCACCACGGCGAGACATATAGTACATGCCCTCCCCCATAGTGACTGCCCAAGCCGAGGCCGTTCTTTCTTGAGGGGCCCATGAGCTAGTTGCTCCCTTGCCCTTCTGGCACGAGCGTAGTGGTTGCACGCTCGCCCTCTTGTCCGGTGAAGCTGTAAAGGCCCCGCGGCCAACAACGTAGATCATTCACACACACACACGACTAAAACCAATGTTTGTGAGTGTGTGAATGATGTACGCTGTTGGCCGCGAGGCCTTTACAGCTTCACCGGACTTAATGTTTGTGAGTCACACAAAGATTTATCACGCGCAGGGATTGAACTCGCGAATACTCGATCCAGTACACCAAGCAGTCTGTCAGGAGTACCCACTGAAGTATGAAACGTGAACGTTACCTACTTAGTAGAGATATAAGCACAGAAATTATTCAATTTCAGTTGGTGTAGTTAGTAAATTTTTGGGCAGGTATTGCTTCAGTTAAGTGTCAAAGTGACAATTAAATTAAGTAGGCTACCCACCTATTCCATGTGTGATTCGTATACATATTTATTAACTACAATGTGGGCGTTGAGAACATCTGTTCAGTTAATTGACAAATTGTGATATTTTTAACACAATCTGTTTTTGACAAAAATCACCATAAGATAACAATAATGCCATTGGATCACTTTTATACAATGTTGAATATAATGGCATGTCTATTTAGTCTATTTCTATTTCAGCATCAATCTTTGTGAAATAAAACTATTTATCGGATTCTATCGCGGTTGATTTTTGATTTTTAAGTTCCCGAAGTTTCGAGTGCTTTGCAGCACCCATGGTCACGGGAAGGACTGAGGTGTTAGACGTCCAAAAGGCATACTTGTTCCGGGGTACCCTCAAACTTCTTAATTATTTTTATTGGTCTGATCCACGCAGAATGAGCTCACGGCATCTTGAGGCCTTCTCTTTCACACCAACTAGGAACACCGATTCCTACCAAGGATGTTTCCCGAGGCTATTGAAATTAAAGAAACATCCTAATTTCAATAGAGAAGATGGCTGGGTGCTTCCATCGACTTGGGATCCGGTAATTAATATAATCAAATCCAAAACAAAGCACAACAATGCTATGCCTTTTGGACGTTTAACACCTCAGTCCTTCCCGTGACCATGGGTGCTGCAAAGCTCTCGAAACTTCGGGAACTTAAAACACAAAATACTTATCAAAATACCTAGACCATAATAAATGCCATTTGGTTTGATTAGAAAATATAAACTGCGATAAAATCCGTTTTATTTCATGTGTAATATTTGCGTAGATCTAAAAACTCAGTATCAATCTTTGTGTTTTATTTTAATGTCAACGGAACTTTTAAATTAACTTTGAAATTCGTAACAATGTATTTATTAAGATTTCTAGCTAGTCACTTTTAGAGCAAAACATTTACAAAATGAGATCATAATATAAAAGAAAAAGTATTTGACAACCCTGTCGATGTTTCCCCATATGTATTATTGCAATTGCATTTACAATATAGCAATAATACTGGAGCGAAGGTCCCATGTCGGAGATACGGAGCCACTCATAGACCCGACGTATTTTACAACATTTTACAGTCTCATTCAAACGATACGATTCACTATTATTAGCCTTAATATGTTCCGTTATCTTGTCTGCGTCTTTGATTTGATGATATGATGTGGAGAAGTAGGATCAGAACTTGCATCGCCGATTAACCGCAGAAAATCTCGACGTCATTCAGAGTCACCATGCCACCAATTAATCCATTTTCACCATCATCATCATGTCGTCATGTAGCACCAAGGATTACCCAGGCAGAATCAAGTTATACAAAGTGACAGTAAGATAATTGTTTTCCCAATTCAACATCAAAACCGATAAATAAAGAGTGAGGTACCATTTTTGTAAGCAATTGGATATACAAATTAACCACAAACATGAACTTATTAAAAATTTGCTTATTGAGGAATACATTTTAGGATTGCGATTGAAATATCCGCATTATTTAAAATTATGATGTAATGTCAATGTACGACATTATATGTTCACATGTACCTGATTGTACTATGTGTGATTAAAGTGTGGCATTAATATTATCTCATTAAAAATATGCGATCCATCTATACCTATCTATCAGATCCCTTGCGGGGTAGGCAGAGAGTACTGAGTTTCAACGGGTTCTTTCTTTACAAACCTCTTTGGCTTCCTCCACTCTCATAGTTCATCTTATATACGCTCGTCGGTTACATAGACTCTTGATTTGCCCTTCAGAAATATGTGATGTACATTAAAAATAGTAGAACCCGTTTAATTTCAATTGAAACGAACAAATTTCAAGTCTTGCGTTAACTGTGTAACATGCTGTGTATAATTTATTCCGTTTAGTTCCACCAGTACTTGGATTATCGAATTGTTTGAACAAAAATATTCCAATTGTTATGCTGGATAGAGACGACTCTGCGCCAAAAAAATCTCCAGGCAACAAAATGATAGGAAAAAAATCACCTGGCTGAATATACCACAGGTGACCATAGGATACCAAAAACAAGTAAAAATAACGAGTAGAATGTTATCACCAGGTATTAGGATATCAGAAACATAAAATACGTGGCATTTAATCACCAAGGTGTTATTCCCGTGGGTGATTATTCCCATACCCAAAGACGAAAAAAAGCATAATCCTGGGTGATTGGTCGCTGCGTGTGATTAGACACTTATTAGTCGCCTTTGATTACCCAGGTGATTATAGTGAAATAAATCGACCCCATGAGGCTAAAATATCTTCTCATTTCCAATTTCTGCCTCTTCCCCATCGATACCCTTATAAAATACTAAATATACCCCTTTTATCTTTCTAGGCAGTGCTGTTCTATGCGCCCCGTTGGCTATGGAAGTCATGGGAGGGGGGGAAGATCCGTGCCCTTATGATGGACCTGGACGTGGGCGTCTGCACCGAGATAGAGAAGAAAACGAAGAAGAAGCTGATCCTGGACTACTTGTGGGAGAACCTGCGGTACCACAACTGGTGGGCGTACCGGTACTACCTCTGCGAGGGGCTTGCTCTTGTCAATGTTATAGGTAAGTTGATGTAACGGCGTTCTAATGATCTAGGAGTCTAAGGGTCTTTGGTTTATGCATGGGCTGCTTAGTGTGAGGACAGACCGGGAGTATTTTTACTTTTAAAAGAAATTACTCAAATGGCGTTTTCTGAGCATAAACTTGCATATAATGAATTCCGTTTAAAATCGAGTTGATAATAAATAGATCACATACGCCACCACGTAGACTCGGTGCGGCTTGGGGAAGGTTAATCGCTAAACTGTGAAACGTGCTGTTAAAACTTATCAAGTCACCTATGGGTCTTCCAACTTAGCTTAAAACTCTTATATGAAATGGTAACCGGAACGTAGGTACGGTTTAAGGTTTAGTCAAATAGCCAACAGAGCGCGACAGGAGCGCGACGTAAACGCTCGGATAGGTTCGGTCGTGACCGTCACCGCCGAGCGAGGCTGCGCTGTGTAGCTTAGTATTTCAGTACACACTCTCCAAGCCGCGTCACCGTCGCGCTCCCGTCGCGCTGCGTCAGATATGTGGCCAAACCTTTAACGTGTCTTCCGTAGTAACAGACGCTCAAATATAAAAATTTCACCGACGGTCAATCTGAGATAGCATAGATAGCATTGCATATCAGATATTAAGAAAAGGACTACAATTATGTACAATGGCTACAAAAGAAGTTTAAATTAAACTTGTAGGTTAGAAACACGTGAAATCACCGCAAAACGTTCGTCGTGACAAGCGGATCCTAAGGTCTATTCCACCATTTGATTTACAAGAAATATAACTTAACTGGAGGTTATGAAGAGAAATCTGTTCTTATCTTATATACAGATTTCAATTTTATCTAAAAATAAAGAAAAAAATCGATACATAGTTTTATTGCAGCGTGAGCACAGGTCAACGGAGTCGCGACATAAAATCCGTACAGCGTTGTAAAACCAGCTTTATGTCGCTTTTAATTCAATACGTTGTGATTTACAATCGAAGCAGGGCAGGACAATATCAAGGGAGGTTCCAGTAGAACCACAGAGGGTTTAGCACGAAAAGATTGACATCAGTATCTCGCTATTGAGTTGATATGCTATCGTTTTTACAATACAAATTTACTGAATACTTATGAACGTGACAGAATGCTTTCTAGACAACGTGACGCTAACATGAATCTGGTTGTGAAGCTCTCAGATAACATTTAAACTTTTAATAAGATTTTTTGTATTGTAGAGTGATTAATTACTATAGCAATCGAAAGGTAGCGTTTTGTAGTAAGTTAATTAGTCACGTAAGCTTCGTCATAGAACTGGCTGTTGGGACAGAAAGGTTTTTGAGTGCCGACCACGTGCCGGAAGACGTGGAGTCGACAGGACTCCCACAAGGTGGACCGATGACCTAATGAAGGTCGTAGATGCGAACATCATAAGCCCAGTCACCGTGTCAATCTTTGGGGAAACCCTTTGCGATGGTAGTCCTGTAGTTAACGTTTTTCGGCGGAAGATAAATAGATAGATAACGGCATTTTTGCATCAGCATTTTATGTTTAATAATAATAATAACTCATTTATTTCCAGGCAAATGAAATTTTACAAAATTAATTTTGTTCAACTTACAGACAAATAGAATATAGAATACCTACCCATAGAATACCTTACAGACTAGCATACATATAATATATAAAAAAATATATAAACTAAGTAACATGTATCGCCGGCGACATGTTGCGCTCTGTAGAGGTGTCTCTCAGTCGCCCACGAAGTCTTCTGAATACGACACCCTTCGGCCAAAATTCCTCGCTCATGAAGGTCCCCAGCTTGGTTGTGGGAACTCGCTCGTTTTTAGTAAAATCTAAACCTCAATCTTGCTTGTCCTGTCTAACATAGGACATTCTTTTTTAGTCTATGATAACGAGCAAGTATCATTGAGGTAGTTCTATGGAAAATTCTATGGATTTCTCAATAGCAGTACGGAGTCTGCAATCGTGCCCGGTATAACAGCAATTGCCTCGCCCCCAATTATCCTATTAGAGAAACTAAAGGCTATTAACCAACAAATGTTAAAGTATCACGAATCGTTGACCTTTATAAATCTTAAGTATGAAGAGCTAAAAACAGATATACAGGAAAAATCAGCTGTAATATCAAAACTAGTGACTGATAATAACATACTACTAACAACAGTCCAAGACCTCTCGTCCAGGCTTACTATAGCTGAACAACATCAGAGAGAAAGTAACTTAGAAATAAATGGGATCCCTGAACACCGATCAGAAAACCTAGTTAATACCGTGATACAACTTACTAAAACAGTTGGCAATCCGATTAGTGAATCAGATGTCAGAAGAAAATAACAAACCAAGGTCAGTGGTAGTGAAGGTGCGCTCCCCACTGCAGCGTGACGCCATTCTTGCCGCCGTCATCAAATTCAACAAAACCAATTCTAAAGATAAACTTAGCTCTCAACATCTAGGGCTAGGGGGCAGCCGAGTTCCTGTCTTTGTCGCTGAACACCTCACACCAACTAATAAGGCTCTGCACGCGGCCACTCGCAAGAAAGTCAAGGAGAATAACTACAAATTCGTGTGGGTTCGCAATGGTCGAATATATATGCGCAAAGACGAATCCTGCCAAGCTCGGATTATTCGTAGCCTTGATAGTCTAAAACTCATTTCTTAAATTATTTTTATGTGTATCTTATAAATAATGTAGTCAATGTTTTGGTGTATAAATATTAAAATTCGATTCCATAGACATATATTATCAGAATGTTAGGGGTATCCGAACTAAGACGAATAATATGTACTCGACTATATTGCAATCGAACTATGGTATTATTGTTCTTGCCGAAACATGGCTGAACTCTAACGTATATACTAATGAAATTATTGATTCTAGATATTGTACGTACCGTAGGGATCGGTTATGCACAGATGGTTCTAAAAAAGATGGAGGTGGAGTACTTATTGCCGTTTCGCGCAACGTCAAGTCCACTCGAATGGATTCTTGGCAGAGTGCTTGTGAAGATCTGTGGGTCACTGTCACACTCAATTCGAGTAATAAAATAAAAAAACTTGCAATTGGCGTTGTGTACTTACCCCCTCCTCTACGTTTAGAGACCCTCAACGAATATATCGATAGCGTTAGTGGTATATTGAGTGTCGTAGATGATGTGATAATTCTAGGAGATTTTAATCTCCCTTTTTTGAAGTGGTCGAAGCATGAAGACGGTTATCACTTAAAACCCGATAACTACGACAATTCATTAGGCCATTCATTTGTTGACTTCATGTCTATTAATAATCTATATCAGTTTAACCATGTTTTGAATGCGGATAATCGAACTCTGGATCTGGTTCTTAGCAATCGACCAAATGTAATAGTAGAGGAATCCTTGGATTTGATTTGTAAGTTGGATACCAAACATCCCGGTTTACTAATTATCATACCCAATGTAATTGCCGATCAAATTCTTATTCCTTCAAATAATACCACCTTAAATTATTTCAAAGCCAATTACGAGTTAATTAATAGCGAATTAAAATCAAAAGACTGGTTGGCGGAATTTTCAGAGCTCAATGATGTAAACCATTCGGTTTCAGTGCTTTATAGTGTAATAAAAGAGGTGGTAAAAAAACATGTGCCTACGCGTAATTCAGTTAAAGCCAAATTTCCCCCATGGTTTAACATGGCTCTAATAAAGAGACTAGCTGAAAAGGAAAAAATCAGACGCAGGTATCGTAGATACAAAAATCCCCTTGATTTGATATCATACGAAGCTCTTCGTGAGCACTGTCACAAATTATACCAAACGTGTTACTCTTACTATAAACAAGGCATTGAAGCAAATATCAGGAAAAACCCAAAAGCTTTTTGGCATTATATAAAAAGTAAAAAATGCACTACAACGTCCATCCCAGCTAAAATGCACAATGATCAGAATGTAAACGCTAATACCGGTCCTGAAACAGCTAATCTCTTTGCTAGCCAATTTTCTTCTACTTTTGGTAGCTTTCAAACATACATTAATCACTTCAGCGAGTTGGACAAGCCTTTTCCTGACAATTGCTTAAGTAATGTCTCCTTCAGTGAACGCGAGGTACTCAATAAAATCAGGGATCTTGATGTATCTAAGGGCTCCGGCCTTGATGGCATTCCCGCCGTTTTTGTTAAGCGTTGTTTTGTAGCGTTGGCTTTACCATTAGCTATTATTTATAATCGTTCTTTAAAGGATGGCTGCTTTCCAGACGAATGGAAGTAAGCCAAAATAATACCGTTGTACAAAAAAGGCCCTCAGAGCAATACGAAGAACTATCGTCCCATTGCGATTTTGTCTTGCTTCTCTAAGCTGTTTGAGGCCTTGATATGCCCCATCCTAACAAGTCATGTTGATGCGGTTCGATCACCAAATCAACATGGATTTCGATCTGGTCGCTCAACTGTAACGAATCTTACCTCATTTGTTTCTAAGCTGACTGATGAGCTCGACAAAGGGTTCGAGGTGGACGCAATTTATACAGACTTTGCCAGTGCCTTTGATAGGGTTAATCATTCCATATTAATGCATAAGTTAAAAAGCGTCGGCATAATGGGTTCTTTACTTCACTGGTTTCAGTCGTACCTATCAAAAAGACTTCAAATTGTATCTGTAAGCGGACATAACTCGCACCCGTATTTTGTTGCATCTGGTGTTCCGCAGGGCTCACATCTTGGACCTATTTTATTTTCTATATTCATCAATGACATTACATCCACAGTACGCTACTGTAAAGTATTGTTATTTGCAGATGATCCGAAGCTTTTTAGAACTATGAACTCCACCGATGATATCAAATATGTCCAGGACGACCTGTCTAATATCAAGGAGTGGTGCGATCGGAACCAAATGGAGCTCAATGTTAACAAATGCTTCCATATGAGGTTCACACGGAAAAAGAAACCACTTGAGTCAGCATATAGTATCAATGGTGCACCTGTATTAAGGGTTAACTTTGTGAGAGATCTCGGCATTACTATGGATAGTGAACTTCGGTTTAAAACTCACGTCGATTTGATGGTCACTAAAGCCGCTCAGATGTTCGGATTCTTAAAACGTAACTCTAAGGGATTCACGCAAACATACACCAGAATAATTTTATACAATGCGTTAGTTCGAAGTTGTCTTGAATATGGTTCTATAGTTTGGAGTCCGTTTTATAGTGCTCACTCACAACGCATTGAGAGTATTCAGCGTGTATTTACAAGATATTTAGCTTTTATCTCTGAAGGTATAAGCCATCGATGCAGCTATGAACAACGTTTAAAATTCTTCAAAATGATCTCATTACGCGATCGACGAAAGTTACACGACCTTGTCTTTCTCCACAAAGTAATGAATAACAGCATCAATTGTGACGATATCCGAAACAAAATAGCCATCAATGTTCCTCGAAATATCCCTCGTTATTCTATGACTAAAATTTTTCATACCCCGTTGGTTAAAACCAACCTTGGTTTCAATTCGCCAATAGTTAGGATGTGCAGCCATTACAACACGCTTAATGGAAACGGCGCTCTTGATATCGACATATTCCACGATTCATTACCGACATTTAGAAATAAGTTACTGAAATTCTTCCATCGTTAATAAGAAAATATATATATATATTAGATTAAAACTTAATTTAAACTTAATTCAAATTTAAGAATGCATTTGCGTCTTCTTTATGTTAAATTTCAAAAAGTTAAATTTCAAAATTTTATATTGATGTCATTATAGTCATTTAGTTTTAAATATTACTTTGAATTTACTTATGTACCAAATTAGAATAAAATGCGAATGTTGTACATACCTGTCATTGGTGTACATATCAGACTACCTACTTTAGCAATTTTTATCATGAATTGTGTAATGTGTATACTGTTGGTGTGTCTTTTTTAATAAATAAATAAATAAATAAATAAATCCTAACAATTGCTCTGCCACCCACAGAATCAGAATCCTTTATTTGTTAAACATAGGTGGTCACATCTATACTTAATATTTATACCTTGTCCGGTGATGCTGTAAAGGCCCCGCGGCCAACAGCGTAGTTCATTCACACACACTTTATACTTAATATTATAAAGAGGTAAAGTTTGTGAGTTTGAATGTTCGGAGTAATCTCCGGTACTACTGATCCAATTTTAATGATTTTTTCACCAATGGAAAGCTACCTTATCCAGAAGTAACATAGTCATATAGCAGACCTGGTAGGTGGCGCTGTTGTCGACCGGGTACGAAGTCGCGGGAACTGCTAGTAGATGATGAAAATAAAAAAAATTGTGTCACCATGTTTTGCAAAAGGCGTCAAAAATTCATGTCAAAAATCATGCAATAAAATTAATATAAAGTCTAGTCCTGGAGTGTCGAGGAATGTAGGAGTTTTCTTTTATTTTCTGTATTGTGACAATCATGGTGACGTTTTTGTATCGCACACACATCTTTACGCGTGCAATTTGTATTCAGAGGTCGCGCCGCAGCAGATGGCCCTCTGATATATCAGTTTAGGACATGTTTAGGGTCGGCGGGGCACGAGGCGGGCGGCGTATCGATATTGCGTAAAATAAATCATCTGGCTGTATTGTGTTGTGGAATATGCTAATTTGTTTTTTAAGCAGCTTCGAATCCCAGGCCGGAGAAAGTATTATTGGGGATTTTCTATAGATAATTTCTTAAATGATCAGAAATTGGAATTATGTCTGGTAAGGCAGCCATAGTCTCACCGCCGATTACTTTGAGAACTAGTATCGTAGGCTAAATGTGTACACCCTACATCACTACCATTCCCGTTAAAGTGAGGTAAGCATTTTGGTGACTTACATTTTAAACAGTTTTGTAAGGCTTGTAGAATACTCGCCTAGTGATAAAAAACAATTTTTCTTCATTCATGTAGACCCAAAAAAATACTTATAAATAGTCAAAAAATAAAATGAAAGGTACTTAATTCACATTGACGCATCAAATTCCACAACATTATACGTAATCAAACATTTGACGCAATAAACTCAAAACATACAAAAACTTCCAAGAAGAAACTAAAGACCAATCTCCGCTGATCTAGTGGCCGGATGTACGCAACAAACGCGCGGACACCACCATTTCCGGTCGCGTTCCACTTACACTTGTTTTTTGTGTTATTGGAAGCAACCGGAAGTGATCGGTTACCGATCCCAACATCCGTGTCATAACTTTCAAAGTATAATAACAAAGTTCTATATTTAAATATTAAAATGATTTTAGTATCTAAAATAGAAGATGGAATTCAAAATATAGTAAATCAAAATTCATTATTGCTTACAAATATGCTGCTGTAGAAACCAAGAATGGAAATAAAATATTTATTAAAGCGACCAACAAGTCATGAAATGGTTTAGGTTGAAACTTATTAAAGATGTAATTCCTTAAGCTACTTAATAAGGTATATTTTTATGTAAATATTCTATCTAATATTTTATATTAAGTTATATTTAGTGTGATTGTTATTTAATGTGATAATTGTACAGTTTCATTTTCTACTTATTTTTTAGGAAGTCAAAGACATAATCAAGGCCCAAACATACGTTATAATGATAAGTTAGATAGCAATTAATAAAATGTATTAATTAATACTTTTTTAATATTGATTTCGATGTATGTTTATGTACTCCTCTTGTTTTCTTTTCTTTCTAATTAAATTTGTTGTGGGTTCCAAGACAATTAAAGCGCTCCCAGGAACACTCCGAGGTTCAAACCTTGGTGTTGGTCTATGGAGACCATTGTGGATCATGGCTTACAGGAGTTACAGGGATGGGAATTTGTGGCGGGCTTAGTACAAAAAAGTTTATTTTATTATTTTCCTCATTATGGGAATATTTTTTTCCAGGGCAAATGTTCCTGATGAATCGCTTCTTCGACGGAGAGTTCATGACCTTCGGGCTGGACGTGATCGCATACATGGAATCCGACCAGGAGGACCGCGTAGACCCCATGATCTATATATTTCCAAGGTTAGCATAATACTTATTGTATAAGTAGTATCAGAGTATGAATTGTAAGTAAGACTGTTGTATATTTTCTTAATGATACCAATATCATCCATAAAAATGTAGGGCTGAGTAAGTTTATTGGGTTATCCAATGATCTCTTGGAAAGACTCATTTGATTATGGACGTCTCTCTGATACGTAATTTATCACTGACAAAATATATAATTGTGAGCTATGAAACTTATTATAAAATAATCAATACTGCATATTATATTCAGTACAAAATCTCTGATTAAGATGCCATGTTATTACTATAAAATATTGATTTTAAAACAATTCTTTATCTCCAGATATATATTTGTCTATAAAACTACTCATTTGATAATCAATATTAACAATAACTTTATCACTTTGCAGGATGGTAAAATGTACACTATTCAACAAATTCGGCTCATCGGGCGAGGTGGAGCGTCACGACGCGCTGTGCATCCTCCCATTGAACGTGGTCAACGAGAAGATCTACATCTTCCTCTGGTTCTGGTTCGTCATCCTCGGCATCCTAACCTTCATCACCATCATCTACAGAATCGTCATCATCTTTTCTCCGCGCATGCGCGTCTACATGATGCGCATGCGGTTTCGGCTAGTCCGCCACGACAATGTGGACACAATCGTCAGACGAAGCAAGATGGGCGACTGGTACCTTCTCTACATACTTGGAGAAAATCTAGATTCAGTCATATTCAGGGACATAATGAACGAGTTCGCGAACAAGTTGAACCACAACTATCAGCTTCATATTCACGGTGTCCCGGACGCGTGACCTCCGGTGCCCGGGTGGGTGTTCCACACGTGATTGACGTCGCTGCAGCGCGACATGGACCCGCCCGTCTAAACGCTACAACGCGTAAAGCATGCGTTTACTAAGGTGTTCCTTCTAAGTAAACGCAACAACGGGCCGAGTCAGTCGCCCTGCGGCACCCCTCGCATGTTCTAGAATCCAGGACAATAGTAACGAGTGTAAAGACTACTTTTGTCGATACTTTTTAATCGGAATCGTAACAGTGCAATTCTAAACATGCAATAATAGTTTGTACTTAATCTTTAAGAACGTGATCTCAGGACGAATCCTATAGAAGGCCTTTTAATAGTCAAGATCTACGGTTATCCATTGTAGTACTAGTATACATTTTAGAACTATTTTTCATAGTATCGCCGCTCGTAGTGATCTGTTAATCGCTTTTTATTTCTATTTTAGCTGTTGTAATAATCTTAAGCACACAATATACAACTTTACACGTCTCACTCGCGAATGATTTGACAGACCAAATTAAAGCAATAATAGATCAAGCAAGTAAGAATAGAGTAGATATAAAGGGATATTAACTAGTTGAAAGAAAACTATCTTTAGAAGAATGGACGTTAATGTTTGAGCAATCACCAATATTGTTGTATTATAATTATTATCAGTTACGTAGCCTTTGCGTGTCAAAAGACATATGAACGTTAAATACATTTTCACGAACGAATTTCAAAGCCTTTCTAACGTCATTACAAAAATTGGTGCAAATCTTTTCGTTTCCAGCGAGGCGTTTGAAAAGGTTTAGAAATATGCACTGCCAAGAAATCTACGATAAATGTTCGATCTAGATTGAATTTATTTTGTAATTTGTTACCATTGTAAAACTGAGTGAATGAATTCTCATCATTCGTACATCCTATCTGTACGAATATTTAACCTATAATTTGTTTGATTGATAAAATTTAGTTATGCAAAAATTATCCAAAAAAAATCATTGTATCTACGATTACACATAATTTCAGTTATGAAAAAACATATAAGTTTTATCAATCAAATATACATTTTGATTACAGTTTGACTATTGATGCTAATGAAAAAACTCAAAGGAGTAACTCACCATACATTCACATCGATATGTGAGGATGAAGAAAATTAAAAATAGCAACTTCAATCTGAATTTTTAGAAAATAACTGCAAGGAAAGTTGAACTGTAAAAACGTACCAGAAAAGAAGATGTAGACCTTAATTCAAACGATGAAGTGTTTGTAAGAAATCTTACTGAGAGTGGTGTAATGTTATCCTTCAAAGAATTAATTGCAAGAACATCACGAAAAAGAATTAACTACGTAACAATCACAACTGTGTCTTTAAAGTAGCGATTGGTGTCAGGTGTTAACTTTCTTCCTACCTTTAGAAGGCTTGAAATCCCTATGAAGACCCCAGTGGAACCCAGATTCTCTACCTAAAAAGAAATGACGATCTTAGTCTTTCGATCTTAGTCTGATGATGATGATGGGGATGAAAAAAAGAAATCTTTTGCTTACTTAATTATCCATAAAAAGCAAGTTTTATTGTTTATTATTTAAAGACTTTATTAGCCTCAAATTCAAGTCTATGTTTCCGTAAAAAAACCTGGAGCTCCCTTTACGAAAACATCTTTCAAGTAACGAAACAGCTTTCAATTAATGCATATAACTCCAAATTTATCCTTTTATATAATTCCAGCAGTTGATGGTCAACCGGTTAATTCTTTGAAGAACACATTTTTAGAGGACTATTGTAAATGTCTAAAAAGGTTGTCTAATTGTAAAAATGTAAACTGTCTGTATTTACGTTGGCTGGTAATATTTAATTAGAGCCTTAAACGACGGCTTCGTTACTTTTTTCGTGTAAAACGTTCCTAGCACCCGTATCTAAGGTAATAATGGAGCATAAATAGTAGCTGATATGCTGTCGAGTTACATGTTGCACGTTATGTAACAATCAATCAACAACATTGTAATAAATATTTTCCCAGAGTATTTTATATTTTCTAGTGGAACTTAGAGGTAGTACCGCTAAGTTCTTCTACCCCTGACAACATTGTTTCCCTGGTACCCCTAGGTAAAAAAGACAATCAAACCATGTGGCTATTTACATGACAAACGACTGCAATTATAAGTATACAGAACTAAAAGTTGTATCCTGTTACTTGTAGGGATAACATAAATCATCTTCAACATCTTTTTCCACATAAACGCCTTTCTGCCCTATGCTGTTTTTACAACAGTATAGGCTGTCCTTTTATTAAATTTAAATTGTGGCAACCTTTCAGTTAAGGTTGCCAGAATTTAGATTTAATATATCCATCCCATTTCAGCAATGGTGTGCTAAGTGATTCACGTAAATACCCATTTTTTTCCGTAACAGTGCTAGAGCAACGTGCGCACTTAAGGCTCGAGCGTAGTGGTTGCACGCTCGCCCTCTTGTCCGGTAAAGCTATAAATGCCCTGCGGCCAACAGCAAAGATCACTCATACACACATTTTGCAAACTTCAGCAAATCATTGTCGTAGTTATATTGGTACAGTTCTGAACTTTACAGTCGATATTATGCCTCTTTTCTGGTCGTCGATCTAGATTATCAATATAACTTGTAACACGGTGCAAAACGCTGCAAATCAAGGTTTCAATAGTAGTCTCCATTAAGTTTTTAGTCTATTCGTATGCCTTAAATACGGGAGCATATAACTTGAGATTTCAACTTAGTGAACTTATGCCAAATATTGTGCCAAAAAACATTATTTATTGCGAAGGAAGGTGTTGCGCGGGATGAGAGTTACCATGGGAGATATCGAATAAATAATTTTGAAAATTCTGATGTTTTTATTTTACCCGAATATGAACGTTGCATCGAATCTGGAAGTATAGTCAAATTTAAAACTAATATACCAAACGGCCTTATGCATGACTATAGTAAGAGACCCGATGGAATGACAATTATTGCCTGGAAGATGTGACAGCCTTCTGGTATGGGACGCGCCAGTCATTAAGGCTAGTAGCGCCGCGGATTCTGCCGAGTGCCGCAAACGGCGAAAATACAGCAAGGTGGATAAAGGATGCTTATTTCTTAGGTGTGGAGTCCTAGGGTTCAAGCGCCCATCACATACTTGAGGAACTCTCTAAAAGACTGATCGATATGACATGTAACCAGAGGGCTGGCACTTATCTCGCGCAAAGGATCAGCGTTGCTGTCCAGCGCGGGAACGCTGCCAGCCTTCTGAGCACCCTGCCGAATGCCAGCGATTTGGCACAGTTGTAAATAGTGTATCATATTTTGCTTCTTTTTACTGTATTTTTATTTATATATCACGTCTACAAAATTATCTCAGTTAGCCCCTGCAACATGGAGTAAGACTTGGGAAGCTATTTTATTGATTGCAAATAAATAATTACCTACTCATGATATAAAACTTACAAGATTTTGGTCGAGTGATTTATACGTAGTCCGCTCGATCAAATAGTCACGGGTTCGATCCCGACACGATTCAAATTTTTGTGACCTACAAATATATTTTACGATCTGTGTATTGTGTGTGTAAATTTTGTGTTCGAGAATGTTTCTACAACGCAAGAACAATTAAGAATGCGTGGGGCTACTTTTTAAATTCAATACCTTTATAAAATTTTTCGTAGTTCTCTCGTAGATGAAGATTTCCTCACGATGTTTTTCTTTATTTGCAAATGCATATACCATATAGATTTCAATAATATTCAAAGATGTGCTACCAATGCTACCAACCAACTAAACAGTCATTGTTATCCAGTTGGAGACAGCTACAATTTTGAAAAATGTTCTAGGTTACCGAACCGAGTGTTTTCTAAGCTATAAGTTCTTACCAATCAGCCTATACTGTCCCACAATTCAGGGACAAATTGAGGTGAAAAATAATAGCCCATACTCGAGCGCGCGGACCCAGTGCAGAGTGTTGATGCACCAACCAGGGCGCATCATTGGCGTCATCCGCCAATCTAGGCCTGCGGCACGGTGGTGCGGCACCATCGACCAATTAAAACGGCCGTTTACATCGTCGCCAACCGGAGCGCGTCCTTTCCTTTTTTCGTATAATAATTTTTCTTCTGGTCGCAACTGTTGTAACTAAAGGCACGGAATTATATTGAATTTATTAATTTGTTGCGGTTTTATTCTATAGGCACACAGCTTACGATCTTTATGTCACCCGCAAAGACACAGAGTGTTGAATTTTTTTGATTAATAAGAACACTGCGGACTCGTAGCGCTGTAATACAAGTGGTACTCTGCGCACGTCCATCCCGCATATTTTCCCCAAGCAGGGTAGCATGGTAGTATGTACACCAACATTTCGCCGGCGGTTTCAGGTTCTAGTGTAAATCTAGAAAAAAATTGCAACAGACACCCATCTAGATAGACCCAGCCAATCGCTACTGAACTTTGTTGATTAATAAGAACATCGCGGACTCGTGGCGCTATAATACGAGTGCCTCTCCACGCACGTCCATCACGCCTATTTTCCCCAAGCGGGGTAGCATGGTATGTAGTATGTACACCTTCATTTCACCAGCGGTTTCAAATTCTAGTGATATTGCCATTTTACTGGACACGATGGGTACATAAACAGATTACAACCAATAAAATATAAGTACCTTAATTTGATGCTGGAAAGTAACCCTTAGTAATGTACACATAAAGAAAAACATACCATCATTAACTTAGGCTAAGTAGAGAAATATAAACTAATGTTATAAAGAGGTAAGTTTTGATTTTTAACAATATAATTGAAATAAGATAAAATATAGTTCAGAAGGAAAGCTTAATTTAAATCAATACCTAAAAGAAAAAAAAAATGTCCTGTTTATGACTGATTAAAAGGACGGTCTGGTGGAAAAGCACATCGCTTTGTGATCGAGGTCCTAGGTTCAAATCCTAGGTCGGACAAATGTAGTTTTTCTAACGAAAATTTCCCAGTATGAGTCCGGAGTCTGTAATTGTGCCCGGTATACGGCAATAGGCTCGCCCCCTATTACATGGGACCTAACATCGTCGGCGAAACGTGGGTGTAATCAGTACACCTCTGCCACCCCCGCTTGGGGAATATAGGCGTGATGGTGTATAATATAAACAGGAGAACCAAGACAAGGAGGGTGAGTTTCCTTTAATTGAATTTGATTTAATTTGGGATTTAACGTCACGCATAAAACTAAGGTGTTGATCCAGAGATGCCGAGATCGATTTTACGTTCCAGATTGAAGTTTCCAGATTAAAACTGAAAATATCTAGTTAGAAACATACCCTAGTATTCGGACCTACGTCCTCGTAATCGCTAGCCCTGTCGTGCGCCACTAGTGTAGAGCATTTCGGGGTATGGCTGGAAATGTCACAATCGGTCAAACAACTTCTTTCTATCTTTCTTTTTTAAAAAAACCTAGCCCCACGCTTGGATTTATTCCTGTATCGTGAGTGCGTTTATAATATATAATACTAGCCCTGTTAATAAACTGTCCCACTGTTGGGCACGGGCCTCCTCTCAAACTGAGAGGGTTTAGGCCATAGTCCGCCACGCTGGCCCAGTGCGGGTTGGCGAACTTCACACACCTTCGAGAAACTCTTAGGCATGTAGGTTTCCTCACGATGTTTTCCTTCACCGTTAAACCAAGTGATATTTAACTTTTTATACGCACATGCTTTCGAAAAGACAGGGATGCGTGCCTGGGTTTGAACCCGAGACCTCTGACTTTGCAGTCCAACGGTCTAACCACTAGGCTATCTCTGCTCACACAACATTTTTACAGCGTTCACAAACATGAAAATTCACATAGACAAATACCCAGACCGAAACAGATAATTGTTGGTCACACAAAGATTTGTCCCGTGCGGGAATCGAACCCGCGACTATTAGACACAGTGGGCGGAGCGATTTAAGCCCTCAACCAATGCGCTAACTCTCTGAATAAGCAAGTTGAATCCCGCTAAACGCTGATCGGTAAAACACTACGGTCTCATAGCTCTACAAACACCTATTTCCTACATATTATCTATGAATATAGGAACTCAACGCCTGCCAACATTATTTTCCCTCACGTAGGCATCTTCAATTCGCAAAACCAGTTTACTTATTTATATCTATATCTTGCTTATATTGTGAATTGTAACTTGGCGCTAGTCGGTGTCACGTCCTTGGCATATGCCCGCGATGCAGGTCTCTATTCTGCATATAATTATGAATATTTTATAGATTATTAGCTATTTATCTTTGTAATTTACTATCGCCTGCGGATTCGCCTGCGCTGCATGATTATACTTTACAGGCAGGCGTTGAAATTTGAAATAAATGGAATATCCTAAGTTGGCGGTCGGTCGTCGTAGCGATCTTAGTCTGGCAGTGAATGTCATCCACTGATGATGATGAAGAGTTAAACTTCGAAAGTGGCTGACTGCCTCGTTGGTCTACTGGCGAATAATGTGCTTTACGATCCTGGGTTCAAATCCTAGGTCCGGCAAATGTATCAGTATCAGTCCGGAGTCTGGAATGGTGCCGGGTATATGGCAATAGGTTCGCCCCCAGTACATGGGACCTAACATCGTCAGCGAAAAGTGGGTGTACACAGTACACCTCTGCCACCCCATTCGGGGAATACAGGCGTGACGGTGTTTATAAAATGGCTCATGTTGCCCAGAAAATATTGTTCATGCTTCCATATCTGGGCCAGTAGACAAGTTGACTATTTATTGATCAGCCGTCGTTAACGCTAATATAAAACAGACCAATGTACGGGAATAATATTTTGTATTATTACATTTTATAACAAAAGCCATGGGGTCCGAACAAACAGCTATCGATTGCCAAAAGAGAATAAAAAACAAACTGTTGCCATTTGCCGTCTTGTAATAAGTTACCAAATAGATATATACACACAAACTTTTGCAATTTGGATTTTATGTATTATCTTTTATTTTAAAAAGTGACTAGTATCACCACAGTATAAGATACTTCAGTAGCATTGGTTGGAGTGTATACTTATATTCTCGACCAAACTTCTCGTCATGTTAGAACTGATTTTGAGACGGACCACAGAAGGTGAAAGAAAAACAAAAAATAAGAGGAGTGTGCATACCCATGATAGTACATATATTTGTAAATGAGTGTGTCAAGGAAATGAGAAGTAACAACGCACTTAGGTATTCAGTATCTCAAATACAATTCAAACTTGTCTAACTATCCGCTTCGCACTATACGTCCCCTATTGTGTCGATATTTAGATTTTACATCGAGTGCGATTCGCGATGTGGTGTGGGGCAGTCGTGCTGTGTGCGGCGGCGGCCATCGCGGCTGCAGCCACTTTCAGCAGCCCACTTGAGGACAAACCGGATAAATACAGTGAGTTTCGCATTTGTGTCATACAGTTTTGTGGTTCACTACCATTTACAGTTTACAAGGCAGTAGGATGGTAGGATAGTAGGTTTAGACCTCAGTAAGGAAAACCTGCAAAAAGAGGCGGATAGTACAGAGCCCAAAATTTTCTATCCGTACAAAGTTTTCTCGCCGCGTATTTTTTATTTTCGTAATTCGCCTTATAGGTACACACTTGCCTTGATCAGGGTAGAGCGAGATTGTGTTTCAACGCCCTTTGGTCGAGGCTTTCACTTCACCTAAATTCTACTTCGGTTTTATGTAAAATAAATAATAATTCTGTCACCAATAAATAATAAGCTGTCACCCAGATAATTTTACAAGAAGTGCAGTTTATGGACTAGGTTCAAGTCTAGCACAGCCAGATTAAACTTATAAAAAGTCTGTAGTTCTACGAATTTATCTAGTGGCAATATTCAAAAATCTAAGGATTTTACAGCATCACCCTACGGATTTTTAAAAATCAGATCTGGTAACACTGCCCTCGCGCCTTCAAAAGGAGCCATCAAAAGCATTTATTTTTTCTCTGGAAATTCTTTTCGCATTTGGATTTTTGTCGCCCGTTGCCACCTGGCGCCTAGAGCGACAGGTCCTCTTGCTCTACCACAGGGCCGGCGCTGCTTTGACGTGGAAGATTCATGATCTATCTTTCAGGTGATGATAAAAGTATCTAGGTCTTCCTCGGATTTATGGATATAGATCTTTCCATTTTTGATCCATAGTTAAAATAAGTCTGTAGGTCAGGTTGTGGTAAGCTGTTGGTGAGTAACGACGCCACGGACCTGAGTTCTCCAGAGCGTCAGACTGGAGTCAGCACCCACCGCGGCGTGTTCTCCTTTTTCAGGTGGAAACAAAAGAAAGCCAACATGCTGAAAGTCCTGCGCTTTACTGGCTTGCCTTAATTGGTGGTACAGAGAGTACCACAGATTCTCGAATCAGATATGTTTACTGAAAACGCTTGATAGTTTCACAAAAGTTATTGACCTATTTACAGAGGACGTGGCTGGATGCTACATCGGGGCATTAGACAAGGTGATACCCATTGGAGAGATTGAAGCCTCTCCTTCTGATTGCACCCTGTATCGCTGCGAAGACAAGTGGTACGATTTTTATACGTAAGTTTATTTCCATGCACCAAAAATCTACTTGCCAATATTTTTTGCAAAGAGGCTTCTATAAGATTTCTATAAGATTGAGTTATTTTGTGCCTGCCACATACTAGAGAAGACACAAATTTTCCGTAGCTCGCATTGGAGCAAATACGTTCAAATACTAAGTTTCAAGATATACCTTTGTGTTTACTGAGATATTCTTTAAAAAACTAGAGAAACATTAGATTTTACTATCAATGAAAATAACTAATCCTGCTGACCCTGTGGTCATCAATTTACATTTTTGTTTGAACTAGCTTCTGTTCTTACTCAATGTTTTCTAGTAGATGGTTCATTGATATTTCTACTTGGATGTTATGTTGCTATTTTGATGGTGTACCAGAAGTTGTTATTCTGTGAAGGATGATTGTGGCCTTAACGTAGATTACAGGACTCGTTGAATTGAGCAGTCACTTCTTCGATCCCCATACGAGACAAATCGTTTTGTACCCCACAAATATTTTTTTCGTAATGTGTGTTTGTGCATTTGAAATTTATTTGTGTGCACCTAAGACACAGGAATAATAATTCTAAGTATAAAGCAAAAAATCGAGGGGTCTGTCCAAGAGTGTGCTCGTCGCGAGTCTGCCAGTCATTATGGCTGCAATCTTGGACCAAAGACGAACCGCAGTGCGGGCTAGGGCGTCCCCCGAGGCGACGCGTACCGGCCCGCCCCCGTCGGTACGAATATAGGTGAAAGCGGCGATGGGGGACGCCACCCATCACGCCGGGCCCGAACTGGCGAGTCGTGGGGTGCAAAGTGCCGAATAGGCACTTGGAATGTAAGGGGTGGTATGAAAGATAAGATGCATGAGGAGATTGATGTGATGAAAGAGATACGCCTGGATGCTCTGTGTGTAACAGAGACTAAGCGGAGGGGAGTAAAACCTGTGTTCTTCCTGATGGAACGACGGCTCTGTGGTCTGAGGTAACGCAGAGCAGTGGGTATCTTGCTGTCCCGTCGCCTGGTCTCTGGAGTGAGAGACTATGGCCTGTGCGATGCGAGACTTCTCTGGGTCCGTTTAAAACTGGGTGTCACTAGAGTATTTTTGGTCGCAGCATATGCTCCCGTAAGCTCGTCGACACCCCAGGACCTTCATAAGTTTTGGGATAATGTCAGGGAAGTTCTGGATCTGGCTGAGGCTAACGAAAAGGTGATTTTGTGTGGCGACCTGAACGGATGGGTAGGAACCAGGCGGCAAACTTGCTGACTGCTTGACGCTGCTCTGGGTCCTTATGGTGATAAGAGAGTGAACGATGCAGGTCAGCTCATTGTAGATGTTTGTTTGGAAAGGGGTCTCCTTGTGTCTAATATGATATTCCAGCGTAAGGACATACATATGTATACGTGGAGAAGGAATGAACAAAAAAGCATGATAGATCTGATCCTGGTTGATAACTGTCTCCGAAGCAAACTCCAAGATACGCGTGCGTATAGAGGCCCCAGTCTTGAATCAGACCCCTATCTCGTAGTTGCGCGGTTTAGTGGTCTGTTCAGGAAGTAGAGGCACTGGCGAGAGCGTATCCCCTTCGAAGACCTTGAAAGAATAAAGGTTGAAAAGTTGCAAGATGAGAGCGTGAGGGGAATGTATGAAGACAGAGTCCGGGACAAGCTTTTGACAGCAGGTTCTTCGGACTCAAATGTAGATGAATGCTGGAATAGCCTGAAATAGAGTTTGGTGGAATCCGCGCAAGAAGTATGTGGTTACGATAAGAAGCCGGTTACACTATGGTAGTTTTCTATATCAGGATAGTTTTAAAAAACACTTGAATAGACTGGATGTTTTACAAAACCAATGTATGCGTGTAATAGGAGGGTTTATTAAAACAACACCGACGCATGTGATGGAATGTGAACTTAGTCTTCCACCACTAGATGTTCGGAGATGGTTTTTGGCGGGCAAATTCTAGATAAAATCAAAATCGTTGGAGTCCAATAATATTATTGAGTTATTAGATAAGATGCTCAAAAGATACACTAGTAGCCATCTAAGAAATAGGAAAAAGCCCCTCCTAGTTTTAGCTCTCGAAGCATTCAAAAATTTGTCTATTAGTACTTGTAAACAGCTTGAAATGTTTTCCTTTAACACATGAATTACTGATGTCGATCTCTCTGACGTTTTAAAACCGAATATAGATTCCGTCACTAATGCTAAAAACACCTATGATGCTGCCATGTTAAAACAAAAATGTTTTAAACTCTTAGACTATTATTCGGATTTCTATAAGATTTAACATTTCCGGAGCCGCATTCTATGACGAGCATAAAGGCACCAGTGCAACATTTAAAATAGTTTCAGGAGTATCAATAATGCAGACAGAACTTTTAGCCATTTCAGAAGCACTATCATACATTGAATCTATTGACCATTCGAATTTTGTAATTTTCACTGACTCAAAGAGTTCTATTCAACATTTGTAGCGCTGCACTTCTACTTTTAGAGGTCGACCAATTGCTTATGTCATTATTAAGACAATATTAAAACTCATCTCCCAAGAGAAAGCAATATTTATACAATGGCTACCATCCCACATTGGGATCGATGGAAATGAATGGGCAGATAAAATGTCCAAACAGGCATGCCATGAGGGTATTGATTGTTCAGTTAGTCCCCACTACTGTGATCGTATTCAATTCGTGAAAAAATCATCTTCAGAAAAGTGGAAAGAATATTTTGATCAACGATCAAAAGAAAAAGGAATATGGTACCGAACGATCCAATGTCAACCTTCTTTTCAACCATGGATTGATAAATGCACCCTTAATAGAAGTGATCTGACCTTATTAATGCGACTTAGGTCTGGACACATGCCCTTGAATAAATTCGCTTATTTAATGCGTAAAGTCAGCTCACCATTTTGTGATGTTTGCAACGAGGATGAGGATACGTATCATATTTTAGCTAGATGTGTTCGCAATCAAGTTCTCAGGAAGCAGCTGGGTGGTGAAATCTCTCTTTCAGATCCTCTGTCTGAGGGAGTGATCTCTATACTCAGGATGGTTAAGTTGGCACTGACTAATAGACGATCTGAAGTGTTTTAGGGATAGTACATTGTGGTTGTAAAGACTCTTAGCAGTAAGACTTTTTCTTAGTATATAACTTAATTTGTGTCTGTTACAGAGTGGCATATTCGCAGTAGCGAATAAACTCTTTAAATAAAGAAAAAAAAAGTATGTGGTTGCTCAAAGAAGCGTAGTACAGCAAAAGGTGATGCATAGTGGGTTGCGGAGTTGCAAAGCTCCGTAGAAAGTAAGAAGAAATCGTGGCAGGACTATGTCTCTTCTTTGAACCTGAATGCCAGTATGACAGAGATGAGGAAAGAAATATACCGGCAATGCAAGAATGCCGCTTAAACTTTAGTGAAAGAAGAGCGTGAAATAGCCAGTATGATTGAGGAGGAGAGGCTGGCGAAGAACTTCGAGAACAACACCAAACTCTTTTGGAGCAAGGTGAGAAAGGCTCGTGGTGATTTGTCAGGCTCCAGAATGGAAAGGATAAAATCTAAAGATGGTGACATTCTTGCAGACACACCCTGTGCTAAACCGGTGGAGTAAATATTTTGGAGAAATGTATGGAGATGCCCCGGATACTGATGCCACGGACGTGCCCAAAGGCGAGTTTGCGGCACCAGAATCAACAGAGGATATCACTATGGAAGAAGTTGAATGGGCGATAGGAAGTATGAAAAACGGTAAAGCTGCGGGAGTAGACATGATATCTGCCGAGATGATCTAATATGGTGGAACTTGCGCCCGGGACGCCTTCCGGGCCCTTGCAAACCTTTGCTGGAAGACCGCTAGAGGCCCTACAGATTGGCGCCGCGCAGTCATAGTACCCTTGTATAAAGGCAAGGGTTGACAACATGACTGCGCCAATTACAGAGCCATCAGTTTGATCAGCTTGGCAGCCAAGGTGTACGGTAAAATTACTGAACGGAGAATGCGCGAGAAGTCCGATGGAATGTTGTGCGAGCCATAAGGGGGTTTCAGGTCCGGAAGAGGATGTTCGGATCAAATTTTCTCCCCCCGCAATATCGTAGAGATCGTAAAATAGATAAACCTAAAGCTCCTTCACATACAGAAAAAACTAAAAAGACCATTAATATATATATATATATATATATATATCATATTCAATTAATATTAAAAAAAATATTAAAAAAAAAATTCTTAATACTAAAAATTCTAATCTTAATAAAACAATTAATAAATGCTTACGTTTAGATACAAAAATCAAATTACCAATTAAATATATTATAATAAAACAACTCAAATATTTAAAATTATCATTAAATAACAATTAAATGTTTTTATAATTTAAAAAAAAATATTGGTCTTGTAAATCAAAAATAAGTAATTTACTTTAAAAACTTCAAAGAAAAAGAATTTCTTTATCTATAATCTCCAAAATTATTATTTTAATTAAACTACTCCTTGAATAAATGACAAAAATATTTTTATCATTAATAATTATTATATTATCAATTATAATAATTTTTTTTAATAATCCTTTATCTATAGGATTAATAATCTTATAACAAACTTTATTAACTTGCTTATTATCAGGAATAATAATTAAAACTTACTGATTTTCTTATATTTTATTTTTAATATTTTTAGGGGGATTATTAGTATTATTTATTTATTTATGTATCAAGAATTGCCTCTAATGAACTTTTTAATATATCAATTATTATAAAATCTTTTTTTTTATTTGTATTTTAATTATTTTTATAATTCAAATTTTTTATATAAATAATTTAATATGAATAAACTTTTCTAAAAATTCTGATATAGAAAATTTTATAAATATATATATATTAATATAAATATTGAAAATAAAATTAATTTAAATAAATTATATAATAATCAAACATTTTTATTAATAATAATATTAGTAATTTATTTATTTATTACTTTAATTGCAGTCGTAAAAATTACTAACATTTAGCAGCGGGCCGGAAAGTTTCTGCGGCTTAATAGATCTGGAAGGCGTTTGACAGAGTTGTGCGAAAGAAACTTTGGGACATTTCTCCAGAGTATGGTATAGATGGCACTCTGTTGCGAACCGTCCAGTCCACTTATGTGGACTGCAAGGCATGCGTACAGGTGGGTGGTAACAGGTCACCCTGGTTTGACGTTGAAATCGGCGTCAAGCACGGTTGCGTGTTGTCCACTAGACTGTTTATAATATATCTGGATAAAAGTCTTCAAAGACTGAGAGCGATGAGTTAAGGAGTAAAAATCTAGTGGTAGGTGATCTAGTGGTAAACCACCTATTATATGCAGATGACGCGGTTGTAATAGCGCCAACAGCCACTGATCTGCAAACACTAGTCACAGTTATAAAAGACGACTGCATGAACAATGCCTTACGCTTGAAAGTAAAGAAAACCAAGGTTTTTGAAAGGGAAGAAACCAGAAAACGAATTTAAGGATTGTGGTTGGTGACGATATGCTGGAACAAGTGAATGAGTTTGTATATCTTGGATGCGCCTTCAGTAAGGATGGGAAATACACCGCTGACATAGAGAGAAGAGCGAGTGCAGGGAACAGGGTGAATGGTGCGTTGGGAAAGCTACTTGGGAGCCGGCACTTAAGCCAAAAGGCGCAGCTGGCCATACGTAACGGAGATCTTGTCCTAACGCTGTTATATGGTAGCGAGAGCTGGGTTTGTAAGAAGGAGAATGAAAGTAGGATAAATGCGGTAGAAATGCGAGCTCTGCGGAAGATGTGCGGAGTGAAGCTGATGGATCGCATTAGCAACAGCGTAGTAAGAAAGCGAGTAGGTATGAAAGATAGTATCGGTGTAAAGATGAGAAAGGGCATGCTCCGCTGTTTCGGGCATATAGAAAGAATGGCAGATGCAAGAATGACAAAACAGATATACAGTGTGAAAGTAGAAGGATGCAGGTACCGGAGAAGACCTAGACTATCTTACCACGACCAAATAAACCGAGTCTTATTTGAAGGAAAAGTTAAGAGTCTCCGTAACTGGCGAGCGTGTATGAGACGAACTATGAGTGTAGGCAGCCAGAGAGGTATGTAAGGAAAGAACCTGTTGGAACTTTGTACTCTCTGCCTACCCCCCAAAAAAGAATATAAACAATCCTACGAAAACTTATCAGACAAGAAGATTTTCTCAAAACATATTTTTTTGTTCGTAGCAGGAACAAGTTGCTTATTCAAACTTTCTCCACTTACGGAAATGCATTTTTTTTTTGTTTTGGGACTAAGTCCGTAACCCATTACCACCATTGTCACTCCTGTAAGCCTGAATCCACAATGGTCTCCTTAGATGACGCCAAAGTTTGAACCTTGGGGACCATTTGTCCCGGAAAGCGTTCTAATTGTCTTGGAACCCGTAACAAATTAAAGAAAAGAAAACAGGAGGAGATGGAAAAACTTGCAATATACCCACAAAGTCGATTTTGTAAATCTTACAAGTTCAAGACTTGTTCTTCATATCCTCAATTTAGATTTAATATCATCGTCACATTCCAGATGTGTGGTAGTAGCCGGTGAGCCTCCCTGCAAGACTGTGACTGAAGCTGAGAAGCCTTACCCTGACTGCTGCCCCAGAATTGAATGTCCAAAACCAGACGAAGTAACCGAGAAATAAAATAGCCAACAGGAATTGTCTAGATGGATTGCGCATTTAAGTACTGTAGAATATTCAGTTCGTAAAGGACATTGAACCCATGCCATCAGTATTTATTTATTTTTTTAAAATAATGGCAAATATCCGTATCTAACGGAAAATTTACAATCTAAAACGAATATTTCTAAGTATTGTAAGTACTTATATCGAAGTCGCCGACATTATACTGAATGTCAACACACACAATATAACCTCATACGTATTAATGGCTACTGAATTATAACCTCAACATCTAATACGTTTTGTGCAATATTGCGATTCCCCCGCTTGTCCATTTAATAATAAATGCCTTAAAAGAATTAATGGGTGATTTGAAATCACACAAGTATTTTTTATTGCTGTTGGTTCTAAGTCAAATCATGTATGGGCGCAGAACAATGTCCTTTACGCGAATATTACACACTAAGAGTTAGTGTCCGACCGAAGGTCGAGTTTGGGCCGAAGCCGAAGCTGATACCGAAGGTTTACTAACCCTAAGAAATTTGGTTCATAATTGGCTAAATTTTTAAAAATTCATGGTGTCTATTATAACGAACTTGTTTTGTTTTGATTTGTTTTTTTACTGGCAATGGCGGCCGGCCGGCGAAACGCTATGTGACCCCTGCCCCCCGCACTTTGCCTCTTTCGCGGCGCTCTCGCGCGTTCGTGACTCGTAAATCGTAACAGAGCGTTTAATTTCGATGCTTGCTTCGACTAAAACTTTGGCTAAAACTTTGGCTTCGGGTCGAAGTTTTGGCCGAAGGTGGCGGAAGCCGAACCTGAAACCAAATCTTCGGTCGGACACTACTTATGGTAGATAAATTGCAGTATGTACATGCACGCACAAGCACACATTGACAGCTTTTAAACAAATTAAAAAATCGAACACTGGCGCCACGCATAAATAGTGCGTAACTGAGGCCGCTTTTAGGCGCCATTTTTGCTAGCAATGCGTCGTCTGGACAAGTCTGTATCTAAGATAACATATGAAATAAAACAATTTTTTTAATTTTCGGTACAGTCTCTCAGTAATGTTTGAAAGCACTCGAAACGTCGGGAACTTTAAAATCATAATCCGAAAAATAGTTTTATTTCTAAGTGTAGAATAATTAAAGGTAATTTACATTATCCCGCAAGGCATCAGGCGTGATGAATTTCGTGAGATTCGTTATAAATAATATATAATTTAATATTAATAAGTACTTAAATGTAGTGCCACTGGATGAGTTTAGTTTATTTTTTATATATGAAAACAAATTAGGTAACAACGAATCGTGACCGTTAATTTAACCTATAAAATGATTTTTCTAAATTTACAGTCAGACAAGGATCTTTTGTCCCGCGGCCAAAAATCAGAAGGAACGACGTCATGAAGCGAAATGTCACTCACAGCGAGTTGCCATTTGCTATGAAACTTGCCGAAGTCCTTTCTAAAATTCGTAACCGTGCGGAGCCACCTGTTGAAATAATTCCCTGAAATTTTTTCATAAATGAGTACCCTAATTTCTTACAAACGCCCCCATATGGCATACACAGGCCGAAAGATCCTTGCAGCACTATATGTAAATTTTTACAGTATATATGTACCATGCTATAATATTCTGATAAAAGTATGTAAATAAAACAAATGTTATAGAAAAATAAACGTCTTTTATTTACGTAATTATAAAACTGAAATCTGTGCAGACATAACAGCAAATCATCATAAATTAAAAGTATAAGGCTATTTACACTCCGAGTAAAATATTGTAATAACATAGTCAATAACATGTAGGCATAGATTCACATAGGTACCAGTCTTTCTTTCTCGCTCAAAAGATCACGTCAAACGAAGAAAGACTGGACTGAAAGCAAAATAATCTTATTTTTGTGTACATCGTTCCTTCCTTTAGCATAGGTAAGCATAGATTATTAGACACGCCGCATTCCAATACGATAACACAAAAAGAATGGTATACTGATGTTGTATTAACTACATTTCTTTCCTACGTTAATTTCAAGTGGTTCAAGCAAGACGCAACAATGTTCATGACTTCGGAACGCGATTCCGACTCTTTAATTTTCAGTCTTAGCAATTAGTTGATTACATATTGGGATATTAAAATGATTGCACTATTATTAGATAGTTTTTCGGCTATAAAGGAATATCAGATTGAGATACCATCAAACTAGTACTTTATTTACACGCGCCTGTTAATCATGATAGGTAGACATTTTTTGTCGATGTAAGAGTTAGCTAGACATTATAAGCAGCGTCATAGTAGGATTTGGCCGCCAGAAGCTCAAACCTCAACAGGGCGCACTTACAGACCCCCCTTAAAAAGGTACAGATCAGTGTTATTTTCAACATCGCAAAATAACAAAACCGGCCGTTATGGCGACTTTTGGGGAGGTCTTTGCTCTGCTGTGGACCACTTTCGACTGATGTTGAAAATTTCCATCGGTCTATACTAAGACTATAGTCTATTCCACTCAGACTTTGAAAACATATACATCTTTTTTCACTCTACATAAAAACGTCGATTTCTTGCCACCAGCATTTTTATTTTAATGTCTTCGGAAATACTGTCAGCTTAATATAACGTTATAAATTGCAATCACAATCACAACATCTCAAGATGATGAACCTCACAGTTTTAACGTTTGATTGACTAAGACTAGGTACTTTTCGAAATACACATCTAATTTAGTATAATCAAGTTCAAAGTAGACCAACGGACCGCATTTAAATACAATCGATTTTCTACACAATAAGTTTTGATGACACATCATTCTAATATTCCCCTGGGTGTATTCACATACCTATCTACTTAGGTATGTACGGAGATTCTTGTGTGGCACTTTCAGTCACGTACAAAATAAATTAATAATAGCTAAGGTTCCTAAAGTTAGAAAAACCGCCCCAATACTCGGTGCGGATAAAATTTACTTTTAATTATCAAAATGAACACTCACCAGTCAGGTGGCTATTCTGTACAACAGGATTTCAAGTAGAACTTAGCACACATTTGAGTCCAGAATATTAATAAACTCTAAAAACAGATAATCAATGTGAAAGTGGAAGGATGCAGGTACCGGGGAAGACCTAGACTATCTTACCACGACCAAATAAACCGAGTCTTATCTGATGGAAAAGTCAAGAGTCTCCGTAACCGGCGAGCGTGTATGAGACGAACTATGAGAGTCGAGGAAGCCAGAGAGGTATGTAAGGAAAGAACCTGTTGGAACTCTGTTCTCTCTGCCTACCCCGCAAGGGATCTGGCGTGAGGTTATAGATAGATAAAATAAACTCTTTGCTTGAATCCTTAATAAAAAACAATCGACACTGGCGTTGATCCCCGATTTAAGTCACCTATCTACCCCAGGTACTATATCTATGGCCTACCCACTTTAAATTGTAATTTATGTGTCGCATTTAAATAACCTTTCGTTCGCGTGGGCGTTTTTTCAACGGGTTGTTCTAATTATCTTTACACATTACTGAGTAGGGGCTTTCATTGGGGTTATGTGTAAAAATAATTGAAGAAACTACTTGAAACGAATTAATTCAGTTATATAATCCAATTCAGGTATATATCAAAATTCGATATTATATAATGGAATTCAGATATACAAGGTGTCACATAATAAACGCAAGACCTCAGACACCCCGATTAGAGAATTGCTTCATAAATTCAAAACGGAAACCAAATATAAAGGATTTAACCATTTTTTTAAGCACTTTTATACCCCAACTAACAATGAAACTTATGGCGCACTCAAGGAGTAAAAATACTTGCAAATTTAAAAAAAATGTAAGATACATATATAATAAAAAATTGTTGGAATCAATCAGTTACCGAATTGGAACAAACTACTTTCAGGTCTTGTGTATGTTACACCTTGTATAATCGACTTCAAGTATATTATCGAATTCAGATTTTATGTAAATCGCAACACCAACAAACGCCAGTGTCGGTAACTTATAATCGTTTTCATATTTCATTTGCACATATTTCCCAAGCGGTTAAAGTTGAAGAGTACACCCACATGTTTGTCATCTAAGGCCCTAAGAGGACGGACCTATCTTTTGTCGGACCCATTTTCAGACTTCAACCTGCGAATAATTTTTTGAGAGAAATATACCAATAACACTTTGTCCGATCTTGGATTCGAACACAGGACTTTGTGATTACCAGATTAACGAGTATGATACCTTCTTATAAAATTAATTGTAAAATTATATAAAGTTTACATATAATATGCTTACATATGTATATACAGTACTATAAAATATACCAGCAAAATAGGAGCCGACAGTGAATTTTGTGTGTGAATGATCTATGCTGTTGTCCGCGGGGCCTTTACAGCTTCACCGGACTAAAGGATAGACGACAGTGAAAGGAAGTCACCGCAGTACTATAGTTATATATTGGCATATCTTTGCGGTTTAAAAACTATATTACTTCTTGATTAATTAGAATCATTAGCTTCGGAATTAAAAAGGTACTTAACAAGGATATTATGGCCCGTGGCCAAAATCGGAACTAATGCTGTCATCGAATGAAATGTCACTTCATGACAGTCGCAGTTGCCGCTAAATATGAAATTCACCAAAGTTCTTTTTTTTTTGGCTTTTGTTTTTTGCCGTAATGGCGACAAGAAGCCAATTTTTATAATTTACTGTTATACTCTATTACTACTTGACATTGGCGAAATACACTGTTAAAGTGTGCGGCCATTAATTAAAATAAGAAGAAGAAGAAAGTTCTTTTTTTAATTAGTAACCGTGCGGACCCACCTGCTGAAATGTTTCCCTGGAAGTAGGAAAATTAAAAAGCGACGTATGGCGATTACTAGAACTGAAATGGACAAGTTGAAAAAGATATGGCGGAATGGTAATATAACTAAAGCCACTAAAACTAGGCTCGTACGAACACTCGTATTCCCCATATTATACGCTGCAGACGTGGACGAAAAGAAGAAAATAGATGCTCTGGAAATGTGGTGCTGGAGAAGAATGCTTGGGATATCGTGGACCGAATTTCGCACGAATGTCTCCATACTCTAAAAACTCGGTATCAAACAGCGTCTATCAGCAATAGTACAGTCTCGCATACTCAGATTTTTCGGCCATGTCTCGAGGCGTAACAGCGACTCCATCGAGCGTCTGGTTGTGCAGGGGAAAGTAGAAGGAACTAGACCACGTGGGAGGTCACCAATGCGGTGGACAGACCTAAATAAGTCCGTAGTGAGAGATGCTTTGATCAAGTGCACCAGAATCTCAAATGATCGAACCAAGTGGAGAGATATCGTAAGGCGACCTACATCAGCGTCCAGTGACTAAACCTCATCGTGACCACGACCACTCTGTCAAGAGTGAAGCGAATAAAAAGGAAAATTTTACTAAATGATAACCCTAATTTCACACCAACGCCCCTCTGTCAATATCATCCACAGGCCAAAATATCCTTGTCGCACCTTGTAGCTTTTTATAAGCAAGCGCCAAGTACATTCCAACCAAACTTAAGACCTCCTAAGGTCATCTAACCTAAGGGCGCTTTAGTAGTGGAATTTCGCTTTTTGTGTGTGTGTGTGTGTGTGAATGATCTATGCTGTTGGCCGCGGGGCCTTTACAGCTTCACCGGACAAGAGGGCGAGCGTGCAACTACTAGGCTCGAGCCAGAAGGGCAAGGGGGCAACTAGCTCAAGGGTGCCTCAAGGAGGAACGGCCTCGGCTTGGGCAGTCGCTATGGGGGAGGGCGTATACTAGGTGTCTCGCCGTGGTGCTCTGCAGCGGCCGACGGGTAAGGGATTCTTCGACCTCGTCGGCGAGGTCGGTGTCTGATCCTGTGTGCGGTATCTGTATCCGAAAGAAGGGATGTAAGGGCATCGGGAGGGTCGGTGAGAACATGCCGCGGACGGAGGTAGCGGTTGATAGGAGGGGAGTTGGGTTCGTAGACGGCGGCGGCTACGATTAGCGGATTACTATGATTGGACGCGTTTGCGAAATATCAGGTTGTCGCCTTTTTACTAAAGGCGCAAATAGGTTCGAGACCGAGATCGGAATATGTGGAATTTCGCTTGAGCTACCCTGATGGTGAAGCGAGATATGAAGACCCAATTTTAACCCACTGAGTATGTACTACGTACGAGAGCAAACACCTTAATCTTTTTTTCGTAGCAAAAGTTAGAGTGCATACATCCTAGTTTACTTTGTGTCAGGTGCTTACCGCGACGTGACACATTTGACTGCTAGATTTTATTTCAAAAATATGCGTTTATGTGCACTTTGATTCCGTTTTTAAACAATTCGAAAGATGAAATATTATTATTTATAAAAACACAAGTAGCCCCCTCTAAGGTTTCGCCACACAGCCGACGCAGCGCAACGGGAGCGCGACGGTGGCGCGGCTTGGGAAGTTGTAATGTACTGAAATGGACACGCCACACTCGACAGCGAACGTAGCCGAGTGCTTCCGTCGCGCTCCTGTCCCGCTGCGTCGGCTATTTGACCAAACCTTTACTCCGCGGTCATCAAGTTAAGCACCATTTTTTGTTTGAAGTAGCATTTCCAGTGCGTTTTCCATAATAATGTCTTAACCGCTACTTTTTCACAAAGGTAAGTTAATATTATGACACTTACTTGATTTATTGACAAATAGAAATCTTTTCATTCTTACAAGCACATGAAAACATTCTGCAATTTCTGACCAGCATCTCCTTTATAATCCTTCTCTAAATACACACATACATACACAGACACAACACATAGTACAAAATTTAAGGCCATAGAATTCCAGTCCTTTAGTTTATGCTAATTTTAATTTTAAGTGTTGCCAATCAAAATAAAAAGTAATAAAAAAATGTTGACTAAAATAATAAAAATGCAAGGGAAAAGGAAAATAAAATCATAGACAAACAGAAATAGTAAAAAATGTATATTTTAATTTCTTTGCAGCTAATAACTGTCAACTGAAGACAGATAAGTATAATTTTGTCATAAGTCATGCATTACATTATTCAACTTGAGTAAAAAAAAACTAATTTGACGTTTAGTTCGCGCCCAAATTAAAAACGTGCGCTTTTTTTATAAATAATCTTAAAAACAAAAAAGTTGTGGAGTATATTAAGACATTAAAATAATGTTTAAACCAAATGTACATACTAAAAACTTAATATTATTAAAACTAACTACATGATATGCATTATAAAAATGTTCTGAAATAAAAAATGTCTTTTCAATTATACTACGAAAACAAATCACTATTTCCTGTCCTTTGTTTCGCCGATTTAGAATTTAAGAATGTCAAGTTTTACTTAAATATCTCTCCGCCTACTCCGCAAGGGATCTGCCGTTAAGGTATAGATAGATATAGCGTTACAAGGATCTTTTGGCACGTGCATGTCAAAGAGGGGGGCGTTGGTAGATGGACTTAGTGTCAAAGATATACAAAAATTTGACATTGATCGAGTCTTACTTATGCTATGCTTAACTTGACATTCTCAAATTAAAAACCTGTTTCTTGGCTATTAAAAATGAGCTATTGGGCGAAGAACAGTAATGGAATATGAAACATTGGCATTGCAACTTATAGTTATATCATAATAATTGTTACAAAGGTCGAACTTAAAAGAAGATTAATTATCATTATCAATGGAGACGTGGTTTAACTGCCTATATTGTTATAAGTCCAGTGTACGTTTTTAAGATAACGAAGAACATATTTATTACTTTTCGTTTATTTGATTTCAAATGGGACATTTGACAGCGGTCGAAATATCAAACTTTTTAATTTCCCATACAAACATCAATCATAGCATTTAGTAAATATGATTTTATCGCGATTCACATTGACTGTATGTTCCCTATAGAAAAATATTTATTTTTCAATTTTTACGTTCTCGACCGGAATGTAGGATTTTTTCATGTGTAATATTCGCATAAATTAAAGAACTTAGTACGGATTTCATTAACTCGAAAATATACACTAGAAATACAACGAGAAATCAACCTAGTCGTCATGTTCATAAGTATAATTTTGTTCTAAAACATCACATTCCAAGGAGTATACAAAGTGAACTAGCATTCAAGAAATAAATGGCAGTGTTTACATACACAAGTAACAATTCATACATACATTTCAGACAAAATCGATTGGGACACAAATTAAATTAAAAATTGTTCATCGTAATAAATCATAACATTTTATATTGGAAATTGATGTAACAGATCTTTATATAGATTCCTTCGCCAGCGTTGTACTAGCGAGAATTTTGTCATCAAGGGATCGATTGTTTATTATACAAGGTGTAAAGAACGGCTGCGCAAACCCGAAATAAGGAATTACACTCATCAATATGAATAACTTTTACTATGAGCCTTTCCAGAAAAGATAAAAAATAGAACTTTCATACGTTTTAGCGGAATAGGTATCACGAAAATTTTGTGAAACAGCTTTTTATTTTTAGTGGGCGTTGCCATAGTAATAGTTAGTTGTATAGAGAGGTATTATAGCATAGTTCAGGTTTCCATTTTTCCCTTACAACCTGTATAGAGATTCTTAGAAATTGGATTTTTGCCATGATTTCGAGATACTATACTTGTCTTGCTCACGCAGCAGACTAATGTGTATAAAAATGAGACAACATGCTGCTTTTATGACAAATAATTACGTCAGATCGTTAAAATATCTGTGATGACGATATATAAAAAAAATCTAAAATCTGGGCATTTTTTAAAATTATAAATTCATATAACATAATAAAATAGCGATTTTTATTAAAAAAATAAAATGAATGTGGAATAAATATATTGGATAATTAAAATTAAATAAGTTGTCAGCCAACTTACAAATGTTGGTCAGTTGTCAAGATTGTATAAGCTTAGTACACACAAGAGTTTCTCAAACGAGATCATCAGTTTCTCGCTCATCGATATAATGCTTGTGGCATTCATAGAACATAGCGGAGTGGCGACATAATCAGAATTTACAACGACGCATACGTAGGATTTTTAGCAATAGCTATGCGCTGTCAAAGTAAATATTTATCTCACAAGAAACTTTTTTAAGGTACAATATTGTACTTAAAACCTCAAAAGCTATGACAAAATGGGTTGTGTTCATGTGCATGTCTAATATTTTTACACCACAGAGTAGTGTCTGTGGGACCTTAGATGTAAATAATTCCACTAATGTAAATCTCTGAATGAATTTCTAAATCTCTAAATGATATCACATAATATAGTACGTTTTTCTCGCCCACACCTTCCAAGAAAAACTCGTGTAAACTAAGCTTTAGTCAATTCAAATGACACTTTTAAACAATTTCTGCGATTTTTTTTCTCATCAATAAAATAATCAACTCGATAGTTTTTTACCACTAACAAATTATCATTTAGGTTATAAATTCTTAATAATATAAAAAATGCGATAACTTATCTACACGTTATTGGCAAAGTCTTATTACCGGTCCCTATATCCGACGGACCGTTGACTAAAACTATTTTTTTATTTTCAATTATTTTTGTAAGAAAAAATCCTTGTCATAAGAAAATTTATACGGAAAGAACTACGATTCGTTGTGGCAACATAACGAATTGTAGAATTAATTTTAGTTCTAAGAAAGTTGGTCTTTCACATCAGCGGTAGACAATTTAATTGATTTTTGGAAGCACAATGGTGCGCCCGAGTAGGTAAAACGCGCGACTTTGATACTGCTAATTAGCTCAGAGTATCGCCTAAATACGATGCAGCATCTATACAGTTGTTAATCGCCGATTTTAATAGTATTATTGTTTAGGCCTTTCTTGATTCATTTAAGGCATTTACAATAGGCATATGTAGTGACATCAGAAAAAAAATGATATTGTCAACCAGTGCCCTTATTTGCTATGATCAATTAAACACGTAACGCGGCGCATTACGATGATATATTAAAATGATCGTGTACAGTATTCATGGCATTAATAAGCTTAGCTAAGCTTCTGTCGCACTATTGCCAGAGTAGGACAATAAATAATTTGGAAAAAAAAATCTTTAAATCATTAGGATTTATTCCTATGCCGTGCGTGCGTTTTACATACACAAATACCCAGACCGAAACAAATGATTGTGGGTCACACAAACATTTGTCCGGTGCGGGAATCGAACCCGCTACTATTAGACACAGTGGGCGGAGCAGCTTAAGCTCTGCACCACATCGTCCGTCAAATTGTGATAAAAATAATTCAGCTTTTATAGCGGTTTATTTATGGTTTAAAAATTACCGACTTTTTAAGTCCTCAAAGCACCCCTGGTCACGGGAGGGTTGAGGCGTTTGACATGCAGTCATTGTTATTCCTGACCTTAGGGGGATTAATTTAATTGCAAATTCAATATAAATTGATTAATCCTACAATATAAAAAAATGGTTAAATAACACCGACTACTGGTTGTGCCGCGGAAGACAAACGGTTTAATGATAGTGGCGTACAAAATATCATTAAGCGATCATTTCACAAAGCCATCGTAACGCGGCGCGTTACCGCTCAGTGACGGTTAGTAAATATAGGAACTGGCCAAGGAGTAGTTCAAATCTAAATCGATTTTTCTTGTGACAATATATGGCTTATCTCACTCATAACCATGGTTGAATTCAGTTCATGTTTAGTCCAGTCAGTATTTAGCCGCTTCGTATGGAAACTCGACTAAAATGTCAGTTAGTTCACTAAGTTTACAGTTTAGGCACATAGATAATATATAAATGGAGATTAATTGAGAATTCAGGGAATTTGGAAAATATAAATCGTCTAATTCGTAGTCAATCATACTACATGAGTAATTTTGTTTTAGCCGATACAAAGAACTATAGATTCGACTGTATCACGCGGTCACAGGTGACTATCTTTTGGAATTAGTGGCATAGCCAACACTAACAGTTATCATTGTTTGACGTTGCAAACATTGCAAGTGCCTTTTTCTCACCATTTAGTGGATTATTAGAATTTAGTCGATTGCAACTAAAACACTCTACCTCTCAATTATTTGTAGGTAACATATTGGAAATTTGTAATCACAAAATGAGGCCATGATGTTCAAACAATTCACGTCATCTTCTATAGTTTGAATGCTTATCAATCTCATGAAGGCGACTTTCATTAATATATAGTCTCAGTCGATTGAACTGGAAGACCCAGACGATGGAACTTTATTTAATTATTGTATTGCAAAATCGGTCAGTCAAAATTCATTAAATTAATTTTGGAAAGAGTAATTGCGTATTTTGGTACTACACTGTCTAGGAAGACAATCGTACCTAAGTTTATTTCATTTGTATTCATTTATTAATTTACAATAGAGTCTCACTAGTCCGGCATTTCATTAGCGTCCAATATTCCGGCACCCTCCGGCCGCGCCTCCCTGACCGTTCTGCGCACACGCTCCGGCATTATTTTATTTATTATAAACTTTTTCATACAATCCAGTAATCCAAAAATTCCCATAGTCCGTCACCACCGAGTTTCCAATATGCCGAATTAATAAGACTCTACTGGTATTTCAAAATTACAAATTTATAAAAAAAACTCCTGAACTTGTATCGCAGCAATCTGAATTTAAAAAAAATTACACATTCACATTAGACCATAATATGTTTTACATTTTTATCGTAGGACACTCAGTCAGATTGTAATTATAATGAAGTAAAAAACATCAATTTTTTAATAAGCGAGATTCTATTCTACACCGGTAGTCGGACGCACCCGCCGTCATGAGACATAAAAGCTAGGCTTATTGTGCTATGGAGTAGGCAGTGGTTGTGGAGCTAGCTGGGCTGCGCGTGCGCCGGCGCGGGCGGCACGGGCAGCACGGCCACGCTGACGGGAGGCGCGCGCGCCGGCCGTCACGCCCGCGGGCCACCTTTCTCTCCCATGCGCTTCGCTAACTCGAGAATAAACTCCCTGGAGATACAACAAATAAAAAAAATACTAAATTACAACATCATTTTAAGACGGTATATATACGGTATATTCGAGACTTAACACAAGTATGTAGAAATAATACCATATGTGAGCTAACCAATTTGGTCCAAAGTACCAACTTGTATCTCGAGTTCATTTGATCCTAAGTGCCAAATTGCATATCGGGGAGATGTGATCAAACACATCACCGACTTTTATATGAACTAATTCTCTTGATCAAGTGCAGTGCAGAGTTGCGTTCGAGCTAATTAATCTGTTTGATCAAGCACAGTATCAAGTTTTACATTGTTACATGAGCTAATTCATAAGAGCAAGCCATTACCAACTTGTATATGATCTAATTCAATTGATCAAGCACAATATATTTACGAGCTAATCCAGATTCAATGTATCAACCCAATAGAAGAGTCCATTTAATCAAGAAAATAACAAACTTGCATATATTGAGCTAATAGTTCGCTTGACATACAGTACCGCGTTGTAAATGAGCTACACTATTACATAATACCGACCTGTATATAATAATATCAGCCTATACTGCCCACTGCTGGGCAAAAGCCTTCTCTCACAAATCGAGTTCCTCTGGTGATTCTAAGATATATGATAGCCTACAACACCGACGATGAGGTGCTGAAGGCCATCATAAATCAAAACACTGAATTGACGGATACAGTCTCTCTTCTGAAGCGACAGCGATCAAATCGAGAACAAGCTATCTTAATGGAATACACCGGCGAGAGAGATTAGGTCACACTCCACCACGCGGACCCAGTGCGGATTGGTGGAGACAGGTTTGTGGCCACCTGCTGTTGGAACTTATCAAGCCGCCTTTAAGGCTTCCAACTCGGCTTAACGACTACCACATTAAGTGGTAACCGGGACCAACGGCTTAACGTGCCTTCCGAAGCACGGAGACGCTCGAATATGAAAATGCCACAAACGGTCACCCATCTCAGGCCGACCGAGTCGAACGCTGCTTAACCTTGGTGATCGGTAAGAACACTGTGGTCGCACAGCGCTACGAGCGCCCCAATGTTATGTTATGTGCTAATCCGCTTGATCAAGCACTTTGTATACGAGCTAATCGAATTGATCAAAATATCGTATTGATAAGTATACTTGTCCATATATGTGCTAGTTAGTTTGATCACGCGCCTTACCGACTAATAACTTGTTTATGAGCTAATCCATTTGATGAACCGCAATACTAACCTGTATATGAGCGGGTCCATGTTCCTGGCGAGCATGTAGAGCAGCCACCAGTCGCCCAGGTCGGCGCGCCGGGACACCACCACGGCCGTCTCCATGGCCAGCGTGCGCGAGCGCGCGTGCAGCAGCCGCGGCCGGACGGACGGCACGAAGATTATCACCAGCCTGGAACACAGAGGAAGCCAGATATTACTACTCTTTACTAAAAAACATACACACACCGTGAGTCTATATTCCGCAAGAGGTGACCCACCCAACCTAACATAGTAATGTTAGGTTATATGTAATGGGGGGGGGGCGACCTATACGGCCATTGTACCGAGCACAATGCCAAACTCCGGACCGATGCTTGAAATATTTCAATTTAATTAAAAAAAATTATACCCCACACTAGGATTTATTCTTGTGTCGTCGGTGTGTTTCACATACACAAATACCCGGACCGAAACAAATATATGTGGGTCACACAAAGATTTGTCCCGTGCGGGAATCGAACCCGCGACTATAGAACAGTGGGCGGAGCGGCTTAAGCGTTTAACCACTGCGTCCGTCGCCAAATTAACCTACATTGAAATTAAATTTAAAAAAAAACGCCATCTCGCTTAATTCACCAAAACAGAGTGCCAGAGATGTATGTACTAAGTATACTCAGATTTCGCCGACGATGTTAAATCTTAATGTAATAATCTTAATAAATAAATTAAATATGTATGGCATCCGCGGTAATATACTAAATCTAATGAAATCATAATAATAATAATAATACACTTTATTGCACATAAAATATTATGACAGGGAACAAGATCGAACATAGTTATGTTGGTACAGTAAGGCGGCCTTATCGCTTAAAGCGATTTCTTCCAGGCAACCTTTAGGTAGAGGACAGAGATGTTAAAAAAAAAATGGAAATGGGTAAGGTGCAACAATGAATATAATAACATAAAAATAAAAAAGAAGTAAAATAAAACAAAAAGAACCTATTATACATTACGCAACTGAATGACGAAATAAATAAATATAAAGGAAAGGAGAAACGAAAGAGATACGAGCAAATGTAAAAAACTAAAATTAAAAGGGAACTTGCTAAAGGTGTTAGGTCTGCAGGAAATGTGCTTTAAGATCCCGCTTAAATATTTCCCGGGACTTAGCACGCCTTATAGAATCAGGTAAGGAGTTCCAAAGTCGAATACTTTGGACAGTGAAGGAATTAGTAAAGAAGTTAGAAGAATGGGTAGGGATAGTTAGGCGAAGTGTCGAAGAGGAACGAAGTTCACGCGACTGAGTAGTGGCGAGAAAGGAAAAACGTTCCTTAAGATACATTGGAGTGCACGGGTTAAATAAGATAGAATAGAGTAGTGATAGTACATGCATATTCCTACGGTGATGGACAGGGAGCCACTCAAGTTGAGAACGGAATTCGGATACGTGGTCATATTTACGTCTATCTATCTATCTATCTATAACCTCACGCCAGATCCCTTGCGGGGTAGGCAGAGAGTACAGAGTTCCAACAGGATATATTCATATTATACAGTTACAGTTCATATTTACGTAAGCCGAATATAAAACGAATGCAATAATTCTGAAGTCTTTCGAGTTTATTAAGAAGCTCCACTGTCAGGTCAAGGTAGCAAGAATCAGCGTAGTCAAGAATAGGCAACAGAAGGGATTGTGCAAGCGCAATTTTAGTATTGACAGGCAAGAAATTACGTAGGCGTCTAAGTGAGGCTCCTGAAGCGAAAATCTTCCTGCTAACCTCAGCAACCTGCGGTCTCCACGACAAAGTGTTGTCAAAGATAACCCCAAGATTTTTCACCTTGTCGCAGTATGGACCCCGTCGAACGTAATCGCAGGAAGTTGATCAAAGTTAATTCGAGACATATACCAAGGGCTGCCTATCACAATAACTTGAGTTTTGATCGGATTAACTGCTAGGCCATGTGACTTACTCCAAGAATTAATAGAATTTAGGTCGCAATTTATAGTTTGGATAGCAGTCGACAGATGATCAAAAGCAGCCTGCGAGTATATTTGTAAGTCGTCAGCATAAAGATGATACGATGACGTTAACTCATTGGTAATTGAGTTGATAAAGACTGCAAAAAGCAGCGGAGATAGCACACCCCCTTGCGGTACGCCGGCGGAAACTTCACACCAAGAGGAAAAAGTATCGTCTATGCGAATACGTTGCCGACGCCCAGACAGATAGCTACGGAACCAGTCGATCGCCAAAGGAGAAACATTAAGGGAACGCAGCGTAGCAAGCAAGATATCATGATCGACTGTGTTAAACGCATTACTGAAATCAAGAAGAGTAAGAAAAGTTAGCTGCTGATTTTCCATACCAAGCCGAATGTCGTCAGAGATGTTTACTAATGCAGTAGTCGTACTATGACCAGGACGAAAACCAGATTGATATGGGTCAAGGATATTATGATCATTCAAGAACCGACTAAACTGATTCTGAATGAGTCGTTCAAGAACTTTAGATAGGAAAGGGAGAATAGAGATTGGACGGTAGTCTGAGGAGGATCCAGGGTTAGCCTTTTTTGGTAAGGGAGTCACTTGAGCGTCCTTCCAGCAATTAGGAAAGACACCAGTCGTGATGGAAGAATTAAGGATATGAGTGATAATGGGGCATAAGGAGTCAAGAATAGGTATGATCATATTACGACTAATACTGTCATTTCCGACGGCATTTGAAGTAATGGAAAGAATACTATTTTTAACATCATGTTCAGAAACCGTGGTGAATAAAAATGAAGGATAATCAGGGGCAGTCTGTGCATTAAGTAGATGAAGCGTGTTACCTTTAATAGTATCATCCAAAACTGACGACTTAGAGAAATGCTGGTTAAGTTGGTCCATATCGATGTCACTTAATGCAGCATCTTGTGGAGATTTACCTACTCCTAAGGTCCGAAGGAACCTCCAGACTTTAGCGGGATCACCGTTTTCAACAGAGCGATGGATGTGACGCCTCTGTGCATCCCTGCAAGCTGTGTTACATCGGTTCCTAGCCCGATGATATTTGTCCCGGTACTTATCCCTGGAATCAACCTTGTATCTCGACTTAGCTCGATTCTTCTTATCTATGAGAACCTTGATGTCTTCAGTAAGCCAAGGAGCAGGAAGATGCCTCATTTTAACTTCACGGATAGGAGCATGTATATCAAAAAGTTCTGTGAGTAGTATATTGAACATAGCAATCTTATTGTTAACCGTTTCCTCCTGCTCAACCACAGACCAGTTGACTTTGCCTGTATCTTCTTGGAGATGATCAAGGTTCATTGCACCAAAATTGCGCTGCAGAAAAGTCTTCGGTTTAGTTCTAGGCGGACGAATCTTGTAAGATAGAAATATTAAATCATGATAGGAGAAAGCATCAGCACTATATTGGCCACATTTGACAACATGTTCAAGAGAAGAGACTATAATTAAGTCTAATAGGGAAGGAGTAGAGTTTGGGGCATGATGAGTTGCTGTAAGTGGGAGAATATGCATATTACTAGAATCTACTAAACCTTTCAGATTACGAGCCCGGGAATCATTCTTGAGTAAACAAGTGTTGAAGTCGCCCATAATGATAGAGTGTACATATGACGGGGTAAGGTCTTCTAGGAGGCTTTCAAAAGAAGAAAAGAAATTAATATGAAGAGAGGGGCAATAATAAACCCCCAGAAGGACTTTGTGATGATTTAAAGTAACTTCAATGAAGAGGTGTTCCGCTGTATTAGGCGGAGGAGGCTGCGCTGATTTACTTACTATGGAGTACGGAAGATAGTCCCGGAGATAGATAGCAACACCACCGTAGGAACTACATGTACGGTCATTACGAATTAAGTGAAAACCAGGAAGAAAATAAGCAGAGGAGGGAAGATTAGGCCGTAGAAAAGATTCAGAGATCAAAATCGCATGGATATTTTTGTTGTCCATGGTCAAAACTAAATCCTGATAGTGGGCGGGAATGCTTTGAGCATTAATGTGCACCACGTTAAAGTTCTTAGTCACGTTCGCGTATTCAGAAACAAGAGCATCATGTAAGGAAGGTGCAACGCTACGAAAGCTGTCATCACTCTCTGAAGAGGAACAAGATAGAAAGGTATCAATAGGGTCAAGATTTAAAATATTGTTGTCGTCATTCATTACAAAAAGTATAACTTTAAAAAAGGTATAAATAAATATATACTAAAATTAAATATTTAAAAAAAAAAAAAAATCTACTGTCGTCTACCTGCCAGCGGAAAACGCAATTGGCTATTTAGTATATTTACAAAATAGTAATAATAAATAAAGGGAAAAAAAGCAGCAGAAATATCCTATCACTATGAGAAATACAATGAAAAGTATTACAACCATAAACAGTGTCTATGGGGCACCCAAAAATAATAAAACCTACGACAATTATTATAGGACAAAGGAATTGACAAGTTACATAAAAATAATTTGAAAATGTAGAAAAATATAAGTCAAAAGTAATATAAAAATAACTCTTAAAAAGGAAAAAAAAAAGTTAATTCTAAAAGCATAATACCCAAACCTTAAATCCAAGACTTAATATAAAAGCAAATGTAGGGTTTTTTTGGCGGGAAGTCGAAGAGTGATGTTGTCAATTTGTTTTAATTTCCAAAACTTGTGTTATTTCGACTAATAATGTCTAATGTTTGTGGAATATTAACCATTATATGTTCTTATATGTGCATGAGTGCAGGTAATTGTAACAAAGTGATAAAACGTGCCTTTTCGACTTCCCTCAAAACGGCCGTTGCAATTGGTATGTAAAGTATCCACCGCTTTACTATCCAGGGTGGGGTACTTCATAAATTTCATTATCATCGTTGTCATCAAATTCATTGGGGAGTTGAATTAATTTAAACAAACTCGATTATATATTTCACTGGACACTGGCAAAATACACTTATAATTAGTGTGAAGCCATAACTTGAAGAAGAAGAAAGCAAATGTCACTTTGACAAGACAGATGTCAAACCGAGAAATAGTTTTACGAACCTACACATATCAGAATCGTAAAAATCGTAAAAATCATAAAAAGTAACTGTATGTAAATAATAACTTACACATAAATAACCTCTAGTCCTGTTATATTATCTGTTCTGTATGTTATATAGGTATATAGTTTTGAAACAATACAGTGGGTACAAAAAGTAAATACAAACATTGATTATCAAAAACAAATAGGCACCCAAAGACCAACCAAATCATGTTTTTTTAGCACGGGGCTTTGTACGTACACTGCGTTTGTCTTTACTAGAAGAAGGACCGCTTCCGTCTTCAGGAGGAATCATACACGGGACAGCATCAAGCTCAGCGAAAGTGCGGAATTGGTGCCGTTTACCCCCCGGCTCAGCCACAACCACGGTGCCGTCCCTCGTCCAGCAATTAGCCACGCCATGACGTCTCCGAGCTTCCATAAACACAGCGTGCCGCTCCTTTGTTAAGAACTCGGACAAGGTTAAACCAGTACCCTTTAAACCGGTCTTGGCAAACCATACCCGGTTTCGCATATTAAGGTCGCGAAACTTAATTAGAAGCGGCCTCGGCTTATTGGAGTTGGGCCTACCAATACGGTGACAGCGGCTGACATCGGGTCTGAGATCTCCAGTGTTGAGATGTTTGGAAGCGATATCCAACAGAATATTTAATGGGGATTCGTCCTTCTTCTCTGCCACTCCATGTACTAGCAGCATTTTGCGACGGCTCCTCATCTCTAGGCGTTCATAGGCCTGCGCTAACAGTGCTACCTGCCGCTGCAGATTGCCCAGCGCTTCAACTATGAAGGACCTAAACTCTGTGAAATCTGCTGCCACAGTGTCTGGCTTGATACCTGCCGAAGCTGCCTTTTCCAACTTGGAATCGAATTGTGCCATCTTGGAGTGAAAGACAGATGCCAATCCCTCGATGGTGTGTTGCAGAGCCTCCATATTGATGTTTTGAGGTTATAAGAAGTGTGCTTGAGTGTGAAACTTAGTGTTAAGGATAATTAGATTATGGATATTTGCACTTTCCACTAGCACGTAACTTTATCTACCACTTCATACTATTTATAACACTGCAAACAACTTATAATTAATTTTATTTAATTAAAATTATAGGGAACAATGTGTTTAGTTTTCAACCTACCCGATTAATTGAAATAATATAAATCATACTTAAGTAATCGAAAACAATACACTGAAATATCACAAATATGTCAAAAGACTGCCCATGAAAAAAAATATATATCCCAAAGTAAATTAATAAAATACGGAGTGCCACAGGGCAGCGTATTAGGACCTTTGCTCTTTTTATTGTATATAAATGATCTGCCGACACATATCAATTACCCTACAATACTTTTTGCTGACGATAGTACAGTTGTAGTAGAATGTAACAATAAAGAAAATTATGAATCCGAAATAAATATGACATTAAGTACTATAATTGAATGGTTGACTAATAATAATTTGAAAATAAATCTTGACAAGACAAAAATTATGCACTTTACTCAAAGAATTAATGATAGGATCATTAATGTCAATTATAAGGGTGAATCCATAGATACTGTAAGTGTTACAAAATTTTTAGGAATTTACATAGATAAGAATTTGACATGGAAATCGCATTTAGATGAAGTTTGTAAAAAGTTGAACAGTTCCGCATATGCATTATACAAATTAACTAAAATTGTAAACCGTGATACAGTTCTAGCTGCATACCATGGGTTCGTTGCATCAACCCTAAGATACGGTATACTTTTTTGGGGGAATGCACCATATAAAGACAATGCATTTAAAGCACAAAAAAATGCATTCGTGCTATATGTAACTTAGAGTCGACAACAAGTTGCGAACCTTATTTTAAAAATTTAAAAATACTTACTCTACCTTCTCTATTTATTTACGAGGCATGTATATTTGTCAAAAGCAACATAGGTTTAAACAAACCTGCGTTTAAAAGTCGTTACCGGAAACTACGCGATAAAAATACCCTGCAATTAGAAGTGACATTCGGAAAGACTGCATTAATGAACAAAAGTTTTCTTTGCATGGCACAAATTATATATAATAAACTACCTGACGATTTCAAAGAAACGAATATTTCACTATTTAAAAGAAAATTGCATGTTTTTTTAATAGATAAATGTTATTATTCGATTAATCACTATCTTTCCGAAATAATTAATATTGTATAGCATTTTTCATTGTTTTTTTTATTTTTTTTATCAATTATGATATTAACTTATTAACCCGAGAACTTTCAACTCGAATTGTCAAACCGCTTCGAATTGCTAGACAGCAGCGCATCAGTGGACGAAATCAACAATAGGTTTGTAGAGACTGTCCATACGGTCGGGTCCAAGCATTTTAAGCCCCACCGTAAAAATAGGCCTCAAAAGCTATCTGACTACACCCGAAACCTTATGGCTGAGCGACGTACCATGACACTCCAAACCTCCGATGATGCTAAGTCCTATAGGCAGCTCAATGGACAGATATTGAAGTCCTTGCGACACGATTTACGGTCCTTCAATACAAGACGTATTGAGGATACCATAGAGCAGAACAAGGGCTCCAAAGTGTTTGCAAGAGACGCGTCTATTGGGCAAAGCCAGTTGACGAAGCTGAAGACGGAGGACGGAAACGTAACGTCGAATAGGTCAGAGGTGCTCAGGGAGATAGAGAGGTTCTATGGGCAGTTGTATACCTCAGTAGCTGAACCTGTTGTTGACTTGGTAAAAGACCCAAGAGCCAAGCTAACCCGACACTACACAGAAGATATCCCGGACATCAGCCTGTATGAGATTGGGATGGCTCTCAAACACCTTAAAAACAACAAAGCGCCGGGTGAAGACGGAATTACCGCAGAGCTTCTGAAAGCGGGCGGATCGCCGGTGCTTGGGGTCCTTCAGAGGCTGTTTAATTCCGTCTTGCTCGAAGGAAAAACGCCGGAAGCGTGGAACAGGGGTGTGGTGGTACTCTTTTTCAAGAAAGGTGATAACACTTTACTGAAGAATTATAGGCCCATCACACTGCTGAGCCATGTTTATAAGTTGTTTTCGAGAGTCATTACGAATCGTCTCGAACGCAGGTTTGATGACTTCCAACCTCCCGAACAAGCCGGTTTCCGGAAAGGCTTTAGTACCATAGACCACATACATACGCTGCGGCAGATTATACAGAAGACCGAGGAGTATAATCGGCCACTATGCTTGGCGTTTGTGGACTATGAGAAAGCCTTCGATTCGATCGAGACTTGGGCGGTTCTTAGATCTCTCCAGCGATGCCGCATTGACTATCGGTACATTGAGGTGTTGAGGTGCTTGTATAATAACGCCACCATGTCAGTCCGAGTACAGGGGCAGTGCACGAAGGCGATCCCCATAAAAAGAGGAGTAAGGCAGGGAGACGTCATTTCTCCGAAACTGTTTACGGCCACCTTAGAGGACGCCTTCAAGCTCTTGGAATGGCAAGGACTTGGCATCAACATCAATGGCGAATACATCACTCACCTTCGATTTGCCGACGACATTGTGGTCATGGCGGAGTCGCTGGAAGATCTAGGACGAATGCTCGGTGACCTCAACAGAGTATCTCAACAAGTGGGTCTTAAAATGAACATGGACAAAACGAAAATAATGTCTAAAGTCCATGTCGTACCCACCGCACTCACCGTTGGGAACTCTACTCTTGAAGTTGTCGACGAATACATTTACCTGGGACAGGTAGTCCGGTTAGGTAGGTCCAACTTTGAGAGAGAGGTCAATCGACGAATCCAACTCGGCTGGGCAGCGTTCGGGAAACTGCGCAACATCTTCTCATCCAAAATACCTCAGTGCCTTAAGACTAAAGTTTTTAGTCAATGTGTGTTACCAGTGATGATATATGGATCAGAGACGTGGTCTCTTACAATAGGTCTCATGAAAAAGCTCAGAGTTGCTCAGCGAGCTATGGAGAGAGCTATGCTCGGCGTTTCTCTACGCGATCGAATCAGGAATGAGGAGATTCGTAGAAGAACCAAGGTCACCGACATAGCCCTTAAGATAAGCAAGCTGAAGTGGCAATAAGCGGGCCACATAGCGCGTAGATCGGACGGGCGTTGGGGCAGAAAGATTCTAGAGTGGAGACCACGTATTGGCAAGCGCAGCGTGGGACGACCGCCTGCCAGATGGACCGACGATCTTGTGAAAATCGCAGGAAGTCGTTGGATGCAGGTGGCATCGGACCGGTTACGCTGGAAAGCGATTGGGGAGGCCTATGTTCAGCAGTGGACAAGTATAGGCTGAGATGATGATGATGATGATGATGATATTAACCTATATTTTTTATTTCTTTACCTATTGTTCAATATTAATATTTTTTTTATTCTACTTCTTTATAATTAATTAATTAACTATTGTTTGATATTAATATTTTATTCAAATACTCTATTTTTAATTAATGTGACATGATAAAATGTTTATTAAAATTTGTACGCCAGAGAGCAAAACATAGTGCACTGCTAATTATATAATTGTAAGATCTCACCTGTAACCTATGTTTTACAAATAAACTTTACTTACTTACTTACTTACTTACTAGGGTGCAAGACTTTTGCATTATATCCAACACAGGAAACGTAAAAAATCATTTATTTAGCCAAAAAAGGAACTTACAAACTTCATCAATAATTCCTACCTTGTATTATCACGATTTTAGACTCTGCATTAATACTGTGAATTTTTTGATAGAATGACCCCGATATCAATTTGTCAGATCTAGGATTCGACCTCGAAATCTCATAATCCCCAACAGCCCCTAGACCAACGAAGTAATCTATATGATCACGCCAGATCTTTTGCGAGTTTGTCAATCAGTGCAGAGTTATAAGTATTTTTAAGTAATGTAGGATGGGATGAAAAACAAAGTAACATTATCTATGCGATAATAATAACCGTAAAGTAATTTGGCCTTATTACGAGACGAACGGTGCAGTAACTGTTTGTTGATAGCGCACGCGCCGGTAAATACGCTTTGTTTATTGTTGTTCCTTGTAACCCACTTGTAAGTTGACAAGTGATAAAATTGTTACTTATGAGCGACCAGCAAGTTCCAGTGAGTAGATTTACATCATTATTTGGGTTAAGATTTAAAATAGTTCGAAAAGTTATGTGAGTTCAATCTCTCGTCTACGATTTAAGAGACGCAATCATTCAAAATTTAGCAATCTATTGGAAAAACATGTGCATATTAAAAATTAACTATCATTTGATTTAAGGGTGAAGGAAAACATCGTGGGGAAACATGCATGCCTAAGAGTTTTTTGAAGGTGTGTGAATTTCGCCACCCCGTACTAGACCAGCGTGGTGGACTATGGCCTAAACCCTCTCAGTTTGAGAGGAAGCCCGTGCCCAACGGTGGGACAGTTTCTTAACTGGGCTAATATTATTGTTATTATTGTTGTTAAAGATAGGTTGCAAACCAGTCCCTTCTATTTGCCAGGCTATGGTTGTCAACTGTAGCGTAAGTCTCATACATAACAAACTCAAATTATTGAGTGAGACTTTGGAGATAGAAACTTCTACACCTTTGGTCACAGACGTGATAAATGATGCAAAAAAGAGTATTTAAAACCTATGACAAGCAGTGTAAGCGCCACAGCCAGTATGATGTATAAGAACCATTGAAAGATATCAAAGTCAATAGTCAAAGTCAATAGTTTAGCCACCACAGCATCCTTGAGTGGCAATGATTGGGAACCAAAAGTATTTTGTAGCTTGTATTCTTAAGAAACATACTTATCATACTCGGGCGTACCGTACCAAATCAAGCAAACCACTTAAAGTAACATATAACACTGGAACTAACCTGTATATAACCAGTAAAGCGAGCACAACAGCCAGTATGATGTACCAAAACCACAGAAAGATGTAAGTCTTCTCGTTGACGATGTTCAGTGGCAAGATACACAAGCTGTCGTGCGTCTGGATGCTGCCCGAAGCACCGAACTTGTGGAACGTACACTTCGTCATACGGGGGAAGACGTAGATCATTGGATCGTATCTGGAAATAGAGAAGATATTTTTTATACCTAGAAATTAAGAAAATATCCTGTAAGGGGCAAGTTAACAAAAATAGGTGACTGTCATCACAGTAAAAGAAGTTCGTATTATTATGTGACCAGAAACGAAGTACGATTGAGTGAATAAAAACCGTTACACCAACGTACATTCCCCAAGTGGTGGTGGCAGAGGTGCACTGTGTACAATTACGTGATCGATATTACGCCCCAATATAATAGAGGGCAAGCTAATTGCCATTATACCGGGCATAGCTCTAGACTCCGGATTGAAACTGGGAATTTTTCAACTTTTCACAAAAAAATCTACACCTTGTCCGAGCTAGGATTCGAATCTAGGACCTCGTGATCGTCACCTGCACTATGCCCCATTAGACTAACGAGACAGTCTTAGGGCGACACATCCGTCGCTCTTAGCATCAGCAATCGGCGGTTTTGAGACTCCATCGATGCTGTATCGCGTTTTGATAACTAACTGCGTTCGATCGTGATATCAAAATCGGCATATCGCAGCTTCGACATTCTAAAAAGCAACTAAATTGCCAATCGCCTATGCTAAAAGAAGCAGTTGCTACTTTGGTCCTAACAGGAAAATGTGGATATCAGGTACCTCTCGTCCTGCGGTACTTCACTGTACCCCAACACCCTGGTTCCGTACGAGAAGAACTCGCCGTCGAAGAAACTGTCCATCATCCACAGCTGCAGCACGATGTTCACCAGGCAGAGAAGCTCGCAGCCCCAGTATCTCAGTGCGTATAGCTTGTGCGTCTGTGGAGAAGAAAAAATTATATAAGTTTAGGCTAAATGGCCAACATTGTCTGAAGAGAATAGTTGGAGAGAAGAGGAGACCTCTGCAAGTGGGCCATATGTTAGACACATGTTAATTTAATTACGGCTATGGTAGTTCGCTCGCCTTGAAAGCTAAAGGTTTGAATATCAGCTCGCACTTTTAGCATTTTCGAAAAACTTAATTTTGAGTTTATCACAGGCTGATAATCGTCTCGTCTAAAGTTTGATGAAGTTTCGTTGGTGGGTAGTCCACTTGTATAGAAGGTTTGATTAAGTTTCTATTGCGTCATTCAATATATTTTAATCTAAGTCACATTTGACAAAGATATTTGACAAGTCTTATACCAAACCGTAAACTAACAAGTTTTAGGAAGAATGGCGTCAGACTCAAAACTTGGGTGTACTATGCACAATCTTCTCTACTTCTTCGAGAAGGTTTAATTTAAAGGCAAAATAAACCACAACTCCACGCCTACATTCCCCAAGCGGGAGTGACAGAGGTATTTTGCCAGCGTTGTTAGGTGCGAATGTATTGAGTCTATTGTGATTAATTTGGACGACAAGAAACCTTTCTTCGATCTAGGATTTGAACTTAAGACCTCGCCATCGCCAGCCGCACCAAACACTACTAGACCACAAAGCGCTTTAAGGTAATATCTAGTAGTTATTCATATTTATTTTATTATCCCCACAATTTTATACAAGTTCAATTCTAAAGACCTTTCACCGCAGCCTCACCACGTCCAGATTCCCGGCAGTAAGATATAAACCCCATTAGGGCATCGTATTAACATTCCTGAGGAGTGAACAACCGCTTAATGGAGCCGACGAGTCATAGGGTCCAGCGACAGATCTAATTGAACGTGCAGAGATGCATTGGTATGGCCTACTCTTATATAGGGCCATAACAGATTAGATACGTTTAGATGATGTTCGGAAGCTCGCTGCCGCGTCCTAACGCTTTCCTCCGCACAGATCATCGTTATATTATTTGTACCGAAACACGACCCGAATATAAGAGCATAAGTGAAAATACAAAATATTACCCCAAAACTCTCTGCATCTATACAAATATATAAAGGGGAAAGACTTGTTTGTTAGAGATAAACTCTGAATATATATATTAAACTCAAGGATAGATTGAAGCAGTGATAGCCTAGTGGTTAGACCGTTGGACTGCAAAGTCAGAGGTCTCGGGTTCAAACCCAGGCACGCACCTCTGTCTTTTCGAAAGCATGTGCGTATTAAAAATTAACTATCACTTGCTTTAACGGTGAACGAAAACATCGTGAGGAAACCTGCACGCCTAAGAGTTTCTCGAAAATGTGTGAAGCGTGTCCTAGAGTGAAGACCGCGACTAGGTTAGCGTAAGGTAGGACGGCCCCCAGCTAGATAGACCGACGACCTCAAAAAGGTCGCTGGGACAGACTGGATGCGGAAGGCGGAGGACCGTGTGCAATGGCGCGTGTTAGGAGAGGCCTATGTTCAGCAGTGGACTACGATAGGCTGATTGATTGATTGTGTGAAGTTCGCCAACCCGAACTGGCCCAAAGGAGGCCCGTGCCCAACAGTTGGACAGATTCTGAACAGGGATAATATTATTAAGGATAGATTTGCCTACTAAGAATAGAATTTTAACATATTTTGTATGGAAAATCTGTCAAAATTCTACTGACAGTAAGCAAATCTATGCCTGAGTTATAGGCTATATTGTATGTCAGTAATAATAGGATAATAAAAAAATATATGCTAAAGCGCACGCAGCCACGTATGACAGCTAGTATTAATTCGTCGTTTCTTACATCTAAAACAAATAGATCCCCGCATTCCTAACAGTTCTTAAACAGGCATTTTTAAGTAGTCATCATGGAGACCACTTAACCGAATATGATAATCCTCTAAAAAGAGGACCGTACGTCATTCTATCGAGTGAGATTAGCGTTTAATAGGCAACTATCGTGTCAGGGTAAACCTTGACCTTTAAGGATAGGTGTAAAGCTTTTTAAGTGATGGCTTTTTTATGGGACTATGCTCGCCACACAGTTGTACAACTGGAACTCCTGTAAACCAAGATCCATAATGTACTCCATATACGACACCGAAGTTTGAACTTCGGGGTATACGGTCGTTTAATTGTCTTGAAACCCCCAAGAAATTTAATAAGAAAGAAAACCGAAGCAATAAGAATGTAAATGTAAGTTCACTGATGAATCATTATAATATCCTCAGTAGACAAGTGTCGATCTTTACTGATATGATACAGTGATATGAAATATAAACGAGAACTGCGAGATTCGAAACTGTTGCACGGAAAAAAATGCCTCATTTGTATCTGAATCCCGAATCTTACTTTTACCAGTCAGTATACAAAGGTGCTAATCTTACAGAACGAACAAAATGCTTCATAGTTCATTCCAATTTGTAACTGAATCTCAATCTTACACTCACTAAACTTGCCGTCTCAGAACGAACGAATACGAGACGCGATGTCGGTCGGTGGGACGACTGTGCTTGAATTTAGCTGATTCACATGTTCCAAATGAGGCATATTAAGATTCGAATCTTTGCACTGTTTCAGATACAAATGAGCGAATCTGAACACTGAGACACTTTTGTCATGTCTAGTCCTCAGTGAAGTTCAACATTATTGTGATGGAAGAATCTAGCAAGTATCCACTTAGGGGTTGATAGGTGTGTATATTACACTCCCACGTTATACAAATATGTTTTGGTCAATTTGGTCGCTATTTTTTGAGTACTTTATTCGTACATCGTAAGTCTAGTGAAGCATGCTACAGCTGGCAATCATGAGGTCTTTAGTTTGAATCCTAGGAAATTTTCTCTAACTGTCCGGTAATACGTATAATACGCTCGCTCCCTCGCATTAGGAGCTTACATGGTCGGCAATATGTGGACGAGAACACGACTGCCATACCCGTATGGGGAATTTTAACCACTTCAAAATGTGTCCATTCCTTTACACCATTATTTTACTGTTAGTGAGAATCTTTCAAAGACAAAATCCTAGAGGTGCGAGTCGAATTGACCGTAAAACCTCACGAATACAAGACGACCGTTCTATCACTAAGCTGTCACTGTTATCTTGCTATCTCACTACTTATCAACCAATAAGGTTATCAAAGAGTCTCCACTATGCGAATACCGCTGACATGCGTGTGGCCCAATGTTTGGGTTATCAGATCTGTATGTTAATGTTTAATCTATCCATACAAACAAACTTTGTTACTGCATACCGACGGATGATTTTATGGGAAACACGACTCTACGTGGTCAGCATTATGATATATTATCGAATTGTTATGATGAGGATAATGTTAGGGTTGTCAATCGCGTCTAAAGAGAAATTCGAATGTTTTTTATTTTTAAAATGGAACTTAAATTCTCAAATAGGGGGCATTTGAGAATTTAAGTTATTTTATTTTAGTTGTTTTATTTACTACTTACCTCTTTTGCCTGTTGTCCTTAAAGGGCATAGGAAAATATTATTCGCTCAACTGTAACAGAGTGTGAGCCATTTTAGGCACACTTCCATTTTTTTAGTTTTTTCGGTCATGGAGGTTTTCTTAAAATATTTTCTTATTCCATTAGTTAGTGCACATAGGTTCTGATAAACTATAATAACTAATTTACGCCCCAGGCCTCAATTTTTTTAAACCAAAACAAATTTTATCGCCGCCAATCAATGTTTTCATTTTCCTGTGGTATAGGAAAACAGCTAAACATCATTGATGGGCGGTTTTGCGGAATTTTGTTATTAGAATCAGGATAGATTGGCCTACTACGGATAGAATTTTGACATATATTGTATGGAAAATATGTCAAAATCGTACTGCCAGTAAGCAAATCTATCCTTGAGTTGAGTATTAAAACCGGCCATTAGTAAATGATAAGTGTTCCTATGCTGTTAGAATAAATGCAAAAATCGACAACCATCACATACACTACCATAACAACAGTACCAACTCACCGACCAATGTTTATAGGAATAACGCATCGGTTATTGGAGATACCGAGCAAGATAACCGTCAAAGACGTATTTGATGCCAATATTATTCGGAATGCAGACCTCGTGCTGTGGGTCTGTGATAACATTATTTATTCAAGTATTTGTTAAGGTCGTCGGTCTTAATAACTTATCGTCTCGACAGGATTGCATTCGAATGAATTTTAAGGTTATAATTATTATTAAAATATAATATATAAATAATCTCTAGTTGCAGGCCGAGCGGGCTCGCAAAAACTTAATAAAAGAGTCTGTAGGTATCGAAGTATCGACCTACAGATTAGAAAAGGTATGCTCGGGTGGTTATCCGAACCATAGGAAGAATGATGAAACAACACAAAGTGGAATTTTGCCATGACCGATATATATATATATATATCGGTCATGGCAAAATAATCTAGAAGGATATTAGAAGTAGTAACCTGGATCACAAATAAAAGAAACAATTATGATAGGATTTTGCAAAATGTGATTAGAACCGGTTATACAGTTGTCCCCTTTTCCGCGAGCGGAAGAGCGGCCAGAACTGATAGAAAAAATAATAACAGTTTCTTTTTAGCACATTTGAAAGTTCAGCATATTTTGATAACTGCACAGCTAAAAGGGGCTTGCCTTTTTAGCTGTGCAGGAGAAATCAAACTGTATATTTAATAAACTAGGATGCTTTTTCAAATGACAACAACTTTTGAGTTGTGTCATTTTAACATTGAGTCGGGGAATTAATATGACTTTGTTCCTCGTCCCTCAATTTTACGACATTGCCAAGATATGCATATCTGTCGTCGGTGGTAGACAAAGACGGTCGATATGCATGCACGAATCGGAAGTGATGAATATTCCACTCATTTGCATTGTGTTAAGGCATGAGCCTCTGTTTGGTTGTTTAGTGATTAAACCTTGGCAGATTTGCGCTTCACAAACATTGGTACAGTGGATAGAAATAATATATGACGGATTACATTTGAATGGGTATAGATTATATAGAAAAATGCAAAAGAAACATACTTGAACTATAGAGGCTTGAAAATATTTAAAAAAATATATCAATTGCTTTAACGGTGAAGGAAAATATCGTGAGGAAACCTGCATGCCTGAGAGTTTATTCGAAGGTGTGTAAAGTTCGCCAACCCGCACTGGGCCAGCGTGGTGGACTATGGCCTTAACCTTCTCAGTTTGAGAGGAGGCCCGTGCGCATCGGTGGGACAGTTTCTTAACAGGACTAATATTATTATTATATTATATATAACTACCTAGTTACTTTGAAAAAACTTAAGTCGCATATGACGAAAAATAAATTCATATAAAAATTTGACTTTTTTTTATAAATAATCGAATATAGCAAAATTGTTGTTCAAACCAATGGTGACTTTTCGGTTTATATCAACAATAACTAATTGCCAAAAAGAAATTAGTTATGGTTGAAAATAAAAAAAATAAAAGCCGATAAAGTAAACACCTTTTGCAACATGCTCATCTTGATATTTGTAAATTTTATAAGAATACACATATAAATATGTTGTGAATAACCAATCTATCAACTACACAAGGGTAGCTATAGAACAAACCATATTATACCATAAGTACGCACAAAAATGAAAACTTTTATAAAGATTCTCTGAAGCAGTGATAGCCTAGTGGTTAGATCATTGGACTGTAAAGTCAGAGGTCTCAGGTTCAAACCGAGGCACGCACCTCTCTTTTCGAAAACATGTGCGTATTAAAAATTAACTATTACTTACTTTAACGGTGAAGGAAAACATCGTGAGGAAACCTAAACGCCTAAGAGTTTATCGAAGATATGTGAAGTTCGCCAACCCGCAACCGGACTATGGCCTAAACCCTCTCAGTTTGAGAGTTGCCTAACAGTGGGACTAATGACGACGACGAAGTCGTAGATCCCTAGCCTAGCCCGCCGACCGACGCACTTAGTACACACCTCTTCCCCTGTAACGACTGTCCAAACCGAGGCGTTCCTCTTTGAGGCGCCCTCGAGTATGTCGCCCCTTTGCCCTTCTGGCTCGAGCGTAGTGGTTGCACGCTCGCCCTTATGTCCGGGGAAGCTGTAAAGGCCTCGCGGCCAACAGTGTATATCAATCAAACACACACACACAGTGGGACTAACATTATTATTTATTATATTATTAAACATTCTAGTTTCTGCCCGCGATTTCGTCCGCGATAACTTTCAGACAGTAACCTAACATTTCTCCGGAATAAATGTATGTGTTATTCCTATGTGTTAATTCAGGTATTTAACTATCGGTGTGCCAAATTGCATCCAAATCCGTTTTTGCGTGATTGAGTAACAAACATACAAACTTTCACATACTCGTATATAATATTAGTGGGAAGTAGGATGCTCTCAAAATAACCCTTGAATATTTACAATTTTGTAATTGAATCTGCTCAATGAACAGCGTAAGGGAGAAACGAGCAGTTACCGAGGGTGTGATCGGCAGATGTACGCCTTTGTATGATCACACCTGGCCATACACCCCGATTCACATATCGTAAATAGAAATACGTGTTACCGACTAGTAGTTTTTTTTTGATCGGATGACAGTAAAGTAGGATCGACGAGAAGCGATAGTAACAAATGCACCAGACCTTACTTGTGGGGTATACGGCGTTTTGTAATTGGGAAAAGTATTTTGCGATTTCAGACTTTTCTAGTACTTCAACCTCAATTGGTCTAATAGAAGGTTTTGATCTTTATAAGAAACAAGACTGGCAACAAAAAAAGATTGCGTAAAAAGCCAATTTTCTTGCTGACTGGACATTTTTTTACAAAATCTGTAAATGCAGCTCAAAATGTTAAGGATAGTCTGAGGAACATTTTCTTGTATCTGCAACGGTTGAAATAGCTGCACTTACTCCCCCTCTCAAAAATACAGCCTGTATAGTACATGACCAAATAGACCGTATTTTATCTGAAGGGCAAGTCAAGAGTCTCTGTAACTGGCAAGCGTGTATGAGACAAACTATGAAAGTGGAGGAATCCAGAGAGGTATAAGGAAAGAACCTGTTGGAACTCTGTACTCTCTGCTTACCCAGTACAAAGGAATTTGGCGATATATAGATAAATAGATGATATAGATAGATAGTTAGATAGTATAGTATATATTAGAGGTCGCAGGTTGCAAGCTGGATACGCACAGCACACAACGGGTCGTTGACGATCTTTGGGGGAGGCCTTTGACCTTCAGTGGACGTCGAACGGCTGTCTGTTGTACGCATCCACCTGCCACTCCACGTCGTCCGGTACCAGATCGCCACTTCAGAACCTTTCTGTCTCAACGGCCTTCAGTTCTGGTTAAATGGGCACAAATCTTCACATTTCACAATGGCGAGGTTTCAAGTGTATTTAAGTGCTAGTTTCACAAGCAGGTGTTACGTTGCCACCGCCATGATTGCAGGTATCAAGTGTGTCAGTGCAACAATGGTCGATGCGACGCGACACCTGGTATGGGATCCGCTTAGCTACTTCACTGTATGACCTATCTACATAAGTACTGGTAAAACCATCGTTTGATTGCCTCATTGGTCGCATGGTTTGGCTAGCAATCACAAAGTCCTGGCTTTGTAACAGTTAAAATCACAAGAACTCCCGTTGAATTTCTGGGGTTGCGAAAGTTTTTTGAGATAACATTACGGCGCCCACTATTATGGCAGGGGTTCCTCCCTGCTATTTCAATTAGCGGGGCACCCCCCCTGCATCAACATCAGCAGGCCTATGGGGTCGCGGAGGCAAGGGGGCGGGGGCCCTGAGCGTCCTTCACGAGCGACCCCTACGACAGTGGCGCGGTGTGGCCCACGTCGCCGTGAGCACCGCGTCGGTGCGTGGGGAGCGTATTAATAATTCTCCCTTCCAATGGCGAGCTCTTCGGAGCGCGGCACAAGAGGGTCGCTGGTGCATTCTATACGGAGATCCCAGAGCCCCTCCAAAGTGCTGATGTCGGTCGCCCTAGGGTTTTTAGTCTGTAGGAATCCGACACGCCCCGCTAGCTTCCCGCGAGGCTCGCGGAAGTCCTATGCAGTGTTTTCCCCAGAAAAAAAATGGTATCTACAAAACTAGCTTATTTTCTACTAATTTTGTTTATTTTCTTTCGTCAACTTTATTGTATTATCATTTCTGCACAAGATGACATTCCTAAAAAATCAATGGGTTATGTATCTTACACGTATAAAAAATACCTTTTTTATACGTTAATGATCTAACCTTATTGTACTTAGTTTCGAAAAAAACAACCAAATACACAAAACTTAAGAGGACACAAAACAATGAAATATAACAAAATAGATCTATCTTCGCTCATCCAGTAAACAACTTCAACAAGAATATATAAAAAACTCTAAGCATAATTACACGTTGGACTATTACATAAAGCGGTCATAGACCTGTACCTTGTCATTACAGCATCGTTACGGACGAGATCTGCATGATCTGAATTCGATCCCCACAAAAAACTAGCCACAAACAACTCCTGAGAAATGGTGCGCAAAAAAAACTAATGCGAAATTAAGATGGCGGACTATGAGAGCGAAGGAAGCCAGAAAGGTCTGTAAGAAGAGAACCTGTGGTAACTCTGTAGTCACTGAATCCCCCGCAAGGGATCCAGAGTGATGATAGAGGTAGGTAGAATATCTTCTACCTACGCAAGTTTTTTCCTCGACACTTAGGAGTGTATCTCGACGTGTTCAATGAAAAAAGTCCTATAATCCAGTATTTATATTTGGTATAAATAACCTTATAGACGAGCACGAAAGTTGAAAATGCCATTTCTTTTGTTTGGCATATGTAACTTTGATCTATGGGACCGTCGATCTGTCTGTTTTTTTACTGACTGCCTTATTTGTCTGCTAACGTAAAGTGCGGGCAGCGATCACGAGCTCTTGGGTTTAAATAGCAAAGACTGGCGGTGTGTTTTTTCTATGGAATAAATCTCACTACAATGACAACAGGCTCGCTGTTTATCATTTGGACCTAACATTGACATCGATATTTTGGGTGTAGACAGCACACCTCTGTCACCCCTCTTGGGGAATATAGGCGAGACTGTATTTTTCCTCTTCTCACTGCCGTTGGTGTCAGCAGATTGTTATCCACCAAGCGCCAGCACAGACAGCTCGACAAGAGATATATCACGAATTTTGCCGCCCTAGACGTGAGGTAATGGGTTTGTTCTACGTGCTACCATGGCGTGCCGTGATAAAAGTGTGATGCGAGAAAACTCGTTTCAAGAATTGTACTGTATTGACGTATAGACAAGACTATTTGACTTGCGTACAAGACTCGAATCACGTCCCAACAAAAAGCATAGAAAGAGTCCGAAGCAAGTCTTGCCACCCGTGGTAGCCCTGCAGGGGTAACATTCAAAAAATAAGAGTAGCATTATTCTTAAACCCTGTAACAGGTCCTAAAACACGCTACTTGGCCTATACTGTCGTCCAAATAATAAACACAGAACTATGTTCTAGTGTAGTAGCAAAATTAATGGTAAAAAAAAAATTACAGTTAAAATAGTTCATAGATTTTATCGCGGTTTATTTTTTGTTCTTACTTCGACGTTTCAAGTACTTTGTGTGTGTGAATGATCTACGCTGTTGGCCGCGGGGCCTTTACAGATTCACCGGACAAGAGGGCGAGCGTGCAACCACTACGCTCGTGCTAGAAGGGCAAGGGGGCAACTAACTCAAGGTCGCCTGAAGGAGGAACGGCCTCGGCTTGGGCAGTCGCTATGGGGGAGGGCGTATACTAGTGTCTCGCCGTAGTGATCAGCACCGGCCGGCGGGCAAGGGATTCTTCGACCTCGCCGGCGAGGTCGGTGTCTAATCCTGTGTGCGGTATCTGTATCCGAAAGAAGGGATGTAAGGGCATCGGGAGGGTCGGTGATAACATGCCGCGGACGGTGGTAGCGGCTGATAGGAGGGGAGTTAGGTTATAAGCATCGGTGGTTCAGTGTTAGAATGCTCGCCTACCACGTTTCAAATACTCTAAAGCACCCATCTATGGTCAAGGGAGGGACTGAGGCGTTTGACGTCTTGAAGTCATTGTTATTCCGAAGTAGGTTAAGACAATTAATTTAATAACAATTGAAATTGATTGATCCCACAATAAAAAAAAACGAATGAATAATGCCCAACACTGATCTATATAAAGGTACTCTGTGGTTGGTCAAAAAATATCCGGTCAAATTGCATAAAAACTTATTTCAGCTATTCATCTCTAAAACAATACCGCGTGTCTCTAATTATAAGTTACAAAAAACTAAACGCTCAAATTACTAGTGGACCTCCATTGACCACGGCGTCTGGTGGCCAGATGTTTTCGCCCCAAGCCAAGCTTTTGCGCATTTCGAAAAACCTTCATTTAATACTAAACCTAAAAACTCGAAACAAAGAGTTTATTATCGTTTGGTATTAGGAGGACGAAGAATTTTTTTGCAAGCGTCCTGACTGAAATAGACGCTTTTAAATATCAACTTTGAATTGCGAGCAGATAAAGTTGAAAATTGTTTGTTATTATACATTTCCATAGCATTTTTTGCACATATCCTTCCTAAGAAACAATAATTTAAATATCAATTCTAAATCGAAGGAGCTAAAGTTGATTATAGTTTGGTTTTAATGATAATTGGAGTGAAGAAAGCTTCCATTTAAGTCTACGGGAGTCAAAGAAGCCGCGCAGGAAATAAAATGATGCAGTAAATGATAAAATGTATTTTACAAGCATATCGCTGGCCGGATAGAATAAGGACACTAAAAAAGCAAAAACAGGAAAATCAAGCTTTATAGTTTTGGAATTAGAATGCTAATAATAATCAACCAAATTTTTGAGTTGTTTAGCCAGCGAATTTTTACGACTACAAGTCTTAAGCCGTAACGTATTGTTATCATTAGAAGGACAATCAGATAACGTCCATACAGCAACTTCCATTGACAATAAAAATTCCTATCTCGACTTTGCATAGTGCACGTTAAATTGAAGGAGATTAAGTTTAATTCAGATTGCAACTCGAACCCCTGCCCCGAGAAATCCACGTCACGTGCCTAATGACATTTACGAACGACAGGGGGCAGTCTGATTGTCCGTTTGCTTTGCTTTAAATGTCCCGGATATGTGGGGAGGAGTAACACGATGTGCGTAATACAGCATGAGGGTCAGCGAGCTCATTTCACAATGGGCACCGCATGCGTAGCGTACTTAATCTATACGCTAAGGACGTAGCGCCCAGATAGTACAGATTTTTGATAGTCGAAAACACTATTGTAAACATACGACGGTGCTTATGTCAGCTTACGATAGTCAATATTAAGGGAATACACAATTATGGTTATGGTTTTGCAATGCCAATACACTGCATGTAGTTCCGTAAATATAAGTTAGAGTGAGGTTTTGTACGTCAGCAATATCTACATCGTCGATCGTCAGGTATCTGCAAAATCATTAGTTCTCTACTCGCGCGAAAAACCTGATTACTAATATTCATAACCACTACTATCCTACTCCCATTCTGTTTGCATTTGGATAGAAAGCTTTGTATTCTTCAACCTGCATGTCATAGTACCAACTCCACTACTCCAACTTCGTCTTTCAAAGTCTAGTTTCACCCCCATAGTTTTGGATAAAGTTTTCAAATTGATCGATGTAGCCAAAATGAGCGCAATAGTAGACACTATTGCGCTCATTTTGGCCCTCAGTAACTTCCTAGACGAACAAAGCGATCTCTCGACGTTGTCATCCAACCAGCTTTTCTAATAAGCTGTGTTTTCGTTGTCCGCAATCATCTCCAAAGATTCAGCGGAAAGGCGCAGAGCTACGTGTGGGTACTCACGTACGCAAAATGTTTTGTGTTTTTCTAGAGACGGTTTTGATTGGGCAATATAAGATAGAAGTACCCCACTTGAGGTAATAGTACAATAGCCATCTGATCTATTTATCGTGTTGGACAACAAATATATGTCCTTCAAAATAATTCATTGTATCAATCCCCGCACCTTAAGACCTTCAAGTGAGCTTCACGTCAGGTAATATAGTAATAGAAGACAAATATAGTGAGAAGAGTTACATAGTGCCTTATACTTTTACTTTGACTATAATTATTATTGGAATTCATTTTTCAATAATTTAATCGCCTATTTGACGGTAATAATAACTATTAACCAATGTATTAGAACATACTTCATCACACAACCTCTCAAGCCATTCATAGCACTGACGCTTTTTTATTTGTGAATATAAAAGGGATATACAAACACTGTATATGCAAACGTTTAAATAAACCATTTTAAGCCAAAAGTAAAGCAAAAGAGATTAATTTATGAATGTTACAGAAAGTGCATTACTGCACCAGCGACATGGGCGAGGTTTCAAGGCGAGCTCGTTGCATACTTGACGCGTAACCGACTAGTTATATATGTCAGTCTGTCTGTATGCTTGCCCTTGTGCTTTACTAATCTGTGAACTGGTTACACTTGTACTCGGCCTCAGTCCGTTTATAAAAATGCATTAGTTATGAATAATAGTGTAAGAACCGGCATAAATCGACGCAGAGAGAAGATATGTTTCATAACTAATTATTAAACATCTCTTCTCTCTGTTGGTCGTACTAAGCTCCGAGAACTCTCAGGGCTTAGAATAAACAGATTGATGTTAGCGACACATTGGCTAGAAAACGTGCTGTCACGTTCATGGTGTGAAAAGGTTAGCATATCAACACAACAGCGTCAGGCTAACGTCAATCTGTTCGTGCTCAACCATCTGGTGTTCAATCGTATGCGACTCGTCCACGAAGCAAACATGGCTTCTTTTCATTGGCTTCGTCTACCAGTAAAAGACGCAAGAGTGAACGGAACGTCCTGAGTTGGAACAAATCATTAATATTAAAAATAAGTAATATAAAAGTCAAAATTTTCACAGTATTAAACCTTGAGGGGTTTAATACTGTGAAAATTTTGACCAAGCCACCTTTGGACACCGATCTAGTGCTATAAAAACAGAGTCCAATACCTTCGAGCCACAATATGGGTGAATTAAATTCTGGTAATATTTTAGTTATCTACCTTAATTAGAAAAATCACAATACGGTGTAATTCAGGCGGAATTTGAAGGCGTCATTCAAATGCAATGCAAATAATATTAAATGTAACGTGATCACACGTCAAGTACACATTACAATAAATCGAAAAAAGCAGCAGACATGATCGCAGTTCGATCACACATACGGATACAACTAGTATACGATGAGAGCGTTCCTCTGCTCCTGAGGACATATCAAGACACTAGGACTACGCTCTCTGCCTTAACGACAGCACAAACTGAGGCCTCCCTTTAAAAACACTTGAGCTTGTTGCCCTTTTGCCCTCTCAGATCCGTGGTGTTTAATCGCTCTTATTCGTTAAAGTTGTAAAGACCCCGCAACCAACAGCATACTCAAACATACAGTAAGGAACCGCATTCGCAGCTTCTTCATTTTCTTCTTGTAGCGATGACGTTAATAGCTTTTCTAGCTTGCCTACCCTCTCTGACCACCTGGATAGCATATTTTCTGAAGTTCCCAAAAACTTTAATGTCATTCATATAAACGCGCAAAGCATCCCGGCCCATTATCAAGACATGTTGGCGTTCTTAGACCATAAAAATTTACATGCGATACTTGTCTCCGAATCCTGGCTCAAACCTTGCCTTCCGTCTACGTCTTATTCTCTGCCTGGTTTCGTTCTCATTCGGAATGATAGCGTTGGTTCTGGGGGCGGTGGAGTGGCTATTTACCTTCGCGCCAACATTCCTTTCACTGTCATTACCAAATCACCGCAACCACCACCCGCGAACTGTGGTGAACATCTCTTCGTAGAAATTCATCTTTCACACACTAAAATACTTCTCGGAGTCTATTACAGCCCATCACTGCACGTAAACTAATTCTATTCTTTTAAAAAGATTCTTCTTGATTTTCTGCTATCATATAGCCATAACATTATTACGGGAGACTTCAATACTTGTCTCCTCAAAGGAGACTTTCGGTCACGGTCTCTTTAATCAATTGTCAGGTCTAGTAACATGCAAATACTACCACTCAATGCTACACATCATTTTCCCCATTCCACTCCTTCACATTTGGATCTCATAATGATATCGTCTTTACAACATGTGGCGAAGCATGGCCAATGTTCTGCCGAAATGTTTTCATACTATGATCTAATATTTCTCTCATATAAAATTCGTCCTCCTAAACCTATACCGCAAATTATCCTGCAGCGCAACTTTAGTGGTATGGATCATGATGCGTTTCTTGATGATGCTAGGAAAATAGACTGGTCCCCGGTCATGAACGCGGAAACAGTGGATGAACAGGTTGGTATTTTAAATTATTTATTACGTAACTATATGATGTTCATGCACCTTTTCGTGCTATTAAAATTAAGCATCTTCCGGCACCTTGGCTCACAGATAATATTAAATCTTTCATGCATAAAAAAGTCAGAGCTAAAAACAGATACAAGCTGCAACCAACGGATACAAATAAAGCTTATTATGTTCAGGCTCGCAATCGCTGCAATAAGGTGTGTAGGAATGCGTTACGCCGTCATATCCATGCATCTGTTGAGGATGAGGACCCAGCTAGGGTCTGAAAGTTTCGTCTAGGTATGGAGAACGGACAGTTAACCGTGCTAACCTTATTAGATTTCAGTAATGCCTTCAACAGTGTTAACTTCGATATACTCTTTGCTTTACTTCGCTCTATTAACGTATCTCCATCGGTGGTCGGGTGGTTTCGCAGTTATCTGCTTGGTCGCCGGCAGCGTGTTCGCCAGGACGAGTCTATCTCTAATTGGTATAACACAAAAACCAGCGTACCACAGGGCGGCGTTTTATCTCCTCTTCTGTTTGCTATTTTTATCAACTCCATTTTCGGATATCTCACTTCTTGCTATCACCTATATGCAGAAGATCCGCAGATTTACACTCAGGCCTCACTTTCAAATCTTAGTGAAGCCATTAAAAATACTAACAATAATCTATGCCGAATAACCAAATGGAGCAAATCTTACGGATTGACAGTGAATCCCGACAAAACGCAAGCCATCATTATAGGCAGCTCCCGAATGATCAATAAAATTAATTGGTTAACGCTCCCGAAAATATTTTTCGGCGGTACTTCAATCGAGTATAGCCAATCTGTCAAAGATCTTGGTGTTCTAATAGATCGTTGTCTGACTTGGGGACCACAACTAGAAGCCATTAGTTGCAAAACGTTTGCAACAGCCGCCTCTCTAAGAAAACTTCGTAATTTCCTACCCACTGCCACTAAGGTTGCTCTAGCACAATCACTCCTGCATCCTATCTTAGATTTGACGGAGGACCAGCTAGATAAACTTGAGCGGCTCCAAAACTTCGCAATTAGGTTTATATTTGGCTTACGCAAATATGACAATGTCTCTGCATTTCGTACACAACTCAAGTGGCTGCCCATTTGACTTCGCCGGGATTCGCATATACTCTTCTCTACAATATTTTATTTAACCCTTCTTCCCCTTCTTATCTTAAGGAGCGTTTCGAATATCTAAAAAGCACTGGCACCCAATGTCCCAGGAAAATCTTAGCCTAAGGATGTCCTCTCACAATAGCAGCTTTTATGATAAGTCTTTTGCTGTCCAACTGTGGAACACTCTACCTGCCAGTATAAGGCGTGCGTCGACGCTAGATAGCTTTAAAGATCATGTGAGAGTATATACGGCTAACGTAGGTATAAGAATATATATATATATAGTATGATCTCTAGCAAGTGCACCCCCGTCAATGTCAATACTACTTACAAATCTATTTTTCCATCCCAAGGTTGCCTGGAAGAAATTGCTTGGTGCACAATAAAGAGTTATCTATCCATCTAACCACAAATACACATTTAAATTTAGTTACCACGTGTAAAACTCCAAAAAACACATGGCCAAATGTGTCCACTTATGAGCTCTCACGCAATCCACTCGTGCGCATACAAATTACACGACGACCGGTAGCCGGTAGCGACAACTTTGAAAAACCGTTATCGCTAAAGTTGCTCCCGACGATAAAAAAAACTAGTCGGAACACCAAAAAGATGAATTTTATCCTCCTTCGAATAAATAAATGCAAAGATTTTGATAGACAATTACCTAAACTTCTTACTAGTATACCATATAGATTTCCTATCGAAAATTATATGATTCGTAAGAGGCAGGAACGAATACCGTAAATAGCGATAGGTAGTTCAAGTTAGGACTCTGGTGCCACATCAGAGGAGTGATCGTTTAGGCTGGGTGTTGTCGAAAGCAGGACACTCTTTGGAATGTAGTATCTATGGCATCCACAGCCCTAGTCAGTAGGATTCACTGCTCAATCTCGAAAAAAGTTACGTCTGTTAGGACGCAGGTAAAATCACTGTGAAATAAACCACAAAAAAATTGAGTTTGAGTGTCTAAATATAAGACTGGAAAATGGTATGGCCAAAGATAAGGTATAAACTAATATTATTTGTCGACGAGTATACATGGTAAATGGCTTAGAAACATACGAAGGTACGGGCAGGCTAACTATCTATATCATCACGGCCGCAACACGTTGCAAATAAGATGATCGAAAAAAATGAATCATACATTGTGCGTTTTGCAAATTTAAAAATTATATCGGCTCTGTTTATGACAAGTAATTAAAGCAGATATAATAATAACAGTGTCGACTATTTAGAGATCTTTACACAAGAAAAACAAATACGTATATTTATAATGCAAACCACAAAGCCACGTAGAACAGAAGCCTATACTTATTCATTGTTTTAACAGGAGGTTTCTGTCCAAAAGTGGGTCATTAAAACCCATGTTTACACGAAGTACGCAAGCGTGTAGCAGTCAGGGTTTACACTACTCACTCGAATGAAACAGCAAAAATCTTGTACAATTAAAAAGCGTACTGAATCTCTCATCCTTATCCATTGAGGCAAATAATGAATATAAATGTATCTATTAAACTTGTCGTATAATTTGGAAGTCAAGTAACGTCGATATGGTACAAAAAAAATTGGTATAGGTTTCAGGCAGTTGCCGCTTTGCTCCATTTAGCTCAAACTAAAAAATGTATTGTATAAACTCTGCGAGGGCACTTACTAACTACTTACTACTACTACTACCACCTGGACAGAACGCAGCCTTCACTGACAAGATCCAGCTAGAAACTCAGCGGGCTTGTCTTTATTTATTGATTCCTCTTTCCTTCCTTTTTTCTTTCTATTTTTTTAATATTATTGTAAGTGCACAGCCTAGTATATGGATAGACTACGGGGTGCGTTAACATTCATCATAAAACACCCTTTATCTACCCACTGTTAAGTGTAGGTATTCTCTATCACGAGTTAAAATTGCGTTCAATTAACGTTTTGTAGTGTTTGTGTGTTGCTATGTTCCTCTGCTGGGTTTTCTTCGCAAGTCTAGGTAGGATATGGCACCACACGGATCCAAAGCGAATTTCGGAGGCAGAATTTCGGTCACCTGCTATTGGAACCTATCGAGACCCTCAAAAGTATTCTAGCTAGGCCTAAAGACTTACTACCATACTTTTCATCAAAACGCGAAACCGTGCGCCGCTATGGAATACCAGCTTCATTCACAAGCTGATCTAGTTATTTATAGCGAAGTCATTAAATACTCGCATGTTTACGGTGCCGGCGCAGAATGTGTGTCACACGCATGGGGGACTGTGTACCTTGCTTTCAGACCTGTGATTTGTGTGTTTTGACCTAGATCACGTACCTGACAGCAAATTCTGCTAACAATGGTTCTGCTACAAGAGAATCATATGCACCACCGATAAACATCATCGTAATCTAGTGGTATACGGAACAAGGTAAATGCAAATGAAAAGCAGTTAAGATTTAGTTTTATGCGGAATTTTGTTTGTATATTTAGCCTTCTAGGCCTGTTAGGTACTTAGCTTCTTAAGCAACCGACCGCAAACTAAGGTAAAGCCATTATATCCCGTTCTACCTATCTGATGTTGCAACAGACATATCGTCACGCCTATATTGCCCAGTGGAGGTTGCAGAGGTGTACTGAGTACACCCACGTTTCGCCGACGATGTTAGGTCCCATATAATAGGGGGCGAGCCTATTACCATATACCAGTCACAATTCCAGACTCCGGATTCGTACTGGGAAGTTTTTCGTGAGAAAAACTACACTTGTCCGACCTAGGATTTGAACCGACCTCGTGCTCACAGAGCGATGCGCTTTGCCACTAGACCAACGAGGCAGAAATATCGACAATTTTAAATAAAATTAAATTCTCTTCAAATGCAAAGGTTTGTAGAAGGCAGGTTTTGCTTGATGCCCGACCAAATATTCAAACCTTAAAAAAGTTTTAATGTTTAGGACCACCAAATAGTCGTTACTCAAAATTAAGTGCCTATCTTTAATTAATGTTCACAACTAACCTAGTTACAATTTCTTATAATGGTATTGATTTCTTTTCCTTATTTTCATTGTCACAATTCAAAGGTCTTTATCTATGAACAATGCCAATGAAAATTTAAATAAGCAATAGCGATTCTATCACTTTTGAAACGAAATTGGAATTTAAACCCTATACATGTGACAATAAGATTCAAATTAAACTCGTGTCTTATTAATAGTCGAACAAAAATGTTGATGATGTAGTTAATCAAAAACATTTTTTACACAGCAAGGTTACCTACATAATTAAACAATAAATTTGTGGAACAATGCTAGGAAAAACAATAAAAACATGGCTTACGTACGTAGTGTTAAATAAAAAAACTGTTAGTGTGAGAAGGACTGGCGCAACAGGGTTCTGTATGTAGGCAATAGTTACCGATATCTACAAGGGTTAATAATCTAAGTGATGAAGCTGTAAAGGCCTCACGGCCAACAGCGTATATCATTCAAACACACACACAAGATTTAATATGGCAGTTCCCTATGAAGTTTCTCAGAAAACGTGATGACTCACGGATGCAAAAGTATTAAAAAGTAACACACAATTCTAACACATTCATATCTTTGTACAAACTACAACCACGATTCGTAAAGGTGCATACTATAATCATGCTGTATTTATTAATAGGTACACTTTTTGGCATAACAATGTAATACCTTGTCAGTCATGACTCTTCAATAATATTTTTGATTTATCCCTTTATTCATAATAAAATGTCATTATAAAGAATCAGGGTCTATCCTGTGTAGATATTTTTTGATGTACACTCTACATGAATAAAAAAATTACTTTTTACAAAGGTTCCGTTTTTTTTCTCTGGAAATAGGGAACCCTAATAAATAACAAAATACCACGTACATATTATTTAAACACCTGTTCTGAATCACTTGAACATGTCATTATTATGACTAATAAGCTTTTCCACTAATTCTATAAATACGAGACGTAAAATCCAATGTTTTATTCTGGAGACCATTATTATAGACAAGTTACAATAATAAATCATAAAGTAGAACCTAAACAAAGCAGTAGAGCGAGACAGAGAGAAATACCTCACTAAGTAATAAATGCCTCATTGGTGTAGTACACCACACACTACACTAATATTATGAAGAAGAAAAATTTGTAAGAGAGAGAAGAGAAGAGAGAAGAGTTTGTAATTGATGAGATCTGAAAAGCAGAACTGATTTTAATAATTCTTTCAACATTTGAAAGCTACATGATCCAGAAGTAACACAGACCCATAATAGGTAGGTGGCGCTGTTGGCGACCGGGTGCGAAGCCGCGGAAAACTGCTAGTGATGAATAATGCGCGTATCGATTACGGTTCTGTGTTCAAATCCTAGGTCAGACAAAAATGTCATTTTTCGATAGAAAAATTTTGTCAGTTCGGAGTTTGGCACTGGACCGAGTATGATGGCAATGGGCTCGCCCCCTATTATATGAGACTTAACATCGTAGACAAAAAGTAGGTGTACACAGTACCCCAAGAAGTGTACTTCTTCAACCCATTATTCACCACTAGAATATTGATAATTAATTATAAAAAATACTGGAAAACAATAATATTTTGAAATAGTTAATTTGTTTTATTAGCTATTTATCGAAGGTAAAAATCAAAATGTTTTCTCGGAAGTTTACATATCATGAGTCTCGCTCGTACTCGAGTCTCCACTTGTCCTGTTACTATGACTCATACTTTGCAGAATATTATGCAATTCTTGCAAATAAACGGTCAGCTTTAGGATTTTGGGTTTCCCAGCGGGGTGAGTGATCGAACATGAGATGTCAATTTAGCATTTTTTTAATTAGAACTATTTCTTAGGTCTCTATGGTGTAAAGTGATAATTTGTTACCAATAGTTTTAGGTATATTGTGAATATAGTATTTAAACTAAGGATCGTATGCTCCCCTGAGCATACACATGTAATTAAAGAGGTCATAATACGAGGTAGGTTATTGATGAAAAAATTAAAACATTTAATTACAAACTGACATTTTGTATTTTAATGAATATAGTAGTGTCACCGGTGATGATACGACGGGTAAATATAAATAATAATTATAATTGACGGGTAAAAATAATAATAATGCCAAAAGAGCGCTAGACGTCTATATATATTTTTAGGATTCTGTTGGGATTGCCTCGTTTCTGCAGTGCCTCAGAAATGTTTGCACAGGCTCGAACGGATGGCTTTTACGCTATCCTTCGCAAAAAAAACGCATCGCTGATGAGTAGAGTAAGACGCAGTCACAACAGCATCCTCCAAACAGTGGCAGAGAGCTATTGCTCTTCTATTTTAGACATTTTGTATGTAGGACGATAAATTAAGGAGAGACTAATCTGTCAGTTTGTTGTCCTTCATGCTTAGTGGTTAAACTATAAATATTTGTAATAGGTTAAATGTAATAACAATAGTAATAAGTTTTTTGTATACTAACCCAATGGGCTTTTGTTGCCCGCAAAAATAAATATTATTATTATTCATCATCATCATCATTTCAGCCTATACTTGTCCACTGCTGAACATAGGCCTCCCCAATCGCTTTCCAGCGTAACCGGTCCGATGCCACCTGCATCCAACGATTTCCTGCGATTTTCACAAGATCGTCGGTCCATCTGGCAGGCGGTCGTCCTACGCTGCGCTTGCCAATACGTGGTCTCCACTCTAGAATCTTTCTGCCCCAACGCCCGTCCGATCTTCGCGCTATGTGGCCAGCCCATTGCCACTTCAGCATGCTAATCCTAAGGGCTATGTCGGTGACCTTGGTTCTTCTACGAATCTCCTCATTCCTGATTCGATCACGTAGAGAAACGCCGAGCATAGCTCTTTCCATAGCTCGCTGAGCAACTTTGAGCTTTTTTATGAGACCTATTGTAAGAGACCACGTCTCTGATCCATATGTCATCACTGGTAACACACATTGACTAAAAACTTTAGTCTTTAGGCACTGAGGTATTTTGGATGAGAAGATGTTGCGCAGTTTCCCGAACGCTGCCCAGCCGAGTTGGATTCGTCGATTGACCTCTCTCTCAAAGTTGGACCTACCTAACCGGACTGCCTGTCCCAGGTAAATGTATTCGTCGACAACTTCAAGAGTAGAGTTCCCAACGGTGAGTGCGGTGGGTACGACATGGACATTAAACATTATTTTTGTTTTGTCCATATTCATTTTAAGACCCACTTGTTGGGATACTCTATTGAGGTCACCGAGCATTCGTCCTAGATCTTCCAGCGACTCCGCCATGACCACAATGTCGTCGGCAAATCGAAGGTGAGTGATGTATTCGCCATTGATGTTGATGCCAAGTCCTTGCCATTCCAAGAGCTTGAAGGCGTCCTCTAAGGTGGCCGTAAACAGTTTCGGAGAAATGACGTCTCCCTGTCTTACTCCTCTTTTTATGGGGATCACCTTCGTGCACTGCCCCTGTACTCGGACTGACATGGTGGCGTTATTATACAAGCACTTCAACACTTCGATGTACCGATAGTCAATGCGGCATCGCTGGAGAGATCTAAGAACCGCCCAAGTCTCGATCGAATCAAAGGCTTTCTCATAGTCCACAAACGCCAAGCATAGTGGCCGATTATACTCCTCAGTCTTCTGTATAACCTGCCGCAGCGTATGTATGTGGTCTATGGTACTAAAACCTCTCCGGAAACCGGCTTGTTCGGGAGGCTGGAAGTCATCAAGCCTTCGTTCGAGACGATTCGTAATGACTCTCGAAAACAACTTATAAACATGGCTCAGCAGTGTGATGGGCCTATAGTTCTTCAATAAGGTGTTATCACCTTTCTTGAAAAACAGCACCACCACACCCCTGTTCCATGCTTCCGGCGTTTTCCCTTCAAGCAAGACGGAATTAAATAGCCTCTGAAGGACTTTAAGTACCGGCGATCCGCCCGCCTTCAGAAGTTCTGCAGTAATTCCGTCTTCACCCGGCGCTTTGTTGTTTTTTAGTTGTTTGAGAGCCATCCTAATTTCGCACAGGCTGATGTCCGGGATATCTTCAGTGCAGTGTCGGGTTAGCTTGGCTCTTGGGTCTTTTACCAAGTCAACAACAGGTTTAGCTACTGAGGTATATAACTGTCCATAGAACCTCTCTATCTCCCTGAGCACCTCTGACCTATTCGACGTTACGTTTCCGTCCTCCATCTTCAGCTTCGTCAACTGGCTCTGCCCAATAGACGCGTCTCTTGCGAACACTTTAGAGCCCTTGTTCTGCTCTATGGTCTCCTCAATACGCCTTGCATTGAAGGACCGTAAGTCGTGTCGCAAGGACTTCAATATCTGTCCATTAAGCTGCCTATAGGACTTAGCATCATCGGAGGTTTGGAGCGTCATGGAACGTCGCTCAGCCATGAGGTTTCGGGTGTAGTCAGATAGTTTTTGAGGCCTATTTTTACGGTGGGTCTTAAAATACTTGGACCCGACCGTATGAACAGTCTCTACCAGCCTGTTGTTGATTTCGTCCACTGATGCGCTGCTGTCTAGCAATTCGAAGCGGTTTGACAATTCGAGTTGAAAGTTCTCGGGGTTTTGGATATATGCATGAGTAGGTCGGAACGTAGACCTCATCAGACGCGATCTTTCCATTTTGACATTAATATTTAATGTGCCTCTGACCATTCGGTGATCACTGCCGGTTTTTACCCTATGAATCACGGAGACATCATTAAATATTTGTCGCTTGGTGCTCATGATGAAGTCTATCTCATTTTTTGTGGAACCATCAGGGCTCATCCAGGTCCATTTCCTATGAGGCGGCTTCTGGAAGAAAGAGTTCATCATAAAGAGTCCCTCTTTCTCCAGAAATTCGGCCAGCCTCTGACCCCTGGGGTTGCGCTGCCCATATCCAAATTGCCCCACTCTCAACTCATCATCGCCCCGTTGGCCCAGCCGCGCATTGAAGTCACCCATAACTACTGTAAAATGTGCTTTGGAAGTATGTATGGCTCTACTAATGTCCTCATACATAACTTCGACCTCATCATCTGAGTATGCCGAGGTCGGTGCGTAGACCTGTATGACCTTCAGCGAATATCTTTTGGATATTCTGAGTATCAGGTACGCTACCCTGCTCGACACACTAGTGATGGACACAACGTTGTTTATGAGTGACTTGTGGACGATAAATCCGACACCACCTTGGGACTGCTGTTCGCCCTCCCGGTAGTAAAACAAGTTGCCGGATTTTAAGGTTATCGTGTCCTCGCCCTCTCTTCGGACCTCCGATAAACCAACAATACTCCACCGCAACTTGTTTAACTCTTCTTCCAGCTCAACTAGCTTCTCATCTGTCCTCAATGTGCGTGCGTTGTATGTCACCAGGGCCAATTTTCGGTTTTGGTGGTAGCCGAATCTCTGCCGGAGATTCTTAGCACCCCTTGTCCTGTCGTTACCATGGCTGCTACCGTGGCCAGGACGAACAGGACCGCCGGGGACTAGGGGCCTGGTTTTCCTATTTTCTTCCATAATTGGGGGTGTTTGCCATACTCGCCACGCTTGGCAGGCGGGTTGGCGAGCGCAGTTATTGGTCGTCGAAGTGTTAAGGGAACGCTGCTGCCCATTCCCTAGTTTTCCCTTAGTCGCCTTGTACGACACCCGATGGGATGAGATGGGTTGGTCCTATTCTAAGCCGGGAACCACGCGGTTTATTATTATTAATAATCAATTATTAAAAAAACTGTGCCCCGGCAAAGGAAAATCTCCTGTCGCAATATTGGTTGTGCCAAGCAATTGTTCCACGAAGGACAAACCTTCTAGAATTCCTTTACTTTGCGTATTCCAGATAATAATTTGCATATCCTGGATGGTCATGCAATATGCGCATATAACATGTCTACGGTACACAATACAAAGTATACTAAGGCACATAAAAAATCTCAAATTAGTAACCAGCCATCAACATTGATCCCAAGTTATCAATCTTTAAAAAAGTACATCAAAAATGTTAAGAAATAAACTTAAGACCGCATATAGTCGCAAAACCATAAACCTGCGCAGGCGCACCTGCGTGGCAGGCGAGAACATCCGCCAGATGACAGGAAGCGGTCGCACTTGATACGAATACACCGCACTGACGACGATCTATTTGATATAAAATATTATTGGGCATATGATAAAGCGATCCTAGGTCGGACAAATGTAGTTTTTCTAACAAAAATTCCCAGTATGGGTCCGGAGTTTGGAATTGTGCCCGGTATATGGCAATAGGCTCGCCCCCTACTACATGGGACCTAACATCGTCGGTGAAACGTGGGTGTACTCAGTACACCTCTGTCACCCCCGCTTGAGGAATATAGGCGTGACGGCGTGTGATAAAGCAGATAAAACGAGAATTTGTAAGTAGTACCAGTGATCGTGATCGAGCGTAGGCTGCAAGCACGGGTTCGATACCCGGGGCAAACCAGTGACCCACAAACTAATATTTGTGTCGGTCTGTAAACGCACCCCGAGTCAGGAATAATTCCACTACGTTTTTTAAAAAATAAATTAATTTAAAAACAAAGTTTTATAGAACATATCAAAAATATCTTGCTTAGTTGGGAAGTTTCTATGGCTTCTTCCAGCTCTATCATCAGACGTTGGACACCATACAGGTCTAAAGTAATGGTCAAGACAAATCCAACGACCCCAAACACGGTGGATGCTTGGATAGGTGCTGTTCCAGCTCCACCAGAATGTGGATAACATGTATAGCTATTATTATTTATTATTCCCTCTCTGCCTTCTAGTAGTTAAATAAAATTGATCATTATTCTTCCTCATTTCTTTATCTGTAAATGACAGAACCATGTAGCCCTTCACATGAATAGTTTAACTTGGTTTATTTAATTTAGACTCACCTGATACTACATTGTTCTCCCATACCCTACAACAAAATGTAAATGGTAAAATTGTAAAAATACTATTGTAAAAGAGTAACCGTGGAATTTCTTGCCCTTCTTCTCCACAGGAATGACATTCCGAAGTGGTGGTAGAGTCTTTGTTACTATTTTGATTCATAAATACTGTAATGGTTTACATAAATAAAAAAATATTCTGATTCTGAGTCACATTGAGTAGTCTGGTTGTTCCAATGACCACCTTTCAGCTTCATCGTTAGACCCTAAACACTATCAGTACTTGTCGAACATGGTACAGTACTTGTCAAACCCAATCTAACAAGCCTAAACAGGAGGGGGTTACGTTGTATAGTTCACATGTTCCTATAGCCTCCATCAGACTCCATCATCAGACCAGCTCCATAGTACCATATTATCGCATTGTTACCGACTTTAGAAATTTCAGCTCAATCGGATATCCGCAAGTGCTTGAAAAATGGATAGCAAAGGACATTGTTCTGCGCCCATACATGATTTGCCCCAGAACCAACACCAATGAAAAAATACTTTTATGATTTCAAATCACCCATAAATTATCTTAAGGCATTTATTATTTAACAGACAAGCGGGGGAATCGGAATAATGCACAAAAAGTATTAGATTTTGAGGTTATAATTCAGTAGCCATTAATACATATGAGGTGTGTTGACATTCAGTAAAAATGACGGCGACTTCGATATAAAATATTTACAATACTTTGAAATATTCGTTTTAGATAGCAAATTATCCGTTAGATACGGATATTTGCCATTATTTTAATAAAATAGATAAATAATGATGGCGTGGGTCAAATTTTTGTTGGGTCTGAGGCAATTTTCGACAATGTCCTTTGCAAGTTGAATAAAACCTTATAAAAATGGTAAATTTCTTATTTAAATTCAGCTCAATACCGCATAGTAGAGTACACTTAGTGCTGTACCCAACCAGCTTTTAGGTCGTCGGACCACCATGTACCTGCCTCTTCCAGGTTTCCCGGTACGAGGTCGCCACTCGAGACCCTTTTTTCAAAAAGACGTAGCCCCACTCTAGGATTAATTCCTGTCGTGGGTGCGTTTACAAACATGAAAATTCACAAACAAATACCCAGACCGGAACAAATAATTGTAGGTCACCCGCGACTATTAGACGGACGGATTTGACGGATGAATTAGCGCAGTAGTTAAGAGCTTAAGCCGCTCCGCCCACTGTGTCTAATAGTCGCGGGTTCGATTCCCGCACGGGACAAATCTTTGTGTGACCCACAATTATTTGTTTCGGTCTAGGTATTTGTGTATGTGAACTTTCATGTTAGTAAACGCACCCACGACACAGGAATAAATCCTAGGATAGGGCTACGTTTATTAAAGAAAAAAAAATATACATAAATCGTTCGTATGAAATAATTAAATAACCTTTGGTACTTCTTCGTGGTACATCGTACAATTACAAAATATCCAAGTCATCGATAGATTATATATCGTTACAGTTAACAGTGTCGTGTGCGGTAAATGTGAAACTTCACTATTAATTCTCCGAAACTGTCCTCGAAGCCTTTCAAACCAAATTATTTCATCGTAACCTCATTCGCTAGGGCGGTCGCGTTGCAACCGATAACAGGAAATATAACGGAATTTAATGTACTTGGCGAAACAATGAAAAACAACTCGCTGTTATTGGAAATGACACGTGAAGTAGGAAATTAATTTAATATAAACAATAATCAATTTATAAAAAAAGGTATCTGACTTCTAATACACAAACGTAGGTAAGTTAGCTAATAATCAAAAATAAATGCTGTCGGTACCAGTCGGTCGGTGGGTCGGTTACTGGACACCGACTTCAGTTTTAAGTTCGGTTGATAAGAAATTAAAAAAAGGCACTGCCTCGTTCGACTAGTGGCAAAGCGCATCGCTTTGTGATCACGAGGTCCTGGGTTCAAATCCTAAGTCGGACAAATGTAGTTTTTCTAACGAACACTTCCCAGTACGAGTCAGGAGTCTGGAATTGGGCCCGGTATATGGCAATAGGCTCGCCCCCAATTACATGGGACTTAACATCGTCGGCAAAACGTGGGTGTACTCAGTACACCTCTGCCACCCCCGTTTGGGGAATATAGGCGTGACGGAGTTCTTTTTAAAAGAGAAATTTTATTAAAATGTAGATATATGAGAGAGGACGAAGCAGGATAGGTGTGTATGGAAAGAACCTGTTGGAACTCTGTACTCTCTGCCTACCCCGCAAAAGATCTGGTGTGATGATATATATAGATCGATTTATATATATATATATAAACACAGTGACGCCTATGTTCCCTAAGCGGGGATGGGAGAGGTGTACTTAGTACCCATTTTACGCCGACGATGTGATGTCCCATGTAATAGGGGGTGGGCCTATTGCAATATACCAAGCACAATTCCAGACTTCAGACTCATACTGTAAAGTTTTCGTTAGAAAAACTACATTTGTCCGACCTAGAATTGGATTCAGGACTACGTGATCACAAAGCGATGCGCTTTGCCACTACACCAAGGCTGTTTACAACCAATTTTATTTGTATTCGGACGATTTAGCGCAGTGGTTAAGAGCTTGAGCTGCTCCGCCCACTGTGTCGAATAGTCGCGGGTTCGATTCCCGCACGGGACAAATCTTTGTGTGATCCACAATTATTTGTTCCGGTCTGGGTTTTTGTTTGTGAATTTTCATGTTTTAAACGCACCCACGATACAGGAATAAATCCTAGTGTGGGGCTACGTTTTTAAAAAAAAAAAAATATATATTTAATAAAAGCAATAGGTATAGTGCGATAAGGATATTTTGGGCCGTGGATGACATTGACAGAGAGGACTTTCTGTGAAATAAGGGTTACTACTTAGTATAATTTTCCTACTGCCAGGGAAATATTTTAACAGGTGGGTCCCACAGATCCTAATTAAAAAAGGACTTGGGTAGATTTCATAGCACACGGCAACTCTGCAACTGTCATGACGTGACATTTCCTTGTATGACAGCCGTTATTTTTTTCACTTGTCGCTACTTTAGGCAGAGGTGTGCTGAGTACACCCACGTTTCGCCGACGATGTTAGGTCCCATGTAATAGGGGGCGAGCCTATTGCCACATACCGGGCACAATTACAGACTCCGGACTCATACTGGGAATTTTTCGTTAGAAAAACTACATCTGTCCGACCTAGGATTTGAACCCAGGACCTCGTGATCACAAAGCGATGCGCTTTCTCACCAGAGCAACGAGGCAGTAAATATTATTTATTTATGTGTAATATTAAATAATATTAATACTTGTAGAATTGTAAGAAAGTTCCTAGCCATATCCGATTCATAATAAAATAAAAATCTTTTATAAAAAAAGGTAAACCGACTTCAAAAAGCAAAAAAATAAAAATATTTGAAGTTGGTGCTGGTTGGTGCAGTCGGTTACTTGGTACCGACTTCAAATATTTTTATTTTTTTGCTTTTTGAAGTCGGTTTACCTTTTTTTATAAAAGATTTTTATTTTACAATTTTAAGTGACCAGTGAATTATTCTATAGTAGGGTCCTATAAGATTGACGTAATACCCATAATATCTCAATTGACACATGCCTATTGTTTGTCGTTAAGGAGTTCCCTGGTGTATCTTCTAAGTCCAAGGTCCAATGCCAATGAAATTAAAATGGAACCACCTTGGAGCTATACTGAACCCAATGCAAAAAAAAATATCAAAATCGGTCCACAATTGACGGAAATATCGCTGAACATACATATATAAAAAAAATAAAAATAAAAAAAAAGCATACATACAACCGAACATAGAACCTCCTCCTTTTTGAAGTCGGTTAAAAATACCCCTACTACCTAATATAAAATACATCATCGCGACTGAACCCACCCATTTCTTGCTTGGCCAAAAGCCCGCAGAAAATGGTATTACCCCAATCACCTGGGAGAAAACGCTTAAATAAACATAACAAATAATAATAACTAGTGGTCGCGCATAGGTCGAAATTCGACCTACTCTTTCATCGTTTGCTGGTAATGTTTGACATTCAGTAAGACCATAGACAAATAATATTAAAGACAAACAATAGTAATCTATTCTCAATTTGACCACAGACTTTAACAATAATCAAAAGAGTATGTATGCTTCAATCAATCAATCAGCCTATCGTAGTCCACTGCTGGACATAGGCCTCTCCTAACACGTGCCATTGCACACGGTCCTCTGCCTTCCGCATCCAGTCTGTCCCAGCGACCTTTTTAAGGTCGTCTGTCCAGCTAGATAGCTGGGGGCCGTCCTACCTTACGCTTACCAAGTCGCGGTCTCCACTCTAGGACACGCTTGCTCCATCGGCCGTCGGTCCTTCTGCAGATGTGACCAGCCCATTGCCACTTTAGCTTACTGAGTCTGCGAGCTATGTCGGTAACTTTGGTTCTTTGTCGGATTACCTCGTTACGAATTTTATCCTTCAAAGAGACGCCGAGCATAGCTCGCTCCATAGCCCGCTGTGCGACTTTGAATTTGTGGACTAGTCCCACTGTGAGTGTCCACGTCTCGGCCCCGTATGTATGCGTGTGTGTGTGTCAAATACATGGTAGTGTGTGTAATCTTTTTTTTATTGATATAATTTATTTTTTATGCATAATTTAAAAAAAATATTAGCATTTTGCACTCCTTCTCTGTATAAACTATAAGTGTGGGAAATTTCATACTCCTCCGCCCGCGCAATTTTCGTAAAAAGGGGTATAAAGTGTTTGCTTCACGTATTAATATAATGATAATTTATTAATTTACCACATAGTAGTTACAGTAATTTAATAATATAATAATGTTAGCCCTGTTAAGAAACTGTCCCACTGTTGGGCACGGGCCTCCTCTCAAACTGAGAGGGCTTAGGCCATAGTCCACCACGCTGGCCCAGTGCGGGTTGGCGAACTTCACACACCTTCGAGAAACTCTTAGGCATGCAGGTTTCCTCACGATGTTTTCCTTCACCGTTAAAGCAAGTGATAATTAATTTTTAATACGCACATGCTTTCGAAAAGACAGAGGTGCGTGCCTGGGTTTGCACCCGAGACCTTTGACTTTGCAGTCCAACGGTCTAACCACTAGGCTTAATAAATTATAAACCTTAAAATCTCAAGAAAACATTTTAAACCACATACTTCCCAGAGGTTCCGAAACTTGGCAAAGCCTGTATCTCGGGAAACCAAGTAATAGTTATAAGACACGGATTAAAACTTATATAGACCAAAGAGAGAAACTGTGTGTACATAGAAAAGTGATGTTATAAATATAAATGGATCAAAATCAAAAAAATCAATTGCAATTGATTGCTAACGTAATACAGTGTGTTCAGGTTAGTGATAACTCTGCCTTCTGTGCTAGTATAAACTGTATACTAGGTATGTTACTTTTGCATTCTGTTGACTGTTTCGATTGAAATGGTTATCGAAAAATCCGCACTTGCATTCCGGATTCTCGAATCGTGTCCGTGAAAATGACAATAGACTCACCTCGTATCATATCGGAATATGACATCGCCCTTTGGGGAATATTGGCGATGTTACCCTATACTCCCCAATCAATATAATCATATCATCACCACAACCGACCCCTCGACTGCAGTACACGGCTTCAAAGAGCAACGGCTGGTGTGGTCCTCCGTCAACCGAATCAGAACCGGAGTCGCAATTTGCAATTGTCCTCTTTACAGGTGGGGCATCACTGAGTCTTCTTGTTGTGACTGTGGAAACTCAGTGCAGACTATCCAGCACATCGTGGAGGACTCTCCTACTCGAAAATTCAGCCAGCTGACACCAGAGGCTAAACAATGGCCCCACCACTCTGGCATTAAGTTTTGATCGGGGTTTGCATTATTAAAAATACACCACCATACGATGATGACGTTGATGGGGAATATAGGCGCAACGGTGTTTTCTTTCTAAAACTTATAAAGTGAGAAAGAACAGCGTGATAGAAATGTTTTGAGAACATAACGAGATTTTTTATGATAATTAAATTCAACATTTTTGCTTTTTCAGCAACCAGAGTAACGAATGTCGGTGTTCTACCACTCCTAACGACACGAACCTCAAATACCCACTAACCAAATTCTAAACAAAGCAGAAGCCCAAAAATCAACCAAAATCACACCTAACCACCTAAGCACACATCCAGCAAAGATACATTATAACCGGAAAGTGTAGACAAAAAATTCAACAATCCATTGCTGCTAAACTACTGTAACTACACCATCGGAAGAAACTGGAATCGTCAATGTAACCGGAAGTACACCAAAGGCAGTGTTGCGTAAGTCCCAGCGAGCAATGAACGCAGAATATGGGCAATGACCGGTGTAAAAAACGATAGAAAAAAAATCCGCTCTATCTTGACGATTCGATACACTGTCACGATCTTATCGATGCGGTCCATTGACTGTAGCTGTCACAAGAAAAGGAGGAAGGTATTGCGAAAATTTTTAAACTAGATTTGTTTTTGGCGGGTTATATAAGATGGTTTAGTCATATTTTTTTTACAAGATTAAATAAATCGTTGCCCAACAGTAGTGTGAAGTAATGTCATTTATCTTTATATAAATGAAGAGCTGTACGTAATAGTAATTCGTTCGTTTTATTTTCAGACGTGGATTTATTTCCACCCTAAAGATTTTATTGAGACAAAAGGTAGCCTATGCCATTCCCTGGTAAAAATATATTTTCTTTCCGAATTTCATCAAATCATCATCATCCAAAATCTGTTCAGCGGTTTGGGCGTGAAAAGGTAACAGATAAATAGACAGACAGACAGAAAGACAGATTTACTTTGAGTTTTAATATTAGTAAGGACGTTTCTACAGTCACTAATGATCCCAAAAATAATTTACAGTGTGGATTGAAGAAGTGTGTACAGTATCACAGACGATGATTTAAGGAGCTAGAATTTGCTACCATTATACCGGGCACAATTCCAGAACTTGGGCAACTACTTGTATGGTTTTTCGATAGAAAAAACACAGTTTATCCACTTAATCTGCATTTCATGCCCGCATCATGCGTCACTAGATCAACGGGGCCATATTTATTTATATACTCCCAGAGAAATGATACATATTGTTTTTATTTTTTCTTAATGGGACTAAGCCACGCATTCCCACCATTGTGACTCCTGCAAGCCAGGATCCACAATGGTCTCTTTAGATGACGCCAAGGTTTGAACCTTGGGGTGTCCCGGGAAGCGGTTTAATTGTCTTGGAACCCGCAACAAATTTAATTAGAAATAAAAACAGGAGGAGTTAGAAATATAAAATCCCACTATATATTGCAATAAAGGTTTGTATAATACTATTTTTATAGTGCACAGTCCCAAGTCCACGGTCACAGAAAGGTGCAAGTTACCGAATAGCGACTCATGCGCCGCTCGCGCTTGCGTTTGTCGAATACGAATTAGACAGGGTTGCCATCTCAACTACTTGTATGTAGGACAATATAACAGCATTGCAATAGGGGGCGAGATTTATAATCATCTCATGTCATTACTTGCCTTAATAGTACAAAAAAAAATTCCTAGTTCCTAGTGTGACAAAATATTTATTTTCTAAAAAAAACTATGTCCCTAATCTCCCAATAGAATGGCCCAAATAAAGTCATACAAATAAATATTCATAATGGTGTCCAGAGTAATATTTTTATAGTGCATTGTAGAACCCAAGTCGACGGCCACAGAAAGGTGCAAGTTACCGAATAGCGACTCACGCGCTGCTCGCGTTTGTCGAATTCGAATTAAATAATGTTACCATCTCTATGTGCTGTATTTAGGACAGTAAAAGGGTATTTTCAATTGCAGCTAGAAGTTAAAGTCAAAGTAGAAACAGCTTTGCTGCTTTAACATTGGCTTCACGTCCTCTCCGGCTTAGTATCGTGATAGACAGTCATTTATGTAGATCAGGGATTCACAAACTATTTTGGGCAAGAGACTCCATTTCCAAAATGAACTGATACCTCAGACCTACATTTGGCTTATGGGGCCCAAATTTCTTTAAAAATCATAGCTCTAATTTTCTTTCCTATTGATACAAAATACTTACGAATTTAAAAACTTTGCGGATGGTTAAGTGAGTATTATTTAGTGGTATGGGTAGGGTAAGGGTAGGTCCTACATTTCAGGAAGATAGATTTAGCCCCTATAGTACGCCGTCGTCATTCCTCAGGCACAAACTTAATAAGTTCCCTCTGATATCTCAAGATGCTTACCTTCAAAACTCTATATAAAGAAATGAACAGCATAACGCATAACTTACCCAAACGATAAAGGTGTATCCCACCTATCGTTGGCCATGTTAGATTATAATGCAATAAGGGACGAGCCTACTAGCATTATGCCATAAACAATTCCAGGCCCCGGACTACTACTAATATTTTTTCTCTAGAAAAAACCTCAATATCACTATCAAAATCAAAATCAAAAGTTTTTTATTCATGTAGACCAAAAGGCACTTATGAATAGTCAAAAAGAGAAAATTATTAATTACTTAAGACTCTACCACCCGTTCGGAAAGTCATTCCTGTGGAGAAGAAGGGCAAGAAACTCCACGGTTACTCTTTTTTTAAAAATGAGTTTTACAATTCTTTTTGTATACATTGCATTTATGGAGTATGGGAGAACAATGCAGAACGAGCTAAATAGATGTGCTTAAGTATGGATTAATCATAAGTGTACTTAGATTCATGATATTGGTCAGTGTCTACATAGTCCTCTCATTTACAAAATAGAGATGTTGTAGAGGTATATAATAAAAAGCATAATAATAATAGTAAGAGAAAGTGTTACTATAAAATATGTAAAGAGCGCGTACAAAACAACTGGTCAGAGCTCCAGTGTGATCCGATCTAGTATTGCAATCTTATGATTGCAATTAAATCATGTGCTGTGTGTGTGTGCTTTACAGCTTCACCGGACAAAAGGACGAGCGTACAACCACTACGCTCGAGCCAGAAGGGCAAGGGGACAACTAGCCCAAGGGAACCTCAAGAGGGAACGGCCTCGGCTTGGGCAGTCGCTATAGGGGAGGGCGTATACTAGGTGTCTTGCTATGGTGCTTTGTACCGGCCAGCGGGCAAGGGATACTTCGACCTCGCCGGCGAGGTCGGTGTCTGATCACGTGAACACCATGTGCTGTGACTAGACTACAAAAAGGGTTATAGCATCGCTACTTATTCTTAAAATAAATTAAAAACCTTGCTTTACACTACAAATTATTCTTACGGGTGCGTTTATAAACAAGAAATATTCGTGGATCAAACAAAGCTCGTAAATGAACTAATTTATGTTGTTTTACACATTAAAGGATCAAAATAAATGGACCACAGAACGTTTTTGTCTAACAACAATATAATAATAAATTCTATCTACCTATATCACCACGCCAGATCCCTTGCAGGGTAGGCAGTGAGTACAGCATTCCAACAGGTTCTATCCTTACATGCCTCTCTGGCTTCCTCCACTCTCATAGTTCGTCTCATACACGCTCGCCGGTTACGAAGACTCTTGACTTGTCCTTCAGATAAGACTCGGTCTATTATAATAATAAATTCATTACGATAATACCTCTTTAAGAAAAGCTTTCTACAACTAAGTAAAAGATTTGTTCCGTGCGAGACCGAACCCGCGATCCACGCTGAAACCACTAGACCGAGCTGTTGTTAATCTATCACATTAGGACTAAATTATCTTGAAAGATATCAGACGAGAGTACATTAACTCCAGTGGGCCTGCGTATAAAAAAAAAAAGAAAAATAAATCTCGATAAAATCCGAAAATGGTTTATAATGGTGGTCCGAAAATGGTATACGGTGGTAAATTTCATATCCAGGGCACGTACACTTTGAACATTGTCCTAAGGGACCAGAACAGTTGGCGACCCTATAAGCCGAAGCATTGAACCTGGGACTTCATTAGAGAAGCGGAGCACGACCACCGAGGACTGGGATTGGTTCCCAGAGGTCGGTTGTGAATAAGAATTAACGTTTTGAATTTGTTGTGCTATTTTTTGTTTGATTCATAGCCGCCATTTTTCTGTATGGTTTTTGGGTTGCATGAGGCAACTAACAGTAGGATTGGTCTTAAGATAGAGGTTTCATAGCAAGTTTGAGGTCTATCCTTACATACTCGATTTCTTTTCCCGCTTTTTTGTATGTTCTATGTATCTTTATCATCACGCCAGATCACTAGCGGGGTAGGCAGAGAGTACAGATTTCCAACAGGGTCTTTCCTTACTTATTTCGGCTTCGTCCACTCTCACAGTTCGTTTCATACATGTATGTTAATGCATTTTTTTTTTATATTTTCTACTTCACTACTTCCACAAAGACTCTATATTACGGAATTGACAAGAATCATTTTTATTTTCTCTTCTAATTAAGCATGTAGAAGCATTGCATTATAAAAAAATAAATTGTGTGGCCTTAGTCACAATACAGTCAGTTCAACGACATTTAACATACTAAAAATCATGATCTCTTCATTTACACGAGGCACCAAAACTATACATCCGGTGATCGCCGGATGTAGCTGTTTATAAATGTACGTAATTAGCGAACAACATAAAATTCAACACTATTTCACGCGGAATAAAATATGAAATTAACACCTCGCAAAGGCCCTCTACGCGTTTGACCCATGTCCCCATATAAGCCTTTCAAAGCACCGGGTAAAACTCCTGAATCTCAGCGAGATACATACATAATAAAATAAAAATCTAGAGTCTTTCGTTGTTCTAAGAATGAATGATTCGTGTGACGATCAGAAGAAACCAGTATCTTCTGATCGTCGAATCGATCGTTTGAATCCTAGATCAAAAAAATTTACTAGTGTTTATGGATCAAAAAAAAAAACAGTAATAGCTCGGAGGCTGGTACACCTCTGCCACACTAACTTGAGGATTGTAAGCGTTACTTTTAGTTTTTTTTATCCTTGTTATAGGTACCTCCCCTTACTCAAGGAGTAAGGGGAGGATCACAAATTCTACACAATACAATTCGATACATCAAACTATGAAGCCGAGGCGACACAATACATCATTATATTCTGCAATAATGTACTAATTCAGTGAATTTAATTATCGCTTCTTAACTAATTTCCTGCAGGTTTGTGGTTTCCTTCCAACATTTTTCGAATTACAGATAAAATTATACCTACTTATTACAAAATAAACGCGTGCGCAGTCGCGGGTAACAGCTGGTACAAACAAAAAATCTACTAATAATATCCCTATAAAGTCATATTGGGTCAAACTAAAAATATCATTATTTAAAATAGCACTCTATTGTCAAAACTATAAAGCTAAATTTTCCTTATTCTTGCTTTTTTAATTGTGTCGCTTTTGCATTCGGCTAGGGATTATAGGTATAATATGCACTTGATTAGGCGAATGACCTAATGTAAGTCATAAACTGACCTTTACCGTACTACGCCAAGGCCCCTTATGCGCTTATTTTAAGGTCCGCATAAAAAAGTGACAATACGGTTTATTTTTAATAAAATAAATTAATAGTAAAAACGTATGCAGCCAGGCAATGGTGCAATTTAAAACGGCCAATCAAAATTAAATGCGTATACAAAATTTCGTATTTATGCTGCTTGCCGCTGAGGAGTTCCTTCGTTTGGAGCCAATCCTGGGTATAGAAAGAGACCACGCTTACCATAAAAATGTCATATCATTGAAACTGAACCAACATGTCAAATTTCAAGTCCATCCATCTTACAAGATTTGACTTAAGTAACAAACATTGCAAGTTAAATAACAGCCTGTAATGATCCCATCACAGGTTTAAAAATAACAAAATATTCCATAATTACGATGAAATTTTGTATATAATATTAAAGCAGACAAATATTATGTCACCGTGAGTGACCGGCAAATAGCTGTAATTGCCTTGAAAATTATGTATAATAACTTTCCAAATTCTTTGTTAATGACACACAACAAGTGTTCTCTATGACATTTGTAAGAGACCTACCTACAAGTCATTAAAGCCAAATCCGTCAAATATTGACCTAATAGGAAAAAAGTAGTCTTCACCGAGGATTTACGTGATCAAATAGGATTACAATAATACTGCTAAAAGAGATTGTAGCATCCCCTGGAGTAAGATTATAAACGATAACGATAACGTAAGATATTACATACCCTCTCGTGCCTGATGAGGTACCCGATGAGCACATCCTTCTTCTTCTCCTTTTCGTCCTGGTGGCAGACGCCGACGTTGAGGCCCATCACGATGGTCCTCAGCAGCCCACCCTCGAATGCGTCCCACAGGAACTTGGGGGTGTAGCACATTATTGCCTAGGGGAACAAGATGAAAATGCCATTTTAATTACCCTTTTCAACTGATTACTTTGTGGTAAATTAGAGCTATTTCTAACTGTGTCGTACAACCCCATTTCGCTCATCATCATCACTATCAGCAGCAGCATCCTATAGCAGTCCACTGCTAGACATAGGCCCCTATAGTACAATCCTCAACTACTCTCATCGAATTTCCATCCAACCATCCAACCATTCCATCCAACCAGATGTGGAACTGAACGCCTCTGGCCCACCAATTATAAATTATAAACCCCACAGATATAGAAAGCTAATAACTATCTCCAGCAGTGGGAGTCAACCAATCTGAATTAACTGCCGCGATGACAAGTCTCAAAAAACGACCTTCAAAAATCTAGCACTAAGCTCTGGTTTGTTCAAAAGTTCTATAGTTTGTCTTCCTCCTATTCTCCTTTAATAGATCCGGACAAAATAAATATACAAACTGTAAAATAATTAACGCAAGACCTAACAATAATTAGTTTTAATTGGGAATCTATTTAGATTCCAACAATTTTTGATGTATTTTACATTATTTTTTTTATTTGCAAAATATGCTGTGCTCCTCCCGTGCGCTATAACGAACTAAATTTATTTTTGGTTCGAAGCAATACGGAGATTTCAAACGCATCTCTATAACAAAGTTCTCAATACGCACACATACACGTACAAGTTTCATTGTTAATTTTGATATAAACGTGCTTAAAAAAGGGTTAAAATTTAAATAAAAATTTTTAAGTTTGGTTTTCGTATCGAATTTGTGAAGAAATTGTCTAATCAGCCTGAGGTCTTGCGTTATTTACGATACACCTCGTATATCACATAGGAAAGGAAACCTATTAATAAAAAAAATGTTAATGCATGGAAGCCAGAGAGGTATGTAAGGAAAGAACCTGTTGGAACTCCGTACTCTCTGCCTACCCCGTAAGGGATCTGGCGTGATGATATAGATAGATAGATAGAAAATGTTAATTCCTATAATGCCCCATCGTTTGCTAATAATTCTGATAACGTCAAGGGTTCTGATAACTCAACCTATAATACTGATGATTCAACATCGATTTCGACAAACAGCATTCGGATCAATTGGTTTGGGATGGTAACCATTTATGGCAATTCGATTTACGAGCATCCGAAAGTCACAAGTGTGATTCCTTTTGCTACCAACCTGACTCCAACAATCTGCATTGGGGTCTTTATCTCTCTCTACTTCACCTCTCACTCTCTCACCTCTCTAACTGTGAAGTATGAACTAATCTCTCTTATTTCGAACTAATCTCGGACAAAATAATGTTACAAAAAAATCTCAGTCCAAATCAGTCTCTCAACCTCCCCCCAATTTGAAGTACTGTTAGAAGGTGGGTGACAATAACATTTATAATAAACACGTAGATCGTGTCACATTGACCTAAACACTGTGCAAATATATGCTAAGTGGGTGGAAGTTCAACGCCCAGTCACGACAAATTGTAGTAAAGAGCATCGTTCTGCAGATTGATAAGTCACGATTTCGGAAGAAAACATATGGGATTCCTACGTATAAGGTATTTACAAGGTTGTATGAACGTGTGAAGAAATCTTACTAATATCTATAGATATAACGAAAACTGTAACCGAACCGAATCTGTACATTGAATATTTTTTGAAAATTTTAATCGGGATACATTTCCTTATCGACATAGAAGCCAGTCTGCCAGAAGTCTGTCTGTCTATTTCTTTGTGTTTCAATCACGCAAAAACTATCCAACAGATTTCAACGAAATTTGGTATGGTAATAACTTATACTCTAACTTAAAATAATAAATACTTTTTATCCCGGAATCAAAAACCAATCCGGGATAGTGGCGGGATAAACCATAAAACTTTATTGTTTTTATTATTACTGTCTCGAGTTGCAATTTTACGTTAAGATGTGTGATTTTGCCTACACATGAAATCCTCCATGAACTTATATTGGACTCAGGTTGGTCTCTTCAGATGAAATCTTCGATGGTTACAAGAACTTGATTAAAAAGCACGTTTGATTTTCACACTCAAACATGATTTCGTGCATGAACCGATGATGCATTCAAGATTGTCTCTTATGGAGGGAACTTTTTACCGATAAATACACGGAACTTCGTATATTTATTTAATTAAGATATCTAAACATGATTTTGATCATGAACTGTATATTCTTACGAGAAGACTGACACGAAATATACTGACAAAACTTTGTTACACACTTAGCGCGCAATGTAGTATTTAAATATTATTAAGCCAGATAACGATATTTGGCAGGGTAGGTAGAAAAGGTTTCAATCAGCCATTTTACCAATAATTGTATAATAAATAGATAAACTGGTAAACCTTCTCAAAAAAAGTACCAAGGTATTGTAAAAATCTTAGTATGTAGGTCGTCGGCTTCGTCTTAGGATTTGGAGTAATGCTATCTTGGAAGGACCTACCTACCTATGTCAAATTATAAAATAAACGCGTGCGCAGCCGCGGGTAACAGCTAGTACTTAATAAATGCGAAAGTTAACATGTTTGACTGTTTAGATCTTTGTTACTCAATCAAGCCTAAACGGCTGAACGGGTTTGGATGACAATAGGCAGTGAGGTAGATTATAAGCTCGATTAACATATAGTTTTGCCAAAACTAGATGACCAGACAACTGGCTTTCTGAAGGTATTCATTTGCACTGATTAGATCAATTTACAAATACGTCACTATACTACACGCAACTACACGCAAAAAATATCAACACGTTTTACAATAACCTATTAAACATAAAGTATCTTTTACTGCAAATTTAACCTTAACACTTAGACCTAAAGTTTGAAATGGAATCCAATATAGATATTGGTTAACATAGTTTCGAGTATATCCATTATGTTCCCACGGAAGCTCATGCAACAATGGACGCAAGGTTAATATGGAGTAAACAGTCTGGTATTTTACGAAATTATGCTTTTGTTTTTGTTTAAATTAACCTTAATTCTTGTCAAGGAACCTTTACCTTTATCAGCCTATATTATCCCAGTGGTGCGCAAAGGCTATTTATTGCAACGGCAAGGCATATCTTACAGTGCACATCTATACTTCTATATTAGTATTATAAAGAGGAAAGATATGTATTTTTGTAAGGAAAAAACTCAAAAACTACTTGGATCGATTTCAGAAATCGTTACGATAGAGCCTAAAGGTTTGGTCAAATAGCCGACGGAGCGCGACGTGAACGCGGCGCAAGCGCTCGGCTACGTTCGGTCGTGACGTTTGCCGTCCGAGCGGGGCTGCGCTGTGTAGCGTCTCCCATACATTTTAGTACATTACAACTCCCTAAGCCGCGCCACCGTCGCGCTCCTATCGCGCTGCGTCGCCTATGTGGTGAAACCTTTATAATAACGATTTCTGTGGGTAGCACTAATTTATCCCTGATTCACATCCAATTTACTCCCGCAGTAGTAGCCGGCAAGTGAATATGAAAATAGGCATCTAAGGTGTACATAAATTGTACGTACACTTAACAATTTCAGTTTTCCCAACGCTTACACATTTTCGGTTTGCATCAAATCCATTATTTTTGTTGATCTAAATATATTTGGATATGTTCCTAATAATTTAGTTTGGTTTGTTAACCAACTTTTCTTAAAATAAAGAGTAACTGATTTCAAAAGTATGTATGTTAAGCGAGATACGTTGCTGACTGTAATTTTTCTTTTTTTGACACGAAATGATTTCATTAAAATCGTTTTCTTTCTTGTAAATGCAACCTGTGTGCGTCTACCCACAGTAGGAATATTCCTGTGTCGCGAAATTCTCATACCCAAACCCCCAACCACCCAGTAACAAATATTTGTCGGCCATATAAAGATTTTTCACATGCGGGGTTCGAACCCGTGACTACACGATCCAGTGGACGGGGCGGCTTAAGCCGTAATCTGATCAATCAAAGTGTACAATCGATTTGAAAAACCCAAGAACGATCACCGACTTATGTCGCGGACCGTACCTATAAATAGCAATGGCTCCGTTGTTCGTCAGCTGACAGTTACCGTTATGGCGACCTGAATAATTTGTGGTCGAACGTTCCCCAACGTATTTGGCTAGCGTGATTATACTATTAGAGGCAGGACATAATACTAATTTTAAATGTTGTACTGGGTCCATCATAAGCTGGACAAGAAGGTCACGGGTAAAGGCTAAATGTACAGCACATTTCACTGTCGCCGCTGTGCCATACAAGTAGTTTCAAATTTAGGCACAGAATCACATATACTGACATTATTATAATCACATATCCTAATATATTTCAGAAGAAAGAATGACAAAACTGATATACAATGCAAAAGTGGAAGGACGTCGGTACCGGGGAAGACCTAGACTACCTCACCATGACCAAATAGACCGTGTCTTATCTGAAGGACAAGTTAAGAGTCTCTGTAACCGGCGAGCGTGTATGAAACGAACTATGAGAGTGGTGGAAGCCAGAGAGGTAGAGAAAGAACCTATTGGAACTCTGTACTCTCTGCCTACCCCGCAAGAGATCTGGCGTGTGTACATAACGTTTATTTCTATTTCACTTTGTATAAATAAAATATATTTCTTACTATATATGTATGTAATATTTCATATAAGTATGGTTACTTAATTTTTAATAAATGTACGCCACCAACTGCCCTCTATTTTTTGTTGTATTTCTTTCGACTTGGTTGTCTGGAAGAAATTGCTATTAGCAATAAGACCGCCAATTGTATAGTATGTTATTTTACAATAACTACTTTGTAATGAATTTGGTATACAATAAAGAGTATTCTATCTATCCTCTAAGTCAGGATTCACATTTTGAGGCTATACCAGATTTTTTAAATGTATTTACTGTGAATCTAACGATCCTTTATTAAAATCCACTACAATACACTACAGACGACAGAGAATGAGCAAAACGACTTCAAAAAATCTTTCTTTCCTACTGGTATAGCCGATTAAAAAGAATATTGTACTTTGATCTTTCATATGCTAATCTTAAGACCACTTGAACTCATCTCGAAATTAACACATCATTATATGATGACGAAACGGACGATAATGGCGTTCACGCATAAGTAATGTGCGATGTTTACGCTGAGATCAAGGTTCGAGGAGCAATTGCGCAATCCGCGTTGAATGCTTCCTATAAACTATATTGTAATAGTAATTACATTTTATCACGATTTTATAACTGGGGCAATAGTTTGCTGACCGTGTTATGATTAGCTATACCTAAACACCGACACAGCTGCTACTGATTTTTCGATAGAAGATCTCGATAATACTTAGGGTTCGCCTCCAGGAGCCTGTGTTTGCCATCAGACACTAGACCAAGGAGGCATTCGACCGCCCGCTAAAGCGGTATCTATACTATAGCGTTTAAATGAGCTTAGTGCAAGAATCGTATTTAACTTAATTGTAACTCTCTTTAAACATCTATAGCGGTAAGTTAAGTTACATCGTAACATTGGGCTCACGAGGTCCTGGGTTCAAATCCTAGGTCGGACAAGTGTAGTTTTTCTAACGAAAACTTCCCAGTACGAGTTTGGAGTCGGAATTGTGCCCGGTATATGGCAATAGGCTCGCCCCCTATTACATGGGACCCAACATCGTCGGCGAAACGTGGGTGTACTCAGTACACCTCTGCCACCCCCGGAGAGTATAGGCGTGACGGTATATATAATAAAACAGCCTATACCCCTGCAAGATAAAGTCCTTCTCTTTCAAATTGAGATGAGGGTGAATCAGTTATATCTAGGACCCAGTGCAGTGTTGCAGATTTGTGGCCACCTGTCATGGGAACGTATCAAGCTTATTAGCAGAGTTTGGGCAAAAGATAATTGTGAAAAAATTAAGTTGCAATAAAAATACGAAATTCGAAATAATTTCGTTGCGGCTTATTTTTAGTTTTTAAGTCCGGACGTTTCGAGTGCTTAACAGCACGGTCACGGGAAGAGGTGGAGAAGGCGTTTGACGTCCAAAAGTCATTGTTATTCCGGAATACTTTAGGGGGATTCATTTAATTGCAATTGGAATTCCAATTGCTTGATTCTACAATTGAAAAATGCCCAACACTGCCTATAAGGCATGTAACTCGACTCAATGACCACCAAATTCTAACAAATTAGCGGTAGCGAGGCTCAAAAATGGAATTCCCACAACAATCACCCAATTTTTCAAAAATATAATATTATGACATGTACACGAAGAATAACAACATGCTTATCGCTTAAGGATTAAAATAACTTCAGAGAATAGAACAAGGGTGCGGCATATACACCTGTCTATTTATAGATTGTAAAAAATTAAACAAGTACCTACCCCTTGTGCCAGTTATCTCCAAAGGCATGGGAGAATAAACGAATATAAAACGTACCACGTTTTGAGGTATTTTCGGTCGAGGGTACGATACTGTTGCCCATATTCGCACCCAACACTTAGCGTGCGGACGCATTGGGTGTTCGTGTGTATATAATTATTGCTTTAAAATTGTATATTACCGAAAACTAAATGGATGCAAGATGTAATGGTTGTGGAACTATCATTTATGATATTTCTTTCATGGAATGTGCACAAGAGACCTGTAAGAAATTATACCACCTGAAATGCCTGGCGATGACGGTGGAGAAGTTCGAGGCTCTCACCCAGGAATATAAGTGCCAGTGGAAATGTCCGGAATGCGTAAGCACCGTTCCGAAGAAAGACAACTCTGATACACCAGTACGAGGTAACACAGTCACGAATAGAAACTTAACACCGAACAACTATGTAAATATGGAACGCGGTAGTCGTCAGAAAACACATACACTGACGATTAATGAAGAAGAAAATCTTATATTGAAAGAAATGAAGGAATTTCGTCTGGAAATGAGAGCTCGGTATGATAAACATTCAAAGGAAAATACATTACTACAAAATAGATTTATGAGGACAGAATTTGAATTACAAGAATTAAGGAAGGAATTGAAGGTAGTTCAAGAAAAAGCTAATAAAGTTGATTTATTGGAAATGCAAATTAAGACTTTACTCGATAAAATTGATCTAATGGAAATGCATCGGAGCAAGGAAATTCCCGTAAAAGAAAATAGAGAAAAACATCAAGAATACCTAGAACCAGTTTTATCATTTGCGGACGCAGTTAAGCATACACAAAATCAAATGCAGGTAGTTAACAATAACAAACCAAAGCCACGTATGGCTACGAAATCAGCGGAAACAATGGCGAATTTAAAAATGGATCAGCCAACAATAAGCCACAATAATAGTGAAAACTCTGTTATTGAAATTAGAAATGGAAAAGAGGTAAATGTAAATAAATGCCTCGAACATAAGACAAAGGATGAAAAGTGGACTTTGGTTAGCAGACAGAGAAGTAGATATCTCAACAATGAAGTAAAAAGGGGTGGTAACACAAGTGCACTTGAAATAAAAGGAACAGAACGTAAGAAATATTTGCACGTCTGGCGCCTGCAGAAACAAACATCCGAGAAAAATTTGGAGACACATGTCAAGAATATATGTGGCCAAGAAGTAGAAGTAATGGTAGAAAGGATAAAACATAAAACCGAAAGAGATTATGCATCTTTTATAATAGGGATTCCAGAAGGGAAATACGAAACATTAACTGATCCAAAAAACTGGGCTGTAAATATAGAATTTTGTGAATGGGTTTGGTTTCGTCGATCAACCAAAAAAACAAGTACGTCAAACTAAGCCCATAGAAATATACTACCAGAATGTGAGAGGTCTTCGTACTAAACTAGAAGAATTTTATACTAGTATATCTGTTTCGAATGCAGACCTGTTTGTTATTACTGAAACTGGGTGTAATAAATCCATTCAAGATGCCGAAATAATACCACCTGGATATACAATATTACGATGTGATCGAGCGGATGGGCGGAAGCAAGGTGGGGCGTGTCTTGTGGCCACATCGCGATTTGAACTTCGACGATTGCACAGTTACGACATAAACATTGATAACCATATGTTTGAAATGATTAGTGCTACCGTCTATTCACGAGAAAAATTATTATTTTTAATTTGCGGTGTATATATCCCACCTAATTGTTGCGAGAATGAATATATGTTATTATTTAGAATTATAGAAAAATATTGTTATAGTTATCGCGATGTACTAGTAATCGGAGACTTTAATTTATATTCATGTTCTGTGGGTGTTGCTCATTATTATGAATACTTTTTAACATTTTGTGGATTCACTCAGTGTAACAGTGTAGGTAATTGTAACGAGCGGCAGTTAGATCTGGTGTTAAGTACGTCTGACGGAGGTAAGGGTGTTTGGGTTCGCGCGGCAGAGATGCCCTTGGTGCCAGTAGACGCCTATCATCCCCCGCTCGAGGTCACGGTGAGCCGGCGCTGTCGCGAACTGCCTACACCGGACAATATTTGGATTCGGATAAAAACAAAGGCACTTTTGCGGGTTGGAATTTTAGGAAAGCAAATTTTATGTTATTGTATGAATCTTTAGCGGTGGCAGATTGGACACCAATGTATGAATTAGGATTAGAGTCGAGTCTTAATTATTTTTATCTCACTATTAATTCTATTATTAATGACTGTGTTCCAAAGAAAAAGCGTAGTAGTGTAAGCTCAAGGTACACTTACCCTGAGTGGTACACTTATGAAATAATACGCGACATTAAGGCGAAAAGTCATCTTCACAGGAAATACAAACTGTCAGGCTCTGCTGTTGATTACGAAGCGTTTGCTCAGTGTAGGACAAGACTTAAGAAAATGATAGCATCAGCAGAGAACCAGTACCGGCACCGCATACAAAATCAACTCCTAAAGGACCCAAAGTCCTTTTGGAGATATGTAAGATCAAAAAGAGATAGTAAGAATTCACAAAAAATTTTAAAAAACGGTGAGGTCTTGTCTCCCGCACAGTGTGCTCAAGAGTTTGCTAGCTTTTTTCACTCAGTCTATAATATTGAGCGGGCACAGTTGTGTGTGGACAAAGCAATAGCGGAATCAGGCGGCGAGAATGGAGCGGCGCGCATAACCCTTGACAGATTGCGGTTAATCGACGTGCAAAGGGCACTTCAACAACTTAAGCCCAAGCAATCGGCGGGACCGGACAGTATCCCACCTTTCATCTTTAAGGACTGCCAATTGATTATGGCTGAACCGCTGCTCCACATATACAACTTAAGTCTAGAGACGGCTGTGTTCCCAGAGAGATGGAAATTAACTAGGGTCGTACCAGTACCCAAGAAAGAATCAGGCGACAAGGTACAGGGATATAGACCGGTAGCAATATTGTCTACACCAGCAAAAGTGTTCGAGGCTGCTATACATAAGAGCATATTCGCACAGGTCAGTGGACAACTCTCGGACGCTCAGCATGGGTTTAGACCAGCAAGAAGCACCACAAGTAACCTGCTTAACTATATGGCCGATGTGGTACCAACTGTTGACAATGGAGGGCAATACGATACTGTATACTTTGATTTTAAAAAAGCATTCGACCTAGTTCAAAATGACATATTGCTCAAAAAGTTAGCAGGGGTCGGTTTCACTCCGCATCTACTACAATTTTTCGCGAGTTATATGAAAGATAGACAGCAGTATGTGGAGTACGCAGGACACATGTCGGAACCGTATTACACACGATCTGGTGTAAGTCAGGGTAGCAATCTTGGTCCATTACAATTTATAATAATGGTAAACGATCTGCCAAAAGTTGTAAGAAATGCAAAGGCTTTGCTATTTGCTGACGATCTAAAGCTATCTCTTACTATCAATAGTGAAGGCGACTGTCAGAAGCTGCAAAGGGATATAGACAGGGTATCGAGGTGGTGTAACCATAACCTATTGGAGTTTAACATCTCAAAGTGTGTAGCTATCAGTTTCTCCAGATCGCGCTCACCGATTCTTTGGAACTACACTATTGACGGAAAAACAGTGTTGAGAGTTACAGATGTCAGGGATTTAGGAGTAAAGCTTAACACTGAGCTTACGTTTCGCGATCACATTATTCAAATATGCAAAAAAGCTTTTAGAAACCTAGGATTTTTGCTTCGCATGGTTCGGGGATTTACGGACATGAAAGCTATTGAAGCCTTGTACAACGGGATAGTTAGGAGCCATCTCGAATGTAACGCAGTCATTTGGGCTCCACATGAAACTAAGTATAGTCTTATGTTGGAGAAGGTACAAAATAAATTTGTTAGGTATATATATATGAGACAGTACGGGGTGTACCCGTTTTACCCACTGATGTATCCGACTCTATTTATTTTGGGTATGGTCGGGTACAATGAATTAAGTGTTAGGAGAGACCTCGCACTTGTCTCATATATTTTTAAAGTTTTAAGGGGTAAAATAGAAAATAGGGAAATATTAGTACGTATAGGAATAAGTGTTCCGAACAGGTTCCTGTGGCGGCGCCGCCGGCCGCCGCTGGTGGTGGTGCCGCGAGCTCGCACTAACTTACTAAAAGAGGCGCCGCTGACGCGCGCGCTCCGCACCATTAATCTTATTGACACCAAGATAGACTTATTCCACTGTGCTTTGAGTGAATTCACAAAGACAGCTAGCATGGTTATATGTTATAAATAAATATTTTTTTTATAGTTGGTAACACTACTGTATTGGAGTATATACTCTGTAAAAGTAGATGTATATGTGGAAATAAATAAATAAATAAAATATTAAATAAATGCAACTAAGTTTTAAACTTACCTGGAAGAACAGCACAAAACACACCCACTGATAGTACGTGTAGTACTTCTTCTCTTGCGTGCTATCATACTCGTTCGCCACACCTGGATGCGCAACCTCTTTGCCAACCTGCGACAAAATACTTTGTGAAAATTGGGAAGTCAAAGAATAATTAGTAAATACTAGCAGTAAGAGCAGTAACCAGTTTCATTGAAAGCATTAAATAATTTAGGACCTAGAACTCTCCCTGAGGAAACCCATCTCTTAATTGTTTTCGAAGTCAAGCGAGTGAACCAAATATACAGAAAACCCTGGGGTACTCAAGTTTTCTGTAAGGATATTAAAGATTATTAAAGATCTAAGGATATTTAAGATTATTTTAGTAAAATACAAGCGTTTATAATATAAATGATGTTCTTATGTCTCTAAGCTATTTACATTGGCTGTACATCCGTGTAGTTGCCTAGCCGTGCTATGATTATATAATTTACATTAATAATGTTCCTTTGATATTTAGAACTTTATGGTTAGCAAAAAGTGAGTAGCAAAAACTTGCCGAAGGATTACCACATTCCAATAAATTAATTGGCATTCAATTTGAAAACATGCTATATTTTCGAATTAAATGCTAATTTATTGAAATGCTTGCCATGATGAATATGTAAATCTACAAGAACACAATATTATAGATATGTAAAAACCTTATAACAGTAAATATCTGGCTCCGTTTTGAGTGATAGGTATTTAGATTCAACTCACTTTTAGCATCAATATTTCCTTTATTCAGTTTTACATGTAGCTTTATGGAAACAAGATTCGCAACCGAAATCATACTACCAAATAGATCCTTAATCAAATATGGATTACTCATAACAGTACTGGCCTCTTTGAATTCTGAATAGAGAAGTTGATCTGTCCAGAAACGGTTTTTGAAATCGATATGAATTTTAAAATAAGTGTTTATGAGAACATGGAAATAATATCGACGGAAATAGACACGGTTTTGAAAATCAAATTATTTGATAGCTATATTTACACGTGTAAGACTTACGTAAGAAATTTCATTAAGTTGTTATTCTGGAATTTGATACTCCGATATTTTGTCACGACACTACAGATTCAGTGACCTTGTCTAATGAATTTAGCATTTTATGGATCGCGTGTATGAGCAAGAATTAGGTGAGTTTATAAAATGTACGAAGATATGTCTTTTTCGGTGCATTTACAGCTGCCGGAGGAATCCGGTATTTTTTTTTTTTTTAAATATGGCCTAACCCCACAATACGAATTATTCCTGTGTCATGGGAGCGCTTAAAGGCAGTTGCCTAGAAACTATAAATTTAATGTAGGCAGGTACGTTCGTTGTTGATAACAAGTCTACGAGAAAAAAATATTCTTACGACACAATTTTACGTTGCAAGATGGTAAAAAATAATCTTGTAGAAGACTAATTGAATTAAACCGTGAATGTTTTCAAATCGTTAATGGTGCACTCTGATTCACGACTAAGAATAAGAATTAATATTAAACAGATACTGCAGTTTGGGCAGTAGACAGTAGATATCCGGTAAAAATGAAAATGATAATATTATTTCCATCTCAGAAATTTCAAGTTTTTTTTTGCTAACAAATCCATGTCTAGCAATAAAGATAATAATGTCGGTGATAAATTCAAGTGGTGCGACTCATACGCATACACAAGGGAGGAAGCTGACAGTTACGAGCATCTGCGTACGCGCAAATTGCAGCACCTAATGCTTCAATATACGCTGATTTGCTATCCAGACACGTTTCTTAAAGTTTATTGGTGTAGAAATACATATTTTATTCATTGGAGTGTAAAAAAAAAGGCAGATATGATAAACAGTTGTATATAAGATGTTGCAAATAATGCACACTGCAAAACTAATAGTTGTATTGTGGAACCCATCTCAACATGGTGCAACCGTTGTTATAGCAACAATAGCTAGTAGTAGTTAAAAAAATATAGGATAGTACAAAGCCTTCCTCCTGTAAAAATAAACATACACGAGTCGTAAAGCTGACAAATTAGTAACATCAACATCATAAGCTATTTTTAATCATTCTGGCGAAGTGTGGACTTTTAGGTATTCAGATCTTTGATATTACAATCGCTAGGATACCTCCTGATTGACTTCCGACCTATTCTTATAGGTACCAATCAAGTTATTCCAGCCCGCATACAACGACGATTACATGCACGTACGAATCGCATTTATTTCAATTGGAGTACAATATTGGCCTTCAGCCAAGCTTCTTTGCAGTCCAAAGTGGGACATCTTTCAATTCTTTAATTTACATTGGCAATAATATATTTAACAGACCAAACATTTGTCTACTAATAATAAAATCACCAAAAGAAAGATTTATAAATTGTTAGCATGTTTATTTATTTAATTTAAACTTTGCAAAATGTACGTCGAAGATACAATAAACCACCTAGAAAGGTGTTTGCTGAGAAAGATTTTTATAAAATGCTACCTGAAACCAGGCGTGGGGACGCTAATCTGAATTTTATGCAGGCGGAGCAAAAGCTTATAACAATTTGTACTTAGCAAGTTTCAAATTAAATAGATACCATAATTAAGGCCATTGGTAGCATATGTCATTGAATCCTGTTTGAAATTTAAATTAAACAATACTTAGTGTTTACATTAATCAATTATCTGCTAGCTTTTTAGTTACCGTTTTAAAATGTTTCATACTATAAGGTTCTACATTAATCTGAAAACATCATTTATACCTACCCCAATACCATAATTTAGAAGACGGGCTTGTACATGGGGGCATTGAATATGTGAAATTAAGGTATAAAAACGTGGCTCTATATAAAAAAAATGTATTCAAAATACTCAATTTAAAAAAAAGGACGTGCACGGAATCGTGCTTCAAGCAAAAGTACGAACTAGAATAAAACAGTTTTAGACCAAAATTCATACCAGACAGTGTGACGACATCTCTTCTTGGGACACAAGGCTAAAAAAACCCATACAAAATATTTGAACAATATAGAAAGATGAATATCTGATCTCATATAACGGAGAACAAAGGCCCTTAAAATAGATAACTTAAATTTTAAGATGGTATGTACAGCTCAGAAATATGTACTTAATCGTAAATATGCTTACCGTATTTTAGAAACTACGGTACATAGAAAAAATCTCCAAGACACGTCGATACCAAATCGTCTGCTGAATTCTCTGGCAGTGTGAGAAAAATAAGGCCGATTGCCTTATCTAATATCAGAGGGCTTAGCACGAACAGATTGACGCTAGGCTATTGAGTTAATATGCCAACCTTTTCACACTAAAAAATTACTAAATATAAAAGAACGTGACACAACCATTTCTCGACATCAACGTCAATCTGTTCGTGATAAGCTTTTTAGACAGTAAGAGCTAAGTTAAAAGAAACTCACCTCTCTGGCAAAGGCGTCAGGCATGGTGAACGTTGAAGTGATCCAGCAGAATGTGTTGACCACATTTGTTGGCAGTCCGCTGACGATGCACTGTATCGGCTGACCCACATACTGCGTCGCCGTTATTATCATAGAACAAGTCAGGAGCAGCACTGTCGTAAAGATATTGTGCAGCCTAAACACCGCATTGTCAGTCCTGATTGGTTGATACTTGAAGTAAACGCTTAATCCACCTAGTAGCTTGAACATGTTGCCTTCAGTCTCTTATAGCATCGTTCAATTATCGATTAATAATATTATCGATGTCACCGATGCATCGATAGGAATGTGCGGTTTCTTATACTACTCAAAATCAGTCTTGTTTTAATTGCAATTCGGGGCGCGGGAATGTATGCGCGAGATTATTGTCGAGATTCAGTCCGTTGTCATCTGAAACAAAACAATTTGGAGTTAGTAGGGGAAGATAGCAGACACTGTACAATATCTACATTATCTGATACACCACACACTATTATGTCCTGTACGTTACGACCTATAGTGTGCCTATCTTTAACGATTCTCATAGAACGCTAAATGGTCTTGGAAACCGCAGCGAATTTAATATGAACAAAACCAATTAAAATGTCTTTATTACTCAAATTATCGCCTCCCCTTTTATAATGCTTCTACGTCGATAAAGACAACTACATACACAGCAGATATATGTATATTGATGGATGCTATAAGAGATTACTAAACGAAGTGTTTCTACAATAGGCCCTTCAAAATTGTTACTGCGGACTTCAGGTTTTCTACAAAAAACCTTGCCATACTAAGTTCATTGAAAATCAAATCGTACTTCTGTCTTCCCCAGATTCATTCTCCTAATGACTTAACAATATTTCTGTCACTAAATTCCTAATCTGTGTGGATGAAGTCATTAAAAGATGGCGGTGACTTCATTTGGATGACACTAGCGTAACTGTGACAGAATGAATAATGCCGTGAAGATACATTAATGGATCCCGAACGAAATGTAAGACCGTGATGAATTGAGATAGAACACGGGCCAGATTACTTAGAATTGTTTTAGGCGCCTTAGTCATCATGTAGAAAAATACTAGTAAATATTGCTCGCAGCTAAGCCTGATTTTATCTAACTTTGTGACGACTGGCACTACGGAAGGTCAAACCTGATGATTTCTGGTTCTTCATAAAAATAAAATCCTTGGATTACTTTGAGCTCTCTTTCACGGCTTTTACCAATTGAACACATAATGTGGCGCGTTACAACGACTACTCGAAAAAATCATTTAATGGTGATCCAGTGACACACTGAAAAGCGTTACACGATCATTTCACTAAGTTATCCTAACGCGCCACGTTACAATAAGGACCCAGCGCGAGAATGAAAGCCACGTTAGAAAAAGGAACACAGTCAGTCTATCAGTATGAGAAATTCTGCTATAGATTTAAGACTTTATTTAAAGTCTTAATTTAAGACCTCAACACATGACGACCTCTCTATCAGGCTGACAGCCAGACTATTCTACCGACCTACGCCTCATGGCCGTTTTTAATATGTAACTCAACGATAGATTTGCCACCAGTAGAATTTTCAGAAATTTTATATGAAAAAGCTGTCAAAATACTACTGACAGTAAGCACATCTACCCTAGAGTATATTGAAATCGACCATTCTTGAACAGAATATTTTTTAGAAATCTCTAAATTGATTGAATGTTTTACACAAGCCTAGCCTTCTATTTGAAATGGTCAGGTCACTAGCTCAGGTTGCGTAAACTAACCATAATATTACGTATTCATTGCTTCTTCTCGGTACCGCTTGATAGGTATGAGGCAGGGTTTTATTATAGACTTTTATGGTTAAATGCAGTGAGAGCAATCATATTTATATTTAAATGCCTTCCTAGACTTTACTTATACAGTCATGAGTAATCTAAATTCATATTTCTGTGAGATGTAAAATAACAACTACGACATTATTTTGTAGTGTAATGTTTTCAAATTAATTTTGGAGGAATAGGTCCTCGTAAGGTGCGTAAAGCAGGATGCGTACAGCACAAAGGGGTTCTTCATGGCGATTTTTAGGGCAGGCATTTGTTCTGTAGTGGACGTATTTCGGCTGATGATGGCTAGTAAACTTTCGTATCCGTGGTGCTTTACAACTGGGCTCATCCTAGTTGTAGTCTCCTCCTCTATGGCTGATCTGCCAAATTTTTGTCTCTCCGGCGTTGCAAAGGAGGGAAGTGGAATTTTATTTTATTTAACTCCTCCTGTTTTTCTTACTCATTGATTGTTGCGGGTTCCAAGACAAAGCGCTTCCCCGGACACCCCAGGGTTCAAAACTTGGCGTCCTTTAAGGAGACCATTGTGGATCTTGGCTTACAGGAATTACAATGGTGGGAATGTGTGGCGGGCTTAGTAGTAAACTTACATGAATTACTTCTCTATATGGAGCAGTGCGCGCGCGCGCGGATGCGGCATACAATTTATCTACCTACAGGGTAAAGATGCGCGACTACGAATAATCCGATTCTTCGAATCATCTACAACTACTAATTTTCTGATTGGACTTGAACATTAATAATATACTAATTTTTATATTCGAATGACGACTACTAATTAGTAACTACTAATGGCGATTCGATTAGATTATCTGCGACTCTCACCCGATGATAAATGAATTATTCGAATGATTCGCCGCTTTTCGCGCCATTTCCGCGTCAAAACCAATTACGTTTGCGAGTGAGCAGTAACAACTAAACTAAATAACAACGCTCCTGCTGAATTGTGTTTAAAAGTACGTTTTAATAGAGTTTCAAGTTTGAAACTTAAATATAATTCGCGCGCGGTAATCAAGTGCTGGAATGAAACAAACGGCTAATAGTACATTTTTTCAAAAGCGCTTACAGTGCTCTAGCACAAAAAGCGCCTGTGCGAAAGTAACAAGGGGGTAAGCTGCGGTTCGAATGATGCTAACTTACGTTCCTTTGTAGTCTGTGGTGCGACCGATAGGTAAATTCATTATTCGTTCGGCGAACCCTTTATTCATTATTCGTTCATTCAGCCTAGCAAGTCAAAGTCGAATGAGAGGAAGTTAGTCACTAATTTTCGTGAGGCATTCGAATAATTCAAATGATTTATAAAGTCGAATGATTTTAATGAAATCATTCGCGCATCACTACTACAGGGTAGATAAATTATATAACGCACGCGCACGCACACATTGACAGATTTTAAATAAATCGAACACTGGCGTCACGCACACATAGTGCGTAACTAAGCCCGCTTTTAGACGCCATTTTTGTTAGCAATCCCCCGTACAGACAAGTCTTACACCCGTGTCTATAAACATGTTTAAGTATTTAATTTTACTCAAGTATTTACTTAGTACATTATTTTTAAAACTAACCTTTGAAATTTCTTACTTTAGACAGTTTATTAGCTTATAGACTAAGAAACTGTCTAAAGTAAGAAATGCCAAAGGTTAGTTTTGATAGCCAAGTATAAAAATTTTAACACATGACTTTACTCGGCTAAGTAAATTCTTAAGACTAAGTAATTAAATGTGTTTAGATACCGGTGTTAGTCTAAGCTCATAAGATTTATCGTAATTGCTAAAAATAGTAACCAGTCGAAGACCTGAATTGTGTCCAATATAATGGCAATAGGCTCACGCCTTACAATTCGCCGACGACTCTAGGTTTCAAAGGTTAATTATTACATTCTAGTCTAGACAACGTTAGAATACAAAAAAAAACAATTCGCAAAAAAAATAAAAACTTCTGGAGCAAAATTTAGTTACATTGAAATATAAACTTTTGGCAGAGGTCTGTAAAGAAAAAACGAGTTGGAACTGTGTAGAGATCAGGCGTCACTATTTAGATAGAAAAATACAACTTTCGGCATACTACCCCAATTCCGAGCCACCCTATGTAGTTTTTATTTATAGTTAAAAGCAGGACTATCGGTCGTCACATGATCACGAATAGTCATATCACGATGTTCGTAAATGCAGTATCGCGTGCCTAAAGTATTTGATTTCATATTAAAGATATTATGTAATGTATTTCGTATCGTAGAAGGCACGACATTCAAACGACAGAAAGCATGACGTGCCGGTCACTGAGGTAAAACTATGAACGAATGCATAATGAATGAAATTATATCATTACGGCAGATCCCTTCCGGGGTAGTCAGAGAGTCCAGAGTTCCAACAGATCCTTTCCTTACAGATCTCTGACTTCCTCCACTCCCATAGTTACTCCCATAGTCTCATACACGCTCGCCGGTTACAGAGACTCTTGACTTGGGATGAATGAACATGTTTAGAAAAAAAAGCTTGGTGATTTTTGGAATTGTAGGAGATGCTTTATGAAAGGTCTTCCAACACATCAAAAGGCACGTTATTTATACAAATTGGGGTCACCTCGCTGATCTAATGGTCCTGAGCTCTAATCCTAAGTTGGCTAAAGTAGTATTGTGGTTTTTCTATCGAAAAATTCTCAGTAACAGTCCGGTCTAAATTGAACCCAGTAGGATAGCAAAACGGTCGCTATTGAGATCTAACTACGGCGAATAATTGTAGAGATATACGGTACACCTCTGCCAGCCCTGCATGGACCATATACTGATATATTGCCATTTAAAAGTAATTAATTGACTGCCTCATTGGTCTAGTGGCATCGCTTTGTAATCGAGGTCCTGGGTTGAAATCCTAGACCGGACATATATAGTTTTTCTAATAAAAAAAAAACCCCAGTAGTCCGGAGTCTGGAATTGTGCCCGGTATATTGCAATAAGCTCTCCCCCTATTACATGGGCCTAGCATCGACGGCGAAAAGCTCGAGTGATTCCTATACCATCCCCGCTAGGGGAATATAGGCGTTCAAAATTAACTAAAACTTTTAAATATGTTAATCTCTTCAGTCTTGCGTTTCTTAACTCTAACCTAAAACAATATCCAACGACCACATTTGGTTATACATCAGGAGTCAACGAACTAATCATGCTACAAACTAAGCGAATGAGTAACTTAACGAGAACTTGCAGAAGTTGAAATTACTTAAAATGTTGTAAAAGGAAGCTTGAAAATACAAGTGACCACGTACATGCAATTTGTTCACTGATATTTACAGAAATGCCCTAGAAGGAGGATAATGATTTTTAGAATTGATAATCTTTGAGTTAAAACCGGAATAATAATCTTGTTATCTTGTTGGTTTGATCATAAATAGTCTGTCTATCCATACGACATAAATCGTAAAAATAGTTTTTTTATTATTAGAATTTCTGTGATCCAAACTTAGCACTAATAAAAACTGGTCGTCAACTAATAAAATTGATATTTTTAATAAAATTCGGAAAAAAAAATTTGAAAATGTTCACTATCTGGTTAGTTAAATTATGTAATAAAATTTCGTAGATCAAACTGATACATAATTTCGCCGAATTCTATTATCCAGCTCATGTTTTGCGAAACATCCAAATGCACGTTTTAACTATCTTAGAATCCAATATTTCAAACTGATTCGCATAAAGTGGACGTCACGGAATTGTAGCTGTTGAAAATTCCAATGAAAATACTACTAACTATATACGAGTTACTATCATTCGGTTCAGCAAAAATTTAAATCTTGGTGTATACCTAGTTAGTTATTTAAAATGTAGTCATATTTCTATAATGAATACTACGAAACTACTACGACCTCAACTACAAACAACCGAAGACGTTTCAAAATATGCAACACAACGAAACGTCATGTTAAATCTATTGAAAAAGCTTAATAAACTTGCATTATGCGCAGGCGCTGCTAACAATCGCACATAACGCGCAAACACGATCGCTTAACGAGCCATGAAAACTGTGGCTGTTTACATTAACCTGCGAGTTCAAAGACCTTTTATCGTGAAAGGTGCTACGGTGAGTTAAGATAAACTAAAATGTATGTAAGTAATTAATGGAGATGAAAGTTATTATGTAATAGAGTAATGTGTACCAATTCTGCTCACAAATTTGCGTCAGAAACCGAATCTTAACTGCCTCCGGTCAAATTTTCGGGCGTGAGAGGTTATTTTTTTAAGGACTGAAGTCTTATAGACGATGATAGAAGCAAAAGTGATAAGGACTACTAACTGGAATGTAGCATGAGAACTAGCCATAACAGAGAAAAATAATATGGAATAGGCATTTGTCTTACCATTGTAACTGAGACCGTAGGGTATAGCTAGTATAAAAAAAAATCTCTTGATTTCATTTTCTTGATTAATTAGGTGCAAACGCAACACTAGTACAACTTTGTCATACATTTATGTATGAGTGCGAGCTAATAACTGTTTTTCAATTGTACTGAAGGTATTTGAATTGACACCGCAACCTTACTTGGCATAGCAAAAACTATGCACAATTTTCTTTGAAATAATAGCCATCGAACAAGTAATAGCCCCTATGAATCATTTGACATTTCAAACCCCGGTTGTAGCTCCCCTATATTTTCGAACAAAGAAGTCAACCCCAGTTGTAAAGCTTAGAAAAAATCTCTAGTGTCGAATACAAAAAGCTATTAATAAGCTATCAATAGCATATTGACCAGGGTCCCAATTCTTGTAAACTCCGCTAAACCGAATCATTTTTTCCGAACATTTTTTTCGTATTCTAGTAGCGTCTAAACGCCGTTGATCGCCGTCAGTTAAGATTCAGTTTTAACGGAGTTTCGTTAGAAGGATCCTAAGGATCGTATCCATTATGACATTCAAAGTATTATATCGACGCGATAAAATCTACAGAAGACGCAAACCCAAATGTAATTATAATAATGCTATGCTACGGCTAACTAATTAGCTTGGTAGGCATTCTTTCCGCAAAGGTAATTTTCTTCATCACCTCTCTGTAATAAGGTCATACAACAGGCTAAGAGAACGTCGATCCCTGGTCACACAAAATCTGCCATACATTACTTTAAACAAATCGATCGTTAGCTCGCAGTTGTGCAAATAACGTGTTACTCAATGGACGATTGTTTCAGCATTGTTCAGTGTAGTTTTGGGTTACTGGTACTCCTCGTAACTACAAGCAACGTGGGAAATGTTTGCACTTGAATAAATAAGATCGCATGTGTATCGATTCACATATACATCCGCGAATTGGGCTGAAGACTACCTTCTCGAAGAATTAACTATGTTACCCAGTTAATAAAATGAGTCAAGTAACTATAATAACAAATAAATACAATATTAGTGGATAGTCAAAATTTGCGTATAAATTATTACGATAATCGAAAAAGCAAAGCACTTTTAAAATTAGCAACACCATTAAACATGGAAGAAATTGTCAACCAAATATAAATAGCTAATAGTCACCATTTAGCGAGGAAATTGTCGCGACTAGAAAATGTCACCAAAGTCGTGGTTACACATTTAGCGACACTTTCTAAATACACAAATAAACCAAACTGGAGAGCGAAATTAAATTCAAAAAGTAAAACGAGAAGAGAAAATAATTGATGAGCAAAAACTCGAGAACTGAGAATCTTGGACAATCGCACGCCATCAAAGATAAAGAAACAAAAATGGAATCTTTTGATCGGAATACAGATTAAAAGACTTGTAAAAATGAGAAAAAAGTAATCGAAATGTTTTCTACTGTAAAACGTTCTTTGATTACGAAATTTGGAGTCAGAGAAAAAACTATTGGAATCTTGGAAAGGTATATAATTAATTTACATTTCTCACATACATTTTGTATAATTATTAAAATCATAATATATGGGACTACTTCAATATACCAGTCGTCTCTAAGTTAAAAATTCTGATCAAGAAATGACTAAGTTTATTGGAGAACTTAACGGGAAAGTAGAGAGAAATAGTTTCACAATACGATCTTTGTAAGCGAAAAACTGTTCAAATGAAGTCATTCCAACCACATCAGTTCCAATTAGAACAAATTAATCGTTGCGCCACTTAACCGCAAAATTGCACCTAAATATTCGAGAATGGAGGTGACGCTTACCGCTAACACGTAGCGGGAATTAAATTACGCGAAAGCTTTTGTGGCAGATGTAATAATAGTATATATCATTACGCCAGATCCCTTGCAAGGTAGATAGAGAGTACCGAGTTCCAACAGACTCTTTCCTTACAGACCTCACTAGCTTCCTCCACTCTCAAAAATCGTCTTATCGCCGGTTACGGAGACGCTTGACTTGTCCTTCAGATAAAATAATAACCGATTGTAATTTTAGTAATATCATAAGGACATCTGACATTAATCTAGACTTTATGGAGAAATTAGTAGGGTAGTTTTAAGTGTGTGAAGTGGGCGGGATCTTTATCTTCAGAGTACAGGTTGCAATGCGGAGTGAGGCAGGGAGGTTTGTCGTCACCCAAGCTTTTCAACCTTTACGTAGACAAGATGATAGGTGAGCTCAGCGGCACCATGGTGGGTTGTTCAGTTGACGGTATAGTTGTGAACAATATAAGTTACGCGGATGACATGGTGTTGCTGAGTCCATCGATTAGTGGTTTGCGTAAATTAGTTGCCATATGTGAGCGGTATGCCGGGGCTCATGGTCTCAAGTACAACGAATTGAAGAGTGAATTGCTGGTTTTTAAGTCACGCAATACAACTTATGCCAATTTGCCACCAGTCCATTTAAACGGCACCTTTCTAGCAAGAGTTCCGCGATTTAAGTACTTGGGGCACTGGGTCACGGAGTCTTTGCTTGACGATGAAGATTTGGAGAGGGAACGCAGAGCGTTGACAATCAGATGTAATATGTTGCCCGCAGGTTTGTACGCTGCACTAAAGAAGTAAAATTATCCTTATTTAAAGCCTATTGTCAAATCTTCTATACGTGCAGCCTGTGGGTCAACTCTACAAAGGGGGCAATCAATGCTCTGCGGATCCAATATAATAATGCGTTCAGGATTATGTTGGGTCTGCCGCGATACTGCAGCGCATCAGAGATGTTTGCAGCTGCGCATGTGGATGGCTTTCACGCGATTTTCCGTAAAAGAGCAGCATTCATGATGACGAGGGTGCGTGACAGCTCCAACAGATTTTTGTTAATTTTTGCGGACCGGTTTGACGGAGTTATTATGAGGCATTGGATCAGTATGCATGGTTCATGCTGGTCGAGTGCCAAATAGTGTTGAATTAAATAATTAATTGTAACTAACATAGATTATAAGGAAATTGTTACTAACACACTATGGATCTAATCTGAAATAAATTATTATTATTATTTAGACTTACTGCCGCAAATAAAGCTGGCTGCCCAGTGCTAGGGCTATTATACATTGGTATGCAACCTGGCGGTTTAGTGTATTATATGCCTAGATCTAAATAAAACTTGATAAAAATAAGGATTCCAAGTATGTCACAGCTGTGCCACTATGAAGTAGGTAAACCAGTTGACATTACAATGTTTCCTTAAGGAAATTTGTCACGGGTTGACTCACCTCGTGTTTAATAAACCTACATAGTAATGGTCCATTCACAGCTGCACAAACATGCATTTTTACTAGTGCGAAAAATCTGTGCGAACGTACGCATATATACATATCGTCAAACACCTTTAGGTCTCATAATGGCACATATATAATGAAGATTATGGAAGGCCCATTCATATATTTAGAATTTGCCTTTAGAATTTTCTGCGTGAAATAGAATTTGAGATTACATCCGCAGCATTTTTGTATTTCTCTAAAGTGTAAACTATTAAAATAATTATGAATCATCATGAACTGATGCCATTCCTTTGGAGGAAGATCAACAAAAAGCTGTCAAGATATTTAAAACTTACACAACGAGAACTGTTTAGAGAGCTACGAAAGAGCGCTTTTACAGGCCAGTCGCGAAATGTTTTCTTTCATAACAAACTCAAAAGTTCAAAAGGAGATGTAACGTCTACTTTAAAGAGAAAAATGAGAAAAAAATATATATAATTCAACAATAAAACTGCCACTAACAATCTCCCTTAAAACTGAAGATCCAAAGAAGAAATTGATAACACAGCTCAAAGTTAATCCATCACTTACAGCGCACATTTTCATTGGCACGTTTCCAAAACTTGCCCAATACGGAAACAATATAATGAGTTAATAGATTTATTGCAATGTAAGACGGTTTATTACTGGACAATATATGGGTTCGTTTAAAATAAGTCAGGCAAACCTTGGTTTACGAGCAGTAAGACTTGCCCATGAAGGGAAGTTGGTTATTTTCGTTACTCTATTTGAAGGGGAACAAGTACCAGGGTTTCTATTCACTATGAACAAATGCAGTGCGTTACGATAACTTCGTGAAATGGTCGTATAATGGTGTTGTGTATGCCACTGCACATTATCATTCCACAAAGTTATCACAACGCGCGGCGTTACGTGTTTAATTGGTTGTAGCTAATAAGGTAATGTTTCTTAGAAAGTTATTTTAACTATTGCTGCTTATGCATAAGTTACATACGTATTGGGTAATACAATCAAAATGGTGGTTACTTCGGATTGCATTTAGCTTACCTGCTTAGTGAGAAGAGAAATAGACATGAAATTTGCCAGCGCGAGAATGTATAAAACAGGAATGAGCCAGGAAAGACATGAAAATCTGTTATGCAAACTATACATGTCCGAACTACTAGTTTCCATGTCCACTTAGAAATTAGGAAAGGTACTTGCTTTAAAAATAATCGAGTAGCGTGACATTTTGTTGGTCGATTTTGTAATATATTTAAGTTATGAACTCAGACGGCTAGGCACAGACCATTTGACGTTATCGTAACGTCATCGATCCTCTCACTCTTATCTTTATTTAGATTAGATAGAGATACTAGCTGTTACCCGCGACTTCGTCCGCGTGGATAAAATGTAATTCATGGGTTTTAATGTTTTTGCGCGAAAACCTAATTTATTTTTTTTAATGAATACCTTAGTTTCTACTTACAACATCAGCTATCTGCCAGTGAAAGTCCCGTCGAAATCAGTCCAGCCAGTCCATCAGACAGATACACAAAAATTTGTTATAAGTCCTGTATATACTCTCATAAATTGCATCATAATCTGCATTTAAAAATCTGTTATTTTGACATTAAATATATAGATTCGTTGTGAGACAAGGATGCCATATCTACTCGATAGCTTCACGCTAATGTCAATCTGTTTATGCTAAGCTAGATAGCTTTAGTTCCCTCGTCTGCACCAACATCAGCAGGGGGGCCTTCGGAGTCGCGGACGCAAGGGGCGGGGGCCCTGAGCGTCCTTCACGAGCAACCCCGAGGAGGACGGCGGCGTGGCGTGGCCCACGTCGCCGTGATCACCGCGTCGCCGAGAGCACCGCGTCGGTGCGAAGGGAGCGTGTCATCAAGTCTCGATGGCGGGCTCTTCAGAGCGCGGCACAAGAGGGGCACCGGTGCGTTCCATACGGAGATCCCGGAGCCCCTCCAAAGTGCTGATGTCGGCCACCCTAGGCTTTTCAGTCGATAGGAATCCGACACGCCCCGAGCGAGCTTCGCCCGAGGCTCACGGAAGTCCTATGCAGGAATTTCCCCAGGTAAAAAAAAATAGCTTTAGTTACAGAGGAAACTAAAATTCAATTGTCCAATAAACGACGACAATTAATCATTTAAATAATGTATGAGGAAACAAGCTATTATAGGAAATTACAAAACACTAATAAAATATTTGAGCTAATTGCTTTACGATTTCCTTATTGAAGTTATTACGGGTCTGGTATATTTAACAAAAGCTTCTATGAAGGACTTATTGACAAAATATTCTATTAAACTTTCTAAGGAAGAAAATAGAACTTAAATTAACAATACGCTGGTTTACTATTAAATGGTTTAAATTCACAAATGAAGAAAATTGAAGTGTATGTTTCTAACGTCAAAATAACAGCTTTTCACAAAACACATATGATATACGGTACTTATAACAAAAACACATTTTTTTTCATTGTTGTCCGTCTGTCTGTATATTTGTTCCGGCTAATCATCGAAACGACTGGACCGATTTTGACGGGACTTTCACAGGCAGATAGCTGAAGTTACAAGGAGTAACTTAAGCTACTTTTATTTTAGAAAAAGATTTTTAGTTAAATTCCACGCGGGCGAAGTCGTGGGTTACAGCTAGTGTTACATATAATAGTAAACCAACATACAACCATGTAATACTCGTAGTATAGTAGCCAACAAATAGGGTACCGGACAGTGATATAAAAGGACCCTAATGTAGTTAGTCAAAATAATAAAAATACAAACTGAATTAATGTTTCAGTGAAATAAAATGAGTTAAGTACTCTAATTAAAAATTAAAACTATTAGCTGATTTCAAAAATGTACGGGGATTTTTTTTTTTTAAACGTAGCCCCACACTAGGATTTATTCTTGTCGTGGGTGCGTTTACAAACATGAAAATTCACAAACAAATACCCAGACCGGAACAAATAATTGTGGATCACACAAAGATTTGTCCGGGCGGGAATCGAACCCGCGACTATTCGACACAGTGGGCGGAGCCGCTCAAGCTCTTAACCACTGCGCTAAATCGTCCGTCAATAATAATGTCACTTCATGACAATCGCAGAGTTACCATTTGCTATGAAAGGACATTGTTCTGCGCCCATACACGATTTGCCCCAGAACCAACAGCAATAAAAAAATACTTGTATGATTTCAAATCACCCATTAATTCTCTTAAGGCATTTATTATTAAACGGACAAGCGGGGGAATCGCAATATTGCACAAAAAGTTAAGTTAAGAAAATCGCCGGAAAATGCATGATATGTTGTTTTTCCATAAGTTGGTCAATGGAAATATAAACGTTCCTAATTTGTTACAACAAATTGACCTCTATGTACCAAGAAGGATTCCTAGACACCCGATACAGAAAAGTATTTTAAAAAAACTGTCTAAAAGGAACATATAATCTTATTAACAACGATGAGGTTGCCATCTTCGGCAACTCTTTTATTAAATTTAAATCGTTGATAAATGAAACTTTAATAATATCTTTAATTGTTTAATTCTTTTCATTTTTAATTCTTATGTAGCAGCTATATTATTTAATGTAATTTCTAAAATTTATCTTTACTTCACTTTATGAATTGCAATAATATATTAATCATTTCTGACTTTATTTATGACACATCTGTAAAAGCGGTACATGCTTCACAAGATCCACCATTGTATAAACAATTTGTGTAAGTGTTGTTGATGTGTCTTATTAAATAAATAAAATAAAATACGGTCGAGAAGAGTGATGGCTGCTTCTCAAGTCATACTCGTGAAAGGGTGCTGCTGGTGGGTACTACGGCTACTGGTCCGTCCTCTATCCTTTGACTGACCGTAGTACTAACCGTAGTACTGTTGAATTTTGTCTGGTTCGGCATCACACTGGAGCTATAACCAATTATTTTGTAAGCACTCTTAACATATTTTATAGTAACCCTTTTTACTCTTCTTATACTTTTTATTATATACCTCTACAACATCTATTTTGTAAATTAGAGGACTATGTAGACACTGACCGATACCATGAATCTTAGTACACTTATGATTAATCTATACTTAAACACATCTATTTAGCTCGTTCTGCATTGTTCTCCCGTACCCAATTAATGCAATGTATACAAAAATAATTAAAAATATCTCATTTTTAAAAAGAGTAACCGCGGAATTTCTTGCCCTTTGTTCTCCACAGGAATGACTGTCCGAACGCGTGGTAGTCTTAAGTAATCAATAATTTTCTCTTTTTGACTATTCATAATGCCTTTTGATCTACATGGATAAAATAACTTTTAATTTTGATTTTGACTGTCCCACTCTTGAGCAAAGCTCTCCCATTTATTACTTCTACAATTGTCGATCTACTGCTACTTCGGGCCACGAAGTACCCGCAAAGGTGTCCAAATCGACGCGCAATATTTTTCTAGGTACCCAGTTGACGACGACGTTTCCCCAACTTCGCGAATCCATGCGTAGCCAGTCCACACCCACTGTCCTATATATTTAAATAATAATTTACTTTTAACCTATCAGCGGGTGACTATCAAAAATAGGTGTACACAGAACACATCTGCTAGCCCCGCTTGAGGAAGATAGGCGTGACGGTGTTTAACTTTCTTCCGTAAGTTAACACTGGCTGAAAACTCTTTAATAAAATTAAGAAAAAATATAGACGATAATATCGTTATTATAACTCATAACTATATTATCGTCTATAATAAAATTATTATTATAGACGATAATATCGTTATGAGTTCGGGCGATAACGATATTATCGTCGCCGATATGCGGGTGCGACTATGAAAAATCACGACGTATCGGTACGCTATATTGTAACGTTACCACCAAACGAACACCAAAAATCGCCATTAATATCAGTGACCCGATATCGATGGATCTTGTGGGAACGATTATATCGTCTTCAATAAGACTTTGACTTTTGATTAGTAAATTCAGTACCCAAGCTGGACAATGAAAATTTTTCAGTTGCATGCAATTAATTATCACAGCGACTGACGAGGAGGTCACAGATCAACAGCCAATTGCGATCTATTAACGACTCAGACCCTGATTGCGGTTATTACCTATCATTTTACGTTCTCTCTGTATCATCACGCCAGATCCCTTGCGTGGTAGGCAGGCAGTAAAGAGTTCCAACAGGTTCTTTATTTATAGACTACTAGTTTCTGCCCGCGACTTCGTCCGCGTTGACTTTAGGCGGGAACCTTACATAGTTCCGAGATAAAAAGTATCCTATGTAATAAAACTATTTTACGGATTCTATCGCCCCTCCTAACACCTCAGTCCCTCCCGTGACCATGGGTGCTGCAAAGCACTTGAAACGTCGGGAACTAAAAATCAAAAATAAACCGCGATAGAATCCGTAAAATAGTTTTATTTCATGTGTAATATTCGCGTAAATCATATGTGTTAATCCAGGTAATCTGTGTGCCAAATTTCATTCCAATGCGTTCAAGCGTGTTTGCGTGACTGCATAACAAACATCGAAACAAACAAACGTTAACATTTATAATATTAGTAGGATTCTTACTTCCACCACTCCCATAGTCTCCGTGACCAGCAAGCGTGTGTAAGACACAAACGCTCGTTGGTCACTCTTCACTAGAGGTGAGTCGTATAACACCGCGGCCATACAGCACTACGTCTTTTTTATTGTACACTTGCCCGCGACTTCGCCCCCGGTTATTTTTAACCGACTTCTAAAAAGGAGAAGGTTCTCAATTCGACTGTATCTTTTTGTTGTGAAATTTGGCTTTTCATTACAATAAAAAAAAATTTATAAAAAAGGTAATCCGACTTCAAAAAGCAAAAAAATAAATATTTGAAGTCGGTGCTGGTTGGTGCAGTCGGTTACTTGGTTGTCCTATATATGTATATGGGAGGATACTTAAAGGATACTTATATACAACTTTACTGATAGTATATAAAGATAAAATAGTGGATCTAAAGAATCATCTAACTAAATTAATGTTCCAAAGAAAGTCAGAAAGGAGCCAACCGCCAATTAAGTGTATAATGATAAGTCTCCACGCTTTGAAAATAAACCGTATTACAGAAACGTGAACGTTATTTCTCACTGTAAATTGAATTTTTAATTATTCTATTCTTTATGGAGGGAAAATATACATTTCAAGAATCATCACGATTAATGTTATAGACATTTGAGATACTAATTATTATTACAAACCACAGACATGGTAACAATATGTCTTATTATTAACGATTACTGAATGACAAACCTACCTGTCCCTAATAGGGGTGAGTCAATAATAGCATGAGAAGATCACTTTTTAAGCAAGAGATTTTTAGCAAGAGAAGAACTGTATAGTTATTTTAAATAGCGAATAAAAATAGTGCAATCACCCACACTAGTAATTATTGATGTATCAGATATTTTCTTATAAATTGACTTTTAACAATATTTAAGTTCAGTATCGCAGGGTCGAATTCGGAATGAGGTGATCCGACAGAGAACCAAGATCATAGACATAGCTCACAGGATCAGCTCGCTAAAGCTCGCAGTGGGCTGGCCATATTTGCCGAAGGACCGATAACCGTTTCGTAGACATGTTCTTGAGAGGAGACCGCGGTTCGGAAAACGTAGTGTGGGACGCCCTGTAGCTAGGTGGAGAGACGATATACGCTGGCTGCGGTTGGAGGAGAAAAGCCGAAGACCAGGCTCAATGGCATGCCTTGGGAGAGGCCTATGTTTAGCATTGGTCCGATACGGGCTTATGATGATGATGACGATAAAGTTCAATATAAAAAGAAATACAGCAATGTAAAGAAAAGAACTATGTAAAAATCCGTCTTACTCTGTGCTAATAGTCCAATATTAATTAGGACACAAGTTCGACCCATAACCTTATTCCGTACAGCTTAGAGTCATCATGGTTTTGGTGAGGTCTTTGTCCTGCAGTGGTACCTTTCGGCCAATGATAAATATCTTGACAATAGTATTTGTACTCAAAACAGTAATGTTGTAGCTTTCACCTTTCTACCACCTCATCAAAACTTTAGAAACGTAAACAACAGATATATGTATTTGTTAATTGTTTGCATTACCAAACTGCAAGAATATCATCAGTTGCCTTCGTCGGTCAGTTGCTTTTACACAAGCACAAAACCCTGGACGTATTTTATGATTGCTCGTCCTATTGTTGATCTGTGCCCTGATCGACGCGAGGTCAGCCCAAATTGGCCAATTGTCGGTGTGCCCAATTGACATGATCGGCCAATGAATGCTGGACCGATGCTCGTGGAGAACCCGAAGGAACAACTCCGGAAAAACGAAGTTAAATTGAAAAACAGATGATTTTTGGTGTGTGGTTTCTGCAAGGTAGAGTTTCTCGACAACTTGGTCTATAGCCCATAGGCCAATGGTACCTAATGGTTTAAGCGTGGATCGATTGGTTCGTATTGGTTTGAATCACAAAAATCTATTCAAGATCACTGTAGTTTGAGCAATCGAGACTCCGAAGTATTTGTGTAACCCACAAACATTTACTGAGTTCTTAGATTTACGAGAATATTACACATGAAATAAAACTATTTTTTCGGATTTTATCGCGGTTTATTTTGATTTTTAAGTTCCCGACGTTTCGAGTGCTTTGCAGCACCCATGGTCACGGGAAGGACTGAAGTGAAGACGTCCAAAAGGCATAGTTGTTCCGGGGTACCCTCAAACTTCTTAATAATTTTTGTTTTTGTTGGTCCGATCTACGCAGAATGAGCTCACGGTGTCTTGAGGCCTTGCAGTGTAAGCTTGGTTTTGGATTTGATTATATTAATTACTGGATGAATGGAATATAGGATGAAGTCGATGGAAGCACCCAGCCATCTTCTCTATTGAAATTAGGATGTTTTTTAATTTCAATAGCCTCGCGAACCATCCTTGGTAGGAAACGGTGTTCTCTCACAAGGATTTGTGGTCTATCAAACCTGATGTTATGGCAGGTGTAGTCAAGGACATGTTCACAGACTGCAGACTTCTTTGAGCGACGATTTGATAGACGATAGACGAATAGTTCTATTCCACAAACATTTGTTTTAATCTGGATGTTAACGCATGTCAATTTCATGTTTATAATACTTTCTTGTGTTAAGCTACGTTTTCTTATTTCATAAAAGACATGATTTTTATTGTGTGGTTCCTACTGGTCATCAGTTTGACGACAACTTGGTCTAATACCTAGTAGTTTGAACGTACGCCAACGGGTATATTATTTTGAGCGAAAAAAATATTTATTCAGATTTCTGTAGGTTGAGCAATTGAGGATTCAATCGACACTGAATACCATCGTTCGTGAGACCCATAATAATTGTGTCAATCTGCGTGTTTGTGTATTTCGAACTCATGTTTGTAAAGGCCGCACCACACTAAAATAATTGCTATGGGCAATGTTTAAAAATCTGTAATATCCCGTTTATACACTGCTACTGCCGCCACTTCCCACCAAAATGAATAAGCAGTACCGCGGCAGCGGCGACTGTTACATACTCCCTTCGCACATGTTTGCAAAAACTTCCGACATCAGGTATTATATTGTTTTCATAAAAATATCCCCAAGGCAATTTTTATACTAGCTTTCCCACGGGTTTTCTGATACACGTTCACATTTTTTGTTGTATTTTATATATTTCTTTAGAATTTTATCCTTAAGTTTTTTCCAAAATTATTTTGTCCCCTTAATTGCAAAAGTATTTCTAAACCGGCCACACTGAGTGGGCGTGGCCTATCAGCCTTTTGACTCCCGGTCAAAAAACCGACAACGAAGAGAACGCCGGGCGGAGATAGTGTAGGGAGGGAAGTAGAGCGTAAGTGGCTTGTTTATACGACTTACCTTCCCTCACTTCACGCAAAAGTGCATTGTGTAAATTGGGTACAAGCTTAGACAAAAAGTTTGAATGGAGGGGTGCTAGGCTTATTGAATAGTGAGATTATAGATTCGAGCTCCGCAAGAGGAAAATACATATTTATGTATTTTTTATAATCCAAATTAAACAGCTTTGTCATCATTAGTCTCTCAACCTACAATACCAGTGAATGGGACTTTCCACTAGCTAGTTGAAGGGTAAAGGAACAATCAATTACATACCAAGTCCCGAACACCCAGACAATTGAAGTAAAAGTTACGAGTGACAAATCAGTACGTGCTTACAAATAAGGAAGTCGCAGTCGAGATCAGTTACTGACGATTGATAGATAACTGATAGGTTTAAACTAATAGGATAAGATAGATACCATGAAACATAGAGGTGTTCATAGTACACCGACGTTTTAATGCGGCAATGTATTATTACAAAGAGTCTTGTCTGAAGGACAAATCAAGAGTCTCCGTAACCGGCGAGCGTTTATGAGACGAACTATGAGAGTGGAGGAAGCCAGAAAGGTATGTAAGGAAAGAACCTGTTGGAACTCTGTACTCTCTGCCCACCCCGCAAGGGATCTGGTGTGATTACGAAGAGAACGCGCGATGGGGTTATGTTCTCGCGGGTTTATAAGAGCAGCTGCGGAGCGTTGGGTGCAGAGATGGTCGGCTCGAGCGTAGTGGTGGCACGCTCGCCCTCTTGTCCGGTGAAGCTGTAAAGGCCCCGCGGCCAACAGCGTAGATCATTTACGCACACAAAAAATGCAGAAATAGAGTAAGAAGACCAATTCGTGATGTTCTTTATTCACTGTTCCAGCCAAGAAGGAAGCAAATATCTGATACACGTAATTTATATAATTTTAAAATTAGTGTGTGTGTGTGTGTGAATGATGTACGCTGTTGGCCGCGAGGCCTTTACAGCTTCACCGGACTTAAAGGCGAGCGTGCAACCACTACGCTCTAGCCAGCCAGAAGGGCAAGAGGCGACATACTCGAGGGCGCCTCGAAGAGGCGCCCTCGGTTGGGACAGTCGCTGTAGGGGGACGGGTGCACTACTAAGTGCACCGGTCAACCGCCGGCTATGGGAGGGGATTTACTACTACGTCGTCGTCGTCGCCCGTATTCTGAGCAGAAAGAAGGGATGACAAAGCATCGGGGGGGTCGGTGAGAACATGTCGCGGCCGGCGGTGGCGGCAGGGGTCGGGGGGAGATAGTAGTCGGCGGTGGCTACGATTAACGGATTCGCATGGGTAGATACGTTCGCGAAGTGACGTGTTGACGCCTTTTTAATAAAGGCGCGAATAGGTTCGAGACCTAGATCGGAGTGGAGGTTTTAAAATTAGTGTTGCCTACATATCATATATAAATTGAAAATAAACTCGAAATATTACATATATAATATAATATCAGCCTATATTGCCCACTGCTGGACAAAGGCCTTCTCTCACTAATCGAGGTGAGAGAGATTAGGTCATACTCCACCACGCGGGCCCAGTGCGGATTGGTGGAGGCAGGTTTACGGCCACCTGCTGTTGTAACTTATCAAGCCGCCTTTAAGGCTTCCAACTCGGCTTAACAACATTAAGTGGGAGCCGGGACCAACGGCTTAACGTGCCTTCCAAAGCACGGAGACACTCGAGTATCTCGAATATGAAAATGCCACAAACGGTCACCCATCGCTACGACGCTACGCGCTACGAGCGCCTCTTACTTATTATGCAAAATAAATCAATGAATGTAATCGAAATGAAAATAATTAAAAGCTATAAAGCATTCTGTCCAGCTGATCCTTGCGATTGTAACAGTATAGTTAAAAGGGACAGGCCAGTCGGTCACCATTTTTTCGCGTGCATTATTTTACATTAGTATTTTCCTCATTTTGTTTTTCAATTTATCCGTTATGTTATTCCAGCTTATCCGTTATCTCTCAGCCAAATTCAAACTAAATCAGTTTAAAGGGTAATACGTGATTAAAATAAGTAATCTTTTGCATTTACCCAGTAGGTCTCTTTTGTAATCTTGTTAAGTTCATTCGGACATTGAGGTATTTATTTCGGCATAGTTCATGTTTATGAGAGTTTGACATAGAATAAATAAAGGATAATGTGCGACTCCGTTTTTTAAAAGAAAACAAAAGAAATAGTGTGGCTTTACAATGAACATAAACCGTAATTCGGGTGCGTTTACATCAGATAATAGTAACTTCTAAGAACATAGAGTTGTAAAAATAAACTATTTTCATGATAATATATTATTAAAGGCATACCTATACTTCCAAAATTTTATTCTCACCACTTCCATGGCTTGTATTTTTAATTTTTCTTTAAAAAAAACGTAGCCCCACACTAGGATTTATTCCTGTGTCGTGGGTGCGTTTCCAACCATGAAAATTGACATACACAAATATCCAGACCGGAACAAATAATTGTGGGTTACACAAAGATTTGTCCAGTGCGCGAATCAGGCCCGCGACTATTCGACGCAGTGGGCGGAGCGGCTTTTAACCACTGCGCCAAATCATCCGTGTAATTCCCAGAACATCCAAAAAATATACAGTACGATCAGCAAAAAACAGAGAGCAAGTGCGTTGTCGATAACTGGATGGAAATTACTGATATTTGGAATAAGTAGCCATTTTTCATACTATTCGGAATTCATCTTTTTATGATAATCGTCAGCAGTACCTGTGGATTTTAACTTAAAAAAATAGCTATCATTAAAATTTTGTTTCTTTTTTGCTTTGTGCTTGTTTTAATAAATACACATTGGTTGGTTAAAAAATCTCCTCCTAGAAGATTGTCACTTCATAAAAATATTTTTTCTAACTGACCATACTTTAAATCCTATGGAAGTGGTGGGAAAGAAAATATACTGTCGTGGAAGTCACGCGAACTATTGCGTGAGAGATTATTTTTTCGATTACAAAGAGTTTTGGGTGTCTTGGAACAACACATTATTAACAGGAGCTTTAAACTCTCTAAAAGCCAGTCAATGCCCTCTGGATTGTCTGATGTCTCAATCGATGACGTCACAGCAATACCGTTCACTCAGTTGCATTGCCTATTGTAATGATCCGAGAGAAAACCTCTTTGAATTCAAAACTAGTAAGGAATATAGTGAGGCATTTTATTAACGGTATGTGAATGTATGCAGAGATGGGCAAAATATAATACACCGTCACGCCTATATTCCCTAAGCGGGGGTGGCAGAGGTGTACTAGTACACCCACGTTTCGCCGACGATGTTAGGTCATAGGAGGCGAGCCTATTGCCATATACCGGGCACAATTCCAGACTCGTACTGGGAAGTTTTCGTTAGAAAAACTACACTTGTCCACCCTAGGATTTGAAGCCAGGACCTCGTGATCACAAAGCGATGCGTTTTGCCACTAGACCAACGAGGCAGTCCTTTTTTCCATTAGGCATTCAATCATGATTCACAATTAAAAGTGTAACTGTAAACGTTGAAAATTACAAAATGTAATTGTAATCGTTAATCATTAATACACCATCACGCCTATATTCCCCAAGAGGGGGTGGTTAATCATTAATCTGATTACATTTCGCCCATCTCTGAATGTATGTATGTTGCGGGGCCACATAGGTAAATATACCAACATAGGCAAAGTTCAATACAACCTCACTAAGCTAGTATACTACTATAAAGGCACACAGTTCGAAGTTCGCTAGCCTGAACCAGAAGGTCATTTCTATCTAACTATATCCTGACGCCAGATAGCTAATTTTAGTAAATAAAAGTATTGAAAATGCATTTTAGATCTAATCACAATGTGATAAATCTCACAAATGCTACTCTCGAAATATCAAATCCTTCAATAAGAGCGACCGAATCGAGATCTAACCGAAAGTTGAACATAATGTAAACGGTGTTTTGATAAGTTTTCGAATCGACATAAACAACAAATAAAAAATAAATTGAAGATTATTGTTAAAACGATGGCAGCTGAGATTAACATGCGATCAAAAATAGATTTGAAATTGAATAACTTGACATTCTATCGAGATTAGACCGAAATGATACTGAAATCGGACTAATATTTCGCTAACTACCACGCGTTGACATGTTCTAACGTAGTGCGATTGTATGAAGCTTTATCTCTGTTGGAATATTCACTCAGATAGTAGGATCACAGGATCTAGTAATCACCAAGGTAAAGCCACTTTCGCTTGTAAAATAAGCAGCTCCTTCTTGTTGTCGTTTTTATCCTACTAATATTACAAATTTGAAAGTCTGGATGTTTGGATGCTTGTTACTTAATCACGCCAAAGCGGCTGAACGGATTTGGATTGCACACAGATAGTTTATTGCCTGGATTAACACACAGGATACTTTTTATTCCGGAAAAATGTTAGGTTATTATCTAAAGTTAACGTCGACGACGTCGCGGGCAGAAACTAGTGGTTCATATCGGTACTTCTTACTTCAAAAGAACTTGCTTAAGGGTTTGAAGTTATACATAATGGTACATGAAACAAACTAAAATAACAAAAACCAAAATGTAATGTTTTGAGTTCTGGTACTATCTGCGCAAAGGTGCGACATAAATTTCCAGTAGGTAGGTATGACTCCAAAGAATTTGAAAAATCATTCCTGAGGTATGACTCAATCAATACATGTGTCACTCTTCTCAAACACGCATTGTGAAGAAACTGTTTTGTAAACATCTAATCGATAAACTCATACAAAAACAATTTGTTATAAATTAAATAAAGAGTAGCAATAGAAAACTTACGATATTTACAAACTATGAGAGAACGACACTGGTCTTAATAAATCCAGGGATAAACTGATCAACAATGTTAATAGCAAATTGCTATAATAATAAGCCTATGAGGTAGGTAGGTATTTGTGTGCCAAGATATTCACTCACAAACTGAGATGAGGTGATAATGATGCCACTCTGACACCACTGTGAAAAAAGTGTAAATAGTTTTAGAGTAAACCATACGTATTAGATGGACCAGAAAACGCTCCAAATATAGCAAATAAATAAAACAATATTATCTCAAATAGTATGTATTTAAGAACAAATATTAAATGTTCATATAACATTCTTCGATCTCATTGAATCTTTAATTATCATCAACATTAAAATCTAATCTTAATAAAGCAAACAGCCTGAATACAAAGTTAATGCCTTAACATGTACCGCGAACACAAATGGAGGTGTTTTAGAAACCAATGAATTATTTATTGCTCGCTCTGTTAAGAAAGGAAATGGAATGACACAAAAAGCGTTAGAACAAGCAATTTCAATTTGCGATACAAGACCCATTGATTGGACATAGAGAAAACAACATAAACATAAGTACTTACAGAGAACTTTCTATTGGCTGATAATGCGATTCGGTTCAGACAATAGATTTTCCAAAGAATTCGAGAAATAGAACTTAGATTTTGTACTCTAACACTTCGATGTAGTAAAATACAGAGTAAAATTAAATTGATATATCGATTAAACAGCCTAGGAAGCCTATAGGTTCACCCCCTATCACGCGGGTTGTGTAGGATCATTTTGGTGAAATTGGAAAGTTTGGAAATAAAACCGTCTCTAATCTATCTCCTGGGGACACAGATCGTTATGATATATAAGTATCTGTATGAAGTGAGATCTATATTTAGAAAAAAATGAACTGACCCAAATAAATAATTACAAATAGATCGAGTCTTACCAAGTCTCCGTAACCGGCGATGTATGTAACGAACTATGAGAGTGAAGGAAGCCAGATAGAACCAAAACACACCGTCACGCCTATATTCCCCAGAGGGGGTGGCAGAGGTGTACTGAGTACACCCACGTTTCGCCGACGATGTTAGGTCCCATGTAATAGGGGGCGAGCCTATTGCCATATACCGGGCACAATTCCAGACTCCGGACTCATACTGGGAATTTTTCGTTAGAAAAACTACATTTGTCCGACCTAGGATTTGAACCCAGGACCTCGTGATCACAAAGCAAGATAGAACCATAAGAAAAAAACCTGTTAGAACTCTGTACTCTCTGCCTGCCCTGCAAGTGATTTAGCGTGATAAGGTAGCGATAGATAATAGGTATTTAGAGAGATAAATAATTGCTTGTAGTATTTGTCTAAGAAATGAAGCAGTTTAGATCATAACAATAGTAAAAGGTATCAAACCTAATATCCAATTTCTACAATGAGCGTCTACTAATTCAAAAATACACTTAATTGACCAAGAAAGCTTAGAGCTTGCTTATATTCGTAACGGTAATAATTACCTCAGAACAACCCACGTACTAAACACTGAATACTGAGACATGATTTCATGTTTATAATATTTCTTGCGTAATTGAATAAAATGTTAACGTTGTTTTGGAAGTAAATACGATGTATTATGCATGTGATGTTGGTAATGTAGCTAATATAAAGAGACGAAGGAAAAATACAAGACCTTCAAATAAGCAACACAAATCAATATAAACTAGATGTTATACCAAAACATGTAAATTCGGTATTCTTTTAATCTTTTTAACGTAAATGTACTGTTGTACAATCTGATACTGAATACTTCATAACGTTTAATGGTGATGAAACATTTAGATGTAAAGTATACCGACAGAACAGCAAACGAAAAATTGTATAGCGATATAAAATCAGTACATGTATAATAAATACTCCTGTGTCGAGGATACGTCAAACATTTGACGTCAATTCATAACACTTTTGACAATACGACACTGTTGTATTATCTGGTTATGAACATTTGAATTTGGTTAAATTAAATTTCCTGTATGACCTCAACGCCCCATGATTCAATGCACCGGTACTGGTAGACATACCATGTTCACCTAAAACTGAGCAGCTAATTTATAAAGCATATATTGTCGAGGAAATGTCAATAGCACGTAACTGTATTCGGAACGGATATTTAAGATGATGAACTTGAAAGTAAAAATAACGTACAAACGCAGCAAAGGTATTATGCGGCTACTACAATCAATGTAACAATATTATTGTATCCTTAATTATCAAAGAGAGTCATAAACTGCGTCTATTCATCTTTCTCAATGCAAAGTAAGATTACAATAACACTGCCCTTATTGTAAAGCCAGAGTAGACATTGTGGTAAGCCCCAGACATTGATCCGTTCAACTACAGATAATAATTTTAACAGTGATATAGTTTTCATGACTTTACTTGACGACCTTAACACCGAAAACGTAGGGCTGTTCACGAATTTAAAATGCTAAAAATTTAACATTACTTAAAACTGGTGTCATCACAAACAGATAACGTTGTCCTTGACCCTTGCCTTAATATTAACAATATTTTTGTTGTGATGAACACAATACTGTGTGTGTAGTTGAGGAACAAACTTATTGTGTTCATGATTTGGACGGCAGGATACGACCACTGCAGGACCAACGCCTACCCAAAGATTGTCACGATGACTGACTTTGTGCTGTATACTCTTTGAACTTATTCACGGGACCTTCACCAGATCATCGGTCCATTTTGTGGTGAACACGCCCTTTTTGTATTTGTTAATGACGTCAAAGTGGTAAGCGGTGCATCGCGGGCGCGCGGCGGTCGTTGGCCATTACTTGGACCCCACTACCAGACCGACAATTGCAACGAACACGACAACAAACATATAAATTGATATTGAAAAGTCAGTACATGATAGGATTTACTCTTTCCTTGAATGTAACAATATATTTGCTAAAGAACAATTGGGATTTAGGAAAAATAAATCTATTAATATGGCTATTTATATTTTTTTTAAATTAGTCATGGAAAATGTTGACCATAAAAATCCCGTGTGTGCACTGTATATGGACCTTACCAAGGCATTTGACTGCGTAAATCATGACACATTACTAAAAAAACTACATGCATGCGGAATAAGGGGAAATTCTTTAAAGTTAATGAAATCTTATCTATCTGACAGGAAACAATGCACACACATTACTAGAGTATGCCCTAAATTACAACAAGAAATACATTATGTGTCTACTCACAAGAAAGTCAAAGTTGGTGTTCCACAAGGAAGTGTACTAGGTCCATTATTGTTCAATATTTACATAAATGATCTTCCTAAGGTAACAAAGCATCCCACAATTTTATTTGCAGACGACAGCACTATTATATTCACCGGCAAAGAAAAAAATTCTTTTGAGTTTGAAATAACCAAAACCATATATAATGTTATACAATGGTTGACAACAATAAACTTAAAAATTAATCTAGATAAAACAAACATAATGACATTTAAAAACAGACAATCGCAACTGGATAATATTAGCATTAGTTACGACGGGACCATGATCCAAGAAGTAAATATTACGAAGTTCTTAGGATTAAATATAGATAAAAGCCTTAACTGGAAATCACATGTAGAAAGTCTATGCATAAAATTAAACCAGCAATCCTATGCTCTCTATATGCTCGCTAAAATGGTTAACCAATCAGTAGTACTGACAGCATATCATGGTAATGTGGGATCCATATTGAGATATGGTATAATGTTTTGGGGTAACTCGACAAACAAGGAACGAGTGTTTAAATCGCAGAAAAAATGTGTACGTGCTATCTGCAAACTGCATCAAACGGATAGTTGTAAATTTTTCTTTATAAGTCTTAAAATATTAACAGTGCCATGTATCTACATATATGAAGCGATTTGTTTTATAAAGAGAAATTTTAATATAAACGTCAGTTATAAAAGTATACGCCACAAATTTAAAATTAATTGTCCCCCACACAAAACCGCAATGTTTGATAAGAGTATATTTTGTATGGGACCGCGAATGTATAACCATCTACCTACTAGTGTATTGCAAGTCACAAGTTATGAGCTATTTAAAACTAAATTAAAATGTTTATTATTAGACAAGGCTTACTATAGTGTCGCCGAATATTTATCAGATAATTTGGAGGACAATTCATAACTTATGAAGGATAATGTAATAATGACAAACTTAATGACATTCATAAATTTCTTTTCACAAATTGACATACAAAAATTATATCATGACCAGTAATTAATTTTAATCGATATGTTTATAATGATGGTTCAATGTAATTTAATTATATTATGATACTAAAATATATGATGAAAAATTCTATGTATTTGCATGCCTAACAGCAGATTATGGCGTCACAACACCAATTTGTAACATCTGTAACACCCATATTCGCAAATAAATTATTTGATTTGATTTGATTTGAAAAAAAAAAATTATATTTGGAATCCGCATTATCGTTGCGCCGCAACAGTATTAAGTTCATTAAATCAGTTTAATTACAATTATCAGAAACCTAATAAGGAGGAGCCTTTGTTCTGTCGTGGAACCACCAAATACAAGGTAAATGCTGCGCACAACAAGGTAAATACTGTTTAAAAAACTATCGAAACCTAGTATATCTTCCTACAAAAATATTGTATCTTCGATTATTGGTGAAGCAATAAATTCAAAAACGAATATTATGCATTCATGATGGCCAAACAGTTTGACCCAAAATATAATTTAAGCAAGCAATTGCCACATGGCTGTGATTGGTGCAGCTGATGTCAGAGACGTAAAGGTCGCTGATAGCGCTAACGATGAGACGGCCTTTGTAGCGTATCGAAACGATACTAGTCCTCGTGTTTTCAATATAACAATACATGTTTTGATTGAATGAAAAAGAAAAAAGATTTATAAATATAGATATAGTACAATATCTTAATAAAATTCCAGTGTGCGTGTGTTCGTAATTCCACTCTTAAACGGTTGACCGATTTTAGTGCCTTTATTGTACTTATCGGGTCATCTGGATGGTTTTTAGCTATAGTTGAACCCGGTAGGTAGCATTGTTGTTGGCCGGGTGCGAAATTAATGCTAGCAAATTATAAGCAAATGAATTTATGCATTAAATAAAAAATCCGTGACTAAGTTTCCTGAACTGGCCACTAAAGACTTTTATTTCACCATTTATTAACTCGTTACCAATCAAGAATGTACCAAAACATCCCGTCAGTCCCTTCATATAAAATCTAATCGTGGGAATAATCTCAGCTGCAGAAATGGGCAAAATATAATTAGATTAATGATTTCAATGTATTTTGTAACATTCGATCATGATTCAAGATTAAAGTGTAATCGTAAACGTTGAATACTACAAAATGTAAGTGTAATCTTTAATCATTAATACACCATCACGCCTATATTCCCCAAGCGGAGGTGGTTAATCATTAATCTGATTACATTTTGCCCAACTCTGCTCAGCTGTTCGTGTAGTATAACTTGCTAGAAGGAAACTATTTACGGATGCATGCAAAAACAGTTTTGCGAATGATCGTTACAAGATATCGTGATGTATTAAAATGTCGCAATACCGGCAATTAAACAATTATTTATTAGGAATAAATTATTGACTGTTGCTTTAAAAGAATTATTGCCTGTTGATTTAAAAGAATTAATAGCAGTTTGTTTCAATGAACTAGGTTTGTAATAATGCAATAGCATGCGATATGACCAAAAAGAGTACGATAATGGGCAAATTGCGACAATCTCTTGGAATTAAGAGTATTTTGTTGAGCTAATTTAATGACTACCTCGTTGGTCTGGTGGCAAAGCGCATCGCTTTGTGATCACGAGGTCCTGGGTTCAAATCCTAGGTCGGACAAATGTAGTTTTTCTAACGAAAAATTCCCAGTATGAATCCGGAGTCTGGAATTGTGCCCGGTATATGGCAATAGGCTCGCCCCCTAATACATGGGACCTAACATCGTCGGCGAAACGTGGGTGTACTCAGTACACCTCTGCCACCCCCTCTGGGGAATATAGGCGTCACGGTGTGTTGGTGTCTAATTTAATTATACGTATTTATAAAAGCCGACCCTGGACCCTGGCTTTCAGGTGCCAGTTGAAGAAATGAGCTACTTCTGGCACCTGAAAGCTAATGTCAAAAGTTTTTCTACAAAGTATGGTTTTGATGAAATAAAAAGACCTTTGTAAGGCAACCACATAATATTTAACTTAGAAAATATTGATCTAAGCAATATAACGTACATTCCCAATGCGATTTATACAAAAAGAAACTAGCGCATCATCTTTTAAATAATACTCCTTGAATTTGAACCAAACATGCTGCAGAAACGACGACCGATTTATCGCAGTGGTTAAGAGCTTAAGCCGCTACGCCCACTGTGTCTAATAGTCGCGGGTTCGATTCCCGCACGGGACAAATCTTTGTGTGATCCACAATTATTTGTTCTGGTCTGGGTATTTGTGTATGTGAATTTTCATGTTTTTAAACGCACCCATGACACAGGAATAAGTCCTAGTGTGGGGCTACGTTTTTTTAAAATAAAATAAAATAAAAAATACTGTGCTGTCTTACTACCATTTCTGATTTGTGTTTATGGCATTCTCATATCCTAAAACGAGACTACCTTGATACATATTCTTAAAGCTTAACTTACTTATTGATATTAGAGTGACACTATCGGGTATGCTCCGTTGGCTCGGGCATATAGATAGAATGTCAGTAGAAAGAATGATAAAACAGATATACAATGCGAAAGTGGAAGGATGGAGGTACCGGGAAGACCTAAACTATCTCACCATTACCAAATAGCCCGAGTCTTATCTGAAGGACAAGTCAAGTCTCCGTAACCGGCGAGCGTGTATGAGACGTACTATGAGATTGGAGGACGCCAGAGCTGGCTGGCTACCCCGCAAGGGATCTGGCGTGAAGATATAGATAGATAGATAGACTATCGAGTTGATATACAATGCTTTTCACTCCACAAATATTCATATAAAAATGAACGTGATAAGCACGCTTTCTCGATGACTTTGGTAAGTGCAAATGGTCCTCTGAAGTATTGACGCGTCACTCTGAAGTCATAGTGCCTAGCCATTTTCTGGCGTAACAGACGCTTAATATGACTTTATCTCTCAGAAAATGCCTTATATTGCGCAAAGCGAAACAGGTCCGATTCGCGGCCAAGGCGAGCGCCACCGGCCGCGCGGGCGCAAGGTGCACCGACGTATCGCGTTGCTGCCGCTTAGCATCGGTAATCGGAACTCGGAGTGTATGTTTACATGGCTTTTACTCTCAATTGTAATGTGAGATATCCTTTTTATACGTTTATTGTATAATCTTCACTTAAGTTGTATAAAATTATCTTTTAGAAACTTCTTCCAGTTATTGATGGATATTGCAATTTCTTGCCTGAAATTTCGATACAGAATTTCTAGAAGTGGCAACTATGATACTTCAATAATTCTGAAAGGATTACAATGAATATAAGTTTTGTCTATAATTTGCATCATTTTTGAAGTCACCTAAGCAAGGTTCACGAGGAAACTGACTAACATTTAGGATGTATCGAAAGAAAATAAAAATCTATAAAATACAAAGTATATAAGTTACTATCAAAGCACCATTGCACCGTCACAAAACAACACAGATAGAAGTCACTAGACTAATCAAAACACTGTACATTGAGCATTTCAATAGAGCTCATTGAAATGCGAAGACTCGTTTATGACAACCGTGACATTTAATCACTCCAGTTCTAAATCAATCGATAAACAATACTACTAAGGTTCCGTGCAAATGAGCCACCGCCACTGGTGGCTGTCGCGCACCAGCTCCTTTGGCACCGCGCAAACAAAGGTGGTCGGTGGCCGCCACAATTTGTAACACTCTTTCTGGTATACACGTTTTGTGTAGCGAGTGACCGCCATCGGTGGCGGGTCGTAGACTCTGAGTCGCTTGCTACACCTGTGCGGCGAGTCCATACAAAACGTCTGAAAAATCATGCAATCTGCTTGTCACTAGCCACCGGTAGTGTTTGGTGGCTTATTTGCGCGGAGCCTTACTCAACTATTTGCCGTGTTGAAGGAGAGAACAGAATTATCGATGACGACAATAAAATGTGGCAAAGACACGAATATTGTACTAAAAAAAATCAACCTTGCAATGATTTTCTAATATTACAGTAGTTTCTGGACCGTGGTTGCTGCAAATACAAAGATAAAAACAAAAAATATACTAAATCATTGTTGATGTTAACTGCCTCGTTGGTCTGGTGGCAAAGCGCATCGCTTTGTGATCACGAGTTCCTGCGTTTAAATCCTAGATCGGGCAAATGTAGTTTTTCTAACGAAAATTTCCCAGTACGAGTCCGGAGTCTGGAATTGTGCCAGGTATATGCAATAGGCTCGCCCCCTATTAAATGGGACCTAACATCGTCGGCGAAACGTGGGTGTACTCAGTACACCTCTTCCTACCCCGCTTGGGGAATATAGGGTTCACGGTGATGTTAACTTAATTGTATAAATACCACTTGTATAAATACCCACACAAATATTGACCTATGTCAATATTTGTGTGGGTGTGTCCACACGGTTACTAATTAAAAAAGAACTTGGATAAATTTCATAGCAAACAGCAACTCTGCGACTGTCATGAATTAACATTTCACTTGATCTAAATCATCACGCCAGATCCCTTACGGGGTAGGCAGAGAGTACAGAGTTCCAACAGGCTCTTTCCTCACATACCTCTCTGGCTTCCTCTACTCTCATAGTTCGTCTCATACACGCTCGCCGGTTTCGGAGACTTGATGACAGGGTTATTAGTTCCGATTTTGACTACGGCTAGAAAATCCTTGTGGGACTATAAATTATCAACTAAGGCGAGCAGAGGCGATGGCTCACCTCTAATGTCAGAAATTCAGTTATTAAAAACCTGCATTTTTATCTTTGGATTTTTTAATGCATCTACACATAAATATCGTAGATTTAGATTTATCTAAATATCCAATATTGTGCGGTTCATGCCATTTGATCAACAAAACAAAAGGTGCATTTTTGCGCATTCCTACACGTCTAAGCTTAACATATACTGATTTAACCTTAATATTTTATAACTTACGTCATAGCATTAGTATAAAACTTTACATTATGATTAAACAGTTTATAAACTATCTGGGCCCTGTTTAATAACAGTCACAACGGCAGGCGACAAGTAAGAATTTGTCAATAATATGTCACGTGTGTGTGTGTGTGTGTGTGTGTGAATGATGTACGCTGTTGGCCGCGAGGCCTTTACAGCTTCACCGGACTTAAAGGCGAGCGTGCAACCACTACGCTCTAGCCAGCCAGAAGGGCAAGAGGCGACATACTCGAGGCGCTCTCGGTTGGGACAGTCGCTGTAGGGGGACGGGTGCACTACTAAGTGCACCGGTCAACCGCCGGCTATGGGAGGGGATCTACTACTACTACGTCGTCGTCGTCGCCCGTATTCTGAGCGGAAAGAAGGGATGACAAAGCATCGGGGGGGTCGGTGAGAACATGTCGCGGCCGGCGGTGGCGGCAGGGGTCGGGGGGGAATATTATGTTACACAATAGTGCTTTATTAAACAAAGCTAGTCATGACAATGCGACAAATATGATATATTGTCACCGTTACTCAAAAGAGATGTGGTGGCAGTTTTTTTTGCCTTTGGAAGGTCTTTGGCCTAAGTCTACTTAAGCTAAGCTAATAACATACATGTTGACGAAGAGGTTGTAGGGGTCGTAAATTCCTATCTATAACCTCACGCCAGATCCCTTGCGGGGTAGGCAGAGTAACGTAAATTCGTCCTTCCCAAAAATTGTGAAAAAACTGCAAATAACTTCAAAAGAAATTTCCCTTTATCTCATGTATCACAATCGATATCACCGATATGTATCACCTTATATCGTGGTCTACAACCTCTAACACCTGAATGTCATTTTTCTGACTGATAAATACGGGCATTTAGAAATGCATGTGCATTTCTAAATGCCTCATTTCTAAAGGACTTGTTTTCTCTTTCTTATAAGCTGTTTTTATGAGTAACTAAATCCAGACTTTTAAACAAAAACATCGTCCACGAAATTTACATGTACACAGTTCATCATGCCACCTCCACTTGGGGAATCTAAGAAATAGGCAATGTGGTATTGTATGATGGAGATACTGTAAATTATGATGTTGTATGTTGATTTGTGTTTTTGTTTTTACCTATTTTATAAGTTATATTATTGTTTTGCTCAGCTGCAAAACTGAGCAAAACATGCGCTCTGGGCATAATACCTGTTTGAAAACTGGCCTGAGATGGCAAATAACAGAAGAGAGCGGAAAAAGTTGAGGGAGGATTTTTCCTGCCAGTGAGTCAACAATGGCTTTTAATAATTGATGGGCGATTTAGCGCAGTGGTTAAGAGCTTAAGCCGCTCCGCCCACTGTCTAATAGTCGCGGGCCACAAAACCTTTGTGTGATCCACAATTATTTGTTCCGGTCTGGGTATTTGTGTATGTGAATTTTCATGTTTGTAAACGCACCTACGATACAGAAGTAAATCCTAGTGTAGGGCTACGTTTTTTAAAAATTAAATAAAAATATTAATAATTTACAGTATAAAAATAAGTTGGTAATTGCAAACCGTTCTTCAACTTCTCTGCCTACCTTGGTATCTGTATCTTACGCATGACGCAATAATAATGTAGGCATTTAACATTTCCGTTGAAACTTACTGCGAGCTTAGAATATGTAATAAGTTATTTTTTTAGTAGTTACAAAACGAATATTAAACATTGATATGACTTTTACGAAATGCAAAATATCTATACAATACACCTTTTGTCGGCAATAACAATAAGTAAGAAATATAAAAATAAATTATAAAAATATCATCCCCAATAATAACGTACTGATAAATCGTAAAAACAGCAAGCCGAAAGCAATTTATTCTAGATCGATTCGACACCTGACATTTTGAAATACTTCAGGAACCTCATCTACCATTTTTGATAGACCCATCTATTAGCGGTTTTGGAGGAACATTAGACGCATTCCGGATGTCTTGTAAAACTGGCCGTGTTAGTGTCTAGGCAAGCTTGGTTATAAATCACCTCGCCCCGCCTCTAGCGATCTACTATTAAAGGTGATTAAAGTGTGGCGAGAGCAGGATGGACCAAATTATACGGTCTGGTCTTTGGGCCACAAAAATGTGGTCCGATCATTATACCAAATGGTTGCGTGGTCAATAAGCGCGTGCGCGGAGAACAAATGTTGAATTAAGGACAATGGATTTCGTGAATCGTGATGACATAGAAAAGGAAGAAAAAAATATATGTGGCCATTCTAATTTTAAATTCATCCGCTTCAATCACGAGGATTATTTGGTAGAGACCCTAACAATAGTACCAGTCCAAAATTAAGTACGCAAAATAATCATTATATTAATACGTGAAGCAAAAACTTTGTACCCCTTTTTACGAAAATTGCGCGGACGGAAGAGTATGAAATTTCCCACACTTATAGTTTATGTAGAGAAGGAGTGCAGAATGCTAATTTTTTTTTTTAAATTATGCATAAAAAATACATTAAATCAATAAAAAAACATTACACACACTACCATGTATTTGACACAATACACTTGAAATTGAGAATAGATTTATATTGTTTGTTTTAATATTATTTGTCTTACTGAATGTCAAACATAACCAGCAAACGTTTGAGTTTTTACAAAAAACATCGTTTACTGATAAGTTTTGTATCATTAATTAAATAATCGAAATATGTAGGTCAAGTTCAATGGACAGCATTTTCTTTATCGCATGGTTTTGGTTTCAATAAAAAAAATTAAAAAAGGTATTCTTTATTTTAATAATTGGCAACGGAATGGGCGACCACTAGTATATAAAAATGGGCATGTATAAGTTGACTTAAAAAATGACTGCCACGTTGGTGTAGTAACGTACATTGCGGCTGAGGATCACGAGATCCTGGGTTCCAATCCTAGATCAGAGAAAATGTTATAAAGGGGTTTACTATCGAAAAGTCCAGAGTACCCCGTGTAATGGTAATAGGCTCAGCCCCTGATACAATAGAACCTAGCATAGTCAAAATGTGGGTGCACACAAAATTTCACAGTACAGTAAAAATGTTACATGACACTGCTGTTAGTTTAATGTAGAGAAACATTTCCATAGTTTTGGCTTAACTTAAATTATGAATTTGAACAAATAAACCACTAGATTTTGGTGCAGCGTAACTGTTACAATCAAGAAAATCGACTTTCACTGACTGTTGCATTGTCCTCAGATCCAACTGGTATAGAAAGTTGTTGCAGACTTTTATTTGGGATCTAAAAATGAAATTTATTTTAAACTTATTCTATTCAAAACTAGTGAAAAAAAGAAAGTGGACATTTGTGTCCATAAGCTTTTTGGAACACGGAATTTGTCTTTAAAATACTATTCTATTTTGCAGTGGGTATTGGCCTTATTCATTCATTAGAAGATTATACTTAGATAGTACTGTAATTTAAAAATATAAAGAAATAAATAATAAAAAACGATCACACCTAAATTCCATAAAAGAGGATGGCAGTTGTACTGTGTACCCCCGTGCCGAAGATATAAGGCTCAATTTTATATAGGGCGACACTATTAACATTATAACACCACATAAGATTCAAAACCAGAACCTTATAGTGGCCAGTGGTCTTGTTTTGAGTAACCCATGCTGTTGCCCTCCCAACCTTTACAACTTCGCCAGACAAGGCCATGGTGGCCAGTCCCATCATACTCCACTCGGCAGACAAGACTTTTTGTGGTATAACTTGTTGAAATCTATATTTATACTATCACGCACCCTCCCTTGTGGGGTAGTCAAAATCAAAAGTTTTTTTTTTCATGTAGACCAAAAGGCACTTATGAATGGTCAAAAAGAGAAAATTATTGATTACTTAAGTCTCTACCACCCATTCGTATAGTCATTCCTGTGGGAAGAAGGGCAGGAAACTCCATGGTTACTCTTTTTAAAAATGAGTATTTTACAAGTATTAACTCATTACAATACAACAAATAAATTATTCCATTTAATTGACTAGATCAGTGGCTCATCCCACATCAAGCTCATCCCATTGGGATGAGTTATTAATTTAAAATTATGCATTCTAAATATTGTTACACAGAGGACAATCATCTAAATCTCCAAGTAATACCCATGCAATAACCTAAATAGGTTTAAAAATATTTGTAGTTAATTTTCAGTGAACCAATCACTAATTATAACATCATCAGTGACAAAAAATTTTAAATGAATAACAAATTATGACATCCTGGAAAATACTATTAAAGATGAATAACACAGGTTTTCATTATGCACAAATAGAATAGCTATTTCTTGGTCTTACTCATACATATAATGAAGAATACGGCACCATCCTCATCAAAGAGGTCTAAGAATCTTTTGCTGCTGGCCAGTGTAGAGCACCAACATTGAGACACCTAGTATATGCCCTCTCCCATAGCGACTGCCCAAGCCGAGGCTGTTCCTCCTTGACTTTCCCTTGAGCTAATTGACCCCCTTACTCTTCCAGCTGTAGCATATTTGTTGCTCACCCCCTAACCCATGGCTAGGTCATGGAGTTTTACAAACAAAATTTACATACTCAAACATTCAGACCAAAACAAATATTTATGTCCTACAATAGGGCACTTATTTCTTTTGTAGTTAAGTATGTTTATGAAACACTCAATTAAATGTCTGTCCTTTCTTTCTAAAGTAAAAGTTTAGATATATTTTACTTTATTACACCTAAAAAAGTTAGCAGATTTATATGAATTTGGTAAATACATAGGTTATACGCTGGAATAATGTATGGCTGATAATAAAGATTTTATGGTCATGGTGGTAAAGGTGATCAAGAATTATATACATCAAGTCCATGGGCGGTGGGTAATATCTAGTGCAACTACATACATATATGTGTATATTTTGATACAATATTTTTGGTAGGTAACATATTCAATTAGCTAGATACTAATCATGTAGATGTTTTGATTAGTGCAGTAGTTACTTAATAATCATTCCTCAAAGAATATGGTCATTGATCACCAAGTCAGGTCATAAATGGGGTCAAAATAAATCTTTAGACCTTTGAACACATTTGTTTATGTAAAGTATCTTGTGTCAGTCTATGGAAGTATAAAACCTTCATAGCTATAACTTCAAAGCAGTAACATGAGCCAAAAGGCAAACATAAATGGTATTGTTTATGATTGATGCAATAAATTTACTTTGTATGTTTATTAATGTATATCACATGTTCCATGTAGAATTAAAAATGTAAGTTGGTAATATTGTTAAAAGTAGTACATATGTAACTATATCATCATGCCCGATCACTTGCGGGGTAGGCAGAGAGTACAGAGTTCTTTCCTTACAAATCTCTCTGATTTCCTCCATTCTCAGTAAGACAGTGGTACATAATAATAATCAAAATGAACAAAGTTTAGAAGTTTAACAAAAGTTGATGAAGGCAACAAAAGAATGACTTGTAATGTTCCAAATTTGAAAAAGTGTGTCAGCCTTATGATATGTATAATATTTTTTTTATTAAAACTAATGAGTAAGTTACAAAAACACTGGCTAAATACTTAAAATATTAAAAAGTACTTAAGGGTTCTACGACCTGTTTTGGTATAACGTATTAATGCACGTTAATTTCTATGCTTAGAAGATAACTGTTCGCGCACCTACATCAGAAGTCGAAGTGCGTAGAAAATGTAACACAACCGCATATAATGGCATAATAAAAGATATTACTCACCAATTATAACTTTGTTTCTTCTCCAAAACACTTCAAAATACTCTCTTCGTTTTATGAAAACGCTTTTCGCGGAAAATTCGTACCCTTTGGATTTCTATCGTTTACAAATATTTATTTCTTCGTTAACTTTATACATAGTCCTTAATTATTACACTCGTTAGAAACAAAACAATGTCCATACCATAATTAGTGTTTTTGTGCCATTAAATATCGAAGTTTTCTTATAAAAAATCACGATTATAAACGCAAAAACAGACACCACAAAACGCAACCATGCAACGTCAAAGAAAAGTACTCCGTTTCACGGCTAGCCCGGCTCTCACAATTTATTTTGTTTTACATCACACGCATTGAAGAAAATTATTATCTATCTGTTGCGATAACAGGGAGAGGGGTATGTATCTCTATAGGTAAGAAAAGGATAAGAGTAGAATGTCAGCCTCGCTCGGAATAAAAATGTCAATGGCGCGCTGACGCCATTTTGGAGTTTTGTTGCCAGAGTAATAAAGAATACATTCCATTATGTGCAGAAGATTTTACTGGAGTCTAAAGTTTAAATTTATCTTGACATAATAACATTTTTATAATTCTTTTTATGGACATAAAAATTATTCCTAAACTTATTTATTTAGAGTTTGCATTAGTATATTATAATTGAATTAAAGTGCGCCATCTCGTGATACTATTCTACAAATAATTGTTACTAATTGTAATCGTCGGCAGCTTTGAAGATACGTGATTAAATTTAATGGATTTTAAAATTTCTTATATGTAGACATCGATCAAATATAGATCGATGTCTGTAGAGTATCTCTTTGTTACTATTCTATTTCATTCAAGAAGGGACTCGCGCAAATTCACCTGAACCATTTCGTATAGTTAATGGCATAAGTCTCTAAACATTATATTGTATAAACCGGTATCTAATACTCTTCATTTTACAAGCTTTGGTAAACATTGTCACAATCAAATATCATCTATAAATATTATCTACTTAGATCAAGCAAAATAATGGATGACCAATTAAACACGTAACGCGGTGCGTTTCAATAACTGGGAGAAATAATATTAAAACGGAAGGGAAAATAATTTTTGTTTTTCGGTGCTCCAGTGACATACCATAACACGATCATTTCACAAAGTTATCGTAACGCCCCACGTTCGGTCCTTCATTAGCGAATAAGGGCCCTGAAGTAAGCAAGCGATTTGAAAAATTGAGAATATTGTTTAGAAAAATAATAAATTAGGCAATTTATGTACCTGAATGACTGTACCAAGTACTCGAGAGATAGTGTCCGACCAAAGGTCGATTTTAGACCGAAGGCGAAGCCGATTAATATTCTATCGCCAAAACCGTCGGCCGAAGCCGAAGCCAAAGATTTTATAGCCCTAATAAATTGGTTTCATAATTGGAAATTGGAAATAACTCTGTAATAATATTATTTATAATATTTTACTAAAGTTTTTAGTCAATGTATGTTACCAGTGATGATTTATGGATCAGAGACATGGTCTCTTACAATAGGTCTCATAAAAAAGCTCAGAGTTGCTCAGCGAGCTATGGAGAGAGCTATGCTCAGCGTTTCTCTATGCGATCGTATCAGGAATGAGGAGATTTGTAGAAGAACCAAGGTCACCGACATAGCCCTTAAGATTAGCAAGCTGAAGTGGCAATGGGCGGGCCACATAGCGCGTAGATCGGACGGGCGTTGAGGTAGAAAGATTCTAGAATGGAAACCACGTATTGGCAAGCGCAGCGTGGGACGACCGCCTGCCAGATGGACCAACGATCTTGTGAAAATCGCAGGAAGTCGTTGGATGCAGGTGACATCGGACCGGTTACGCTGGAAAGCGATTGGGGAGGCCTATGTTCAACAGTGGACAAGTATAGGCTGAGATGAAGATGATGATGATAATATTTTCTTACTTACGAGCATTCGGAAGTCGTAATAGATCGTTCAATTTTAGTGCTTGCCTTCGGCTTCGGCCAAATCTTCGGCCCATATTGGCCAAAGCCGATGCTTTGGCCGTAGGTGGTATTTTTGGCCGAAGATTTGGTCGAAACCTACAGATTACTTTCATTACTGATTACTGTATCTGCCAATAAATAACTTTAATTTAAAAAGAGCTTTTTAAAAACATGTTTTTATAGCAAAACACAACGAAGATAAATACTATAACTTGCTTACTTGAGGAGTTCCTATGGCTTCCTTTCGGTTCCATCGTCAGACTCTGGACGCCATCCGGGTCTGAAGTACTCGTCAAGACAAATCGAACGAGCCCGAACACGGCGGTGTTTTATTGAGCAGTTGGGTGGTTTCATTGGCCACCTTTCGGCTTCATAATCAGCCCCTTAATACTATCAGGTCCTATAGTACTTGTACATACCAATGTAACAAGCCTAAACACGAGGGTGTCACGTTGTATAGTTTACTTGTTCCTATGGCCACCTTCCGACTCCATCGTCAGACCAGCTCCATGGTACCATATTATTGCATTGGTACCGACTTTAAATATGTTTACGCAAGTGCTTGAAAAATAGATCACAAGTATAAATAAAAGCTAGTAAAAATATTGTTCAGCGTCTTAATTTATGTAACTGACTGTATCTGTAGATAGTCAAGAGATTATTTTCTTTACCGATCACTGTATCTTACAATAAAAATAGGTAGATGTAAAAACTATTCGCGATAAATTATTTATTTATATATTTTACGCGTTACGATTGGTTCGTGAAATGACCGTGTAATGGTACTCCAGTGACATACCAAGTACTATTACATGATCATTTCACGAAGTTATCGTAACGCACCACGTTTAACGTTACGTGGTGTGTGTGTGTGTGTGTGTATTATAAATTAATTGTACTCCCGATGAACTTGATGCCAACGATGATACATACCAATCGCGACGGCCGTTTTGGGGGAAATCGAAAAGGCACGTTTTATCACTTTGTTACAATTACCTTCACTAATGCACATATAAGAATACATAATGGTTAATATTCCACCAACATTACACATAATTATTCGAAATAACACAAGTTTAGGAAATTAAAACAAATTGACGACATCACTCTTCGATGTCCCGCCAAAACTCAAAAAAGTACCTGAATTTATTTAATTATTATTATCTTTACGTTTAAAAAATTTAGAAATATAGTCGATTTGTTGTTTACAAAGCTTAATCCGTAAGATTTTGTATAATAAATTTTATATTTTTACTCTTCTATTTTCATAATAAAATAGAGTTATTTTTACGTGTTGCGTAGCCTAATAAAGACTATCTATCTATATCATCACGCCAGATCCCTAGCGGGGTAAGCAGAGACTGTACTCTCTGTTGTTCCAACAGGTTCTTTCCCTACATACCTCTCTAGCTTCCTCCACTCCGTCTCATTTTCATTTTCACATTTCAGTTACGGAGACTCTTGACTCGTCCTTCAGATAAGACTCGGTCTATTTGGTCATGGTAAGATAGTTTAATTCTTCCCCGGTACTTACATCTTTTCACTTTCGCATTGTATATCTGATTTGTCATTCTTTCTTCTGACATTCTTTCTATATGCCCGTTCCAACGGAGCTTACCCTTTCTCATCTTTACACCGATACTCTCTTAAGGTAATAAGGGACCTAGGTATATGTATCAAGTTGGATTCTCAAGTAATTATTTAATTTCCATGAAATACCTCGACCCTAATCATTAGTACTGGTCTACTGGTATCAATCAGTAGTAATACTTTACGATAATTCACAACGGGCGCCTTGGAAATACTGTAGTCGTGTTTCATCACCTTGTGACATTTTACTCACAAAAGTACCTACACAAATAAATAATGGGTAATAGGTACCTCAATAACCTGAACTATCCCACTGCTGGGCCTTCTCTCACAAATCGAGATGAGAGAGATTAGGTCGTACTCCACCACGCGGACCCAATGCCGATTGGAGGAGGCAGGTTTGTGGCCACCTGCTGTTGGAACTTATCAAGTCGCCTATAAAGCTTGCAAATTGGCTACCACATTTTTCGATAACCGCGACCAACGGTTTACGTGACTTCAAAAAAATTTAAATGAAATGAAAAATATTTATTCAGCACAGCATAAATACAAGGATAAAAAAAAAAACAAACAAAGAATAAAATACAATGAGATACTATTATAGGACGGATACACTCAAATATAAAAATGTCATAAACGGTCACCTATCTAAGGCCGACCGAGCCGCACGCTGCTTAACCTTGATGATCACTAAGAACACCGCGGCAGCACAACACTACGAGCGCTTCTGATACTCAGACATTACACATTAATATATTCATTATCACGATTATGAGGAATTAAAATACTAGTAAAATTGTTACACACACCGTCACGCCTATATTCCCCAAGCTGGGTGGTACTTTGCGCGGACCGCAACGATGTTAAGTCCCACCAAAATTGATTATGTCTTCATAAACCTATACACCTATTGCCGACATATAACAATGACCCACACACCTTTAAACTGTGTTAATAGGTAATTCCTAAACAAAGAAAACATTGAAACAATTTACCTACTGTTTCTTGTTTTGTTTTTCTGACCGGGCTAAGTTCCCGTTAGACAACTAGCTTGATTAGTACCTGTCTGTAATAGACCGAGAGCGTGTCTACTGGACAGTTTTCGAATTCGCGAAATCGCATTCGCACCAGCGCTTTTTTAACGCGCATAATTAAGCGCTAGAATAAAACAAACTGCAACAATATTTTTTTTAAATAGCGCTTACAGCGCTTCAGCTCAACCCATTGAATAAGCGAAAGTAAACGAGAGTTACCGAGAAAGCAAGATATGGCAGAGAAGTGTATATAAAAATGAGTACCGCAGATATTATACTTTAGGACTTACCTAAGGTACACTGTGCGTTCTCTAACTCTCTAAATGTGAAGTCGGAGAGGACAGAATCCACAGTTCCACAATTCTGGTATTCCAGCTTGTGCAGCTCCTATCTTGAACACCGTCTGCGGCAACCACTGCCACCGTCAGCCCCACTTCATCACCTACCTTTATATCGAGAGTGTTATATAGTCATTACTGTTTCCGCGAGCATCTGAGTCAGGGAAAGTCCTCCGGGGCAGGGACCTGAATGCTCCGATAACGCTTATACCCTGGCGCGGGAAGCACTCCAGGGTTGGTCGCTAATGACTGATCGCCTGCCGGTCACTTAGTTGCGAGGCCAAGTATCTCTGCGCCACGCACCGCTGTGCCAGGAGTCGGGATTTTTTATCCTTCTCGCGATCCAACCGGTTAAAGCCAGATGCCCGTTCCACCATAGAGGCTAAGCTTATCGTTGGCGGGCTACCATTTTGCTCCAATGGCCTCCACAACTTTGATTGCGCAAAGAGAATAGAAACTTAAAGCATTTATCTTGACTAGGCCCAAATGTTCCAAATTAGGCCTACAAATTAGCGAATATTGCGCATAGCTATCACGAAGTCCTGAGTTCGAATGCTAGGTCTGACAAAATGTATTTTTTCGATGGCCATTATGCTCGGTATAATGGTAACAGACTTGCCCCTTATCACATGGAACATGTAGATGTTTACATTACACCCATGCCATGCCCGCTTAGGGAATATAGGTTAGATGGTGTATATTAATGCAAATATTACTTAATTAAGCGTAGGTGCTTCTTTCACACCTCTGCTTCTTTAGGTTTAGTTATTTAGCGGTAACTATTTGTTCCGTGTAACCTCCGAACTTCAGAGGAAGTATATATCTGGCAAATTTAATAATAGATTAGATATTTAACAGTTACGTCATAATATGGCCGGAAGCCAATGCTAAAATTCACACAACCATACATTCCGATTATTAAACATTGACACAAATTAAACATTTGTCTGTTTTAACTAGGAAATACGATTGTTTTTTGCTTCCGTGGAAAACGTGAAACATATGTATTGTAGTGTCATATATTTCTGTGGAAAATATAAATATTTTGTACAAGACCGCTTATTTTTCTTAATTACTGGTGTTATTATCCATACAGACGTCATGAATTCAAAAATACCTCTGTCTGTCTATTAACTTTTCATTTTGATCAAATTCGACAAAGAAATAGATTTTAACCAAGGGAAAGACTTACATAGGCTACCTTTTGTTTCAAAAAAAAAGTTTGGGGGTATGAAACACACGCCTGAAAATAGCGCAAACGAAGTTACGGGTACAACTAGTATTTAGTAATTTACCGTATTGATGGGTACTACCGTGGTTCTACTTGTCATCTGTTTCAAGTTTGGCACAGCAGACACCTGTACTTCGTACGCTGCATTGACGAGAGGCGGTTGCGACTTTTTCCGGTACATTAATATACATTTGACTGCCTCGTTAGTCTGGTGGCAAAACGCATCGCTTTGTGATCACGAGGTCCTGGGTTCAAATCCTAGGTCGGACAAATGTAGTTTTTCTAACGAAAAATTCCCAGTATGAGTCCGGAGGCTGGAATTGTGCCCGGTATATGGAAATCGGCTCGCCCCCTATTACATGGGACCTAACATCGTCGGCGAAACGTGGGTGTACTCAGTACACCTCTGCCACCCCCTCTGGGAAATATAGGCGTGACGGTGTCTTTTTTTTTATTAATATACAGTAGGTAAAGTACGGAACACGGTTACGTTCTGTAGTTGCACTTGTCAGATTATATCCGCAGAGATCTTAACAATAAGACAAATTATTAAGATTTCTCACCGTGGTAGTACTCTTACACCCGCATCTATAGAAGTATTTAAGTAGTGTTAAGGATCTACTTTTTTTATTTTATTCTTTATTGTACAACATAACACTGATTAGATACAAAATTTACACAAAAGATGTACAAAGGCGAACTTAATTTGAGTAATCTACCAGTTAACCTTCGAGGGAAGAGAAACTATTTATGTGGAAGTGAGGGCAATTGTACAACAATCACGGAACTAAAAAATACCAGAATTAAAATTCTAAGTTTATAGTGAGAAGTACATAAATATATAAATTATACTAATAATAGGTAATATCGAAACTAAAAATAAATCTATCTATATCATCACGCCAGATCCCTTACGGGGTAGGCAGAGAGTGCAGAGTTCCAACAGGCTCTTTCCTTACATACCTCTCTGGCGTCCTCTACTCTCATAGTTCGTCTCATACACGCTCGCCGGTTACGGAGACTCCTGACTTGTCCTTCAGATAAGACCCGGTCTATTTGGTCATGGTAAGATAGTCTAGGCCTTCCCCGGTGCCTACATCCTTCCACTTTCGCATTGTATATCAGTTTTGTCATTCTTTCTTCGGACATTCTTTCTATATGCCCGAACCAACTTTTCTCATCTTTACACCGATACTCTCTTTCTCTTTCTAAAAATAAATATTTTATATATACACAAATATTAATTAATATAATAAATACACAACACATATACATACTTAGTCGAAGAATGTCAAATATTAAGAATAAGTAATGCCATTATTCACAGACTAGTAAGAGCGCATTTTCCAAAGTGCCATTATTTGATAATAGAATAGGATATCGAGTGATAGATTACTAAATACATGATTTTACTCAGCTAAGTAACTTCTTAAGACTAAGTAAATACTTGTCTACAGATATGGGCTTTAAATGTCCCTGACCACCCGTTTTGGAAGGCCTTTACAGCTTCACCGGACAAGAGGGCGAGCGTGCGACTACTACGCTCGAGCCAAAAGGGCAAAGGGCAACTAGCTCAAGAGCGCCTCAAGGAGGAACGGTCTCGGCTTGGGCAGTCGCTAAGGGAGAGGGCATATACTGGGTGTCTCGCCGTGGTGCTCTGCACTGGCCAACGGATTAGGGATTCTTCGACCTCCGACCGCCGATCCTGTGTACGGTATCTGTACCCGAAACAAACAATGTAAGCGCATCGGAAGGGTCGGTGAGAACATGCTGCGGACGGCGATAGCGACTACGATTAACGGATTCTTATGATCGAACGCGTTCGCAAAATCTTGTAGATCAAGCCGTTACGCCAGACTTTATCGAACGCCTTCGTGACATCAAAGAAAATGGCACCCATGTAGAAGGGTTTGGGTTTTTTGAAGCCAGTGAGGATATGCTCCGTGAAGCGGTGCACTTGATGGACTCAAAAGTGTTTGGATCGAAAACCAAACTGCTCACTGACACCATGAATCTAAGTACACTTATGTTTAATCTATACTTAAAATACATTTATTTAGCTCGTTCTGCGCTGTTCTCCCATACCCCATGAATGCAATGTGTATACAATTTACAATTCCTTTTGTATAAAATATATATTTGTTTTACAATTCCTTTTGTATAAAAGGAATTGTAAAACTCTCAGTTTTAAAAAGAGTAACCGTGGAGTTTCTTGCCCTTCTTCTCCACGGGAATGACTCTCCGAACGGGTGGTAGAGACTTAAGTAATCAATAATTTTCTATTTTGTACTGTTCATAAGTGCCTTTTGATCTACATGTATTAAAAACTTTTAATTTTGATTGGTGAGAATACCCATGGAAGATACAAAGTCTTTGAGCTGAACCAGAAGCAGGTGCTCGTAGATCTTTGCAAGGAAGTTGAAGAGATTGATGAGGCTGTAACTCGTGAGGCAGTCGCGAGGTTTACCGGACTTGGAGATGCCTATGACGTCAGCCTCCTTCCACATTGTGGGAAAGGTGCAGTTTGTAATGGCGGCGTTAAGGATGGCCAGAAAGCGGCAGACGAGTTGAGAGGGCAAGCATTTGAGTTCGCGATTAGAAATGCCGTCAGATCCGGGGGGGATTCTCGGTTTAAGACCTTTGATCAGGTCTTCGACCTCGGTCTGGGTAATAGGAGGTAAGGAATCGGCGAAGAAGGTACGCCCTGCGCTCGACTTCCCTGTCGATCAAGTCACATGCACCGGTTCAACGGACAAATCTCGGCCTTGTCGGCATCCGAGAAGGCTATGCACAGCGCATACCAATCCACCGTCTTCTTGAACGGCTGGACGGAGGACCGAGTCTCATTACTACAAGTCGGTGGTCAAAGTCCAGCTCATGGACTATCTCCAAGGAGCGCAACCGTAAGGTTACACCCTTCAGAAGTGCGATGTCCAGGATGTCAGGATGGTAGTCGATATTGTCCGGATATTAAGTGGGGGGCATAAGCGCGATGACGTCAAAGTCGAGCTGGTCGTCCAGGGCGTCAGCCATGCAACATGCTTACAGTTCAAGTCGCCCGCCAGAATGACGGCGCTTCTTGTCATTAGAAAGGGATAGCATATTAAGTTGATAGCGTCACGCTCTGTCCGTGCTAAGCCCCTGATTATAAACTTATGCGCAGACAGACACGGAAATCTTAAAATAACTACATTATTAAGTGCGAAACATTATAATTGACTTCTCAACTAAGTTTTTTTATTCAAGCGTTAATTACCAAAGTTACACATCTTGTTTCCATGTTAATCGCATCCATTCACAAATTAAGGACCTGCCCACAACTACCATGTTTGATTAAACATTAGGCCTTAAACAAAAAAATGTAACTTGTTTGTCTAACCTTGATGATGTAATCGACAAATTGTTAAGTTTTACTCATGACTACAAATGGTAAGTGTTAAGAAGGATACACCAAAATTTTATTTTAATAGCCATAACATATTTTTGGAAAACATATATCATCCAATTTACACCTATATTCTTGTCCGGTGAAACTGTAAAGGCCCTTCTGCTGCTTTAAACAACCCTGAGTAAAATGAGAACTGCCTATGTAACAATCAAAATAAATCTTTTATTAACACATACTTAAAGATATTTAGCAAACATTTTTACAAAAGGACTAGACAACTTAAAATAACAAGCTGTTTACACACACAAATAAGTAAAAAATATAATTTTATTTACAAGTACGTAAAGTTTACTTAACAATAAGTTCATTAAAATCAAATACCTCTCGACAAACAATTCGTAGCCTTTTTGTTGCCCGTTCACTTATATTATTTATTATGCGTTCATAATAAAAAAATATAACATTCCTTTCTTTCTTTCATGTATCTATTCACCTTCTTCTTTTTCTTTAAGTTATGGCTTCACACTAATTTTAAGTGTATTTTGCCAGTGTCCAGTGAGATATGTAATCGTGTTTGTTTAAATTAATTCGACTCCCCGATGAACTTGATGATAACGATGATAATGAAATTAATGAAGTACCCCTGGATAGTAAAGCGGTGGATACTTTACATACCAATTGCAACGGCTGTTTTGAGGGAAGTCAAAAAGGCACGTTTTATCACTTTGTTACAATTACCTTCACTCATGCACATATAAGAACACATAATGGTTAATATTCCACCAACATTACACATTATTAGTCGAAATAACACAAGTTTTGGAAATTAAAACAAATTGACAAAATCACTCTTCGACTTCCCGCCAAAACGCCCATGTATCTATTCTGTATAATCTGCGTTAATCTACTGACAAATATTTTAGGAATGTCTTGCCAGCGTTCAATATTATTATTACTTACCAAAGTGACAAAAGCAGTAACAGTAAAGTAAGGATGTGAAAAAAGACCTACATTTATTTTTACCGATTGCTACTATGTTCATAATATACATTTAATGGCTTTTTATATAATTTATAAAGTAATTAATTAAAATAGCACCCTGTTAAGTAGTACATAATTGTTAATTAGGTATCATCAATCTTTACAATTTCCTTAAAACACCTCGCGTGAATTGATAAAATCAAAAAAACACATTTTTTCTATTACAATTCCCAATACTTAATAGAGTAGTATAAAGTGTGAATTCCGAAAGAATGAATAACGAAGGCTAAATATATTTATAAAAAGTAAATAACGCTCATTCACTCTCCTGACAATGTAAAACCTACAAAATTGAAATTATGGCATTTTCTTGCTTAGAAAGATTTTCCACAATTCAAACAAAACCCTCGAACGACAACATAATGGTGGATTAAGAAATTTGAACATTTGACCTGGTTTTTTACCTTTTCGGCATGTTTATCGTCCTAAGAAAAAGTTTTCATTCCACCGAAATCCTAGAACGGCAGCACAGAAGACAAGAAATATTATACGAAGGTAAACTATGCTTCAAAAACTGTGTTGAGCAAATCATTTCATGTAAGCAATAATGATAACAATCATTGTATGAAGGATTTCGTATTTGATGATCGGCTGCTGGTACGAAGTCTTAAATCTATGCGGACTTTGAAAGTTATGGTTTTAAATAGTGTACTATGAAGATTTTTTGTCATCCTTCAAGGGTAGTGTCTCATCGTCGTAGTCGATTCGGCCGAGCAGCACCGGCTCGGCGCCCTTCTCTTCAGTGCCGGTGTCGTTGTGCGGCATATCACGCTTCTCTAACTCTTCAGAAAGCTTGGTGAACAGTTCCCTGTGAAAAAAGGTGTTCCATTAAAATCAGAACACTCTCTATCTATATCATCACGCCAGATCCCTTGCGGGGTAAGCAAAGAGTACAGAGTTCCAACAGTCCACTCTCATAGTTCGTCTTATACACGCTCGCCGGTTACGGAGACTCTTGACTTGCCCTTCATATAAGACACGGTTTATTTGGTCATGGTAAGGTCAACAAAATACTACCGTCACGCCTATATTCCCCAGAGGGGGCGGCAGAGGTGTACTGAGTACACCCACTTTTCGCCGACGATGTTAGGTCCCATGTAATAGGGGGCGAGCCTATTGCCATATACCGGGCACAATTCCAGACTCCGGACTCGTACTGGGAATTTTTCGTTAGAAAAACTACATTTGTCCGACCTAGGATTTGAACCCAGGACCTCGTGATCACAAAGCGATGCGCTTTGCCACCAGACCAATACTAAATAAACTAAATCTTCCTACTATTACAAGTTTATTTTATAATAATAGCCACGACCTTCCCTCAATTTAAACATTTTACAAGTAACAAAACCAATATATGGAAAAATATAAAAAAATGCTGTCAAGGCCGTGTCTTATGACCGAGCAAAATAGGCAGCCAGATCAGCATAATGCCAAGCACGGAGGCGTACTTCACGCTGGTTTTCACCTGGCCCTTAAATAATAATATAATAATAAGAATGCTATAGAATGACATTTGTCATACTCACTGAAAGACAAATCCTTGCATATTCTTCGCAAGGTAGTATAGGAACAGCCAGTCTCCAAACTGGCAGCCGTTTACAACGCTGATGACGTTGTAAGGGTTGAACTTGCCCGAGCTGACGCGGCTGAACATGACCTCGTTGAAGCGGAGAGACCGGCGGTACATGAAGAACGATATTATGCGCCATATCACCGCTGCAAAAACGATTTTATTCATTGTTTTTAAACATAAGTATGCTTAATGTCTGTTATAATAAGTTCACATATATTTAGGGTATCTATTTGTAGTAAATCTTCTTCTTATTCGCTTCAATCTTGACAGAGTGGTCATGGTTGTAATAAAGCATTCATTATAGAGGCTAACGTAGCTCGAATTACAATATTTTTCCACCTGGTTCTATCATTTGGGTTATTACATCGATTGAGTAGTAAGGATGAGTAGTAAGTATTGACCATGGGTCCATATTGCACAAATATTTACAAACGAATACGGCTTTAGTTTGTTAATAGGGAGCGTTGATGTTGCAACAATTCGGCTTCCAAAATGTTGGTAAGAATTTACCGATGTAAAACCCTAGCCACCTAGGATTCGAATCCTCATGAAACTAGACCAACGAATTAGTCAAAAATATTTATGTGTCGGAAACGGGTAACGTATTTAGAAAGAAATATTTTAAACGTCGCCATCTTCTCATCATGGAATTCAATAGCACTTACCGCACACAGAGATGATGAATAATATGAGGAACCAAAACCATAGCACCGTGTAGATCTTCTCGTGGATGATATTGAGCGCCATCACACAGAGCGCATCGTGTTGCTGGATAGATCCACTCGCACCAAACTTGTGGAACGTGCACTTTGTTACCTGAAGATAAGGACCATTTTACCAACCAAACAGACTTCAGACTGAATTAATTTTGCCTAGGCATTATCATCAATCAACTTGTATTATGTATATACCCATTGCTGAGTGTAAGCGTTTGGTTCCGGCCTTATGCTGGCACTACACACCTATACACTTAATTTTTTTGTTACTATGGGGTATTTTTTTTTTTATTTTTTTTTTTAAAACGTAGCCCCACACTAGGATTTATTCCTGTGTCGTGGGTGCGTTTACAAACATGTAAGTTCACACACACAAATACCCAGACCGAAACAAATAATTGTGGATCACACAAAGATTTGTTCCGTGCGGGAATCGAACCCGCGACTATTAGACACAGTGGAGCGACTTAAGCTCTTAACCACTGCGCTAAATCGTCCGTCATATTGGATAGGTGTTGAATAGGTGTAGTTCCCAACTTCACCAGATTTTAGGTCTTAATAATTTTGCCCATGTTAAAGTAACATAGCATAATCATTTTCTGTTGATTATGGCAATCTTTTTGGGGTCCACACGGGTCACATGGGACTATCAACATACAAATAACTACTATCAACATACTTACTAACTACTATCAACATACTTTTCAGTTTGATAAAAAAATAATTTAGTCTGAAATCGGGTATAGCTGGTAACAAAACCAGACTAAATCAATATTTCTAATATACGTTCTAAGAGCTGCTGATCCATCCAACCAACCTTAGGAAACACAGTCTCTAATGGGTCTGCAATTTGGTCCCAGTTGCGATAACTCAAGACCCTAGAGCCCAGGTCTATGAAGTGACCATTCAGGAGCTTGTTCGTCGCCCAGATCTGAAACATGACGTTCAGCATGTTGGCCACTTCCATGGACACAAGCCACGTAGACCAGGTCCGAGTTACACGTAACCTGTGAAAGAATATTGATAAAAATGTATTTTATAGAACTAAAACAGATGCTTATTAATTAAGTATCAAAAAAATAATATTGAGTAACATTACAGAAGAAAATACTGACTGAACCAGCTTCCTCCTGATTTTTTACAAGCTTTTATTTAACTTGCAACGTTCGTATGTCAGTCTGTCTGTCTTTCGGTTCAAATCTTGTGATCCATTTATCAAGCAATTCCGGGTATGCGATTTAGCTGAAATTTAGAGTACGTATGTAAAGTTGATGACAATGCAATAATATGGAACCAAGGACCTGGTCTGATAATGGAGTCATAAGATGGCCATATGAATATATAACCTATATAACCTATATAACGTAACCCCTCGTGTTTAGGCTTCTCAGATTGGTATTGACGAGTACTGATGATGAAGCCGGAAGGAAGCCACAGGAACTCAACTAAGCAAGATATTTTCGTTGTGTTTGCTATAAAGGATTATTTTTAAATTAAAATTAATGTATATATTGCCTTCCCCACTAGGGAGTTGGCGTGGTGATACAGATAGATAGAGAATGTTTATTTTATTTAGAATTTGCAGCGATATGTCCACTAAATGAAACGAACTATACGGTATATAGTAGAAACGAGAAAGGTCTGTAAGGAAAGACCTGCTGGAACTCTGTACTCATTGCCTACTCCTCAAAGGATTCGGCGGATATAAAAAAGAAATAGATGCGCCAAAGGTAACAAAAACCAAGAAGAGTAGAAATCGAAATACCTCTTACCCAGTAAAAAGATTAATATATAATTTTAACCAGGATATCAACTTCAGATTGATTCGAGATAGAGATTGACCTATATCATTATGATAGGCATAGAGTACAGGATTCAATCCAACAAGTTATTTCCTTATGGACATCTCTAGCTCAAATCTAACTTAACTGACTTCTATTCTTATCTGACTATATACCTCAAGATAATATCCTTTCTAATGACTTCCAGTCTCTTCTGAAGGGTTTCTTTGGAAGGCACCTCCATCCCATTAACATTCATATCTCCGTCCATGATCGCTAGGCTCGCGAATTGTAGCCCGTTCACCAAGGCTTTGATCCTTCCACCTGAAAGTTTCAGATTGGTGAATTTGTGTTGCAACTGCCTTACCACCAATTGTCAAAACCAATTCCAGATTCGGTAGCCACGTTAACTTACTACATTCATTAACGGTAAAAAAAATCATGTTGGCACGTAGTCAGCTTAAGACACTATCGAATAAAAGAAAAATTAAAAATATACAAAATGATGGCTACTTGACTATACCCACAGATTAGTTTATTACGAAACATTATGCAATCAAAACTACATCTAGTACTGAAAATCTGGGCAAAAGTTATTTTTTTACAGTTAGTAAATTGTAGTGTCTAACGAACCGCTCTAAGTTAATAATAAGTTTTAAACACATTGAAAATAACATAATTGAATCAACAGCTTATATTAGATGCACACAGTCGCCCACCATATACAACATTGCGAAGTGACCCTTCCAGTGATACCTTTAAGAAACTCTATGCATTGGTTTATTTTATTAAAAATAAATGTTTTTAGCTAAATTTCTGTTGACGTCGCAAAGATGTCTTTTTGTGACTCAACAAAGAATGGATAAATCAACATAATAAAATAACTAAACACGGAAATCCTCAAATTCCTAATTGAAGTCATCAAGATGTTGTGTTGCTATGACACACATTCTGCGAAAGATGTATTAACATGACTGACGCGATAAGATAAACAGTGAACACACGAAAATACATAGAAAACCGTTATGTCTACAGGAAAATAGGCTTCAAAATCATAGCTTAATCACTGGATCAAAATATGATTATATTACGTGTTTAAAGTAAAGGGGCCCTAATTGACTGATAACTAGATACCAAATGAATCGTTTGAAATAAAGGTAAAATTTGCTTTGACCGTCTGCATGCTTCAGAAAACACGCTAAGTTCCGGTTACCACTCCACGTGGTAATCGTTAAGCCAAGTTGAAGAAATCATGGCTTAATAAGTGCCAACAGCAGGTAGGCCGCCATAAACTGCTTTCACCAATCCCCCTTTTTTTCAAACGCAGCCTCAAACTAAAATTTATTCCTGTGTCGTACGTCCGGTGCGTTCACAAACACGAAAATACAAATACACAAATACCCAGACCGAAAAATAACATTTGTGGGTTACACAAAGACTTGTCCCATGCGGGAATCAATCCCGCCACTATTAGACACAGTGGGCAGACGGCTTAAGCTTTTAACCACTGCGCTAAATCGTCCAATGGTACAATACACCTGCCCGGTCGAGGACAAAAGATATGAGAGTACTTATTCTGTAGTTTAATAAAATCTCACCTTCCTTTTTCTTCCAAATGTAATGCGGCATGTAGAAGCATATGGACTGGATGAAGAGGACGAACGGCACCCACTGGTAGTAGGTGTGGTGGAGTGTCTCATCAGACTCGCTGAGAGGCCCGACTCCAGGGTGCGGCAAGAAACCGCCTTGCAGGAGGCTCTCGTTATAATGCCGGACCTAGTAAGTGGAAATGGAGTTACGGAACTTTTCAGAGAAAAAGAGTCCTCGCGTTGTCCTATATGGACCACATATCTTTAGAATCAACAGCGCCTGTGTAATTAACCACTAGTCAATAAATCAATACTTTTCTTGACAAATTTTTTTTGAGCGTTTCTGATGTCAGCATCATCATCTCAGCCTATACTTGTCCACTGCAGCAGATAGGCCTCCGCAATCTCTTTCCAGCGTAACCGGTCCGACGCCACCTGCATCCAACGACTTCCTGCGATTTTCATAAGATCGTCGGTCCATCTGGCAGGTGGTCGTCCTCCTACGTTTCTGACATAATAAAAAATATTAGCTTATGCTGTTGGGTAAAAAGCTACACTCACAATTCGAGGTTGAAAAGAGAAAAAAATGTATGTGCATTGTTGCACACATTCTATATTACTCCATAAACATCATAAACAACCATTGTTTTTCAATTTCTTTACAACCGATAGAAGAAGCGTTGACAGGCATTGATCATGAAAAGGTTTTTCACAAGATCTTTCTTGACTTGTCCTTCAGATAAGACCCGGTCTATTTGGTCATGGCAAAATAGTCTAGGTTTCCCCGGTACCTACATCATTCCACTTTCGCGTGTGTGTGTGTGAATGATGTACGCTGTTGGCCGCGAGGCCTTTACAGCTTCACCGGACTTAAGGGCGAGCGTGCAACCACTACGCTCTAGCCAGCCAGAAGGGCAAGAGGCGACATACTCGAGGGCGCCTCTTCGAGGCGCCCTCGGTTGGGACAGTCGCTGTAGGGGGACGGGTGCACTACTAAGTGCACCGGTCAACCGCCGGCTATGGGAGGGGATTTACTACAACGTCGTCGTCGTCGCCCGTATTCTGAGCGAAAAGAAGGGATGACAAAGCATCGGGGGGGTCGGTGAGAACATGTCGCGGCCGGCGGTGGCGGCAGGGGTCGGGGGGGAGATCGTAGTCGGCGGTGGCTACGATTAACGGATTCGCATGGGTAGATGCGTTCGCGAAGTGACGTGTTGACGCCTTTTTAATAAAGGCGCGAATAGGTTTGAGACCTAGATCGGAGTTGAGGACGACGTTCCGTACGAACCAGGGGGCTCCTACGGCTTTACGGAGGAAGCGGTTTTGAACCACTTGGAGTTTATCGATGTGAGAGGGGGCCGAATGCCCGAACACAACACACGCATAAGTCATGATGGGTCGAACGCAAGTTTTGTAAAGTGTCACCTTATTTCTAAGGGACATTTTACTCCGCTTGCAGATCAACGAATGGAGAAGACCGAGCGCAAATGATGCTCGGTGACGGACCCGCTTGATGTGCGGGCCGAAGGACATGGTACTGTTTAGGGTGACCCCTAGATATTTGACCTCTTTGACCCAGGGAATGGGTCGGTCGAACATGGTCACTTGGCCGAGATTACTTCTAGGGCGGCGCAGGGAGTGGCGCGGGGTGGCACCTCTGGAGAAGAACACCGCAGCGCTCTTGTCCGGGTTCACCTCAATACGCCACTTCCTGAACCAATTCCCTAGGGAATTGGCAGATGCCTGAAGGTGTCTGGTAATGAAACCCTTATTCCTATGCGAGACGTAGAGAGCGGTATCATCCGCGAATAGGACTAGATGCGCCTTACTCGAACGAGGAATGTCGTTCGTGTAAAGGCTAAACAGGAGCGGAGAGAGAACTGAGCCCTGTGGGACTCCAGCACTGATGGAGTGGGAAGTGGAGCGCGTCATTTCGACGCGATAACGGAAGGCGCGATTCGACAAGAAGTCTCGTAAGATGAGCACGAGTCTGTCCGGCACACCCAATTGGTAGAGCTTGTAGATCAAGCCGTTGTGCCAGACTTTGTCGAATGCCTTCGCGACATCTAGGAAGAGGGCGCCCCTGTAGATGGGTTTGGGTCTATTGAGACCGGAGAGGATGTGCTCCGTGATGCGGTGCACTTGGTGGACGCAAGAGTGTTTGGCTCGAAAGCCGAACTGCTCGTCGATAAGGATACCCCTGGACGTTACGAAGTCTTTGAGCCTCGCCAGAAGTAGGCGCTCGTATATCTTGGCCAGGGAGTTGAGGAGACTGATAGGGCGGTAGCTCGCGGGGAGATTGCGAGGTTTGCCGGGCTTGGGAATGCCTATGACGTCCGCCTCCTTCCACTTAGCGGGGAAGGTGCAGTTCGCCATGGCGGCGTTCAATATGGCCACTAAGAGGCAGATGAGTTGGGCGGGCAGGCATTTCAGAACGCGATTCGAAATGCCGTCAGAGCCGGGGGCTTTTTTAGTTTTGAGACCCATAACATCCGATCGACTGACAGCCGATCGGATGTGCTCGGTGAAGGCATCTACGGCCTGATCGGTGTCCTGAGGGGACGGGATGGAGTCCGAGCTGAGAGGGAGGGGGGGGGGGAGGGTCGGCATCCGCCAAGGCCGTGCTTAGCGCATGCCAATCCACCACCGTCTTTTTTGGTCGCTGAGGGGCGGAAGGGTCCACTTTCGCATTGTTTATAAGTGTTGTCATTCTTTTTTCGGACATTCTTTCTATATGCCCGAACCAACGGAGCATACCCTTTCTCATCGTTACACCGATACTATCTTTCATACCTAATCGCTTTCACGAGATGTAGTATGTTTTTGTAAAAGGTTGACGTTATGAAATTTGAATGTGTTTCAAGCATTAATAAAATGACCCGACATACTCACGGATGTAATGACACGCACATTTTTGTTTTTAAGTTTATACTTACAATCGTAAACGTCGCCATAAAGAAGCAATAAGTCTGTATCACGTGGTCCGGAACGCCCTGGTCCGACAGGCATCTGATGTGGTCTCCGAAGTACTCCCTCGCACACACCAGGATTACACAGGCGACCAGCAGGGTCACTGTGAACTTGTAATGCAGTTGGAAAGCCACATTTTCGATCTTAGGCTTTGAAAAGTTGAAACGGACGCGCGTTGACAGCGCGTGAAGCGATGACATCAACATTTTGAAGGTTTTGTTTGTGCTCTTCGATTAAAATTGCATTTGGGTGTTTTGAAAGTTCTGAAAGAAAATTGGGTTTGTTAGCAATTTGCATTATAGAATAATAGGCTGTAAAATTACTTGACACTGGTCACATAAACTTGACGAGGCGTTTATACAGAAACATTATGTGTTCGAAATGTAGTCACCGTTGAGAAGATCCGGCGATTCATAGACTTCCACGAGGAGAGGCTTGCGAAGAGGGTTGGATTTTTACCCACTAATAACCCTAAAGTGGTCGGCATTGACACTGGCGGGGCTTTAGGATCTCCTCGAGGAATTCACCAGTGCCACAGACGATGGTAAGCAATGTTTATTTATTTATTCTTCATTCACTCATATACGTAGACGATCTTAATGCCCGAGCCATTTTCTGCCAGTCAACATTCGGCGCGGAATTTCTTCAGATGGGTGACTCTTTATAGCATTTCAAATTTTCGAGCCTCTCCGTGTTTCGGAGTGCATGTTGGGCCTTTTGCCTCGGCTGCCATTCAATAAAGCAGTCCTTAAGTCGAATTGAATGTCATAAGTATATGCGGCTTGATATGTTCCAACTGCACATGGCCATGAACCTGCCTCCCACAATCCGTAGTAGGTCCGCGTGGTGAAATAAGACCTCTCACCTCAATTTGTAAGAGAGAATGTTTTTGTTCAGCAGTGGGATACATTAGTCCCAGTTCTATCTATCTCTATCTATATCATCACGCCAGATCCCTTGCGAGGTAGGCAGAGAGTACAGACTTCCAACAGGTTCTTTTCTTACATACCTCTCTCGGCTTCCTCCACTCTCATAATTCGTCTCATACACGCTCGCCGGTTACGGAGACTCTTGATTTGTCCTTCAGATAAGACTCGGTCTATTTGGTCATGGTAAGATAGTCTAGGTCTTCCTCGGTACCCACATCCTTCCACTTTTGTATTGTATATCTATTTTGTCATTCTTTCTTCTGACATTCTTGCTATATACCCCAACCAACGGAGCATACCCTTTCTCATCTTTACACCGGTACTATCTTTCATACCTACTCGCTTTCTTACTACGCTGTTGCGAAAACAGTCGGTCAGCTTCACTCCGCACATCTTCCGCATTTCGACCGCATTTATTCTACTTTCATTCTACTTCTTATATAGCCACCTCTCGCTACTATTTAACAGCCTTGAAACAAGCACTCCGTTATGTATGGCCAGCTGCACCTTTTGGCTAAGTGCCGGCTCCCAAGTAGCTTTCCCATCGCACCATTCACTCTGTTCTCTGCACTAACTCTGCTCTCTAGTTCTAGTTATTTATTATGATATTATAAAATATATAGTAAAATTGCATGACGACATATTATGGTTCTCGACCTAAATAAAGTTAATTAGATAACGTGGACTATAAAAATATTAATCGGAGTATGAGTATTTTTTATTTGCATAATGCTGTGTAAATGCGGTGATAGCGTAGTGGTCGAAAAATCGCCTTGTCACAAGGTACCGGGGTCAAAACCCTGATCCAGCCACTAAGTTTTTAGAATGCGTATCTCCTATGTGTAGATGCGTAGTTAATTGCAATAATTAACAATATTGTCGAAAATAGACTAGGTTTTCAGATAAGGTGACTAATATGTGCAGACAATTCTAAGAATCGCAACTGGGCTGTTTACGTGAGACAGACACTTGCTAAGAAAAAGTTTTGAACAAAACCTTCATGTACGAGAGTAATTGAAAAAAAAATAAGACAATGTGAACGTGTAATATGGCCGAAGAATGGCGATAGACTCGCCCCTTGCTACATTGAAACCAAAAACACCTTGACGAAATGTTGGTGTACTATGTAGAACTTTGAATAAAACGCGCGTGATAAGTACGTTTTTATTATGGTACAAAGAATCCCTTGCCCGCCGGCCGGTGCAGAGCACCACGGCGAGACACCTAGTATACGCCCTCCCCCATAGCGACTGCCCAAGCCGAGGCCGTTCCTCCTTGACGCGCCCTTGAGCTAGTTCCTCCCTTGCCCTTCTGGCACGAGCGTAGTGGTTGCACGCTCGCCCTCTTGTCCGGTGACGCTGTAAAGGCCCCGCGGCCAACAGCGTAGATCATTCACACACACACACAGAGGTTCATAAATACAAATAAATAAACACCGCGGGAGTAGCAAGTGTAATTTTTACACCTACATATCGGCGACGATGTTGGGTCCCAATTAAATAGCGGCAAGCCTATTGCCAGTACCAGCCACAATTACTCTACACTGATAAGAATTTTTGGATAGAACAAATACACTTTCTCCGACCAAGAATTCGAACCCACGATCACGAGATCGACACGCACATGCACAACTAGAAGACCGACGCAGTCAATGTTATGTCAAAAAAAATCAAACCTTATATGCAGCGTTTACACTGCGAGTTATCACTTAACACAACTCTCCACTTGCCACTCGCCACTTGCCTAATCACTAAAATATACAACAATACACGTACTGTGCAAGTCAGGTGTTATACTGACGAGCGACGCTTCGTATAGCTGGCGTGTCACTGCCAGATATCTCTTTGATAGCGATAAGATAGAACACAATGCGATACGACGGCGGATTCGTTTTGTCTACGTACATAATGTTGGTTGGCATCGGGTGGCAACAGGATCTATTACATCCTCAGATCATATAAGAAAATATGATCTGAAATTACATCCTAAGGTGTCCGTTAGATCAGCGATTCCTTAAGTAGGTTCCGCGGCCCCAGGGATTCCGTGGAGAGGTCGTCAAGATCTCACTAAATTTTATGTGTGTTGAATCATCTTATTAGGATGTTAATTAAATATTAACTATTAGAAATATTATTGCAGCTGCAATAGGATGTAAGTAAATATTCTATAAAGTTCGGAATTACAATGTACAGTCAGCTGACTGTATATTATAATTCCGAACTTTATAGAACAGTTATGGATATTACATATCCTTGTCACATACCTTGTTTTAAATGGATGGCTTTCGGGCTTTGATCCTGGAGAGGAACTGACATGGGGGCACTTACACTATTCATGAAGATTCCTAATATTAAAATGATTAAAAGGATACTATGTATAAGTAACATTAGAAACATAACTCTGATTTTAATCCTGATCACTGAAGTAGGATAAATGCGGTCGAAAAGCGATCTCTGCGGAAGATGTGCGGAGTCACGCTGACCGACCGTATTCGCAACAGCGTAGTAAGAAAGCGAGTAGGTATGAAAGATAGTATCGGTGTAAAGATGAGAAAGGGTATGCTCCGTTGGTTTGGGCTTATAGAAAGAATGCCAGAAGAAAGAATGACAAAACAGATATAAAATGCGAAAGTGGAATGATGTAGGTACCGGGGAAGACCTAGAGTATCTTACCATGACCAAATAGACCGTACCTTATCTGAAGGGCAAGTTAAGAGTCTCCGTAACCGGCGAGTGTGTATGAGACGAACTATGAGAGTGGAGGAAGCCAGAGAGGTATGTAAGGAAAGAACCTGTTGGAACTCTGTACTCTCTGCCTACCCCGCGAGGGAGCTGGCGTGATCATATAGATAGATAGATCACTGAAATATTAATGAAACAATTTCATTCTTGTAAATAATGAAACTGTTTTACTTTATAATATTTCTAATGTAGTGCCTCGTTGGTATAGTGGCGTAAAATGAGCGTGGTGATCATGAGATCCTGGGTTCAGATCTTAAGAGGCTACTAAAAATACGCGTTTTTGTACGCCTTGCACTGCAAGAAGTATATGCATTAGAGACTTAATACGTATTTCGAAATATGATTTTTAAGTGTGTGTGTGTATGTGTGAATGATCTACGCTGTTGGCCGCGGGGCCTTTACAGCTTCACCGGACAAGAGGGCGAGCATGCAACCACTACGCTCGAGCCAGAAGGGCAAGGGGACAACTAGCTCAAGGGCGCCTCAAGGAGGAACGGCCTCGGCTTGGGCAGTCGCTATGGCTTATTTTTAAGTAACAAAGTGAGTAGGTATGAAAGATTATACTTTATAAGATGATTTTTAACGGCATATTTTATAAACTGTTAAAATTTTCAGATTTTTGTTCTGTCGAGAAAGTTTCGTTTAATTGTGTGTATTCCATAGTAAATCACTTATTATTCTTTTGTAAAGTGATTCCATCTCGAGGTCGATAAATGGTCTATCTATCTATCTATCTATAACCTCACGCCAGATCCCTTGCGGGGTCGGCAGAGAGAGAGTTCCAACAGGTTCTTTCTTTACATACCTTTCTGACTTGCTCCTCTCTCATACTTCGTCTCATACACGCTCGCCGGTTAAAAAGTATAATTTTTTTATCTATAAATTCCCAGCGTCAGGTGTCTGGAATTGGACCCGGCATAATGTGAATAGCCACGCCCTTATTGCATTGGAACCAAAGAGCATCGGTGATACGTAGCTGTAGGTATACAGTACATTTCTGCCACCTGTACTTAGAAAATATAGGCGTGATAGTTTTTATTTTTCTATAATTATAAAATATTAAATCTGGCTCGTAGCGCTGTGCGACCGCGGTGTTCTTAGCGATCAACTTGGTCAAGCAACATTTGACTCAGTCGGCATGAGATGGGTGACCATTTGTGGCATGTTCATATTCGAGCGCCTCCGTGCTTTGAAAGGCACGCTAAGCCGTTGGTCTCATTTACCACGTAATGTGGAAGTCGTTAAGCCAAATTGGAAGCCTTATAGGCGGCTTGGTAAGGTCCAGGTAGGTTGACTGCCTCGTTGGTCTAACGGCAAAGCGCACCGCTTTGTGATCCCGAGGACCTGGGTTGAAATCCTAGGTCGGGCAAATGTAGTTTTTCTAACAAAAAATTCCCAGTATGAATCTGGAATTGAGCCCGGTATATTACAATAAGCTCGGCCCGTATTACATGGGACCTAACATCGTCGGCGAAAAGTGGGTGTATTCGGTACTCTCTGCCACCCCCGCTTGAGGAATATAGGCGTGACGATGTGATAAGGTCCAACAGCAGGCATCAATCAAATATAGGTATATCGATGACAACAGGTGACCACAAACCTGCTTCTGCCAATCCACGCTGGGTCTTCGTGGTGAAGTATGACCTAAAATCCCTCACCTCGTTTTGTGAGAGAAGGCCTTTGCTCAGCAGTGGGGCAGGAAAGGCTAATATTATTATTTATAATAATAATATCACCCTATACTGCCCACTGCTGAGCAAAGGCCTTCTCTCACAAATGGTGAGAGAGATTAGGTCACACTCCACCACACAGACCCAGTGCGGATTGATGGAGGCACGTTTGTGGCCACCTGCTGTTGGAACTTATCAAGTGACCTTTAAGGCTTCCAACTCGGCTTAACGACTACCACATTAAGTGGTAGCCGGGACCAAAGGCTTAACGTGCCTTCCGAAGCACGGAGAAGCTCGAATATGAAAATGCCACAAACGGTCACCCATCATGGGCCAACCGAGTCAAACGCTGCTTAACCTTCGTAATCGGTAAGAATACCGCGGTCGCACAACGCTACGAGCGCCTTCATTATTTATAATGTCACTTATTATTTAATAACTTATTATTTCATCATCATCATCATCAGCCCGTGTCAGTCCACTGCTGGACGTAGGCCTCTCCCATGGCACGCCACTGAGCTCGATCTTCAGCTCTCCTTCTCCAATCCCTGCCCGCTGCCTTACGAATATCGTCGCCCCACCTAGCTACAGGGCGCCCTATACTACGTTTGCCGACACGCGGTCTCCACTCAAGAACCAGTCTGCCCCAACGGCCATCGGTTCTGCGGCATATGTGACCTGCCCACTGCCACTTCAGCTTGCTAATTCGCTGAGCTATGTCGGTAACCTTGGTTCTCTGACGAATAACTTCATTCCGGATTCGATCCCTAAGAGAAACTCCGAGCATAGCTCTTTCCATAGCTCGCTGAGTGACCTTGAACTGGTGGACAAGCCGCACAGTGAGTGGCCACGTTTCGACTCCGTATGTCATTACTTATTATTTATTAAATCTGAATTTATTTTCTAGTGGTTATCATAACTTCGTTCTAATCCGTTGAGCTATGACAACGACGTTAGTTTTACAAACTAATCGCTTATTAATCCAGTTAATCTTTTAATTAGAAAATCTGTTCGTACGTAATATCTAAGACATTTTTGTATCAGATTTGTGATAGCACACAAAGGAATGGATTAAAAGGATTGGATGGTTATCTTTTAGTCACGATCAAGAGCAAGGATAATAAGTTGGCACAAAGAAAAACATTACCAATAAATAATAAGCCATGCCTAAAAGTTTTTTAACATATAATACAGGAACTACTTACGTGTACAACTGTTTCTTCGAAGGTGTAGGCAGCAGTGCCATTATAATAGTGCTAACACAATTAATATCAAGCAGTTTTTTTTAATAAGACGAAGCTCCATACTTGACGATTTAGCGCAATGGTTAAGAGCTTAAGCCGCTCCGCCCACTGTGTCTGATAGTCGCGGGCTCTATTCCCGCAAGGGACAAATTTTTGCGTAATCCACATTATTTGTTTGGGTCTGGGTATTTTTGTATGTGAATTTTAATATTTGTAAACGCACCCACGACACAAGAGTAAATCTTAGTGTTGGGGTGTAAATTTGCCATTATTGAGAATTTGTCTTTGTAAAAAAAACGTGTTTTTTTTTTTAAAGACAAATTCTCCTGTAATGCCAAATTTTTAGGCTGAAATATTCATTATTATTGTAGGATTCGGACGCAGGACGAGTTTATAACGAGTAATAACTTTTATTCAACATAATAAATAAATGAGAACTCTTACATCGAGTCCGTGAGCGATAACATCACACCTTTAATACTTTTCCTTCAAGATAACACCACTTGTTGATAATACACGATAACCCAAATCGACGGGGAATTATGTACTTGTGCACCCACAATGGAAATACAACGTTTCGATTGGTTAAATCAGTTTCTTCTTTTTGTGATTGTTGTAAATAACAAGCAGTTTTCGGGCGCACCCGGTCAATAACAGCGCCACCTACCGGGTCCCACTATAACACAGAACCAGGTGACCGCAAAAGTACAAAAAAAATATTCAGGAGCCGTTTAGGAAGAGAGGAATAACGAACACATGTCACAATCCATCTTCTATACATATAATAAAACTGTAAGCGAGCCAAATCTGTACATCGAATATTTTTTTGAAAATTTTAATTGGGTAGAATTCGAGGCCCTGTCTGGAATTCTGCCGAGTATAATAGCAAATAATAATAATATCAGGCTATACTATACCACAACTGCGCAAAGGTCTTCTGTCACAAATCAAAGTGAGAGAGATTAGGCCATATTTTCACGACGCAGACGCAGTGCGGGTTGGCGGAGGCAGGTTTATGGCCATCTGCTGTTGGAACTCATTAAGCCGCCTATAAGGCTTCCAACACGGCCTAACGACTACCGCATTACGTAGTAACTAGGACCAACGGCTTAAAGTACCTTCCGAAGCACGGGGACGCATCAAAAATGAAAATACCGGGATCAACGCAGCCTAACCTTGGTGATCGCTAACAACATCGCGGTCACACTGCGCTACGAGCGCCTTCCGCATAATGGCAAATAATCACCCCTTACTATATTAAAACCTTACATCGTCGGCGAAATATTGGTGTTTTCAGTATACCCTGCCATATTGCCACTCTACCAGGTAGAATTCCAGATTCTGGACTGTTGCTCACCATTTTTCGATGGAAATAAGTCTTTGCAGGATTTAGACCCAGGATCTCATAGGAAAATGTTTCGACAGAAAAATGTCAGTAGCACTTTATCCGAACCAGGATTGGAACCCAGCACCTTGTGATCGCATTCGCCACGAAACCAAACGTGGCAGACAAAATTATGTTGTTTTTGCCAAACGATTGCTGCTTTGTAGACGTTATCTGAGTACTGTCTGGGGACTGGAATTGGTCATGCTCACTAAAAATTCCTCGCCTCCACTCCACTCGCCTCGCCTCCACTCGGAATCTCTCGCCACGACAACGCATCACACTTCGGAATATCGCTGTCATCTGCACCTAATAATCTAAAATGACTTTTATCTAAGTTTAACAAACTAAATAAAAGTCAAAAAAGTAGGTTTGTTATCTCGTTTTAGTTCAAGAGATAATTTTTTCATTAAAATTATAGGTTGTAGACTGCCTCGTCGCTCTAGTGGCAAAGCGCATCGCTTTGTGATCACGAGGTCCTGGGTTCAAATCCTAGGTCGGACAAGTGTAGGTTTTCTAGCGAAAACTTCCCAGTACGAGTCCGGAGTCTGGAATTGTGCCCGGTATATGGCAATAGGCTCGCCCCCTATTACATGGGACCTAACATCGTCGGCGAAACGTGGGTGAACTCACTACCTGCTTGGGGAATACATGACGGTGTGTGTGTGTGTGTGTGTGTCTGTGCGTGTGCGTGTGCGGGTGCGGGTGCGTGTGCGTGTGTGTGTGTGCGTGTGCGTGCGTGTGTGCGTGTGCGTGTGCGTGTGCGTGTGCGTGTGCGTGTGCGCGTGCGTGTGCGTGTGCGTGTGCGTGTGCGCGTGCGTTTGCGTGTGTGCGTGTGTTAAAATTATAGGTAAAAAACATACACAAAAGCTGCGCCGCTACCAGAATATCAACGTCAACTTGGCGTCTTCATTTTAAATTTAAAATCATATAAAAGAAAACATCGCTTACGATGGGCCTCATAAGAAGGCTCAAGGTCACCCAAAGGGCGAAGGAAAGAGCTATGCTCGGAGTTACCCTGCGGGATCGAATCAGAAACGAGGAGATCCGCAGGAGGACCAAAGTCACTGACATAGCGCTCTGAATTGCTAAACTTAAGTGGCAGTGGGCGGGGCACATCGCTGGTAGAACTGACCGCCGTTGGGGCAGAAAAGTTCTCGAATGGCGACCACGTAACGGTAGATGTGGAGTGGGTAGGCCCCTTACAAGATGGACCGATGACCTGGTGAAGGTCGCGGGTAGAAGTTGGATGCGTACAGCACAAAGCCGGTCGTTGTGGCGGTCTTTAGGGGAGGCCTTTGTCCTGCAGTGGACGTCTTTCGGCTAAAGAAGAAGAAAAGGAAACATTTTTAAGCTGTATGCGTTAAGTTGATGACTAATAACTTGCATATTTTTAACAGTAGCGTTGCTACGTCAGTCATCACAATTGGTGATAAAATCATAATGTATCTTATAAGACATGTCAAAGTATCTAAAATACGTATGACTGATAAAAATATCATATTGCGCAATGCCCTTTTTATTTACGAATGTATGTACGCACAGTTTTAGAGTTTCGTACCTAAAACGAAACCCTTATAGGATCACTTCGTTGTCCGTCTGTCCGACGGTTATCACCTTTTTTAGGGTTTTTTTTCTCAGGAACGGCTAGAGGTTTTAAGTTGAAATTTATAACAAATACGAAGGTATAAATTTCAACTTAATACCGAATATAGGCGTGACGGTGTGTATCTTTGTCTATTATCCCGATAACAACAGACTGAGACCTGCAGAAGATATATACTGTATATGTCGAGATTTCTGCAAATTTAATAACATCTTAAATGACTGTGGTTGCTTGCAGTCACGAAAGGTTCGGTCGAAATTTACATTATTTTCACACTTTTGTCGTGCCGTACCTTTTTTATGTTTCGCACGAGCAAAGTCTTTTAGAAATTGTCGGCCCTCTCCAGATAAAACGTTAGATATATGTTATAGGAAATATGTTAGACTTTCACCATCCAAAACAACGGACGTGTTGGCCACTTTCATTACTATAGGCTTCGGGATCTCCAAGAGAAACGCATTGATACCCCTTCTTGTAATACCTCACTCCATTAGACACATCTTTGGTGATACAGAGTCGTTATCCTACACCTTCGAGGTACGACGCCGTGGTGCTATTCACACCTCCGTTCTTCTAGAGTCGCTGTGTCAACTGGAGAGGTCCACCACATGCGTCTGAGATCCCCAGGGGAAGGCCATGCTTTGAAGCCCTGGGAACAGAGCTGGGCCCTTATTTGCTTTGACCCAACGCAGCACGTTACGATAACTGACATCTGGAATGTACTAGTTTCTGATGCAAATAAACGCAATCATGTGATTCTGACCGACGTGATTGCCCCTTTTACGATATGCAAGAGTCATTTATCTGAGAATATGGGATCGCGTGCATCCAACTATATGTTCAGACAACCCGTAAACCGTTGTGTAAACCGATTCGAATTGAGGCAGATCGCAGAATGACAACAGAATATTGTCACAGTTATAAATAGCACCGTTTTTCATTCGATGATAATATTGAGATAACTTTCATGATAGTCTATCAATCTCTTGATATGAAATAGGAAGTATCTCGTAACCAAAGAACGTTAAGAGGCTCGTGCTTATTGTTGAAGGTTCTAGTTCTTCGCTCAAAAGAAACAGTATGCCCGTTGTCCTGGAGATGAATGCAATAATGACAATTGGACAACGCGTTGCCATTCGACGCACCCGTATGGATTGAGACACTTTTAATATTTAACCTGGATTGTGTCTCTGTTTAGTACCAAATTAGGCGACTTTGAAAACCCAATCTTGGAATTAGTACTTAAATTTTTCAAAAGTTACAGAATGTTTCCTAAAAGTTTCCAGTGAACACCCATGTGTTCAGATCAAAGTGCGTAAGGTCATATAAAGAAAACCCTGGCGCGCGAAGGGTAAGGTGGCTCCTCAATCAAACGTTTGAATTAAGAGGCTACTTATAACGGAGAAGTAGTCGTTGGACATTTGTAAATTATAAAAGAAAACTGACGTTTGGCGCAGTGGTTAAGAGCTTAAGCCGCTCCGCCCGGGTCGCAAAGTCGTGTGTTCGATTCCCGCACGAGACAAATCTTTGTGTAACCCACAATTATTTGTTTCGATTTGTGTATGTTTGTTAACGCACAGGAATAAATCAAAGTGTGGAGCTATGATTTAAAATAAATAGGAATCAATCAGTTGCTGTTAATATTAAAGTTTTTATTAGGTACTGTATGTCTCTGCCAAATTGTCAACAACCTACAAAAAAGAAACAAAATAAAGGAAAAACACGAGTTCTTTTATCGATTTATCACTGCTCCAACGTTAACCGCACAATTTACAATGTACATAATTATGTCAACAATAAGTCAATTATCTAATAATCATAATCATATCTTTATTTGCGAAATATGGGTACATATTACATAAGATCTTCAGTGTTTGAGGTATTTCACCATATCCAGCTTCATAGCATTTAGTATCTAATAGACTAAAATTGATAAGTATATAATAATAATAATAAGCCTTTTATTTCATGCAAAAGAAAAGTAAGGTACACACAAAGTTTTTTTTTTTGTTTTTTAAATAAGAAAAATAAAAAAGTTTAAGTCTGGATAATAATATATAAGTTTGTTTGCATGAACCCCTCCTCAAGTGAAGGTGAAGGCCTCCTCTAAAGAATACCATGTGTCTCTGTCTTGAGCTATTTGCGACCTTATTTGATAAGTATATAACATTATTTAAATATATTATTTACATATTATATCTATTACATAGCTATTAACACTAGTGGTCGCCCATAGGTCGATATTCGACCTACTCTTTCATCGCTTGCTGCTTATGTTTGACATTCAGTAAGACTATAGACAAATAATATTAAAGACAAACATCAATTTGACGTGTATTGTGTCAAATACATGGTAGTGTGTGTAATGTTTTTTTTTCATTGATTTAATGTATTTTCTATGTATAATTTAAAAAAAATATTAGCATTCTATACTCCTTCTTTATATAAACTATAAGTGTGGGAAATTTCATACTCCTCCGTCCGCGCGATTTTCGTAAAAAGGTGTACAAAGTTTTTGCTTCACGTATTAATATATAGATATTATTTATTATTATTATTTTTAAACAGGTATTTGTAATTACAGTTTTAATTATTGTCAATATACGAATACGATTAATCATAAATAATATTGTTTGATAAATTGCTAATAACAATAACATCATATGTCAATACTAATTATACAACTCGTCTATAAATTATCATTGAAGTAGTCGTCCACCGAATAGTAGATCTTTTCAGCTAATAACTTTTTAACTGTATGTTTAATATTATGGTTATTACTTAAACATAATACTGACTTCGGTAGATTATTAAAAATACGAGGGGCCATGCAAAAAATACTATATCTATCTATCTATCTATCTTTAAGCCGCGAATGCTGCATGTAATAATATATATATTATGACATTTTCCTTATTAATAAGGAACCTATCATGTATTATCTATTAATACATAATAATAATTACCTTTGATAAATCTATGAGGTCACGACCCTCTACATTGCAGAGATCAGCGCCAAGAAAAGGAGGAAGGATTTAAAGATAAAATTACATAATAATTAATTATAGATACATGACTTTTGTAGAACCGGTCCTGCGTCCGCGAGGGTGTCATTAGTGAAAAAAATGCTAATATGTATCACGATTTACACAGCCAGACAAATAACTTTGTGTGTATACCACTGAACCCAATGGAGTCGGTCAATTCTCACTGTGTTATCACTTTGTCGACGGCATTTTCGTAACAGTTTTATAAATTAAATCACACACAGCTCTATCCGCGATACGCCACCTCCGATTTGTGTATATTATTAATTAGATTTTTATTTTTCTAATAAATGAATCCTATTGCGATATTGATTGCAATTATAATACCATGCGATTCGTACTTGCTATACTTTGCCTTGAATGCAATGAGATTTTCTTAATTCTGATTTCAATTTTGGATCCTTATAAACTTCCACAAAGTTTCGAATAGTGCAATAACAAACCATCCGAAAACAATAGCTTTCTTATAAATAAATTACACTTATAGTCCATTTTTACAACAAAATTAGTCACAACAACCTCTATAACTAACTTCAAATAGTAAGTGTAAATCTGAAAATTTAATAATACGCAAAATCGTGTCTTTTATTTTAAGTCAAATATTACAACATTAAAAATACAACAAGATAAAAATAAATAAATAAACACAAGGATGACAGAGTTGCCTATACTGTGTGTACCTCCCTACCGGGGTACTGTGGTACGTCCACATTTCAGTAACAATGTTCGATCCCAATGTAATAGGGGGAGATCTTATAGCCATTATAGTGGGCACAATAATATTTCGATAAATAAAAATCTATTTAACACTTTGTTGACTGACTCGAAACTCATGTTCGCCAACCGCACTACACCCCACTAGACGAACAAGGCAGTCACCGTAAACAAAAACAAATTAAGTTACAACTTTCAACTTCAAACCTCATGGTTTGGAGGAGAAAGTTGTAACTTAATTTGTTTGTTGTTGTTGCTTTCGAGGTGATAATTATGAAATTATCACCTCGAAAGCAACAAAATCGAAAAAGGAATGAGATGATAACTCTTCGAGGTCTGAACACATAGTACCTTACCGTTCCCAACACATACATACATAGGTTCCCGTATTGTATACATGTGTATGTGCCGTGTGCGTGTGTGTGTATGTCTAGTCCGCGCCGCAGCCGGCAAGACTGCATTCCTTGACGGCACTCGCGACGAAGGGACGAACCGAACTTTTTCCTTAAATTAAAATTAATATGCTCCAACTGAAACCAAAGTTCGGTTTCAATCTGCCTAAATTTAACTTCTACTTATCTTTTTTCCTGGGGATATTGGGAATGGTAACTATTTTAAATAGTAGGAAACAACCAACAAAAACAGCATTGATTTAATCAAACAACTTTAATATTATTTTGTAATTTTGTGTCATATGACTGAAATGCTGCTGTTAAAACTCGGTACTCTCCGCAAGGGATGGCGTGATAATATAGTTAGATGCCTACTCCGCAAGAGATCTAGCGTAATAAAATACATATATAGACGACTGAAATGTCGATACACTAGTAGTACACACTATCATGCTTTTATGACCAAAATGGGGACACCAGAGGTCCTATAAACACCCGTATTTCGCCAATGTGTAATTCTAATGTGGGCCTAGTGTCATTAATTGAGCGTAATTCGTTAATTTCTGAGAATTCTACCATAGAAAATATCCAAAACACTTGGTGCGAACCAGGATACAAACTCAGAACCTCGTGATCGCCAGCTACAGCATGCGCTACTAGACGAAGAAATCTGGTAAAACATACAAAGTGTTCCCAAAAGCATTTCATAATGTTCATTTGAGCATATATGAATCACTATGCATACCTGATTTCCCTTCAGGGATATTCCCGAACTGGTAATATTATAAACACTTCGACGAACGGACATCAATTTGTCAAAATGATCTCAATTATATTAGGTACGCATATATTACGTCATCATGTTGGACTAATGGTATGCTGTTTGATAGTTAAATACTTTTTACTCCATCACTTTTTTACATATACCCACAAAAAAGGAGTGGAACTACTTTATAAACACAGAGATTAATGATATAATATCTTCTGCATTGGATATTTCCGGTTTAAAATAATGTTGGTCGACGACACCCGGACCAAAATTAATATTTGTGAGTCACACCATGAGACTCCATTAAAACATGAGGACATCTGAGGCCAGCATAATTGGTCAAGAGGATAAATAAATGAAATGAAATGTTGAATTACAATCAAATTTTTCCCATGGGTTTATTGAAATTTCATAATCATGTTTAAAATGAAGTTTTCTGTCATATATAAATAATTATTATTGTTATTGTCAAGCGTTTTATTAAACAACATAGTTGGAATATTACAAAACTATCAGTATTTATTCTATTATCCCTGTATGGGTTAAATGACCCACATCACTCTCCATCGAACCCGCGACTCATCTTACCAGTGAGCGGAGCAGCATACGCTCTAACCACACTCGTAAAGAACTTCACATTACATTTACAGGTGACAGAAACTGAAGGGGCGCTAAAACTACTTCCATTTTACTTCGTATACGAAGCGTGCAACTAAACTAAGTAGCTTTGAGAATGAGAATTACTGTATAATTATCAGTTTTATCTTTAAAAGGTATAACCTAATACAGATGTTTTTATAAACCATTAAGTAGGTTATGTAATTCTGATACAATCATTCCAGAAGTTTTCGATTTAATTTGTACATAACACTATGTAAAAATAATAAATAATAATATTAGCCCTGTTAAGAAACTGTCCCACCGTTGGGCACGGGCGTCCTCTCATACTGAGAGGGTTTAGGCCATAGTCCACCACGCTGGCCCAGTGCGGGTTGGCGAACTTCACACACCTTCGAGAAACTCTTAGGCATGCAGGTTTCCTCACGATGTCTTCCTTCACCGTTAAAGCAAGTGATAATTAATTTTTAATACGCACATGCTTTCGAAAAGACAGAGGTGCGTGCCTGGGTTTGAACTCGAGACCTCTGACTTTGCAGTCCAACGGTCTAACCACTTGGCTATCACTGCATAACACTATGTATTAATTTTAATTTTCTTTTGCGCAAGAACATCGCATATTCATCGTAAAATAGCATACTATGTCAGCGATTCATCATAGAACGTAACGATATATTATTAACGACAACTCGAGACTAATTCCTTGCAACCTGACCACCGTTTGACCTGTGACTGCGCGAGCGCACACATACACCGCTTGTACGGATCTGTTCACATTACATATTATACACACACAAACATACACAAGTGTGCAGAGTATCGTCCGTGATCGCACGCGCTGGCTCGACTCACGCGCATAAGAAAATACCGGATCCGTCGGACAAAGAAAAGGCTGTTCGTGAACATTTTGATTTTCGAAAGTATAAATAGAAGGTAATTTGATTTTCTCTGCATTTGTTTCTTTTTTTTATGCAGTAGTATTGGTAGTGACTCAAATGTCAATTGTATAATTCCTTACCCACGATTAACATTTAGCTGACTTTGCACGGTAGGGGAGGGCGCAGGGCATGAAACGAGTACTACGGGCATTAAAGGTTGCACAAACATTCTCTTCATTTTCACATTTACTTCCGTGTTTGCTGCCACAGCTTACATGCTCGTGCTACCGAACTTCAAAACCATTTCCTTACTCCCTGCAGCGCAAATTGGCTGAATGTAAACGAGACATTAATGTGCGTGTCTACGCTGTTGGCCGCCGGGCCTTTACAGCTTCACCGGACCAAAGGAGGAAACCCACAACAACTACGCTCCAGCCAGGCAACTAAATCAAGGGAGCTTCGAGGAGGAACGGTCTTAGCTTGGACTCTTACTGTGGGGACGTGTACTAAGTGTCTCGATATGGTGTTCTGTGCCGCCCAGCGGGTAAGGGATTCTTGTGGGGGGTGGGGGTTTTTTGTGCGCGGTATGTGTATCTGAAAGAAGGAAAGTAAAAATATCGGGGGGGGGGGGGGGGGGTATCTGGAACATGTGGGAACAAACCACTGACAATGCGTAAATTCACATGAAAACACCAAATGATTATATTTTACGATTGTCCTCAACTTGTTATGAGATAATTAGAACGGCATAATTAGAACAATGGTAAACACGAGACGATCGTCAACAGAAGTAATTAATGTCATGTTTGAACAAGATTAATTACAAGTCATATTAAACGAAATATTTTGGTAGATAGAGACACTCATAGCTGCGTGGTCCTTAGCGATCACCAAGGTTAGGCAGCTTTGGCCTGGACAGTCTGAGATTGACGACCGTTTATGGCCTTGCACAAGGCATGTTAATCCGTGAGTCCCAGCTGCCACTTAATATACCAAGTTGAAAGTCTTATTTACAACTTGATAAGTCTAACAGTAAGTGACCACAAATTTAAATAGTATGAATCTTTTCTATCGCTTCGATATTTGAAACACTGGCTAAACCTAAAAATGTCTTACTTAAACCAAATAAAAATGGTCATCTTCTCCAGCATCCCAACATGTTCTCACCTCTGTCCTATTATGCAATAATTGAAACAGCGGTATCTTAGGTTGATTCTTTGTTAGCTAGTCATAATATAAGCATATTTACGTCAATATTAAGAAGCCCTTTTTGACAGATGAAACAAATTTACACCATAAAATCTTTGCACCTAAACTCTTTGATAACTAGACACTATTATACTGAAGCTGTCAAAACAGGGGTTATTCCCGCCCTATGATTTTACTCTCAGTGACTCCACGAATTGTAATTATCCTACTAATAAGCAGTGATAGCCTAGTGGTTAGACCGTTGGATTGCAAGGTTAGAGGTCTTAGGTTCAAACCAAGGCACGCACCTCCTTTCGAAAGCATGAGCGTATTGAAAATTAATTATCACTTGCTTTAACGGTGTAGGAAAACATCGTGGGAAAACTTGCACGCCTAAGAGTTTCTCGAAGGTGTGCGAAGTTCGCCAACCCGCACTGGGCCAGCGTGGTGGACTATGGCCTGAACCCTCTCAGCTTGAGAGAAGGCCCGTGCCCAACGGTGGGACTGTTACTTAACAGGGCTAAAATTATATATCCTTATAATATTACTAATGTGAAAGTTTGTATGTCTAGATGTTTGCATGTCTGTTACACAATCACGCATAAACGGCTGAATGGATTTGTATTAAATTTGGCACACAGATGGTTTATAACCTGGAATAACACATAGGATACTTTTTATACCGGAAAAGTGTTAGGTTCCTGGTTAACGTCAATGCGGACGAAGACGCAGGCAGAAACTAGTATTTATTAAAATTTCGTTAAATCTATAGTCTCTATACATTGTTCTGAGAGCTCCACGTATACTACTATAGTACTTCTATAGCACCGCTACACGAGGTTTGATTGGCTAAACGAACGGTCCTTGCATCCAATTAGCCAGAGAATTAGATCTCTGGAACGAGACATTGATTGCGGCTTTTAAGACAATTATACTTGTTTTCATTTCCAAATAAAAGCATTATTAGTATATAATCCCATTAATATTTGTTTCCTAGTAGTGTGTGTGTGTGTGTGTGAATGATCTACGCTGTTGGCCTCGGGGCCTCTACAGCTTCACCGGATTTTAAAGGCGAGCGTGCAACCACTACGCTCCAGCCAGCCAGAAGGGCAAGAGGCGACATACTCGAGGGCGCCTCGGAGAGGCGCCCTCGGTTGGGACAGTCGCTGTAGGGGGACCGGTGCACTACTAAGCGCACCGGTCGACCGCCGGCTATGGGAGGGGATCTACTACTGCGTCTGCGTCTACGGCGTCGCTCGTATTCTGAGCGGAAAGAAGGGATGACAAAGCATCGGGGGGGTCGGTGAGAACATGTCTCGGCCGGCGGTAGCGGCAGGGGTCGCGAGGGAGGTCGTAGTCGGCGGTGGCTACGATTAACGGATTCGCATGGGAAGATGCGTTCGCGAAGTGACGTGTTGACGCCTTTTTAATAAAGGCGCGAATAGGTTCGAGACCTAGATCGGAGTGGTTCCTAGTAGTTTGAGAGGATGGATGTATGACAGTTTGTTACTATGTCACGCAAAAACTACTGGACGGATTTTGATAAAACTTTACAGTATATTACTGTAAAGTATCATCAAAATCCGTCCACTTACTTACGTCAAGCTTACTTGTGTGTGTGTGTGTGTGTGTGTGTGTGTGTGTGTGTGTGTGTGTGTGTGTGTGTGTGTGTGTGTGTGTGTGTGTTTATGTGTGTGTGTTTGTGTGTGTGTGTGTGAATGATCTACGGTGTTGGCAGTGGGGCCTTTACAGCTTTACCAGACAAGTATATAGATAATTTTTAAGCGCCCGCTAGTTTTATGGTTTTTGGTATTATTTTTATATAACACAACTGTTGTCTATGTACGGTTAGCAGCCGCTTAACATTCTTAGTTTTTCCAAGTCACTTTCACACTTCTGTTTTGCATCAAATCTATTAGTTCTATTAATCTAAATTACATTTGGATATGCTGCAAAAATTTGGTATTGACTATTATGACTAGTTTGAAAAATTAAAAATATTAGGCGATTAACTTTATTCTTGTACATTTATAATAATAATTAATACTATTTTCAGCCGAAAGACGTCCAATGCAGGACAAACGCGTCCACCAAAGATCGCCACAACAAGCGGTTTTGGCATCGAAAAAATGAACACTAAACCAAAATATTAAATAATTATGTTAAAATGTATGTATAAGCTATAAAGAAACTATAAGCATCGCCACCCCAATTCGGCTGGGTACCTAGAACGTTGGCAGAATTAGCAGCATGGAAATCTAATAAACTACCCCAAATAGCGCCCGGCAAGTCGCCGGCAGACTTCAGAAGACGATCCAAAATTTCTCGACCCTTCTACAGTTAGCAATCTTGTATTATATAGCAACTTTTTATTTGAAAATATGGACAATCAATTCAAGTTGACTCAGTTTATACTGATTTTCAGAAAGCATTTGACAAGGTGGAACATGTTATACTTTTACAAAAAATAGCAAACAATGGTATCCGGGGTAATTTACTTCGCTGGTTTTTTTTATCTTACGTCTCAAACAGGACTCAAAAAGTAGTAGTAAAACCGTTAACCGTTAACGGTTTTACTAAAAACATCTTAGTAACATCAGGCGTGCCGCAAATTTTTCAATGCAATTTTAGGACCACTTCTATTTATCCTCTTCATTAATGACACATGTATTTGTTTCAAAAATTCTTATTTCCTTTTATATTATTTATTTATTTATATGCCGATGATCTCAAAATGTATCGTAGTATCTAAACCCAAAACCATTGTCAAGTGTGACAAGAAGATTTAGATCGTCTCTCCGACTAATGTCGTCTAAATATATTACATTTAAGTTTGTCTAAATGCGAAGCTATCACATTTACTAAAAACGAAATACTTACTCCCTATACTTACTCTCTTTGTAATACTCTCCTTGAAAAAGTTGCTGTCATTAAAGACCTCGGAGTACTTTTTGACTCCAAACTGCACTTGGATTGTCATGTTAATGACATCACTAATAAGTGTTTTTAATTATATGGATTTGTTATGCGAACCTACAATACTTTCCAAAAACCAAACACCTACTTACTACTATTCAAATCACTTATTAGACCTCAACTTGAGTACGCCACTCAGGTATGGAATCTATATTACAACAAATATTGCGATCAATTGGAATCTTCCAGCCAGACGGGTGATGTGTCTAGCGGGGCCTGCCACTCTCCCTAGAGTTGTTGCCGGGGGCATGTATATATATTACATGTCGTGCGCACTCTAATATCGCGTTCTAGACATGTATGGTGACTCGTCAGCACCATCTATTGGAAGGTAGTCGCAACTATGTAACGATGTATAGGGGACGCTAAAAGCCAATTACAGAGTTGCACATAATGAAAATTTATTTCAGTATCAAAAAGCTACATCATGCGTAAGTATTATAAGTAAATGCTGTTTTATCATAATAAAAATGGCCAAATTACAATATAATAGCGTGTTTATCCGCTGGCTACAAGTGTACGTGCAAGTATTAGGAAAGAAAAAAAGAATACAAAGGCGACACTTATAGTACTGCCGAACTGGTAAATTTCACCAAATTTTACTCAACGATTTAAGATAACGAAATCTGCATAACCGGCTCATCCATCTGGAATGCAGACGTGCCAGGGGTTAGGTGAGGAGGGGAGGAGGAACTGGTTTTGTCACCTCTCAATGACCTTTTATCTCCAGCCGCAGTTTACATACTGCTTTTAGACATTCTAAATACTTACATACCGTCACGACCTTAATCCTAGTGGTCAGACGCATTCATATTCCAAAAGTTTTGCCGAAATTATGCCAAACAGCATCTATATACTAAGGCGGGTCAATAAGTCCGTGACTTTTTGAATTTCCTGCCTCTTAATTGAAATGGCAACACTACTCCTGTCAACAGGCAACTATCAGCTGACTCCTGTCAAAATTTTGAACAAGCTGCGTCATTTACTTTGTGTTTGGCAACCGTTGATGGCAAACTATATAGCGCGCGTTTTGAGAAGAAAATGCAAAAAAGTGAATTTCGTTTGCTCATTAAGCATTATTTTTTGCGGAAAAAACCATCACTCAAACCGAGGCTTAGCTTGATAAATATCATGGGGACTCTGCACCATCCATTTCCATGGTTTACTGAATTTTGATGTGGCCGTACAAGCACGGAAGATGCCGAACGTTCTGGACGCCCAGTTGAGGTCTCTACATCCGAAACAATTGAAAAATATCACGATATGGGTTTAGCCGATCGGAGATGAAAGTGAGAGAGATTGTGGAAGCCATAGGCATCTCACATCGCTCAGTGGTTTTAATTTTGAATGATCACTTGGTTATGAGAAAGCTTTCCGCAAGATGGGTGCCGCGTTAGCTCACATTTGACCGCAAACGCAACCGTGTGACAATTTCGCAGGAATGTTTGGCGTTTTTCAACCGCAATATGGACGAGTTTTTGCGCCGTTTCGTAACCGTGGACGAAACGTGGATCCACCAAAACACACCGGAGACCAAACAGCAGTCAAAACAGTGGGTTTCTCGGGGTGAATCGGCGCCAAAGAAGGCAAAGGTGGGTTTGTCAGCCAATAAAGTCATGGCGACCGTTTCTTGGGATGCACGCGGTTTAATCCACATTGACTACCTTCAAAAGGGGAAAACAATCAATGGCGAATATTATACCAACTTATTGGGTCGATTCAATAAGGAATTGAAAAAAAGAAACGACCGAATTTGGCCAAGAAAAAAGTTCTTTTCCACCAGGACAATGCAAGGGTGCACACATGTGCAGTTTCCATGACACAAATCCATGAATTGAGCTACGAATTGCTCCCTCATCCGCCCTAGTCTCCAGATTTAGCCCCGAGTGACTATTTCTTGTCCCTAAACTTGAAGAAATGTCTCGGCGGAAAGAGATTTGACTCTAACGACGAAATCATCTCACAAACAAATGCCTATTTTAATGACCTCGACAAATCATATTTTTCGGAAGGGATAAAAAAATTGGAGTAACGTTGGACTAAGTGTATACAACTTAAAGGAGACTATGTTGAAAAATAAAATAACTTTTCTTTATCTAAAAACCTGTGTTTAATTCAAAAAGTCACGGACTTATTGACCCGCCCTCGTAGTTTCATCTAGTTATAAATCAGCCTAGTCTATGACACTGCCGGGCAAAGGCAGTCTGTTTTTGGAGCCCCCACACATTCCCATCACTGTTACTGCTGCAAGGCACGATCCACAATGGTCTCCTTAAGTTACGCCTTGCGATATCCCGGGGTGAGCTTACATTGTCATGGAACACGCCTCGTATAATCGGAGGTAAACTTATAAGACATACTGACCTCCCTGTAGGGATAGAAATCCATTATTAAAATTTTATTATTTATAATAGGTTTATTTTTCTTTTTTAAAAAACGTAGACCCACGCTTGGATTTAATCCTGTGTCGTGGGTGCGTTTACAAACATTAAAATTCACATACACAAATACCCAGACCGGAACAAATAATTGTGGATTACACAAAGATTTGTCCAGTGCGGGAATCGAACCCGTAACTATTAGACACAGTGGGCGGAGCGGCTTAAGCTCTTAACCACTGCGCTTAATCGTCCGTCAAAACAAAACCAAAACAAACATTTATGGGTTACACTATTCAATGCAGGGAGGAAACCTGCCTAACCCTCTGTTTATTAGATTAAGCCGCCGTCATTTAAAATAATTAATTTCTGCTGTATATAAAACATTTTACTCAACTGTATCTCATTCCGCATATAAAAGAAAAACTACATTCTTTAATGAAGTCTGCAAAATAACACCCATTAGATGACCATTAGCCACCTTTTTTTTCGTGGAAAAATCCTCATGGACTTCCGCCAGCCTCGGAGGAAGCTGTCGGGGCATGTCGGACTATTACCGACTAAAACCCTACGGTGGCCGGTGCTGGCACGTGTCAGAGAGGCTCCGGGATCTCCGAGTGAAACGCGCCGGTGTCCCCCTTGCGCCGCGCTCCGAAGAGCCCGCCTCGGGACTCACTCCTCCGGAGGAGGCGTCGCGTGGATGACGCTTAGGGCCCCCGCCCCCGCCCCGCCAGATGATGCTAACCCTGCAGCGACGTGAGATAAATCACGTGAGCGAGATAGAAAGATCTGCAATCCACCAAACATAGACATGAGAAAGAATTATATTTAAATATGCATATAATATAGTCATTTAAGAAATTGAAAACGATTGGGATCATTTTTCCTTATATTTCAAAATTTTTATGGCTATCTTGAAAATGACAGGGTTACCAAAATGATAGCCGATTGTCATGGCAGCTAACCTTACCTCTGTAATAATGGACAGACAAGTACGAAGCACAGTCGCTTCATCGCAGGAAGAATACGCAATTAAGGCCCTTATCGAAATACATTCTCACTTTTTTATTTGGACGACATATAGAATAATAACAGAAGGTAAGTTTAAATTTTTTTGAGAGTAGAAATATGTATGTACAGGACGACGTCTTCATGATGTATATAAATAGATATTGTTATAGATTAAGTTACAATAGTATAGTATGTATTAGAGTAAGTTAGAAATAAGATATTGTAATAGAGTTGTAGCACATAAGCGATAGTATACAGTTAGAAGAGTGTAACCCTGGAAACTTGAACTTTGCCGCGTGGTTCCCGGCTTGGAATAGGACCAACCCATCTCATCCCATCGGGTGTCGTACAAGGCGACTAAGGGAAAACTAGGGAATGGGCAGCAGCGTTCCCTTAACACTTCGACGACCAATAACTGCCAAGCGTGCCAAGCGTGGCGAGTATGGCAAACACCCCCAATTATGGAAGAAAGTAGGAAAACCAGGCCCCTAGTCCCCGGCGGTCCTGTTCATCCTGGCCACGGTAGCAGCCATGGTAACGACAGGACAAGGGGTGCTAAGAATCTCCGGCAGAGATTCGGCTACCACCAAAACCGAAAATTGGCCCTGGTGACATACAACGCACGCACATTGAGGACAGATTTATTTATTTATTTATTTATTTATTTGGACAACAAAACAGATTACAATCAGTATATAATTTACAAATTACACATAAATATAGTTGTAGTCTAGAATGTAATCCTTATATGTTGACACATCTTGGCAAAACAGTACTAATTATTATAAGAGCTACAAGTGGTATGTTTAACAAATAAGTAATAAATTACAATAAATCAATAGATGACTTTAAATATGTTATATTATAATATATTTAAAGCCTCCAAAGTCCTATAGGCAGCTTAATGGACATATATTGAAGTCCTTGCGACACGACTTACGGTCCTTCAATGCAAGGCGTATTAAGGAGACCATAGAGCAGAACAAGGGCTCTAAAGTGTTCGCAAGAGACGCGTCTATTGGGCAAAGCCAGTTGACGAAGCTGAAGACGGAGGACGGAAACGTAACGTCAAATAGGTCAGAGGTGCTCAGGGAGATAGAGAGGTTCTATGGACAGTTATATACCTCAGTAGCTAAACCTGTTGTTGACTTGGTAAAAGACCCAAGAGCCAAGCTAACCCGACACTGCACTGAAGATATCCCGGACATCAGCCTGTGCGAAATTAGGATGGCTCTCAAACAACTAAAAAACAACAAAGCGCCGGGTGAAGACGGAATTACTGCAGAACTTCTGAAGGCGGGCGGATCGCCGGTACTTAAAGTCCTTCAGAGGCTATTTAATTCCGTCTTGCTTGAAGGGAAAACGCCGGAAGCATGGAACAGGGGTGTGGTGGTGCTGTTTTTCAAGAAAGGTGATAATTCTTTATTGAAGAACTATAGGCCCATCACACTGCTGAGCCATGTTTATAAGTTGTTTTCGAGAGTCATTACGAATCGTCTCGAACGAAGGCTTGATGACTTCCAGCCTCCCGAACAAGCCGGTTTCCGGAAAGGTTTTAGTACCATAGACCACATACATACGCTGCGGCAGGTTATACAGAAGACTGAGGAGTATAATCGGCCACTATGCTTGGCGTTTGTGGACTATGAGAAAGCCTTTGATTCGATCGAGACTTGGGCGGTTCTTAGATCTCTCCAGCGATGCCGCATTGACTATAGGTATATCGAAGTGTTGAAGTGCTTGTATAATAACGCCACCATGTCAGTCCGAGTACAGGGGCAGTGCACGAAGGTGATCCCCATAAAAAGAGGAGTAAGACAGGGAGACGTCATTTCTCCGAAACTGTTTACGGCCACCTTAGAGGACGCCTTCAAGCTCTTGGAATGGCAAGGACTTGGCATCAACATCAATGGCGAATACATCACTCACCTTCGATTTGCCGACGACATTGTGGTCATGGCGGAGTCGCTGGAAGATCTAGGACGAATGCTCGGTGACCTCAATAGAGTATCCCAACAAGTGGGTCTTAAAATGAATATGGACAAAACAAAAATAATGTTTAATGTCCATGTCGTACCCACCGCACTCACCGTTGGGAACTCTACTCTTGAAGTTGTCGACGAATACATTTACCTGGGACAGGTAGTCCGGTTAGGTAGGTCCAACTTTGAGAGAGAGGTCAATCGACGAATCCAACTCGGCTGGGCAGCGTTCGGGAAACTGCGCAACATCTTCTCATCCAAAATACCTCAGTGCCTAAAGACTAAAGTTTTTAGTCAATGTGTGTTACCAGTGATGACATATGGATCAGAGACGTGGTCTCTTACAATAGGTCTCATAAAAAAGCTCAAAGTTGCTCAGCGAGCTATGGAAAGAGCTATGCTCGGCGTTTCTCTACGTGATCGAATCAGGAATGAGGAGATTCGTAGAAGAACCAAGGTCACCGACATAGCCCTCAGGATTAGCATGCTGAAGTGGCAATGGGCTGGCCACATAGCGCGAAGATCGGACGGGCGTTGGGGCAGAAAGATTCTAGAGTGGAGACCACGTATTGGCAAGCGCAGCGTAGGACGACCGCCTGCCAGATGGACCGACGATCTTGTGAAAATCGCAGGAAATCGTTGGATGCAGGTGGCATCGGACCGGTTACGCTGGAAAGCGATTGGGGAGGCCTTGGTTCAGCAGTGGACAAGTATAGGCTGAAATGATGATGATGATGATGATGAACCCTGGAAAGGGATAGGAATAATTAAAAGAGTGTAACCCTGAAAAGGGATAGATAGAATTAGAAGAGATTTACCCTAGAAAGGGATAGACAATAGGCGACTGGGCACTGAATATTTAGGAAGAAACTCTGCGCCAAGAGGGTCACAACTGGTGGGTGGAGCACTGTTTCAACAATTGTTCAGCTTTTAGTTTGAATCTTTCCCCGCGACGCATACTGGCCAAAGAACAGGGCGCACGACGTTCTATTCGTCCTGTTCAATGTACTTTCCATTAGCTCGTTCAGAGAATGATTTCAAACCACTGTTTAGGTAACTTGTATATTTTACTACCCCTAACTAAACCAAATTACTTACCCGAATACTTCCTACTAATATTATAAATGCGAATGTTTGTATGTTTGTTACTCAATTACGCAAAAAGTGCTGAACGGATTTGGATGATATTTAACACAGATAGTTTATTACCTGGATTAACACATAGGATACTTTTTATTCCGGAAAAATGTAGGGTTTCTGTCTAAAGTCAACGCGGGCGAAGACGCGGGCAATATCTAAAAAAAAAAAAACTCCGTCACGCCTATATTCCCCAGCGGGGCTGGCAGAGGTGTACTGAGTACACCCACGTTTCGCCGACGATGTTAGGTCCCATGTAATAGGGGGCGAGCCTATTTCCATATACCGGGCACAATTCCAGACTCCGGACTCATACTGTTGCTGCTGCCTGATAAGTTATTCCTGTGTAGAGTACTTTGAATGATGCATTTTAGAAAGCTTATTCATGTAATTCAGGTAAGACCACAAATCTATTATTTTGATTGCATAAAACCTTAAAAATCCTCGAGAACTTAAGTCTAAAGTGTTATCCCACATTCCTATTGAGGTGAGAAAAGATTTTTTTTACAATTATTTCATGGTGTCATGCTACAATTATTTCAAGTTAAGAATACTTTATTTACCATTTCAAGTTAAAAATTGGTAAGAATAAGAATACTTTATTTATGAAAATAACTTAAAATATTTTACAGCGGTCCCCGCGCTAAGCACAACTTGTATAGCGGGATTTTTAGTTAGATTTTAACATTGCCTTTGTGGCAATTATTTTCGTTAAAATGCATTCACTTTTAATGGTGAATTCTATTGAGCTACAAAGCTTAGTTAACTAGACTTTGTACGCTCGACTGCTTCTAGTGAAAGTAATCTGCTGTTAACGGAATTCTCAAAATATTAAAATTTTACCTAGTAAGGATTTTATGTACATAAAATATTTATTTGTGAATATTATACGAAATTTATAGAATTTAACAACTATTTTCAAGAATAAGTACCTACTTAATATTTTCTTCTATTTGGTCTTAAACATTTTTAAAGTGAAACTTTTATTAGATCGTTACAAACTTTTTGGTCTGTGTGTTGCATGTCGCGTGACACGCGACATGCCCGACCGTCACGCGACATGCAACGCGCTCGCCAGAGCAGCCAAAGTCAATATGTTTCACTTTTACCGTGGTTTCATAAAATCACACAAGGATTTTTTTTCAAAGCAGCTTTAAGGAGATCAAAGGTACTTAATTACTTACTTTGACACTTTAGTACGAAGCTTCTACAGGGCCTTAATAGTCAAAAAACGAAACCAATAACTATTGGATTTACTAACATTTACACAATTTCCCCATAATCTATAAAACCATACATTATTTACCCGAATATTATCAAAATGTTTGCTTTAGAATCCTAAAAGACATGAAGGGGATCGCTCTTTTTTACAAATAGTGCTAGAGCTTTCAGATGTGCCCAAAAATAAAAATTTAGGCACCGAACTTACTCCTTTAAAAAAATAAAGAAAGAATAGTTATTTCTTGAATTTTGACTAATTAAAATTATGCATGGGTTTTTGGCCGGAAGTCGAAGAGTGATGTTGTCAATTTGTTTTAATATCTAAAACTTGTGTTATTACTACTAATAATGTGTAATGTTGGTGGAATATTAATGATTATGTGTTCTTATATGTGCATGAGTGAAGGTAATTGTAACATACTTTACACACCAATTGCAGCGGTTACCGATTGCATTGGTACTTCATTCATTTCATTATCATCGTTGTCATCAAATTCATCGGGGAGTCGAATTAATTTAAACAAACACGATTATATATCTCACTAGACACTGGCAAAATACACTTATAATTAGGGTGAAGCCATAACTTGAAGAAGAAGAAGAAACTTATGCATGTGACCTAGATCCATAATTATGCCAATTACAAGATTTAATTTTTAACAATTTCCGGAAGAAAAACAATGTGTTAAAAAGACGCGCGAATAATAAATATATGCGGGTTTCGTTTTTCCTTTGAAAATGCGGAACCCTTAAAAAACTATTAGATAGTACTGATATAGACACATTCCATCAAAGATAATAGGAGTCAAAACTATATTATTTTATCCACGTGGAACTTCTGTATAGCACTTTGTTGTTCCATTATACCCAGTTATTCAGGTTACACCTACGCTAGAAAAGGACAAGAAACGTTTCCGGATAAGAGTAAAAGAGAAAGAAAAGGGTCCGTTAGGAAAGTCGTATAGACTACTACATTTACGCGCGAATAGTGATGATTAGAATCGATTGATCGATAGAGAATTATGCGGGGTGATTGGAATGTAGTTTATTTTTTTAATTAGGCAAAGGAGCGTAGTTACTGCTAGCTCGCCTTCCTATTTCTTTTTTAAACATAACCCCACACTTCATTCCTTTGTCGTGGGTGCATTTACAAACACGAAATTCACATACACAAACACCTAGACCGAAATAAATAATTAGGGATCACACGAAGATTTGTGTCGGGCGAGGATCGAACCCGCGGCTACTCGATCCAGTGGGCGGAGCGGCCATTCGGTGGCCATATCTTTTTATTTCCATAACACAAGATGATTGTGATTTCTTGCGATGATGTCACAATGTTACGTGGCTCTGAATCACTAATTATCTTAATTAGTTTTTCATAGTGAACAACTTGACATGATAGTACCGGCGACTACGATTAAATCAGTTCTTCACGACAACCTGACCTAATTTCAGTAAAATAAAATTCGTCCACAAAACCGGCCTGAAAGGGAACCGGCCTGAAAGGGAACCTTTAGAGAACGCTTAATTTTTCACAAACGGTCAGCTGCTCGAGCGAAAGCCGAATAGTAGTGAAAAATCTCGCAAACAGGGGGAGCTGGTTGGCTGAACGGCTCTCGTCTCGGCCGTCCTCTTATCTTAGAAGATGTGAAATATAAAAATAATTCTTTTTTATCTCAATACTATATTTTAAATTCGAACAAAATTAGTCTGCTCGCCTAACCGGTCTATGTGAAGGCTCCCTTAGTCGACAATTTATTCCGGATTATCTTCGCTATCCTTTCACTGAAAATGAAGTATTTTTTAGTTAACAATTAATAAATTATATCTAAATGCAAATCCTTCTTGGCGATACGCTTCATTTGACATTGTAAAGAGAAAGTAAACAAAATCTTGCTTGCATTGAATGGTTTTCGATTCCAGCTTGTCTGTTTTGTTAGTTTTTATCTAAAATACAATACACTAACTCTTTTTTCTTCAATTTTAATAGTTATAAAATATCTTTCTTTTATCGAAACTTGCCTGTTATTATAGAAATAAACAAAACTCCTAAAAGGAACGACGATCGCCACCCCTTATCTCATACTAAATATCCCGCATCCTTGGTCAGACAGTTTTATATTGATCATAATATCACTCCGACGTCTGGAATTTTGTATCTTTAATAGAAATAAGCTTACCCTCGATTACATTAGGACCTAACCTAATCGGCAAAATCATCTAACTTGGCTCCCGCTTGGAGAACCCCGCTAATTACCTACACCTATAACGGCCACTTTTTTAACCTCCAGGTTTAGGTCACAAATATTCTACACAAACATCGATATCACCTTTCCCCATCCTTACCTGTGAAGTGAAAGAATTATGTCGATTCTTACCTGGCAACAGTCCCCATGACTCAGGCATTCATCAAACTATTCAACAACACTACCTGTTGCTTTGTTTGTGTGTTCGTCGACACCGGACGGGCCTCGGGCTTTTAATATTAGTCATTTACTGGTTTTAAAAATGTTTGTTTTATTGGTCACAATTCTGGTAACAAAACTGCACTAAAATAAAACTAAATCTTAACCGTCACCGAGCAACGGCGTTCAGCTGTTTTCGTATCTATGGGCTGATTTTTCAATAATCAAATGAAAGTTATTCATACGATCTTATCGCGTGTGTTTGTGAATGATCTACGCTGTTGGAAGCGGGGCCTTTACAACTTCACCGCAGACAAGATGACAACAAGAGGGCGCAGACAACAAGAGGGCGAGAGTTCAAACACTACGCTCGAGCCAGAAGGGCAAGGGGGCAACTAGCTCAAGGGCGCCTCAAGGAGGAACGGCCTCGGATTGGGCAGTCGCTATGGGGGACGGCATATACTAAGTTTCTCGCCGTGGTGCTCTGCACCGGCCGGCGGACAAGGGATTCTTCGACCTCGCCGTCGAGGTCGGTGTCTGATCCTGTGACGATCTTATCTTATCACTTATCTTAAATCGCATCATTAGGATTGAGTTGTCTCAAGCGCACTTCGATCCTATAGGATGTTTTGTGCTGCCCTTTGCCTTAGTGCTCTAACGTACCTGGTGATCCAAATACTACTTGTCACAAATTGTATATTCCGCCAGGGTTTAGCCATGATGAATACGCCACCCCCAGTCGATACACGCGCCGCATCGCCAATGCGTCCCATCTGCAGTGAATATGTTTCATATTTCCAGTTTTCGAAGAACAGTTATGTCACTTGATAGGATCATCTTATTTAGATGTTTTTTTTTATCATAGAGGGCCGCCTATTAGAAGCTTAAACCTCTAATAAATTGCCTTAGTTGGCTTCTGCTGTGCCGTAGTATTCTTTTACTGTCGCTTATTTCTACAAAAAATACAATAGAATAATTTTAGAGACCTTTTTAACAAGCTTTTATAGCAAAAACACAAAGAAGATATCTTGCTCAGTTAAAGAGATCCTATGGCTTCTTTGCGACACCATCCGGGTCTTAAGTACTCGTCAACACAAAACCAACGAGCCCAAATACGGAGGGGTTAAATTGAGTAGGTAAGTGTTAAGTAATCTTTCGGCATCGTCATCAGACCCTCACAACTATGTAAACACGACACCGCGGCCAACAGCGTCGATCATTTACACACCACGAAGCCTAAACACGAGAAGTGAAAAATAAATGTGAGTTTGTGTTTAGGTGATTGGATGTATGTAACTCAATCACTTAAAAACGGCTGAACGTATTTGAATTAAATTTGGCACGCAAGTAGTTTATTATTACCTGCATTAACACATAGCGGACTTTTAATCCCAGATAAATGTTAGGATTCGATCTAAAGGCCGAAAGACAAAGACGCGGGCAGAAACTAGTAGTTTATATGTTCCTATCGCCACCTTCCGACTTCATCATCAGACCAGCTCCATGGTACCATATTATAGTATTGTCACCAAACTTACATATGTATTGCATGCAACTTATATATATATGCCTTGAAAACTGGATCACAAGATTTGTACAAGAAAAACAGAGAGAACAAAGAGAATCTGAATTCGCAACAAAATTTGGCTTTTTATTCCTTTGTGCAAGTTCCTACTGCCAAGCTGAAGACCTTCATGAGAGGGGGGTGTCGTATTCAGAAGATTTCGTGGAAGACTGAGAGACACCCCTGACAGCGCAACATGTCGCCGAAATCACATGTTATTAAGATTAAAAGTTCAATATATTTTTATATGTATGTTAGTCTGTAAGGTATATATTCTATGGGCCAGTAAGTTGTATCTAAATTTCTGTTGCCTGAATTCAACAAACAACATTACAACAACATTATTTTAATGACCCTAAATCTATTTGAAGCAGTAGTATTTGGATAGCAGTGATAGCCTAGTGGTTATACCGTTGGACTGCAAAGTCAGAGGTCTCGGGTTCAAACCCAGGCAGGCACCTCTGTCTTTTCAAAAAGCATGTGCGCTTTAATAATTAACTATCCCTTGCTTTAACGGTGAAGCAAAACATCGTGAGGAAACCGCATGCCTAAGAGTTCCTCGAAGGTGTGTGAAGTTCGCCAACCCGCACTGGGCTAGCGTGGTGGACTATGGCCTAAACCCTCTCTGTTTGACTTTCTTAACAGTTTCTTAACGGGGCTAATATTATTATTATATATAAATCTATTTTAAATACGAAGAAAATATGCTCCGCTCTCTGAGCCGATGTACGTTTACAAACGGACCATTGGTCTCCTTAAGGAATTCATAGGACGTAATGGTCTCTCTGAAATAGTGTCCGACCGAAGCTTCGGCTCCAACCTCGGCCAAAAATACCTCCTTCGGCCAATCCTTCGGCTTTTGCGAAAATGGGCCGAAGTTTTGGCCGAAGCCGATGGTTTTCACGCAATCACCAAAATTTAACGATCTACTACGATTTACGACTTACAATGCTTTTAAGAAAATAAATATTTTAAATTGACGGAAGATTAAGCGCGGTGGTTAAGAGCTTAAGCCGCTCCGTCCACTGTGTCTAATAGTTGCGGGTTCAATTCCCGCATGGGACAAATCTTTGTGTGATCCAAAATTATTTGTTTCGGTCTGGGTATTTGGGAATGAAGACTAGTATGGGGCTACGTTTCAAAATAAAACAAAATAATATTATTTCAGTCTTATTATTTTTAACCACTGGTAGGTAATTTTAATCATCTCGTCAAGTTAATACAAATTACATAACTTTTTGAAACATTAATTAAACATGATCCATATTTCTTAGGGTTATTACACCTTGGGTATTACACCTTCGGCTTCGGCTCCGGCCAAAAATCGCCCTTCGACCAGACACTACTCTAAGAGCAATTACAGGTTTTAGTCTAAGGGGTACTCTATTCAACTCCCCGCTAATATACCTACAAAGTTCCAGCAAAATATGGAAAAAACTAAGCAATAAAACGGTAGTTTTTCTCTGTCTGACACGGAAACAGCCATAAACATCCATCCTCCACTAATACCCAAGTACAGTGATCACGTAACAGTGCATGCGCGCGCGCAGTCCCGCGGGAAGCGGCCGGAGGCGCGGCGATTACTTCGGCCTTGCGCACGCCCACCGCGAACCGCTAACTGCCGTAGATTACTTTATTTATAGAGATAAATACAAGAGCGGGCTAAAGTTGACGATGCAATAAATGAATTTATACTACCCCACTGCTAAACATAGGCCTTCTCCCACAAATCGAGGTAAGAGAGATTAGGTTGAGGTAAAGGCAGATTGGTGGCCTCCTGCTGTTGGAACTTATCAAGCCGCTATAAGACTTCCAACTTGGCTCAACGACTGACATTAAGTGGTAACCAGGGCCAGCGGCATACCGTTCCTTCCGAAGCACGAATACGTTCGAATATGAAAATACCACATAACGGTCATCCACCTAAGACGCAGGTGGCAGTGGGGTAAGCAGTGATAGCCTAGTCGATAGACCATTGGATTGCAAAGTCAATAGCCTCGGGTTCAAACCCAGACAGGCAACCCTGCTTTTTCAAAAGCATGTGCGTTATAAAAATTAACTATCACTTGCTTTAACGGTGAAGGAAAACTCGAAGGTGTGTATCCACGGGCCTCCTCTCAGTTCGAGAGGAGACTTTTTGAGGCAGGCAGAAGCCAGGTAGACTAAGGACGTGACAGAGTTACTCAGGAAGAGGCACAGGCCGAAATGAGAAGGAAATGGTGGAACAGACTAGCATAGAATCGGAACCAATAGCGTAATAGAGGAAAGGCCTTGTAGTGGGTAGATTCACGCTGATTGACAATGATGATAACATCCTCGATGTCTACGTACGCTAATCACCATTGTTTTGGATCTAATGACAATTGTTAGTGGCATAACGTAGTGGTACATCTCTCACCTTATATTCGCAAGGTTCACAATTTAGGGTAGCAATCATAGCTTGCATTACTGCGTTTTTTTTAAATTATGCGCCATTATCGCTCTGATAACGAAAAATCACGAGGAAACGTTATATCGAAGAAAACTTAAAAAAATATAAAATACCGGAATGTTGGGCGCAAAGGTATGTTGGACCGAAAATATTAGGCATATTTTGAAACATTGAAACAGGTCCTTGTCTCATTGGGACCAAACGATTCATTTCGCGTAATCACCTCATCATTAATATGTGATTAAAGGCGACTAATTAATGTTTAATGATCACCCAGCAGCATTTCAACCACATACATCGGCTGTATGTGGGTGAAGGTACTAAGAAAACGGTATTTATTCATTACCATCAGACCCACTGCCGCGTTATTCTTGTGGCGCATCTTGCGAGTAATATTTAATCGCCAGCTGCATCAGATCCTGGATATTCTCTCTCTTTCTCTTTTTCTTCCTCTCTCTATATCATCGCGCCAGATCCACTGCGGTATACAGAGTTCCAACAGGTTCTTTCCTTACACACCTCGGAATCGAATCCTAGGTCTATCTATCTATCTATCTATAACCTCACGTCAGATCCCTTGCGGGGTAGGCAGAGAGTACAGAGTTCCAACAGGTTCTTTCCTTACATACCTCTCTGGCTTCCTCGACTCTCATAGTTCGTCTCATACACGCTCGCCGGTTACGGAGACTCTTGACATCAGATAAGACTCGGTTTATTTGGTCGTGGTAAGATAGTCTAGGTCTTCCCCGGTTATTAGGGTTGTTCTAAAGAAAATTTCTCTGTAGCAGTCTGGAGTCTGTAAGCGTGCCCAATATAATATCGACTCTATTACAGTGGGACCTACCATCTTCACATACACTGTAGTTTGAAGAAAAAACTATATTTCCCAAATGGAACTCCAATTTGGGGAATATAGTTTTTTTTGTTTTTATATTAATAACGAAGCCCCACTTCAGAGATTATTCCTGTGACGTGGGTACGTTTTAAAAACACGAAATTCACAAATACCCAGACCGAAATAATATTTGTAGATCACACAAAGATTTGTCCCAAGTTGTGTGTCACACCCGCGGCTACTCGATCCAGTGGGCGGAGCGGCTTAACCTCCTAACTACTGGATGAAACCATCCATCAATAGGAATGAGTGTTTCTTTATAAATCTACTATATATAAGATCGCCGACTCGATCGCCGATCGACACTACTTCTAGACGGTGATGCCTGTCTCTTGATGCCACTGAAGAGCTAGTTAATAAGCTGGAACGTTTGCAGAATCTGTGTATCCGCTTTATTTTCGGTCTCCGTAAATATGATCATGTATCAGAGTTCCGAAGAAAAAATTGAAATGGCTGCCTATTCGGCAACGCCGGGACTCACATATCCTTTCTCTTCTCTTTTCCGTCCTTTATAACCCCAAAGATCCTATTTATCTACGCGAGCGTTTTAACTTTCTTGTTCCCAAGGAAAGGGCCTGTCGTACTGCTACTTCTCTCCTTCTTCGTGCTCCTCTTCATTCTTCCAGTTGCTATGATAGGTCTTTTACTGTTCGTGGAGTGCGTCTTTGAAACTCACTCCCACACGCTATACGCGCAAGCTCCTCCCTGGACATCTTCAGGAGAAGAATCAGAGAACATTTCCTATCTGATTGTTGATACATATTTATACTATGTGTATTTTTATGTATGTTTATTTTATAAATTATATGTATTTAGTTTTTGTACAGTATGTATTTTATTTATATATATGTTCATTTTATTGTATGTTTGAATGTGTGATTGTATAACTGCCGTCTTATTAACATTCTCATCTCTCAACACTTAAAGGTTCGCTGGAAGAGAACTCATATTTTTAGTTAAGCTCGCCTTTGTATATAACCTGTAAGATTACAACTGTAAATGTACTGTATACAACAAAGGATTAAAAAAATGTACTTCCACAGCTCAACGCAACTGTGACAACAACCTCTCTTCATATCGATCAATTCGACCCATTATTGATCGGCATGCGCTTGCGCAACCGACATTCCGTTAATTCCTACGACACAACATACTGGGACACCAATATGTCTCAGTGGCCCTTCATAAATATGTGGAAATACAGACAATAAGAATACTGTTAACTGATGATCATATTGTATTCGAATATAAACCTTAACACAAAGTAATAAAGTTCAATTTACAAAATAATGTTGTAAATATTCAAGATCTTATTGCTTAATTGTCAATTACGGAATTCGTTTCTTTTAATAGGTATAATAAAAGTACACGCCGAAGTAAACCTTGTCATTAAGTGATAAAATTTAATTCTCATAATAAGGTATTTAAAGTTTGAAGTGTTATTGCTTAATGATGACGCTATTAATTATGTGTTTGTTCCCTTAAGGTTATATGCTTCATATGCATGTAATAATATAGGGGTTTTGAGTTGGTCATGCTCGCGCCTTTATTAAAAAGGCGACAACTCAATATTTCGCGAACGCGTCCAATCATAGAAATCCGCTAATCGTAGCCGCCGCCGACCACGAACCTAACTCCCCTCCTATCAGCCGCTACCGCCGTCCGCGGCATATTCTCACCGACCCTCCCGATGCCCTTACATCCCTTCTTTCAGATACAGATACCGCACACAGGATCAGACATCGACCTCGTCGGCGAGGTCGAAGAATCCCTTAGCCGCCGGCCGGTGCTGAGCACCACGGCGAGACACCTAGTATACGCCCTCCCCCATAACGACTAGCCGAGCTTAGGCCAAGCTTAGGCCGTTCCTCCTTGAGGCACCCTTGAGCTAGTTGTCCCCTTGCCCTTCTGGCTCGAGCGTTGTGGTCGCACGCTCACCCTCTTGTCCGGTGAAGCTGTAAAGGCCCCGCGGCCAACAGTGTAGATCATTCACACACACACAAAAAAATGTTGGGTATGCACATATCATGACTATATAAATAATCGTGCTTCTATCTATCATCAGCCAAAACGTCCACTACAGGAAAAAGGCATCCCCAAAGATTGTCACGTCAATCGGCTTTGGGCGGTAGGCATCCAGCTTTTACTTAAGACCTTCACCAGGTCATCGTACTCCTAAAAACACACGTAATTCAAACCATGTTATATATCTCACATCACACCCTTGCGGGGTAGGCAAAGAGTAAAGGGTTTCAACAAGTTATTTAATTACAGGTCCTCTGCCTTCCTTCACCTTTCAGGTTCGTTCGACATTACATTAGATCTAGGTCAGCAGGATCTGATGATAAAGCTGGAAGGTCGCCATTAGAACTCCCCACCTAAGTAAGATATCTACGTCGTCTTTTGGATATAAAACCTTGTTTTTAAAAAGATTTCAGCGTCTCTTTATCTGTATGTATCTCTGGTAAGTATGTATCTTTAAGGATAAATTACGTGTCTTAGGAGGCTACACTTCTATACAATTCAGTTATTACATTCCTCATTACTTAATGACGTGAGATCACAGGGCAAATGGCGACGTCCTTACTCATAACGAGTGTATTGAAGGCGTTCTGACCTCGACCGGTCCTGGCTTCTAACGACTCAATGGACACTGTCTGTTTCATATTTATATACCATCACGACCGTTATTTCCGAAAAACAATCAGAAAGTCGGATCTGAAACACGAAAAATAATGGATTAGTTATTGCTATAACAGATCGATGTTAAATATCACTCGTTTAGCTTATTTTTGCAACACTTGAAACCCAAGTAGATGTGGCTCTACACACTGCCAGAACAAGATGGAAAGACGTCGTGCAAATACTGTCTTAGAATAAAAATAATCCAGAAGCCACGTCCAGTCGTGATTGCACGCCGCGCGGTGAAGCCAAAAATTCAACAAACGGTCCGCACTCACCGCACTTTCCACCCGCGTAATGTTTGCAGTTCGGAAAGATTACCACTTTTTGGGGTAAATGTTGATGACATTAGAGTAGATGATAATGAAATCATTGTTACGGTAGCGTGGATTTTAATGCATATTAAACTAAGGAAATAGATATACTAGAATTATGAAGGTTTGTAGTAATTTAATGTAGGTAAATATATTTTTATCATCTTAAATAAATAATTAAACCATGATGTAGTAGTTAACTATATTAATACCATTTAATACTAGACCACATAAAGTCATCAGCAAATAAAAGTATGGAAAAATAAAATTGTTTTACTAGCAACACTAACAAAATGGACGCGTCTTTTACTATGAAAATTACAGACGGAATAATTAATTCGATATTTAAATAATACGGCACTTGAATGCGCTAGTTAGGTATGAAGTATGATCACATCATGTTTCTTTTTACAGGCAGGAACGACACAAGGCGGCATAATTCAATTTAATTTGACACACTCAGAACACGTTATTCCGGACGACGATCACACAGTGACTACTCGCGTGAACATGTGACTACCTGCTTCGCAAGTAGTAATTGTTGCTTCAATTTAATGTGCGCCCGCGACTTTTGGATTATTTTCATTCTAAGATTACTGTCTGTATCGGAGGTCACGACCCACAGCACTGAGGAAACTACGCGAGGAGGAGGAGCTATCTTTTTAATCATTTATTAACTCATTTAATATCTTATTACTCATTTAGTTACTTCTTACTCCTTAGTGTCGTTTTTGTTGCGGGTGGATAGGGAAACGGGGTAAGAATCAGAATCAGAGCTGTATGAGAATGAACGGGTAACGCTCATGCCCTATTGTATCGATAGTTTGAAAATAATTTTAATGAAATGTTGTCTACATTTTAGAAACCTTTTTGAAGTGTACTGAATGGCTCTAACCTTCTGGAATAAGAATCGTGATGGTCCATACCAACTTATAATAAAAAACTAAACTTAACGGCCTACTGCAGGGTAACTTACAGGCGCTTTAATAGTTTTACTACACTCGAAAATCGTAACTCCTCAGCAAAAGGCGGACGAAACGACAGCATTTCATCGTTTTTATCGCTTTCGCTGGATATCTTGTTACCTTTCGACTGTGCTTTTCAACAACAAAGGCGATAGGGCGCATGGCAACCAGCCGGTATGGACCGTGGATACGCAGCGCTTACTCCGCTTTATAGCCACAGATAGGCACCTGAGAGATTCGCGCGCTTTGCACCAGGGATGCCAACGTTACATACCAAAAAAATAAGTTGCAGATGCCATAAATAAAGACAATTTGAGCAAAAAGAATGTAGTAGGTACATAAACATGATTTTATTATTTTGATTTTGTGTATTTTTTCGCAGACAAAAGAGATCAAAAGATCCTGGTAGATCAATGGATATTGAGCTTATTTTAGGGGAAGTATGTATGAATTATTATTGTAAGGATATTTTCTTACATTTATTAGTATGTGGCTGATATAAACTAGTGTTTAATAGTTTGTATTTTATTTCGAACCATCTTTGACTAGATTTTATATATTTATTAGATATCATTTTAAAGGACCTATTATTATTCAACCGGCAAGATACCTTTTAAATTAACGTCTTCACGAAACAATGTAACCAAAATATCAAACCGTGACTTTTTAATTTCTTTAAATAGCTCATCATAATAGGTATCTCTGTAAAGTAGCCACCACTTTCCTATTTGCAATATGGATATTTCGATTTCAATTTCATAAATATATTTAATACTCGACACTGGTAGAAGTATCCTAAGTGCGTAACCAATTACCATTATAAAAACGGAAAATATAGATACATTTCACTAAAAGATCAAAAACTTACCTACTAGGTATTCCAAACCACTTAGTCCCGAGTAAGGTGCGGTCACACTAATTTTGAAATCAAATTATATAAAAAAAAAATCTAGCATAAACTGGTATCCTACGTTTAACGACTCCAAATCAGCGTTCAGTCAACGAACCTGTCTGTGTAATGTCATTTTATAAATAACCCAAACTAAAGACCTGTTTAGACGCACCCACTAATTCTAGTATCCACTACTACGGTGACGCATTAATTTCATAAATTGAAATTCAGAAGACATTTGTGGTTTTTAACCAATATTTAACTCCATTATAACGTGGTACCATTAATATTTTCATACTCGACTCGAGAAATACCACGCTAGATTCAGCATTAATTTACAAAGCCAATTTCGATACCAAGCTCGTTCATTATTTAAATGAAAACACGCTGTCCAGTGCCCCTAACGGGTACATAAGATTATATACCTACATATAAACTTCGAAAAGTACAAAATCTTTGTAAAACGAGAAAAATAATAGTAGAGTGCACTATGCACTCGCGTGGCGAGCCCATTAGTGTCATACAGCAGTGCGCAAGAACTTGCCTGGCGTGTCCATTAATGCCATACATCATGTTAGGTATATACATATATTTTATAATAAAATAGTGTCTAATCTATCGTAAGCTTAACTGGGAGTAACTGCACAGTTGGTATATGTCACTCTTGCCATATCCGAAAACACATTAATTAGGAGTTGTCAATACAGCGTTTCAATATATTAATAAATTTATAGTTGTAAAAGTATTTAAAACAATAATGTAATATAAAGTGATTAACAGTATATTTATGAAAACATAATGTACACACGGAAAAATTTAGATCTATTTAATCAGCTAGGTGATAGGCATTGCTATAACACGCGACATAGAAATAAATTGGATCAACCGCAATTTCGTCTGTCTAAAATTCACACGTCTTTCATGGGGTACTGTGTGAGATTTTATATTAAAATTCCACTTGACGTCACTCAACTTAGTGAAAATGTAAATTCAAATCCTGTATTAAACGTACGCTCTGCAAGCGAGCTTACTATACTCTAGATGATTATTTAAAAGATAAAAATGCTTGGATAGGTGTTGTTTCAGCTCCACCAGAATGTTGATAACATGTTCAGCTATTATTATTTATTATTCCCTCTCTTCCTTCTAGTAGTTAAATAAAATTTATCATTTTTCTTCCTCATTTCTTTATCTGTAAATGAGAGAATCATGTAGCCATTCACAGGAATAGTTTAACTTGGTCAATTTAATTTAGACTTACCTGATACTACATTGTTCTCCCATACCCCACAACAAAATGTAGATGGAAAATATGTAAAAATACTATTTTAAAAGAGTAACCGTGGAGTTTCTTGCCCTTCTTCCACAGGAATGACATTCCGAAGTGGTGGTAGAGTCTTTGTTACTATTTTGACGATTCATAAATACTATAATGGTTTACATGAATAAAAAATATTATGATTCTGATTCTGAAAAAACACAACAACGAGCTTCTTAATATGTATCAATGCTAATCAATGTCATATTATGAGGTAAGTTTGGACAAGGGATGTCATCGAATGGAAGGACAATAATGGTGACGATTGTGAGAAAACAAACGTGTGAAATAAACGACAAGGCAATTTATTTAAGAATATCTTGTAAAATAATCACAAAATATAGACGATTTAAATGATAAACGTTGTTTTACTTCTGAACTCCAATAATCAGTATGCAAAACCTCACGCGGTGATTCCAATACTTCTTTTTCACCGTTACCAAGTGACCGGATAAAGTCTTAATCCTCCATAGTGTCAGTCGAGGTGTAAACGCATACGATATGTTTTTTTTTATTTATTTTAGTAATATATCTCGTCTCGTCTACACCAGTCCTAAGTTAGTAACGAACAAATGCAAAAGTCGTCTAACAAGTCGTGATTGCATATTTTTTACATATAGCTCACAACCTGACACGATTAGGTAAGTTCGCTGGCTTACGTATCTATATCTACACTGTTATGTAAATTGGAGTCACCGGCCGCGTCTTTTCTATGTGTGTACGCGCTAATCTCATAAACTACTAAATGAATTTTCATTTTATTTACACCAATAGATAGACACTATAAATAGACCACACGAACACTAGAATAGTTTTCGAAATTCTTGTGCAAAACGTATGAAAATAATTTAAAGCTAAAAATATCTTTTTAAAACTAGCTTTTATTGCAAAAACACGACGAAGATATCTTGCTTAGTTTAGGAGTTGTTATCTAGGAGGCTATATCATCAGAGACTCCATTATCAGAGCGTGGACACCATTCAAGCCTTAATCGTCAAAATAAATCCAACGAGCCACAACACGGCGAGCTTATATTAACAAATTTTGGCTTCATCATCAGACCATGAACACTATCTGGTTGTGTAGTACTTGTCAACACCAATCTAACAAGTCTAAACACAGGGGTTACGTTGTATATGTCACAGGTTCCTATGACCACCTTCCGACTCCATCATCAGATCAACTCCAGGGTACAATATTATTGCATTCTCACCGAAGCTACATACGTATACCAAATTTTAGGTCAATCAGATACCCGCAAGTGCCTTTAAATGGATCACAAGATTTGAGCTGCATATAAAAATGCATGAGGACGTTTGAAAAAACATATATCTAGCTAACACAAGTTTAACTCGGACCTTTGGATCTTCTCTTTGATCACGTAATGACATCTACAGTTCCTACACCAGGATGTTGAAAATGACGTAAAAGAACACGAGGTTATTATGTTCCTTGGCCTCAAAAATACCTACTATATTTTAAAATTGAATATTGCATTATACAATGTCAAACCTGCTTGGCACCCACGAATAGGTCATTGAACAGGTTTTAAAAGCTATCTTGAATTAAACATACATTGGACGAGTCTCGAAATGAGTGTCTCCCGAATTTAGTTCTGATGGAGTAAGGAGAGTTGTCCATAGTCACATTTAACCGAGACATCTTTAATGTAACAGAGAACAACCCTTTCGGTCACCATTCTTCGTACTTTTCACTCCTCTTTTGAAAAAATTACATTCTCTTGGACATAGGACGACTAACGATGTTTTTTTTTTCACTATAAGCAAAAGCAAATTACAATGAAAACGAAAAAGTAATCTCGTCAGCGATTACGGAGTCCTGGTTTGAATCTTAGGTCGGACATAGTGTCCTGTTTGTATCGAAAAACTTCAGTCGAAAAATAAAAGGTTTTAGAAAAAAAAATTTAAACTTTTAGCATACCCGAATACCGTGTCACCCAGTGCAGGGGAGACAGTATTCATTTTTTTTACTCTCCTTGCAAAAAGAAAACCACATTGCTCTTATTCACGAAATTCCTGTGGTTATTTACGTCAGGTTGGCAGCCCTGCGCGCTGGGTCATTCCCGGTGGTCCGCAGACCACAGCCAGACTATTAATCATCTTGGTATTTCTCGACTGCACACCAAGCATTTTAAGTCGCATTGTCCTTAAACATTTATTACTTAAGTACAACTTGCGTCAATTGCTGATAAACACCGTCACGCCTATATTCCAAGTGGGTGTGCCAAAGGGGTACTGTGGTCACCCACTTTTCACTTAGGTCCCATGTAACAAAATTACTTAAAATATTTATATTTTAAAATATTAATTCCGGTGCCCGTTCGTTTGTTATTTTAATAAAATCGGTTTGACCGATTTTAAAGGCTCTTTTATACTAATGGGGTCACTTGAATGGTACTTAGCTTGGACCGGGTAGGTGGCGTTATTATTGACCGGGTGCGAACCAGCCGGAAACTGCTAGTATTTTATAAAATAAATAAATATAATTTAAACTGTTACGCCTATATCCCCAAACGGAGCTGGTAAAGGTATCTATGCCGCCGCCGCTTAATGAATATAGGCCTGATGGTATTTAATTATTTTTTTCATTTTATCCAAAGGTGTAATATTTCCCCAAATTTATTAATCGTCGAAACTGCAAGGTGTCAAATACGTATTGTAAAACAAACGCCATCGGTTAGGGTAAACAACCCAATAATAGGCCACTCACTAATCCGACTCGTATTGATGGCCATACTGGTTTTTTCGTTCGACCATTTTTTGTGGTCATTTTTTAATACGGCCGTGGGACCGGACCCTGGTCGTAAAATGCAATGCGCGTACGCAGCCCGCGAACACGATGTTATTAGACAAGTCTCAACTGCGAGCTTTCGCTGTTAGAATTTTAAAATGTAACTGTCAAATCCTTTGGACATGTTTAAAATGTAATGTTTTATGTAAGGAATAAGTTGAGTTATTGTGCTTTTGTAAATAAATGCTTATATGAATGATACTAAACTTTTCCTAAACATCCCGAACCCACAGCATTTAAAAACGTGTAATCTGAATTTACTAATACTATATCTTCACGTCAGATTCCTTCGAGGTAGGCACGTACTTTGAAATTAAATTTGGATAAACCTGATAGCATGGCCTCTGCCCTGTACTGGCGTGCTTACTACGGAGAGATCAAGCTATATCTTTGGTTTTACCCGTTTTTTATCTAACATTTTGCATTGTTTGGGTCAAAATAAAACTTCTACCAATCCACGCTGGATTCGAAACGTGGAGTATGACCCATTCTCTCTCACCTTGATTTGTGAGTAAAGGCCTTTCCCTAGCAGAGGGACAGTAGGTGGTCTAAATAAAAACTATTCAACATTAATTAAGCAACCATTCACGTAAATGCCTTACCTCTATTACGTGTGTTGTTTAAGTTTGTTTAAACATTTTGGTTAAATGTGTGGTAAAACGTGTCTATCCACCTCTTCTAGAATAATGTTCTTACATTATAATATGTAACAGTAATAACATTTAAACAATTACCCTAATAAACTAAACGGCTTTAAATCGTCAAGACATGTGCACAATTGCTACATACAAACGACTTTTTTAATAATTTCGACCTCTTAAGTATTCCAAATGAAACACCAACAAAAACTATTTTAGCGCAAAAAAAAATAACTAGAATGCTTTGAAGTTCACCTGCACTTTTTTATTGAACTTTTTTTAAAGTCTGTTTCTTATATACTCTTGCTTATATTCTCCAAAAGTAAGCAGAATAGGGTGTTAAAGTTCTTGTCCAACAACGAATAATAAGATGGTAATTTTATGCGATAAATAATTGTTGTTAAATTAAGAAGGAAAATAGGTACAATTGCAAAATAATACAGACAACATTTGAAAGGAATTGGCATGTTAAAGCTATACTAAACTAAAACTGAGTTTAGTTATAAGACCTAAGAAACATTTTCCATCTATCAAGAAAAAAAATGTTAAAAAAAACAATTAAAAGATAGATAACAAAAAAAAATTTATCATCAACTTAAATGATTTAATTTTTTTTTTTTTGACTAAGAGTATGCATGTCACATAATTTTTTTTCCGTCATTGTCGTCGTTGTTGTTCGATTATTTTTCTATCTATGAATGCACTAATATTTTAGTTTGCTATTTTTGTTGGTTACGAGCCCATAAACCTTATCTGCCTGCTATCTATCGGATTTTTTTCTACATCAGCGCCGGCAGCTTCCTTTACGCCCAAACATTATTACAAACGAAATGGTTAATTAGTACACCAGTAGCTGTGCCAGTAGGTCTAATAATTTTTTTTTCTTTAAGTATTCAATGTGACAGCAACTCAATCGTTAACAAATCCTTCTAGAATTCCGTGATATCAATTAAAAAACTATTTTTATTTACTAAACTTCTCCCACTGCTGGGCAAAGGTCTCCCCCTCCTCCCTACATACATTACTATCCTTGTGCGTTTTTAGTGGCAAGAAAGTTAAGTACGTATATTTTTAAAACTGAACTCAGTTTCATAGAAATAAAACCTCTAGAATTAAATAACTCTAAGTTCGGTTTATAATGATCACCAATAACAATTAACAACTCAAAACCAAGCTTCTAGACACAGACACATAAGGTCTATAATCAAACAATTTTAAACCATTTATTGCTTCCAAATCAAGACAACTTAATTTTCTTAACGGAAAAAAGGACCATAGTTCAAACTAACGACAGCATTTTTCAATTCTAAGAATCACCGAGCGAACATGGCTTGTGCATTACCTCCTATAGAAATGACAAAAGGCTTAAATTAACCATCAAATCCATTAAAATATATACTCAATAACATTAACGACTAAGTCCAAATTTGCGTGTTAGACATTGTATACCGCGTGCAAAGGAATTACGTCCTTATATTAAACGTCAATAGTAAGGTTTCATTACTAAAATGAATATTTAAAACCTTTTTAGTTGGAAAGCCGTTTGTAAAAGGAATAGAAGGTAATCTCTAATGCCTTCGTGAGTATCCATACAAATCTAAACCTTATCTTTATTGGTTGTGGTTGAAAATTGCCTGTGAGTCAAGGCATTTCGCAAGGGGCAGAGGGGTTCGGACTCGACATCTCTCGTTGCAGGTTTGACGGGTTCCGTGTTACCCGCGGCCCCCCGCACCCGCGCCGCCACCCCTCGACCCCCGTCTGCGCCGGCACAGGTCGCGAGGCTACCCGTCTAGAAGCAATTATATTTAACAGAGCATTCGCTGGTACTATCAAGGTGGTACTTTAATATGTTCCGACCTATTCGCTTAATTGCATATTGTACTTCTGATAAGCAATCGATGCATTATCAAAATGCAATTAATCATTTCGAAGAAATATTACGAGTAGGTGTTAATTGTAAACAAAGAATGTTTTGAACCAAATACAAAGTTGGTAGTGTAGAAACATTTTAGAAGATTCTTAGTCCTCTGTGCAGAAAACTGAAGTATGTGAATTTTACCATCCTCCTTGAGTCTCTCCAAAAGGAATGCACAGATGTCTCTGTCTTGTGTCACCCCCAACTGAATTAATTTGAATTTTTAAGAACTTAATTATATTTCGACGATCTTGTGAAAATCGCAGGAAGTCGTTGGATGCAGGTGGCATCGGACCGGTTACGCTGGAAAGCGATTGGGGAGGCCTATGTTCAGCAGTGGACAAGTATAGGCTGAGATGATAATGATAATGAATTATATTTCGGTGTAAAGATGAGAAAGAGTATGCTCCGTGGGTTCGGGCATATAGAAAGAATGTCAGAAGAAAGAATGACAAAAGATTTCTGTTTTGACATTCTTTCTTCTCACATTCTATATCTGTATATCTACAATGCGGAAGCGGACGGATGTAGGTACCGGGGAAGACCTAGACTATCTTACCACGACCAAATAGACCGAGTCTTATCTGAAGGACAAGTCAAGAGTTTTCGTAACCGGCGAGCGTGTATGAGATGAACTATGGGAGTGAAGGAAGCCAGAGAGGTATGTAAGGAAAGAACCTGTTGGAACTCTGTACTCTCTGCCTAACCCGCAAGGGATCTGGCGTGATGATATAGATAGATAGATTAATTATATTTTTACAGTGTTGCAGTTTGTCAACGCCCTTGACAAGAGCTTTAAACAGCGGTAAGTAACCAGATTCAAAGAAAATTACACATATTACAAAAACCATCACAAGTTGGAAAGAAAAATCGCTTATAGCGGAAGTTTTTCGGCCACCTAAAAATCACCACTTTTAGTATATATGTATGTATAGCCAATGTTTTCGCTCTAAGACACATAGAGGCGTTATTATCAAAACGTCGCGAAGTATTTCTACAATCGCATCGCAATTTCTTTATCGAATCTTGTCGTTCGGATCACTTCAATATAACCGCCATCACCGAATCATTTCACAACGATACACGTTTATCGACAAGATAAGGGACCTGACGGGCTGGCAGCAGTAAGCCATTAGATTCAAGGTTCTTAAAGACTTTGGACTGTCACACGAACGTGGTGTGATCCTGTATTGTCTTATGTTACCTTTTATGACATAAAACTTTCACAGAATGAGAATCTAAATCAGAATCCATTATTTGTATCACAGATAATTACTAAGTTATATCTTCTCGCCCCAAATACCGTAGTGTCTCAAAACAGAAATGTTAGACCAGTGTGTACTGCCAGTGATGATTTACGGCACTGAGACATGGTCGCTTACGATAGGTCTTATAAGAAGGCTCAAGATCACCCAAAGAGCGATGGAGATCTATGCTCGGAGTTACCTTGCGGAATCGAATCAGAAACGAGAAGATCCGTAGAGGGAATCACTGACATAGCACTCAGAATTGCTAAACTTAACTGGCAGTAAGCGGGGCACATCGCTCGAGTGCCAACCACATTTCGGAAGACGTGGAGTAGGCAGGCTCCTTGCAAGATGTACTGATGACCTGGTGAAGGTCATGAGTAAAAGGATGCGTACAACACAAAGCCGGCCTTTGTCCTGCAGTGGGCATTTTTATTTTTTCATTTATTAAAATATCTACACCATCAACTTAACACTAAACAATTAAAATAAAAAATACAAAAGGAATGAGACAAAATGCTAAATCTTCACAAGTCGGCTGAAGATAGATAATTACTAGAATTTACTAGAATCCAGCCTCAAGGAGGAACGGCCTCGGCTTGGGCAGTCGCTATGGGGGGGGGGGCGTATACTAGGTGTCTCGCCGTGGTGCTCTGCACCGGCCAGCGTGCAAGTCGGTGTCTGATCCTGTGTGCGGAATCTGAGTCCGAAAGAAGGGATTTAAGGGCATCAGCAGGGTCGCTGAGAACATACCGCGGGCGGCGGTAGCGGCTGATAGGAAGGGAGTTAGGTTCTATAATTGGACGCGTTCGCGAAATACCGGGTTGCCGCCTTTTTAATAAAGGCACGACCCGTTGTCCTACTTAAGGGTCATGCGATGCGTAACGACGCTTTCTAAGACGCGCATCGAATCAGTGGCGGATTTACACATTTGCCGCCAGTAAGTTATTCAAATTTGTCGCCCCTACCAACCTCTGCAATTCAATACCTTAGTTCACAATCCTATTAATTACATTTTCTTTTACTGAGTTCTTAGATTTACGCGAATATTACACATGAAATAAAACTATTTTTTCGGATTTTATCGCGGTTTATTTTGATTTTTAAGTTCCCGACGTTTCGAGTGCTTTGCAGCACCCATGGTCACGGGAAGGACTGAGGTGTTAGACGTCCAAAATTAATGTATTCCTTAATCATCTTAACTCCATTAACCCTAAAATTCAGTTTACAATGGAGTTGGAGGCAAACAATTCCCTAGCTTTCCTAGATGTTTCAGTAATCCGTAACCCCAACAACACCTTAAGCCATACGGTTTATAGAAAAAAGACCCATACTGATAGGTACTTAAACGGTGAATCTCACCACCATCCATCGCAGTTAGCTACTGTGGGTAAATCTTTGTTTCAGAGAGCACAAGGGATCTGTGACAAGAAACATCTGGCTGCCGAGCTTCAACATGTCAAGCAAGTCCTGCACGACAATAAGCTTCGAGTCCCACGCCAACGTCACAGTGACCGAGTGAAACCAGCCACAGTCGAGCGTCTCCCTGCTGTACTACCTTACATAAGAGGAGTCACAGACAAGATTGGCTACATCTTGAAGCGTGCTTCAATTAAAACATTTTATAAGCCGCCAAAGAAGATCAGTCAGTTTTTACCATCTGTCAAGTGTCACATCCCTCTTCAAGCTGCAGGAGTATACAAGCTTGATTGTGAATGTGGTCTCTCTTACATAGGACAAACAAAAAGACCAGTAAAAACTCGGGTTAAAGAACACATAGCTGACCTAAAACACCGTCGCTCAAAGAAGTCTGCAGTCTGTAAATATGTCCTTACCGCACCCGCCATAACATCAGATTTGATAGACCACAAATCCTCGTGAAAGAACACCGATTCCTACCAAGGATGGTTCGCGAGGCTATTGAAATTAAAAAACATCCTAATTTCAATAGAGAAGATGGCTGGGTGCTTCCATCGTCTTGGGATCCAGTAATTAATATAATCAAATCTAAAACCAAGCATAACACTGCAAGACCTCAAGACACCGTGAGCTCATTCTGCGTAGATCGGACCAACAAAAACAAAAATAATTAAGAAGTTTGAGGGTACCCCGGAACAACTATGCCTTTTGGACGTCTAACACCTCAGTCCTTCCCGTGACCATGGGTGCTGCAAAGCACTCGAAACGTCGGGAACTTAAAAATCAAAATAAACCGCGATAAAATCCGAAAAAATAGTTTTATTTCATACATTTTCTTTTTCAATAAAATTGTAATTGTATGATTTATGCTCTATCGTCATCATTTCATCAGCTTTTTCCCGTTATTAGTATGATTGTGAACTAAGGGATCGTTGTGTCAGTTTCTAGGTTAATTTAAAAACTCACAATTTAGTGAAGTTTACTCAAGAAATAGTTACTTTGGGTATATTCTTGAGCTAAGAAAAGGTCAATCATGTACCTATAAAAAAAAATTGCCACCCCTTAAATTTGCTGCCCTAGGCTCCAGCCTACTCAGCTGGTAAATACCCCACTGCGTCGAATACCTATCAATAAATGTAAATACCTAAATTATTGTCTTTCCTGGTGTAAACCGCACGCTCTTTGTTCGCTTCGCAACGCTTCCCTTTCTGCCAGTCACGTGGTAAAACTGGTCAGTCACCAAGGCAGTGTTTTGCTGTTGTTATGAAAACTTAGCCCCGTTATACCTACTTACATAGAATGATTCAGAAATAACAACTGACGTGCTGGGGCCAGGGATTTGCGTATGCTTATCGAAAGTTTCGTATTGCATTACGTGATAATTTATTTATATTACCTACCGATACATGTAGAGGTATTTTTTTTACTTACAGACATGGCTATTTTATGTTGGTTTTACAAACTATTATTTTACTTACAATGTTTGTTTGTATGACGTGCGGATGTGCGGAGTGAAGCTGACCGACCGCATTAGCAACAGCATAGTAAGACAGCGAGTAGGTATGAAATATAGTATCGGTGTAAAGATGAGAAAGGGCATGCTCCGTTGGTTCGGGCATATAGAAAGAATGCCAGAGGAAAGAATGACAAAACAGATATACAATGTGAAAGTGGAAAGATGCAGGTACCGGGGAAGACCTAGACTATCTTACCACGACCAAATAAACCGAGTCTTATCTGATGGAAAAGTCAAGAGTCTCCGTAACCGGCGAGCGTGTATGAGACGAACTATGAGAGTCGAGGAAGCCAGAGAGGTATGTAAGGAAAGAACCTGTTGGAACTCTGTACTCTCTGCCTACCCCGCAAGGGATCTGGCGTGAGGTTATAGATAGATAGATAGATGTTTGTTTGTTTAGATCAATTCTTGCCAGCAGATTTTTTTTTTACATGTAGCCCCACGCTAGGATTTATTCGTGTCGTAGGTGCGTTTACAAACATGTAAATTCGCACTTTGGGTGTGTGTGTGTGGGTGAATGATCTACGCTGTTGCCGCGGGGCCTTTACAGCTTCACCGGACAAGTGGGCGAGCGTGCAACCACTACGCTCGAGCCAGAAGGGCAAGGGGGCAACTAGCTTAAGGGCGCCTCAAGAAGGAACGGCCTCGGCTTGGGCAGTCGCTATGGGGGAGGGCGTATACTAGGTGTCTCGCCGTGGTGCTCTGTACCGGCCGGCGGGCATGGGATTCTTCGACCTCGAAGGCGGGGTAGGTGTCTGATGCTGTGTGCGGTATCTGTATCCGAAAGAAGGGATGTAAGGGCATCGGGAGGGTCGGTGAGAATATGCCGCGGACGGCGGTAGCGGTTGATAGGAGGGGAGTTGGGTTCGTAGTCGGCGGCGGCTACGATTAGCGGATTACTTGATTGGACGCGTTCGCAAAATATCGGGTTGTCGCCTTTTTAATAAAGGCGCGAATAGGTTCGAGACCTGGATCGGAATGGAGAGTGAAAATTCGCATACACAAACACCCAGACCGGAACAAATAATTGTGGGTCACACAAAGATTTGTCCCGTGCAGGAATCGAACCCGCGACTATTAGTCAGTGGGCGGAGTGGCTTAAGCTCTTAACCACTGCGCTAAATCGTCCGTCAATTTAATTTGACGGCATTTATTGGTAAGCATGACCTAAGTCGACACCCAAGATTGGTTTCAGATGAAGAAATGCTCCAACGGCCAACGGCATAGACGTCAAATCTTGTATACACATTTAATTTTCATTTGCCGTTTTCAAGTGGTAAAATTTGATTGGAATAGACTATAGATGTGACGGTGTTTATTTTATTTTCTTTTGTAAGAGGAGGTGAGCCTACTGCTATGATAACAAAATTCCAGACTCGGGATGCTACTGAGAATCTTCCAATAGAAAATACACTTTATCTAAACCATAAACCACTACCACCACTAGTCATCACAAAGCGCATCGCTTTGTGATGACGAGGTCCTGGGTTCAAAACCTAGGTCGGAAAGTGTAGTTTTTCTAAGGAAAACTTCCCAGTACTAGTCCGGAGTCTGGAATTGTGCCCGGTATATGGCAATAGGCTCGCCCCCTATTACATGGGGCCTCACATCGTCGGCGAAACGTGGGTGTACTTAGTACACCTCTGCTACCCCCGCTTGGGGAATATAAGCGTGACGGAAAGTTTGTATTGTTACAATAATATGTACATAGGTACCTAAGTTCACAATTTATTCGAGTCAAATATCCATAAATATACACCCATATATATATAAATTACTAACGTCATATTATTCCTGAGAATTATTTATTTGTAGAATTAAATACCTACATGGATGGTTCTGAGCCTAGAAATATAAGTACTTGGCAGGTATGTTTTGATTTGGGTTTTCTGGGGGAAATTCTCACCTTGCCTTGCATACTTGAAATAGGTGTATTTGTGAAAACATAAAAATCAATTTGTCACTGGAAAATAAATGTTTCCGAGGAATACAAGAAAAAGTGAAAGATTAGTTATAGATAGAACACCAAAGACCTCTCTTTTCCATAATAGCTCATACTCCATGTGTGGTAAAATCTATAACGCATTACCTGAATCCATTAAAGCCTTTCCTCTTTATACATTTCAAAAGAAATTAAAGTTATGGCTCCTCGAAAAAAATTATTATAAATTAAATGACTTATTCGATTAATAAAATAATTGTATAACTATTTTCATATCTGACATTGACCTGACATTATTTGTAATTAAGTATAATTTACAATTGCTAATTGTTATTCTGTAATATATCATATATATATATATATATATATATATATATATATATATATATATATATATATATATATATATATATATATATATATATATATACAAGCTGTAACATAATGAACGCAAGACCTGAAAGTAGTTTGTTCTAAATCGAGAACTGAATTGATTCCAACTATTTTTAATGTACGTTACATTTTTTTTAAATTTGCAAAAAAACACTTTTACTCCTTAGTGTGCGCTATAAAGAACTAAATTTATTCATAAATGCATTCCTAACCCCTATTTCTCAAAATGCACACATACACATACAAGTTTCATTGTTAATTGGGGTATAAAAGTGCTAAAAAAAGTGGTAAAAACCTTTAAATTTGGAAATTTGGTTTTCGTTTTGACTTTATGAAGCAATTCTCTAATCGGGGTGTCTGAGGTCTTGCGTTTATTATGTTACACCTTGTATATATATTTTGTAACAATATGTATTATGATATAATATTTTCCTGCTTAAATTTCACATGTCTACTTAAGACAAAATAGGCTGACCGATGTATTAGATCCAGAACAACTACCCTATTTTATGTGAAATAAATGAATTTGAATTTGACGAAAAATTCTCAGTATTGCACGCCCAGATCTTCAGCATCACTGTAAAGCATTTCACTGTAAGGCAAAACGTATTTATTGACTATATCATCACGCCAGATCCCGAGTAGACAGAGAGTACAGAGTTCCACCAGGTTCTTTCCTTACATACCTCTCTGGCTTCGTCTACTCTCATAGTTCGTATTTATTCTAAGGGCAAAACCCTACCCAAAGACCCGGAACGCAGTTGTGCTGAACTGATCACCAGATCATCGTCCACCTTGTGAGGAGCTTGTCTACTCCACGTTACGGGTTATTTTTTTAGTCCCAAAGAGACACTTTGTGACCCTGACGCCAATTATGTTTTGTAATCCTTCGGCATAGTAGCAGTGCCTAAAGGATCTTCAAGAATTCGTCCAGTAGATTTAGCCTCAGTTGCAGTTTAAGTTAATGGTTACGGTTAAAGTTATACAAATCAGCCTTCTTTTTGTCTGGGCAAAATCCTTCATAAGACTTTCACGAGCCTTGGGGGCAGCTCGCGAAGCGTGTCGGATTCCGACCGACTAAAAAGGGACCCAGGGTGGCTGATATTAGCACTTTGTAGGGGCTCCGGGATCTATGCATGGAAGGCATCGGTGCCCGCGCTCCGGAGAACCCGCTTTTCGGGGGAGACTTGATAACACGCTTCTTCTTATATCTACGCAGTGCTGACGGCGACGTAGGCCACACTACGCCGCTGTCCTCCTCAGGTGAAGGACACTCAGGGCCCCCACTCCACGCGTCCGTGACCCCGAAAGCCTTCCCTACTGATGTTGGTACCGGACCCCCGCCAATAATTACGGCGGGGGGCACGAGTAAGCCCATATCCTTCTATCAATCTATATATCCATATCATCAAGCCAGACCCCTTGCGGCTCTATGTCAATAGATCTTAGAATTCAAATTTCATTATTTTAACGTACTGTTTGATGTTAACGTTTCCCTGGACTCCCTTAATCGATATCACCAAATAAACACGTAACGCAGCGCGTTACGTCATGACTTGATGAAATAATCGTTTAATGGTTCTCCCGTGACACACAATACCATTCGAAGTTATCTTTACATACCGAGTTGGGTGATAGCGGATAAGGACCCAGGTTTACTAGTGCAACGCAGCTTTAGTAATCTAATGCTACAATCAACATTAATCGAAGAATCGTTATCCTTCTAAATGCTTTTATCAAAGTATTGTTCAAATTACACGCTAATCACATGGCGAACCACACCCAGTGCATGAAGGCTAGTGAATTTACAACAGATTACCGTTACGGGTGCGCCGCCGCACGATAGTGTTATCGACAGCTGACGCAGCATTTCTTCGCACAAAACGCTGCCAAAATTATTGGAAAATAGATCTAATAAAGAGATATATGACTTGATAAAGGTCACGGGTCAATGATGGATAGGAATAGTACAAAACTGATTGTCGTGGCATTCTTAGGGGGAAGCCTTTGTCCTGCGTTGGATGAGATGGCGTTATTTCGCTGATAACGATTCTACATCCACTATTTGAATAAGTATGGAGTATGGACCGGCAATTTAATCAATCATAACTGTCATAGAACTATTCTAGCCGGAAAGTGGCGGTAGTCACTGATTATGTAACTACCGACCACTATCACTGCAGGACCGTCACGCCTGTATTCCCCTAGCGGGCTAGTGGGGGTGGCAGAAATGTACTGAGTACACCTACGTTTCGCCGAAGCTAGATCCCATGTAATAGGGGGCGAGCCTATTGCTATTTACCGGGCACAGGCGACATACTCGAGGGCGCCTCTTCAAGGCGCCCTCGAGTATGTCGCCTCTTGCCCTTCTGGCTCGAGCGTAGTGGTTGCACGCTCGCCCTTAAGTCCGGTGAAGCTGTAAAGGCCCCGCGGACAACAGCGTAGATCATTGACACACACACATCTAGCGTGATGATAGATGTACTACATATAACTCAATGTATTATTTGTATTGGTTTGCAATTGCTAGCTACGAGTAGTTATAGATGCATAAGTATGCTTATCCAAACGCGGCCGTTTTAGGTTCATAATTTGGTACGAATATTATATGGAGGTCCGACCGCTTAGTCTAACCGATTGGATCTTCATAATATGCAATAGTGCACTTATGACCTATGACCAATTAAATATGTAGCGGGACCTATTGCGATCTGTGTCTTTGTGTCTCCAGTGACATACATAATACCATTACCCGACCACTTCACGAAGTTATCGTGACTCGCTCGTATGGAACAAGGGCCCTGTGACCGCGCGATAGGACCGCTCAAGCCTTGCTTTCACTGTAAAATGGTGATAAGCAAGAAATAGTCGAGCGGAACGGAGTACAATTAGTCAAAATAGTGTTTGCTTTCCACGAAGAAAGAGTTTTGATTATTTGCCTTTCACTGCAAAAGCAAAGAAGAGGGGCCAGTTCGTTTTTGACTATATATTTTTACTCGCTCAGCACTTCCCGTTTAAATCTTTGTCGGTGGAAGCACTTCTTTGTAATTCACTGTTGCAAGTTAAAGTCCCTCTCGCAATGGAACACTCGCTTTAATCCAGCCGATCGGCAGCAGCTAGAATTAGTGTGGATATATTTACGCTATTGTACAAGTATCTATCTATATCATCACGCCAGATCCCTTGCTGGGTAGGCTGAGAGTACAGGGTTCCAACAAGTTCTTTCCTTACATACCTCTCTGGCTTCCTCTACTCTCTTAGTTCGTCTTATACACGCTCGCCTTTTACGGAGACGGATATGACTCGGTCTATTAACAAGTAAGTACGAGAATACGCGTGTTTATATAGATAACTAGCTGTTACCCACGACTTCTTCTGCGTAACTTTTTTGAGATTAAAGGTAGCCTATGTCCTTCCAATTTCATCAGAATCTGTTAAGCGGTTTAGACGTAAAAAGGTTGGAAACAAACAGTGTTTATTTTAAATTTATAATATTTAAGTATTGTCTGACTAATTTACCAGTAAGTAGGTAGGGAGTACCTACCACTCTAGGTCGAAACTCAAATAATTAATTTTGTTTAAACCCGGCCGAGGCACTTACAAATAGTTAATTACCATATTTTTTTCATCTAATATAACTACTAATCTACCAACGGATCATAACGCGGCTTCCACCGAGAAGACCCGGCGAGAAACTCAGCGGGCTTGTCTGTTTTATTTAATTCTCTTTCTCTTTTTTCTATCTTGTTTTCCATCATATTGTAGATTTAGCTCCAATGTGATGCCTTGACCGAGATATGAGACTCGTTAATGTTATTTCTAAAGAGTAAGTGTCTAAAAGATTCCAGATGTACCAATCGTCAAAAGCAGCACTCTTTCACGAGTATGACTACTGGAACAGCCATCACTCCCCTCGGCCATATTGATGAGAAGGAAGTGATCCGCGCCAGACAGCCACCGCAAAGAAAGACATTTTAGTTAGCATGACCAAACCAGAACCTCAAAGACCGCGGTCAAACTGTATCTACAAAGCGAAGTTGCCTCGTTCGACAAAGTATTATTAAAGTAATTTAGAATTGAGGCTTTTGTATCAAAAAAATCTGAATAATTTATAAAGTTCGGAGTCTGTCAGTTTAATGGCAATAGGCCAGTCCTCTATTACATTTAAACTTTTTAAGTAACAGTAACAAATTGTGCGTAGCCGAGGTTTTCATTTAATATAAACGAGGTAAATAAATAATTAATATAGACACTTACTTAGTCACGGCAGACGCAAACATCTTGGTTCAAAGTAGGTAGTGCAAATAATTAAATGATCTCCGTGTTTAATACTATGTAGAGTACTACAAACCCATATGAATCTTACAAATAATACGAACTAAACTAAATAACTTAATTGCGAAACGTTTACGAAGGTTTTAGTCGCTTCTCGGAAAAACGGCTAAGTGAATTTTAACTTTTGGCAAACACCAGAATTATTAAATTCAATCAAGAAAGTTGACAACAATAATAACATTCTGTATTCTGGTCAATAAGTTCGTCTCTATACAAAAACAGAAAAATATTTTAAGGTTCTTTGCTGGTTTGTATGATTTTAATTATAACGCTGCCCATTCTATATCAAAATTTATCCGACACAATTAAATATGTTTTTAAAACAGCCACAAACATTGTTTATCACAAAATGTACCCAGCTTAAATATGTATTGGCAACATACAAGTATTTATTGAGGGCTTGATAAGTGTTATATATGACAGTTTAATGCCTCTTTATGCCAATCGAGGGCTGTAAAACGGCTGTCGTTAGATAAATCGTTTGATGTTCGATACTGTTTATTTGATAAAACGACACTTGCCGAGTTCTGAAAGGCATTGGAGTTATGAAAGTAGAACGTCAAATTTGAGGTAGATTTAGGACTTTAACAGAAGTCATATATATATATATACACTCAATTGAGGACGTCTTGATGACCTTCGAAAAGACCATAGGGCCGAGCTTGGAGCAGAGATCGTCGTCGCGTCCGCGAGTTGCGCCTGGAGATAGCGCCTCATAAGGTCAGGGCTATATGGTTAGGTAGCTACCATACATCTAATAAAGACTAGATTGCTAACGTCAACATTTTACTCGGTACCTACAGAGATTTATAATCTAACTAGCGACCCGTCCCGGCGTGTGTGTGTGTGTTTGAATGATCTACGCTGTTCGCCGCGGGGCCTTTACAGCTTCACCGGACAAGAGGGCGAGTGCAACCACTAAGGAGCAACTAGCTCAAGGGCGCCTAAAGGAGGAACGGCCTCTGCAAACGGGATTGAACCGTTTGGAGTTTATCGGTATGAGAGTGGGCGGCGAGCCCGAACACCACACAAACGTACGTCATGATGGGGAGCCGACCCGGCTTCGCACGGGTGAACTATACACATAAACCTTCCTCTTGAATCACTCCGTCCATTGGTTAAAACCGTATGAAAATCTGTTGGCTAGTTTAACGTTTATCGCGCTCAGACAGAAAGACGCGGCAGGTGTCTTGGTTTCTAATATCAAGAAATATGTAGTAAAGTCGCTTTGCTCAATGGACTAAGTAATACCGGGTTCGATGCCTGTACGAGGCACCCTAAAGCATCCTAAGCCACTAGATTCGGTGATCACTAAATGTGGTAATCGTTAAACTCAGTTAAAAGCCTTATGGGCTGGTGCCTTGATAAGTTCCAAAAGCAGATGGCCACAAATATGCCTCCACCGATCCGCACTGGTCCGCGTGGTGGAGTATGACCTAACCTTGATTTGTGAGATCAAGACTTTTCCCAGCAGTGGGAAAGTAGATACAAAACACTTTATTATTATTTATTATTCCTACATATAATCGTGCGCGTGGGGCGTACACATATTATGATTTAAGTTTAAAACGATTTTTTTTTTTATTCCAATTTATTTAGGGCACTTATGCACGCGCTTGTTGTACATTTCCCGCACGTACAGACGATGGATTTTAAGAATATGCGCTTAGTATTCACGGGGTCTACAATTCTGTGTAACAAACAATTTCGTATCTTTGTAAAAGCGGTCGCACGCTATCGGCACAGCTATCGGTGCGATGCATGTTACTAAGTTTGCATTGACTTTAAGTAAAAAATTAAAACACCGCCGTGCTTATATTCACGAAGTAGAAGAGTTGTACTGAGGACACCCACTTTTCGCCAACAATGTTGAGCCCCATGTAACAGGGGGTGAGCCTATTGCCATTGTACTCGGGCACAATGCCAGGTCCGTACTCCTGCTGAGAATTTAATTATAGTTTTTTTTTAAAAGAATTCACATACACAAATACCCAGACCGAAAGGGTCACACAAAGATTTGTCCCATGCGGGAATCGAACCCACAACGTGTGTGTGTGAATGATGTACGCTGTTGGCCGCGAGGCCTTTACAGCTTCACCGGACTTAAAGGCAAGCGTGCAACCACTACGCTCTAGCCAGCCAGAAGGGCAAGAGGCGACATACTCGAGGGCGCCTCGAAGAGGCGCCCTCGGTTGGGACAGTCGCTGTAGGGGGACGGGTGCACTACTAAGTGCACCGGTCAACCGCCAGCTATGGGAGGGGATCTACTACTACTACGTCGTCGTCGTCGCCCGTATTCTGAGCGGAAAGAAGGGATGACAAAGCATCGGGGGGGTCGGTGAGAACATGTCGCGGCCGGCGGTGGCGGCAGGGGTCGGGGGGGAGATCGTAGTCGGCGGTGGCTACGATTAACGGATTCGCATGGGTAGATGCGTTCGCGAAGTGACGTGTTGGCGCCTTTTTAATAAAGGCGCGAATAGGTTCGAGACCTAGATCGGAGTGGAGGTCGACGTTCCGTACGAACCAGGGGGCTCCTACGGCTTTACGGAGGAAGCGGTTTTGAACCACTTGGAGTTTATCGATGTGAGAGGGGGCCGAATGCCCGAACACAACACACGCATAAGTCATGATGGGTCGAACGCAAGTTTTGTAAAGTGTCACCTTATTTCTAAGGGGCATTTTACTCCGCTTGCAGAGTAACGAATGGAGCGAGCACAAATGATGCTCGGTGACGGACCCGCTTGATGTGCGGGCCGAAGGACATGGTACTGTTTAGGGTGACCCCTAGATATTTGACCTCTTTAACCCAGGGAATGGGTCGGTCGAACATGGTCACTTGGCCGAGATTACTTCTAGGGCGGCGCAGGGAGTGGCGCGGGGAGGCACCTCTGGAGAAGAACACCGCAGCGTTCTTGTCCGGGTTCACCTCAATACGCCACTTCCTGAACCAATTCCCTAGGGAATTGGTGGATGCCTGAAGGTGTCTGGTAATGAAACCCTTATTCCTATGCGAGACGTAGAGAGCGGTATCATCCGCGAATAGGGCTAGATGCGCCTTACTCGAACGAGGAATGTCGTTCGTGTAAAGGCTAAACAGGAGCGGAGAGAGAACTGAGCCCTGTGTGACTCCAGCACTGATGGAGTGGGAAGTGGAGCGCGTCATTTCGACGCGATAACGGAAGGCGCCATTCGACAAGAAGTCTCGTAAGATGAGCACGAGTCTGTCCGGCACACCCAATTGGTAGAGCTTGTAGATCAAGCCGTTGTGCCAGACTTTATCGAATGCCTTCGCGACATCTAGGAAGAGGGCGCCCGTGTAGATGGGTTTGGGTCTATTGAGACCGGAGAGGATGTGCTCCGTGATGCGGTGCACTTGGTGGACGCAAGAGTGTTTGGCTCGAAAGCCAAACTGCTCGTCGATAAGGATACCCCTGGACGTTACAAAGTCTTTGAGCCTCGCCAGAAGTAGGCGCTCGTATATCTTGGCCAGGGAGTTGAGGAGACTGATAGAGCGGTAGCTCGCGGGGAGATTGCGAGGTTTGCCGGGCTTGGGAATGCCTATGACGTCCTTCCACTTAGCGGGGAAGGTGCAGTTCGCCATGGCGGCGTTCAATATGGCCACTAAGAGGCAGATGAGTTGGGCGGGCAGGCATTTCAGAACGCGATTCGAAATGCCTTCAGAGCCGGGGGTTTTTTTAGTTTTGAGACCCATAATTAGATCTTCGACCTCCGTTTGGGTGATAGGAGGTAAGGAATCGACGGGGGGGAGGGATGCCCTGCGCTCGACTTACCTGTCGACCGCGTCGACGTGGGACTGGTCGACGGACTGAGAGCTGGGGGCGCACTGGCTCTCGAGGGAGTCGGCGAGAAGCTCGGCCTTTTCGTCGTCGTCGAAGGCTGGGGGTGCGCCTGAAGGGCGGGACAGCGGGGGCATGTCAGTCGTGGAGTCGGACTTGAGGCTACGCGCCAGCTGCCAGTAGGCCAGATGCGATGGCGCGATGCCCTCTAGGAAGTCACCCCACCGTTCCTCCCGGACCTCCGCGACACGACGCTTTACCTCTCGTTGTAAAGCGCGCATCCGGGCCCGATTGGCTTCGGTGGGGTAGGAGTCGTACGCTCGGATAGAAGCATTCTTGGAATGAATGAGATCCCTAACATCGTCCGGCAGTCGAAAGCGGTTGAGGTAGAGATCTTCCGCCTCGACTTGCTTGGACGATCGACTGACAGCCGATCGGATATGCTCGGTGAAGGCATCTACGGCCTGATCGGTGTCCTGAGGGGACGGGATGGAGTCCGAGCTGAGAGGCAGGGGGGGAGGGTCGGCATCCGCCAAGGCCGTGCTTAGCGCATGCCAATCCACCACCGTCTTTTTGGGTCGCTGAGGGGCGGAAGGGGGGGAACCGAGTCTCATGACTACAGGTAGATGGTCAGAGTCGAGTTCCTGGACTACTTCCAAGGAGTGCAGCCGCAGGGTGACACCCTTCAGAAGCGCCATGTCCAGGACGTCGGGTTGGTGGTTGGGATTGTTAGGATAGTGGGTAGGGTGCATAGGTGCGATGACGTCAAAGTCGACAACGTCGACCAGGGCGTCAAGGCTCCTACCGTTAGGGGAAGTGGTGAGACCGTTCCAGGCCACGTGCTTACTGTTGAAGTCGCCCGCCAGAATGACGGCGCTTCCCAGATTGAGGAGTGCTTCAAAGTCACTCCTGAGAACGGATTTAGTGGGGGAAAGGTATACGGAGGCGATCACGATGGGCTTGTGCCCCGTGAGAGAGACGCGACAGACCGAGGCTTCGATGTTGGTGAGCACGGGGGGATCGAGAGGGATGCAGTGAAGGGACCTCCTGTAGTAAATGAGAGTACCGCCTCCGCGGGAGCCGATTCTGTCATTACGCACGAGGTTATAGTTTGCGATCCTAGGATCGCGTTGTGCGGGCTTCAGGAAGGTTTCCTGCACGAGGAGAATATCAAGTTGGTGATCTCGGAGGAAATCAGCAACCTGATCTCGCTGGGAGCGAAGGCCATCGGCGTTAAAGAACGCCAGGGATAGGTTGTGGGGCTTATGGCGGGCGAACCCACAACGATTAGACACCGTGGGCGGAGCGGCTAAAGCTCTACTGCTACTGCTAATAAAACTTTCGTGTAGTTTTATTCATGTCAAACTTTTGTCACGGCACGCCGTTTTATCACGTAGACTATAGGTTATCTCACGTTTAGGGTGACGAAATGTGTGATATAATGTCTCGTCGTGCCACTAGTGCTAGCTCTGCTGAGGAGGCGAACAGTCCAGAGAACCTAGCCAAGTGACACGCGATTTGTTTCTATTCTCTTGCGGCAGTCGATAGGGCATTCTGACCATCTGACGTTTCGTTGTAAAACGTCATTCCCGTACATTTTTCTCCATCTATATCTAGACTCTTACGTGAGTCTGCTCGCGGGGTATAAAAAGAGTACAGAGTTCCAACAAGTTCTTTGCTTGCAGACCTCTCATGCTTCGTATCAAATACGCTGACTGATTAAGGAGACTCTTGACTCGCCCTTCAGATAAGATACGGTTTATTTGGTCACGGTAAGATAGTCTAGAACTTCTCCAGTACCTACATCTTTCAACTTTCACATTATATATCTATAATGTCATTCTTTACTGCACATTACATTATGTCATATACTTTTAGCGTTGATTAAAGTCCACTGGCGCGAGACGCTCGTAGCGCTGTGCGACCGCGGTGTTCTTACCGATAACAAGGTTAAGCAGCCTTCGACTCGGTTGGCCCGAGATGGGTGACCGTTTGTGGCATTTTCATATTTGAGCGTCTCCGTGCTTCGGAAGGCACGTTAAGTCGTTGGTCCCGGCTGCCACTTAGTCTGGTAGTCGTTAAGCCGAGTCGGAAGCCTTAAAGGCGGCTTGATAAGTTCCAACAGCAGGTGGCCACAAACCTGTCTCCACCAATCCGCACTGGGTCCGCCTGGTGGAGTATGACCTAATCTCTCTCACCTCGATTTGTGAGAGAAGGCCTTTGTCCAGCAGTGGGCAGTATAGGCTGATATTATATTATTAAGTCCACTTGGCTAAAAGCCCAGGTGTTATTTTGTTGAAGAGTTCTTTTGACAAACGGGACAAAATACCTAAATACTTTAACAAATTCACCACACTATCTATACCACAATATGAATCTGTCCCCAGTCACGTAGCCATTCAATTTTCTGTACACAATACAACAACTTGTGATTCAGAGTGAAAAATGGGACAGAATTATGAAGAAGTGTATTTCAAACTGTTTTCCTTATATGTAAACTCATCGCTTATTTATTCATCTTGTTTACACACCTAAGACAATAGGCGGTCATTAGTAAGCGTGTTGTTTACACGCAGCATAGTTATTATGACAAATTAAACAGTGTGAGAAGTGACACAACTTAATAAGTAATTTTAATTTTATAATTTGTAACAATAAAGAATTAAGAACTCAAGACTTTGAATACTTTTTTGTTCGTGGCAATTGCGTTTACATTATGCCAATGTAAAAAGTTTACGATATTCATTTCTAAATTAATTCAACTCCCCAATGAACTTGATGGCCAAGATGATAATGAAATTGATGAAGTGCCCCACCCCGTATAGTAAAGTGATGGTTACTTTACATACCAATTGCGACGGCCTTTTTGAGGGAAATCGAAAAGGCACGTTTTATCACTTTGTTACAATTACCTTCACTCATGCACATATAGGAATACTTAATGGTTAATATTCCACCAACATTACACATTATAATTCGAAATAACACAAATTTTGGAAATTAAAACAAATTGACAATATCACTCTTCGATTTGCCGCCAAAAAGTCATTTGATTACTTGATTAGAACTCTAATTTCAAACCCATAAAGCTTGATTTATCTTGTTCTTTTTTAGGGTTCTATACCTTAATTGCTAAAAACGGAAGCCTTGTAGGATCACTGTGTTGTCCGTCTATCTGTCCGACAGGTAACCATCCCATTTTATCAGGAAGAGGTATCTCAAGACAACACAAGTTTTGGAAATTAAAACAAATTGACAACATCACTCTTCGACTTCCCGCCAAAAAACCATTATAAGCATCTTCTTCTTCTTCTTCTTCTTCTTTAAGTTATGGCTTCACACTAATTTTAAGTGTATTTTGCCAGTGTCCAGTGAGATATGTAATCGTGTTTGTTTAAATTAATTCGATTCCCCGATGAAATTGATGATAACGATGATAATGAAATTGATGAAGTATCCCACCCTGGATAGTAAAGCTGTGGATACTTTACATTCCAATTGCGACGGCCGTTTTGAGGGAAGTCAAAAAGGCACGTTTTATCACTTTGTTACAATTACCTTCACTCATGCACATATAAGTACACATAATGGTTAATATTCCACCAACATTACACATTATTTGTCGAAATAACACAAGTTATGGAAATTAAAACAAATTGACAACATCACTCTTCCACTTCCCGCCAAAAAACCCCATTATAAGCATCGTTTGATTTGATAATTACCACAGGCAAAGGCATTTTGAATACAAATACACATATTATCATTGTCAATCTTTGTCAGTGGACTAAATTCAAATTTTCAGTTGCATTATAGAGCATATAGAATGTCAATTTTATTTTCTTTATTTAATGTTATTAATTTTGGTCCTGAATTTGGAAAGGCTGTCAAAAAAGATATCGAGGTCAGGAATTGTCTTTACGAGCTCGTTGTAGAGACGTGGAATACAGACCATTATAGACGGACGAATATGATGGTATAGATACCGCCATTCCCGTTCACACCTGCGGGAAATGAGTCAAACGAGCTCAGTTTCAGAACGTTTTGAATAACAGGCGCTTTCTATTAGCGTTAACGACTGTAGATTGTGAAGTTGGCTATAGACGCAGGTGACTTTTCGTTATAAAATGTCATTCCCGTACCTACATTTTCCGTTGTCTAGGAAGTTGTCGATACAGGAGCAAAGTTGTGAACAGACGTTTATTCTACTAGGTTCTATATAGAACCTCGTAGAAGCTCGTGGCTCAGTACGACTGGGTCAAGGTGTTTATCGTCGTAATCTTTACTTTTGAGAGCATGGCCGTCGGTCGGCGGCAAGCCGCTTTCGTGACAATAACATACTTACATAAAATATTGTGTTCCATATTTGCTTAACGTAGATATAAATATGAAACCACAGTGCGTTCGTGTTTGCGGACAATTTATTTCACCGTGGTATGTAATTTTTACATTTTTATACTGCCATAAACAAGATAGCATCTTTGCAGTAAGCAAGTAGTTTTTTTTATTCTAAAAATAAATTCATGTTAAAAACATTTTTAAAAACAAGCTTTTATGCAACTTAATCAAAATTATATGTGTATACACCAGGGCTGTCACAAAAAAAAACATTTTGTTTTAATCACCGTGTTAAAAACACGTTTTCAACAGAACTTTCGACTATTATGTAGTAAAAATAATATGTATTTTATACAATGACTTAAATACGTTTTGAATAAATACTAGATTTGTAAATAAAACATGCTCACGTATGTATAGAAAATATTTTTTTATGTTGTAATTTTTTTTTAGCTTTGATATCAATAACGATCTTTATCAAAAATCCTGTAATTTTGATTTTCGATGAAAAATATTTATATACATGAAAAGCACTAGCGAATCCTACTAGACGAAATGCGTTACTTCATAGTGGGCATACAATACGTTCCTCTAAATATAATTATGATTGGCATGTTTTTATTATGAGATATAAAACTATTTTTCAAAAAATAATAATAATAACACGAAATAAAACTATTTTACGGATTTTATCGCGGTTTATTTTTATTTTTAGTTCCCGACGTTTCGAGTGCTTTGCAGCACCCATGGTCACGGGAGGGACTGAGGTGTTAGACGTCCAATAGGCATAGTTGTTCACGGGGTACCCTCAAACTTCTTAATTATTTTTGTTGTTGTTGGTTATGCTTGGTTTTGGATTTGATTATATTAATTACCGGATCCCAAGACGATGGAAGCACCCAGCCATCTTCTCTATTGAAATTAGGATGTTTTTTAATTTCAATAGCCTCGCGAACCATCCTTGGTAGGAATCGGTGTTCTTTCACGAGGATTTGTGGTCTATCAAATCTGATGTTATGGCGGGTGCGGTCAAGGACATGTTCACAGACTGCAAACTTCTTTGAGCGACGAAAAAAATAAACCGCGATAAAATCCGTAAAATAGTTTTATTTCATGTGTAATATTCGCGTAAATCTAAGAACTCAATATAATAATAATAAATTAAAAATTGTTTTAAACAAATAGTTCCTGGACTACTTCCAAGGAGTGCAGCCGCAGGGTGACACCCTTCAGAAGCGCCATGTCCAGGACGTCGGGTTGGTGGTTGGGATTGTTAGGATAGTGGGTAGGGTGCATAGGTGCGATGACGTCAAAGTCGAGAACGTCGACCAGGGCGTCAAGGCTCCTACCGTTAGGGGAAGTGGTGAGACCGTTCCAGGCCACGTGCTTACTGTTGAAGTCGCCCGCCAGAATGACGGCGCTTCCCAGATTGAGGAGTGCTTCAAAGTCACTCCTGAGAACGGATTTAGTGGGGGAAAGGTATACGGAGGCGATCACGATGGGCTTGTGCCCCGTGAGAGAGACGCGACAGACCGAGGCTTCGATGTTGGTGAGCACGGGGGGATCGAGAGGGATGCAGTGAAGGGACCTCCTGTAGTAAATGAGAGTACCGCCTCCGCGGGAGCCGATTCTGTCATTACGCACGAGGTTATAGTTTGCGATCCTAGGATCGCGTTGTGCGGGCTTCAGGAAGGTTTCCTGCACGAGGAGAATATCAAGTTGGTGATCTCGGAGGAAATCAGCAACCTGATCTCGCTGGGAGCGAAGGCCATCGGCGTTAAAGAACGCCAGGGATAGGTTGTGGGGCTTATGGCGGGCGAACCCACAACGATTAGACACCGTGGGCGGAGCGGCTAAAGCTCTACTGCTACTGCTAATAAAACTTTCGTGTAGTTTTATTCATGTCAAACTTTTGTCACGGCACGCCGTTTTATCACGTAGACTATAGGTTATCTCACGTTTAGGGTGACGAAATGTGTGATATAATGTCTCGTCGTGCCACTAGTGCTAGCTCTGCTGAGGAGGCGAACAGTCCAGAGAACCTAGCCAAGTGACACGCGATTTGTTTCTATTCTCTTGCGGCAGTCGATAGGGCATTCTGACCATCTGACGTTTCGTTGTAAAACGTCATTCCCGTACATTTTTCTCCATCTATATCTAGACTCTTACGTGAGTCTGCTCGCGGGGTATAAAAAGAGTACAGAGTTCCAACAAGTTCTTTGCTTGCAGACCTCTCATGCTTCGTATCAAATACGCTGACTGATTAAGGAGACTCTTGACTCGCCCTTCAGATAAGATACGGTTTATTTGGTCACGGTAAGATAGTCTAGAACTTCTCCAGTACCTACATCTTTCAACTTTCACATTATATATCTATAATGTCATTCTTTACTGCACATTACATTATGTCATATACTTTTAGCGTTGATTAAAGTCCACTGGCGCGAGACGCTCGTAGCGCTGTGCGACCGCGGTGTTCTTACCGATAACAAGGTTAAGCAGCCTTCGACTCGGTTGGCCCGAGATGGGTGACCGTTTGTGGCATTTTCATATTTGAGCGTCTCCGTGCTTCGGAAGGCACGTTAAGTCGTTGGTCCCGGCTGCCACTTAGTCTGGTAGTCGTTAAGCCGAGTCGGAAGCCTTAAAGGCGGCTTGATAAGTTCCAACAGCAGGTGGCCACAAACCTGTCTCCACCAATCCGCACTGGGTCCGCCTGGTGGAGTATGACCTAATCTCTCTCACCTCGATTTGTGAGAGAAGGCCTTTGTCCAGCAGTGGGCAGTATAGGCTGATATTATATTATTAAGTCCACTTGGCTAAAAGCCCAGGTGTTATTTTGTTGAAGAGTTCTTTTGACAAACGGGACAAAATACCTAAATACTTTAACAAATTCACCACACTATCTATACCACAATATGAATCTGTCCCCAGTCACGTAGCCATTCAATTTTCTGTACACAATACAACAACTTGTGATTCAGAGTGAAAAATGGGACAGAATTATGAAGAAGTGTATTTCAAACTGTTTTCCTTATATGTAAACTCATCGCTTATTTATTCATCTTGTTTACACACCTAAGACAATAGGCGGTCATTAGTAAGCGTGTTGTTTACACGCAGCATAGTTATTATGACAAATTAAACAGTGTGAGAAGTGACACAACTTAATAAGTAATTTTAATTTTATAATTTGTAACAATAAAGAATTAAGAACTCAAGACTTTGAATACTTTTTTGTTCGTGGCAATTGCGTTTACATTATGCCAATGTAAAAAGTTTACGAATATTCATTTCTAAATTAATTCAACTCCCCAATGAACTTGATGGCCAAGATGATAATGAAATTGATGAAGTGCCCCACCCCGTATAGTAAAGTGATGGTTACTTTACATACCAATTGCGACGGCCTTTTTGAGGGAAATCGAAAAGGCACGTTTTATCACTTTGTTACAATTACCTTCACTCATGCACATATAGGAATACTTAATGGTTAATATTCCACCAACATTACACATTATAATTCGAAATAACACAAATTTTGGAAATTAAAACAAATTGACAATATCACTCTTCGATTTGCCGCCAAAAAGTCATTTGATTACTTGATTAGAACTCTAATTTCAAACCCATAAAGCTTGATTTATCTTGTTCTTTTTTAGGGTTCTATACCTTAATTGCTAAAAACGGAAGCCTTGTAGGATCACTGTGTTGTCCGTCTATCTGTCCGACAGGTAACCATCCCATTTTATCAGGAAGAGGTATCTCAAGACAACACAAGTTTTGGAAATTAAAACAAATTGACAACATCACTCTTCGACTTCCCGCCAAAAAACCATTATAAGCATCTTCTTCTTCTTCTTCTTCTTCTTTAAGTTATGGCTTCACACTAATTTTAAGTGTATTTTGCCAGTGTCCAGTGAGATATGTAATCGTGTTTGTTTAAATTAATTCGATTCCCCGATGAAATTGATGATAACGATGATAATGAAATTGATGAAGTATCCCACCCTGGATAGTAAAGCTGTGGATACTTTACATTCCAATTGCGACGGCCGTTTTGAGGGAAGTCAAAAAGGCACGTTTTATCACTTTGTTACAATTACCTTCACTCATGCACATATAAGTACACATAATGGTTAATATTCCACCAACATTACACATTATTTGTCGAAATAACACAAGTTATGGAAATTAAAACAAATTGACAACATCACTCTTCCACTTCCCGCCAAAAAACCCCATTATAAGCATCGTTTGATTTGATAATTACCACAGGCAAAGGCATTTTGAATACAAATACACATATTATCATTGTCAATCTTTGTCAGTGGACTAAATTCAAATTTTCAGTTGCATTATAGAGCATATAGAATGTCAATTTTATTTTCTTTATTTAATGTTATTAATTTTGGTCCTGAATTTGGAAAGGCTGTCAAAAAAGATATCGAGGTCAGGAATTGTCTTTACGAGCTCGTTGTAGAGACGTGGAATACAGACCATTATAGACGGACGAATATGATGGTATAGATACCGCCATTCCCGTTCACACCTGCGGGAAATGAGTCAAACGAGCTCAGTTTCAGAACGTTTTGAATAACAGGCGCTTTCTATTAGCGTTAACGACTGTAGATTGTGAAGTTGGCTATAGACGCAGGTGACTTTTCGTTATAAAATGTCATTCCCGTACCTACATTTTCCGTTGTCTAGGAAGTTGTCGATACAGGAGCAAAGTTGTGAACAGACGTTTATTCTACTAGGTTCTATATAGAACCTCGTAGAAGCTCGTGGCTCAGTACGACTGGGTCAAGGTGTTTATCGTCGTAATCTTTACTTTTGAGAGCATGGCCGTCGGTCGGCGGCAAGCCGCTTTCGTGACAATAACATACTTACATAAAATATTGTGTTCCATATTTGCTTAACGTAGATATAAATATGAAACCACAGTGCGTTCGTGTTTGCGGACAATTTATTTCACCGTGGTATGTAATTTTTACATTTTTATACTGCCATAAACAAGATAGCATCTTTGCAGTAAGCAAGTAGTTTTTTTTATTCTAAAAATAAATTCATGTTAAAAACATTTTTAAAAACAAGCTTTTATGCAACTTAATCAAAATTATATGTGTATACACCAGGGCTGTCACAAAAAAAAACATTTTGTTTTAATCACCGTGTTAAAAACACGTTTTCAACAGAACTTTCGACTATTATGTAGTAAAAATAATATGTATTTTATACAATGACTTAAATACGTTTTGAATAAATACTAGATTTGTAAATAAAACATGCTCACGTATGTATAGAAAATATTTTTTTATGTTGTAATTTTTTTTTAGCTTTGATATCAATAACGATCTTTATCAAAAATCCTGTAATTTTGATTTTCGATGAAAAATATTTATATACATGAAAAGCACTAGCGAATCCTACTAGACGAAATGCGTTACTTCATAGTGGGCATACAATACGTTCCTCTAAATATAATTATGATTGGCATGTTTTTATTATGAGATATAAAACTATTTTTCAAAAAATAATAATAATAACACGAAATAAAACTATTTTACGGATTTTATCGCGGTTTATTTTTATTTTTAGTTCCCGACGTTTCGAGTGCTTTGCAGCACCCATGGTCACGGGAGGGACTGAGGTGTTAGACGTCCAATAGGCATAGTTGTTCACGGGGTACCCTCAAACTTCTTAATTATTTTTGTTGTTGTTGGTTATGCTTGGTTTTGGATTTGATTATATTAATTACCGGATCCCAAGACGATGGAAGCACCCAGCCATCTTCTCTATTGAAATTAGGATGTTTTTTAATTTCAATAGCCTCGCGAACCATCCTTGGTAGGAATCGGTGTTCTTTCACGAGGATTTGTGGTCTATCAAATCTGATGTTATGGCGGGTGCGGTCAAGGACATGTTCACAGACTGCAAACTTCTTTGAGCGACGAAAAAAATAAACCGCGATAAAATCCGTAAAATAGTTTTATTTCATGTGTAATATTCGCGTAAATCTAAGAACTCAATATAATAATAATAAATTAAAAATTGTTTTAAACAAATACATCAGAAAACCTTATTTTTTTAATTCCGTTTTTATTAATCCTAGTATACACGAGTCCGTGGTATTGGCCGTTGAGGAGTTCCTCCATCTGAAGCCAATCCAATGCGTAGAATCAGTTCAACAGGGAACTGAACTAACGTATCAAATTTTAACTCCGTAGAATAAGAGGAAATGGTTATAATTCAGCTTACAAGATATAACCTAATCAAACAAACAAGTTAATTAAAAGCTTGTAAAAAGAAACCTTGCCCTTTACTTTGATTTTCCTATGTCGCGAGTGACACACGATTAATTTCAAGAACTGAACAATAAAAGCCCTACCATTTACTAAGAAATTGATAAAGTTAAAAAATCTTATATGGTATACGTGTACTTGAGCAATTTGCCATGCAAGTACTTGAGAATATGTTCCTGACTAGAGACTGTTATAAACTTTTTTCTGCCTCGCTCAAGTTATAAACGAAGCTTAAAAATACGGGATTATTCATTCAATTTCATTTTAATATCAGCCTATACTGCCCACTGCTGGGCAAAGGCCTTCCCTCACAAATCGAGGTGAGAGAGATTAGTCATACTCCACCACACGGACCCAGTGCGGATTGGTGGATGCAGGTTTGTGGTAACCCACTGTTGGACTTATCAAGCCGCCTTTAGGGCTTCCAACTCGGCTTAACGACTACCACATTAAGTGGTAACAGGGGCCAACGGCTTACAGTGCCTTCCGAAGCACGGAGACGCTCGAATATGAAAATGCCACAAACGGTCACCCATCTCAGGCCGACCGAGTCGAACGCTGCTTAATCTTGGTGATCGGTAAGAACACCGCGGTCGCACAGCGCTACGAGCGCCTTTGCCATTTCATTTTATTTAGATTTAAAACTATATTTTGATATCAATGCATATCTTTTCCGTGCCAGATTAAGGAACATGGCCGCCCGGCAAAATATTAAAACTTAAACAAAAATGGACGTTCCGTAAAATACGTAAATGCGTACTATAGAAGACTCAACTAAATATTTGTAGCAAAAGTCAGAGTGCATACACTATAGCTCACTTTGTGCCAGGTGCTTGTCGCAATGCAATGCAAAAAACACGTTCTGATGACAAGTTTTATTTAAAAACAATTTTAATTTACGAATACCATTTTAAAAACAAGCTTTTAAAGGAAAAACACAACAATAATGTCTTGCTTAGTTGAGTTTAAATATTTCGAGATACATAGAATATTTTTTATTGATAGAATATTATAAATGTTAAAGTTTGTATGTTTGGATGTTTATTACTCAATCACGCAAAAACGGCTGAACGGAATTGGATGAAAGGACATTGTTCTGCGCCCATACATGATTTGCCCCAGAACCAACAGCAATAAAGGGGGTTTTGGCGGGAAGTCAAAGAGTGATGTTGTCAATTTGTTTTGATTTCCGAAACTTGTGTTATTTCGACAAATTTGTAATGTTGGTGGAATATTAACCATTATGTGTTCTTATATGTGCATGAGTGAAGGTAATTGTAACAAAGTGATAAAACGTGCCATTTTGACTTTCCTCAAAACGGCTGTCGCAATTGGTATGTAAAGTATTCACCGCTTTACCATCCAGGGTTCATTAATTTCATTATCATCATTGTCATCAAATTCATCGGGGAGTCGAATTAATCTAAACAAACTGGACACTGGCAAAATACACTTATAATTAGTGTGAAGCCATAACTTGAAGAAGAAGAACAGCAATAAAAATATACTTGTATGTATCAATCACCCATAAATTCTCTTGAGGCATTTATTATTAAACGGACAAGCGGGGGAATCGCAATATTGCACAAAATGTTTTAGATTTTGAGGTTATAATTCAGAAGCCAATAATACATATGAGGTAATATTGTGGGTTGACATTTAGTAACGATGTCGGCGACTTCGATATAAGTACTTTCAATACTTTGGAATATTCGTTGTAGATTGAAAAGTGACCTTTAGATACGAATACTTGCCATTATTTTAGATAAAAAATGATGGGTCAAATGTTGGTTGGTTCTGGGGCAATTTTCGACAATGTCCTTTGGCACGCAGATAGTTAATAACCTTGATTATCACAAAGGATATTTTTTATCCAGGAAAATGTAAGATTCTTGTCTAGTCAACACTGACGAAGTCACGGGCAAAAACAAGTATTACAAATGTAAAAGTTTATACGTTTAGATGTATGGATGTTTGTCACTCGATTACGTAAAAACGGCTGAAGGGATTTGCATAAAATTTGGCACGCAGATGGTTTACACACACCGTCACGCCTATATTCCCCAAGCGGGGGTGGCAGAGGTATACTGAGTATACCCACGTTTCGCCGACGATATTAGGTCCCATGTAATAGGGGGCGAAGCCTATTGCCATATACCGGGCACAATTCCAGACTCCGGACTCATACTGGGAATTTTTCGCTAGAAAAACTACACTTGCCCGACCTGGGATTTGAACCCAGGACCTAGTGATCACAAAGCGAAGCGATTTACCACCAGACCAACGAGGCAGTCATTTTTTAATTAATTCGTATTAAAATAAGTCCCTAGGTACATAGGGCGAACGAAATAAAAATATAGTATGCCCACCGCAAACTGAAGGTACTATCAGCAGATCGCAAGATACGACTGAATCTAGTAACAAATAAAGTGAAATATGAATGTGAAAGTTTGTATGTTTGTCACTTAATCACGCAAAAACGGCCGAACGGAATTGTATGAAATATGGCACGCAGATAGTTTATTACCTGGATGGAAAAATAAAAAACTTTTATAAAAAAAGGTAAACCGACTTCAAAAAGCAAAAAAAATAATATTTGAAGTCGGTGCTGGTTGGTGCAGTCGGTTACTTGGCACCGACTTCAAATATTTATTTTTTTGCTTTTTGAAGCCGGTTTATCTTTTTTTATAAAAGTTTTTTATTTAACAATTTTAAGTGACCAGTGAATTATTCTATAGTAGGGTACCTATAGGATTGACGTAATTTCAATTTACACATGCCTATTGTTTGTCGTTAAGGAGTTCCCTGGTGTATCTTCTAAGTCCAAGGTCCAATGTCAATAAAATTAATATGGGACCACCTTGGAGATATACTGAACCCAATGCAAAAAAAATTATCAAAATCGGTCCACAATTGACGGAAATATCGCTGAACATACATAAAAAAAAGCATACATACAACCGAACATAGAACCTCCTCCTTTTTGAAGTCGGTTAATAAGGTAAGGTTATTGTCTAAAATTAACGCGGACAAAGTAGCGGGCAGTAACTAGTAATTAATAACTCAATGTACGTGACCCAACAACCGAACAGCCTACACTCAACCCTTTCGCTTTCAACCAAAGCAGTTATATTAATAATTCTATACTAAATATAAATACCTAAACCAAATCGCAACTTTATAGTATTACTACTTAATGATAAGGTTTTTTCCTCATAGTTTAAATTACCACCGATAACATACAATCTAGAATCATTCATGAGTAATTCATTCATTTGAATTAAAATTAACTCATTATATATCTTAACAGGTAATTAATCCACCGCTAGGGTTAAGCAGCGTTTGCCGTTTATCGGCGTGAGATGGGTGAATGTTATATTACATTGTGACAATTGTTTGTTCAGCATAATGAGAATTCAACGTTTTTGGACTCAACATTTTTGGGAATTCAACATTTTGAGATTCATGAAATAAAACTATTTTTTCGGATTTTATCGCGGTTTATTTTGATTTTTAAGTTCCCGACGTTTCGAGTGCTTTGCAGCACCCATGGTCACGGGAAGGACTGAGGTGATAGACGTCCAAAAGGCATAATTGTTCCGGGGTACCCTCAAACTTCTTAACTATTTTTGTTTTTGTTGGCCCGATCTACGCCTTGCCTATCGATCGATCTATGTCTTTTGTCCAAAAGCCTTTTGTCTAACACCTCAGTCCTTCCCGTGACCATGAGTGCTGCAAAGCACTCGAAACGTCGGGAACTTAAAAATCAAAATTACCCGCGATAAAATCCGAAAAAATAGTTTTATTTCATGTGTAATATTCGCGTAAACAAAGTAGGAAACAAATAAAGTAAAAAGAACTCAGTATTTTGTGATTCATTATATTGAGAATTCAACATAATGAAAATTCAATATTTTGCAAATTTGTACCTGAATGTTTATATTTCCAATCTTAAAATCTTTTTATACTTCGGAAGACCAGTTAAGCTGTTGGTCCCGGCTATCAATTTATGTGGTATTCGTCAAGTCAAGTTGGATACCGTATTGATGGGTTGATAAGTTCCAAGAGTCAAGAGTCTCCGTAACCGGCGTGTATAAGACGAACTATGTGAGTGGAGGAAGCCACAGAGGTATGTACGGAAAGAACCTGTCGGAACTCTGTACTCTCTGCCTTACCCGCAAGGATCTGGCGTGATGATATAGGATAAGTTCCAACAGCAGGTGGCCACAATCCTGCCTCCACCAATCCACACTGGGTCCGCTTATAGTATTTTTCATGAAGGATGGGTACTGCGACAGTTGTAAGTGTCAAAGAAAATTATACTTTATTCCATGGCAATAAGAGGCAAGACCTGTTTCTATACTTATGGTTTTATGCCTTAATATCATTGAATTAAATATTAATTTCGTTTGGGACTTATAACTGTCACTACCCATCTTATGTGAAAAATACTACAGTGGTACCTATTCTCTGTTACCTCGATTCGTGATACCCTTTGCCCCGTCCAGATATTCTGGTTTATATATAAAAATTAACTATCACTTGCTTTAACGGTGAAGGAAAGCAATGGTGACGAAACCTGCATGCTTGAGAGTTTCTCGAAGGTGTGTGAAGCTCGCCAACTCGCACTGGGCCAGCGTGGTGGACTACGGCCTAAACCCTCTCAGTTTGAGAGAGGCCCGTGCCCAACGGTGGGACTTTTTTAACAGGGCTAATAAAAATAAAACAAAATAAAAAATGTATGCTCGAGGTGCATGCTGATTAATTATGACTATTCATATTTGTGGTTCATGTGTGTGTGTGTGTGTGTGAGTGATGTACGCTGTTGGCCGCGAGGCCTTTACACCTTCACCGGATTTAAGGGCGAGCGTGCAACCACTACGCTCAAACCAGAAGGGCAAGGGGCGACATACTCGAGGGCGCCTTGAAGAGGCGCCCTCGGTTGGGATAGTCGCTGTGGGGGGACGGGGTGCACTACTAAGTGCACCGGTCAACTGCCGGCCATGGGAGACCCTACGACTACGTCGTCGTCGCCCGTATTCTGAGCGGAAAGAATGGATGACAAAGCATCGGGGGATCGGAGAGAACATGTCGCGACCAGCGGTGGCGGCAGGGGTCGGGGGGGTTTTGTGGTTCATACGGTATGGACCAAGTGAGTGATAGATATTGTTCTGCCAAGTTATTAATTTATGTGCCAGCCAGAAAGAAGCCATTTCTCATTCTAACCAAGCAAACTAAAATTGAAACATATTTACGAAGGGGCGTCACTACGTCTTTAGCAGTATTACTGCAATCTTACTCTTCCACAAGAAAGAGGCGGAACTATATAAAAGGAAAATAAAAACTATAAAAACTTAACAAGCATATTCTGAATCACTGCCTTATTGGTCTAGTGGCGAATATGCGCGTAGCGATCGCGAGGTCTTGAGTTCAAATCATGGGTCGGACAAAAATGTAATTTTTATGTAGAAAAAGTATCAGTCCGGAGTCTGGCACTGTGTCCGGTATAATGGCAGTGGGCTCGCCCCCTATTTCATGGGACCTAACATGTGGGTTTAGACTCTCTACCATCTGTCTCAAGCGTATCCTAGAGTTCTTTGGCCACATTGCCAGAAAAGACGGTGACAACTTAGAGCAGCTCATGGTCACTGGGAAGGTCGATAGACAAAGACCTCGAAGCCGCAGCCTAACACGTTGGTCTGACCAGATTCGCACCACTCTGGAAACTACAGTCTACGACGCGCTGCATGTCGCCGAGGACAGAGGCCAATGGCGAAACATCACAAGAGCAAGACTCCTGGGAGGTGGAGGTCACAACCCTCAGACATGAGGAATACGACTCGAGGAGGAGGAGGAGGAACATGTGGGTTTGCACAGTACACCTCAACCACCCACGCTTGGAGAAAAAAGGCGTAACGGTATTTATTTTTTATTCTAAATGTCAACATTTACCGAAACACGGCACATATCAATATTGTATGTAACATAGGCCGCAAAAGATGCATTCATATGCGTCACGTAGGCTGATAAAAACTCTTGACACATCACTGTCGAGATTGGCTGCACGGTGCTTCTGTACACTCTCAAACTTCTATTCGTTTTTAAAAAAAAAAAAAAAACAAATATTAAATGAATCTACAGGGATCAGTTACATCAGTTTTATTCCCTATATTGCATAATAACCTCATAATGACGGACGATTTAGAGCAGTGGTTAAGAGCTTAAGCCGCTCAGCCCACTGTGACTAATAGTCGCGGGTGCGATTCCCGGACGGGACAAATCTTTGTGTAATCAACAATTATTTGTTCCGGTCTGGGTATTTGCGTATGTGAATTTTCATGTTTGTAAACGCACCCACGACACAGGAATAAATCCTAGTGTGGGGCAAGGTTTTTTTTCAAACAAAAATTAAAAAAGTGATACCATTGTTGTACTTTTTAAAAACACAACATGCCGATAAGCCTGCACAAGTTCGTAAAAGATGAAAAACTCGAAATGTCATACTGAATTTTATATTTCTTTATCTTTACTTGCGATTAGAATGTTTTTTATTTCAAAAAATAATTACCTACTTAAATATTTTTACATTATTTGATATTTACTGAATTTTATGTCTATTTATCTTGTTAAATTTTGATAAGAAAGTGAGGTCAAGTTTACTCACTTAACCAAGCGCAAAGTTTTTAAATTAATAAGTATTTTGTATCCATAGGAAAAAACTAGAGACAAGAATTTTAAAGTTATTTGACAATGGGGGTCTATGGTATCATTTAATTTTGGAAAAGGGGTCTCTTGCCCAATATAATTTGGGAATCCCTGGTTTAAGATGTTTATTTTGGTGATTTTTTTTCTTTCTACTAGTAATCCGAATCTCTGAATATATTTTTATTTAAAAAATACATATACATTAATTTGTGTTCTGTGTGAGAAAAAAAAATCTATCAACGTGATAAAATGAAAGAAGGAAAATGGAACAGAAAGACGTGTTAAATCAAAACAATTATCAAAAACATCCTTGTTAATCTTTAATGAAGCATCTATAATCGGAATGAAAATTAAATCATGGTACAATTCTTCTATTTAAAAACACCTTTCACGATAAGTAATACGCATTAGTAAGAAAATTGTATCTAATCAACAACGGATATCGGTGCTGAGTGATAAGTAAATTCGTCAATTTCAAACTAAAATACGTAACGGAGGTAAAATAACATACATGGTTGACGTGCACAAGGCTATGTTATCTGTATTCATTCTTATTGAATAAAATACGCGCAAAAAAAAAACTATCTATATCATCACGCCAGCTCCCTCGCGGGGTAGGCAGAGAGTACAGAGTTCCAACAGGTTACAAAAAAAAACTATTGTAACAAAAAGAAATTATACAACGTAACGTAAACGATTTTGGCTTAGATTTTGTTTAAAACTGACAATGAGCGTGTTATTACCTATTAAGTGGTTTAATAAAATTAATTGATTTTTTAATATAATGTTGACAACACAATTTGTTATTTTCACGAACATGAATCATAATTTTAAAGTAGGTAATTAAATATCAGAACATCTATATATGACGGTATCAAATTCTCATTACATAGAAATTTCAGTTTTTTTAAAGGCGTGACGCAATTCATTTTTGTAGCCTTTAGAGGGGTCACAAGTTTTGTGCCTCACCAAACCATCTACAAACATTAAAAAAATAAGTGCAAGTAGGACTCGCGCTCTAAAGGTTCCGTACAGTTAATTTTTTAATTTTAATTAAAAATTAACCCTTAATAACGATTAAGTACCAAGGTCACCGACATAGCCCTCAGGATTAGCATGCTGAAGTGGCAATGGGCTGGCCACATAGCGCGAAGATCGGACGGGCGTTGGGGCAGAAAGATTTTAGAGTGGAGACCACGTATTGGCAAGCGCAGCGTAGGACGACCGCCTGCCAGATGGACCGACGATCTTGTGAAAATCGCAGGAAATCGTTGGATGCAGGTGGCATCGGACCGGTTACGCTGGAAAGCGATTGGGGAGGCCTATGTTCAGCAGTGGACAAGTATAGGCTGAAATGATGATGATGATGATGAACGATTAAGTACTGATGACTAAAAAGTGTCAATTCATTAGAATGTTAAATCATGGAAAATGCTTGTCAGCAAGCCAGAAAAAGGAAAAACTCTTAATTTCAAACCAGCCAGCTTCATTTATGTAACAAAGATCCACATAACGCAGAGCGCCGTAATATGGCACAATGATAATGGCTAATTGCACTTGAACCTTTGCCCTCTGGCCGACATTACCTTGATCAAGCTAGCGTGCGACTCCTACTACTCTCATTCCACTACTTTATAAAAGTACCCATTACATTTGTACTAGTTGCATACAGATTTCGTATAAACAAACGTCAAAATCAAAGAGAAAACTCTAATTTACCAAAATGACCACTTTAAACGCAACGGTAACGCCGTTTACCGCTACATTGCGTGCTATATTACCATTCCATTGACATACTCTCACCCAAACGACGTGATGCAATCCGGACATTTACTTAATTACCGCATCGCTGCGTGCATTATCACCGGCGGAGAGAGATGCATAGCCTCTGGGTACGGCGTCACGGCTACCAGATGACGCCACGAATAGTGAAATAGGGTCAGTGCTGTGTCGTTGATCCGAGGCGAGGAGACTGCGCGTAGCGGGGGAAGCGGCCGGCGGGCCCCCGCGTCCCGCGCCCCCTCCCCCCTTAGGCCTGTGCCCTCCCCAGGCCGCCGCGCGCCCCACCGTTCTGCATTCCGCACTCAACGCGAGGGCGAAGCGCACGCCCTGTTTCTTCGACCGCGTACGACGCGCCGCGCGCCCGCGGCTACACGACCGCCATGTTTGACGTTTTCGGCTCCGTGAAGGGGCTACTCAAGCTCGACTCAGTGTGCATCGACAACAATGTATTCCGTCTGCACTACAAAGGCACCGTGATCATCCTGATCGCGTTCTCGCTACTCGTCACGTCGAGACAATACATCGGCGACCCCATCGACTGCATCGTGGACGAGATTCCGCTCGCCGTTATGGACACCTACTGCTGGATCTACTCGACTTTCACGATCCCCAACAGACTGGTGGGCCGTGTCGGGAAAGACGTGGTGCAGGCCGGCGTGGCGTCCCACGTCGACGGCCAGGATGAGGTGAAGTACCACAAATACTACCAGTGGGTGTGTTTCGTGTTGTTCTTCCAAGCGATCCTGTTTTACGTTCCGCGCTACCTGTGGAAAACCTGGGAAGGTGGCCGTATTAAGATGTTGGTGCTCGATCTCAACTGTCCCGTGGTTGGCGAGGATTGCAAATCCGACCGTAAGAAGTTGCTCGTTGACTACTTCCACACAAACCTCCATACGCAAAACTTCTACGCGTTCCGGTTCTTCATCTGTGAAGTGTTGAACTTCATCAACGTCGTGGGGCAGATCTTCTTCATGGACTTCTTCCTGGACGGAGAGTTTTCCACGTACGGCAGTGACGTGGTGAGCTTCACGGAGATGGAGCCCGAAGAGCGCGTGGACCCGATGGCTCGAGTGTTCCCTAAAGTGACCAAGTGTACATTCCACAAATACGGTCCCTCCGGAACGGTGCAGAAGTTCGACGGGCTGTGTGTGCTGCCGCTGAACATCGTCAACGAGAAAATCTACGTGTTTCTGTGGTTCTGGTTCATCATCCTATCGATCCTGAGTGGTATTTCGCTGATTTACCGCATGGCCGTGGTGGCTGGACCGCGCGTGCGCCTGCACTTACTGCGTACGCGCAGCCGCCTCGCGCCGCGCGAGCAAGTAGAGTCGGTGGCGCGCAAGCTGCAGATCGGGGACTGGTTCGTACTCTACCAGCTCGGGAAGAACATCGACCCGTTGATTTACAAGGAGCTGATGGGCGAGCTGGCCGAGAAGTTCGAAGGGAAGGACACTGTGTAGGGGCGGCGGCGCTCGGAGCGGCCGCGTGTCGTATCCGCGGCCCGGCCCGGCGCCGCTACCTGTCCGCGCAGCGGCGGCCCACATTCCATTCCCCGTGGCCGGGACCGAAGCAACGACCTCCGCTAAGCCAACACTCCGGACTCGCTTTGTAACACTGACGCTACCGAAACTTAGGTGATATTCAAACGCAACAATTCGACTGAGCCGCGCCACCGGCGCGAGAGTGCATTTAGCGATGTCGAGACATGTTTAATGTAGTCCTAGATGTAGTTAGATCTCGTGCCTTCGTTTTTGTATTTTGTATTATTTGTGTGCGAGTGTATCATGTTGAAGGGACGTCTCATTGTGATATGTAATTATTATTAATCTAAATTAAGTGAGTAACGTGTACGAGATAGGACGTGTGGACGGCTGGCTTACTGCTGCGTTAAGATAGTTATTATCGATATGTCTTTGTTATCGAATGTTACACGATACGATATTGTATAAAGCAATAATAATGAACTATTAATTTTAAGATAATGACTAAGTACCTATTCAAAACAAAAGACAATATTATACCTAAACATAGTTCGTACTGATTTGTATGTTAACTTTTTTATATGGACAAAATGAACTACACGATCATGGTTGATATTTTCGGAATATATTTTACTGCCACATACATCTGGTCTTATTTTGATACGTTCCCCCTATCTCGGCGATGATGATTCAACTTTACACAAAGAAAAGAAAACAAAACTCTTTTGCTTTGTTCCACGATGCTGGAAAAGATTTAGGAGCCAGTGTAAGTACCGCCATCTAGCGATGACGGATGGAACTTGCAATATTTTCATAGATGGCACTATACTTAAAAATGTACAAAATATCCATGCAATGTAACTTCATTTGTTGGTTTTAAAATTATAACCTATGTATTTATTATTCTACATCACTACATGCATAAGTGAAATGTCTTTTATAAAAGGCATTTAATTTCATCCCAAATTACTTCAAAATATATATTTTACACGTTTACTGAACTGTGCAATTAAGTACCTTAATAATATACATTTACCTAATACTTTATATAAACAAGCTATTATTTTTGAGTATTTACCTTTACTAATATAAAACGTATCTGTTGAATTATTTCTATCTGTTGGTTAATAAAATCAAAGACGTTCTTAATTAACTCGCGGAATTAATCATATTATCACATCTTAGAATATAATTCACTATCGGCAACACCAAAAGGTAAGCCATTATTTATTCTTTTAACCGAACAATCAGCTACTGGCACTTCTCAAAAGTTCATTTAGATATGTTTTTAGTGTTCCGCATATGAAAAATTAAAGCAGATTTTGTTTTCTTCTGTCTGTGACTTTTTTACAGTAAAACAAATAATTTGGCGCTTGAAGGTAAACGTAGAATTAGATGCAGTGCCGTTAATCCAATACACTGGTTGGTTTATTCATGCGTTAAAGAAGTACGAATAGTTTATTCTATTTGCAATAGGCATAGATTGGGCATTTACATTTTTCTAGATATTTGGCAAATTATTTACAAGGAAATTTTTTAATTTCTTGACAAGGACATTTTCATAATAAGTAGGTGTGTAACCAAAAAGTTTACCTTTATTTAAAATGAAACGGTTTTTAAATGTGATAAAAAGATCGTAAAGGGTTAGACTGGTTTGATATTTTTGATAATCTAGCTGAATCTGGACGACAACTGAACTAAACTTAATATTGAAACAAACATAAGTAACACTTATTATGTAATGTTATATAGTATGTCATACGGTAGGTAAGTGTAAATAAATTGCATATTTTCTTACAAAAACAAAGTTCTCAATATCATAATTCACTGCATACGTTGCATATGTGGGACCAGTCTATATCAATCTTATAGCAAGCGCCCTCATTCTAAACAAACAAACTTAGCTCATTTGCGCTTGTAAAATATTTTTTAACTTAAACTGTCCTATAAGCTGTAGATAAGTATTTCAGGATGGAACCTTTTGTTTAAACAAAATAAAGGATCTAAACACAAACAATAAGACCTTTTTGAAACGAGGAGTGTGAAACAATTCACGTATCCATAAATATTTGGCGTCGTCGCCATGTTTGCAAGTATTACATAGACGCTGAGGGTTGCCAGTTAATAAAAATAATTTTATGTCTACGATTTTTTTTTTTGATAATAAAACATGCCACAGAGATACGCCCTAACACAGGCATACACCTGTGTCCTGAGACCAACATCATGGTTAACAAATGGACGCCTGAACGCGTGCGTTCCGTGCTTATTGCTTGTATTAAATATATAAACTTAGCCCTGTTAAGAAACTGTCCCACCGTTGGGCACGGCCGCCTCTAAAACTGAGAACATTTAGGCCATAGTTCTCCACGCTGGTCAAGTGCGGGTTGGCGAACTTCACACACCTTCAAGACACTTTGCTTCTGCTTTCCTTCACCGTTAAAGCAAGTGATAATTATTATTACTTTTAATATAGAGTGTCAGTATAGTTGGATGAAAACATTTAAATTCATTTTCTTTTGTTCCATAACTATGGATGTAAGTAATTTCCTGACTACACTTTTTTTCATTGTCTGTATTATTTATCCAAATATTCCAGAGATATGAAGTAAAATAATGAACACTAAGCAGAAGACGTGACACTCATTCTAAGTGAAACTACAATATAGAATCTGCTACGTAATTTAGCGTGAACGTTGGCCACACCTGCGCTAGCGCACACAATGTGGGTTCTAAGAAGAGGAGCGCTTACCTGCCAGAACAAACGGCGACCGACCGTCTCGTTATTGTGTTATGACAAATAATGGACACATTGTATTTAGTTTCTATGGCATTTTAGATAGATACCAGTTTTTACATAAGCAGAGGTTTACACTACAAAAATCTTAATAATAAAACAAAAGACATACATTGTGGCTACCTGATGACCAGGCTACATTGTCCCCCACAACAAAATGTAGATGGAAAAAATTGTAAAAATCCTATTTTAAAAGAGTAACCGTGGAGTTATCTGCCCTGATCCACAGACAAGGCATTCCGAAGTGGTGGTAAAGTCTTTCTTACTTTTTCGACGATTGTTAAATGCTACAACAGTTTACATGTGTAAAAAAAATCTGATAAAAGTATTTAATGGTTATACGTCAAAAGAGGAGCATATCCAATATACCACTTCAACACCATAACTAGGTCTCTCTCAAAAAGGCAATCATGATCGTGCAAACATTAGGTAAACGTTCTACATTTTCGCGCACATAAGAATATCTCTAACATATAATATAAAAGTGTAGTGGTCTACGTATACAGAAGCGCTCGAAGCGCTGTGCCACCGTGGTGTTCTTGGCAATCACCAAGGTTAAACAGCGTCACCTCAGCACCGGCTGTTGAAGACATAAAAAACGGCTTTTATCACGGCCCGGCATCTCCTTGCTTCGAAAGGCACGTTATGCCGTTGGACCCGGCTACCACTTGATTTGAGAGTCATTAAGCCAAGTTGAAAGCCTTATAAGCGGCTTGATAAGTTTCAACAGCAGTTGGCCGCAAACCTGCCTCCGCCAATCCGCACTGGATCCGCATGGTGGAGTATGGCCTAATCTCTCTTACCTCGATTTGTGAGGAAAAACCGAGTGTGTGTGAATGATGTACGCTGTTGGCCGCGAGGCCTTTACAGCTTCACCGGACTTAAAGGCGAGCGTGCAACCACTACGCTCTAGCCAGCCAGAAGGGCAAGAGGCGACATACTCGAGGGCGCCTCGAAGAGGCGCCCTCGGTTGGGACAGTCGCTGTAGAGGGACGGGTGCACTACTAAGTGCACCGGTCAACCGCCGGCTATGGGAGGGGATCTACTACTACGTCGTCGTCGTCGCCCGTATTCTGAGCGGAAAGAAGGGATGACAAAGCATGGGGGGGGTCGGTGAGAACATGTCGCGGCCGGCGGTGGCGGCAGGGTTCGGGGGGGAGATCGTAGTCGGCGGTGGCTACTATTAACGGATTCGCATGGGTAAATGCGTTCGCGAAGTGACGTGTTGACGCCTTTTTAATAAAGGCGCGAACAGGTCCGAGACCTAGATCGGAGTGGAGATCGACGTTCCGTACGAACCAGGGGGCTCCTACGGCTTTACGGAGGAAGCGGTTTTGAACCACTTGGAGTTTATCGATGTGAGAGGGGGCCGAATGCCCGAACACAATACACGCATAAGTCATGATGGGTCGAACGCAAGTTTTGTAAAGTGTCACCTTATTTCTATGGGACATTTTACTCCACTTGCAGATTAACGAATGGAGACGACCGAGCACAAAGGATGCTCGGTGACGGACCCGCTTGATGTGCGGGCCGAAGGACATGGTACTGTTTAGGGTGACCCCTAGATATTTGACCTCTTTGACCCAGGGAATGGGTCGGTCAAACATGGTCACTTGGCCGAGATTACTTTGAGGGCGGCGCAGGGAATGGCGCGGGGTGGCACCTCTGGAGAAGAACAACGCAGCGCTCTTGTCCGGGTTCACCTCAATACGCCACTTCCTGAACCAATTCCCTTGGGAATTGGCGGATGCCTGAAGGTTTCTGGTAATGAAACCCTTATTCCTATGCGAGACGTAGAGAGCGGTATCATCCGCGAATAGGGCTAGATGCGCCTTACTCGAACGAGGAATGTCGTTCGTGTAAAGGCTAAACAGGAGCGGAGAGAGAACTGAGCCCTGTGGGACTCCAGCACTGATGGAGTGGGAAGTGGAGCGCGTCATTTCGACGCGATAACGGAAGGCGCGATTCGACAAGAAGTCTCGTAAGATGAGCACGAGTCTGTCCGGCACACCCAATTAGTAGAGCTTGTAGATCAAGCCGTTGTGCCAGACTTTGTCGAATGCCTTCGCGACATCTAGGAAGAGGGCGCCCGTGTAGACGGGTTTGGTCTATTGAGACCGGAGAGGATGTGGTCCGTGATGCGGTGCACTTGGTGGACGCAAGAGTGTTTGGCTCGAAAGCCGAACTGCTCGTCGATAAGGATACCCCTGGACGTTATGAAGTCTTTGAGCCGCGCCAGAAGTAGGCGCTCGTAGATCTTGGCCAGGGAGTTGAGGAGACTGATAGTGCGGATTGACTATGGGACAATATAGTTTGATTTATTACATTATGTATATAAATAAACCACGTGAACGCGAGCCAGAGAGATCTGTAAGTAAAGAACCTGTTGGAACTATGTACCCTCTTACCTCCCCCGCAAGAGATGATGTAAATAGATAGATACACCGATAATCAAAAATATATTAGGTATACAATGACATGATCGTAACACACGAGTCACAATGGATGTAATTCGAGTTTAATTCGAATAGGAAGTAAACATGACGACGAACAACCAGGGCCGAGTCTATGATTAAATAGTACCTACTTATAAAATAGTGCTTTATCGGGGCCTGTCTGTGTGTGTGGACGGCGTTTTTTCTTTCATACTTCTCATCTGGGACATGTGAGGGAGGTCTGTAAGGAAAAAACCTATTGTTACACTTAATTCTCTTCCTCAAAGCATCGGCTTTTAAACTGCAGTCGTTACCGTGTGTTACGATTGCAGTTTGCCGTTTCTAAGAATCGAATAGCAGGATTACATCCTTTATATTATACAACAAAAATTTATGTAGTCACAAGTCATATCGATTGCGAACCGAGAAAAAAAAACAAAAATTTTTGTTTGTTTTTTTTTCTGGCCACATTGACATGTGCCCTCAGCTACGATTTTGCGCCATATCTCTCAGAGTCAAGAGCATAATATTATCATGTTGCTTTCCAGATGTATTTAACTTTCCGAGAGTCATAATTTAAATTGATGAAATATTATACACCCCAAACTCTAAAGATAGATATTTTACATCTATCTATCTATATCATCACGCCAGATCCCTTACGGGGTAGGCAGAGAGTACAGAGTTCCAACAGGCTCTTTCCTTACATACCTCTCTGGCTTCCTCTACTCTCATAGTTCGTCTCATACACGCTCGCCGGTTACGGAGACTCCTGACTTGTCCTTCAGATAAGACCCGGTCTATTTGGTTATGGTAAGATAGTCTAGGTCTTCCTAGGTACCTACATCCTTCCACTTTCGCATTGTATATCAGTTTTGTCATTCTTTCTTCGGACATTCTTTCTATATGCCCGAACCAACGGAGCATACCCTTCTATCTTTACACCGATATTTTACATACCAAATTAAATATTCCCCAAGTTTGAAAAAGGTGTACAGTTTAACTTAGACCTTTCTTGGATTTCTCCACCAATGTAATAAAACTATTTCCTCCATTATGCCGGGTACAATTCTAGACCCTGATGGTAAAATCCCTATGGAGTGCGACTAAAATTCACAAATAAAAAAAATCATATACACACACCAAGACAAGGATTTGCCACAAAAAGATTTGTTCCATATGTGGATCGAACCTGCAACAGCTCGACCCAAGGAGCGCAGCGGCCTATGATCTGAACACTAAGTCGTCAGTCATCTCCTTCTTACATACTAAAGTAACTCTATAAATCTATAAAAAACATCTTTTGTACGTCCGTGAGTAACTCATGATAGAACTAAAGATCACTTCACGATGTGGATTGTTTAAAATAACAACTATTCGATGTCAGTCAGCTGCTGAACGAGTTAAGATGTTTAACTGCCGTTTAACGATCGCAAGTTATGTGTTTATCGATAACATAACACCGACACAGGATACTGTAAAGCCGAGTTTTCACTTAGTGTTCCCAAAAGTTCTGAGGGGTAATTCTTCTAAAAAAAATCTACAAAAACCTAAACTTAACCGCCACTCAAACTAAAGCTCTTAGCTGTTTCCATGTTTCGTTAACGGCCGGTTTCCATATGTAACGCAAGGATAGATTTGCCTACTACGGATAGAATTTTGACATATTTTGTATGGAAAATATGTCATCTGTCAAAATTCTACGGACCGTAAGTAAATCTATACTTGAGTTGAATATTGAAACCGGTTTTAATGCTCAACTACAATCGCACATCGATCTATTGTTTTTTTTTTTATTCTTTATTGTACACATATATACACAATGAATCATTACATAGGATATTTTATGTACAAAGGTGTGCTTAACTCAAAATTGAGTATTCTTACAGCTAACCTGAGCGATAGAGAGATGACAAGTAGAGAGGACAGTAACAAGTGTACAATGGAATAAAAGTATACATAAATACACAACACATTACATACACATATAAGTCAACAAAATATTATAAATTAATATACCTATTTATCCCTACATAATATATATAAATAATTACATATAATAGTATATACCTACATATATAAATATATGATTCATGATGAAAGGAAATGCTCTTTAATTTTCCTCTTGAATACGTCCAGTGAGACGCTATCGCGTATAGAGTGTGGAAGTGAATTCCACAGCTGCACCGCGCGAACAGTGAAAGAACCATTATAAAGGCTAGAAGTGTGACGGGGAGTACAGAGAAGAAGAGAAGAAGATGTGCGGCAGGGCTTGCCCCTGGGGACTAAATATTCAAAGCGTTCCCTTAGATAAGATGGTGAATTAGGATTGTGAAGAAGAGAATAGAGTAGTGAAAGAGTATGAGTATCTCGACGACGTCGAATAGGCAACCACTTTAACTGCGCCCGAAATTCAGAGACATGATCGTACTTTCGGAGCCCGAAAATAAAGCGGATGCACAAATTCTCAAGGCGTTCGAGTTTATTGAGAAGCTCCTCCGTTGCGTCCAAGAAACAGACATCAGCATAGTCCAGAAGGGGAAGGAGAAGAGATTGAGCAAGAGTTATTTTAGTATGAAAGGGCAGGAACTTTTGGAGTCGCTTGAGAGACTGGAAGGACCAATAAATCCTTCTGCTTACTTCTGCAATGTGGACATTCCACGAAAGATGGCAGTCGATATAGACACCTAGATTTTTAGCACTTGTGGAATAGGCTATAGGAACTGAGTCGTAGAGTACCGGTGGAAGAGAATTTTGAACTAAGAGATTGAAGTAGTATCTGCTACCAATAATGAGAGCTTGTGACTTTGTGGGATTTACTAGCAGGCCAAAAGATTTAACCCACTCGTTAATTTTTATAAGATTATTATTGATAGCATCAACAGCTTCAGGAAGCTCATCTATTTTAAAATGACGATAAAGTTGCAAGTCGTCTGCGTAAAGATGATAGTATGAAGATAAAATTTTAGTGATAGCGTTAATAAAAACCGAGAAAAGAAGAGGGGAAAGGACACCACCTTGGGGTACGCCCGCAGTCAGATCACACCAGTCAGAGGAGACCTCATCGTAACGGACCGACTGCGACCGACCCCGAAGATAAGAATCAAACCATTTGATCACAGAAGAAGATAGATTAAGAGAGGATAAGATCCCTAGGAGGATGTCAAAATCAACTGAGTTAAAAGCACTGCTGAAGTCCAGTAGTACCAAAATTGTGAGGAGCTTGTTTTCCATGGCCAAACGGATATCATCTGTAATTTTAACAAGAGCCGTTACAGTCCTATGGCCAGGACGGAAACCAGATTGATATGGACTTAGCAGGCAGTTAGAAGAGAGAGATTGTTAGTTGCAGAAAAGGGCTAATTATGCCTTAGGTTTTGAAGAATGAGTTCAAATGGCTATAACTTGATTGCTTAACTTAAAAGCTTCAATTCTTTACGCTTACGGGCCTATAGATCGAAGGATTTAAGATAAATTACAACTTGATTAGTTTATGGACCGACGGATAGAAGGACAACGGTGGTACTATAAGGATTCCATTTTTTTACCGATTCTACTAAAGTTTTGTGGGAATCGCCGACGAGGCTAACGCAATGAAATTTTTTTAACATACAGCAACGATTACCCATTTATTTTATATTTTACTCCGATCTCGGTCTCGAACTTAATCGTGCCTTTATTAATAAGGAGACAACCCGATATTTCGCGAACGCGTCCAATCATAGGAATGCGCTAATCGTAGCCGCCGCCGACTACGTACCTAGCTCCCCTCCTATCAGCGGCTACTGCCGTCCGCGGTATGTTCTCACCGACACTCCTGATGCCCTTACATCCTTTCTTTCGGACACAGATAACGCACTGAGAATCAGACACCGACCTCGCGGGCGAGTTCGAAGAATCCCTTGCCCGCCAGCCGGTGCAGAGCACCACGGCGAGACACCTCTAGGGGGGAGGGACCCCATAGCGACTGCCCAAGCCGAGGCCGTTCCTCCTTGAGGCGCCCTAAGCAAGTTGCCCCTTTGCCTTTGTGGGTCGAGTGTAGTAGTTGCACGCTCGCCCTCCTGTCCGGTGAGGCTATAAAGGCCCCGCAGCCAACAGCGAAGATCATTCACACACACAAAGCCATTTATTTCAGTGCAGTATAGCATTGATTGAGGTATGTTTGTAAAATTAACAGAGTTGCCTTTTGTGCCGATGAATTAAGATTGATATGAATTAAGATATTGTAAGTTTATAGAATTGTCCCGTCCTCGTCCTCAAACAAAATTGTAAATGTTATATTGTAAATTAATATAATTGTCCTGTCCCTGTCCCCCAAATCAAAATCTTCGCTCGAAAGTGTAATGAAAACACGGCTTTAGATGGCGTTTATTTATGAGCTGTTTTATTGATCATTTGATTATTTTAATGAAGTTTAGACAACTTGGGGTGGATAACCTTTATCCCTGGCTTACATTTGGCCCAACACCTCGGCAGTGTCCTAAAATGAACATAAAACTGGCCAACGCGACAATATGAAGCTTACATAATTACTTTGCTAACTTTCTGCTCACCGCCATGGTTTACATTCCTGCACTTTGCAGTTTTATATTTATTTCTTCTCCTCTCTGCCCCCCCCCCCCCCTTACATTTTTGCACTGTCCAGTTATATCGACTTTCTTGTTCATTACCGGACTTTACATCCTCACACTCGTGAGTTTCATGTCAATTTCCCTGCTTCCCCGCGGTTTACATTTGAAGAAATGAACTTGAAACGAGCTAGGGATATTCTATACCATAACTTGTAAGATACTCTGTATGTCTCTGGAGTACCATGAAAAGATCATTTCACAAAGTTTCTCTACTCACTGTCGTGTGAGGGACCGGGATGTAATCCATAAAATAATCCCTTTAAAATGTCTGTGCCAGTGTGCTTTCTAACTACCTAGTTCACGATCAGTCTTTAGATCTTGTTCTCTAGATGTTTCCACGGTTAATTCTATCCCACTGCAGCTATAGTTACAATGTTATGTCAACTCAGCGGTGCATTCGCGTTGTCGGCAAAATTCGAATGTTTGTGCAATCGGCACGTAACATGGCGGCGGGCGTGATTTCGAGCCAAGTCAGGCACAGGTTATGATTCGTAGGGTTTTATTATCTCGCTGGAGCTAGGTTTGCGAAAACTTTAAAAATATACAATGGAAGTGTACATACCTCTGCCACCCCCGCTGGAGGAATATAGGCGTGACAGATAAAAATATAGGTATATGAACACGTTTCTTCTTATCATTTCGACGGCAAGCATGTGAATTTATAAAGAAGCGGCCCAGAACGTGGCCACTTAGACTGCACTGTCGGTGACATCCTAAGTCCTGCTGCATGCTGGTGTTAGGGCATGCAGAGCACGATGTAAGGTGGGCCATCGTAAGGGTTACACCGTACAAACATATCAGATTGGTATGAACACCACGGACAAGCTCACCTCACCTTACCTTAAACAGGTTTCAAGATATCTAGGTATAGTCTTAACATCAGCAATAAAAGATTGCAAAAAAACTTCAAAAAAGCAAAGGTGCCTTTTTATCAGCCAAAAGATGTCCACTGCAGGACAAACAGCGCCACAAGACAACAGGCTTTTTGGTGTACCCACGCATCTAGCTTCTAACCGCGACCTTCACAACGCCTTCACTCCAGAACTTTTCCACTTTAGGGTGGTTAGTTAATACAACTCTCTTCTCCTTCTCTCTCTTCCTTCTAGTAGTTAAATAAAATTTATCATTTTTCTTCCTCATTTCTTTATCTGTAAATGAGAGAACCATGTAGCCATTCACATGAATAGTTTAACTTGGTTAATTTAATTTAGACTCACCTGATACTACATTGTTCTCCTATACCCCACAACAAAATGTAGATGGAAAAATTGTAAAAATATTATTTTAAAAGAGTAACCGTGGAGTTTCTTGCCCTTCTTCTCCACAGGAATGACATTCCGAAGTGGTGGTAGAGTCTTTGTTACTATTTTGACGATTCATAAATACTGTAATGGTTTACATGAATAAAAAATATTCTGATTCTGATTCTGAACGTACCCGCAGACATGGGCCAGACAGGCCTCCGGCCTCCGACTAGGACAAGCCCGGAAAAGGAACAATTTTACTTAATATTATACATTTGAAAGTTTGTATGTTTGTTACTCAATCACGCTAGAACGGCTGAACAGATTTGGATGATATTTGGCACACACATAGTTTATTACCTGGATTAGCACAATGGATAATTTTTATCCCAAAAAATGTAAGCTTCCTGTCTAAAATCAACGCGGACGAAGTCGTGGACAGAAACTAGTTTTAAATTATCTGTGCTTGTGATTATTACCCGCTCTCAAAAAAGAAGGATGTTCTTAGATCGTCTGCATATTTTTTTATAGCTAGGTGCTCATAATAAATCCTATCCTACTAATATTTCAAATGTGAAAGTTTGTATGTTTGGATGACATTTGGCACATAGATAGTTTATTACCTGGATTAACATATAGGATACTTTTTATCCTGGAAAGATATTAGGTACCCGTCTAAAATCAACGCGGATGAAGTCGCAGGCATAAACTAGTATCTAATAAACTAAATTCCTTGAGCTCCTACTTATAAACATTAAAAACCTATATTCCCTTCCAAGCATTCCATACCATATCTTCTGTAGGACAAACATAGGTCTAAACTCACCTGTAGCGAGAATGTGTAAGGAATTGAATGAACTCCACAAGTCTATGCCTAATATCGACATCCACAATGAATCATACAGTTCCTTCAGAAAAGCAATAGCCTCTGTGAAGGCAGAATAATAGTATTTTATGGGCTCCTAGGTTTATGATATATCTGTATTACTGTATCCCTTTTTATTTTTTGTTTTGTTTAATTTAATTTTTATTATGTAGTTGTGTTACTTAAAACATAGCGTTGTAAGCAGTGTTGTGTATACCTGTAAGTGGCATATACACCAGAACTATTTATATTATTCGTGTTATGGACTAATTCTCATGTATATGTTGCTGGTATGCCTTAAAAATAAATAAATAAATATATATAATCCTTTAGTTAAATAAGTCCCTCTCTCTCCTAGGCAATTATTATTCCAATCTGAAGGTGGTCTGCCTTCTTAATTATCTTCTTCCACTTCGCTGTGTCGGACGTGTCGTGTTCGGAGGCATTGTAGATACACAGGTCTTTCTTGACCACATCTGCCCATCTTGTTTTTGGCCGCCTTCGGGATCTGGGCCCTGATAGGGTTAGATTGGTCGTAATATTACACCACATAATCGGGAGGTCTTCTCTTTATGTGACCATACCATCGGAGTCTACTTTCTTGTAGCTTATCAGCGATGTTGCGAACACCGAGACTCCCGCGAACGTACTCGTTGCGAATTTTATCGGGTCTCGTCACCCCGCACATCCAGTTAAATAAATATTAGATTGATAATTATAGGACGAGCTTATTTATAATTGCTACGTATTTTGAACATGATCTGGTAACCTGAACTGAGCGTGGCCGCTCGCAGGTGGTCAAGATTTCCTTGCTGTAATCTTTATGGTAACTTGGTAAGTCTCCATTGCGATCTCGGTCTTGAACCCATTCGCGGGTATATCAAAAAGGCGACAACCCGATATTTCGGGTACGTTTCCAATCATAGGAACCCGCTAATCGTAGCCGCCGCCGGCTACGAACTTAACTACCCTCCTATCAGCCGCTACCGCCGTCCGCGGCATGTTCTCATCGACCCTCCCGATGCCCTTACATCCCTTCTTTCAGATACAAATACCGCACACAGGGTCAAACACCGACCTCGCCAGGGAGATCGAAGAATCCCTTGCCTGCCGGCCGGTGCAGAGCACCACGGCGAGACACCTAGTATACGCCCTCCCCTATGGCGACTGTCCAAGCCGAGGCCGTTCCTCCTTGAGGCGCCCTTGAGCTAGTTGCCCCCTTGCCCTTCTGGCTCGAGCGTAGTGGTTGCACACCCGCCTTCTTATCCGGTGAAGCTGTAAAGACACCGCGGCCAACAGCGTAGATCATTCACACACACGGTGAGTATTGAAACCACATATAATTCTGTGATTTGAATACCTGCTAAGTTGCTCTGGATATTTCTGGAGTCATCAACTCTAAATAGGTAGTAAATTCAAGCATTGCTTACTTTGACTAAGTATGTTCGTCTATTTATTAAGCTTTTAACCGTTTGATTTAATAAATGCTACTATGCCCCTAGCGACCGCTTAATAAATCGGCAAATAAATAGAAATCGTTTATTAATTATATTAAATACATACAAAAAATTCTATCGCGTAAAGACAGGGCAGTACGGGCACAAAAATATTTGTCCGATAAATCCGCTTGTTGTCGTCCATAGAAATTATAAAATTGATAATCAACTGATATGAGTGGACCAGCATGCTTACACACTTTAATATAATCATCGCCACCCAATCAATCTTCACCTATTGCTGAGTATTCAGGTGCTATTGTATTGTGCCAGCTACATGTAGTTCTTTCCCACAACATATATCTTGTAGTAAGTCTCTCTTTCCGGAAACACCAAGCCGAAGACGTGCAGAGAACCGGGAAAACCCGTAAGGAGTAACGGAATCTCGTTTCGGAGGCCCAGATGCGCTTTGGGTTACACACATTGGAGTAAGTAACCCCTCGCTTGGGCGCTTTTTCAGCGCGCTTTGCCGAAACGCTGTAAGCGCTCTTCAAAAAAATGTTCTGTTAGCCGTTTGTTAAATTCCAGTGCTTAATTAACGCGCGTCGAAAAATCGCTCGTGCGAACGTGTCTATTTTTTGGTTTTAACTCGTCCGGCATCCTCGTCGCTTCTATTTAAACACCTATCCGATACGATAACGTCGGAATGTCCTCTAGTTAATTGCTTTTAACGACTGTGATGTAATAGTTACGTGTCTGAAGTCTTAAGGTCAATGTGAATAGACCTATAGATACGTAAGTTAGTTTGTACTACTATGAACAAAAGTATTTGTAGTAGGGGGCTTTTGCCACTATACTGGTCCAGTTGCTTATTAGATTGTCACATCAATGCATTATTCGTTTATTAGGATAGGACCTATAAACTTATTTTCATTTTAAGATCTAGGAAATTAGTGGAGGTATGTCTGAATCCCCTTTATACAAAATCTAATAATAATCAGAGGAAAGAATGACAAAACAGATATACAATGTGAAAGTGGAAGGATGCAGGTACCGGGGAAGACCTAGACTATCTTACCACGACCAAATAAACCGAGTCTTATCTGATGGAAAAGTCAAGAGTCTCCGTAACCGGCGAGCGTGTATGAGACGAACTATGAGAGTCGAGGAAGCCAGAGAGGTATGTAAGGAAAGAACCTGTTGGAACTCTGTACTCTCTGCCTACCCCGCAAGGGATCTGGGGTGAGGTTATAGATAGATAGATAGATAATAATAATCACTATAAAAATGCTAGTAAGTTTTCATTTTGATTTTTGAAAAGCATTCTATTTATTCCTTTAAAACTTTAACACCGTCGCGCCTATATTGCCCAAGTGGGGGTGGCAGAGGTGTACACTAATCTCCGACCGAAGCTTCGGGTTCGGCTTTGGTCACCTTCGGCCAAAAATACCGCCTTCGGCCAATCCTTCGAAGGTTTCCAGCAAGCACCGAAATTGAACGATCTATTAGGATTTAGGACTTACGAATGCTTTTAAGTAATTAAATATTATAAATAATATTATTCTAGTGTTATTATTTTTAAACCAATTGTAGGTATTTTTTATCATCTAATTAAATAAAGTCAACATAAATTTTTATAAATTTAGCCAATCATGAACAAAATTTCTTAGTAAAACTATTTTTTCGGATTTTATCGCGGTTTATTTTGATTTTTAAGTTCCCGAAACCGCGATAAATTCCGAAAAAATAGTTTTATTTCATGTGTAATATTCGCGTAAATCTAAGAACTCAAAATTTCTTAGGGTTCGGCCGAAGGTTTTGGCGATGACCTATTAATCGGCTTCGGCTTCGGCCAAAAATCGACCTTCGGTCGGACACTAGTGTACACCCTCTTTTCGCCGACGATGTTGGGTCCCTTGTAATAGAGGACGAGCCTACAACCATATGGCTGTAGGCTCGTCGGGACAATTCCAGACTCCGAACTAATACCGGGAATTATTTCCTCGTGATCGCAAAGCACATTATTCGCCACTAGACCAACGAGAGGCCACCTTTAAAACTTGATACTTTATATTGAATCACTACAAATGTTAGCCTTTACCTTAACTTAGATTAGACATAGAACCTATATGATTCAATAACTTGACATAAATGACTTCATGTCCCTTCCAGCACGCCGAAGCGTTAAGCTGAAATAAGTACCCAAACATATTTGCTCCTTTTTTGATATACTTACGTAAATATACCTAACCGTAGCTAACAACTGAAGAAATTAGTTTTAAATTCTATCTATATCATCACGCCAGCGCCCTCGCGGGGTAGGCAGAGAGTACAGAGTTCCAACATGTTCTTTCCTTACATACCTCTCTGACTTCCTTCACTCTCATAGTCCTTCTCATACACACTCGCCGGTTACGGAGACTCTTGACTTGCCCTTCAGATAAGACTCGGTCTATTAGGTCATGGTAAGATACTCTAGGTCTTCCTCGGTACCTACATCTTTCGCATTGTGTATTCGCATTGTATATCTGTTTTGTCATTCTTTCTTCTGACATTCTTCCTATATGGCCGAACCAACGGAGCATACCCTTTCTCATCTTTACGCCGACACTATCTTAAATACCTACCCGCTTTAAATTACTACTAGTTTGAAATTAGTACTAATAATAATAATAATTTATTGGGTTGGTAATATTTATTAATATTAATGTTAGTATATTTGCATTAAGAATTATTTGAGCTTACAACCCGATACCCAAGATGCTTGATTATTTGACTTCATCCAGCGCTCAAGCATCGGCGAGTTTCAATGCTCAACTAATGTTCTCAGGAAGCCATTGATACTGCCACGCACGCCATGCAGCATGGATGCATGCATGATGCATGGCGTGCGTGGCAGTGCGTGGCGTGCGTGGCATCGCTTTTGCATGAACTAAAGCTATCCGTACGGGCCTCGGCAAATTTGCCAGATGCACTACAAAATCGTGGCAGCCCCATTAGCACCCTGAAAACCTGTTATATCGGCGCAAGTTGCCATAAGCCCTCTACGTATAGTTAACCCACAGGCTACACGTGTAAAAGGACTGGCAGTATGCCTTGAATAAAGTTATTTTAACGTTATCAGTACATCGTGCAAACCTGCGAGCCACCATGTTACACTTATTATTGTACAAATCATTACTCAGATGCCAGCTAGAATATGCTACAGTTATTTGGAATAATTTCTTTATAAAGTACAAAGAGATTATAGAGCGGGTATAACGAAAATTCCTTCGATATCTTAATTATAAGTTTTGTCACTCAAGAACTTCATATGATATACTTTTAAATAAGTACTCACTCCAAGCCCTCTGCGCAAGAAGACTGCTCTTGGATCAAACGCTTTTGTTTAATATCTGTCACAATAGTTTCGACTGTAACCAAATTATAATTCAAATATATCTCCGTATTCCAAGTCGTTCAAAACGAATACGTGAAACTCATCCGCAATGTCCTTTCGCGCCAAAAAGATGTCGTACTATTGCTGGTGAACGCGCTCCTTTACGACGCATAATGAAATCACATAATGATCACTTTGCCGATATTGATATATTATACAAATTAAAGAGACGAGGAGAAGACAACCCCCCTTCAGCCCACACTTCAGTCTTCACTCATCCGAAAGCGAGATTAAGTCTGCCCATCACACAAGGTTCTTCTGATTATATCTGGTATATCTAATGACCTCAGGTCTTTTTACTGCTGAGCTGAGCTGAAATTTGGCAAACGTATGTAAGTTCGTTGACAATGCAAAAATACGGTACCATGGAGTTGGTTCAATGATGAATTCGGAAGGTGGCCATAGGAACATGTGAACTATATGCGTAACCCCCTCGTGCTTAGACTCGTTAGATTGGTATTGTCAAGTACTATACATCCAGATAGTGTTCAGGGTCAGATGATGAAGCCGAAAGTTAGCTAACAAAAGTACCCATCTACTCAATATAACCCCACCGTGTTAGGGATCGTTTAGACCCAAATAGTGTCCAAGGTTTGATGGACTCGGAAGGAAGGCACAGGAACCCCTCAACTAAGCAACATATCTTCGTTGTATTATTCCTATAAAAGCTTGTTTTTAATTAATTAAAATTTATAATAAAATTTTAAAAATTAATATAAAAAAAGTTGGCTTTGGTTGGATAAAACTAATTTGAAATAAGACCACGCTCATTGTGCCGACAAATAAGACGACGGACAATAAGATCAAATGACAATAAGACCGGACAATAAGGGTCCAGGTCAAATAATATTTTTATTTTAGTTTATTGACTCACCAACAATAGATTACACATATACAAACATAAAACTTAAGCCACTACATTCATAGTGTATCCATCTATTACAGGTGTGCACAGCGTGCTCTACAAATTGATGTTAGTAGTCTAGATTAATTTAAAACTATATAAGGATATGTCAAGCATTAAGAAGAACAACTAGTATATAAAATTATATAATAAAATTGAAATGGTATTAATATTTATAAATTAGTATATGAATAATAAAAAAGAAATTAATTGACAAAAAAAAACGAATTGAATAAATTATCTAATTATTTAACTATGCAGCTTTATATATTGTGCTGCAGAACTTATCCAGTGAGTCAGCATGCAGGTCATATAGATCACTATTTTTATTAATTAGTTTTCAAATCCTGGGAACGGCTGAGTTAGCACCCAGAACTGTTCTACGAAGCGGTGGATACAGTGGGGTTATTGGATGGCGAAGATATCTAGCGGGGACGCAAAACCGGGACTTACTCAACAATTGGGGACAGTCAATTTTGTGATGAAGTAGCTTATCTAATATCCTATGAACTTCAGTGTGCGTATCATCTTTATGCGGATGACCTTCAGCTTTACTCACAAGACAGTACTGATCAAATCTCTTACACTATTAGCAAATTAAACCAGGATCTGAGGGCTATCAAGAACTGGTCTGACAGTTTCGGAGTGACTGTTAACCCGGCTAAGTGTCAAGCTATTCTTGTAGGAAGCTCTAGAACTATAAGCAAAGTAAATATTTCGACTCTGCCGTCACTTATATTCAATGGTACAGTTATACCCTTTAGTTCTAGTGTCAAAGATCTCGGCTTGCACATTGACAACACACTTAGCTGGCAAACCCAAATCACAGCCGTCGGTCAAAAGGTCACCGGGAAGTTGCGATACCTGTATCGCTTTAAAAACCTACTCCCCTCTAGCACGTATGCAATGCTTGTGAAGTCCTTAATCCTTCCTATATTCGACTATGGTGATGTGTGCTAAATGCAGATCATCTCAACAAACTCGACCGCCTTCTAAATAACTGCATTCGATTCATATTTAATACTAGGCATGCCTTTTAAGTTCTGTCGTTTTCATATTTCCCGGAAATTTTGAATTTGTAACTGTTCTATATTCGAATGTGTTTAAATTTTGAATCTCAAAACAGTTGAAAGTATTAGGATTAATGCTATTATTTAGTCACAGCGTCGATTGGAATCTATCAGGTTACGTACAAAAATGAATCTTTCTAAGGAAAATGTTCGTGCAATAATTTTCTACAACTTTAGAAGAGGCCTGACACGGCTTCAGTGTTTTGAAGAGCTAACATCTGTGTTCAATGATGAAACCCCATGTCTGCGGACTGTCGAACGCTGGTATTTAGAATTCCAGCGTGGACATACTAGTGTTAGTGACAAATCTCGCGAAGGACGCCCAAAATCCGCTTTCACTGAAGATAACATCATTGCTGTGAGACAACTAATTCTCAAAGATCGTCATGTGACGTATCGAGAGATAGAGGCTCTATTAGGCATCTCAGGGACAACCATTCAGAAGATCTTGCCTGAAGCGCTTGTTGTGAGAAAGCTAGTTTGCCGTTGGATACCGCATCTGCTTTCCGACAATCACAAGGCGGCCCGCGTCAGATGGTGTAAGAAAACTCCGCAAAGGTTCAACCGAGGAGAGTCAAATCACGTCTACGACATCATCAGTGGTGACGAATCTTGGATCTATGCCTACGATCCTGATTCCGAACAACAATCTACAATCTGGGTCTTTCAAGACGAGCCAAAGCCGACTAAAGTTGTTCGTTCTCAAAGCACTTCAAAGAAGATGCCTAAGGCCTGCCGGCCACGTTCGTTGGAAAAACCAGCCATGTTGCGACTATTGCACTTGAAGATTGTAGAACGGTTAACGCAGAGTGGTATACCACAGTTTGTTTACCACAAGTCATCGCCGAACTTCGAAAACTAACTCAAAGCGACGCATCATCCTGCACCACGACAACGCATGCTCACACAGCGCTCGTCAAACGATTAAGTATTTGAAGCAGGAAAAAGTAGAAATTCTTGACCATCCTCCATACAGTCCTGACCTAAGCCCTAACGATTTCTTTATATTTCCTAAAATTAAGAAAAGTCTTCGTGGTCAAAGGTTCCAGTCCGGTGAAGAAGCAGTCGACGCTTTTAAGTCAGCCATTTTGAATACTCCCACTTTAGAGTGGAATAAATGTTATAATAACTGGATTGAACGAATGGAAAGGTATATTAAGCTACGTGGTGAATACTTTGAAAAACAATAAAAAGTACTATAAGGTTCTAGTTGTGTTTTTTTCTTCAAACTACAAAACTTAAAAGGCATGCCTCGTATACGTAAATTTGACCATGTATCTGAGTATCGTTCCCAACTAAAGTGGTTGCTAATTCGCAAGCGCAGGGCTCTACGGACACTGACAATGGTATTTTCTATTCTTTCCTCTCCTGCTTCGCCTGATTACCTTTCCTCCCATTTTCAATTTCTATGCTCTAATCATGATAAACATCTTCGCTCTTGTAATAATCGTCTTCTTTAATGCCCTTCTCACCATTCTAATTTTATACACTCTTCTTTCTCTGTTAAATCCATTATGCTATGGAACGCACTGCCTCAGGATTTCAGGATGGCCACAAATCGCTCGTCTTTTAAAAGTAAAGTACAGGATTATCTTCTCAAAACTTTAGCAGAATGATCTCAATTTTAATTTCATTTGTATATATGTGTATTTATCCATATCTATGAATCTTCTTATATTTTTTCCTATCTCTTTATTTTTATCTTCTATGGATTTGCACCTACTTCACTAGTTTTTTCATCGCCCTAAGGTAGAATGGTAGAGAATACCTCAGGCATTAAGTCCGCCTTTGTACCTGTAGTGCATAAAGCATTAAATAAATAAATAATAAAATAAATATAGGAAAAGAGAGTAGATAAAGTTTCTGCGTTTCTCCAATGACCACCATCTTAAAGTGTAGCACTCTAGCTGCATACGAGCGAGATTTTTTAGCTATGCCGACAGCATACGCAAGGTGCCAGAGGAACTTCTTTTGTATTCTCTCTAGTCTCAAGCTGTGTGCGGCGTAATGTGGTCTCCATACCGTGCTGCATAATATATGACACGAACACTTCGTCCTACCTAGGATTCAAATTCAGGACCTAGAATTCAAATCAGGTACACATTGTACGGTGTTTCAGTCATTTAAAATGTCCTAGATAAAGCACACGTGATGATACTGCCCGCATGGACGCTGAACCAATATCTACCAATAATGATAACAATCATTCCACTCGACTTTCCAGTGCTCTTTGATAAGTAAATGACCTTTGGGAAGTCAATTATAAAATTTGAATAACTTCTTTGAACCGGTCTAAAGAGTGGAATAATTAATATTAAACTACTTGTGTGTGTGTGTGTGTGAATGATGTTCGCTGTTGGCCGCGAGGCCTTTACAGCTTCACCGGACTTAAAGGCGAGCGTGCAACCACTACGCTCTAGCCAGCCAGAAGGGCAAGAGGCGACATACTCGAGGCGCCCTCGGTTGGGACAGTCGCTGTAGGGGGACGGGTGCACTACTAAGTGCACCGGTCAACCGCCGGCTATGGGAGGGGATTTACTACTACGTCGTCGTCGTCGCCCGTATTCTGAGCGGAAAGAAGGGATGACAAAGCATCGGGGGGGTCGGTGAGAACATGTCGCGGCCGGCGGTGGCGGCAGGGGTCGGGGGGGAGATCGTAGTCGGCGGTGGCTACGATTAACGGATTCGCATGGGTAGATGCGTTCGCGAAGTGACGTGTTGACGCCTTTTTAATAAAGGCGCGAATAGGTTCGAGACCTAGATCGGAGTGGAGGTCGACGTTCCGTACGAACCAGGGGGCTCCTACGGCTTTACGGAGGAAGCGGTTTTGAACCACTTGGAGTTTATCGATGTGAGAGGGGGCCGAATGCCCGAACACAACACACGCATAAGTCATGATGGGTCGAACGCAAGTTTTGTAAAGTGTCACCTTATTTCTAAGGGACATTTTACTCCGCTTGCAGATTAACGAATGGAGAAGACCGAGCACAAATGATGCTCGGTGACGGACCCGCTTGATGTGCGGGCCGAAGGACATGGTACTGTTTAGGGTGACCCCTAGATATTTGACCTCTTTGACCCAGGGAATGGGTCGGTCGAACATGGTCACTTGGCCGAGATTACTTCTAGGGCGGCGCAGGGAGTGGCGCGGGGTGGCACCTCTGGAGAAGAACACCGCAGCGCTCTTGTCCGGGTTCACCTCAATACGCCACTTCCTGAACCAATTCCCTAGGGAATTGGCGGATGCCTGAAGGTGTCTGGTAATGAAACCCTTATTCCTATGCGAGACGTAGAGAGCGGTATCATCCGCGAATAGGGCTAGATGCGCCTTACTCGAACGAGGAATGTCGTTCGTGTAAAGGCTAAACAGGAGCGGAGAGAGAACTGAGCCCTGTGGGACTCCAGCACTGATGGAGTGGGAAGTGGAGCGCGTCATTTCGACGCGATAACGGAAGGCGCGATTCGACAAGAAGTCTCGTAAGATGAGCACGAGTCTGTCCGGCACACCCAATTGGTAGAGCTTGTAGATCAAGCCGTTGTGCCAGACTTTGTCGAATGCCTTCGCGACATCTAGGAAGAGGGCGCCCGTGTAGATGGGTTTGGGTCTATTGAGACCGGAGAGGATGTGCTCCGTGATGCGGTGCACTTGGTGGACGCAAGAGTGTTTGGCTCGAAAGCCGAACTGCTCGTCGATAAGGATACCCCTGGACGTTACGAAGTCTTTGAGCCTCGCCAGAAGTAGGCGCTCGTATATCTTGGCCAGGGAGTTGAGGAGACTGATAGGGCGGTAGCTCGCGGGGAGATTGCGAGGTTTGCCGGGCTTGGGAATGCCTATGACGTCCGCCTCCTTCCACTTAGCGGGGAAGGTGCAGTTCGCCATGGCGGCGTTCAATATGGCCACTAAGAGGCAGATGAGTTGGGCGGGCAGGCATTTCAGAACGCGATTCGAAATGCCGTCAGAGCCGGGGGCTTTTTTAGTTTTGAGACCCATAATTAGATCTTCGACCTCCGTTTGGGTGATAGGAGGTAAGGAATCGACGGGGGGGAGGGATGCCCTGCGCTCGACTTCCCTGTCGACCGCGTCGACGTGGGACTGGTCGACGGATTGAGAGCTGGGGGCGCACTGGCTCTAGAGGGAGTCGGCGAGAAGCTCGGCCTTTTCGTCGTCGTCGAAAGCTGGGGGTGCGCCTGAAGGGCGGGTTAAACTATTTCATCATCATCATCATCATCATCATCTCAGCCTATACTTGTCCACTGCTGAACATAGGCCTCCCCAATCGCTTTCCAGCGTAACCGGTCCGATGCCACCTGCATCCAACGACTTCCTGCGATTTTCACAAGATCGTCGGTCCATCTGGCAGGCGGTCGTCCCACGCTGCGCTTGCCAATACGTGGTCTCCACTCTAGAATCTTTCTGCCCCAACGCCCGTCCGATCTACGCGCTATGTGGCCCGCCCATTGCCACTTCAGCTTGCTAATCTTAACGGCTATGTCGGTGACCTGTACAAATTTCAATAATATTATTTCCACCATGGAAGCATAACGAACAAAATAACACAGAATCACGCGTATTACTTACTATCCATCGTTCGAACCGCAAGTACTTTCAGTTTTTACTTAATTTTTCAATTTTCAGAGCAACTTTTTTAATGTTCCTTTCCCTAAAAGTCTTACTCAGAATATTAAAACATTTAAAAGAAAGCGTCTAATTTTGAAAACTAGATTTTTCTGAGTTAATCTTATATGTAGTTACGAACGTACGCATATGATACTCGCTACCTTCGTACACAACGTGCATAAAAATCTTACCAACCCACGTCTATCTATCCATATGATCACGCCAAATACAGAACATTGGAAGAAGCCTACGTGCGTACAGTGGACTAATTTGGAATCATAATATACACAACATAATTAAAAACCAACATTTGATACTGCCAGACACTATCCGTGTGTGTGAATGATGTACGCTGTTGGCCGCGAGGCCTTTACAGCTTCACCAGACTTAAAGGCGAGCGTGCAACCACTACGCTCTAGCCAGCCAGAAGGGCAAGAGGCGACATACTCGAGGGCGTCTCTTCGAGGCGCCCTCGCTTGGGACAATCGCTGTAGAGGAACGGGTGCACCACTAAGTGCACCGGTCAACCGCCGGCTATGGGAGGGGATCTACTACTACGTCGTCGTCGTCGCCCGTATTCTGAGCGGAAAGAAGGGATGACAAAGCATCGGGGGGGTCGGTGAGAACATGTCGCGGCCGGCGGTGGCGGCAGGGGTCGGGGGGAGACCGTAGTCGGCGGTGGCTACGATTAACGGATTCGCATGGGTAGATGCGTTCGCGAAGTGACGTGTTGACGCCTTTTCAATAAGGGCGCGAATAGGTTCGAGACCTAGATCGGAGTGGAGGTCGACGTTCCGTACGATTCAGGGGGCTCCTACGGCTTTACGGAGGAAGCGGTTTTGAACCACTTGGAGTTTATCGATGTGAGAGGGGGCCGAATGCCCGAACACAACACACGCATAAGTCATGATGGGTCGAACGCAAGTTTTGTAAAGTGTCACCTTATTTCTAAGGGATATTTTACTCCGCTTGCAGATTAATGAATGGAGACGACCGAGCACAAAGGATGCTCGGTGACGGACCCGCTTGATGTGCGGACCGAAGGACATGGTGCTGTTTAGGGTGACCCCTAGATATTTGACCTCTTTGACCCAGGGAATGGGTCGGTCGAACATGGTCACTTGACCGAGATTACTTCTAGGGCGGCGCAGGGAGTGGCGCGGGGTGGCACCTCTGGAGAAGAACACCGCAGCGCTCTTGTCCGGGTTCACCTCAATACGCCACTTCCTGAACCAATTCCCTAGGGAATTGGCGGATGCCTGAAGGTTTCTGGTAATGAAACCCCAAGGAGCCAACCGCGATAGTTCGCGGTGTGCCCCTTGGTGCCGCAGAGGACGCAGCTGGGGGGCTCGGCCGCCGTCTCCTTCGAACGGGCGCACTGGGACGTCGCGTGGTCCCCGATGCACTTCACGCATCGAGGGCGCGCGTGACAATTACGGGCAGAGTGCCCGTATAGCTGGCAGTTGTGGCACTGCCCGGGCGTGCCACGTTTGTGGGGGGCCTCCACGGAGAGGCCAGAGATATGGCACACGGCCTTCAGGTCGAAGACCCTACGGCCGGACTCGGTGCGGTCGAGGACGACCAGCACCATGTCGTAGGCCTCCTTGGAGCGCCCATTGACCATTCTGTGCACCTGGCGCACAGGAAGGTCCTGGGACTGGAGGTCGGCTTTAATGACGGCGGTGTCCAGCTCCCTAGGGACACCGCGGATTACTACCCTGAGCTCCCTTTCCTCCTCCAGGGTGTAAGTGTGATATGCGATCTTGTTCGGTCGCAGGAAAGCGGATAGCCGTCGGTGGTCGTCCGAAGACGCCACCTTGACGGCTATGCCTTGCGCGATGGAACGCGCGTGCGTGTAATTTATTTGGCGATTGTAAATCGCCTTAGAGATGCGCTCCCAGGCGCTCTTGTCTTGTCTGAATGACAAGCGGCGGGGGAGTGATGTTCGGACGTGCGGGGCGCGCGAGGGGGGAGGCCCTCGCGGCCGCGTTGGGAGACGGAGACGGCCGGGGGCCGGAGGGGCCGGGAGAAACGGAGAGGATCCCGGCCTTCTGAATCTTGGGAGGCGGTGAGTCGCGCGGTTTACGCGCCCGCTTCCCATTCGAAATGGGAATGAAGTCGTCCTCCGACGAGAACGACGGGGACGACGGGGACGGGGACCGGGCGGGGGCGGCGCGTCTCGCGGACGCGCGCTCGACCTCCATATCCGAGTCCGAGAGAGGCTCGGACCCGCATGGCGAGACGGGGCGGTCGGCGGGGGTCTGGGGCGGCCTAAACTTTCACCAGATGTTTCAATGGTCTAAAATGCGAGAGGCATATATATCAACGGCCTACTAGAATAATTTTCATAGCAACAAATCTTAGTCTGACATGAAGCTAAAATTACTTGGAGGGAGTCATACGACGTTGCCGCTCCGCCGGCCATCGTTCAACACATTGTCTTTTTTCTCTCTCAATTACACGGTTCACCATTTTGAGTGAATGAGAAAGCTATTGTAAGGTTGGTAACGTCGCCCTGTACGTGTGCTTGGTTGCTTGTTGTGACCTATGCTTAGGCCATAACAAATGCGCCCCGTCCGTTTCAACGGTTAAAATATAAATGAATATCATTGTGATAACTAAATATACTTTAATATAGTGAAATTATGTCGTGTTACGCTGTATTTTGTCAATCAAGGACAACCAAAGGAGGAGTGAAAAATCCTGAATTATCATTTCACTCGTATGTATTTATTGCCTCTTATTATATTATAGGGAAATTTCACACCAAAATTATGGATTTAACATTAAAGATATATATGACTTCATATAATTAATATACGCTGATAATAAACTCTGAGTTTAAAGCTTTAATTTATATTTCATATATGCATTATTTTACGCTTCTCCACTAGTTAAGTTTAGTTTTTATTGCTTTCCATAGTGTTTATAGATGGTTAAAACATTAATATTGTACAATTATGGACCCTGTCGGGCGCAGCAAAGTTAGGAGAGAGGAAGAGCGTCGATTATCTCACTTGGGATCATTATAGAATATATTATATAAAATAATCTACATTTTTTTATTACTATTATTCATTATATTTGTTAGTTTTTCATTATTATATATTATATTTTATTTATTAATTATTTTAAACTTTATTTATTCTTACTTATAATATATTATCGTCTATTAATTTTAATTAAAATTTATCATTCAGATATTCATCTATAGTGTAGTAGAAATTGTTTATTAAAAATATCTTTAACTCCTTTATAAATGTAGAGTATTTATTATCTTCTTTAATGTATTCTGGCAATTTATTATAAATTTTGATAGACATCACAAAAGGGCTAGAAGAGTGCATTTGTATTCGTGAGTTTGGGAGGTTTAATCTATTTTTGTGTCTTAAAGTATATTTTGTAGGCAGGTCGTCGCATCTTGAGTAAAAGTCAGAATGTTTACGAACGAATTTCATTATTTCAAAGATATATATACATGGTAGCGTTAAGATTTTTAAATTTTGGAAGTAGGTTTTGCAACTATCTGTCTCCTGTATATTGGCTAAGATCCTAACTAACTTTTTTTGGAGTGTGAATAGAGTTGGCGAATCTGTGCCATTCCCCCATAAAGTTATCCCATATGTAAACCACGAGTAAGCGTATGCATAATATGTGATAAGAGCTGTTTGCAGATCAGTAGTAGCGATCAACGGATTCAACGATTGACTTAGCGACTTAAAAGCAATAATTGGGTACTAGCGACAGTAGTACTAGTGTGTGTTTAGTACTTGTGTGTAATTGCATTCGACTGACCGTTTTGTGCGTAAAGTGCCTATTCAATAAATGAACATATTTACTATAGATTCTCAGGTACCTTAAGATTTTTTTAATCATGAATTGTCTTTTACGTCTATAAGGCCTGCCCTAGTAATCACTTCCCTATTAAAGTACACTAACGCAGATCCACAAACTCACACATAAAATTAATACGCTGCCTCAGCGATATGCGCAGACCATACATCCTAAGTTCATGACTAACGTGACAATGGGCGTGCCCCAGGGTTCGATTCTCGGTCCATTTCTATTCCTCATATATATAAATGATTTACCCTACTATGTAGGGGATAATCAGGACATTGTGCTGTTCGCGGATGATACATCTCTATTATTCAAAATTAAAAGACAGCTGCTTAATTATGACGATGTGAACAGTGCACTGCCAATGGTTGTTCATTGGTTCAACACGAATAATCTTCTCCTTAATGAGAAGAAAACAAAATGTATTAAATTCACAACGCCAAATGTAAGACAGGTTGCAACTAGTGTACAAATAAATGGCGTGGATTTAGACCTTGTAGAGTCGACTTTATTTCTAGGTATCACTATTGATGCCAGATTACAATCGGGTCCCCATATTGATCAATTATCTGGTAAATTAAGCTCAGCGGCATATGCGGTAAAGAAAATTAGATTACTAACTGATATTGAAACAGCTAGACTTGTTTATTTCGCTTATTTTCATAGTATTATGTCATATGGCATACTACTTTGGGGATGCTCTGCAGAACTTAATACCATCTTTGTTCTCCAGAAAAGGGCTGTTCGAGCGATTTACAACTTGGCCCCGAGAGCTTCTCTTAAGGAAAAGTTTAGAGAGATAAATATTCTAACTGTTGCATCACAATGTATATATGAAAATCTTCTATATGTTAAAAAAAAAGATTGTGTGGTTTTATCAAACCACGGTAAAAGTAAAACATATTGGCCTTGGCTGCTCTGGCGAGCGCCTTTCACTTTATCCCTACTCCGCGGCCGACCGTCACGCGACATGCAACACACAGACCAAAAAGTTTGAGACACTTTAAAAATATCAGTAATTTTGAAAAATATAGCGACATTCATCATGTAAATACACGGAACAAAGATGATCTTATTGTACATTCCACTCGCCTCCACAGAATTAGTAATTCTTTCATGGGGCAATGTCCGAAACATGCCTATCAATAAGTTTAAAAAGGCAATTAAAACTAGACTCTGTAAGAAAGGGTATTATAAAATTTCGGATTATCTTGACGATAAAACAGATTGGGTTTGAGCAGCTCCTCAATCAGCAACTTTTATAAATGATGTATAATACAATTTTTAAAAAACAAAAAAATTCGGAAAGGCCAAACAAATTAAATTAAAAGACTAGCCCGCTGGGTTTCTCGCCGGAACTTCTCAGTGGAGGCCGCGTTCCGATCCGGTGGTAGATCTAAAAAATGTAATATATTGGACATTTGTAAGTGCTTATGTATTGGCCTATACAAATAAATGATTTTTGACTTTGACTTTGAAAAAGCGCTCGTGCGAACGTTGGGTAAATATGATGTAAAAATTATAACCACCGCTACGCCTATATTCCCCAAGCGGGAGTGGGAGTGGTGTACTATGTACACTCACTTGTCGTTCAACAATGTAAGGTCTCATGTAGTAGAAGGTAAGTCTATTGATATTATATCGAGCACAGTGCCAGACTCCGGACTAGATTTTTTTTTATTGAATAATTACTATTTTCCGACATATGATTCGATCCGACGACCTTGTGATCGCTATGCGCATTAGCAATGAGGCTTTACTATTCTATTAAGTTGTACATACTAATATCGATATTTACTGATTTGTATTATAATACGTATGTGTGCACTTATATAAATTACTCGCAGTAATTCGAAATCATAATTTAGATGAGTCAATTACGATTATGCGTGAAGTAAATATTTATTAAACATAAATTATATTTTCTTATCGATAAATGCTGTACTAGTAATCACTTGCCTAATCACGCACACTAACGCAGATTCACAAACTCACACCGACATAAAATTGACACGCTACCGCGGCGATATGCGGTGTCTAGGCATTCTTCGTCTATGTAGTCTGATCTTAAATTTTTCATCATGAATCTTTTTTTTCTAAATAGGTTCAACCCGGTACAACCAAAAAGGCTAAACTTTATCTGGCAACACGGCAACGCTACTCTATGTTTTTTTTCATTAATTCGCGGTTTACTATACTGTATGATCACCTGCACCCATTCATTTTAGCATCAGTGTTGTCAGGTCTACCAACTTTTTGGTAGATCTGCCTTTTTTGCCTCCAGTCTACTTAACTATAGTTTGACAAAAAAGAGTAAAACACTGTAACAGTAGGAACGAAAAAACGATTAATAGGGCAACACTACCTGGATGACAATTGCTAGTAGCTTCTGGGTCATCGAGCTATGTATATTCCCAAAAAAAAATCGTGTTTTATTAAAATTCAAAGATTTATCGACCACTGGTGGCTCGCATATTTATTCAAAATAAATAAACCTCTTAGTAGTTGTGATGAATAAAGTTTTTCTGTGATGTTGGACCGAATTTGAAGCGGGATCAATTTTGTCCCAAATTTTTTTTTTTTTTTTTTTTTTTTTTTTTTTTTTTTTTTTTTTTTTTTTTAAATAAACGTTGCCCCACACTAATTGGAAATGTTTACGAAAGAACTGTTAATATGACAGGTATTTATCAACGGTATTAACTTCTCCAAGCCAATGAGACATTCATGTTGCTTCTGGAATATCAAGTATTATCGATAATATTGGTTTTAGTCGTGTTGCTTACAAATTAATAATAAAAGTTATTTTTTGTTATTCAACATATCGTGTATACCTTAACTCAGTATTCTTGATACATACTGGATAAATGTTAGATGTAGTTAAAAACAGAGATGGGCAAAATATAATCAGAATAATGATTCAGATTACAATTGCATTTGGTAATATTCAATCATAATTGAAGTGTAATCGTAATTATTGAAGATGATTAATACAACATTACGCCTATATTCCCCAAGCGGGGGTGGTTATCATTAATCTGATTACATTTTGCTCATCTTTGGTTAGAAAATTGTTAGGAACGCTGATAAATTTTTTTACGCGCCCATAGCCATAAGCTGAAAAACAATATCGCAAACTATGCCGCGTGGTTCCCGGCTTAGAATAGGACCAACCCATCTCATCCCATCGGGTGTCGTACAAGGCGACTAAGGGAAATCTAGGGAATGGGCAGCAGCGTTCCCTTAACACTTTTATAACCAAAAACTGCGCTCGCCAACCCGCCTGCCAAGCGTGGCGAGTATGGCAAACACCCCCAACCAATATGGAAGAAAGCAAGAAAACCAGGCCCCTAGTCCCCGGCGGTCCTGTTCGTCCTGGCCACGGTAGCAGCCATGGTAACGACAGGACAAGGGGTGCTAAGAATCTCCGGCAGAGATTCGGCTACCACCAAAACCGAAAATTGGCCCTGGTGACATACAACGCACGCACATTGAGGACAGATGAGAAGCTAGTTGAGCTGGAAGAAGAGTTAAACAGGTTGCGGTGGAGTATTGTTGGTTTATCGGAGGTCCGAAGAGAGGGCGAGGACACGATAACCTTGCAATCCGGCAACTTGTTTTACTACCGGGAGGGCGAACAGCAGTCCCAAGGTGGTGTCGGATTTATCGTCCACAAGTCACTCATAAACAACGTTGTGTCCATCACTAGTGTGTCGAGCAGGGTAGCGTACCTGATACTCAGAATATCCAAAAGATATTCGCTGAAGGTCATACAGGTCTACGCACCGACCTCGGCATACTCAGATGATGAGGTCGAAGTTATGTATGAGGACATTAGTAGAGCCATACATACTTCCAAAGCACACTTTACAGTAATTATGGGTGACTTCAATGCGCGACTGGGCAAACGGGGCGATGATGAGTTGAGAGTGGGGCAATTTGGATATGGGCAGCGCAACCCCAGGGGTCAGAGGCTGGCCGAATTTCTGGAGAAGGAGGGACTCTTTATGATGAACTCTTTCTTCCAGAAGCCGTCTCATAGGAAATGGACCTGGATGAGCCCTGATGGTTTCACAAAAAATGAGATAGACTTCATCATGAGCACCAAGCGACAAATATTTAATGATGTCTCCGTGATTCACAGGGTAAAAACCGGCAGTGATCACCGAATGGTCAGAGGCACATTAAATATTAATGTCAAAATGGAAAGATCGCGTCTGATGAAGTCTACGCTCCGACCTTCTAATACACATATCCAAAACCCCGAGAACTTTCAACTCGAATTGTCAAACCGCTTCGAATTGCTAGACAGCAGCGCATCAGTGGACGAAATCAACAATAGGTTGGTAGAGACTGTCCATACGGTCGGGTCTGAGCATTTTAAGCCCCACCGTAAAAATAGGCCTCAAAAGCTATCCGACTACACCCGAAACCTTATGGCTGAGCGACGTACCATGAGACTCCAAACCTCCGATGATGCTAAGTCCTATAGGCAGCTCAATGGACAGATATTGAAGTCCTTGCGACACGATCTACGGTCCTTCAACACAAGACGTATTGAGGAGACCATAAAGCAGAACAAGGGCTCCAAAGTGTTTGCAAGAGCCGCGTCGATTGGGCAAAGCCAGTTGACGAAGCTGAAGACGGAGGACGGAAACGTAACGTCGAATAGGTCAGAGGTGCTCAGGGAGATAGAGAGGTTCTATGGACAGTTGTATACCTCAGTAGCTGAACCTATTGTTGACTTGGTAAAAGACCCAAGAGCCAAGCTAACCCGACACTACACTGAAGATATCCCGGACATCAGCCTGTACGAGATTAGGATGGCTCTCAACCAACTTAAAAACAACAAAGCGCCGGGTGAAGACGGAATTACTGCAGAGCTTCTGAAAGCGGGCGGATCGCCGGTACTTAAAGTCCTTCAGAGGCTGTTTAATTCCGTCTTGCTCGAAGGAAAAGCGCCGGAAGCATGGAACAGGGGTGTGGTGGTACTCTTTTTCAAGAAAGGTGATAACACTTTATTAAAGAACTATAGGCCCATCACACTGCTGAGCCATGTTTACAAGTTGTTTTCGAGGGTCATCACGAATCGTCTCGAACGCAGGCTTGATGATTTCCAGCCTCCCGAACAAGCCGGTTTCCGGAAAGGCTTTAGTACCATAGACCACATACATACGCTGCGGCAGATTATACAGAAGACCGAGGAAAATAATCGGCCACTATGCTTGGCGTTTGTGGACTATGAGAAAGCCTTCGATTCGATCGAGACTTGGGCGGTTCTTAGATCTCTCCAGCGATGCTGCATTGACTATCGGTACATCGAAGTGTTGAAGTGCTTGTATAATAACGCCACCATGTCAGTCCGAGTACAAGGGCAGTGCACGAAGGCGATCTCCATAAAAAGAGGAGTAAGACAGGGAGACGTCATTTCTCCGAAACTGTTTACGACCACCATAGAGGACGCCTTCAAGCTCTTGGAATGGCAAGGACTTGGCATCAACATCAATGGCGAATACATCACTCACCTTCGATTTGCCGACGACATTGTGGTCATGGCGGAGTCGCTGGAAGATCTAGGACGAATGCTCGGCGACCTCAACAGAGTATCTCAACAAGTGGGTCTTAAAATGAACATGGACAAAACGAAAATAATGTGTAACGTCCATGTCGTACCCACCGCACTCACCGTTGGGAACTCTACTCTTGAAGTTGTCGACGAATACATTTACCTGGGACAGGTAGTCCGGTTAGGTAGGTCCAACTTTGAGAGAGAGGTCAATCGACGAATCCAACTCGGCTGGGCAGCGTTCGGGAAACTGCGCAACATCTTCTCATCCAAAATACCTCAGTGCCTAAAGACTAAAGTTTTTAGTCAATGTGTGTTACCAGTGATGATATATGGATCAGAGACGTGGTCTCTTACAATAGGTCTCATAAAAAAGCTCAGAGTTGCTCAGCGAGCTATGGAGAGAGCTATGCTCGGCGTTTCTCTACGTGATCGAATCAGGAATGAAGAGATTCGTAGAAGAACCAAGGTCACCGACATAGCCGTTAACATTAGCAAGCTGAAGTGGCAATGGGCGGGCCACATAGCGCGAAGATCGGACGGGCGTTGGGGCAGAAAGATTCTAGAGTGGAGACCACGTATTGGCAAGCGCAGCGTGGGACGACCACCTGCCAGATGGACCGACGATCTTGTGAAAATCGCAGGAAGTCGTTGGATGCAGGTGGCATCGGACCGGTTACGCTGGAATGCGATTGGGGAGGCCTATGTTCAGCAGTGGACAAGTATAGGCTGAGATGATGATGATGAAACATTGTCGTCCGTTATTTCTTAAGTTATATTATGTTTATAAATTAATATAATTTTCTTAAGACAGTTCAACAAGCTTTCCAAAGTATGTCCATATGTTGACTGGAAAAGTTCATGTGTGCTATAGTGAATTCGATATCAGTCTTAGATACAATAATCGCACCAATGAGACATTAGATTCAGACGATTAGATACTATGATGTTGCGGGAAGCCATAACAATTTATAGACTTTCGGAGAATATTTAGATGAGAACTTTTTTGACTCCGATTTATTTATTGTTATAAACGTGTTATTTCATTTTCCCTATTACTATACTATTATTATTATATAAAACCTACATATATAAATGAAGTATGGGAGCGGAGGAATCAATAAAGATCTAAGAATCTGTTAATATTCTAATCTGCCTACCTCCCAAAAGATCTGATGTGATGATATTTGTACATAGAATAATCTGTAACTGTCCCACTGCGAGGCTACTTCTCAATTATAGGGGTTAAAAATTAATTTCATAATACGATTATTAATAATACAATGAGGCGAGTTCGTCACGGCTTATAGGTTTTAGGCTTCTTATTATGACGATTTTGTAAATGGGAACCGGAGTGTAGGCTTCTTTCGTTAAGTAACTAACATATCCTATGGTTAATTATTTTGTTTTTTATTTAGTAGTATTCTTGAATTTTTGAGTCGTTAAATAACCCACTTCACTTCGCAGTAACACAATTAAAAGGTACAGGAAAAGTCTAAAATATACAAGAATCTTAACGCTTTGAGTTGTAGTATATGGGGTGGTTATATGCGCGATAAAGGCGCCCTCAATTTTTTTTAACTCTTTTTTGCCAAGTTTGCCATATCGTATTGCTTGGCACCTATTTTTCAGAATATGACTCCATAATAAAATCGTTTGTAACCCTAAGTTTGAATTGAGCCAAAGAGTTATCAGAACGTTATTGAGTCTGACTGAACGCTAAAAGGAATAGTTATAACTTTCAATTAGATTAGGTTTTTTTCTTAATAAGTGGTGCGTAAGTTTCATAGACGACTAAAGGTCAGAAGCTATACTTCGTGAGGTCATAAAGAAACAGGATGGCCAAAAATAATTGAAATCATGGGAAATAGAAAAGGAATATGCAGTTTGGCTTCAAAAAGATACAACAGGTAAACGGTATAGGTAAATCAACTAAATTTTTTTTATTACAGTCTACCATTTACTACCAATTTTCCAAAATTAGGGTTGGCACTGTTGGCAGCATTGAATTTAGCACTCAATCTGTTCATTGTAGTATATTTTTTTCTGTGGTCATTCGGTCATTTTATGTTCATTCATTGACATTGATTGTGTGGCTGGTTAGAGCTGCTTTTATTTTATCCAATTTTTTCAAAGTAAATTTACAAAATACGTAAACACCAACCATGCTCAGATCGTAAACTTTCTCTTCGCGATACGTAATACACTGTATCCATTAAATATTTCAAGATGGAATCGGATAGTAGCGGCGACATATTCGTCCACCGGCTGAAAGAACTGAACGATGCAGAAAAACAACACCTCGAAGCCCAAAACTCTCGATTAATACCTGAAGCGAAAGCCGCAAGACTGGAAAAAGACGCTAAACGGCATTGGGACATATTTTACAAGCGGAACGAGACAAAATTCTTTCGAGACCGCCATTGGACCACACGTGAGTTTCAAGAGCTGATAAACTTCGAGAGCGATCAACAGATAACTTATTTAGAACTAGGATGCGGCGTAGGGAACATGATATTCCCATTAGTTGAAGAAGGGTTCACGAATTTCTACTTCTACGCGTGTGATTTTTCACCACGTGCGATCGATTTTGTGAAGGCAAACAAGTTGTATGATGAGAGTCGAATGATGGCGTTTTGTGCCGATTTGACGACGGACGATTTGTTCGAGAACGTTCCAGAAGGTAGCGTGGACATTGCCAGTTTGATATTTGTGCTGTCGGCAATTCACCCAACGTGTTGGCCCCACGTGGCTACAGTGGCGTGGCGCGCCCTAAAGCCGGGAGGCGTTTTGCTGTTCAGAGATTATGGAAGATATGATATGGCGCAGCTGAGATTCAAGCCGGGGCATAAGATCGCTGATAATTTTTACATGCGTCAGGATGGTACTAGGTAAATATTTAATTTCTATCATAATTTTCACAACTTCTGTCACAAAGATGTCTTTATTTAATAGTCTTGAAAGTAAGTGACTTGGTTCACTGGCAGTATTGCCAGGGTTGATCCTTGGATTAGACTGGTCTTTGTAAGCTGTAAAGGCCCTGCGGCCTACAGCATAGGTCCATTCACTCACCATCCTCAAATGATTATTTCAGTCTAGGTATGAAGGCTTGAAGTGACTTAAAACACCAACGAGAAGTTACTGTGATGATAGATTTTTATCTATCTATATCATCGCGCCAGCTCCCTCGCGGGGTAGGCAGTGAGATTGATTTTTAGATCTGTATTAAAATGTTTTTCTCAAGCCGCTTCATTGACAGTCACACCAGGTAAACAGTCTTAACTGCTGGCATATTATAATAGGTAATTATAATACCTCAAGGGCTAATTTACAAGTTTGTGCCTTTTTAGGAGTTACTATTTCACTGAAGAAGAACTACAGAAGCTGTTCACGGATGCTGGCTTCGAGATCCTCATGAACACTTATGTACAACGTCGGACTGTCAACTTCAAGGAAGGCATTGATGTGCCACGCATTTTCGTCCAGGGGAAATACAGAAAACCTGCAAAAGGTAAGGACTATCTTGAATATAAGAAAATATAGGAAACTGAAGACTACACATATAATCATGATCTTTGTAGTCGCCTCATTTGAGACAGTTTGATGTTTTTGTGTGTGACCATGCACGCACAGACTACTTATAAAGTCTTTTCATATTTATGTTGATTCTTTTCATAAGTCCCAAAAGCAAGTGGCCATAAACTGGTACATTGCAATCGCTGCATTTGTATTTTGGAGTACTAATATATCTTACATTGATTTGTTACCTTTGCTGAACAGAGGTACAAACTATTCATTGTATCTATTCACAAGGTACTGGACTAATATGTTCTAAACAGTAGTCAATTATGAGTATAGTATAAGTTATTTCACATGATGAAAAGTGCTAACCATTGATAAAACTATGATCTTGCATGTATATTAGCTCTATCTGATTACTTCTCAATTCATACTGGTAATCATGTTACATATTATCATTATTTTATAAGAATTTCTTCTGTACAGATTGACCAAACTGAGCAGATCATCAGGGTTGAAAGATTTTGATTGGTAAGTCTCACATTATATACAATTGCGATAGATTTTAATATGGATATTCATTTTAAAATTGTGACCCCAGGCAACCCTTCGTAACTGAAAGTAATATTTTATGTATAATATCTTATGTATGCTTGTGATACAGCTGTATTTGAGATGTAGTTTTATTCAATTTAACATTTAATTTGTGGCAGTTTTGTGTGGTGGACTTGAATTAATGGGTTAGGCTCAGAATGACCACTTTCTTAAAATGATTGCATTCCCATAATGACTACTTCTTAAGATGACTACTGTCCCAAAATGACTACTTTATCATATTGTCCACTTCCCATAATGTCTACAATTACATAGCGTCCACGTTCCCATAGCATTCACATTTCACAGTTCTTAACCTAACCTGAATTAATATCCTTTTATTAAGTTAGTCACTCAGCTTTGCATAACTATAACGTACTTAGGAGCATATTTGTGAATTAATTCAGATAAGGGTTTACAATTTGCTGAAGCATGTGTATTATTTGATGCACACCAAAGCTAACCTTTCGTAGGTCCCCACACACATTTATGGCTCATATAGATTTGCTTACTGTCAGTAGAATGTTGACAGATTCTCCATACAAAATATGTCAAAATCCTATCAGTAGTAGGCAAATCTATCCTTGGGTTAATATTGAATCTGGCCGTTAATGGGACACACAAAAAAATAAATGCATATGTAAAGAAATAAGATTGGCTGTTTAGAAGTTTCAATTTGTATGGGAGGTTCGCATGTGATTTTTTTGAGGCATGAACATGTATGTCCCCCTATTAAAATCAGTAAGGCTTTTGCATAGATGAGTGGCTATTACACTAGACTTTCCCTACTTCCTAACATAATGATGACAGCGCAGTGCAGCTGAAAACCTTCAGTTGCCTCAGGACTGGCTAACAATCAGAGTAGGGAACCTTTTGGCATTTAATTTTTTTATGTATTATCTATTTCTTATTAAATCTTTTCCAAATTTTAGTATAGGGCAGCTGGTCCTGAGGTTTGATGTACAAACCATTGCTTTTAAAGCATTCTGAATCTTAATTCATTTGGATTCGAAGTTAAATTTGGATAGCATGATGATTTATGTATTTTTTATTGTCCTCAGGTATAAAGAAGCATGGCTCTAGATAGAAATGGTAAGTTTTATATAATATTAGGCAACCCTTCCCAGCTTTATTTTTTTTAGAACCATTTGAGAGGAAATAATTCCAGCATCCATACTACTTACACAGAGCATGTTTAAGCTCTCAGAAGCCAGAAGTTGTTCAGACTTAACAAAAATATAATCATACTTTGGCTAATTTGCACAAAATATTTATATTATACCTAACAAGGTATATCAGTTTATCTTTTGGTTAACACTAAATTAAATTCAATGTAGTTGTTTCTGAATCCTAGCCTGAACACAGTGTCTTAACTCAAAATCTCAAATGATGATCACATAGTTCATCTGATTGCCTTGATGTATATTGCATTATGTCTTTCGCTCCTATCTGATAGTACACATTTATACATTTTTAAATAAGCTTAGTACTACAATATCTTGACCAATAGTATTGTTTTCAGGTACATACCACAAGTGTGAATGAACTGGATCGAGAAACACCACTGAAATGAGTGAGTAGATTATTCTAGAATCATTCCTTTACCCTATCAGTCATTGTTTCGTCAATATCATTAGATAAGGGTACTTTAAATTAGACTTGAGAAACGCTGCTTTGGTCCCAGTAAGTCGGTACTACGAATGTTCATACAATTTTCAGTAAGGCGCTATTGGAGTACGATAGTGGCGATGTGTCTGAGATTTTAATGGTCATGGATACCAGTCTCGAGATTAGATACTACGAGTACTTAAATTTATAGCAAATTCTGGCCGCCAACAAGCTGCTGTGTATATTATAAAAGTTATAAAAATATTTAACCTAGCCATACGTCTCACAGACATAAATTATGTTTCTAGGGTAAAATCGTTGCCTATGAAATCTCCGCATGTGAAATAAATATAAAATTAAATTGTGATTTCGTGCCTAGTCGCCATCTCGAATATTTCCTACTATAATGATGATCACATAGTTCATCTGATTGCCTTGATGTATAACGCATTATGTCTTTCGCTCCTATCTGATAGTACACATTTTAATAATTTTAAGGAAGCTTATTACTATAGTTTCTTAACCAAAGTTGTTCTTTGTCAGGTACAAGTCACATGGGTGAATGATTGAAATGATTAATAGTATCAACACACCGTTCAAATGAGTAAGTAAATTTTGAAATCATTCATTTAAATAACCACTCTGCTTATTTTTAGCATTGTTGCAGTATTAATACGCTATCTACACTAATATTATAAACAGGAATGATTTGTATGTTTGTAACGAGAAAACACAAAAGTAGTGGACTGATTTTAAATATTCTTTCACCATTATAAAGCTACATTATCCAGAAGGAACATAGGCTATAAAACATAGACGCGGTAGGTGGCACTGTTGTCGACCGGGTACTAAAAAATAGACCCGGTAGGTGGCGCTGTTGTCGACCGGGTACTAAGTCCCAGGAAACTGCTAGTAAAATAAAAAGAATGTAGAATATTTCAAAATTGTGAGAATGCAGGTTTCTAAATTTTCTTTTATTTCCACCACTGGGCAAAGACCACTCAAAAATATTTTATTATTAAAGATAAACAACACATTCTCAAATCCCTAATGATGATTCCAGATAGGGACATCTGAATATATAATGCTGTTAGCATAACTATCGACACTGAACTTTCACTCATTATTAGAAAGTACATCTTTTCTTAGTTCATTTTAGTAAAAGGTTTTCTTTCTTGCAGATTCAAAGAATGAAAAACATGAAATAAACTGAAGTTTATAGGTAAGTGTTAATTAAAAATCCATCTCGTCTAGTATATTCCCCAAGCTATAGAAGCACAAGTGTACACTCTCACACATCGCCAACGATGCTAGCCCCATGTTAGAGGGGGTAAGCCTATTGCCATTATTCCAGACACTTGACTACAATTAGAAATTTTTAGATTTCACACTGACCATAGATTCGTACCCAGGATCTTGATCAGCAACCGCACGACACTCCACTAGAATAATGAAAAAGTCCACTCCATCTAGTATCCATATTCAATATAATAAATGTGAAAAAAATATACTTACAATGATGACCAGACCTTCAGGTCTCCCTCACCAGAGTGAACCCAATCAATCATGTTGACCAACCAAACGCGTCTGAGTTGATTATTACAAAAAATAATTCACATTTATTTTAAAGCAAGCAACTAAACATGCTGTCCATATTTTCAGGTAAATTAAAAAAAAAAAAACAAACAATTACGTTTCCAGAATCTTTGAAAGGTAAGTTTACATTATTGTTATTCCCTTTCAAATTAATAATATCAGCCTATACTGCCCACTGCTGGGAAAAGGCCTTCTCTCACCAGACCCAGTGCAGATTGGTGGAGGCAGGTTTGTGGCCACCTGCTTTTGGAGCTTATCAAGCCGCCTTTAAGGCTTCCAACTCGGTTTAACGACTACCACATTAAGTGGTAACCGGGACCAACGGCTTAACGTGCCTTCCGAAGCACGGAGACGCTCGAATATGAAAATGCCACAAACGGTCACCCACCTCAGGCCGACCGAGTCGAACGCTGCTTAACCTTGGTGATCGGTAAGAACACCGCGGCCTATCCCCTCATATTTATACGAAATTCTATTAAATGTTAAAAAGAAACAGGGAAGTAGCTCATGTATCAAACCAGTTAAAACTAGTCCGCTGAGTTTCTGGCAGGATCTCCTCAGTAGAGGCCGGGTTTTTATCTGGTGGTCGTTTATCAAACTATAATAAAATCGCAAAGGATTTGGCTCGATGATATATTTAGACATATTTTTGACTTACAAGATCATATTATAGTTTCAAGAATAGTTACACAATCTCCACCAATGGCCGGTTTCAATTTTCTACTCAAGGATAGATTTGCTTACTTTCAGTAGAATTTTGACAGATTTTTAATACAAAATATGTCAAATTTCTATCCATAGTAGGCAAATATATCCGTACGTTAAATATTGAAACCGGCCGTAAGATTTGCAGGAAACAAAGTAACTAAGGATCGAATATTTTTTTAGAGATCTGAGCACCTCATGCAGCATATAAGAAATATAATAATTGAAAAATTACTACAATGATGACCAGACCTTCAGGTCTCCCTCACCAGAGCGAACCCAATCAATCATGTTGACCAACCAAATGCGTCTGAGTTACCAACACACTGCGCAGACTTACACTAAAGAATTAACAGCCACTTTCTAAATAGTCTTACTACTTTCAGATGTTGAAGGTGGACCATACAATGATGCCCAACATGTGATTACAGAGGTAATAATATAAATCAATGTTTTCCATGCTAAATGATCCCTCATTCGCACGAGCGTTTTTTAAAGCGCGTTAATAAAACGTTTAAATGAAACAAACTGCTTACAGTACATTATTTGAAAAGCTTTTGCAGCACCTTTAGGTGCTGTCAGTGTCGTAAAAAAAAATGTTCGTGTTAATTTTGAGATTCTTGTAGTGAAATAAAACAGTTCATGAATTTAAAATGATGATTTTAGATAGGGACATCTGACATATAATGCTGTTAACATAACTATCTCAACTGATTCAAATAATATGTCCAACTATTGTTTTGATTAATTAGTCTATGATTATACAATTATTTTGTTATTAATTCCCAGGTACAATCGGAAATGTAAATCCTACCAGCCTCAGTCATACAAATTAGTCATGATGTAAGTATACTTGGGATCAGTCAAACCAATGGAGACCAAAGAATTTATTCAATAACAATTTAAAATGAACTTTATTAACTCCCGCAAAAAGCTTCTGAACCACGCTTATGAGCAGTCCAGTGCGATAATATTTCGTTTACCATTACGAATACCAAAAAGCAATTGGCCGTATGTCATAGTAAGCAATGTTGACTTTCATTAGTCTTTGCCGGCACACATCGGGCCGCGCTGATCTTTTATTTATGGCATTTTAATGAGTAGATAGTAGTCTCACTAATCCGGCACTATTAAAAACTAGGTGGTGCCGGATTGGAGGTGGCCAAAGTCAAAAGTTCAGTCGGATCCTAATGCCGGATTATTGGACGTGCCAAACTTATGAAGTGCCGGATTATCGAGACACTACTGTATTCATAAAATCGCAATATGAAGTAGACATGTGTTTGATATTAAAGTACAATAATTTCGATTTTGTTTTAATGCCATTTCAACTGCTTCTATAGGATGACTAGACCTTCAGGTCTCCCTCACCAGAGCGAACCCAATCAATCATGTTGACCAACCAAACGTGTCTGATCTCCTTACTCTAATGTAAATAATTTTCATGAATCACAGAATAATAAACTAAACTTTGTCTACATCTTTTCAGGTAGAGTAAAAAAGCAAATATTCGCATTGCTGGAATCTTTGAGAAGGTAAATTTACATAACTATCGATTCTACTAATCAAATAAAAGTGACGGTCAGAAAAATGTAGTTCCTCTATCGAAAAAAAATCAGTATTAGTCCCTAGACTGGAATTGTGCCCGGTATATGGCAACGGGCTCGCCCCCTATTACGTGGGACCACGTGCCACCCCCGCTTGGGGAATATTCCCCACGCGGGGGTGACAGAGATGTATTGTTAGGTCGAACGTACACATTAACACCGTCACGCCTATATAATCGGATCAAGTCTTCTCACTCCGCAACATCGTAGAGAAGCATCTGGCAGTGGGGCGGAAGGTTTTCTGCGGTTTTGTAGATCTGGAGAAGGCATTTGACAGAGTTGTGCGAAAGAGACTTTGGGACATTTTGCCAGAGTATGGTATAGATGGCACTCTGTTGCGAGCCGTCCAGTCCACTTATGTGGACTGCAAGGCATGCGTACGGGTGGGTGGTAACAGGTCACCCTGGTTTGACGTTAAAATCGGCGTCAAGCAGGGTTGCGTGTTGTCCGCTAGACTGTTTATAATATATCTGGACAAAAGTCTTCAAAGACTGAAAGCGATGAATGAAGGTGTTCAAATGGGTGACTTAGTGGTAAACCATCTACTTTATGCAGATGACGCGGTTTTAATAGCGCCAACAGCCACTGATCTGCAAACACTAGTCACAGTTATGAAAGACGACTGCATGATCAATGGCTTACACTTGAATGTGAAGAAAACCAAGATTATGGTTTTTGAAAGGGAAGAAACCAGAACGAATGTAAGGATTGTGGTTGGTAACGATGTGCTGGAGCAAGTGAATGAGTTAGTATATCTTGGATGCACCTTCAGTAAGGATGGGAAATACACCGCTGACATAGAGAGAAGAGTGAGTGCAGGGAACAGAGTGAATGGTGCGATGGGAAAGCTACTCGGGAGCCGGCACTTAAGCCATAAGGCGCAGCTGGCCATACATAACGGAGTTCTTGTCCCAACGCTGTTATATGGTAGCGAGAGCTGGGTATGTAAGAAGGAGAATGAAAGTAGGATAAATGCTGTAGAAATGCGAGCTCTGCGGAAGATGTGCGGAGTGAAGCTGACCGACCGCATTAGCAACAGCATAGTAAGACAGCGAGTAGGTATGAAATATAGTATCGGTGTAAAGATGAGAAAGGGCATGCTCCGTTGGTTCGGGCATATAGAAAGAATGCCAGAGGAAATAATGACAAAACAGATATACAATGTGAAAGTGGAAGGATGCAGGTACCGGGGAAGACCTAGACTATTTTACCACGACCAAATAAACCGAGTCTTATCTGATGGAAAAGTCAAGAGTCTCCGTAACCGGCGAGCGTGTATAAGACGAACTATGAGAGTCGAGGAAGCCAGAGAGGTATGTAAGGAAAGAACCTGTTAGAACTCTGGACTCTCTGCCTACCCCGCAAGGGATCTGGCGTGATGATATAGATAGGTAAACTAAAACTTTCATTACAATGATGACCAGACCTTCAGGTCTCCCTCACCAGAGCGAACCCAATCAATCATGTTGACCAACCAAACGCGTCTGAGTTACACATCGTACATCCAACAGTCATGTTCAACTCAGGACCTTCTTTAATTTTTATAAATCTGTTACAGGTCTAGAACCTGAAGATAAAGGAAGAGAAACTTCCCCGAGCCTTAGAAGTGGTAAGAATTTTTTTTTTCCCATTTTTGGTCATGTGGCGCATAGTGCGCGTGTCGATCGCCAGGTCCTAGTGTCGAATTCTAGGTCGGACATATGTAGTTTTCGACCGAATACCAGTATCGGTCTTAATTCTGGAATTGTGCCCTGTCTGAGGTCATTATGCACGCCCTGTATTACATTGAAAACTTCTTCAGCAATAAGTTAGTGAACGCCGCCCACATTAGAGATTTCTCAAGCGGGAGTGGCGTTCACCAACTTATATTCATACGTATGCATGTCTTTAAGTTTTCTTTCTTGATTGTGAGGTTATCTTGTCACGTTATCATAAGTGAGTAGCACATTATCAAGTGGCACTCTATTTGAGCGGGACGAATAGTAACGTGGTCCAAACTGCTGGTGTGGCACCATTGCTGCCACATCAGTTATATAGACTCACTACAATCCTGGTTCTCCTGGTGATTGAAAAAGATTGTGTTTAAAGTTGTTGGTTTTTACAGACCTATCTCATGCATATATTGAAGTATAATAAAATATTAACAATTTTTTTCTCTTTTGTGCAGGTAATTAAGGAGTAAGGAAAAGTGTTTATAAAAAATGTTATAATTCATTGGTATTGGAAATAAATAATTTTATAATCATGTATATTTTTTATTTAACCTATCATTTTTGTCAGTCGCTTTGTTAAACATCGTTTGTATTATTAAGTGTCAAAGGATTACATTAGCAGATGATTATGATATGATTTCGTTCATGCAATATGAAGAAGCAAGCAAGATCGTACTCTTCAGAGCCAGAAATAAGTACTAAAAAATAAAACAATTTTCATAACGTCTCAAATCCAACCAGTTCCGTACAGTTTTGAACTCGAACTGTACGTAAGCCAAATCTGTACGTTGAATATTTTTTGAAAGTTTTAATTGGGGTACAATTTTTTTTGTATAGTATATGTTTATGGCATCACGAGGACGCGTTTTTTGCCAATGTCAAGTATTACAAATATTTATTTCTAAACTAATTCAACTCCCCCCGATGAACTTGATGACAAAGATGATTATGAAATTAATGATTGCCCCACCCTGGATAGTAAAGCGATGGATACTTTACATACCAATTGTTCCGGCCGTTTTGAGGGAAATCTAAAAGGCACGTTATATCACTTTGTTAAAATTACCTTCACTTATGCACATATAGGAATACATAATGGTTAATATTCCACCAACATTACACATTATAATTCGAAATAAAAGTATTAGAAATTAAAACAAATTGACGACATCACTTCGATTTCCAGCCAAAACCTGGAGTACATTTCCTTAGCGATCTCGGTGCAGAAACAATTTTTTTTTTATTATTGTCCGTCTGTCTCTCTTTGTTTTTCAATCACGCAAAAATGACCTAACAGATTTCAATGAAATTTATTATGTTATAACTAATACCTTAACTTAAATATTAAATACTTTTTATCCCCGAAACAAGAACCAATCCGGGATAAACCATTAAAGTTCATTATTTTTATTAATGTTAGTCTCGAGCTGCAATGTTACGCTAAAATGTGTAATTTTGCCTACACATAAATTCCTCAATGCATTATATTGGATTCCTGGTTCTTCTTCCCTCACGAGAAACTCTTGTGTGTTTAAAAGCACTAACCTGAAATGATGCATACACGTTTGATTTAAACACTGTATATTTATTAATTTAGGATATCTAAACATGATTTTGATCATGAACATGAATTGTATATTCTTACGAGAAGACTTGCACGAAATTTACTGCCAAGACTTTGTCACATATAGCTCGAAATGTACCTTATTAAATATTATTAAGCATTTTACCAATCATTTTATAATAAATAGATAAACTGGGAATCCTTCTCAAAAAGCAAGTACCCAGGTACTAGACTGCGTTAGCGTTGAATAAGATCGCGCTTTAGAGCAATAAACGCAGTAGCGGGTAACAGCTAGTTAAAAATAAAACTATGTTAATTCTTACAATATACTTTATTATTATTTCTGCTACACTATAAAAAGAACTTCCTTCGAGAAGTTTCCATCTGGTGTCTTCGGCCGAAGATGATCCACTCGTAGTCTCCTCGCTTGGAGTCGAAGGTGCCCTGCTGCAGCGAGATCAGCTTGAGCGTGAACCGCGGCCCCAGCTCTAACAGCTTGGCACGCTTGCCCTCTTTCGTGAACTCGTAGCTATGACCAAAAATATATCGATCGATAATAATCTATGTAGGTACGCAATTCCAGGATATACAAATACTTTTGGCTAAATATATAGTTGTTAATTAGTGATGTCCTAGCTTCAAAACACAACAAGCTATCCTGTTAATTATTCAAACATACCACATCAATCTTATTAATATAGACAATAAGTGGATGGCTATTTGTGGCTATGTAGTTTTATAATTCCACTTGAACATAATTGGGGGGTTGGGATAGAAAGGTACTCAAATGGCGATCCTTGGAGAGGCATTTCTCCTGCAGTAGACTTCCTTGCGGATATACAGTAGAAACATATTAGCTGAATAAGAAAACGGACAAATGATGTAATTCGCCAGCAGTTAAGGTTTGGTGTTTGTGGATTTCTGTTCTACTGAGAAATTTATAGGGGTAAAGGTAAGTCATAGAAATTTAATTATAAAGTAGAACCGAAAACTAACCGATGATGCCTGAAGAATATGTAGTCTCGCTGGTTGTGGAAGGTGACGGCGCGGCGACCGCGGAACTGCGGCTCGTAGTGAAACAGCGCCCCCAGCATGCGCCCCACGGTCAGACCCAAACGTGTGCTGAAGTTATTCAGAATCACCTGCAAAAGACAGTCTCATTAGGACCCTCCATACTCTAATATTGAGAATTTTATGTTGTCATCATTCTGCAATAATGTTATGGTGTCCAAAGCATCAGAAATCATAATGTCTAATGGCATAGGTAGAAGCTGCCTGCGGGGATGGCCATATGCAGTCTTCAAAGTTCAATAAGTTGTTTTCACAAAATAAATATTTACAAAAATTCAAATCTTGCTCTGATCGCTAATGACCTTAGCTGCGATGCTGATGATGGATATTGTAAGGTTCTCAATAAAAATGAACAACATATGTAATCTGTAACAGTGGTAAGAGAGAAGAGGAATACATGCATTATGTACTGCAATTTTTTCGCACGCTTATTTTGCGCAATTTCAGAGACCATATTGCTACCAAAAAATTTTCAATAATAAATCGGTAAATGTGAATGGGCATTGACGTTGGAGGAGGCCTAGTAAATATAGGTGTGATGATATGGATGCATTTCAAGTCAGGTCATAGTCATGGATCAATCAATCCACTTAGAAGATTATGGGGTAACCTCTGCCCAGCAGTGGGGCAATATAGGTTAACAACAAAAAAAACATACAAAAGATCAATTTAATACCTCTGGCCGATGTGTAGTAATCTCTTTATAATCCTTTTTCAGTTCTGGTGTTATTTTACAACTGGAGAGTCTAAAGTGTGCTGTGGGTCCATCAGGCAAATGTATTAGCAGGAAACCATTTGGTTGCTTCTGATTTTCGTTGATTATGATCACATCTGTCACTTGCTCACGGATAGCAGATTGTACTATACGCTTTACTGATGATCTGAGAAATAAGTGTGTGTAGATAAAATCTTCATCATCATCATCATCATTTCAGCCTATACTTGTCCACTGCTGAACATAGGCCTCCCCAATCGCTTTCCAGCGTAACCGGTCCGATGCCACCTGCATCCAACGATTTCCTGCGATTTTCACAAGATCGTCGGTCCATCTGGCAGGCGGTCGTCCTACGCTGCGCTTAATCTTACAATCGAAAAATTAAATAATGTTTAATTCTTTTATTTCTTTAGAAAACCTGCAGCATACATTCATAGAATGTATTACAAGGTTACTTGTTATTATTAAACACAAAAGTTACTCTCTGCATCATTGGACTAATGTAGGTGGCAAATAGAAGCGCCTGGGTTCAAATCCTAGATCAGAAATAGCGTATTTTTCTAATGAACAAATTCTCAATAGCAGTCTATCTGGAGTCTGGTTTTGCACCCAGTATAATCGAAATGGGCTTGCCTTGGCCCTATTACACTGACCCTAACATTGTTGGCGATATGTAAATATGAATGGTTAGATTATGCTTGTGGGTTAACACTATTGCTTACAGAAGTAAAAAACAAAGTAATTAATATTTCAACATACCTTTGCCTGTATTTAGATATGGAGTTAGGTATGATTCTCATTAGTTCCTTGCCAAATATCCTAGTCTTGTTGTGAGGGTTGTCCGAGTATGTAATCAGTACCTTAGGTTCATAGGAGTTCTCATAATATGAAGATAATTCATCTAGTTCCATGTCCTTTTGTGCCTGTTAATAAAAATTCAATGTCAAGTAACACTAGTTAGTGTAGCAACACATTATTTGTTACTTTTTCAGTCCACAGTCCAAATGTTAAGCAGGTTGGTTGGCCTGGTCACAATTAAAATATTAGTACCATGGAGATCAGATATTCCAGTACACCAAAAATGACATAACTGAGGAAATATGTATGTAACTGTATGTTTTTAGTAACAAAATATTATATTTCTTGTGTCATGTCAATTAAAGTTCTTATCAACGGAGTCACAGGTCTAATTATCATCTGCACAAGTGAGGCATTGCTGAGTCTCCTTGTTATGACAGTGGAGACTCAGTGCCGACTACCCCGCACATATTGGGGGACTGCGCCACTAAGAAATCTAGCAGTGGATTCGAGGGTCTTAATTGTTGGTCTCATACTAACAGTACATCTCCATATGATGATGATCAAATAGTTTGTTTCTGACATCCCCTTTTTTATACCATATTAATGAAGGGAACTAATATAGAGAGAGTGAGAGAAGCGATTATTAAGATATAGCCTATATCTTGTTTACTTGACTTGATAAGTATAATTAAGAGTTTCACTCAGTGTTTTTACTACATAGTATCCTAACAGTATACATATTTTAATTAAGCTTTAGCACATCAAGGAAATGTATAAGGGGCGTTATTAGTGGCCCCAGAGGTCCTTCAAGGCACACTATTCCTAATATGCACTCGTTATGCCGCTTCCAAAATTTGGAACAATCTTCCACCGCCCTTAAGGTTGATCAACAATCTTAACACATTCCAAAAACGACTGCGTGCCTACCTCTTAGACTCGCAGCATAATCTGAGTAATGTAAATATAAACCTATCTATTATTATATAATTAGCGTATATTATGTAAGTATGCATCTAACCCTAATAGTGTATAAAATATACCTCTTTACCTATTTTATTATATTAAACAACACGCTTACACTTACATGTCTACGATTTCTGTTGACTGTGTTTACCATTCTTGGAAAAATATTAATATTGCTATCATATCTTTTCAATCTCTACATTATAGATGTTATATTATATATTGTATGAAATATTGATAACACACATTTCACTTCACTACACTTAACAATTTGCGCACTAAACCCTATCATCATACCTATACAACATTTAAATTTCCGAGCTATATATATATTTTTTTTATGTATGTATGTATATATATATACTGGATTGACATGTGTGAAGACTCAGGAGGGTCCAGATGAAAATCAGCGTCTCGCACTTGTGCCTGACACTAAGCTGATCTGGATACCTATTTCGCTCAGCCGTGAGACTCATACTCATGTGTATTACTTTGTTGTGTTCCATTTTTGTATTTTTTTTTTTTCTTTTAATTTTATAGTTTTTGTAATTTCATAATATCTCTGTCTGTGTCTCCCATGCTGTGACAAATAAAATTTCTTTCTTTCTTTCTTTAATACATTCTTATAAACCGAATAACAATAGATCTAACCTCTAACTTTTCTTCCTCATCCGCATTAACCAGCATAGTCTCATCCTTCTCTCGAAGAGATTCCAACGTATGCGGCACTTTCTTTGGCACATCGTCCCCTTCTTGTTTCTTCTCCAATTTCCGCCTAAAACACCACGGCGTTCATCAGAATAATGTAAATAAAAACGTTAGGAATACATAACCAAACTTACTTCTTTTTGTCTTTACCGCGAGCCATTTTGCTGTGTACTTTATGAGATTATCACTTGGATACGAAATATTTATTATCACAATATGGGGAGTTTATGTAAACTTGTGTAGTTATAATTTAATTAAATTGTTACGACGACTGCAATGCCAGCATGCTTTTTGTTTTGACGTGAAGTGACAGTCAATTGACATTTGTTTTACTTCTTCTTCTTCTTTAAGTTATGGCTTCACACTAATTATAAGTGTATTTTGCCAGTGTCCAGTGAGATATATAATCGTGTTTGTTTAAATTGATGAATTTAATGACAACGATGATAATGAAATTAATGATACCCCACCCTGGATAGTAAAGCGGTGGATACTTTACATACCAATTGCAACGGCCGTTTTGAGGGAAGTCGAAAAGGCACGTTTTATCACTTTGTTACAATTACCTTCACTCATGCACATATAAGAACACATAATGCTTAATATTCCACCAACATTACACATTATAAGTCGAAATAACACAAGTTTTAGAAATTAAAACGCATTGACAACATCACTCTTCGACTTCCCGCCAAAACTCATCTTTGTTTTACTTATCTTTGACGGCGAATTTTTTATGTTTATAATGAATAAATTGGACTGATTTTAATGATCCTTTTTGTCTTTGTTTTTGTATGTTTATAATGAATAAATTGGACTGATTTTAATGATCCTTTTACCATTAGAAAGCTAAATTGTTCAGAAGTAACATAGGCTATAAAACATAGACCCGGTAGGTGGCGCTGTTGTCAACCGTGTATCACGTGTATCGTGTATAATAACAAATGTAAAAATGAGTATTGTGTAGTGGATCTACATATACTTCGCAAACGCTCGAAAGTCTATAGCTTCTATTTCTTTTAGTGTAGCTACTTCTTTAGTTCTTCATAAACATTATCAGAAAGATGTCAACTATGGGACATATATCACTCCCAGAAATCACCACAACGATCGACGGGGATACAGGGCCTTTAGTTCTTCAAGAACAAATAACCCATGGCCTATGTTCCAAGGCGTTTGTACCGCTGTGCGACCGTGGTTTTCTTACCGATCACCAAGGTTAAGCAGCGATCGACTCGGTCGACCTGAGATGGGTGCCCGTTGTAGCATTTTTTATATTCGAGCGTCTCCGTGCTTTGGAAGGCACGTTAAGCCGTTGGTCCCGGTTACCACTTTATGTGGTAGTCGTTAAGCCGAGTTGGAAGCCTTATAGGCGGCTTGATAAATTCCAACAGCAGGTGGCCACAAACCTGCCTCCACCAATCCGCACTGGTGGAGTATGACCTGATCTCTCTCAGCTCAATTTGTAAGAGAAGGCCTTTGCCCAGCAGTATGCTGGGCTAGGTATACTGCCCAGTAGAGGCTGATACTTTTGTATAAATTAATTCCATAATCCATTTTAACCGCAAAAGAAAATGAAAAATAATCACAAAAAAGAAACCTTTATTTAGCTAGCCCAGTCTACAGGGTTGGAAATGTATAGGTATTGCAAATAAAGAACAAAGTGTTAGTATTATAATTATATTTAATTTAACTGCACGTCTTGCCGCGCCAGCTCCAACAACATGGGGTCGTCGAAGAACTTGTTGATGGAGACGTCCTCGCTGAGGCCTTTGCGTCGCCGCGTCTTGATCATGAACTCGCGCGCTAGGTGCGTCGCGGGCTGGGGCTCTAGTGGTCTGGGAAAAAATATATAAGATTAGCTATGAAATCTTTATCTTTTTCTCTTTAAATATTTTCACTATCGGTACTTTTGAAATACACTCTCTGAATTTAAACTATCGTAACATGGGCGCGTCAAAATCCATTACCACGCTAAATTTAGGGTTCTCTATCAAACGGTATCCGAGAAAAAATGCTGTGATAGACAGACTCATGAAACATTTTATTAGGATCCAGATTTTTTCTTCGCAAGTATAGAGAACTGCAAAAAAATTCATGGTAACTTTTGTCCTTTATCATTAGCCTACTAACACTGCCACAGAGTTCGGAACTCCTGAGCGCTGTGTCAGTGACTTTGAATTCTCCATATTTTTTCTATAACCTTGGGGCGTTATGAGGCCTATCGCCAACGAAGAGCTTTGATCTTTACCTGATAACAATGCTTTTATCGAGCGGGTCGCCGGGCACGATCTGCCAGTGGTGGAACACCTGCAGGCAAAAGGCCTGTCCCTGCGTGTGCGTGCGCAGGTCGGTCTCGAACCCGAACGAGTCGATGGCGGGCACGAACGCCTTGATCGTGTAAAGGGGAGAGCCGGGTACCGGCGCGTCTTGTGTTACGTGACCTGCAACATAAAATTAATATTATTTACCAGGTCCGCCAGTGCCACCAAGGTTCGTCTGTATGTATTTTTTATTTATTTTATGTGTCACATATCGTCGACAACGGGTGAATACCTCGTAAATGGTTTTTTTTTACCAAAATATGAAGGATTATTACAAAAACAGTCTCCGTAACCGGCGAGCGTGTATGAGACGAACTATGAGAGTGGAGCAAGCCAGTGAGGTATGTAAGGAAAGAACCTGTTGGAACAATGTACTCTCTACCTACCCCGTAAGGGAACTGGCGTGATGATATTGATAGAATAGGATTACTTTTATATCGTTACAAAAGCTCATATCGAATAACTTGGACGCACACAAATTTACTATAATAGTTTACAAATCCATCTATGACTGTAAATGCAAATCTAGAAGATTGCAATTTTGAAATGAAAATCTGCAAGACTGTCGGCGTGTACGTTTCGTTTTAGGCACTTACAAGATTTTCACTCGTCGCTGACGACATACAACTATCACAGAATAATACATCTATACTAATAAAATAATGTTAAAGAGTTTGTGTTTTTGAACGCGGTAATCTCGGAAACTACCCGTCGGATTAAAACAAATCCTTTTGCATTTGATAGACTAATTCTTGAGAAAAGACAAATATGAACCATTGACACGAAAAGAAGAAGTAAAATTTTGACATATTTTATATGTTAGATAGTCCAGTTATTTAAGCTTAAATTAGGTAAGAATCTCGGGAATTCGAGATACCCAGCTGTAAGTCTGTAAATACTTGTATATTGACACCCTAAAAGTTGTCTCAAAACCTACATATGGTAGGGTGTACACAACTATTAAATTTCAAGGTCAAAGGTCACAAAAATAGTTTTTTTGCGCTTTTTTTGTAAATATCTCATTTCCTATGGGTTTTTTGCTATTTGTATATATTATCAATATTGTAGAACACAAAATTCTCTACAAATTTTGTTTAAATTTTTTTTTATCCGGTGAACCGTTTTCGACATAGAGGGCGGAGAGCGCGCGGTCACAGGATCACTTCAGGTCAACCGGTGCCTCCGGTCGAAAACGCGCCATATATAGTTGATGAACTATCGATAAATCAATGATTATAAATATTTGTCAATTTTTATTAACTATTATTTATTTATTTATTTGGTAAGGAAAACCAACAGCTGCACTTATGAGAATAAAAGTAATGTAAGCAATATAAAGCCAATTACAGGTTTTCACGAATAGCTCTAAATTTGTGTCAGAAACTTTAGCAAACAATACTACACTACAAAACCAATACACAATACACAAATTCATGTTACTTAAGTAATTAGTTACATTTGAAAAAATTTGAGGTTCAGCAGCTCTCTTATCTTATTGCTCTTAATAGTATATGGATCAAGACAGAACTCTTTGCACAATTTATTGAAGTCATTACTTGCTCGCACCATATAAGAATTTTGTCTGTAATTTGATGAGACTAACGGAACAGAAAGTGGTAGGTTAAACCTTGTGGACCTTTGAGGAACATTAAAACATAATTTTTGAAGAAGAGTGGGACAGTCAATTTCACTCGCAATAATTTTTAGCAAGAATGTGCAGTCAGCCATACGTCGGCGATTAACTAGTGGTTGAATGTGAAACTTCTTACATAGGTTTAAGTAATTATCGGAATGGAAAGAGATCTGTAATCGGTAGCATAAAAATTTTATAAATCGTTTTTGTATGCCTTCAATACGGTGTATATATTTGTCATAGCGAGGGCTCCAAATTTGTGACGCATACTCCAAGTGACTCCTCACAAACGTGCAATACAGTATTTTAAATGTTTTAGCTTGTTTAAAGCACCCAGATAGCCTCATAATAAAGCCAAGTGCTTTAGAAGCTTTTGTTATGACTTCATCAACATGTACATCAAAAAGAAGCTTAGAGTCGTGATGGACACCTAGGTCGCGTATGACATTGCACCTTGATAGTAACTGATCTTTAAGCATGTATGATGTCGGTTGTATTGAACGCTTACGGCTAAATGTGACAACGGAGCATTTAGACGGATTAAGACCTAGCTTGTTGCGTTTGCAATAATTATCTAGACGCAACAAATCAGATTGAAGAGCATCCATATCATCGGTTGATGATATAGAAGAGAATACCTTCATATCATCAGCAAAACAGAGCAGATTATATTATATTTTATCATTTTCTTCATGCATTAACTCTATATCTATTCAATAATACTGATAACCGTTTCCTAAAATGAAAAAATAATTAAGGGAAAAACTTAAATCATAATATAATTATATTCCCATTTACACTAATGACATTTTAAATAGAAAATAATTAAGTGCATCTTCTTTAAAATCTGTAAATTTCAAAATCCTTCCACTACGTCTAAAATTATACCTGGGAATTATACGGGCCCAGAAGATTTGCTAAACACAATTTTCTGCAACTGCAAGAGTGGTTGTGGTTCGCGATGCGGATGCAGGAAAGCGGGATTGCAATGCTCTTTAGCTTGTGGCCAATGTAATGGGCAAGCTTGTCTCAATGCTCTACCATATCAGAGCGACATTAACGAAGATGGAACCTTTGACCCCGAAATCATGGAAGAACTTGAGACAAATATCGTTGAAGACGATAATGAAGACCAGTTTGAAATTTACCAGCAGCCGGAAGACGACGATGAAGAGAAAGATGATTAAAATTATAAATTGTAGTTTTTGTACCCTTTATTCCATTTTTTTTACTTTTAATAAAAATAAATGTATTGAATGATATTTTTTCATAAACAGATTAATTCATAATTTATTTGTTTTTTTTGTTCACCATGTAAGTAGTTATTAATATTAATTAGGTTATAATTCAAATATAATTCCTATAATTTCATTAACAATTCTGCAATTACATGGGCAGGTAAGTGTTGTTAAATAAATTAATACTGAATAAAATGTGGATAGGTTAGGAAAAAAATGATAAAATATAATATAATAGTTAATAAAAATTGACAAATAAGTATAATCGTTGATTTATCGACAGTTCATCAACAATATATGGCGCGTTTTCGACCGGAGGTACCGGTTGATCTGAAGTGATCCTGTGACCGCGCACTCTCCGCCCTCTATCTCGAAAACGGTTCAACGTATAAACATTTTTTTTAAACAAAATTTGTAGAGAATTTTGTATTCTACAATATCGATAATAAATACAAATAGCAAAAAACCCATAGGAAATGAGATATTTACAAAAAAAGCGCAAAAAAACGATTTTTGTGACCTTTGACCTTGAAATTTAATAATTGTGTACACCCTACCATATGTAGGTTTTGAGACAACTTTTAGGGTGTCAATATACATGTATTACAGACTTACAGCTAGGTATCTGGAATTCCGAGGTGAACTTACTATAATGACTGGACTAAGATCTGTCAAAATCGGAATCAGAATATTTTTTATTCATATAAATCATTATTGTATTTATGAATCCTCAGAAAAGTAACAAAGACTTTACCACCACTTTGGAATGTCATTCCTGTGGAGAAGAAGGGCAAGGCGCCACGGTTACTCATTTAAAATAAAAAATGTACAAACTTTTTCATCTACATTTTGTTGTGGAGTATGGGAGAACAATGTAGGTTGGTCATCAGGTCAAAGTTAAAATAAAGCAAATTATACTATTTAAGAGAATAGCTACAAAAAAAAATCCGTTTTACAAAAAAAGTTCCCTCATTTACAAAAAAAAAGTACACAAAAAATGTCATGTCATAGAAGGAAGAGAGGGAATGTTAACTGATACCAGTTGAACAGGTTGTCCTTACTTAAGTGGAGCTGGAATAGCATCTATCCAAGTATTTTTATCTTTTAAATAATCTATCTATCTATCTATCTATAACCTCACGTCAGATCCCTTGCGGGGTAGGCAGAGAGTACAGAGTTCCAACAGGTTCTTTCCTTACATACCTCTCTGGCTTCCTCGACTCTCATAGTTCGTCTCATACACGCTCGCCGGTTACGGAGACTCTTGACTTTTCCATCAGATAAAACTCGGTTTATTTGGTCGTGGTAAGATAGTCTAGGTCTTCCCCGGTACCTGCATACTTCCACTTTCACATTGTATATCTGTTTTGTCATTCTTTCCTCTGGCATTCTTTCTATATGCCCGAACCAACGGAGCATGCCCTTTCTCATCTTTACACCGATACTATCTTTCATACCTACTCGCTGTCTTACTACGCTGTTGCTAATGCGGTCGGTCAGCTTCACTCCGCACATCTTCCGCAGAGCTCGCATTTCTACCGCATTTATCCTACTTTCATTCTCCTTCTTACATACCCAGCTCTCGCTACCATATAACAGCGTTGGGACAAGAACTCCGTATTGTATTGCCATCCGTATTGTATTGCTATTATGTATTGCCAGCTGCGCCATAAGGCGCAGCTGGCAATACATAATCTTCTATTGAATAAAAAGCTACAAAGTGTTCGTTAAAGATCCTATTGTACAGTAGGCAAATCTAGCTCTATCTATCTATATCATTACGCCAGATCCCTTGCGGGGTAGGCAGAGAGAACAAAGTTCTAACAGGTTCCAACAGTTCCAAATCTAGCTATTACTTAAATATTGAAACCGGCCGTGAGCTAGAAAGTTTTTACTATAAACAGTGGCGTGTGTTCCATATAGGTAATTAAGCTGTGCCGACCTCAGTATAATATACAGAATGTTTTTTTTAATGAACTTTTCTGACCCACTGCGGGGCAAAGGTCTCTCCCATAATCTTCCGAGTGGACCTGTAATTGGTCATCTCTGGCCATCTTTTTGAAAAGCATCTAGATCGTCACGCCAACGATTCGTAGGCCTGCTCCGACGTCGATGTCCATTCCCAGGCACCCATTGCGTGACGATTCTAGCCCATCTTTCAGGGTGCATTCGACTAACATGCCCGCCCACTCCCATTTAAGTTTTGCAGATTTGATGCCCACATCAGCGATCCCCGTTTTAGAGCGTATAGTGGTGTTACGAAATCTATCTGTTAATTTTATACTGAACTAGCGGCCCGTCCCGGCTTCGGGGATATTGCGTCCGCTAGGAACGCGCGGCTACCTATTTCATAGATGTGCACGCCCCTCTCCTACACTTCGCCCCCCCCCTCCCTCCTTCCCTCGCCGCGTTGCCCACGGCGCGGCGGCGTTTATTTTTCTATTAGTATTTTATTTAGATTGACATTTTTAAATTCGTAATATCTTTTGAATGGAATGTCCGATTTGAATAAATCAAAAAGTAATCTTCAGGTATTGAAACGGTCTTTAATACGATATGATTAATTTGGATAAGGATTAATACAAAGGTATGGATAACATGGTCTGATTTTAGTCGGCATTTCTCTCAATTTTTAAAATGTAAAAAGTAAGTATAGTGTATACTACAACAGTTGGACATATGGTATCGCGAAGTTTTTTGTACATATCGATATGTTCCTTATTATTGTAGAACGTTTTTTTGTTCTATCATCAATAGTTTCCATAGCGCATGCGATTAAAAACATTTTATGGCTAATTTTCTTACGGCACAGTGGTTTAGACCTTAAGCCACACCACCTACTGTGTATAATAGTCGCGGGTTCGATTACCGCACGCGACAAATCTTAGTGTGGTCCATTATTTGTTTCAGTATATGTGTATGTGAATTTTTATGTTTGTAAACGCACTCCCGGCACAGGAATAAATCCTAGTGAGGGGCGAAGTTATTGTTTTTATTTAAAAAGACTGGTCTCCACATAACAAGAAAGGCAACGCGTTAGGTCTAGACGGAGGTGGCGGGATGAACAGTATGCATTTTTAAAGAACTGGCCTGAGGTGCCCAATAACACGGGAGAGTGAATAAAGTGGAGGAAAGCCCAGCAGTGGACAATAACGGCTTTTAATAATAAATAGGTATAATGATTGATATCATTTACGAAGTGAATGTGACGAGTGCAGTGATAACCTAGTGGTTAGACCGTTGGACTGCAAAGGTCACGGGTTCAAACCCTGGCACACGCACCTCTGTCTTTTTGAAAGCATGTGTGTATTAAAAATTAACTATTACTTGCGTTGCAGTTTCTAAACAGGGCTAATATTATTATGAAGCAATAATTAAAAGTAGCGTAATTTCATTCTTATGAGGTAGGCACTGCTTAATTGCCACTGACTATGAAACATAAATAATGTATATATTATATAGTGCGCTTACCCCTCCTCTTCGCCAGGACAGTGTAGACGGCGGAAACGCAGTCAGCGGGCGCCTGCACCTCCACGAACAGGTAGGGCTCCATCAGCCGCGGCGTCGCCATAAGGAACGCGGAGTACGCCACCTGTTGGGACCATTACGTATCATAATATCAGCCTATACTGCCCACTGCTGGACAAAGGCATTCTCTCACAAATCGAGGTGAGAGAGATTAGGTCATACTCCACCACGCGGACCTAGTGCGGATTGGTGGAGGCAGGTTTGTGGCTACCTGCTGTTGGAACTTATCAAGCCGCCTTTAAGGCTTCCAACTCGGCTTAACGACTACCACATTAAGTTGTAGCCGGGACCAACGGCTTAACGTGCCTTCTGAAGCACGGAGACGCTCGAATATGAAAATGGCACAAACGGTCACCCATCTCGGGCCGACCGAGTCGAACGCTGCTTAACCTTGGTATAATCGGTAAGAACACCGCGGTCGCACAGCGCTACGAGCGCCTCCCACAACGTATATTCATACATATTTCCACAACAGTATCTTCGAAGAAGCATACACAAAGAGATTCTGGACGAAATATTCCGAATGTTAAGACTGTTCTATATATACGAAATATTCTGGACGAAATATTATTATCACCCTTCGTTCCGTATAATCTGTATAAGGAACGAAGGGCTCGAATTGCAAATATGCCCGAAACATTTTTACTCAATCAACTGATTCTATTCAAGTTCCCGATTCAACTACCCGATTAGCTGATCAATTTGTGTGGCTTTGACATTAAAAACTAAAAAGAAATCACGACTAATAAAAGTTGTGTTTAGTGACGTATAAAAGCTACAATTTTCGGCATTTTAAGCCAATGCCACCTTGCATAACGTAGGTAAACCTTTAATCAAAAGTTAATAATTACTTATGAGAAATCGCATCTGGTACAAGGCTAGTAAAATATATACTGAACCTGTTGAAACAGTACTCTCTACCCCGCAAGAGATCTGGCATGATAATCATCATCATCATCATCTCAGCCTATACTTGTCCACTGCTGAACATAGGCCTCCCCAATCGCTTTTCAGCGTAACCGGTCCGATGCCACCTGCATCCAACGACTTCCTGCGATTTTCACAAGATCGTCGGTCCATCTGGCAGGCGGTCGTCCCACGCTGCGCTTGCCAATACGTGGTCTCCACTCTAGAATCTTTCTGCCCCAACGCCCGTCCGATCTTCGCGCTATGTGGCCCGCCCATTGCCACTTCAGCTTGCTAATCTTAAGAGCTATGTCGGTGACCTTGGTTCTTCTACGAATCTCCTCATTCCTGATTCGATCACGTAGAGAAACGCCGAGCATAGCTCTCTCCATAGCTCGCTGAGCAACTCTGAGCTTTTTTATGAGACCTATAGTAAGAGACCACGTCTCTGATCCATATATCATCACTGGTAACACACATTGACTAAAAACTTTAGTCTTTAGGCACTGAGGTATTTTGGATGAGAAGATGTTGCGCAGTTTCCCGAACGCTGCCCAGCCGAGTTGGATTCGTCGATTGACCTCTCTCTCAAAGTTGGACCTACCTAACCGGACTACCTGTCCCAGGTAAATGTATTCGTTGACAACTTCAAGAGTAGAGTTCCCAACGGTGAGTGCGGTGGGTACGACATGGACGTTAAACATTATTTTTGTTTTGTCCATGTTCATTTTAAGACCCACTTGTTGAGATACTCTGTTAAGGTCGCCGAGCATTCGTCCTAGATCTTCCAGCGACTCCGCCATGACCACAATGTCGTCGGCAAATCGAAGGTGAGTGATGTATTCGCCATTGATGGTGATGCCAAGTCCTCGCCATTCCAAGAGCTTGAAGGCGTCCTCTATGGTGGCCGTAAACAGTTTCGGAGAAATGACGTCTCCCTGCCTTACTCCTCTTTTTATGGGGATCGCCTTCGTGCACTGCCCCTGTACTCGGACTGACATGGTGGCGTTATTATACAAGCACTTCAACACTTCGATGTACCGATAGTCAATGCGGCATCGCTGGAGAGATCTAAGAACCGCCCAAGTCTCGATCGAATCGAAGGCTTTCTCATAGTCCACAAACGCCAAGCATAGTGGCCGATTATACTCCTCGGTCTTCTGTATAATCTGCCGCAGCGTATGTATGTGGTCTATGGTACTAAAGCCTTTCCGGAAACCTGCTTGTTCGGGAGGCTGGAAATCATCAAGCCTGCGTTCGAGACGATTCGTGATGACTCTCGAAAACAACTTGTAAACATGGCTCAGCAGTGTGATGGGCCTATAGTTCTTTAATAAAGTGTTATCACCTTTCTTGAAAAAGAGTACCACCACACCCCTGTTCCATGCTTCCGGCGTTTTTCCTTCGAGCAAGACGGAATTAAACAGCCTCTGAAGGACTTTAAGTACCGGCGATCCGCCCGCTTTCAGAAGCTCTGCAGTAATTCCGTCTTCACCCGGCGCTTTGTTGTTTTTAAGTTGGTTGTGAGCCATCCTAATCTCGTACGGGCTGATGTCCGGGATATCTTCACTGTAGTGTCGGGTTAGCTTGGCTCTTGGGTCTTTTACCAAGTCAACAATAGGTTCAGCTACTGAGGTATACAACTGTCCATAGAACCTCTCTATCTCCCTGAGCCCCTCTGACCTATTCGACGTTACGTTTCCGCCCTCCGTCTTCAGCTTCGTCAACTGGCTTTGCCCAATCGACGCGGCTCTTGCGAACACTTTGGAGCCCTTGTTCTGCTCTACGGTCTCCTCAATACGTCTTGTGTTGAAGGACCGTAGATCGTGTCGCAAGGACTTCAATATCTGTCCATTGAGCTGCCTATAGGACTTAGCATCATCGGAGGTTTGGAGTCTCATGGTACGTCGCTCAGCCATAAGGTTTCGGGTGTAGTCAGATAGCTTTTGAGGTCTATTTTTACGGTGGGGCTTAAAATGCTTGGACCCGACCGCATGGACAGTCTCTAACAATCTATTGTTGATTTCGTCCACTGATGCGCTGCTGTCTAGCAATTCGAAGCGGTTTGACAATTCGAGTTGAAAGTTCTCGGGGTTTTGGATATGTGTATTAGAAGGTCGGAGCGTAGACTTCATCAGACGCGATCTTTCCATTTTGACATTAATATTTAATGTGCCTCTGACCATTCGGTGATCACTGCCGGTTTTTACCCTGTGAATCACGGAGACATCATTAAATATTTGTCGCTTGGTGCTCATGATGAAGTCTATCTCATTTTTTGTGAAACCATCAGGGCTCATCCAGGTCCATTTCCTATGAGACGGCTTCTGGAAGAAAGAGTCCATCATAAAGAGTCCCTCCTTCTCCAGAAATTCGGCCAGCCTCTGACCCCTGGGGTTGCGCTGCCCATATCCAAATTGCCCCACTCTCAACTCATCATCGCCCCGTTTGCCCAGTCGCGCATTGAAGTCACCCATAACTACTGTAAAGTGTGCTTTGGAAGTATGTATGGCTCTACTAATGTCCTCATACATAACTTCGACCTCATCATCTGAGTATGCCACTGGCTGGAGCGTAGTGGTTGCACGCTCGCCTTTAAAATCCGGTGAAGCTGTAGAGGCCTCGAGGCCAACAGCGTAGGTCATTCACACACACACACACACACACACACTGAGTATGCCGAGGTCGCTGCGTAGACCTGTATGACCTTCAGCGAATATCTTTTGGATATTCCGAGTATCAGGTACGCTACCCTGCTCGACACACTAGTGATGGACACAACGTTGTTTATGAGTGACTTGTGGACGATAAATCCGACACCACCTTGGGACTGCTGTTCGCCCTCCCGGTAGTAAAACAAGTTGCCGGATTTTAAGGTTATCGTGTCCTCGCCCTCTCCTCGGACCTCCGATAAACCAATAATACTCCACCGCAACTTGTTTAACTCTTCTTCCAGCTCAACTAGCTTCTCATCTGTCCTCAATGTGCGTGCGTTGTATGTCACCAGGGCCAATTTTCGGTTTTGGTGGTAGCCGAATCTCCGCCGGAGATTCTTAGCACCCCTTGTCCTGTCGTTACCATGGCTGCTACCGTGGCCAGGACGAACAGGACCGCCGGGGACTAGGGGCCTGGTTTTCTTGCTTTCTTCCATATTGGTTGGGGGTGTTTGCCATACTCGCCACGCTTGGCAGGCGGGTTGACGAGCGCAGTTTTTGGTTGTAGAAGTGTTAAGGGAACGCTGCTGCCCATTCCCTAGTTTTCCCTTAGTCGCCTTGTACGACACCCGATGGGATGAGATGGGTTGGTCCTATTCTAAGCCGGGAACCACGCGGCATCTGGCATGTTAATATAAATAGAGATTTCTTATATACTGACCCTTCTGGCTGTAGGTATGATCTGCCCGCCGCCCCGGTGTAGCGGCTCCTGTGCTATGACGGCATCCAGGATCTTAAACTTCACGTTTCTGATGGGCTCCTCACATAAGGGACCCTCGCGGGTACCCCATTGGAAACCTATCGACATGCAATAACATTAGGTATTACAAGATTGTGTATGTATATATATAATGTGTGTATGTGAATTGTATGTTCCTAAACGAATCTACGACACAGGAATCATTTCTAAGTGTGAGGTTACGTTTTTATAAAAATGAAAATAAATGAGAGCCGAAGAATTTGGTAAACGATCCTGGATTTATTGTTTCAGAATGTTTATTCTACCTAAAAATGCAATTGTTATGATGTGGGGACAAAAGTCTCTTGGTAGAACATTTCCTTAAGGTAATTTACATCTTCTTATTTAAAAAAATATTAAATTATACGGTTAAAATCACTAAAACTTGTTTTGCTAATTTGTCTAGTGTTGTAAAAATGAGCGCTGAAGTCGAGCGTTTAGCGCTGAGTCGACGCTTACGAGCGTTGAAACACGTTGAAGACGCGAGCGTTTTAAGCGCCGACTCGAGCGTTTTTATAATACTAAATTTGTCACCTTAGAAAAAAATGATTTAAGCCGCTTCGCTGGATTCGTGCACTAGTTGAGTAGTCGCAGGATTTTTTTTAAAAAAGCACATCATCTCGACACGTATTATTACATTTGTCATCAGTTGTTACAAAAATAATTCAAAGTTTTAATATTTGCACCAATGACAGGTGTACATATCATTGATAAATTAGCGTGTGCGCGCGGCCTTTACAGCTTCACCGGACAAAAAGGCGAGCGTGCGACCACTACGCTCGAGCCAGAAGGGCAAGGGGGCCTCAAGGAGGAATGGACTCAGCTTGGGCAGTCGCTATAAGGGGGAAGGCAAATACTAGGTATCTCGCCGTGGTGCTTTGCACCGGCCGGCGGGAAAAGGATTCTTCGACCTCGTCAGCGTGGTCGGTGTCTGATCCTGTGTGCGGTATCTGTCTGTATGTGCATCGAGAGAGTCCGTGAGAACATGCCACGGACAATACATTAGCTTGCGAATGTCCCGCATTCATTGATAAATTAGCTTGCGAATTGATTGATTTACGCACGTGACAAATCTTTATATGACTCACAAATATTTTTACGCTCTGAGTGTTGGTGTTTCTGAATTTCATGTTTGTAAGCGCAACCCACGACAGAGGAATAATTGCTATTATAGGGCTAAGATTTTTTGAAATCCGTACTTTATAAGACCTATTTTATTTTTTTAATAAAACGTAGCCTCCCCCTAGGATTTTATTCCTGTGTCGTAGGTGCGTTTACAACCATTAAAATTCACATACACAAATACCCAGACCGAAACAAATAATTGTGTTCACACATATATTTTTCCCGTGCGGGAATCGAACCCGCGACTATTAAACACAGTGGGCGAAGCGGGTTAAGCTCTTAACCATTGCGCTAAATCGTCCGTGAACCCAAGACCACTAGACCAACAAGGCAGTCAACTTACTATTAACCTGAAGTTGTTCCGTAGAGTGGATCAGACCGAGGATCATGACACGCTGCAGCAGGATATAAATAGGGTTGTAAGTTGGAGCTTGGAAAATAAATTATACTTTAACGTGGCTAAATGTTCCTTGCTATCGTTTAGTCGCGCGCGCGCCCCGCGTCACCACCCGTACCACATGGAAGGGGCACCGCTGCAACGTGTCACTGAGGTGAAAGACTTGGGAGTCAGATTTACTGTAGATTTGAATTTCCGGAAACATATTATAGGCGTATGTAAGAAAGCTTATCGGAATCTGGGGTTTGTTTTGAGACAAGCTGGTCAATTTTCCAACATCGGAGCTTTAAAAGCATTGTATGAGGCTTTCGTAAAAAGTCATTTAGAATGTAATGCGGTAATTTGGTCTCCATATGAGGCCAAATACAGACTTATGTTGGAGCGTATTCAGAATAAATTTATAAGGTTCCTATATTTAAAACAGTATGGGGTTTATCCCGGATATCCGCTGTTGTATCCAACTTTATTTGTTCTGGGTATGGTAGGCTATATGAAACTGGAAGCTAGACGGGAAGTAGCCCTAGCTATCTACTTATTTAAAGTACTACGTGGCAGAGTACAAAACCCAGCAGTTTTACAGGAGGTTAGGCTTTGTGTTCCTGATGCGTACATGGGTCGGCGGCGGCGACCGCCACTGCTGCTGGTGCCGCGCGCGCGCACCAACCTGCTGCAGTGTACGCCGCTTGTGCGGGCGCTGCGCACACTTAACATGGTTGCGGGATTAATTGATCTGTTTACGTGCACGCTGAGCGAATTCACGAAAGCCTCATATTTGGTATTATCGTTAGAAGATTGTATTAGGTTTTAGAATTTGAATTAGTATTTAGTGACTGTGCTACGCTATTGCATTAGGTTATTACCTGTAAAAATAGTGTTATGGTAAGATTAAAATAAATAAATAAATAAAAATTAATAAAACATACCTTGCACAATACTGTCTTTGACGGAGGCGAGCAGGTTCTTATCGACTTCCGACGGCAGTGTATCGTCCACGAGGATGTTGGGCCCTGTCGAGTCTGGCCCGAACGCCCATATCGAACGCGCCGCCAGTAAATCCCAGTCGTATCTGTTGTAAACAACATACTTTTAGTCATTTTCCGCTTATCGTTATAATACGTACTGTTTTACCCTATAATAATTCGTAGAAATGTTGACCACCAACCCCGATCTGCTATATGAAATCTCGGGGTGGTCGGAACACTGAGCGTAAGACCGCAGGCTAGCAATGGGCCAGTCTGTTACGAAACTCCAAACGGGTCGGTTTAAATTCATTTTTTTATTCTGTTGCTATTTCTAATATACCCTTTCCCAGTTAAATATCTTTTTTTTAAATAACCTGTTGCCGGACTCTCTGTTAATAGTACGTATATACACGTATTGTAAAGAGAGCAGGCTGTGTACAAAATGGACCGATGACCTGGCGAGGGTAGCGGGTAACGGGTGGATGCGAACAGCACAAAGCCGTTCCTTGTGGCGGTCTTTGTTTTAGACGCTCGAATGAAGATACCAGAGATAGACGCTTGATTGAAGATACAGAGATAGACGCTCATCGTCTATTTTACAACCTAAAACACATTTAGTTTTTTTCATATCTTGTGAATATCGCGAGGATTGAGCCTTCATGTGCTGTTAGACCAATGAAGAGGTCAAGAAAGATAGATAGAGAGAGAGAGAAAGAGAGAAAGAAAGAGAGAGGGGGAGTCAAGAGAGAGAGGGAGGGGGTGAGGGAGGGAGGGGAGAGGAGAGGGGGGGGAGAGTAATACTCGCGTGTCGAGTGAACACACAGGTGTGTCAAGTGAAAGATCACAAGGCCAAAAATAAATAGCCTAGCACTCACTTGGTCTGGAAGAACTCTCCCAGTCGCTTCCTGTCCCAGGTGACGCAGACGGAGCCCGCCTCGATGTCCTCGGCCAGTCCTCGCTCGAGCGGCTCCGCGATCATCGTCAGCTTGTTGCGTTTGTTCGGCGTCTCCGCGAAGCACTTGAGCGACGAAGTCTCCACTACCGTCTCGCAGAATGACACTACAGGATCGGCCACTGGAGAGAAATGAGATGAAATATTATTTGCATTATACGTAATGCGCTCTACATACCGAACTCGCAGTTTGGGGTTTGGTATGTTTTGGAGTGATGAAAAATCAGTGTTAGCCTAGTGGTTAGACCGTTGGACTGCAAAGTCAGTGGTCTCGGGTTCAAATCTAAGCACGCACCTGTCTTTTCGAAAACATGTGCGTATTATAAATTAATTATCACTTGCTTTAAAGGCGAAGGAAAACATCGTGAGGAAACCTGCATGCCTAAGAGTTTTTCGAAGGTGTGTGAAGTTCGCCAACCCGCACTGGGCTAGCGTGGTGGACTATGACCTAAGCCCTCTCAGTTTGAGAGGAGGCCCGTGCCCAACGGTGGGACAGTTTCTTAACAGGGCTAATATTATATTTTTTGGAGGATGAAGCTGATCACGTCCGTAGGATTTACTCGCAATTAGTGTCCGACCGCAGCCTCGGCTCCGGCCACCTTCGGCCAATCCCTCGGCTTCAGCCAAAATGGGCCAAAGTTTTAGCCGAAGCTAAGGTTTCCAGCAAGCACCGAAATTGAACGATCTATTACGATTTTTTTTTTAAACGTAGCCCCACACTAGGATTTATTCCTGTATCGTGGGTGCGTTTACAAACATAAAAATTCACAAACAAATACCCAGACCGGAACAAATAATTGTGGATCACACAAAGATTTGTCCCGTGCGGGAATCGAACCCGCGACTATTAGACACAGTGGGCGGAACGGCTTAAGCTTTTAACCACTGCGCTAAATCGTCCGTCAAGACTAACGAATGCTTTTAAGTAAATAAATATTGTAAATAATATGTGTAGTGTTATTATTTTTAGCCAGTTGTAGGTAATTTTAATCATCTCGCTAATCACACAAGATCAGACACCGACCTCGCTGGTGAAGTCGAAGAATTCCTTCCCCGTCGACCGGTGCAGAGCACCACGGCGAGACACCTAGTATACGCCCTCCCCCATAGCGACTGCCCAAGCCGAGGCCATCCCTCGTTACGGCGTCCGCGAGCTAGTTGCCCCCTTGCCCTTCTGGCTCGAGCGTAGTGGTTGCACGCACCCCCTCTTGTTCGGAGAAACTGTAAAGGCCCGCGGCCAACAGCGTAGATCATTCACACACACACACACACACACACACACATCTCGCTAAGTTAATACAGTCAACATATCTTTTTAAAACATAGGGTTATTAAATCTTCGCCCGTGGCCGAAGGTTTTGGCGATGGCCTATTAAATGAATACGGCATCGGTCAAAAATCGTACTTGGTCGGACACTACTCGTAATTGCCTACACGTGGTCCCTGTGTTGTGCTAAACGAGCAGAACCTTCACCGGTGGCAGGTCACCACTAAGCATGTCGATTTAAAGTCAATTAATCGATAAAGCTATTTTTTCGAGCCAATCATCAATTTTTTAGATGTATCTGAACTACCGAATCGATTCAATACATCCCGTCCGAAAGCCGTCGATTCGGATCGATTCTCGATTCAGTCGTAAAAAAAGAAGTGATAGAAAATATGACATATTTATATTGTCTAAATCAGGGACATAAATAATAGCAAAACACGTTTTTTGGTAAAAATACTACGTACTAAACATGAGTTTATTTTAAATGAGTTGTCATTTTGATAATCTCTAATTTAAAGGCATTAAGAAATTGTAAAAGGAAGGGATCCAAAAAAATAATAATTTTATTCAATTGGAAAATTAATAAGAATCGCCTTGATTCGATTAATCAAGAATCGATCTTTTGATCCTCTATTTAATCCAGAATCGATTCTTGCGCTTGCGATTCGAATCGATCTAAAGATCGATATTTCTCAGAATAAATCGACATGCCTAGTCACCACTCTCCCAGCAAAGCCATACCGCCAAGCGACCCAGCTATGATCCGGCTAGTTGCCCACCTATTGTTTCGCTGTTTTTTTAACCAAATCTATGTAGCCTAATGATATTCTAGGATGAGATGATCAGCTGTCCTGCCAAATCTAAACTAAATGTTCAGCCGTTTACACGGGACCGAGTAACATACATTCAAATACCTAAATATCTATCTATCAATCCAGATCCCAACAGAGTTCCAACAGGTTCTTTCCTTAGAATCCTCTCTGGCTTCCTCCACTCTCATAGATCGTCTTATTCACCCTCGCCGGTTACAAAGCCTATGTATAAAGACTTGTCCTTCAGATACGACTCGGTCTATTTAGTCATGGTAAGATAGTCTAGGTCTTCCCCGGTACCTACATCCTTCATCTTTCGCATTGTATATCTGTTGTCTCATTCTTTCTTCTGACATTCTTTCTATATGCCCGAACCAACGGAGCATACCCTTTCTCATCTTTACACCGATACTATCTTTCATACCTGCTCGCTACGCTTTCTTACTACGCTGTTGCGAATACGGTCGGTCAGCTAAATATAATACTAGGATTGTAGGTGAATCTGTTTCAGGAGTAAACCGACACTTCGTGGGCTTTCTATTAGATGCTAGGTGGGCCCTGGTTGCGGTGAAAAGCTGGATGCGTGTAGAACACAGCTCCTCGTCGTGGCCATCTCCTTGAGATAACGTTGTCCTGTACACCCTTCGGCTGTTGATCAGGATAGATAAGGAAACTTCTTGGCAGATTTTGCCCAGCAATGAGCAGCCGCTACGGTGCTGGTGGTATTACCTTTAATGTCGATCTCTGAGTACATGTTGCGCAGGTCGTGCATGACGCAGTCCAGGTACAGCTCGCCGGTGCCCAGGATCACGTGCTCGCCGGACTCCTCCACTCGCGTTGACAGCAGCGGGTACGACTTGTTCACCTGAATCATTACAAGTAAATAAATATGCACAATAATCCTACAGGTCGAGCATAAGATCTATCTAAATTGTCATGACGACCGAACGCTGCATAACGCGTACTGCAGCTACCACTTCAAGCACTTGATTCCAATAACACGACTTTTTTATTATTTTAGGCAAATCAACAAAATGTCTTATAATTTTAACCATTTGGTAAAAACTAAAGAATAACTCACCTTTCTAAGTCCATCCAACATCTTAGGCAGTTCTGAAGGGTTGACCGGTTCCACGGCTATCTTCACGACGGCTTGCGTGTTGAACCGCAGCGGTGTGAAGGTATGAAGCTCCTCATCCTCGTCGGCGGCCACCACGGTACACGTCTTCACTATCGGCTGGTCGATGCCCTCGATGAGAGCCCAGCATCCGGCTGGTACGCGGTTTAATTCCACCTAAAATTATGTTGAAAAGAATAAGCACCAGTTGGGGTATGTTTTTTATCACGCTTATATTCCTCGAGCGGTGGTGGGAGATATGAGCTATGTAGAAGCAAAACCAGCAACATCAATAGATATGGATGTTGCTGGTTTTATAACACCTCTGCCAAACCCCGCTTGGGGAATATAGGCGTGACAATGTTACTATAAGGGACTAGCATCTCTAAAAATCTTACGGTAATGTACCGACGCCTATAAACAAGAAGAGGAAATCGCTCTGCCGAAGAAAAACCAGCAATATCGATCGATATGGATGTTGCTGGTTTTGCTTCTATCTATATATCACGCCAGATCCCTTGTGGGGTAGGCAGAGAGTACAGAGTATCCTTCTACAGGATTCATATGTACTAATTATATAAAAAAAAACTCCGTTACGCCTATATTCCCCAAGCGGGGTTGGCAGAGGTGTACTGAGTACACCCACGTTTCGCCGACGATGTTAGGTCCCGTGTAATAGGGGGCGAGCCTATTGCCAACCGGGCACAATTCCCGACTCCGGACTGGTACTGGGAAGTTTTCGCTAGAAAAACTACACTTGTCCGACCTAGGATTTGAACCCAAGACCTCGTGATCACAAAGCAATGCGCTTTGCCACTAGACCGACGAGGCAGACGATTTTTATTAGTTTACTGTTATTTTTTTAAAACGTAGCCCCATACTAGGATTTATTCCTGTGTCGTGGGTGCGTTTACAAACATGAAACGTAACATACACAAATACCCAGACCGGAACAAATAATTTTGGATCACACAAAGATTTGTCCCGAGCAAAGAACCCGCGACTACAGGACACAGTGGGTGGAGCGGCTTAAGTTCTCAACCACTGCGCTAATTCGTCCGTCTACTATGTACTAGCTACATGCCGCTTACGATATTAGATCGCAGAGTGTACCCTATAGAGATGGGTCGTATTAGGTAAATTAGGTACTAAGTACACCTGTTCCTAGTCTGCATAAATACCTTATCCAAATACCTAATCCACCTAATCTCAATGATCTCATACACATACCGTTCCTTAGTGATCTCAATCCGCCTATTCTATATCAAATCCTGATATCGAATTATCGAGATTTGAATTAATTGAATGTTAAATTGTTTTGTTAGTTAAGAACGGTTACAGTGAACAAAATGGAAGTTTCAAAATGGATCCAAATTTATTTATTTTTGATTAGATTAGATATTTCTGCACGAAATTGGTTGAATAAACCTTTTTCTATTTTATCATTTAATGATATATTAGTGATGAATTGGTATCTTCCCTTCATACTTTTTACAGGCTCAGGACTGTTAACTTACGAATGTATGAAGTTTTGAGTCTTGCGATATTAAATATTCCGCAAAAGTTTAGCGTTCGCAAGATGGCGTATTTAAAAGATTTCAATTCATTATATTTACATTTGTTTTATATCAATACGCGTTGTATAGCGCTGTCTCGCTCCCCCCACCCTTACACGTAAGCGGGATAGCAAAGCGATAAGCATATGAGTGAGTGAGAGAGCGCGGGAACAGGTGTGAGTGAGCGCGCTAAACGGCTAAACATTCGATTTTATTGAATATGAATATTAGGTGGATTAGGTATTGTCAGAATTGGATTAGGTACCGCCTATTCTCGTAAAATACCGTTTCTTTGGATCTGGTCTAATAAATACGACTCACCTCTAGTACCCTAGCAGTGATAACCCAGTGGTTAGACCGTTGGACTGAAAAGACAGAGGTCTCGGGTTAAAGCCCAGGCACGCACCTCTTTTCGAAAGCATGTGCGTATTAAAAATTAATTATCACTTGCTTTAACGGTCTGACTCGTTGGTCTGGTGGCAAAGCACATCGCTTTGTGATCACGAGGTCCTGGGTTCAAATCCTAGGTCGGACAAATGTAGTTTTTCTAACGAAAAATTCCCAGTACCAGTCCAGAGTCTGGAATTGTGCCCGGTATATGGCAATACGCTCGCCCCCTATCACATGGGACCCAGTTGTGACCCAGTACAGCTGCTTAACATCTTTGGCGAAACGTGGATGTACTCAGTACACCTCTGCCACCCCCGCTTGGGGAATATAGGCGTGACGGTGTCTTTAACGGTGAAGGAAAAACATCGTGAATAAACCTGCATGCCTAAGATTATCTCAAAGGTGTGCGAAGTTCGCCAACCCGCACTGGGCCAGCGTGGTGGACTAAGGCCTAAACCCTCTCAGTTTGAGAGGAGGCCCGTGCCCAACAGTGGGACAGTTTCTTAACAGGGCTAATATTATTATATAAGGTAAACAAAAACGCCATTCGAATAAAACAAATTAAGTTAACAGCCCGCTGAGTTTCTTGCTGGATCTTCTCAGCGGAGGCCGCATTCAAATCCGATGACAGATGTAAACATTGTAATAATTTTGATGTTTGTAAGTGCTTTATTCGTTGACCTATACAAATAAATTATTGTTCACTAGTATCTGCATGCGACTAGGTCCGCATGGATTTTAGACCGGATCCTAAATTTTTTCCAAGATGAAAAGTATCCTATGTGTTAATCCAGGTAATAACCTATCGGTGTGTTAAATTTAATCTAAATCGGTTCAGCTGTTTTGGCGTGATTGAGTAACAAACATCCAAACATCATGTTACGCCAGCCTAATCTATGAAAATCGTCGACGCTTCAGTGACCCGAAACAACATCGAGGTACACGAGTCGCACAGTCAGCGGATCGTTTTGTAATTGACGTCAACGGAAAAAAACTGGCCGAATGCAACGGAAATCGCCGCATTCCTGTGTCTAACATCGACCAGGCATCGGATTAATTTAGTTATAGATAATCATTGTAACCATTAATTAATTTATTTACCCACCCAGTAAGGGGGCGGAGCATGGCGCAACGTCATCATGACGCGTCTGGAATGGGATTGCTTAGTGGGGATAGTTGCAGATTTCGAAGCGACAGTCTCGTCGGCACTCACGTTTTACTGGAGCGCTTGGGTGTGCTCGACGGGTTTGAGATCTATTAGAATTATTCATTTCAATTGTATTTTTTTTTTGGATTAACTCTTTTGGATTAATTGTAAAAGTAAAAGAATTAAAGATTGTGATTTAGGTTATTTTCAGTTTATTTTTTAATTAAACCTACTTCTGGTTTGTAAAAATATTATTAAATAAATTTGCTTTTAATTTTAAGGTTAGGAACGTTAGGTGTTACCAATATATAATTTATCTTTTTTTTTAATGTCTTTTTTTGTTTTGTTTCGTTATATTTTATATTTATATATTGTTTCGCGTTGTAGGCAAAAGTTATATTATATTTTTCTTCTTTCTTTTTACTTAGGTACATAATTCTTTTGTTATCATTTTGTTACATTCATTTAAAGAAGAAGTCTTTAAGTTATGGCTTAACACTAATTTTAAATGTATTTTGCTAGTGTCCAGTGAGATATGTAATCGTGTTTGTTTACATTAATTCGACTCCCCGATGAACTTGATGATAATGAAATTAATGAAGTACCCCACCCTGGACAGTAAAGCGGTGGATACTTTACATACCAATTGCGACGGCCGTTTTGAGGGAAGTCAAAAACGCACGTTTTATCACTTTGTTTCAATTACCTTCACTCATGCACATATAAGGACACATAATGGTTAATATTCCACCAACATTACACATTATTAGTCGAAATAACACAAGTTTTAGAAATTAAAACAAATTGACAACTTCACTCTTCTACTTCCCGCCAAAAAAAAAAACCATTCATTTACTTGTTATTTTCATTACTTTCTCTCGTCGTTTTATTTTTGTAAACGTGTGTGACGTCACCTAACCGCCCGTCGGAAGACCAGCGCTGGTTGCTGTTAAACGCTTTCAGCATTATGCTGAGTTCGGGACCGTTTTGTAACGATGCTAGAAATTAAGAATATTCAAGTTTAATCTTTTTAAGTTTTATATGTACTAACGCGTTGCAAATAAACTTATTTCTTTTCTTACTTTTTTTGCGACCTCCGGTGGCAGCCTTCGTATCCATCATGAAAACTTTCACATTTATCATATTAGTAAGACTATACTCAATCCCTTGCATAGAACGGCCTACGCCCTAACCACCCGCCAACCATGTCACGCGTAGCGACAAGTCGTCTTTAAATATTTTAATTAATATTTCTCTCACCTTATACCTAGCCTCGTATATCCACAGGCGGCCCACATTCATGATTCTGGAATCCTCTTCATCTTGTGTGCTGTAGTTCTCGCCAAGCACTCGCACTGTCTGCCCCGCGTATAGAGTTCCCGACATTATTCTAGCTAACACCTGGAAGAAAAAGAGTTCTTACACCCATCTTTCATCAGGCCAACTCAGGCTACACGCGCGGTGTTGTGCAGAAAACTGGACATGAGAATAAGCAGTGCAGGCGTGTAAAGTTTAACTCTCTCGCACTTTAGTAAACTGTGTCTACTTCTGCCTACTTTTGGTTTACATTCAGGCCGGCATAAAAAGAGAAAAAGCGGCCAGTACGAGAATGTAAACTGTGGCAGTAAGCAGAGAAATGGACATGAACCTGGACTCGTTAAATATCGCAAGACCTCAGACACCCCGATTAGATAATTGCTTTACAAATTCAATACGAACCAACTTTCCAAATTTAACATTTTTACCCCTTTTTTAAACACTTTTATACCCCAATTAACGAGGAAACTTGCACGTGTAAGTGTGCATATTGAGATATAGGTTTTAAAAATGCATTTGAAACCTCCGTGTTGCTTTGAATTAAGAATAAATGTAGTATATTACAGCGCACTGAAGGCGTAACAGCACTATTTGCAAATTTAAAAAAATCTAAAATACATTTAATATTGGTGGAATCAATTCAGCCACTGATTTAAAAGAAACTACTTTCAGGTCTTGTATACCCACCAGGAAGAAGGTGCAGTCGTCGGTGGGGTACATTTTGGTGGTGTGCGCGACGAGCCGGCCGGACTGGTCGCACGCCAGCATGTCCGCGTGCAGCGCCCCCTCGGTCCCGCGGTACGTGTGCGCCACCTTCCGTGGGGCAGCGTCCAATGGCGACGGCACGTGCCGGACTAGCATCTCCACGAAACCACTAACAAAAACACCATTATTATTACACCGTCACGCCTATTCCCCAGAGTGGCAGAGGTGTTCTGAGTACACCTTTCCCCGACGATGTTAGGTCCCAGGTAATAAGGGGCGAGCCTATTAGCATACACCACGCACAATTCCAGACTCCGGACTCATATTAGGAAATTTTCGTTCGATAACTACATTAGTCCGAACTAGGATTTGACCCCAGGACCTCGTGATCACAAATCGATGCGCATTGCCACTAGACCAACGAGGCAGTCAATTATTATTCTATATATCTATATCACGCCAAATCCCTTGGGGGTAAGCAGAGTCCAGACTTCCAACAGGTTCTTTGCTTACAGACTTCTCTGGCTCCGTCCTTAAGATAAGACACTGCACACCCACTTTTTACTGACGTCATTAGCCCCATGTACTAAAGGGCCAATGCAATCATACGGGGAACAATACCAGACCTCGGACTGATTTTGATATTTTTTCTGTACAAAAATATTTTCGATGGGCGATTCGACAGGCGAAGAGTGCGACCAGGACCAGTGGTCGCTACGCGTATTATTCGCCACTAAACCAACAAGGCAGTTGTTATTATGAATATGGGCATGTCAGAAGAAATAATTACAAAACAGATATACAATGCGAAGTGGAAGGTAGTAGGTACCGGGGAAGACTTAGTCTATCTTACCATGACCAAATAGGCATAGTCTTATCTGAAGGACAAGTCAAGAGTCAAGGCCTTCTCTCACAAATCGAGGTTAAAAAGGATGGGGTCATACTCCACCACGCGGACCCAGTGCGGATTGGTGGAGGCAGGTTTGTGGCCACCTGCTGTTGGAACTTATCAAGCCACCTTTAAGGCTTCCAACTCGGCTTAACGACTACCACATTAAGTGGTAACCGGGACCAACGGCTTAACGTGCCTTCCGAAGCACGGAGACGCTCGAATATGAAATGCCACAAACGGTCACCCATCTCAGGCCGACCGAGTCGAACGCTGCTTAACCTTGGTGATCGGTAAGAACACCGCGGTCGCACAGCGCTACGATGTGACTCATCATCAAACAATACGACAGCTTGGAGTAGCCTGCTCCTTTCTTTAGCCAAAAGACGTCCAGTTCAGTATATAGACCTTCTCTAAAGAGAAGACCTCTCTCTCGCTACGACGACCGAGAGCTGTCTGCACTAGCCCATCTTGTGACGGGACTGCCCATTACGTGAAAAGATTGGCGGACGCCATTCGAGAACCTTCCAATCCCCAACTGGCATCAGCACAATGAGCGGTTATGGCTCAGCTACTGCCATTTCAGGCTGGCACTTATTCTGAGCGAGCGCCATATCTGTTGGTAAATTTGATTCTCCTACAGATCTCCTAGTTTCTGATACAGTCTCACAGGAAAAATCAGACAATACTTCTCTGCATCGTCCTTTGGGAGACCTTTTCATGTAGCCCATCATAAGCGATCTGTCTTCAAGCTGATGATAACCCGTGTGAACATTTAATAAATCCAAGTCCGATTACGTTTCATTAAAAAAAATACAAAAAACTTAGCTGTGAGAAAAAAGAAAGAATGAAAAAGCGAAGTGTGGTACTCACCAGAAGTCTCCAAAGAATCGACTGCAGACTAGCCTCAGTAGTGGGCGGACGTTTATCTTGGCTTCTTGTTTCGTGAGCTTGATACCGAGCTCTGATAATACTGCAGGTAATGTGTCATCTACGTCACCAACCACCTATCAATGAAAAAACTCAAACTGCAGTGTATATATCGCACCTTCAGAACAGTAGTTAAATAAAAATCTTTTATAAAAAAAGGTAAACCGACTTCAAAAAGCAAAAAAATAAATATTTGAAGTCGGTGCTGGTTGGTGCAGTCGGTTACTTGGCACCGACTTCTAATATTTATTTTTTTGCTTTTTGAAGTCGGTTTACCTTTTTTTATAAAAGATTTTTATTTTACAATTTTAAGTGACCAGTGAATTATTCTATAGTAGGGTACCTATAGGATTGACGTAATACCCATAATATCTCAATTTACACATGCCTATTGTTTGTCGTTAAGGAGTTCCCTGGTGTATCTTCTAAGTCCAAGGTCCAATGTCAATAAAATTAATATGGGACCACCTTGGAGATATACTGAACCCAATGCAAAAAAAATATATCAAAATCGGTCCACAATTGACGGAAATATCGCTGAACATACAAAAAAAAAAAAAAAAAAAAAAGCATACATACAACCGAACATAGAACCTCCTCCTTTTTGAAGTCGGTTAAAAATCAAGTTTTTGGGAAACTAGTCGGGGTAGAGGGAGGGACAGTGAAAGAGACCGAAGTATCGTATTTCTTAATTCTACCATAAACACGTTTTAATATTCACCAGATACAGCGTAATTTTTAATGGCTCTCTATGACTGTCGGCGACAGGACCTCATTTACGACTTACTCATGTAACATGACGTGCCCGCGACGTAAGTGTATGAACTGAATTTATTTTTATGTATCTCGCTGAGATTCACGGGCTTTACCCGGACCTTTGAAAGGCTTGCATGGGGACATGGGTCCAACACGCAGAGGCCCTTTGCGACAAGTTAATGTTATGTAAGCCACCTGCTGAGATCACTTGCTGAAAATGAAGAAACATAACCAGCGAACTGACCCCGGCAGGTGCAAGGACTATTGTAAATTATGGAAAGAAAACAAGGGCTATGTAAATAAGGTTTGATAGACAAAAACTGGACTATTCCAAAGGGGACGGACACCGGCCATAATTAGTGATACCTAATTACCCGTGGCCGGTGGTGACTCGCCGCTTACTAGATGGGCCCTCAAACGGTCGTCCTAGGACAACTGAGGGCAACACCGGCGTGAGCAGCTCAGGGGTGTAGAGAGGTGTGCTGCGCTTTCTCCGAAGTTACTCGCGGCCTTAACACTTCCACCCCTCGTACCGTACATCGACGTAGGAACGCATTATCTTCCTACGTCGATATAGCTCTCACGGTTCCTCTCTGGACGGCCAATTAAGGCTAGCCAGAGCCGAGAGTCCTGCGGGCACCCGTCGGTTTCCACTCGACCGACGAAGACACGCCGAGTTGGGGGCCCTGAACTGAATTATTATTATGTGATTGCGATAGTTAGTTTAGATGTATGGTATGTGATAAAAAGTCGCCCCGTAGCTTATAAGATTTAGGAGTAATTTAAAATTAATGATTGAAATTTGACATAATTGCAATATTTTTCACACTCATTTTATGATTGTACAAAATACGTGCTTGGTATTAATTACATTTTTGATTTTATATGAAGTGTATCGCGCATTGAATGTAGAAATGTAAAATGTACTTGATATTATGCATTGACTGAGCAGGAATCGATTAAAACGTCGCGTAGCCATAACGAAAATTTTAAGTTAACAACGGGCCGAGAGCGCGGCTCTGCTCGGTAAAGTCTCGGCGTAGTTAAATAAGCGGTGTTTATCGAACTTTGTAGTCGAGTTACGTAGTCGAGTTACGTAGTCAAGAATTATATTGTACTAAGTTGTGAAAGTAGTGAATAAAAGGAATATACAAGCGATACTCGCCTTTTCATTATTCGCACGCAGGGTCGACGAATTGGGGTCGGCAACAGCGGGATACTGTCCCGGGCCTTTGAGTGTAGTGAAAGGCCGTATCAATGACCGTAACTCGATTTGATAGATATTTGAGTTAAGTCTATACCGTTCTGAAGGTGCGCTATTATATGTACCCACGTCGATCGATAAACACGCGTGCAAGATAGTAAGCCACTGGTATACATTTGGCGGATCAGCGGGCCTAGTCAAATTCCAAGTATTGTGTATTTTATTAAGTGTTGTAAAAACGCTCGAGTCGACGCTTAAAACGCTCGCGTTTTCTACGTGTTTCAACGCTCCTAAGCGTCGACTCAGCGCTAAACGCTCATTTTTACAACACTAACTTTATTCTATTCTCTCTCTGCATTAATAGCACCAAATTATTTTAATACAAATGGTACAAATGAGAGACACGTCCACCGATACGGACGGACGATTTAGCGCAGTGGTTAAGAGCTTAAGCCGCTCCGCCAACTGTGTCTAAAAGTGGCGGGTTCGATTCCCGCACGGGACAAATCTTTGTGTCAATATCTTTTTTAAATACGCTCTCTTCGGGTCTTCTCGGCAGAGAAACCGCATAGAGCTCGCATCTGTGTGCTTAATTCTTATTCGGAACGTTAGTACTAAAATTCCTTATATTTACATAATGTTTATTGTACCAGCACCTTGTTCTGACCAAATGACTTGGTCAGATTAAGGACCTGTGATAGGTACATGTACATGGGTCATTCCATGTCAAATCGACAAATTTTTTACCTGACCCCCTTTGATTTCTCTGAAAATTTTCTATCTTTTTCTACCCCCCGAAAGTTATTTTTCAGAATTTTTTTAATTTTTTTTTCCCGACTCAAAAAAAGTTATGAATTTTTGAAAAAAACCGCTCTTTTATTTTTAAATTGCCAGAACTTTTTCAAAAATTGACCGTTTGGGAACTTTTTTTTTTCAAAATTTTTGTTTTTAAATATAGTTTTCGAAAAAAAATATGAAAAAATTTTCAGAATTCCAGATATATGAAATATTTTAGTTTTTTTGAAAAAACCGTAATTTTCTCAAAGTCCGACCGTTTTTTTTTTTTTTTTGCTGTAATACTTCAACTAATTCTGCAATGATCCCCGTTAATCAAAAGATGTGACGACAATCGCTTCTAATTTTTTTTCTTGATTATAAAAAAATTGTTGTTGAATTTTTGCTGATTTTATATAACTTTGTTATGAAATTTTATTTATTTCCTCGTGAAACCTCAAAAGTTGAAAAATAAAATTTTATTGGAGAATTTCAAGTGATTATCGTCCAAGAAATTGTTATTTTTTTTTAAAAAGTAAAAAAAAAGGACTTTTCATACTCTTAAATAAATGCACCGTCTCTTAATTGTATCGCTGCATTGAAATTCCACTGCATTTTGTACTCCTAATGCCTTTCTCAAATTATAAGCAACACGAGTGATTTTATTGTTCAAATACGTATCATCATTCTGTCTTCTCGTAAGCAATGGGGATTGGTTTAACAACAGTAGGGCATCATTTATGGTCGGACGAGTTATCTCCAGACTCAGTTCCGATAACGACGAACTACTTTGTTTAACAAACACTAAAATATTTCATATATCTGGGATTCTGAAATTTTTTTCATATTTTTTTTCGAAAACTACATTTAGAAACAAAAATTTTGAAAAAAAAAAGTTCCTAACGGTCAATTTTTGAAAAAGTTCTGGCAATTTAAAAATTAAAGAGCGGTTTTTTTCAAAAATTTAAATTTTTTTTGAGTCTGGAAAAAAAAATTGAAAAAATTCTGAAAAATAACTTTTGGGGGGTAGAAAAAGATAGAAAATTTTCAGCGAAATCAAAGGGAGTCGATTTGACATGGAATGACCCACATATTTTAGTTGCTTTTTAAGACATAGACCTGCGCAAAAACAGGGTCATTCTACCGCTTGATCTACACAATTGTCTAAACTTTACCTGCGCAAATATTTTATACAAGGGCTCCAAAATGAACTCGACGAAGCTCCTCTGCGCGGAGGCGTGCGGCTGCTTCTTGGTGAAGCGCCTGGTCTTCGCGTTGAAGTAGACATCGCCCCACAGCCACGCCGCCATATCGCCGGCTCGCAGCCCCGCGCCGGGGTGTGCCGCGGAGTACATCGCCGCAAACGACTCCACGGTGAAACACACGTCATAGAGAGATGACGCGAAGCACACGTTACCTGGCAATTGTAACATAGATATTGATCTTTAAGACTGTGTAGTGACGGCGCACTGCGGACGTGGATTGCGGAGCGTAGGTATTCCTTGGACTCCAGACACGTTCCAACTTCTGGAGTAGTTGCTCTGTGCGCTACGTATTCTAATAACATGTTTACCAGCGTCACCAATTTGTGGGGAATTCCCCAAATCGCGGGGAATCTCAAGTCGATTGGGGATTTAGTGGGCAGTGGCTTTATGTGGGGAAAATGCGGGGATTTTTACATATTAGGCTAAAAATAAAAATGTAACTACATTGTTTCCTGGGAATTTACCAGGTGTTATCTGGATGCCACCTCCTGGACAAAAGATGAGATTTGACACGCGGGATCAATTTAAATAAATGGAAGAGATATAATTCATTGAGAATCTTGTTTCATGCTATATAACTAAGAGTTTTCGGAAAATATACTTTGCTTATTATCTATACAGAGTATTTTAACATATAGATCTTTTCTCGCAAGGTGGCATTAAGTGGCATGTGACAAGGAGCCACCCGACTAGTGTCTATATTTGGGCATAAAATATAATGTATTAAAGTGCTATCTATCTATATCATCAGGCCAGATCCCTTGCGGGGTAGGCAAAGAGTACAGAGTTCCAACAGGTTGTTTCCTTACATACGTTTCTGGCTTCCTCCACTCTCATACAAAGAATCTACATACATCCTCTCTTAAAGTGCTGTTATTATAATTATAAAAGTCACAAAAGCTGATAATATGTTATTCGATATAATTACAATTACCGCTAAATTTACAAGAAAGACACCTAAAAAATATCCTAAATAACAAGCTAATTTTGTGGTGAATTTGAGGGAAATCGGTATATTGTTCTCCACAAATTTGGGGAATTTGACCTAGATTTTTGGAGAATTCGGAGGCTTGGCGTTGGATTTTCCAGTTTGGCTTGGTCCAGTAGTATAAATCTTGAGTCGCTTCGCTCGCTGGATTGAGCAGTCGCGTTAGCGATTCCCGCACGGGACAAATTACTCACAAATATTTATTGTAAATATGTGTGCAGCAGTGATAGCCTAGTGGTTAGACCGTTGGACTGCAAAGTCAGAGGTCTCGGGTTCAAACCCAGGCACGCACCTCTGTCTTTTCGAAAGCATGTGCGTATTTAAAATGAATTATCACTTGCTTCAACGGTGAAGGAAAACATCGTGAGGAAACCTGCATGCCTAAGAGTTTCTCGAAGGTGTGTGAAGTTCGCCAACCCGCACTGGGCCAGCGTGGTGGACTATGGCCTAAACCCCCTCAGTTTGAGAGGAGGCCCGTGCCCAGCAGTGGGACAGTTTCTTAACAGGGCTAATATTATATGTGTGCAGACGCACCATCGACAGAGGAATAATTCCTTGTTTTTCTAACAAAAAAGTAATGCAAAAGCTCTTATGCGTAGCAGTGAGCCAAAGATAAGTGACTAGCGCGAGATTATAGACCAATGACCAGTAAAGCAAAGGTGAAAATAAGCATCATCTTGTTAAGTTAATACCGTCAACATAACTTGTGCCTCGTTGGTCTAGTGGCAAAGCGCATTGCTTTGTGATCACAAGGTCCTGGGTTCAAACCCTATGTCGGACAAGTTTAGTTTTTCTAACGAAAACTTCCCAGTACGAGTCCGGAGTCTGGAATTGTGCCCGGTATATGGCAATAGGCTCGCCCCCTATAACATGGGAGGTAACATCGTCGGCGAAACTTGGGTGTACTCAGTACACCTCTGCCACTCCCGCTTGGGGAATATAGACCTGACGGTGTTTATATTTATAACTTTTAAAAAATTTAGCCATTCATTAGCCAAATTTCCTAGGGTTATTAAGCCTTCAGCTTCGGCTGAAGGTTATGGCGATGGCCTATTAATCGACCTTTGGTCGGACACTAAAAACAACATACCCAATAAAGGTGAGAACACAGTAGCTGGTTCATCAGGGTTGTCTTGCAGCTGGTTGGTCTCCAGCATCGTGTTGAGCTCATCGATGATGTGCCTGAGCTTGTAGTAGGCGTCTGCGGGCGGCAGCTTCAGCTCCAGTATGAGCCGGTCTATCTTGTTGATGCAGAGCGTGAGCGGTACACGCTCCTGCACGGCGTGACGGAGCAACCGTTCGGTATTCAGCATTATACCTTCTGCGGCGTCCACGAAGAGCACTGCACCTGGTTTGTGTGAGAGTTCATTAGTATTAAGTAAAGTCTCAGATAAAATAGGTTGCGTTTGCTCACAAAAACTACAGGGAAAATAGCTTCCTTATTCGAGCAAGTAGGACATTTAATGATCTTAACGATATGAATTTGGATCTGTTTCACAACAGTAACAGAAGTGTAAGGAAAAAATTGTCAAGACCTAATGGTAAGTCTAAACCTGATGAAAATTGTGTGTTGGTGTATCTTTTTTTTTGCTTTGTAGTTACTTTGTATCTTTTTCTTTTGCTTTGTAGTTAGTTTGTATCTTTTGTATCTCTTTTTTTTAAAACATTGTGACTGTTATACATAGTTTTTTCGAGATGTGGTAGCTTTTAGTTGCTACTTTATATGTCTAACTAGAGTACTCATAGGCTGTTATCTATCCTAATAAAATAAAAGTAATCATAACCGGTATAGCAATATCACAAATCAATGTAATGAGTTTTCGAAAACAAAAGATTGAATCACACAAAGAATTTTCGGACACGGAAAATGAACCGAGACAATATGATAAAAAAAAATACAAAAAGAAAAAGACAAGGTTCTCACCGGATCTTTTCAGTAGAAGCCACATTCCAATCTGGAATTTTGAGTTTGAACCCTCAACTACCTGTTCCAGTGACCCAAGCAGCTTAAGCTTAACCTACTACACCAAACCGTCATCATAGTACCAGGTATAGTATCTAAACACTTACCGTCAGAAATTCTCAAAGCAGCAGTAGCTTCATCACTAAAATTCACATGTCCCGGTGTGTCCATAATGTTCAGGAGATGTGACTTTCCTTTTATATTTTTCAGTAATAATGTGACTGGCATGGACTTGATGGAGACTCCTCTCTCCTGCTCCACAAACAATGTGTCTGTGTACCTCATTGGAATGGTGGTGTCAGTGTCTATGGTGCCAGGGTGGGTCTGTCTGATTAGGCAGTCCACAAAGGAAGTTTTACCTGAAATAGGAGATACTGTAATTTAAAATATGTTTTGTCGTGTTTGTTGCAATTGTCGGTCTGGTGGTGGGATCCAAATAATGGCCGAAGAACGCTGCGCGCCCTCGTCGCACCTCACCCCTCTGATGTCATTAACCAAATATGTGTTTAAGAGGATCTGAGGCTAAAATAAATTTGACAACGGAATTTGAACTATAAATACTGAACATGTTAGGCACAGATTTACAAATACTATATTAAGTTCCTAACTACTCAACTAGTGATTATTATTTTAGTCATTTTTAGATACTTCATCCTCAACATCAATACAATTTTATTGTGACACAAGGGAACCAAAATATAAGCATGAATTATACAGACTATAGTATTGTATCTTCACAGAATTTATAAAAGCAGCTTTACTGGTAATACCAAACATGAGTTTATTAAAAAAAAGTGGTTATATTGTATATTTACACAAAAAGCTTTTATGTAAATTGCCCACTTCCTTGATGACAGAAGTTTTTTTTCGAAAACTCTAAATGTAACTCAAAAAGTTCAGGATTGCCTGTGTTTTAGCTATAACAGTTAATGTAGCAGTCCTTACAGCGCCATTCGCCCTATATATAGCCGTAATTATGATGGCTTACCAATTTACATACTTGGTGAACAGTATGATATTCTTAACTTCAACATGTCCAATGAACGAAGTCCTATAATCTAGTATTTATATTTGGCAATAACTTTATCAATGGGCATGCAAGTTGCAAATGCCCTTTATTTTGTTTGGCATATGTAAATTTGATTATTGGGACCATCTAATGAGCACTTATTATAATAATTCATCATCATCATCATTTCAGCCTATACTTGTCCACTGCTGAACATAGGCCTCCCAATCGCTTTCCAGCGTAACCGGTCCGATGCCACCTGCATCCAACGATTTCCTGCGATTTTCACAAGATCGTCGGTCCATCTGGCAGGCGGTCGTCCTACGCTGCGCTTGCCAATACGTGGTCTCCACTCTAGAATCTTTCTGCCCCAACGCCCGTCCGATCTTCGCGCTATGTGGCCAGCCCATTGCCACTTCAGCATGCTAATCCTAAGGGCTATGTCGGTGACCTTGGTTCTTCTACGAATCTCCTCATTCCTGATTCGATCACGTAGAGAAACGCCGAGCATAGCTCTTTCCATAGCTCGCTGAGCAACTTTGAGCTTTTTTATGAGACCTATTGTAAGAGACCACGTCTCTGATCCATATGTCATCACTGGTAACACACATTGACTAAAAACTTTAGTCTTTAGGCACTAAGGTATTTTGGATGAGAAGATGTTGCGCAGTTTCCCGAACGCTGCCCAGCCGAGTTGGATTCGTCGATTGACCTCTCTCTCAAAGTTGGACCTACCTAACCGGACTGCCTGTCCCAGGTAAATGTATTCGTCGACAACTTCAAGAGTAGAGTTCCCAACGGTGAGTGCGGTGGGTACGACATGGACATTAAACATTATTTTTGTTTTGTCCATATTCATTTTAAGACCCACTTGTTGGGATACTCTATTGAGGTCACCGAGCATTCGTCCTAGATCTTCCAGCGACTCCGCCATGACCACAATGTCGTCGGCAAATCGAAGGTGAGTGATGTATTCGCCATTGATGTTGATGCCAAGTCCTTGCCATTCCAAGAGCTTGAAGGCGTCCTCTAAGGTGGCCGTAAACAGTTTCGGAGAAATGACGTCTCCCTGTCTTACTCCTCTTTTTATGGGGATCACCTTCGTGCACTGCCCCTGTACTCGGACTGACATGGTGGCGTTATTATACAAGCACTTCAACACTTCGATGTACCGATAGTCAATGCGGCATCGCTGGAGAGATCTAAGAACCGCCCAAGTCTCGATCGAATCAAAGGCTTTCTCATAGTCCACAAACGCCAAGCATAGTGGCCGATTATACTCCTCAGTCTTCTGTATAACCTGCCGCAGCGTATGTATGTGGTCTATGGTACTAAAACCTTTCCGGAAACCGGCTTGTTCGGGAGGCTGGAAGTCATCAAGCCTTCGTTCGAGACGATTCGTAATGACTCTCGAAAACAACTTATAAACATGGCTCAGCAGTGTGATGGGCCTATAGTTCTTCAATAAGGTGTTATCACCTTTCTTGAAAAACAGCACCACCACACCCCTGTTCCATGCTTCCGGCGTTTTCCCTTCAAGCAAGACGGAATTAAATAGCCTCTGAAGGACTTTAAGTACCGGCGATCCGCCCGCCTTCAGAAGTTCTGCAGTAATTCCGTCTTCACCCGGCGCTTTGTTGTTTTTTAGTTGTTTGAGAGCCATCCTAATTTCGCACAGGCTGATGTCCGGGATATCTTCAGTGCAGTGTCGGGTTAGCTTGGCTCTTGGGTCTTTTACCAAGTCAACAACAGGTTTAGCTACTGAGGTATATAACTGTCCATAGAACCTCTCTATCTCCCTGAGCACCTCTGACCTATTCGACGTTACGTTTCCGTCCTCCATCTTCAGCTTCGTCAACTGGCTCTGCCCAATAGACGCGTCTCTTGCGAACACTTTAGAGCCCTTGTTCTGCTCTATGGTCTCCTCAATACGCCTTGCATTGAAGGACCGTAAGTCGTGTCGCAAGGACTTCAATATCTGTCCATTAAGCTGCCTATAGGACTTAGCATCATCGGAGGTTTGGAGCGTCATGGAACGTCGCTCAGCCATGAGGTTTCGGGTGTAGTCAGATAGTTTTTGAGGCCTATTTTTACGGTGGGTCTTAAAATACTTGGACCCGACCGTATGAACAGTCTCTACCAGCCTGTTGTTGATTTCGTCCACTGATGCGCTGCTGTCTAGCAATTCGAAGCGGTTTGACAATTCGAGTTGAAAGTTCTCGGGGTTTTGGATATATGCATGAGTAGGTCGGAGCGTAGACCTCATCAGACGCGATCTTTCCATTTTGACATTAATATTTAATGTGCCTCTGACCATTCGGTGATCACTGCCGGTTTTTACCCTATGAATCACGGAGACATCATTAAATATTTGTCGCTTGGTGCTCATGATGAAGTCTATCTCATTTTTTGTGGAACCATCAGGGCTCATCCAGGTCCATTTCCTATGAGGCGGCTTCTGGAAGAAAGAGTTCATCATAAAGAGTCCCTCTTTCTCCAGAAATTCGGCCAGCCTCTGACCCCTGGGGTTGCGCTGCCCATATCCAAATTGCCCCACTCTCAACTCATCATCGCCCCGTTGGCCCAGCCGCGCATTGAAGTCACCCATAACTACTGTAAAATGTGCTTTGGAAGTATGTATGGCTCTACTAATGTCCTCATACATAACTTCGACCTCATCATCTGAGTATGCCGAGGTCGGTGCGTAGACCTGTATGACCTTCAGCGAATATCTTTTGGATATTCTGAGTATCAGGTACGCTACCCTGCTCGACACACTAGTGATGGACACAACGTTGTTTATGAGTGACTTGTGGACGATAAATCCGACACCACCTTGGGACTGCTGTTCGCCCTCCCGGTAGTAAAACAAGTTGCCGGATTTTAAGGTTATCGTGTCCTCGCCCTCTCTTCGGACCTCCGATAAACCAACAATACTCCACCGCAACTTGTTTAACTCTTCTTCCAGCTCAACTAGCTTCTCATCTGTCCTCAATGTGCGTGCGTTGTATGTCACCAGGGCCAATTTTCGGTTTTGGTGGTAGCCGAATCTCTGCCGGAGATTCTTAGCACCCCTTGTCCTGTCGTTACCATGGCTGCTACCGTGGCCAGGACGAACAGGACCGCCGGGGACTAGGGGCCTGGTTTTCCTATTTTCTTCCATAATTGGGGGTGTTTGCCATACTCGCCACGCTTGGCAGGCGGGTTGGCGAGCGCAGTTATTGGTCGTCGAAGTGTTAAGGGAACGCTGCTGCCCATTCCCTAGTTTTCCCTTAGTCGCCTTGTACGACACCCGATGGGATGAGATGGGTTGGTCCTATTCTAAGCCGGGTACATAAAAATATATGGGCTAAAACAAAGAAGGTATGCTTTAAGTAATGTAGAATCTATCTATATCATCACGCCAGCACCCTCGCGGGGTAGGCAGAGAGTACAGAGTTCCAACAGGTTCTTTCCTTACATACCTCTCTGGCTTCCTCCACTCTCATAGTTCGTCTCATACACACTCGCCGGTTACGGAGACTCTTGACTTGCCCTTCAGCTAAGACACGGTCTATTTGGTCATGGTAAGATAGTCTAGGTCTTCCCCGGCACCTACATCCTTACACTTTCGCATTGTATATCTGTTTTGTCATTCTTTCTTCTGGCATTCTTTCTATATGCCCGAACCAACGGAGCATACCCTTTCTCATCTTTACACCGATACTATCTTTCATACCTACTCGCTTTCTTACTACGCTGTTGCGAATACGGTCGGTCAGCGTGACTCCGCACATCTTCCGCAGAGATCGCATTTCGACCGCATTTATTCTGCTTTCGTTCTCCTTCTTACAACCAACTCTCACTGCCATATAACAGCGTTGGGACAAGCACTCCGTTATGCATGGTCAGCTGCGCCTTTTTGCTTAAGTGCAGGCTCCCAAGTAGCCTTCCCATCGCACCATTCACTCTATTACCTGCATTCACTCTTCTCTCTATATCAGCGGTGTATTTCCCATCCTTACTGAAGGCGCATCCAAGATATACAAACTCATTCACTTGCTCCAGCACATCGTTACCAACCACAATCCTTGCATTCGTTCTGGTTTCTTCCCGTTCAAAAACCATAATTTTGGTTTTCTTCACATTCAAATGTAAGCCATTGTTCATGCAGTCGTCTCTCATAACTGTGACTAGTGTTTGCAGATAAGTGGCTGTTGGCGCTATCAAAACCGCGTCATCTGCATACAATAGGTGGTTTATCACTAGATCACCCATTTTTACTCCTTCAGACATCGCATTCAGTCTTTGAAGACTTTTATCCAGATACACTATAAACAGTCTAGCGGACAACACGCAACCCTGCTTGACGCCGATTTTAAAGTCAAACCAAGGTGACATGTTACCACCCACCCGTACGCATGCCTTGCTGTCCACGTAGGTGGACTGGACGGCTCGCAACAGGGTGCCGTTTATACCATACTCTGGAAAAATGTCCCAAAGTCTCTTGCGCACGACTCTATCAAACGCCTTCTCCAGGTCCACAAAACCGCAGAAAACCTTCCGGTCCACTGCCAGATGCTTTTCTACGATGTTGCGGAGAGAGAAAACTTGATCCGAACATCCTCTTCCAGACCTGAAACCTCCCTGTGCCTCACACAACACTCCATCGAACTTCTCGCGCATTCTCCGTTCAATAATTTTACCATACACCTTAGCTGCCAAGCTGATCAAACTGATGGCCCTGTAATTGGCGCAATCATATTGTGAGCCCTTGCCTTTATACAAGGGTACTATGACTGCGCGGCGCCAATATGTAGGGACTCTACCGGTCTTCCAGCAAAGATTTTCGAGGACCCAAAAAGCGTCCCGGACGCAAGTTCCACCCTATTTAATCATCTCGGCAGATATCATGTCTATTCCCGCAGCTTAACATTTTTCATACTTCGTATCGCCCATTCAACTTCTTCCATAGTGATGTCCTCTGTGGATTCTGGTGCCGCAAACTCGCCTCTGGGCTCGTCTCTCGTCTGTGGCACCAGCATCCGGGGCATTCTCATACATTTCTCCAAAGTATTCACACCACCGGTTTAGCACAGCTTGTGTGTCTGCAAGAATGTCACCATCCTTAGATTTTATCTTTTCCATTCTGGAGCCTGACGAATCACCTCGAGCCTTTCTCACCTTGCTCCAAAAGAGTTTGGTGTTATTCTTGAAGTTCTTCGTCAGCCTCTCCTCCTCAATCGCACTAGCTCTTTCACGCTTTTCTTCCACTAAGGTTTTGGTGGCATTCTGGCATTGCCGGTATATTTCTTTCTTCATCTACGTCATACTGTCATTTAGATTCAAAGAAGAGACATAGTCCTGCCACGCTTTCTTCTTACTTTCTACAGAGCTTTTTAACTCTGTGTCCCACCATGCATCCCCTTTTGCTGTGCTATGCTTCTTTGAGCAGCCACATACTTCTTTCGCTGATTCTACCAAACTCTCTTTCAGACAATTCCAGCATTCATCTATTTATTTAATCCTTTATTGTATACAGTACATTTACAGTTGTAATTTCACAGGTGATATACAAAGGCGAGCTTAACTCAAAATATGAGTTCTCTTCCAGCGAATCTTTATGTGTTGAGAGATGAGAATGTTAATAAGAGGGAATCTATGTTTAAGTCCGAAGAACCAGCTGTCAAAAGCTTGTCCCGTACTCTGTCTTCATACGTTCTCCTCACGCTCTCATCTTGCAACTTTTCAACCTTGATTCTTTCAAGGCATCCGAAGGGGATACGCTCTCGCCAGTGCCTCCACTTCCTGAACAAACCACTAAACCGCGCAATTACGAGATAGTGGTCCGATTCAAGAGTGGGGCCTCTATACGCACGGGTATCTTGAAGTTTACTTCGAAGACGGTTATCTACCAGGATCAAATCTATCATGCTTTTCTGTTCATTTCTTCTCCACATATACATATGAATATCCGTGTGTTGGAATATTGTATTGGACACAAGGAGACCTCTTTCCAAACACACATCTACAATAAGCTTACCTGCATCATTCACTCTCTTATCACCATAAGGACTCAGAGCAGCGTCGCAAGTTTGCCGCCTGGTTCCCACCCATCCGTTCAGGTCGCCACACAAAATCACCTTTTCATTCGCATCAGCCAGATCCAGAACTTCCCTGACATTATCCCAAAACTTCTCAAGGTCCGGGGGTGTCGACGAGCTTACAGGAGCGTAGGCTCCAACCAAAAACACTCTAGTGACACCCAGTTTCAAGCGGACCCAGAGAAGTCTCGCATCATGCAGGCCATAATCTCTCACTCCAGAGGCCAGGCGACGGGACAACAAGATACCCACCCCCATGCTGGCACGATCGCTCTGTGGCACTCCAGACCACAGAGCCATCATACCGTCAGGGAGATCACAGGCTTCACTGCCCCTTCGCTTAGTCTCTGTTACACACAGAGCATCCAGGCATCTCTCTTTCATTATATCAATCACCTCATGCATCTTATCTTCCATACCACCTCTTACATTCCAGGTGCCTATTCGGCACTCTGCACCCCACGACTCGCCAGTTCGGGCCCGGCGTAATGGGTGGCGGCCCCCATCGCCGCTTCTGCCTATGTTCGTACCGACGGGGGCGGGCCGGTACGCGTCGCCTCGGGGGGACGCCCTAGCCCGCACTGCGGTACTTGCTCGGTCCAAGATTGCAGCCGTAGCGGCTGGCAGGGGTCGCGACGAGCACGCTCTTGGACAGACCCCAGAATAAATATAGAATTATTACACATACTTCTTATATTTTCGTTCCATACATCTGTTATGGTTTTCGTTTTTTTGTGCTTACTTTTACTCCTTGTATCTTCTTTTAAGTTGATAAAATTATTTTTGTTATTTGTTAGGAAATGTTTACATTCGTGACATCACCAACTGTTCCAACGGAAGATCAGCGCTGGTTGCTTAAGCAGTCAGCATTATGCTGAGTTGGGTTCGTTTTTGTAAGGAAGTCGTTCAGTCAATAATTATTATTGCTACAAATGTTTAAACATGTAATGTACTGTCCGTAACATATCACACTTGTTGCAAATAAACTTTTCTTTCTTTCTAAATAACAGTAACTATGCAAAAAGTTACCTTACCATTATGCAAGTGTCCCATAAGCGTGACATTCCTCATCAAGTTGGTATTGTCCAGCATATCAGCCAGATACTCCATATCATACTTCGTCTCCGGTAACTGCTGCTCCTGCACCTGAAACTTCTTGTGTTTAATTGGCTCCACCAGAGGCTTGTCCAACGCCTGTGTGTCTTCTTCTTGAACCACTGTCTCTACATCTGGACCGTACACTTCTACTGCTTGTGGGTAGTATCTGAGACAAGAAATAAGATTTCGTTAGTTTATGGTCTATGAGAGTGAAGGAAGCTAGAGAGGTCTGTAAGGAAAGAATCTGCTGGAAATCTTTATTTACTGGATATCTCACCAGGTATCTAGTGTGATATAGATAGCTAGATTGTGGTCAAAGTCACTAAGCTTATTGATTGGGGAAGTATTTTGTCTTTTTGTGTTCCTAGTGTTAGCCTGGAAAATAGAAATTCATTGTGTGTGAATGATTTACACTGTTGGCCGCGGGGCCTTTACAGCTTCCATCATCAGCCTGTGTCAGTCCAGTACTGGACGTAAGCCTCTCCCATAGCACGCCACTGGGCTCGAACGTTAGCTCTCCTCCTCCAATCCCTGCCCGCTGTCTTACGAATATGGTCGCCCCACCTAGCTAAAGGGCGCCCTATACTACGTTTGTCGACACGCGGTCTCCATTCAAGAACCAGTCTGCCCCAATGGCCATCGGTTCTGCGGCATGTGTGACCTGCCCACTGCCACTTCGGCATACTAATTTGCTGAGCTATATCAGTAACTTTGGTTCTCTGACGAATAACTTTGTTCTGGATTCAATCCCTAAGAGAAACTCTGAGCATAGCTCTTTCTATATCTCGTTGAGCGACCTTGAACTGACGGACAAGCTGCATGGTGAATGGCCACGTTTCAGATCCGCATGTCATTACAGGCACTGATTAAAAACTTTCGTTTTTAGGTATTGGGGTATGGGAGATGAGAAGACTCGACGAAGTTTTCCAAATGCTGCCCAGCCCAATTGAATCTGTCTCTTGTTTTTACCTAGTTGGAGCAATTGCCCTAGGTATACATACTCGCAAACAACTTTGAGGGAGACTTCGTTTACGACAAACGGTCCCGGGTCAACATGCTTTCCAGCTTCACCAGGTCAGAATAGAAATTCACTTCAGAATAGTTTTAATTAAAAATGATATCATTATTCTTTAAGACGTGATAATATTATTAAATGATTTACAGTAGAATCTCTCTATTATGATTCCAGTTATCAGCCAGCCAGCTACCAACCACCTAATCCTACTAATATAAAGGTGAAAGTTTGTATGTTTATTACTCTATCACGCAAAAACAGCTGACAGATTTGAATGAAATTTGGCCCACAGAGGTTTATTATCTGAATTAACACATAGGATACTTTTTATCCTAAAAAATGTAAGGCTCCTGTCTTAAGTCAACACAGACGAAGTCACGGGCAGAAGCTAGTATGACATAGATACATACATTGTGTAAAGATTTTTTCTCATTGACTAAAAAAATAAAAAGGTTCTAAGATTAGGGTTTGTATGATGGTTGCTTAGTATCTTTTTTTTTATTTCTTCTGATGACTTTGGCTTAGATGTGGTTACGTTTAATTAAGTGTACACCAAGTATGTTTCTCATGAGTCTGTTTTTTGAGTTATTGGTGGTTCATTTTTGGTAATCCAAATAAAATAAAAATGACGAATATTTACAAATTTCTGTGTTTTTTTTTTACCGTGTTGCACACAAACATTTGTCCTGTGCAGGAATCGAACCCGCAACTATTCAACTCAGTGGGCGGAACGGCTTAAGCTCTTGACCATTGCGCCAAATCGTCTGTCGACGAATCTAAAGAGACCGAACAACACCGAGATAAATATGTAAGGATAGTCTCTAGGTTACAAAATTCATGAGCATCTTCCCTATTTAAAAAATTAATTATTTCCATATTCCCGTACTCAGAGAGTGTAAGGAAAGAACCGGTTGGAACATCTGTAGTTTCCGCATACCCCGCAAGGGATCTGTCATGATGGTCTAGATCGATCTTTCCTATTTACTCCTACAAGGTGGAGATGGTAAAAGTAGGAATCTACCAGACACCGTTCAACATACCGTTTATCCTCATGCAGCACGACAGACATGGGGGCCGCTTCAGGCTCCGCATCAGCATCCTCGTCTTCATCCATGGCATCTTCGTCAGCGTCCCGGTTGTCCTGCCCGTAGACGCTCTGCTCATCGTCAGAGTCAGACTCCAAGTCCGGCCCGATGTAGTTACCAAACTCATCGTACAAATCCCCATCCATTTTCTACTGATTTAATGTTAAAACAATTTACAAAACACACGAAAACTATTCAAAACAAATGCCGCTATTTTGACACATAACCTAAAAATATTTTTTTTTTACCATAGACAATTTTATTGTATTTTTCCTTCGCCTGTCTCTAAAGGATGAATTAGGCTGAGCCCACATCACTGTAATGTTATTTCTCTAGGTGGTTATAGCTCGTATTGGTTTTATGGCACAACTTGTTATGGACGAACATCATCGATAGGTAAAAATTCTATCTATCTATATCATCACGCCAGCTCCCTCGCGGGGTAGGCAGAGAGTACAGAGTTTCAACAGGTTCTTTCCTTACATACCTCTCTGGCTTCCTCCACTCTCATAGTTCGTCTCATACACACTCGCCGGTTACGGAGACTCTTGACTTGCCCTTCAGCTAAGACACGGTAAAGATAATATTAATTATTAGGTATATGACATAATCATATCTAAATCCATTTGCATCGGAATCTATGATGGTCATTATTTTAGGGCATGCCCTTTTGTACGACTTTTTCATGAACGCACTTGATGACTTGAACGCAACATTTGTCATTTTATTTTGTTTTCTGAGGTTGTCCGACTGATTGTCTGACAAACTCTTTCCAATACAAAAATGGCTGCTGTGCAACAAAATTTATCAAAAATGATTTCAGCGCAGCTCCGCAACAAAGCCAATGAGTTTTTGAGTTCAAGAAAACATGCGAATAATCTTGCTGATATTCTACAGATGTTTGAAGTGAGTAGTGTGCTTTGTGTGATGTAAATATTGCGCTCAGAAAACTGCGTCATAGGTTACGTTTTTTATTATTGGTTATTTATTTTATTTCAGGCTGAGACGGATAATTATACGCCGCTGTTGCTTACTATCGAAGTTATATTTACTGAACTGCTGAAGCGGGGCGATTTGATAGAGGGAATCGTCCCTTTGAAGCCCGCAGGTGAGTAAATACTTAGCTTCGGCGATGTATCATTGTGTAGATTAATTTTAGCGTAATAATATTGATTTTGGTCGTGAACAGGATACCCATCCTTAAGTTTTTAAATTAGACTCTTGTACCGAATGATGAGTGTGTGCAAAGTCATAGTGCGATGCTTAATTTTGAAGCCAAAGATGTCTGGTCGCGACATGTGACGTTATTTGCTTATATAAACGGTTGATTGAATCGCAGAGCGGGCGGCACGCTTGTGTAATTGCTCTTGTTACGGAACAGGGTATTATGCCCATTGGTTCTATTTAAATATAAAGTTTATATAATTGTAAAATTTTGAATGCCTTTGAGGTGTGGGTTTGCCAGCCATTATTATGTCGGTGCCACCAGTCTCAAGGTCACGCACATATCCACTTTTGGTTTCATGTTGAATGTTTACATCCTGTGCTAAAATATATGGAATATACATTGTGCTATAAATATCCAAGTATTGTATACTATTATGTATTCTTTATGTTTTTTTGCAGTCATCTGTATTTATTTAGGCATTATCACTTCATGTGTAATATTAGGTGATTCAGAAACTGAAACAGTACTTTTGCATACAATAGCACATTTTTTTTAATGATGTAATGGTTTCTAACTATCTAACTCTATACTCGGTAGGCACCAAGAGGATGAGCATCCTGTATAGGTAAATGGTGTGTTTCTCTGTCTTACTATCTCATACCATCATGTCAGTTCCCATTGCAGGGTAGCCACATTACACACTTTTAATCAATTTTAACATTAAAGATATATTTGTCAGATCATGTTATTTGAATACAGCACATTGAAAAAATGAGCCTGAAAAATGGCATCAAGCTGGTACCCTGCCACATTAAGTTTGGACCAGAAATACTTTGGCAAAATATGGTTGGTTTGGCAAAATTTTTTGAGGTCTCTTACCCTTCCGCCCCCTGTTTCCGCCTCTTATTCTCTGAAAACGTCTTTCGCCTCTTTTTATGGTACCCCCTTTCTTCCCTCAACAGGGGGCAAACTTATTCTACTAATATAAATGTGTATGTAAGTTATTTGACGAAGTCAGGGGCAGAAATTAGTTTTTAATATTTATAAAGTACCTTAGCATTAATTTTTAAAAGTATATTGTAATTTGAATTTTATTTCACTGTGACTACAATTTATTTAGTTGTTTTTAAAAGTTTTTCCAAAACTGTATTTTGACATGGACTAAAGGAGGGGCAAACAGGCCCATTGTAGCTATCAAGGGGCGAATGGGTTCATTTAGGCTATCAGGGGCGAAACATACGAGACAAACAGGTGCGAGACCTACCTTGAGATATAATAATCTATCTATCTATATCATCACACCAGATCCCTTCTGGGGTAGGCAAAGAATACAGAGATCCCCCATTATGACGTACGCTTGTGAGGTGTTCGGGCACGCCGCCCGCTCTCAAATCGATAGACTCCAAACGGTTCAATCCCGTTTCCTCCGCAAAGCCTTTCGTCGGAGCCTCGTGGTTCATACGGAATGTCGATCTCCATTCCGATCTCGGTTTCGAACCTATTCGCGCCTTTATTAAAAAGGCGACAACCCGATATTTTACGAACGCGTCCAATCATAGTAATCCGCTAATCGTAGCCGCTGCCGACTACGATTCCAACCCAACTCCCCTCCTATCAATTCTCTACCGCCGTCCGCGGCATGTTCTCACCGACCCTCCCGATGCCCTTATATCCCTTCTTTCGGATACAGATATCGCACACAGGATCAGACACCGACCTCGCCGGCGAGGTCGAAGAATCCCTTGCCCGCCGGCCGGTGCAGAGCACCACGGCGAGACACCTAGTATACGTCCTCCCCCATAGCGACTGCCCAAGCCGAGGCCGTTCCTCCTTGAGGCGCCCTTGAGCTAGTTGCCCCCTTGCCCTTCTGGCTCGAGCGTATTGGTTGCACGCTCGTCCTCTTGTCCGGTGAAGCTGTAAAGGCCCCGCGGCCAACAGCGTAGATCATTCTCTCTGGCTTCCTCCACTGTCATGGTTCGTCTCATACATGCTCACCGGTTACAGTTACTCTTGACTTGTCCTTAAGATATTAGAAGTGTAAGGTATATTAATTAATTTACATTGCCAAGCTAATGTATTATTCAATATTCTGAAACAAACATCTTGTTTGTAACTAATCTGTTCTGTTTATCTGAAAGTATCAAGATCAAATGACAGACTTGCTCATTAAGATATTCAATAAATTAAAGTACAGTTCTGAGTCACAGTCTGGGTGACCATATCAGTTGCATATTGCAATCAAGTGTGAGATCATTGCTTCCATTCTTTGCTAAGACTTGTACACCCACTTGGGCTAGTGTCATGGTTCCAATAATAGCATTACCGCTTATGTTTACCAAGAACAAAGTTATACATGGTGTATCGTAATCAACCCAAGACCTCAAATCCGTTAATCGTAGCCGCCGCCAACTACGATCCCCGATCCCCCGATCACCGATCCCCCCGATGCTTTGTCATCCATTCTTTCCGCTCAGAATACGGGCGACGATGACGTAGTCATAGATCCCCTCCCATAGCCGGCGGTTGACCGGGGCACTTAGTTGTGCACCCCGTCCTCCCACAGCGACTGTCCCAACCGAGGGCGCCTTGAAGAGGCGCTTTCGGTTGGGACTCGAGTATCTCGCCTCTTGCCCTTCTGGCTCGAGTGTAGTGGTTGCACGCTCGCCCTTAAGTCCGGTGAAGCTGTAAAGGCCTCGCGGCCAACAGCGTACATCACTCACACACACCCAAGACCTCAGACACCCCGATAAGATAATTGCATCACAAATTCAATATGAAAACCAAATTTAAAGAGTTATATACCACTTTTATACGAACTTAGATATCCCAACTTAGTGACTGCCTCATTGGTCTAGTGGCAAAGCGCATCGCTTTGCGATCACGAGGTTCTGGGTTCAAATACTAGGTCGGCCAAATGTAGTTTTTCAAAAACGAAAAACTTTCCAGTAAGAGTCCGGAGTCTGGAATTGTGCCCGGTATATGGCAATAGGCTCGCCCCCTATGTAGGGACCTAACATCGTCGGCGTAACGTGGGTGTACTCAGTACACCTCGGCCGCCGAGCCACGGAATATAGGCGAGACGGTGTTTTTTTTTAAATGTCCCAATTAACTACAAAGCCGGTCGTATTACAGCTGCTTTTAATCATGGTTAAACGTATTTACGCATCATCGGTCCATCTTGTAGGAGGCCTGCCCACGCCACGTCTTCTAGTACGTACTCGAGAACCTTTCTGCCCCAACGGCCTTCAGTTCTACGCGCAATGTGCACCGCCCACTGCCACTTAAGTTTTGCATTTCTGAGTGCCATGTCTGTGACTTTGGTCCTCCTGCGGATCTCCTCGTTTCTGATTCGATCCCGCAGGGTAACTCCGAGCATAGCTCTCTCCATCGCCCTTTGGGTGACCTTGAGCCTTCCTATAAGGCCCATCGTAAGCGACCATGTCTCAGTGCCGTAAGTCATCACTGGCAACACACACTGGTCAAAGACTTTTGTCTTGAGACACTGCGGAATTTACGCAGTTGGATGCGTACAGAACAAAGCCGGTCGTTGTGGCGGTCTTTAGGAAAGGCCTTTGACCTGCAGTGGACGTCTTTCGGCTGAAGAAGAAGAAACTCATTTAATACAGCGGATCTACAAATGTTTGAGATGAATTAAAGCAATTTTAGATAATTTATATACTCGTATTAGAAAAAAAACAAATGTAACAGAAGCTGAAATCGATTTCTGATTTAGAACAAACTGGTTTGCAAAGCACAAGCAAATAGGTATGAAAGAGAGTATCGGTGTAAAGATGAGAAAGGCTATGCTCCGTTGGTTCGGGCATATAGAAAGAATGCCCGAAGAAATAATGACAAAACTGATATATGTATGCGAAAGTGGAAGGATGTAGGTACCGGGGAAGACCTAGACTATCCTACCATGACCAAATAGACCGGGTCTTATCTGAAGGACAAGTCAGGAGTCTCTGTAACCGGCGAGCGTGTATGAGACGAACTATAAGAGTAGAGGAAGCCAGAGAGGTATGTAAGGAAAGAGCCTGTTGGAACTCTGTACTTTCTGCCTACCCCGTAAGCGATCTGGCGTGATGATATAGATATATAGTTTCAGGTCTTGCGTTAATTATGTTACACCTTGTATATGCCAAAGAAAATAAATGGCATTTGATACATTTGTACCCATCAATAAGGTTTATGTCTAATATAAATACTGTATTATAGGATGATGGGCGATTTGGTACAGTGGTTAAGAGCTTAGGTCGCTCCGCCCATGGGATCGAATAGTCGCGGGTTCGATTCCCGCACTGGACACATCTTTGTGTGACTCATAAATATTAGTTTCGGTGTGTGTGTAAATGATCTACGCTGTTGGCCGCGGGGCCTTTACAGCTTCACTGGACAAGAGGGCGAGCGTGCAACCACTATGCTCGAGCGAGAAGGGTAAGGGAGCAAATAGTCCAAGGGCGCTTCAAGGAGGAACGGCCTCGGCTTGGGCAGTCGCTATGGGGGAGGACATATACTAGGTGTCTCGCCGTGGTGCTCTGCACCGGCCGGCGGGCAGGTGACAGTGTTTTTTATTTTTTTTTAAAGTATTGACACTGTTTTCATTTGTATTAATTTGTTTGTTTATAAAGGTTGCGCCAGGGGCACGCCAAGAAATGTAAAATTAAGTGGTTAAAAGGTTAAATATTTTATAAAGATAAAGTACCTCTTCCAGGCATCGATATATTATTTGTAGGAGATTATGGATCACGAACCAAATGACAGCCAAGAAAACGGCCGCGTTTGCATATAATTAGCCGTTTGCACAGACTATTTTTCAACGCCCCTTATCAAGCGTTGTAATAAAACTAATGGCTAACAATACTTTTTTATTGAAAAGCGCTTACATCGCTCCGGGTCTAACCGTTGAAAAAGCGTGCGAACTTGGTTTCGCTATATCTGGTGCTAGCAACAGCAATTAATAGTTTGAAATTGTTTATGACCTCAGATCTTTTTATTATAGCAGTAATTAGACACAAACTGTAGCATTTTAACGTGTCCTGTAGTTGGCTAGAGTTCGATCGAACTAATTCGAAATAAATCCACACGCGGCCTTTTACTGTTATTTTTCAGGTCTTCTTTCAGACAACTTTAATTTCGTACAAATAATATATCGATGCTTCCAAGTATACTTTAGTAAATAATCTATCTATCTATCTATCTATCTATAACCTCACGCCAGATCCCTTGCGGGGTAGGCAGAGAGTACAGAGTTCCAACAGGTTCTTTCCTTACATACCTCTCTGGCTTCCTCGACTCTCATAGTAAATAATGTCTATGTATGTTACCCAGAACACAGCCCAGAGACAGAATACACGCGATGGCTCCGCGAGTGCTTCGAGGCAGCCCAGAGTCGCGCGCTCGAGTGCATCAAGCGCGGCCGCACCAGCTCCCGACTGCAGGCGCTCGTCACCGTCTGCAAGCTTATGCAGGCGGAGGGCAGGCACCCCATGGAACCCTCTGCTGGATACTACTTCCCGTCTATTAGGCTAAAGGTAAGACCATTTACTCTAGAAGTTTGAGCACAGAACAATCTGCTCTATCGATCTAGTAGTTTCAGGTTCGAGCTGAAATATTCTGGTCTGAGTGTGAGCGGGAATTGTCTGTGATGATTTTAATTTAAAAAGACCTTATTAAACACAAGTTTTTATAGCAAAAACACAACGAATACATCTTGCTTAGTTAAGGAGTTGCTATAGCTTCCTTCCGGCTCGATCATCAGACCCTAGACACCATCCAGATTTAAAATACTCGTCAAGCCAAATCCTTTGAGCCCAAACACGGCGGGGTTATATTGAATATTTGTGTGGTTCCATTGGCCACCTTTCGGCTTCATCATCAGACCCTGAACACTATCTGGTTGTATAGTACTTGTCAATATCGATCTAACAAGCCTAAACACGAGGGGGTTACGTTGTATAGTTTACATTTTTATATGGCGATCTTCTGACTCCATTATCAGATTAGCTCCATGATACCATATTATTGTATTGTGTCACCCACTTCACACACATAAGCCAAATTTCAGCTTAATCGGATACTCACAAGTGCTTGAAAAATGGATCACAAAATTTGAATCGGAAAGACAGACAGACAGATAAACATTGCAAGCTAAATAAAATCTTATAAAAATACCTACACCACAACAGGAATTTAAGTGTGAAGTAATGTTTTTATATGTAGATGTAGAACCAGTGACCTGCCCTGGCTTTGGACAGTTATCACATTTCAGAGATTTTGCAAAAAATATTCAATTATTCCTATATGCATAAAAATCTAATATGATACAATACGTGGAAGGATGAGGTCTTTCTCACGCATCTGTCCATCTACTGGTCAAAACATAACAAAAATGTGTGTTGTAGTTTCTAAGAATAGCGCATACATACAAAGAGTAGAAGTAGTGTTGTAAAAATGAGCGCTGAACCTCGAGCGTTTAGCGCTGAGTGGACGCTTACGAACGTTGAAGCACTTAAAAGATTGGAGCGTTTAAGCGCCGTCTCGAGCGTTTTTACAACACTAAGAAGAAGCAGCGTGTGACTTCAATTTATGTAATAGACAATAGCTAATTTAACAGGTTAAGTGGGTGATAGACGCATGAGCTTTAAACTCGAGGTTTTAAAAGAAGGCGTACTTCTCGGCTCTACGTCGGCGACACTCGGCCACTTGCTCATACTGTTCCGCGATGACGAACACCGAAGAGGTTTTGTGTTGTTTAGGAATAATATCATATTATGTTATGAAAAACAACAAAAGGAGATGTATTGGTGAGACTATGTAAAGGAATGGTTTTCCAAAAGAGAAATTATAAATTCGTAAGCGTTCCATTCGTTCCATGTGCAACTGATTCGACTATTAAACAAAATTGCGGATCGCGGCTCGCATAGTGTTGTAAAAGCGCTCGAGTCGGCGCTTAAAACGCTCGCGGCTTCTACGTGTTTCAACGCTCGTGAGCGCCGACTCAGCGCTAAATGCTCGACTTCAGCGCTCATTTTTACAACACTAGGCTCGCAGTGCTGCCACACGTACGAGCCGAGACGGCTGGGCCGAGGCCGGTTGGAGCGCCGACGAGCTTGCTCGGCGATTTTAAAATACCCGTACTAAGGTGACACACACGCGAAAAAGGTCGTCAAACCACAAGTACGCGTACTTAATCGAACGTCTGTCACCCGCTTTACAATCTTCATGTGATTGTTCCAGAACATATTCACAGTGCTTCTGGACTCGGACATGTCCATGTCGGCGCCGTTAGCTCGCTTCCAAGAGTTCACGGAGTACAGAGACGTGCAGCAGTATGGTCTCAAAGTGCTGTCGACCCTCGCCTACCGCAAGTGAGTTAGTAATGTAGTTAAAAACATTGATGCTGATGTGAGCAAGTTGACTTTATACAGTCACTAGCGAAGCCCCAGCTTCGCACGGGTGAGTTATATAAATAAACCTTTCTCTTGAATCTCTCTGTCCATTGGTGCAAACCATATGAACATCCGTTCCGTAGTTATTGAGTTTATCGTGTTCAGACAGATATACAAATGTTGGGGGGGGGGGGGGGGGGGGTTTAACACTAACTACAACTAGGCAATCCATGAGGCGTTGCCTAGTTGCCAGTGTTATGTTGCTAGTCTCTTGCAGCATTTTTTTTCTTTTTAATAATAAACGTATCCCAACGCTAGGAATAATTCCTAGGTGACGTTTACAAACATGAAATTCCCATGCACAGACACCCAGACCGAAACAAATATATGTCGGTCACCCAAAGATTTGTCTGGGTATCGAACATGCCACTACTTACAATGGACTAAGCCGTCCATCAGTTTAGCGCCTTGTTATGGAAATGTTATTCTCGTACATTTTTTCGTTTTTTATTACCCCTCATTTGTACGAGCGCTTTTTACACGCGCATTAATCAGGCGCTGGACTAAAACAAATGGCTAACACTACAGTTTTTTGAAAGGTGCTTATAGCGCTTCAGCACAGCGTGTCGAAAAAGCGAACGTGCGGACGAGGGAAACGAAAAAATGTACGGGAATGACATTTTACGACAAAAAATTATGTGGTGAGAACAAGGCGCAATTGCTGCAACAGACTAGATTTTTTTTTAATATATTCCCCACACTAGGATTAATTACTGTGTCGTGGGTGCGTTTACAACCATGAAAATTCACATACACAAATACCCAGACCGGAACAAATAATTGGGGATCACACAAAGATTTGTCCCGTGCGGGAATCGAACCCGCGACTGTTAGACACAGTGGGCGGAGCGGCTTAAGCTCTTAATAATAATACACTTTATTGTACACCAAAAAAAAACAATACAAGAAACAATTTAAATACAAAAACAGTACAAATGGCGGTCTTTTCGCTTAAAGCAATTTCTTCCAGACAACCGTTGGAAGAAAAATAAATAAGAATAAAAATGGCAGTTGGTGGTGTACACTATTGATAATAATTAACCACTGCGCTAAATCGTCCGTGTAGTCCGTTGTAGTCAGATAGACCTCGGGTATTTATTTTTTCGTTGATCATAAACTGAATACCGGCGCGTGACCTTGACTCGCCTTGAAAAATTGTATGATACGTTGTACCAAAACACGTGTATTTTACACGTGTTTTTAGGTTTATTAATCTAAAACCTCACCATGTATATCACCAGTGGGAGCAGGGGGGTTAAAAAGTTGCTAAAAACACCACGTGATTAGTGGACGACCACTAAAACGCTACAACTTGGCAATTCCCCATGATCTTTTGGAAACACCGCCGCGCTTACTTCGCCCAGTGGGGGTGGCACAGGTATATTTTTACGAGTATATACAAGGTGTCGTAAATAACGCAAGTCCTCGGACACCTAGATTAGATAATTACTTACTTTCCATACGAAAACCAATTTTTCAAATTTAATTTATTTAAGACTGCCTCGTTGGTCTGGTGCCAAAGCGCATCGCTTTGTGATCACGAGGTCCAGGGTTCAAATCCTAGGTCGGACAAATGTAGTTTTTCTAACGAAAAATTCCCAGTACGAGTCTGGAGTCTGGAATTGTGCCCGGTATATGGCAATAGGCTCGCCCCCTATTACATGGGACCTAACATCGTCGGCGAAACGTGGGTGTACTCAGTACACCTCTGCCACCCCCTCTGGGGAATATAGGTGTGACGGTGTCTTTATAGTATGTGCCGTAGAAGGTTGGTTTAAAAAATTAAAGAAAATAAACACCACTATGCTTATATTCTTTGTACTTACTGTGGTCGTCAACATTTTTCTGATGGTGTTTTTTCTTTTTTGTGGCAATTGCGTTTACATTATGCCATTGTACAAAGTTTACGAATATTCATTTCTAAATTAATTCAACTCATAAAATAAAACTATTTTTTGACCGAAAAAATAGTTTTATGGTTTCGAGTGCTTTGCTGCATGGGTGCTGCGAAGCACTCGAAACGCCGGGAACTTAAAAATCAAAAATAAACCGCGATAAAATCCGAAAAAATAGTTTTATTTCATGTGTAATATTCGCGTAAATCTAAGAACTTAATTCAACTCCCCAATGAACTTGATGACAAAGATGATAATGAAATTGATGAAGTGCCCCACCCTGGAAAGTAAAGTGATGAATACTTTACATACCAATTGCGACGGCCGTTTTGAGGGAAATCGAAAAGGCACGTTTTATCATTTTGTTACAATTACCTTCACTCATGCACATATAGGAGTACATAATGGTTAATATTCCGCCAACATTACACATTATAATTCGAAATAACACATGTTTTGGAAATTAAAACATATTGACAACATGACTCTTCGATTTCCCGCCAAATCTCTGCTGATGGTGTTAGTTACCAGTATAATTAGGGACGAGCCTATTGGCTATTATACCGTGTACAAATGTTGGTGAGAATTTACGAACGAACCCTTATGACTGTCCGAGCCACGATTCAGACCTAAGACCGCGTAGACGTCACTACACCAACGAGTCAGATTAGTTTTTATCTAAAAAGCATTGGAAGATTTACAACACTAACAGGTTCCCGCGGATACGCACTTGCGCGATGGCAGCGCCACCTAACGGGTCCAGCTACAGCTAAGAAATATCCAGGTGACCCAATAAGTTCAAAAAAGTATCTTTAAAATCGGTCAAGCTGTTTAGGAGGAGAAGAATTACACGCGCATGGGAATTTTATATAAAAAAAACACCGCCACGCCTATATTCGCTAAGCGGGGGTGGCAAAGGTGTAGTGAGTACACCCACGTTTCGTCGACGACGTTAGATCCCATGTAATAGGGGGCGAGCCTATTGCCATATACCGGGCACAATTCCAGACTGGACTCGTACTGGGAAGTTTTCGTTAGAAAAACTACACTAGTCCGACCTAGGATTTGAACCCAGGACCTCGTGATCACAAAGCGATGCGCTTTGCCAGTAGACCAACGAGGCAGTCAGGAATTTTATATAAAAAGAATTTACTATTTCCACAGATCACCAACACCAATATACATGCAGAACTATTTGGAGCTCCTGGACAAACTCCTTGTGTGTGAAATACCCACCGAGCTGAAGGCCAAGGCTAAGGACAGAGACGTCGAGGAGAAAGAAGAGAAACTGCTGTGTGCCACTGAAGGTGAGTGTGACACCTGGCGAACCTGAACCGCAAGAGCCCAAGCCCATAAAAGAAGAATATTGTAAGCTCCAACATGTTCGTTTTATAAGAATAAGTCTTTTATTTTGTTACTAGGTGTAAAAAAAAAATAACGTCGTCACGCCTATATTAATATAATACGTAATAATAATATTAGCCCTGTTAAGAAACTGTCCCACCGTTGGGCACGAGCCTCCTCTCTAACTGAGAGGGTTTAGGCCAGTTCACCACACTAGCCCAGTGCGGGTTGGCGAACTTCACACACCTTCGAGAAACTCTTAGGCATGCAGGTTTCCTCACGATGTTTTCCTTCACCGTTAAAGCAAGTGATATCTTTTTTATGTGATGTATAATGTTATATATTTATTTTTGCGAGCAACAAAACCCCAAAATATTGGTGTGTTATTTTTCTTTGAGCAAGGGTGACAGAGGTATATTCTGTACAACCTAATAGCGACGATGGAACAGGGGATAGAGCCTATATTGCCATTATACTAAACATAATTTCGGAACTGCTAACAGTTGAGGATTTTCCATAGTAAAACGCCAACGACATAGGATAAGAACCCAGGACATCGTAAGCGTCAGCCTTTTCATGCGCCATAGGGTCTAAGAGGCAGTATGCTAAATAGTCAATTCTGTTTTCTCAATCTTGTACAGAAACAGTACCATTACAATTTTTACAATTATCCTTATGAAACATCGTGAAATCTCCTCCCATTTAGCCGTTAATCCTTCTGTTTTCTAGGCAGCTTATTATACAACAGAATTACTAAACACTGATGTCGTCTCTAAATTTAAATACCATTGCACAAAAATAGTAACAAACGTTATTACAACTCTCATATGATGAAACAGAAAATCTTATTTATACAATACAATGAATCTTACACACATCCTTACTACACTATCAAAGTAGCTAACCATCCTACATTATATATAAATGATATATAAGACAACACACCAAAACACTATTTACGATGTGGGTATGAATTGTATAGACTAAGGTGAGATCATTAGCTGCTGATATATGTAAATATTATTGGGTATATTACTAGCTAATGTATTAAATCTCCATAAGATTATCAAAAATTGTGTCACTGGAAGTGTGCTGGTACTTTTAGCCCAGGGCTTCCCTATTTTAAGTACCAGACGCACATTTTATTGAAGTGATCACTGTAACATACTTAAATGTACTGTATTTTAACAATGTCTACGAGATTCGGTTCTGGCGCTATTCTTAGCATGGAGTGAGCGTTCCTTCTATTACGTTACGGCGTCTGTCCAATTTTGTTGATCATTTATGCCCAACTGATTCACTCAAATGATTCTCGAATTTAAACGTTATCTGTACAGAAAAAGCTCCGTTCCCGTACAACCCGGGCGTGTGCCGGCGCTACGCCAACCGTTGCTGGGGCTTCGCGTGTCAGTGGCCGCTGTGCGAGGACTCCCGCACGCACCGGCGCGCGCTGCTGCTGCTGGTGGAGCGGCTCATGCCGCTGCTGACGCGACCGCATCTCGCCACTGATATGCTGTGTGACAGCTTGGATGCCGGTCAGTTATGGCTTATTGGCTCACAGGGTAACATCACCATAGCCGACCTCTCGACTGTAGTACAAGGCTTCAAAGAGTAACGCCTGGTGTGGCCCTCCATCAACCGAATCAGAACCGGAGTCGCAATTATAATCTTCACAGGTAGGGCATCACTGAGTGTCCTTGTTGTGACTGTGGAAACTCAGTGTAGACTATCCAGCATTTCGTGGAGGACTGTCCCACTTGAAAATTCTGCGGTGGATTCGAGAGGTTACACCAGGTGACACCAGAGACTAAAAAGTGGTTCCTCCACTCTGACATTAAGATTCGATCGTGGTTCGCATTATTAAAAATGACTTATTGTGGCAGTGCAGAATTGCTGACGAAACTGCCAGTAGACGCAACTTATTCTGAGGTGCTAGATCCTTCAAATACTTATTTAATAGAGCACTATACATCTCACTACCAGAAATCATTATTTTTTATAGTTTCGTACAAGATAATTACTCGGGTTAGTCTAAAACCTCACCACATATGACCAGGGTGAGAAGGAGTTAAAAAGTTGCTAACAAGCATCACATGATGAATGAAAGACCCCTAAGCTGCTCCTATAGATGGCCAGAGAGACCAGCGCGGATTTATACGCATCCAATTTTTACCCGCGTCAAGATGATGAAATTATTTGATATTAACTATATGTGTTGTTATAACAGGTGGTCCGATCAGCATGCTGGCGCTGCAGGGAGTGCTCGAGCTGGTGCGGCGGCACAACATCGACTACCCCGACATGTACGACCGGCTGTACGCCATGTTCGAGCCCGAGATGTTCGCCACACGGTACAAGCGCCGCCTGCTGCATCTCGCGGACATCTTCCTCAGCTCCACGTAAGAAATAACACATAGCTATGGTGATAATCTCTATTTCTTATGGCCTGGTCATTGCTGGCGCAAAGGCGCGACCTGGGGTAATGGAGTAAAGGGACCAGAGTTGTAATGTACGTATGTAGCTCGCAACGCTCGCAGCTACGGCAAGCGTTGCGATCCGCCGCGGCCGAGCCACTAGCGATTACAAACGAAGCACGAGGATAATAAGACGCCAATACGCATTCGAGCGAGACGCTAGTGTTTTTTGGCGACGCTCAGCCAACGGAACAGTGACGGCCGCAATGTGACGTACGCGCCCGTCTGCCGCGATGCGGTCGCCGGCCGAGCGTCGGCGTGCGTCCCGGCGAAAGCTACAGGTTGCGGAAACACGCGAGATCGCACCCCATGGTCGGGACTAAGTGACAGAAAAGTTGGTCAGTTGGCAGCTTCGGTCACGTGGAAGGTCATAGGGCTGTACGCTAGTGGTGGGAGGGGAGATAGAGATATTCGCCTCGAGGCACAAGCGCCACCTTCTGCATCTCGCACACATCTCCCTGAGCTCCATGAGAGAACGCAGCTGTTGAGACCATGTCTTCTAAAGGTTGGTCAGTAATGTAGGCAAGTGCAGTCATGAAGGTTTTATAAGCATCATATTGTTTACATTCTCTCACTGCCCAGTTTTATGTAGACTTCTGCTCACTGAGGAGAGAATTGGAGTATGCTTAAACCGGGGACTGTGAAACCAAGGGAGGTGATACACATTTGAAGTACAAAATTATTTCGACTACCTACAATTCACAGCTCACTGCCACTGTTTACATTTTCGCAGAGGCCAGTTTCGTATCCATTTCCCTGTTCACTGCTGCCTGTTATAGCAGAACTTTTTCTAAGTCTTCTAAGCTGCTAGATTGATATTCAGAGGTTTAGTCTTTAAGTGGGCATAAACGGCAGACCTGGAAATTGATGATGGGCTACATGAGAAGCCTCAATATCACCCAAAGGGCAATGTAGAAGGCTATGCTCGGAGCTTAGAATAAATAGAGTGAACCAGGAACCGCAGGCACGCATTTAACACGTTAACACGAGTAGTCTCTTTGTGCCTGTCGTGCGAAACAACGTACTCTGCGCGTGTCTAATTAAATTACGCTATCTCGTGTCGTTCCCGCCTGTTAAAATGCTGTTGGGCTCAAAAAGAAATATGATGAGATCACATTTCATACCTCCCTACCATCTGAAGGACAAGTCAAGAGCCTCTGTAACCGGCGAGCGTGTATGAGACGAACTATGAGAGTGGAGGAAGCCAGAGAGGTATGTAAGGAAAGAACCTGTTGGAACTCTGTACTCTCTGCCTACCCCGCAAGGAATCTGGAATTCCGCCTGTAATTTACATAGTAAAAGACGCGTCAACTTTGTTAAATATTGCTGGTATACTAAGGAGGACCTCATTAGTTCTAGTCTAAAATCGTATTAATTTACTTATATGGTTTTCATATTTAGTAACAATGACGAGAATATATTTTCCCTACGATAAATTTTTAATAGCCTTATATACAAGGTGTAACATATTTAATGCAAGACCTGAAAGTAGTTTGTTTATAATCGGTAACTAAATTGATTCCAACAATTTTTAATGTATCTTAATTTTTTTTTAATCTGCAAAACATTCTTTTACAAGGAGTAAAAGAATATTTTGAAACAGAGCGCTATAAAAAAATAAATTTATTTTTTATTCATAGCAATAAGGAGATTTCGAATACATTTCTAAAACGTATTTCTCAAAACGCACACATACACGTACAAGTTTTATTGTTAATTGGGGTATAAAAGTGCTTAAACAAAGGGTAAGCCTTTAAATTTGAAAATTTAGTTTATGTTTTGAATTTATGAAGCAATTCTCTAATCGGGGTGTCTAAGGTCTTGCGTTGTTTAAATTACACGTTGTATAGATACGATAGCGCACGATGATTATATTATCACCCATGCTAGTGTCCTCAACATTTACCCCAAAAAGTGGTAAATCTTTCCGGACTAGCAGCATTACGCGGGAGGGAAGTGCGGAGAGTGCGGGACGTTTGTTTAATTTTTGGCTTCACCGCGTTGCGTGCAATTATGGCTGGACGCAGCTTCTGGTTTATATTTATTACGGTTGGAGCTTCGCTGCGCTCTTAGAAAGAATATAATAGCAAGCTTTCTTAAAGAGATGTCAGTACACGCCCTAGTGAAAGTCGCGCTATACACTGAGTATAACATAGCTGATTGTTATAAAGACTGATATTATTAGACTATTGTATAAGCCGGGGCGCTGACAAATTTATTTATTTATTTATGTATATGGATCTCCAACAGAGAATATACACATTTTCGATATTAACAAAAGATACTTGGGTCTCGTTTAAGTGTATTCCTCCAATTAAAGGAGACCACATGCACAACAAAAATTAAAAACAACTAAGTCAACAACTTATAATAATAATTGAGTATTACTAAAATATACTAAAATTAATCGGTAAAGATGAAAAAACAATGAGAGTTACAAAATCTGCAGTAAGGACTTTTTGTATTTTGACAGGTGTGTGCTAAAATCTATATCCATTGTTTTGGATAGCATGTTATATTGCCTACAGAGCCTTGGTACAGCGGCGAAATGCCTGAGATTCGTCTTCGCGATTGGAATGTTAAACATATTGTAAGTGTTTTTTCTGGGAATGCGAGTGGGAACATTAATTTGTAATTTTCCTACCAATTTATACTACAATCTATGGTGCCGTTCAGTATCTTGTGTAAGAAAATAGAGTCTATTAACTCCCTACGACTACTCAAATTAATCATATTATAATGTTTCAACCTTTCGGTGTAACTAGTAAGCTTTTTTGCCAAATGGTCTCCATAGCAGAGACACTTTCTATCCGCTTTATATATACCTCGTAATGTGGGTTCCAGACCACTGAACCATAGTCTAGGATAGAACGGACTAGCGTGTTAAATAATTTAATTTTTGTAGTTAGTCTATTAAAGTCTTTGCAATTCCTTATAATAAATCCAAGTATTTTAAAACTACGTGAGACGGTATTCAATATATGTAGATCAAACTTGAGTGCACTGTCTAGTTGAACCCCTAAATAGCGTATATTATAGACTTGACCACTTGACTTACTTTCTTGAATGTGTTTATTACGGGTGAATTGGATGTAATAGCATTTACTTTTATTTAAGGTAATTTTATTACATCTGCACCAATCACAAAGTCTGTTTAAGTCCTCTTGTAACATATCAGCATCTATTCTATTATTGATCGGCTTCATAATCTTGAGATCGTCAGCAAACAGACAGAATAAGGAATTTTTTTAAATAAGTGAGATATCATTAATAAAAACGTTGAAAAGTATTGGTCCCAGATGTGAGCCCTGAGGAATCCCAGATGTGGCTTGATATGCTACTGACGCGTGACCATGTACCGACCACCACCTTAGACGATCTATTTTCTAAATAAGATTCAAACCATCTGATTAGTCTGCCACCAACACCCATATCTGACAGTTTTTTTAATGAGAAGGTACTGATCCACTTAATCGAAAGCCTTGCTAAAGAGCCTTGCCTTGTCTGTATAAATTGCGTCGACAGGTATACGTTTGTCAAGGTATTCCGACAAAGCGGATGTGAAACATAGTAAATTGGTATTGGTAGATCGAGACTTTATGAACCCGTGTTGATATTCTGTAAATTGTTGTTTTAGGTTCCACGCAAGATATTTGCTGACTAACTTTTCAACTATTTTTCCAAAAGTAACTAGTATTGAGATTGGTCTATAGTTAGTCACAAAGTTTTTGTCTCCAGATTTATATATAGGAACTACTAACGCTTCTTTCCAACAAAATGGAAAAGTACCCTCTTGTAAAGATCTGTTAAAAATTTGATATAGCGGGGAAACTAAACCTTTAGCACACCGTTTAATAAAAACGGATGGGATCCCATCGCTACCTGCTCCTTTGTTTTCATCTAAGTCTTTTAATGCTCTATATATTTCATTGCGAAACAAATAGTCAATTTTCATTTTTTGAAATCTTATTTAACTACTAATCTACAACCGGACCAGAACGCGGCCACCACTGTGAAGATCCGATCAAGAAAGTCAGCGGGCTTGCCTTATTTTTTTTTTTTAACTCTAATTGTTTATTTATGTTCAGAGTGCAACAGCAAAACCAGCTGGCCGAGAAAACTCCACTGAAATTGTCATTTACTAGATTCACTCATCATAAATCGAATAAATTGTCAAGAAAAGATTGGACTAATTTTTTAACCTTATCCCCAGCACCCATTGCGGTATCCTGCTGTGTCTCCTCCAATAGACTGCAAATCAGAATATATCCTCTCAAGCATCAATAATCTTGGCTTTGTGTACTTAAAAAGTGGTATAAAATTAACAGGATCTGATTCCAGACTGGACTGATTATTTTGCTTCACCAATACTGTGAGATAGTATAATACTCGATTCATTTTAATAACTTTTTTATAATTATATCATCAAGACTAATCCAGGTTATAAACTGATCTTCTCTTCTGCACACATACTTCACTGAACTTTGAATACCAACAGTTGGAATGACTAGGAAGCTTTCAGACTGGACACTGTGTGTGATCCAAAAAAATACTAAGAATGATAACACTATTATAATCACTAATATAGCTGTTAAACTTATACGAACGTAAATAAACGCTATTATATTAAACACTATGCCTTTGGCCAAGCTGATTTCTTTTCTTCATTTTTGTACGATATCGTGAACTGTTTTGAATTGGGAGCATTACGTCTTTTATCGACTCTCAGAGTCAATTTAACACCGTAACATAATCTTGATCTAATATCACATCATTTTGCATCTCGCATTCAAGTATTTATCGATAGGAAACTAAATAAATATTAAACAAATTCTCGAATCTCTTGTTTACTTCTTTGGCATTTTCATTTTAATCTATATTTTTTTTTTTCAATTATTATGTGTGATGCCTTACGATCGAGATATGAATCTAATGATTTTATCTGTAAAGAGTGTCTAAAGGATTCCAGATAGACCTCCCCACAAGCAACACCTGTTCACGATGATTGCCACTGAAACAGCCCTCACTCCCCTTTGGGAGCGGTCTTTGTTCTGCAGTGGTTCTTTCGATTGATTCTTTTTGATGATGGGTGTATTATTTGCGTAGACATCTACCTGAGAGCCTGGTGGCGGCGTTCGCGAAGCGCCTGTCCCGGCTGGCGCTGGTGGCGTCCGCGGAAGACGCGACGGCGCTGCTGCAGCTGGTGGCCAACCTGCTGCTGCGCCACCCCGCACTCAAGCGCATGATCTGCTACGAGGACACGCCCGCTATCAGTGAGTTGTTGCAAGACTGTCCATACTAATATTGTAAAGAGGAAAGATTTTTGAAGTGATAACTTTGTATGGGAGGGTAAACCGCTTGGTAACGTAACGCGTAACGGCGCCAGTCTGTCTGGCTTCCCTTTCTCTCACGCATACGGCAGCGGTAGGCATGCTCTTCCTCTCTCACTCTAACCCACAGCGCTCTTCCCTTTCTCTCACGCATACGGCAGCGGTAGGCAGGCTCTTCCTCTCTTACTCTAACCCACAGCGCTAGTTTAAGTTATCACTTCTGTCGGGCGTCCCGAGACGCACAATTTTTTATTATTATTATTATTTATTTATTATTCACATACACAACTAAAATCCAATTAATTTTAATCTAAAAATCATATATTTAATTCTTATTATGATGTTTGTTTGATGATTCTTATTGTGACATTATTTTCTTCCACTATGTTTTTTTTTTCTTTGCATTACTCGTACTGACTCTTGTCTTTAAATATTGTGTACCTACAAAAGCTTGTCACCTTGTCTCAGACTGTATGTTACGTGTTACTTTTGTGTGTGATAAGTCGATGCATTAGTGTGACCTTATGACATGTAACATAATACATAACAAGTTTCAGCTAATTCATTCAGAGAGAATGTAAAAATGTCTATTTTGTCAGTAACTTGATTCAGTGTTTGCAAAGCGCGCGTCATTGGCGCTATGCTGAGCTGCGCCGGCGGCGGCCGGCGGCTGGATTTGTTTGTAATGGCTACACTCGCTGGGGTTATGTTGTATTATTAACGTATTTATTAGTTGAGCTCATCCATACTCACAGTCGACATAATTGATTGCATTTATCAATTGTTAACCGCAATGGATGGATTTAATTACACTTTCAATTGCATCGTACAGTTAATCGATTAATAAAATTAAATTAATTGATTAAATCGTGTATGAGACGAACTATGAGAGTGGAAGAAGCCAGATAGGTATGTAAGGAAAGAACCTGTTGAAACTCTGTACCCTCTGCCTACCCCGCCAGGGGTCTGGCGTGATGATATAGATAGATAGAAATTAATTGATCCTGCAATTTAAAAATGACCAACACTGTCTAACATGTACGGGATACGTCACACAGCTCGGCGCGACGGCAAACGTCGCGGCTCCCTGCTGACGTACCCATCGTTATTTCAAACGAACCACGGCCGGAACGAGACGCCAATACGCGTGCAAGCAGGACTTGTGATATTGTTTGGTGCACAGTCTTTTTTTTTTTTTTTTTTAAAAACGTAGCCCCACACTATGATTTATTCCTGTGTCGTGGGTGCGTTTACAAACATGAAAATTCACACACAAATACCCAGATCGGAACAAATAATTGTGGATCACACAAAGATTTGTCCCGTGCGGGAATCGAACCCGCGACTATTAAACACAGTAGGTGGAGCGACCTAAGCTCTTAACCACTGCGCTAAATCGTCCGTCAGTATTTACCGGACGCTGTCGTCGTGCTTTGCTATGTGACATACGCGTTTGCGTCGCATTCCGTCGGCTATGTGGCGAAAGCCTTAAGGTTTCGCCACATTGCCGACGGAGGCGCGACGCCTATGGATGGTACCGCGACGAGTATATCACACTGTGAGCGCTACGAGTGCGTCAAACTGTGAATGAGACGACATGCCGGGCGGCCGCCATGTCAAAGTTAAAGTCCGGCCTCACTGCCTATGTGACTGCTTATTAGGAGCATCAAACAAAAACATACGCGTCCCGCTCGCTTGTGTAGTGGCGTCTCGCTCCCGGATTGTTTCGTTTGTGATTACTAGAGGCACGGCTGCGGCGGGTTGTGACGTTTGCCGTCGCGCTGAGAGTGGCGAAGCTGTGTGAAGCCTCCCGTACATTTCTGTATATTACAACTTCCAATGTCGGGCCGCCGTCGCGCTTTCGTTTCGTTTTTATCGCATCACGACGTCGTGTATTTTGCCAGTGTTAAGTATTACGAATGTAACTATTCATTTCTTAATCAATTTAACTCCCCGCTGAACTTGTTGATAACGATGATAATGAAATTGATGAAGTACCCCACCTAGTAAAGCGATGGATACTTTACATACCAATTGCGACGGTTGTTTTGAGGGAAATCGAAAAGGCACGTTTTATCACTTTATTTCAATTACCTTCACTCGTGCGCTTATAATAATACATAGTGTAATATTCCACCAACATTACACATTATTATTCGAAATAACACAAGTTTTGGAAATTAAAATATATTGACGACATCACTCTTCGATTTCCCGCTAAGAAACCCTGCGTCAGTTATGTGGCGAAACCTACACCTAGCCTTGTGGTCCAAGTGAAATGTTGAATGTGGTATTTCATCCCGCAGTGTCGCGGGACCCGTACGTGATGGAGGAGACGTGCGCGCGCAACGCACGCGCCCTTGGCTCGTCGCTGTGGGAGGTGGCGGCGCTGCGGCGGCACTTCGCGCCCGCGCTGGCCGCCGCCGCCGCGCGCGTGCTGGCCGCCGCCGCCGCCGCCCAGCCCTGCTCGCTCGCGCCGCACGACCAGCTCGCCGTGAGTACACACCGCGGAACAAGTCAACTATACTCATATTCACAAATCCAACGACAAACATACGGTCACAGTGTTGGCAGGATATTTACTTTTTTGTCGATATAAGAAATATAAAACAAAAACATCGTATAAACCTTTGATTCTGAGGTAGTGTCATACAGCTATGGCACGGCAGACACTACTGCGCATACCCGCCGCAGTCTCCGCTAACAAGCGACTTCTTCATATAAACACAGTAAAAGGAATTATGCCTCTTGTAGCATATACAGTAGGTGTTCGGTTAGCAATCGTTATTTACATCAGTGCACAATTAACATTGGTGACGACCGGACATTCCTTAACAAATAATTCATTGGAGTCAACATTTTCAATGATATTAAACGTTTATTTTGAACATTGTATACATGAAGTGAAATAAACAATAATTTACATAAAACTTATCATTAACAACACCCACCGTAATCTCGCTATTGCCGCCACATTTGGTGGTCCTTCGAGCCGGATCTGAACCTATTCCTATGGATTTATAACGCCGTCCATTCTATGTTCGGGTAAAAGACCTCCACTGCGAGACAGATACCCAAAGACCGCTACAACGACCGGCTTACATCCGGACCGGATACACATTAACAATTTTAAATTAATCTTTGGTAAATATTCTTCTTGTTACAGTCATTTGACGCAGAACTAAAGAAGAGGTTCAAAACAATAGAGATGAACTTCGTCCGGCCGCAAGGCATGATGGCGCCCTCTGGCGAGCGCATGCTTCAATACTGGGAGCTGATGGCCTGAGCGCGCCGCCCGTAAGACTAACATATTATTTATATCAGTGTCATGTACTCGCACTGACAAAGCATTCGGTCGAGCGCTTTACAGGCGAGAGGAACACGCAGCAGCGGCAAACCTTGGATCGGAAAGTACCGGGTTTGGTGCCTGGGTAGTCACTGGGTAGTTTACATGATTTCTTGCAAGAATGGGGCAGCGACATTGCGTAAATAAGACGTTCAATAACAATTGTAGTATTCATGATTCGAAATTATATTTATGTGAGCAATCACTCCATATTATAATTCAAAGTCCCCCGCCGCGTCTGTCTGTCTGTCTGAACGCGATAAACTCAATACCTACTGAACGGTATTTCATACGGTTTTCACCAATGGACGAAGTGTATAAAGGGGAATCAAGTCGCTAGTATAAATAAAACTATAGAAAATATTAAAATTTTAGACGAAGTCGAAATTGTGAACAACTGTTTTAAGTTGAAGTAGAATCGTTATACTTGTATGGAACAGCTCATAGACTCTGTGGACATAACATAACTTTGATTCCTGAAATTTTCTATTGAATTCAAAATGTGTTTGTATAAACTTAATCAATTTTAGTTGGCTACAATCGAATCTTATTGATGATACTGTATTGCAAGACTCCATTTTATGATTAAATCATAGTCTACGTTTTATAAATGTGTCACGCGATTCCTGGCATAAAATTTTCTCGCCTAGTGGCTACTCGGCTTAAGCGTTGTTGGCAGCGTCGGACCAAATCCTGTTGCCTGTAAGACGCTTAAAAATATATAATTTCAAAAACGGCAACCAAGTTGTCGCATCGCCGAACATTTAATTTTTGTACTGGCAACACTTCCAGAGTTGTAAAGTTGATTGACATAGATTATAGAATATTTAAAAAATAATTTATGCATATTTTTAAAAGTATTACAGTGATTATAATTTGCTTTGCTAATCTGTTCCAATTAGCTTTTGAAAAGAGAATTGTTATCTGTTGATATTTTTCCATTGAGATTTAAGCATTTTTGTCTATAGGAGAATTCGAATATCCAATGAATCTTCATTAGTCCATCGGCGCGGTAATATATTATTTTCTTCTATAGTGGCTGCTAATGGGATGATCCGTTAAGTAACACTTTGGCATGTGATACATTTGTTGGAAGATTATTCTTGAATTGTAAAATTAGAACTTTCTAATGTGTTGTGTCTGAGTAAGAATTAACCCCAATCCGCACTACGCGCACTGGGCCAGCGTGGTGGACTATGGCCTAAACCCTCTCAGTTTGAGAGGAGGCCCGTGCCCTACGGTGGGACAGTTTCTTAACAGGGCTAATATTATAAGAACTAACACACATTTTGCCATTTATAATGTTCCTATCAAATGGCATTGTGGTAATCTACCGATAGCGTTTCAATTAGTATCCGAACAAGGTTACTTCAAGAGCTGCTCGAAGGAGAACCCAATTTCGTATTATTCTGTGCTCTCAGAAAAATATGAACATGTAACTTACTACTCATTCAATGCTACAAACCCTAATCAAAATTGAATGATCGACTCACGGAATATTGATCATTCAATTTCGATATCTGTGATATGAAAATACACAGTATATTTACAGTAGTATCACAATAACAACCCTCAGGACGTATGGAGTTGCCTTACTTTCTCAATTTTCCACCTCACCCTATGGTACCAACATTTGTGTAAAACTATTGGGTGATATAATTATTTAGGTGTCATGCAGATGTTAATGGGTTTGATCTCTTGTTGTCAAGTTGATTTTTTACTATTATTAAACGGAAAAAAAATATAGTAGACATCATCATCATCATCTCAGCCTATACTTGTCCACTGCTGAACATAGCCTTCCCCAATCGCTTTCCAGCGTAACCGGTCCGATGCCACCTGCATCCAACGACTTCCTGCGATTTTCACAAGATCGTCGGTCCATCTGGCAGGCGGTCGTCCCACGCTGCGCTTGCCAATACGTGGTCTCCACTCTAGAATCTTTCTGCCCCAACGCCCGTCCGATCTACGCGCTATGTGGCCCGCCCATTGCCACTTCAGCTTGCTAATCTTAACGGCTATGTCGGTGACCTTGGTTCTTCTACGAATCTCCTCATTCCTGATTCGATCGCGTAGAGAAACGCCGAGCATAGCTCTCTCCATAGCTCGCTGAGCAACTCTGAGATAGAAGACATATTACGACGCAAAGTCAAGTGGTCAGAACAAGGCGCCATCGATTCCAGAGGAGATGAAATGCTTCTAACTAGATAAACCTAAAGGGTTAGGTCCAGTTTGGGTATTCATCTGGCGAAAAGAGAACACTTCTGTCTGTCTAAAGGTGAATATAAACATTAACAAATGTAAATTGCATTTAAGCATATTAAAAAAAAACATTGCCAGAACTGCCATTTTTTTCCCAGTTAAAAGATTGAGAAAGCAAGGTTTGGTTTAAACTCACCCTCAATATCCTATCACGGCGAAATTCAGCATGCTTTTTTATTTACTTTTTTAAAAGTTATTTATGGTTGACATTCAAATAATGTACGGTTTTATCGTTATGTTTACGTTTTATTTAAGATGTGACCTTTTTACGGCCGATTTCAATATTTAAACCAAGGATAGATTTGCCTACGACGGATAGAATTTTAACATATTTTGTATGGAAAATCTGTCAAAATTCTACTGACCTAACTGCTTCAGTTGAATATTAAAACTGGCCATTAGCGAAAGCGGATTATGTAAATTGCCTGTCACACATTTTTTCAATATTTTCTTTTGAGAAATCTAAATAATTTCTGTAATTGTAAGATTTCGAGTAAATTTTGCACTGTAATGTTAAAAATTTAATGTAGACAATGTTAATGTTGTAGTTTGGTTAATTTTATTTTTTTACGAAACTCGATTTGTGTGTCTGTGATCGTAAGGCCCCGAAGTCGATAGAAAGAGTTGTTATGTTTACTAGAATTTACCGTAAATGTTATGATGAAGACAAAAAGATTCAATCTTTGAAATTAAAAAAAAATCGCTTTGAAAATAGGTCCAATTTAATATAAATTAGGCCTAAAAGACATATGGGCATACATTTTATTTACGTTGCGTACAAAATTATTAACAATTATTTTTTAGGTATGTTTAGTTAACTTATAGCATTATTGCATATCAAGTAAGGTAAGGATCTTTGGTACTCTGTACTATATGCCTACATAACAAGGGATCTGGCATCTTTGAAAAATACTTTAAATGTTTGTCCTGATATGAGTAATCTAAGTAGTAAACTTGAATTTAACTATCGACCCACGGGAGCGACAATTTTCATTCATTCGAGTTTAATTTCAAAATCCCTGTGTATGAAAATATCGCATAGTTTGTTAAGCTTATCGACTACCGCGGCGTCGCACTGGGAAATCGATATTGACAGAGAAAAAAATGTTCCTTTTTTGTTGTTATTTTAATATTTATTGTTGGCAGTATTACGTTGCTAACTTGTATTGTAAAAAAAAGAAAATATAAATTCGCAAAAAAGGTTATTGGGAAGTGTTTTTTGTTTGCTTTTTTGGTTTTCTGAAAAAATCGCTTTTCCAGTCATGTGCCTGAACCATGCGTTTACAAAAGTTACTAGAAATTTTGCGGCAGTCTCAAGAAAATTATCACGATTTTAGACGAACGTTATAAGTGGCGTCTCTGTTGCGTTCCATATAACGAGCATAATTCTTTTTCGCAGCAAAACTTGCCGTCTAAATTATACAAGATGTAAGGGACAAGGCGCTCTCAGCTTGAAAGATGTCATAATACCTTTCCATCTAAAAAACTTTTAAGCTGGCTGCCATATTTGCAGTTTCCTTATACGGTTTCTGAATTCGATTTCCTTATTCTAGCCACCCAATGCACGTATTTCATACAAAATGTTGTACATGGCGCATACTTTATCTTATATTTTCCGTTCGGTAACAAATCCTGACATTCATTTCGGAACCTTGGCCGTGCGTTTGTAATGCCGAACTAAAAAAAAAAACTGAATGGACGTCATTGCAAACGCAACGCTCACAATCATTTTGTGTGCACCGCTGCCCAGGGCGAAACAGGAATTATATTCGCTTTGACATTACGATTAAGATTCGCGTCACTATGTTCTGGGAGAAATCTGAGAATTCCAAGGAACAATAAAGAACATCTGTGCTAAGTTTACGGAATTTCGAAATTGGTATTCTGTGCTCGGAAATCTATTCCGGAAACCGTAAGACTGAACACGTAGGCCAGTCTTACTTTATTACATATACCGGAAATTTAAAAAAAGCAGCAGTCCCATTTTTTTGTATGAAGCTGCTCATTTTTGTTTTATTTCCGGAGTATATCGTATAACAATTGATTGTATTAGTGGCTACTGTCACCTGTTTCAGGTTTTGTGCATTTCGCCTTACACACTTGTATATCATGCGATTTATTTATTTTAAAGTTTACATGAGGCTCTAGTACGAACAGATTAACGACAATTTGTCCGTGCTAAGCCTTCTGGGCTCTAATTCGTGACCAATTAAATACATAACGCGGTGCGTTACGATAACCTCGTGAAATTATCGTTTAATGGTACTCCAGTGATATACAGAATATAGAGATACAGATCACGATCATGCCCATCATACCCAGCAAAGTCATATCACCAAGCAACCCAGTAGTGTTTCGTAAAGCTGCCCGGAGTTTCCATGCGAAGAGACGGGTCTAGCCCGAATATATCCATTCGAAACTGTCTTACTTTCGTCTTCTTACCCTATTTCAGAGTGAATAGGCTTCAACTTCACTTTCCATCAGATCAGATAGGAGTCAACCGCTGAAGAATCTTCAATAAAAAAAATTATATTTTGCGAATAACTTCGACTATAATTCGATAACCCGCCGCGTTTGTTCAAAAGCATGGTTCAGGTGGCGCGTGCTAGTCGCAGTCTCGTTCCGCCAAGCTCTTAAGTTATTGTTGAACCGGCGTCGTCCGTCTTCCCCACTCTCTGCTAACCCTCCCCTCCCCTTGGTTCCATTCCAGCTATTACGCCCCTTAGTTGCTGACGGTAAGGTTTAACTTTTAAATTAAGAATATATTTTGTTAAACGTATAGGTTTAAAAGAAATGTAATCCTTGTTTGCTATGACGTAATGATCTAAACAATGTTGTTGATATCTGAAAATTACCTGTTACGTCATACCAAACACGGAGAATGAGAAGTCGTCTTGCATTGTTACGATCAGCACAACCAGATATAGTGACAACCAACGGCCATATTTTTATTTATCATATTGATTTGTTTGATGAAGCCTCGCAGAATGGGCGCGGCTGCCACGAGGGTATTTTGATACGATTATTAGTAAAATTATTCTGAATTTTCATTATATATTGCACGGTATTTATAAAATAGAATGGTTCTTGTGATTTTTTACTTTGAATTTAATTCCAAGGTTGTTTTAAAAGATTATTATAACTGACTTATAACACGCAACGCCCTTTTATCGTGTGTCTGTACGCGTACCTTAAAAATCTATTTCTAAAATAACTAATGTTTAATAAAATTAAACTTTAATAGTCATTATCAGTACTATTTCAACCACAAACAAAATATTGGCCAGTGTTAGTGTTATAATTAAGATTATATTTAGTGCAATAATATATTGTTTGGAATACGTTTATATGTTTAATGTAAATTATTCTAGTCTATTAGCTGATAATAGTTGCATTAGAATTTGGCGCTAAAGTTTGATGTCACACGCATCATGGCAGGCTTACCAAGCACGCAAAGTTAATGCAAACAGTTTTTATCCTGACAACATAAATCTATGGATGATATTCCAATTACCAAAAAAAAAGTTAAATCCATAAATTAAGTTACGACATAAATTAAAAATTACAGTTGTATGAACAAACTAATTCATTTGTTTCACTTTTATGTAAAACTTTTACCTGACTATTAAAAAGTGAACCCATCATGTCCCTAAGCCTCGTTTACACATGGCAACTTTGAAAAGCTCACATGCTTACTAACGCTTTACTTACGAAAGTATAGATAGTTCAATCCATAATACGCCCTGTTAATCGCTAAGGCCAAGTTGCACCATTCAACGTCAAAATTGAGTCATTATTATTATTTATTAACGCACTAAGCAATGCTACATCTGCGTAATGGCAAGTGCTTTAATTCGCACATTACCACTCAGTACGTAGCTTTTGACGTTATAGTCGAATCATAACAAACATTGGAATTTAAATTTCGATATATAGAAAATTAACTTGGACCGTAATCTTTAACGGGTGCAACTTAGTGAAAGTCTGTTAGTTAATCGTTACACATTTGTGATGATAATGTTACACACGATAACAACACACGGGTTAAAACTAACACACTTGTAAAACATTGCATATCTCGACGGACGATTTAGCGCAGTGGTTAAGAGCTTGAGCTGCTCCGCCCACTGTGTCTAATAGTCGCGGGTTCGATTCCCGCACGGGACAAATCTTTGTATGATCCACAATTATTTGTTCCGGTCTGGGAAAAAAACCTAGTGTGGGGCTACGTTTAAAAGAAAAAATCTGCATTGTTAGCGAAGGGTGGGGACGTCTAGGGATGAGTGATCTACAGCCTGTATATATTCACACAGTGACATTAGCTAGAGTGATACTACCGATTATTTCTCATAAAATATTATGTTATTATGATGTAAATGTTATATTTATTTATAGGTTATATCCTAAAGTAACTACCCCCACCTAATCTCTGTGAAAGAGTATCTAGTGAATCTCGCGAAGCAACAGCCGCGCCCGTAGCACCGTATTGTGATTATTTTGTAACAAACGTTAGATTAAGGTAGCATAAGGCATTATTTTAATATTCATTTAATGTTCTATTATTATTATATTAATGATGATAAAATAAAAAGTATTTCAAAATTAGTTCGTTTTAATTATCAACCTTGTTCTCATATATCAATAAATAGCTAAGTAACGAAGTGCCTGCCTTGTTGGTCTAGTGGCGAAATTACAGCCATTAATAGTGACGAATATGATTATATTACACAAGGTGTAACACAATTAACGTAATACCTGGAAGTAGTTTGGCTTTGTTTGGCTCTGTACCTAAATCGGCAACTGAATTGATTCCAACTATTATTTAGTTACATTTTTTTTATTGAAAAACCCCGTCACCCCTATATTCCCCAAGCGGGGGTGGGAGAGGTGTACTGAGTACATCAACGTTTCGCCGACGATGTTAGGTCCCAGTAATAGGGGGCGAGCCTATTGCCATATACCGGGCACAATTCCAGACTCCGGACTCGCACTGGGAAGTTCTATCTATAACTTCACGCCAGATCCCTTGCGGGGTAGGCAGAGAGTACAGAGTTCCAACAGGTTCTTTCCTTACATACCTCTCTGGCTTCCTCGACTCTCATAGTTCGTGTCATACACGCTCGCCGGTTACGGAGACTCTTGACTTTTCCATCAGATAAGACTCTGTTTATTTGGTCGTGGTAAGATAGTCTAGGTCTTCCCCGGTACCTGCATCCTTCCACTTTCACATTGTATATCTGTTTTGTCATTCTTTCCTCTGGCATTCTTTCTATATGCCCGAACCAACGGAGCATGCCCTTTATCATCTTTACATCGATACTATCTTTCATACCTACTCGCTGTCTTACTATGCTGTTGCTAATGCGGTCGGTCAGCTTCACTCCGCACATCTTCCGCAGAGCTCGCATTTCTACCGCATTTATCCTACTTTCATTCTCCTTCTTACATACCCAGCTCTCGCTACCAAATAACAGCGTTGGGACAAGAACTCCGTTATGTATGGCCAGCTGCGTCTTATGGCTTAAGTGCCGGCTCCCGAGTAGCTTTCCCATCGCACCATTCACTCTGTTCCCTGCACTCACTCTTCTCTCTATGTCAGCGGTGTATTTACCATCCTTACTGAAGGCGCATCCAAGATATACAAACTCATTCACTTGCTCCAGCACATCGTTACCAACCACAATCCTTACATTCGTTCTGGTTTATTCCCTTTCAAAAACCATAATCTTGGTTTTCTTCACATTCAAGTGTAAGCCATTGATCATTCAGTCGTCTTTCATAACTGTGACTAGTGTTTGCAGATCAGTGGCTGTTGGCGCTATTAAAACCGCGTCATCTGCATAAAGTAGATGGTTTACCAGTCACCCATTTGTACACCTTCATTCATCGCTTTCAGTCTTTAAAGAGTTTTGTCCACATATATTATAAACAGTCTAGCGGACAACATGCAACCCTGCTTGACGCCGATTTTAACGTCAAACCAGGGTGACCTGTTACCACCCACCCGTATGCATGCCTTGCAGTCCACATAAGTGGACTGGACGGCTCGCAACAGAGTGCCATCTATACCATACTCTGGCAAAATGTCCCAAAGTCTCTTTCGCACAACTCTGTCAAATGCCTTCTCCAGATCTACAAAACCGCAGAAAACCTTCCGCCCCACTGCCAGATGCTTCTCTACGATGTTGCGGAGTGAGAAGACTTGATCCGAACATCCTCTTCCAGACCTGAAACCCCCTTGTGCCTCGCACAACATTCCATCGGACTTCACGCGCATTCTCCGTTCAATAATTTTACCGTACACCTTGGCTGCCAAGCTGATCAAACTGATGGCTCTGTAATTGGCGCAGTCATATTGTGAACCCTTGCCTTTATACAAGGGTACTATGACTGCGCGGCGCCAATCTGTAGGGACTCTACCGGTCCTCCAGCAAAGGTTTGCAAGGGCCCGGAAAGCGTCACGGGCGCAAGTTCCACCATATTTGATCATCTCGCCAGATATCATGTCTACTCCCGCAGCTTTACCGTTTTTCATACTTTTAATTGTCTCTACTACTACGACACATCGGACGATTTAGCGGAGTGGTTAAGAGCTTAAGCCGCTCCGCCCACTGTGTCTAATAGTCGCGGGTTCGATTCCCGCACGGGACAAATCTTTGTGTAATCCACAAATATTTGTTCTATCGCCCATTCAACTTCTTCCATAGTGATGTCCTCCGTTGATTCTGGTGCCGCAATCTCGCCTTTGGGCACGTCTGCAGCATCAGCATCCGGGTCATCTCCATACATTTCTCCAAAATATTCACTCCACCGGTTTAACACAGCTTGTGTGTCTGCAAGAATGTCACCATCTTTAGATTTTATCCTTTCCATTCTGGAGCCTGACGAATCACCTCGAGCCTTTCTCACCTTGCTCCAAAAGAGTTTGGTGTTGTTCTCGAAGTTCTTCGCCAGCCTCTCCTCCTCAATCATACTGGCTCTTTCACGCTTTTCTTTCACTAAAGTTTTAGTGGCATTCTTGCATTGCCGGTATATTTCTTTCCTCATCTCTGTCATACTGGCATTCAGGTTCAAAGAAGATACATAGTCCTGCCTCGCTTTCTTTTTACTTTCTACGGAGCTTTGCAACTCCGCATCCCACCATGCATCACCTTTTGCTTTAATATGCTTCTTTGAGCAACCACATACTTCTTTCGCGGATTCCACCAAACTCTCTTTCAGGCTATTCCAGCATTCATCTACATTTGAGTCCGAAGAGCCTGCTGTCAAAAGCTTGTCCCGGACTCTGTCTTCATACATTCTCCTCACGCTCTCATCTTGCAACTTTTCAACCTTTAATCTTTCAAGGTCTCCGAAGGGGATACGCTCTCGCCAGTGCCTCCACTTCCTGAACAGACCACTAAACCGCGCAACTACGAGATAGTGGTCTGATTCCAGAGTGGGGCCTCTATACGCACGCGTATCTTGTAGTTTGCTTCGGAGACGGTTATCAACCAGGATCAGATCTATCATGCTTTTTTGTTCATTCCTTCTCCACGTATACATATGTATGTCCTTGTGCTGGGAAGTTTTCGCTAGAAAAACTACACTTGTCCGAACTAGGATTTGAACCCCGGACCTCGTGATCACAAGCGTTGCGCTTTGCCACTAGACCAACGAAGCAGTCAAAAATTGCTTTTATTTCCTCAGTTTGCTGTATTAAACAAAATTTTATCATTATTTAAATCAATACGACTATTTTAAATGCATTCCTATTACACACATCGATATGTGTAGGTGGTGTATATCACAAAAGATAATATTTATTAAATTTCATGGTTATTTCGGGTACCAAAGAGCTTAAAAAAATGGGAGGAAATCCCTAAAAGTTGGAAGCTTGACTTTCGTATTGAATTCGTAAAGCAAAAATCTAGTTGGGGTGTCTGAGGTCTTGCGGTATATGTGCTACACCTTGTATAAAGTTCTTAAGTACCCCATCATGGACAGTAGTGTCTTATAAGTCGACGGTCCCATAGAACTAAGTTACATATGCCAAACAAAATAAATGGTATTTGCAATTTTCTTGCCCGTCGATATGATTATTTATGCCAAATATAAGTACTGATTATAGGACTTTGTTCGTTGGACACGTCGAAGTATCCACCGCGATATTTTATAGACATATTACGACAGTCATTTTGGAAGAAATAGCAGTTATATCACTTTCTTATCCATACTTTTACTCATGCACAAAAGAATACGTAATGGTTAATATTACAACAAAATTGTATGTACACATTATTTTTCAAAATAAGTTTTTGGCACGAAATTGAAACGAAATGACCCTTTTACGACCTAAAATTTGTAATGTATTTTTCATGAAGATGGGTACTGTGACAGCTGTGTCAAAGAAAATAATACTTTATTCAATGGCAATAAGAGGCATGACCCGTTTCTATACTTATAGGTTTATGCCTTAATACCATTGAATTAAATAATAATTTCGTTTGGCACTTAGAACGGTCACTACCCATCTGATCTGAAAAATATTATAATCTATCTATCTATATCATCACGCCAGCTCCCTCGCGGGGTAGGCAGAGAGTACAGAGTTCCAACAGGTTCTTTCCTTACATACTTCTCTGGCTTCCTCCACTCTCATAGTTCGTCTCATACACACTCGCCGGTTACGGAGACTCTTGACTTGCCCTTCAGCTAAGACACGGTCTATTTGGTCATGGTAAGATAGTCTAGGTCTTCCCCGGCACCTACATCCTTCCACTTTCGCATTGTATATCTGTTTTGTCATTCTTTCTTCTGGCATCCTTTCTATATGCCCGAACCAACGGAGCATACCCTTTCTCATCTTTACACCGATACTATCTTTCATACCTACTCGCTTTCTTACTACGCTGTTGCGAATACGGTCGGTCAGCGTGACTCCGGACATCTTCCGCAGAGATCGCATTTCGACCGCATTTATCCTGCTTTCGTTCTCCTTCTTACATACCGAACTCTCACTGCCATATAACAGCGTTGGGACAAGCACTCCGTTATGCATTGCCAGCTGCGCCTTTTGGCTTAAGTGCCGGCTCCCAAGTAGCCTTCCCATCGCACCATTCACTCTATTACCTGCATTCACTCTTCTCTCTATATCAGCGGTGTATTTCCCATCCTTACTGAAGGCGCATCCAAGATATACAAACTCATTCACTTGCTCCAGCACATCGTTACCAACTACAATCCTTGGATTCGTTCTGGTTTCTTCCCGTTCATAAACCATAATTTTGGTTTTCTTCACATTCAAATGTAAGCCATTGTTCATGCAGTCGTCGTGGTTTATCACTAGATCACCCAGTTTTACCCCTTCAGTCATCGCACACAGTCTTTGAAGACTTTTATCCAGATACACTATAAACAGTCTAGCGGACAACACGCAACCCTGCTTGACGCCGATTTTAACGTCAAACCAAGGTGACATGTTACCACCCACCCGTACGCATGCCTTGCTGTCCACGTAGGTGGACTGGACGGCTCGCAACAATTATAATCTATTTATGTAAAAGCAAAAACTGCAGGTAAGGTTTAAAAAATAAAACTAACAAAGACCAAAATAATATTATCTATATTTCTCAACATATATTTCGTTACAAAACAAATTCTTTTCTTTTCTCTAACATAATTTGCTCATTTTGGCACAACGCAACTCAGGACGTGTATGCAGACTTATTACTAATTGGAGAGTATTGGACTACCAGTGAGGCGTGTAAAATATTGTCAAAAAATGGAGCGAATCTGTCCCTTCCAATCTGTCATACAATGTCTTAATCAAGGGCATAGCGAGGTACGGGCAGAGGGCAGACGCCCTCCGCCTAATAAGAGTTGAGTAAGTGCTCAGTTAGGGCCTATTGGTAAGGATATCTAGTAGGGCTAGTATAATTGAAGTCCTGATATCATTTAGGAAATAAAACATTAAAACTAGTTTTCTTAGTTTTTTGGTGTAAGTATAAATTTATCCTTGCTTGCGCATCCTGAACCAAATCCTGGCTACACCCTTAATTTATGCATAAAGATATTTCGTATGCTCTCATTTTCCTTTCTCTCACTGGTCCAACTTTAAAGCTTCTCCAATATTATCATGGAATAAGGCACCTCTATACAAATACTTCAAGCAAAAATTCTAAATATAAATTATAAAACAGTAAAAAAAAAATATTACATATTGAACACAGCATCATATTATGATTTTGTAAAGTATCTTTAACAATTTTCCAATAAATTACTTACCATTGCGTTTAAAATTAAACAAACGCATATCTCATAAATAATGGAAAAATAATCATGTTGAGCAATCACAATTTTCATGCCAATATTTTGGCGGCATCTTATAAAACTATCTAAGAACTAAATCTAGTGGCAATATTTTGATAAAGCTACATAAATTATATACGTTATCCACGCCATTACACTTGGCAGTCAAATTTTCTTCTCATATTTGTATGTAACGCCAATGAAAATTAAACATGTTTACGAAAATTTTACCATCAAAGTCCAATTTCCCGCAAATATATTTGTCAATGTCAAAAGAATCAGCCTCTTCAATCCATGTTTATAAAACAGAAATATTATACAACAATTTACAGTCAAGTATCGTAAAAATCACAAAAAATAAAGTACATTTCATCAGTTTAGAAATCATATGACATATCCCTCAGCATAAATGGCCTGCGCGTCTCCTAACGTATATTAAAGCGATTTGGCTTGACCCCTCGTATGCTGGAACGTAGATCTACGCAACTTTTTGTATAGGCGTTGTCTGCCAGAGCGCAGACCTACGGTCCCCTGCCCACATGCATTTTTGATGAGTCCTTTCCTCCTTTTCCTTTCCTTCTCGGTTGCTGGATATTTTTTGTGGGAGTGATTTTGGAAAAGGGACGGAAATGTGTTACAAGAAACCGGGGAAGGGCGTGCGATTTGATTTGACCGATGAGCGCGTGCTCATTGGTCAAATCATATAACGCGCGCTTCCCAGTTCTACCGCATGCGCTCATTGGTCAAATCAAATAGCGCGCACTCATTGGTCCGCGGTAAACCGCGCGCGGTAGAACCGAGGAAGCGCGCGTTATTTAATTTGACCAATGAGCACGCGCTATTTGATTTGACCAATGAGCGCGCGCTCATGAGTCATCTCAATTTCGTAGTAGGATAACATGCCATATATTACACATCATATGCGACTACTGTAAGGGTCGCTAGATTTTTTTTTTCATTAATTATGTTTTTATTCATATTATAAGAGTTTAAAACGTTTTGAGAGTATTCTTTTCTCTGTAAAATATACCGTAATATATACCTTTTTTCATAAATAAGTTGTATATAATGTTAAGGAAATTAATACGAATTTTAAGGAAAAACAACCGCGTAGAATAGGGCGCTAATGCATCATTTCGCGCGAGAGACAACGCCCATTTCACTTTCCGCGTCCTTGCATACGAGAGATTAAAGCCCCTGAAACCAAAATGGCCTATGTTCATTTTGTTAATAGGCAACTGGGGCCCCAATTAATTTTAATACGCAACAATAGTTATTCGAAAACACTGGCAACACAAAAATATTTTTTTTTTAAACATACAACAATAAACTCTCTCTTCGAACAAATTTTGTTTTCAATTTATAAATCTGGCTACCTAATACCTGCTTTTACTATAACTTTCTTTTACAAAACCAAAATAGTATAAATTCGACCGCAAAATAAATACCTAAGGTACCTATATCTAAGACTGCGATATGTGATGACAAAAATATAAAACTTATAACTTTAAATTCATTACATCTAGTTTCTAAACTATTCTGTACAAATTAATATTATTGCTAAACAAATTATTTGTCATAGTTACCGACCAATTCGTTATATTAGAGCGACGGCGAGATGATTCCTCATGTTGTGGTGTATTTATACTGTTTTATTTGTGGTCAAATCAGAATACAGGGTGTACAGAACGTGAACGCGTTGGTATTCATACGATCAACTATTATGGTGGTGCGCAGGGTTCGGGGCAGTTCCAACAGCATCCTAAGGGCCATGGCTGATAGACTCGACTGTCAGTACATGAATCATTGCTGTATGCTTCATGTACAGACTTGATTTGTGTGACTTATTGCGTTTTATTGTTGTTAATGTTGCTTTACTAACCCTGATATAATATCGGCCTATACTGCCCACTGCTGGACAAAGGCCTTCTCTCACTAATCGAGGTGAGAGAGATTAGGTCATACTCCACCACGCGGACCCAGTGCGGATTGGTGGAGGCAGTTTTGTGGCCACCTGCTGTTGGAACTTATCAAGCCGCCTTTAAGGCTTCCAACTCGGCTTTACGACTACCACATTAAGTGGTAGTCGGGACCAACGGCTTAACGTGCCTTCCGAAGCACGGAGACGCTCGAATTTGAAAATGCCACAAACGGTCACCCATCTCGGACGACCGAGTCGAACGCTACTTAACCTTGGTAATCGGTAAGAATACCGCGGTCGCACAGCGTTACGAGCGCCTGACAACCCTGATATTAAGACTAAATGTTCTACTAACACGTGATCCCAGTTGGTCGAAATAAAGAATTTATTATTAATACTAGTCTGGCTAATGGAATCCTACCCAGAAAAATAGCGACATTTAAGTCTGAAGCTGATATCACTTGCAAATGACTGCGTTGAATGCTTTGAATGTTAAACAGTTTTGTCTCCGTCCATGCAATGGCAAGTGATACCTGTAACGGTTTTTTAAAAATTCCCGCCGTTTTTCTGGTTCAGCTTCCTTTGGCCAGACTCTATGGCGACAATCACAAAAAATCTCCCCTAGTTGTAGTGTCACTTTATTTCGACGGATCCAAGGAAAAAAAGTTACAGATGCCAAACAAAATGGCAATGGCAACTTTCCTGACTGTCGATAAGGTTAATTATGCCAAATATAATTACTGGATTATAGGACCTTTTACGTTGGACACGTTGATTTTTTCTTTAATACAGTATGAAAGGGAAGGTGAGTATAACCAGATACAGGTGACAGTACCCGTCAATAGGTTCAGCTAACTAATAAAGACAAAAAAAAACGGTTTCATACAAAATGTTGATTCTTGTTGCACCAAAATTTATGAAACTGCATTTCGTGTTCATACACCGCGTAGATAAAATTCTCGATTAAAAGAGCTCTTTAGATATTAAAGTTCAGAGTAAGTATTCTCAGTCAGTTTACATTCAATAAAAGGGTCAAAATTACTGTGATCAATTTGCGGTACTGAAACCACAACTCAATAGAACACACACAAATAATAGTCTCAATAATCATAGTACATGAAAATATATATCTCTATCGATATTAACCCGCCAGAGGGTTTAGCACGAACAGATTGACGTACGCGTAATGCTATCGAGTTAATATGCCAACCTTTTCACATAACAAATTAACTATATTATTACAAGGATCTTTTAGCCCGCGACCAAAATCGGGACTAACACTCTATCCTATCCTATAACATCACGCCAGATCCCTTGCAGGGTAGGCAGAGAGTACAGAGTTCCAACAGGTTCTTTCCTTACATACCTCTCTGGCTTCCTCGACTCTCATAGTTCTTCTCATACACGCTCGCCGGTTACGGAGACTCTTGACTTTTCCTTCAGATAAGACTCTGTTTACTCGGACTAACACTCTCATCGGGTAAAATGTCACTACATGACATTCGCAGAGCTACCGTTTGCTATGAAATTTACCCAAGTTATTTTATAATTAGTAACCGTGCGAACCCACCTGATGAAATATCTTTTTGGAAATAGGAAAGTTTTACTAAATGTTAATCCTACTATCACACCAACGCCCTGTCAATGCCATCTACCGGTTAAAAGATCCTTGTCGGGATGTAAATAAATCGAGAAAGCGTTCCGTCACGTTCATACGCGACAGCACGCTTTTTAGACAATGTTAGAATCACGTCAAATAGGTCGTGGGTAGTTAGAAGCTACAGAGCTCCAAGAGTTTCTTTCTTTGTTCCTGGGAACCCGCAAGGGATCTGACGTGATGATATAGATTATAACATAAGGCTCATTTGAGGATCTGCTCCTGACTGTCGGTGGGTGCGGGCGCGAGGTGGCGGCAGCACGAGATGTTCGGGCTGTGCGCGTGCGCGTGTGAGTGCGCGTGCGCGTCGGGCTGCGCGTGAGGACTGCGCGGACGTACCGCGTAGCTGTCGTCATCCCCCTCCTGCACTACAGCAGTGGCCTCGGTTTGCTTGCAGCATTTCTCTTCGGGCGGCGGTTCCTGCTTCTTTTTGCAACAACCTATTGGTAATTAAAATGTTATTTCACTATATACCACTAGGTTTAGCCCGCGACTTCCTAAGCGTTGACTTTAGACAGGAACCTAAGGCAAAAGACAGGCGTGCTTCGTCGCTAGAGAGCTTCAAAAATCAGGTAAAAAAGCATTATTTATCACTTTGTCCACTGCATCCAGTCATATATAAATAAGTAATTATGTGTATGTTTAGTTATTTTGTATTCTCTATTATATCGTATTTTATTGTATGTGTTTGCGTTTGTATATTTTATTTTAGTCTATATGTACCGCTAGCCATTTACGATAATGTTTTTTTCGGTTAGAATTTTTTTTTTAGTGCACCCCCTTCTATTCTCCGACCAAATCAATTTCTCCATCCCAAGGTTGCCTGGAAGAGATTGCTTCTTAGCGATAAGGCCACCCATTGTGTTACATATAATTATCTTTTTTTTTTGTTTTTATCTTAACTTGTTTGTTATTGGTGCACAATAAAGAGTTATCTATCTATCTAACATTTTTCGTTAGTTAATGTTTCATCCAAATCCGTTCAACCGTTTTAGTGTGATTGAATAACAACATTTTACTTATCAACTAAGATGGTATATTAGGAAAAAAATTATAAATAATGACAAGTCACCATTTAGAAAAGGAAAACAAGGTAGCATATTTGCCCTCAGAAAAAAACGCCGTTATATCCATCTATATCATCACGCCAGCTCCCTCGCGGGGTAGGCAGAGAGTACAGAGTTCCAACAGGTTCTTTCCTTACATACCTCTCTGGCTTCCTCCACTCTCATAGCTCGTCTCATACACACTCGCCGGTTACGGAGACTCTTGACTTGCCTTTCAGATAAGACACGGTCTATTTGGTCATGGTAAGATAGTCTAGGTCTTCCCCGGTACCTACATCCTTCCACTTTCGCATTGTATATCTGTTTTGTCATTCTTTCTTCTGGCATTCTTTCTATATGCCCGAGCCAACGAAGCATACCCTTTCTCATCTTTACACCGATACTATCTTTCATACCTACTCGCTTTCTTACTACGCTGTTGCGAATACGGTCGGTCAGCGTGACTTCGCACATCTTCCGCGGAGATCGCATTTCGACCGCATTTATCCTGCTTTCGTTCTCCTTCTTACATACCTAACTCTCACTGCCATATAACAGCGCTGGGACAAGCACTCCGTTATGCATTGCCAGCTGCGCCTTTTAGCTTAAGTGCCGGCTCCCAAGTAGCCTTCCCATCGCACCATTCACTCTATTACCTGCATTCACTCTTCTCTCTATATCAGCGGTGTATTTCCCATCCTTACCGAAGGCGCATCCAAGATATACAAAATCATTCACTTGCTCCAGCACATCGTTACCAACCACAATCCTTGCATTCGTTCTGGTTTCTTCCCGTTCAAAAACCATAATTTTGGTTTTTTTCACATTCAAATGTAAGCCATTGTTCATGCAGTCGTCTCTCATAACTGTGACTAGTGTTTGCAGATCAGTGGCTGTTGGCGCTATCAAAACCGCGTCATTTGCATACAATAGGTGGTTTACCACTAGATCACCCATTTTTACCCCTTCATTCATCGCATTCAGTCTTTGAAGACTTTTTTCCAGATATACTATAAACAGTCTAGCGGACAACACGCAAACCTGCTTGACGCCGATTTTAACGTCAAACCCAGGTGACATGTTACCACCCACCCGTACGCATGCCTTGCTGTCCACGTAGGTGGACTGGACAGCTCGCAACAGGGTGCCGTTTATACCATACTCTGGCAAAATGTCGCAATGTCTCTTTCGCACGACTCTATCAAACGCCTTCTCCAGGTCCACAAAACCGCAGAAAACCTTCCGGCCTACTGCCAGATGCTTCTCTACGATGTTGCGCAGGAAGAAAACTTGATCCGAACATCCTCTTCCAGACCTGAAACCTCCCTGTGCCTCGCACAACATTCCATCGGACTTCTCGCGCAGTTATAAAGCACGTTATAGTCTTTTTCACGAGACATGGGTAACGTGACCGTGGGACCGTGGTACCGCCGCGTGGTTCCCGGCTTAGAATAGGACCAACCCATCCCATCCCATCGGGTGTTGTACAAGGCGACTAAGGGAAAACTAGGGAATGGGCAGCAGCGTTCCCTTAACACTTCTACCATCAAAAACTGCGCTCGCCAACCCGCCTGCCAAGCGTGGCGAGTATGGCAAACCCCCCCAATTTATTAAAATGGAAGAAAAGAATAAAACCAGGCCCCTAGTCCCCGGCGGTCCTGTTCGTCCTGGCCACGGTAGCAGCTATGGTAAGGACAGGACAAGGGGTGCTAAGAATCTCCGGCAGAGAATCGGCTACCACCAACAACGAAAATTGGCCCTGGTGACATACAACGCACGCACGTTAAGGACAGATGAGAAGCTTGTTGAGCTGGAAGAAGAGATAAACAAGTTGCGGTGGAATATTGTTGGTTTATCGGAGGTCCGAAGAAAGGGCGAGGACACGATAACCTTAAAATCCGGTAACTTATTTTACTACCGGGAGGGCGAACAGCAGTCTCAAGGTGGTGTCGGATTTATCGTTCACAAGTCACTCATAGAGAACGTTGTGTCCATCACTAGTGTGTCGAGCAGGGTAGCGTACCTGATACTCAGAATATCCAAAAGATATTCGCTGAAGGTCATACAGGTCTACGCACTAACCTCGGCATACTCAGGTGATGTCGTCGAAGTAATGTATGAGGACATTAGTAGAGCCATACATACTTCCAAAGCACACTTTACAGTGGTTATGGGTGACTTCAATGCGCGGCTGGGCCAACGGGGCGATGATGAGTTGAGAGTGGGGCAATTTGGATATGGGCAGCGCAACCCCAGGGGTCAGAGGCTGGCCGAATATCTGGAGAAGGAGGGACTCTTTATGATGAACTCTTTCTTCCGGAAGCCGCCTCATAGGAAATGGACCTGGATGAGCCCAGATGGTTCCACAAAAAATGAGATAGACTTCATCATGAGCACCAAGCGACAAATATTTAATGATGTCTCCGTGATTCACAGGGTAAAAACCGGCAGTGATCACCGAATGGTCAGAGGCACTTTAAATATTAATGTCAAAATGGAAAGATCGCGTCTGATGAAGTCTACACTCCGACCTTCTTATGCACATATCCAAAACCCCGAGAACTTTCAACTCGAATTGGCAAACCGCTTCGAATTGCTAGACAGCAGCGCATCAGTGGACGATATTAACAACAGGCTGGTAGAGACTGTCCATACGGTCGGGTCCAAGTATTTTAAGCCCCACCGTAAAAATAGACCTCAAAAACTATCCAACTACACCCGAAACCTCATGGTTGAACGACGTTCCATGACGCTCCAAACCTCCGATGATGCTAAGTCCTATAGGCAGCTCAATGGACAGATACTGAAGTCCTTGCGACACGATTTACGGTCCTTCAATACAAGGCGTATTGAGGAGACCATAGCACAGAACAAGGGCTCCAAAGCGTTCGCAAGAGACGCGTCTATTGGGCAAAGCCAGTTGACGAAGCTGAAGACGGAAGACGGAAACGTAACGTCGAATAGGTCAGAGGTGCTCAGGGAGATAGAGAGGTTCTATGGGCAGTTGTACACCTCAGTAGCTGAACCTGTTGTTGACTTGGTAAAAGACTCAAGAGCCAAGCTAACCCGACACTACACTGAAGATATCCCGGACATCAGCCTGTATGAGATTAGGATGGCTCTCAAACAACTCAAAAATAACAAAGCGCCAGGCGAAGACGGAATTACCGCAGAGCTTCTGAAAGCGGGCGGAACGCCGGTACTTAAAGTCCGAGGCTGTTTAATTCCGTCTTGCTCGGAGAGAAAACGCCGGAAGCATGGAACAGGGGTATGGTGGTACTATTTTTCAAGAAAGGTGAAGGAGTGAAGAACGGTGGCACTTTACTGAAGAATTATAGGCCCATCACACTGCTGAGCCATGTTTATAAGTTGTTTTCGAGAGTCATCACGAATCGTCTCGAACGCAGGCTTGATGACTTCCAGCCTCCCGAACAAGCCGGTTTCCGGAAAGGCTTTTGTACCATAGACCACATACATACGCTGCGGCAGATAATACAGAAGACCGAGGAGTATAATCGGCCACTATGCTTTGCGTTTGTGGACTATGAGAAAGCCTTCGATTCGATCGAGACTTGGGCGGTTCTTAGATCTCTCCAGCGATGCCGCATTGACTATCGGTACATTGAAGTGTTGAAGTGCTTGTATAATAACGCCACCATGTCAGTCCGAGTACAGGAGCAGTGCACGAAGGCGATCCCCATAAAAAGAGGAGTAAGGCAGGGAGACGTCATTTCTCCGAAACTGTTTACGGCCACCTTAGAGGACGCCTTCAAGCTCATGGAAAAAACGAAAATAATGTCTAACGTCCATGTCGTACCCACCGCACTCACCGTTGGGAACTCTACTCTTGAAGTTGTCGACAAATACATTTACCTGGGACAGGTAGTCCGGTTAGGTAGGTCCAACTTTGAGAGAGAGGTCAATCGACGAATCCAACTCGGCTGGGCAGCGTTCGGGAAACTGCGCAACATCTTCTCATCCAAAATACCTCAGTGCCTTAAGACTAAAGTTTTTAGTCAATGTGTGTTACCAGTGATGATATATGGATCAGAAACATGGTCTCTTACAATAGGTCTCATAAAAAAACTCAGAGTTGCTCAGCGAGCTATGGAGAGAGCTATGCTCGGCGTTTCTCGATCGAATCAGGAATGAGGAGATTCGTAGAAGAACCTAGGTCACCAACATAGCCGTTAAGATTAGCAAGCTGAAGTGGCAATGGGCGGGCCACATAGCGCGTAGATCGGACGGGCGTTGGGGCAGAAAGATTCTAGAGCGGAGACCACGTATTGGCAAGCGCAGCGTGGGACGACCGCCTGCCAGATGGACCGACGATCTTGTGAAAATCGCAGGAAGTCGTTGGATGCAGGTGGCATCGGACCGGTTACGCTGGAAAGCGATTGGGGAGGCCTATGTTCAGCAGTGGACAAATATAGGCTGAGATGATGATGATGATGAGTCTCTAAAATGCAAACACTTCCAATTTACATGATCATTTAATAAAGTTTTATAAAATTGTAAGTTTTTCAAATAATTACGCAAATTTATAAACAGTATATTAAATTTAAATACAAATTAAAATAGATTTTTGGTTTATCTTTATAATCTTGTTTATTTTCTGGATTCCTTATTTTAAATTATCCTGAATACAATATGTGAAATGGAATTTGATCAAACGTCACCGTACCCATGGCTCGTGAAAAAGACAGAAGACGTGAAGAATTCACGCGTCTTTCTTACGGCAAAGTTACAATAATACCGCCAAAAAAGTTTTTTGTTGCTGATCTGAATGCGCACGCCACAAAATCGATCCATGTGGCGATCTTTGACAGATACATTTGTCCTGCAGTGAACGTATTGCGGCTGATAGCCCCCAAATATAATAGAGCCCCCAAGTCCCTGCACCACACGGGAAAGTTGAATATAAGCGTAGAATAAAAATAATCCAGAAGCCGCGGGCGCGCATCAAACGGAAGCAACAATTACTACCTGCCAAGCAGGTAGTTTTATACGTTCACGCGAATAGTCACTCTGTGACCGTCGTAGGGAATAACCTGTTCTGCGCGTGTCAAATTATATTGAATTATGCCGTCTTGTGTCATTCCGGCCTGTAAAAATGCTGTTAAGATCAAAAAGAAAGATGATGGGAGCATGTTTCATACCAAACTAGCGCATTCAGGTGCCGTATTATTTAAATATCGAATTAATTATTCCGTCCGTAATTGTCATAGTAAAAGACGCGTCCATTTTGTTAAGTGTTGCTAGTACAACAATTTTATTATTCCCCACTTTTATTTGCTGAGTACTTTATTAGTTCTAGTATTAAATGGTATTAATACACTACATCACGGTTTTAATATTTAGTTAAGATGATGAAAATATATTTTTCCTACATTAAATTACTACAAACATTAATCGTTCAAGTATATCTATTCCTTGAGTTTAATTAGCATTAAAATACACGTTACCGTAACAATGATTTTATTATCATCTACTCTAATGTGATCAAAATTTACCCCAAAAGTGGTAATCTTTCCGAACTGCCAACATTAACAACGCGGGTGGGAAGTGCGGTGAGTGCGGGACGTTTGTTGAGTTTTTGTGTTCACCGCGCGGCGTGCAATTAAGACTGGATGAGGCTTTTGGATTATTTATTTTAAGAATATAAGATACTTTTTACCTTGTCTTTCCGTCCTCAAGAGCTGCACATCCTCAACACTAGGACTATCTTCCTTCTCGCTCTCATGATGGCAGTGCGAACTTGAGGCCAGCGCTTTCTTCGCTCTGGCAACCTTCGAGGGACACTTCTTCGCGCCGTAGTAGCAGGTGGCGTTTTGTTCAGAGCTGGTACCCTCTTGTGGTGTCGCAGGGAAGTAGTGAGAAGGTTGTATGCAGGTGCGCGTCTGGCAGATGAAGAAGTCTGATTCCGAGCTCATGGAAGCGTCTAGAAGCGGGGGTGTTGTGTTTTCGGCTGGAAGAGAAAGAGATTGTGAGTTAAAGAATGAGAAATACTTAATAAGGCAAGGTACTAAGTTTTGCACTGTCATTAAAGTCAAAGTCCAAGTCAAAAATTATTTATTTGTTTAGGCCCATACATAAGCACTAACAAACGTCAAAATTATAACATTTTTTACATCTACCACCGGTTCGGAACGCGGCCTCCACTGAGAAAATGCGGCGAGAAACTCAAATGGCTAATCTTTTAACTTAATTTGTTTGGCCTTTCTAATAACCTTTTTTTTTTAATTTGTACTATCCAGCATTGTTTAATTTTGCTGATTGAGGAGCTGCTCAAACTCAATCTGTTTAATCGTCAAGATAATCCGAAATTTTGTAATACCCTTTCTTATACGGTTAAAGTTTTGATTGCCTTCTTACACTTATTGATCGGCATCTATGGGTAATTTGTTGTAGAAGCGTATACATTGCCCCATGAAAGAATTACTTATTCTGTGAAGACAAGTAGACTGTACAATAAGATCATCTTTGTTCCATGTATTAACACGATGAATATCGCTATATTTTTCAAAGTTACTGATATTCTTTTTAACTTTTAGGAATGGTAATACGCGATTTTGTTTTGATAATTGCCAACAGCAGATGGCCACAAACCTAAATCCATCAATCCGTACTGGGTCCGTGCGGTGGAGTATGACCTAATCTCTCTCACCTCGATTTGTGAGAGAAGGTCTTTGCACAGCTGTAAGATATCATATATATAGATAGTATAGGCTAAAATTATTTTTTACGGTACTTTACTACCACTGATTTACTGCTATTTTCTACATATTGTATAATAGTGCGAACAAACTAACAAACAACCATAAGTTGCTAGCGAAAAGCTACCTTAAATAATCTGGACGGCTAAATAAACAAAAGCAATTAAATTTATACACGGCATGCCCGACTATAAACTTATAACACATTAGCTCAATAAAACGTGTAGGTATATCAATAAAAAATAATATCAATATCAGCCTATACTGCGCACTGCTGGGCAAAGACCTTCTCTCATAAATCGAGGTGAGAGAGATTGGGTCATACTCGACCACGCGGACCCAGTGCGGATTGGTGGAGGCAGGTTTGTGGCCACCTGCTGTTACAACTTATCAAGCCGCCTTTAAGGCTTTCAACTCGGCTGAACGACTAACACATTAAGTGGTAACCGGGAACAACGGCTTAACGTGCCTTCCGAAGCACGGAGACGCTCGAATATGAAAATGCCACAAACGGTCACCCCTCTCAGCCCGACCGAGTCGAAGGCTGCTTAACCTTGGTGATCGGTAAGAACACCGCGGTCGCAGAGCGCTACGAGCGCCTCTCATCAATAAAAAAATTATTTACTAAAACGTATTCTATTATTATTCTATTTTCTAGTACTTATTCTATTATCGAGTACTCATTAGTATGTGTAATATAATTGGTGTCTGTTTGTGTCGATCGCTACTCTTGTCCTGGCGAGGGTTTCGCCTGGTCGACTCGCATGGCAGTGTGCAGGGAAGTGGATATGAAAACGGGCCGTGCGAGCATGTCAAGCTTACACCGCTAACGGGCTTTATTCGCTATGACTAAACGTTGCGCGTTACTATATCTTAAATGCTCGTGTAATGGTGTTCTGTATGCCACTGCAGTATAATATCCGACCATAGGTCGATTTTTTGCCGAAGACCCGTGTACGGGCTGAGACGGAACCCGTACTGTCTTTGGTTGATACTTGATAGCGAAATGATAGTCAGGTGAAAATTGATATAATGTATTTCCTTAAAACGGTAAACCAAATGATAGAAAAATAAAACTATATGATAGATGAGCACGCGCGACCGACTGTTCGAGACCTGATTTGCGAAAGTATAAAATAATAAATAAAAGCCTTTTATTTCTTGCAAAAAAAACTAACACTAAAATAAAATCAAAATAACAATAGTGTGTACTGGTTAATATACTAATATATATCCTAAATTAGTGATACTAAAAAGTCTGGTAAATTTGCGAGAACCCCTTTTCGAGTGAAGGCCTCCTCCAAAGAAGTCCATTTGTCCCTGTCTTTGGCCACTTGTGTCCATTTCGGGCCAGCTGCTCTTATGATGTCGTCGTTTTATAAATGGTTAAATCGACGCTACAAAATATATGTGGCTGGCCCGTACAACCCGATTAATAGACCATCGCCGAAACCTTCGGCGGAAGCCGAAGTCGAACGATTTTGCTCATGATTGACTAAACATTTAAAAAGTTATGTTGATTCTATTACCTTAACGAGATAACTAAAATTACCTACAAATAATAATATTAGCCCTGTTAAGAAACTGTCCCACTGTTGGGCACGGGCCTCCTCTCACACTGAGAGGGCTTAGGCCATAGTCCACCACGCTGGCCCAGTGAAGGTTGGCGAACTCCACACACCTTCGAGAAACTCTTAGGCATGCAGGTTTCCTCACGATGTTTTCCTTCACCGTTAAAGCAAGTGATAATTAATTTTAAATACGCACATGCTTTCGAAAAGTCAAAGGCGCGTGCCTGGGTCTGAACCCGAGACCTCTGACTTTGCAGTCCAACGGTCTAACCACTAGGCTATCACTGCTATCAAAATTACCTACAACTGGTTAAAAATAATAACACCAGAATAATATTACTTATGATATTTAATTACTTCAAAGCATTCGTAAGTCGTAAATCCTAATAGATCGTTCAATTTCTCTGCTTGCCGGAAACCTTCGGCTTTGGCTAAAACTTCGCCTTAAAAGTTGACCTATCGTAACACGCCGCGTTACGAGTTTTATTGGTCCTAGCGAATAAAAAACCAGAGGGGGAAGACAAGTTGCAAACGTTTTGTATGTATTTCCTTTCCGCAATCGATAGCGCCTTGTTCTGACCACGTGACTTTTCGTTGTAAAAATTTCGTTCCCGTATCTTTTTGCCGTAGTCGTCTACGGCAAAACGTACGGCGAGGTTGACTTGACTGTTATAGTCTTTTTCACAAGACATGGAATGACATTTGGAATTTGACGTTTCTAGATATGTGTGGTGACGATAAAATTGAAGCGATTGAATGTCGTATAGAGATATTTTATAACAAAGTATTAATCGATTTTAATAACAATAATTTTGGAGCAAAAATAAAACAAAATACAATTATTTAATGACCAACGTCTGACCAATTGCTTAATTAGACGTTCAAAGTCAAAATCAAAAATCATTTATTTGTATAGGCCAATACATAAGCACTTACAAACGTCAAAATTATTACATTTTTTACATCTACCACCGGATCGGAACGCGGCCTCCACTGAGAAGATCCGGCGAGAAACTCAGCGGGCTAGTCTGATCTATGATATTGTCCATTTTAATCTACTAAGATGGCGCATCCACGTTTATTTATTAATGTCTTGTCTATGAGCATAGCATGTTCAGTCGGATACTCAGAATAAAATTCGAAAAGAAATCTGCAATCGATTTTGTGCCTTTTAAAAAACGAATTATCGATTGTAACCATTTTATTGTGTCAGTCTCTAAACTGCAAACCATTCCAATTTACATAATTGAGTAATAACGTTTTTTTATTATTTTTTTAATTATTACGCAAATTTATAAACAATATATGATTCAATTGAAAATTCAAATAGATTCATAATTTATTTCGATATTCTTGTTTATTTTCTGAATACCTTATTTTAAATATCCTTGAATACAATATGCGTGAAATGGATTTTGATCAAACGTCACCATACCCATGACTCGTGAAAAAGACTATAGCGGCAACGACGGCTGAAAGACAACTTGTTTACAGGCCCTGCTCGTTTTCATGGCCACTGTTTTCCATGGTAAATTTGGCCAGCGTGACAATTTAAACCCTGGTTTATATTGTCACGCTGGCCAGATTTATGCCAATTTCCCTGCTTACTTCGCGGTTTATATTCTCATGCAGGGCGTTTATTCGTTATAACCCAACGCGGCGCGTTACGATAACTTCGTAAAATGACCGGGTAATTTGTGTCCGACCGAAGGCCGATTTATGGCCTGGCCCAGCAAAAGCCGAGAGTTCACTAACCCTAATAACATTTTTGGTTCGGTTTTGCTAAATTCCTTTAAAAGTTATTTTTAGTGAATTTCTTTTTTACAAAAACAAAAACCATGGCCCACACTAAGCTATTTGTTCCTGAGTCGTGGGTGCGTTTACAAACATGAAAATCACACACAAATACCCAGATTGGAACAAATAATTGTGGATCACACAAAGATTTGTCCCGTGCGGGAATCGAACCCGCGACTATTAAACACCGTGGGCGGAGAGGCTTAAGCTCTTAACCACTGCGCTAAATCGTCCGTCGTATTAACGAACTTGTTTTGATTTCGTTATTTACTTGTCTGCATGATCAATGGCTTACACTTGAATGTGAAGAAAACCAAGATTATGGTTTTTGAAAGGGAAGAAACCAGAACGAATGTAAGGATTGTGGTTGGTAACGATGTGCTGGAGCAAGTGAATGAGTTTGTATATCTTGGATGCGCCTTCAGTAAGGATGGGAAATACACCGCTGACATAGAGAGAAGAGTGAGTGCAGGGAACAGAGTGAATGGTGCGATGGGAAAGCTACTCGGGAGCCGGCACTTAAGCCATAAGGCGCAGCTGGCCATACATAACGGAGTTCTTGTCCCAACGCTGTTATATGGTAGCGAGAGCTGGGTATGTAAGAAGGAGAATGAAAGTAGGATAAATGCGGTAGAAATGCGAGCTCTGCGGAAGATGTGCGGAGTGAAGCTAACCGACCGCATTAGCAACAGCATAGTAAGACAGCGGGTAGGTATGAAAGATAGTATCGGTGTAAAGATGAGAAAGGGCATGCTCCGTTGGTTCGGGCATATATCATTCAATTTCGGTGCTTGCTAGAAACCCATTTCGGCCGAAGGTGGTATTTTTTGCCGAAAGTAACCGAAGCCGAAAGTTCGGCCGGACACTACATGTAATGGTATTCTGTTACTGTATACCATTGGAGGATCATTTTACAACGTTATCGTACCTATCTATCTATCTATATCATCACACCAGATCCCTCGCGGGGTAGGCAGAGAGTACAGAGTTTCAACAGGTTCTTTCCTTACATACCTCTCTGGCTTCCTCCACTCTCATACTTCGTCTCATACACGCTCGCCGGTTACGGAGACTCTTGACTTGTCCTTCAGATAAGACTCGTTATCCATACTCGCGCTAGTTAATTCCTAAAGGTAACCAAGGGCCAAGGCTGGGCGTAGCCCTATTATGTCATACATGTGCGTGCACACTGATAGCGTCGAAGTCTCTCCCTATCACGTCCACGTGACAATTTCACGGACTTGCTAACCACACGCACCGTTAAACGTGAAGGCATGCCCTTACGAAACCATTTTTAATTCTATTAAATTTTTATCTAAACTAAACTAATGAAATATATTCACAACTATACAAAAGTCATTAATTATCCCTAAACTGCCAATTATATGAATAAAAAAATCAATGTTCTCTAACAATCTGCACTGGATCTGCGATGGAGTTTATCCACAGAAATCATAATAATAAAAGACAATTATAATTTCTGTGAGTATGACCTATTCATTCTCTTTTCTACGGCGCTCGTAGCGGGTGGGTGACCGTTTGTGGCATTTTCATATTCGAGCGTCTCCGTGCTTCGGAAGGCACGTTAAGCCGTTGGTCCCGGTTACCACTTAATGTGGTAGTCGGTAAGCCGAGTTGGAAGCCTTAAAAGCGGCTTGATAAGTTCCAACAGCAGGTGGCCACAAACCTGCCTCCACCAATCCGCATTGGGTCCGCGTGGTGGAGTATAACCTAATCTCTCTCACCTCGATTTGTGAGAGAAGGCCTATGCCCAGATGTGGGCCGTATAGGCTGATATTATTATATATATTCTTTTTGCTCTTTATTTGTCTGGCTCCAATGTGGATATTCATCTTTTTTCTGATCAATTGTGAGTTCTCTCAAATCATATAGAGACGAGATATAGTAACATTCAGAATCGACATAAATCGTTATTTGCTACACTGTTTAAAAAACAAGGTATTACAAATTCTACTAAAAGTGCAAATAACTAACTACCGCATCTAGTCTATCAGGCCTATCTACCACAGTTAAAATTTGTAAACAGTTGAACATCTTAGTAACAGCAGTCCGAATGAGAATCACGAACACAGAAGCCCGCTCTACGCGACTTCTCGGCAGCTCAGAGTGACCCGCTGAAAACTTTCGAGAAGTCGCGTTCATTTACAGTTTTCTACAGTTTTTATAAGCAATAATTTTATATGCGTTTTGTAGTTTTACTCTAAGGCGGGGTTGGCAACAGTGTGCGTACAGCGGGGGCAGTGTAGTCATAATTACCAACTTTTTGATAGATCCACCTATTTTGCCTCCAGCCTAGGTAGGCTGGAGTGGCCTATTTACCACCATCCTCCTCAAATCTAACTACTTTTCAAAATATTACACCATATTAAAGTCGCTTTTAACCAAGGTTACAATTAAGCCCTATGTGTAACCGTACGTCTGACTGAGAACTGGCAGAGATAGCGACAGCTAACAATTAGGTTCCACGGTGTTTTCCGTAGTGGGTATGGTGAGCTGCATTGACGACTAAAGGTTAGAAACTCCACCAATAGACGCTAAAAAGTCACTATGCCCAAAATATGTTAAATAATGGAAAAAAGAATGGGTATATGCAGGTTATGTTCAAGAAAGTACAAAAGGTCTATCTATCTATATCATCACGCCAGCTCCCTCGCGGGGTAGGCAGAGAGTACGGAGTTCCAACAGGTTCTTTCCTTACATACCTCTCTGGCATCCCCACTCTCATAGGTACAAAAGGTAAAGGGTATTTTTGGCAGACAGACCTAGAATTAGGTCGATCTACTGAATTTTGGCTCTTTATAGATGCACTGTCATGTCTTTATTCCCCAAGCGGGGGTGGCAGAGGTGTACTGAGTACACTCTCTTTTCGCCGACGAGGTTCGGTCCCATGTAATAGGGGGCGAGCCTATTGCCATATACCGGGCACAATTCCAGACTCCAAACTCATACTGGGAAGCTTTCGTTAGAAGAAACTCGTGATCACCAAGCGATGCGCTTTGCCGCTAGATCAACGAGGCAGTAAGTAAGGCTATTTATCTACCAATTTTTAAAATTAGGGTTGGCAGCACTGAGCGGGGAGTCTGTGTCAGTGAATCTTATTTGGCACACTAGTACTAAGATCACAAAAATGATAAAACAGTAAAAGTGAAATAACGCACTATTTTGTTCAAAAGTACTGTCGCCGCTTTGCCATACATGCAGTTTGAAAAATAGACACTACTAACTATTTCCCGATGAATTGTATTACGTAAAAAGTACAGTTGTAACTTTTGGAGGATTCTCGTATCAATTTTAGCCAGTCTATAACATACATTGGTCTACGCCAGCCATGTCAAACTCAAAGTCACTGGTGGGCCAATAGCATGAAAACCGCAGACTAGGTGGGCCGCAAAACCTAATCTTAAAGAAGACAAACTACTGATGATCATAACGAAAACAAGTACTATTATAGGACAAGTATATTTATTAAAGGATATTGTCGAAAATTGCCCCAGAACCAACAAACATTTGCCCCATACCATCATTTCTCATCTATTTTATTAAAATAATGACTAATATCCGTATCTAACGGACAATTTGCAATCTAAAACGAATATTTCAAAGTATTGTAAGTACTTATATCGAATTGGCGCTGTAAAAGGTAGTGGGCTTACCTATTAGCTTGCTTGTGTTGTTAGACTAAATACTTATACAAGTGTAAACATAATAAACGCAAGACCTCAGACACTCGGATTAGAGAATTGCTTCATAAAATCAAAACGAAAACAAAATTTTCCAAATTTAAAGGTTTTTACCCCTTTTTAAAGCACTTTTATACCCCAATTAACAATGAAACACGTTTTGAGAAATACGTTTTAGGAATGCATTTGTAATCTCTTTATTTCTATGAATCAAGAATAAATTTAGTTTTTTATAGCGCACTGAAGGAGTAAAAGTACTTTTTAAAAAAATTGTAACGTACATTAAAATAGTTGCCATCAAATCAGTTATCGATTTAGAACAAACTACTTTCAGGTCTTGCGTTTATTATGTTACAGCTTGTATAGATTCCTTAGTGTGTCGATAGGCATCTATAAAAATATAATTAATCTTTAAATCCACTCAATATATTTTTGACTACACAATACAACCTCATATGTATTAATGGCTACTAAATTATAACCTTAAAATCTAATACTTTTTGTGCAATACTGCGATTCCCCCGCTTGTCCATTTAATAATAAATGCATTTAAAGAATTTATGGGTGATTTGAAATCATACAAGTATATTTTCATTGCTGTTAGTTCTGGGGCAAATCATGTATGGGCGCAGAACAATATCCTTTCCAAAGCGGTTTTTAACACGCTCGCGGGCCGCATTATCTGGCTGTTTTCAAAAGCAAAGGCCGCAGGAAAATGCTCAGCGGGTCGCATGTTTGACATGCCTTGTCTACTACGCAGTCCTGATGCATTTTGTGATAATGATCTCATATATGTGGCGACTAATTCATGCAGCTACACGACTCTATGCATCGACATATTATTTTTACTAGATTAAGAATGATAGTCCGAAATACGGCACAAAAAATAAGAGAACAACTATGCGTGTGGTTTTATTTCAAACTAGCTGTTAAACAACCCGCGACTTCGTCCGCGTGGAAAAATTATTTATCATGGGATTTCTGTGCGGAACCCTAATTCTTTAAAAAAAATAAAAGTAGCCTAAGTTACTCCTTATAACACCAGCATCTGTTAGTGTAAGTCCCGTCAAAATCGGTCCAGCCGCTTCGGAGATTAGCCGGAACAAACAGACAAAAATTTTAAAATGTTTTTTTGTTATAAGTGTCGCATATACTTTCATATGCGTTTAGTAATAAGCTGTTATTTAGACATTACAAACAGACACATCATTTGTATTTATCTGTATAGATTAGTTCAATCTAACCGTAGCCAACGTGAGGAAGCGACAGACCGCTACTGTTTCCGAAATCTACCATACTAAAAAACTCAGTCATTAATAATTTCTACATCTGCTATCTACGAGTTGATAAGTATGCATAAATATACAAACGCGGTCGTTTTTTAACTATCATTTTTTTCGTAATTCGTAACCTAGTACGAATAATATATCGATTCTTCTACGAGTAAAATGCTCTACTGTTAACACATGTTAACTGTGCTACCGTGGTCCCACCGAGTGTCCCGGGCGCCGGTCAGTGCCTGCCGGGGCGGTAGGGCTCCGGCGACAGCGGCGTGTCGGCTTGCTGCAGCTCCAGCGCGTCCATCTCCTTGCACAACTTGCCCTCGCACACCTCCCAGCTGCACTTCTCCGTGTTGCAACGGTCTTCGGGAGGGGACGGGATCGGTTAGCGAATGGAGTTAGGTGGTATATTTCCATTAGGCACGGAACTAAGGCAACGTACCGGTGACTTGGTTTATACGTGGTGACCAGAAATTAGGGTATCAGGCCGAAAGTGATTGCAAATTGCAAAGTAAAAAAAGACAGCTAAAAAAGCATTAAAATAGTTTTCCTAAAGAAGTTGCAGTACCGATTTTCGTATTGATAGATAGATAGATAGATAGATAAAAAGTTTATTTGTAACAAAAGGACACACAGTACAAACTATTATCCTAAAACATTAAAAAAAAAAAAAAAACATGCAGTACAATTTAAATTTATAACATTATTGTAGTAAGTGTGTCACAGTGGTACAAAAGGGCCACAGCTCAGCGCCGCATTTGCTCGAGGAGCAAAACGCTGATTTTCAGCTGCAACCACGATGTTACGCGAGAAACTCGTGCAGCGTTACAGACATGATCCCAAAACTTGTTAATAAAATATATATACATAAAAAGAAGAAGAATACATATAATATTATTTATTCGTGGCAAAAAAATAAAAATAAAAAATATTTTAGTTTATGCTAGGACTATACGAGCACCGACGACAACTGAAGAACGCTACCAGGACGATCAAAGCGTAAACCTAGTTTTTGAGTTTCCAAAATTGCTGATTTTAACCTTTTTTTAAAAGTAACCCTTGTAGTAACATTTCTTATAGGAGGTGGTATATTGTTCCAACACTTAGTCGCCTGGTGGCGAAAACTGCCATTAAATGCTACTGTTCTGTGCGTGTGAGTCGACAATATTGGTTTAAAGTACGAATTTGGTTTGGCTTTGCATTGCTCGGTTGCAGTTTTAGTGGAATTTTGTTAGTAGAATTAGCCGCATGCACCCTTTTATCCGGTCTAAAGAGATCAATGGTGATTTATATTTTCGGTAAATGATCAAGGAGCCCTGCCTCAAAAAATCTTTCCCTAGAGAAAAATCACTCTTCATTGATTTCTATTTTTTTGTATAAAACATAGCCTCACTTTAGAAATTATTCCTGTGTCGCGGGTACGTTTACAAACTTGAAAATTCACATACAGACACATACATCTGTGGGTTATACAAAGATTTATTTCAAACGGGGATTGAGACCGCGACAAGTCACTTCAGAGGCGAGTCTCGAAGCGGCTTAAGTTATTACCATACCAATGGGCTAAGCCGTCGTGTTACGTGTAAGTAGAACCCGCCACCATGAGACAGCGAATCTACACCATATTATATTACGCCGCTAAAAGTTTTATATTTCCCAAAGTCTGAAGGCCAAATGGCATCTGTTTAAAAACCAACAAACCGTAACCAACAATTGGCAATACTCACTTGTGCAAATAGAGCAAAAGTGTAAAACAAATTTACAGGCTGCAAAGGACAAGTGTGTATAACCTGATACAGGTGATAGTACCTATCCATTCATACGTGTGTGTGTTTGAGTGATATACGCTGTTGGCCGTGAGGCCTTTACAGCTTCACCGGACTTAAGGGCGAGCGTGCAACCACTACGCTCTAGCCAGAAGAGCAAGGGGCGACATACTCGTGGGCGCCTAAGGAGGAACGGCCTCGGTTTGGACAGTCGCTACGGGGGGAGGGGGTATAATTAGTGCACCGGTCGGCGGGCTACGACTCTACGATCTACGACTTCGTCGTGGTCGTCCGTATCCGGACCGGAAAGATGCGATGTCAAAGCATCGGGGGATCGGTGAGAACATGTCGCGGCCGGCGGTAGCGGCAGGCGTCGGGTCCGTAGTCGGCGGCGGCTACGATTAGCGGATTTGCATAGGAAGATGCGTTCGCGAAGTGTCGAGTTGTCGCCTTTTTAATACAGGGCGAATAGATTCGAGACCGAGATCGGAGTGGAGGTCGACATTTCGTACGAACCACGGGGCTCCTACGGCTTTGCGGAGGAAGCGGGACTGAACCGCTTAAAGTCTATCGATGTGAGAGTGGGCAGCATGCCCGAACACCTCACATGCGTCCATTCATACGATTAACGATTACTATGATAACATTGAGTTAGTGTAGTCCGACAAGGATCTTTTGGCTCGTGGACCACATAGACACGGACGTTGCTGTGAAATTGCGTTACCATTTAGTAATGTCGTTGTAATATTGATGAAATATTTCCCTGGAAGTAGGTAGGAAAACCAACGAGTCCATACTAAAAGAACTTAAAATCACCACACGGCTCTCCAAGATCTGCCGACAAAGAGCCCTCAGCTTCTTCGGTAGAGTTGGGCAAAAATTAAGTGTGAAAAATTAGGTTGCAATTAAAATATTTCGGATTTCGCCGGGTCTTATTTGCGGCTTTAAAATGCCCGACGTTTTGAGTTCTTTACTCAAATTGGAAGGATGTAGGTACCGGGGAAGACCTAGACGAATGCGGGCCAATAAGTCCGTGACTTTTTGAATTTCCCGCCTCTTAATTGAAATGGCAACACTGCTCCTGTCAACAGGCATCTGTCAGTGACTCCTGTCAAAATTTGAACAAGCTGCGACATTTACTTTGTGTTTGGCAACCGTTGATAGCAGACTAGCGTTTTGAGAAGAAAAAGGAAAAAAGTGAATTTCGTGTGCTCATTAAGCATTATTTTTTTGCGGAAAAAAACCATCACTCAAACCAAGGGTAAGCTTGATAAATATTAAGGGGACTCCGCACCATCCATTTCCATGGTAAAGAAGTGGTTTACTGAATTTTGATGTGGCCGTACAAGCACGGAAGATGCCGAACGTTCTGGACGCCCAGTTGAGGTCTCTACATCCGAAACAATTGAAAAAAGTCACGATATGGTTTTAGCCGATCGGAGATTGAAAGTGAGAGAGATTGTGGAAGCCATAGGCGTCTCACATGGCTCAGTGGTTTCAATTTTGAATGATTACTTGAAATCTTTCCGCAAGATGGGTGCCGCGTTTGCTCACAATCGACCACAAACGCAACCGTGTGACAATTTCGCAGGAATGTTTAGCGTTGTTCAACCGTAATATGGACGTAACCGTAATATAGCGCCGTTTCGTAACCGTGGACGAAACGTGGATCCACCACAACACACCGGAGACCAAACAACAGTCAAAATAATTCTCATTGACTACCTACAAAAGGGGAAAACAATCAATGGTGAATATTATACCAACTTATTGGGTCGATTTAATGAGGATGTGAAAAAAACCGACCGCAGTTGGCCAAGAAAAAAGATCTTTTCCACCAGGACAAGGCAAGGGTGCACACATGTGCAGTTTTCATGGCAAAAATCCATAAATTGGGCTACGAATTGCTCCCTCAATCCGCCCTATTCTCCAGATTTAGCCCCGAATAACTATTTCGTGTTCCCAAATTTGAAGAAATGGTTCGGCGGAAAGATTTTGAAAGAAAATTTGACTCTAACGACATCTCACTAACATATGCCTATTTTGATGACCATGATAATCATATTTTTCGGTAGGGATTAAAAAATTGGGTAAACGTTGAATGTTGAAAAATAAAATAACTTTTTATCTAAAAACCGGTGTTTCATTCAAAAAGTCACGGACTTATTGACCCGCTCTCGTATCTTGCCATGGCCAAATAGACCGTGTCTTATCTGAAGGACATGTCAAGAGTCTTCGTAACCGGCGAGCGTGTATTACTCACTATGAGAGTGCATGAAGCCAGAGAGGTCTGTAACGAAAGAACGTGTTGGAACTCTGTACTCTCTGCCTACCCAGCGAGGCAGCTGGCGTGATGATATAGATAGATAGGTGACTCCAATTTCACACCGACGCCCCCCTGTCAATGTCATCCACGGCCCAAAAGATTGTTGTCGCTCTATTGACTTTTATCGTTTCCAGTTGTTCTCTATCTATCTATCCATGTCATCACGCCAGCTCCCTCGCGGGGTAGGCAGAGAGTATAGAGTTCCAACAGGTTCTTTCCTTACATACCTCTCTGGCTTCTTCCACTCTCATAATTCGTCTTATACACACTCGTCGGTTACGGAGACTCTTGACTTGCCCTCCAGTTGTGCTCATAGTAAAAGTTGATCGTATTGATAAGCAATCACCAGTTGCAGGTTTAGACTAATGTATCTTACATTTACTTTCTGGGGTCGCAGGGGCTCTTCTTGATGAATTCGTTCTTTAAGAAGAAGCCTCATAGAAAGTGGACATGGCGAAGCCCCGACACTGTGACGAGGAACGAGATAGACTTCATCATGACTGACAGGAAGTCTATATTTAGAGACGTCTCCGTGATCAACAGGTTTAATACCGGCAGCGATCACCGACTTGTCCGAGGCGCTCTAAATATAAACTTCAAGGCCGAAAGACGTCGCATGATGAGGTCTACTCTCAGACCTACTGCGCCTCAAATAACTTTAGGGTCCGAAAAGTTCCAACTGGAGCTTCAAAATCGTTTCGACCTGCTGGAAACCGAAGGCAATGTTGACGAGAAACCCGACACAGTGGTCAAAACGCTACAGGATGTGTCTCGAAGGTGTTCCCGGCAAAAGCGGTAACAGAGAGTCTAAACTCTCGCTCGAGACTCTCGAACTTATGAGGCAGAGACGGGAAATGTCATCCACGCAGGCGTCTTCGCCGGATGGGAGGAACCTCAACCGGAAGATCCGGAAGCTGGTGCGACGTGACCTCCGATGTTCCAACACCCGCACCATCGCGGCTGCGATTGAACAGAACAGAGGCACCAAAGTCTTCGCTCGCCAGCTAGGTAAATCCCATCTGACGAAACTTAATACAGCGGATGGCAAAACCGTGACCTTCAAGTTCGAGATACTCGAGGAAATTGAGAGTTTCTACAAAGACCTGTACGCATCACGGATGGCTAAACCCTCGAGACCCAGCGCTGACGACCACAGAGCCCCACTCGCACGCCACGACACGGAAGACATCCCTGATGTCAACCAGGACGAGGTCAGAGTGGCTCTCGAGCAGCTCAAAAATAACAAGTCGCCAGGCGATGACGGAATCACCACTGAGCTCCTAAAAGCAGGCGGGACGCCAATCCTGAAAAAGCTAGCGAGTCTCTTTAATTCCGTCATGTACCAGGGCTTAACACCTCAAGCGTGGAGCGGGAGTGCGGTGGTTCTGTTCTTCAAAAAAGGTGACAAAACCTTGCTGAAGAACTACAGACCCATCTCACTCCTGAGCCACGTCTACAAGTTGTTCTCGAGAGTACTCACAAACCGCCTCGCCAGAAGACTTGACGAGTTCGAAAAGGCTACAGCACCGTAGACCACATCCATACTGTTCGGCAGATTGTACAGAAGACCGAAGAGTACAATCAGCCGCTGTGTATGGCTTTCGTGGACTACGAGAAAGCCTTCGACTCCATCGAAACCTGGGCGGTTTTGGATGCTCTGCAGCGATGTGGCATCGATTGGCGCTATATCGAGGTGTTGAGATGTCTGTATGATACCGCCACAATGACCGTCCAGCTCCAGGACCAAAAGACCAACCCGATCGAGCTGCATCGAGGGGTAAGACAGGGGGATGTAATATCCCCCAAGCTCTTCACCAATGCACTCGAAGACGTCTTCAAGACGCTGGACTGGACTGGGCGGGGCATTAACATCAACGGCGAATACATCTCACACCTTCGGTTTGCCGATGATATCGTCATCGTGGCAGAGTCACTGGAACAGTTAAGCGAAATGCTGCATAGCCTAAATGAAGCCTCTCGAGGTGTCGGTCTCGGCATGAACTTGGATAAAACCAAGATCATGTTTAATGAGCATGTCACGCCGGGACCGATCTACATCGATCGTTCGATGCTCGAAGTTGTTCGGGAGTATGTCTACCTTGGACAAGTTGTCCAATTTGGTAGAAACAACTTCGAGAAAGAAATCAACCGCAGGATCCAATTGGGTTGGGCAGCATTTGGCAAACTACGTCACGTTTTCGCTTCGCCTATACCGCAATGCCTGAAGACTAAAGTCTTTAACCAATGCGTCCTACCTGTTATGACTTACGGGGCCGAGACGTGGACACTCACAGTGGGACTAGTCCACAAATTCAAAGTCGCACAGCGGGCTATGGAGCGAGCTATGCTCGGCGTCTCTTTGAAGGATAAAATTCGTAACGAGGTAATCCGACAAAGAACCAAAGTTACCGACATAGCTCGCAGACTCAGTAAGCTAAAGTGGCAATGGGCTGGTCACATCTGCAGAAGGACCGACGGCCGATGGAGCAAACGTGTCCTAGAGTGGAGACCGCGACTTGGTAAGCGTAAGGTAGGACGGCCCCCAGCTAGATGGACCGACGACCTCAAAAAGGTCGCTGGGACAGACTGGATGCGGAAGGCGGAGGACCGTGTGCAATGGCGCGTGTTAGGAGAGGCCTATGTCCAGCAGTGGACTACGATAGGCTGATTGATTGATTGATTGATCTTACATTTTATATATTATTGTTTTTACTAGTTAACGATGCAGAGGATGTTCAATGTCTGTATTGATTTAACCAGTTGGACAGACAGCACACAGGTCGTGATGATTTATGTGTAAAGGACATCGTCGAAAATGGCCCCAGAACTAACAAACATGTGATCTATATCATAATTATTTATTTATTTTATTCTAGTAATTGCAGATATCCGTATCTAACAGACAATTTGCAAAGCAAAACGAATATTTCAAAATATTGTAAGTACTTAAATTGATGTCGTCGACATGTCAACCGAATGTCAACGTTATAATCGCATTACGGTTGGAGATGTGAATCCTATCAATTGGTTATATTCAATCCATTGTATTCAACTATAATTAATTTCACTATTGCTAATATATTTTACATAACAGTTTTACAGATGTATTGTTGGCTACGAAATTATAATCTCTAAATCGAATACTTAGAAAAAAAATGCGATTCCTTCGCTTTCCTTCAAAGTATTGTAAGTACTTATATCGAATTGACGCTGTAAAAAGTAGTAGGCTTACCTTGTCTTGTTAGACTAAATACTTATATAGATATTCCCTGAGTGTGTCGATAGGCATCTATAAAATATAATTAATCTTTAAATCCACTCAATATATTTTTGACTACACAATACAACCTCATATGTATTAATGACTACTAAATAATTACCTCCAAATCAAATTCTTTAAAAACAATGCGATTACTCCGCTTGTCCGTTTAATAATAAATGCATAAAAATAACTGACAGGTGACTAGAAATCGTACAAGCATTTTTTCATTGCTGTTAGTTCTGGGGCGACTTGTGTATGAATGCAGAGCAATGTCATTTATGTGTCCATTCCGATCTCGGTCTCGAACCTATTCGCGCCTTTATTAAAAAGGCGACAAACCAGTATTTCTCGAACGCGTCCATCATAGAAATCCGTTAATCGTAGCCGCTACCGCCGTCCGCGGCATGTTCTCACCGACCCTCTCGATGCCCTTACATCCCTTCTTGCGGATACAGATATCCATAGAATCCCTTGCCCGCCGGCCGGTGCAGCGCACCACGGCGAGACACCTAGTATACGCCCCCCCCCCATAGCGACTGCCCAAGCCGAGGCTGATCCTCCTTGCCCTTCTGGCTCGAGCGTAGTGGTTGCACGCTCGCCCTCTTATCCGGTGAAGCTGTAAAGGCCCCGCGGCCAACAGCGTAGATCATTCAAACACACACAATATTTAAAAAGTCACTTATGTGTTCCTCACCTGTGTCATCGCACTCCGGCGTACATATGACGGCCCGCTTCGTGCTGAAGCACTGCATCTGAAGTCGAGTTAGTTTTGTCCCGAACAGGAAGTAACCTGGATGGATTTAAATATGTTATATTAAGGCGGTATTGCTTATCACATTTATTTACCTTGTCAAATTTTATTACTTATGCCAGCTTCACTTTATTCTTTGCAATGATACTTAATTTTTAATTTAGTTTTTAAATCTTTTACTAATTACTGTTTACACTATATTATTTTATCCAATAGTACAAAACGTGTAACTTAATAACGCAAGACCTCTAGATCTAGATTTTAAACAAAATGAAAAACAGAACAAATCAAACGAGTGTCGATTTGGAACAAACTACCATGAGGTCCTGCGTTGATTCTGTTACACTTTGTTACATAACGGGGTTAGTCATATTTGTAGTACTATATGCATATACAATGCGAAACTGACTGAAGGATGTAGGTACCGGGGAAGACCTAGACTATCTTACCATGACACAAATAGACCGGGTCTTATCTGAAGGACCAGTCAGGAGTCTCCATAACCGGCGAGCGTGTATGAGACGAACTATGAGAGTAGAGCAAGCCAGAGAGGTATGTAAGGAAAGAACCTGTTGGAACTCTGTACTCTCTGCCTACCCCGTAAGGGATCTGGCGTGATGATATAGATAGATAGATGGATATATGCATATAATACGGTGTACTCATTATGTGAATGTGGCAGTTTGGTGTAACTACATTAAAAAAAAAATACGCCAAATTATCGTATCGCGTTGGTTTAATAGCGTATGGTTTGGCTGGCGTTCAGATGGTCCTGAATTATGTTATTGAGTCTCAAAAGGAATAGGTTAAAAAAATGGGTCAATGCAATTGCTTAGCTTGATGGATGGGAAGAGACAGGGTTCTAGTGTGGGATGCTAATGCACTATGGTCAGGAATGCTGACAGGACAGAAAAGTGTGTCGTGTGTTACATAGGGTAAAAATAACATACAACAGTTCTTCTATCTATCTATATCATCACCCCAGATCCCTTGCGGGGTCGACAGAGATTACAGAGTTCCAACAGGTCTTAACAGTTAAATAACAGTTCTTATCCAAGATCGGACAAGTTTAGTATCAGCTAGCTTAGCTTATTATTAGTGTCCGACCGAAGTTCGATTTTTGGCTTAAGCCGAAGACGTAGCCGAAAACCGTCGGCCAAAGCCAAAGGTTTAAACCCTAAGAAATTTGATTCATGATTATTTAAATTTTTAAAGAAATATGTTGACTGTATTAACTTAACGACATAATAAGACTCTACCAGCAACTGGATAAAAATAATAAAACTTAAATAATATAATTAATAATAGTAACGTAACCTACATCGTCGGTGAATCGGGGGAGTACTCAGTACACATCTGCCACCCCCGCTGGGGCATATAGGCGTGACGGTGTTCTTATTTTTTATTTTTTATTAATAAAAGTTATTTACTCAAAAGCGTTTGTATGTCGTTAATCATAATAGATCGTTCTATTTCGGTGTTTACTGGAAACTTTGGGCTTCCGCCCAAATTTCGGCCTATTTTGGCCGAAGCCAAAGGATTGGCCGAAGATGGTATATTTGGCTGAAGGTGGCCAAAACTGAAGCCAAAGCCGAAGCTTCGGTCGAACACTACTTATTAGCTAACAATTAAACTGTTTGGTTGATGCACGATCGGCCGTGCGGGCTAGCTTCAACCAATCCACCGAAGGCGAGGGCATACGTGACGACGTCACTGGTTTAAACGACTATTCTGATCTGCTCCTAAGTGTGCTATCTATATATAGTGACTATAAAGGACTGGTAGCCGTCAAAAGGGCCAATCAATAGCGCAGGATAAAGACTCCCTTGGATACAGACTTCGAATCAGAAGAAGGTTAGTAAGAAAGGCTATTTTATATTTCTTTATATTAGCTAGTTGGAGATATGTGAACTCACCAAGCATCATGCCAAAGACGACAGCGAGGAGTAGGTGTACGTTGTACACCATCACCGCCAACATGAGCAGGTACCCCACCACGTTGTGGACGACGAACACGACCGACTGGTGCGTGTTTACGAGCGCACTGGGCATAAACATTGATCATCATCATCGTGTCCCTTCATTATCATCAGTGGAAAGACGTCCACTGCTGGACATAAGCTTTCCAAGGACCCTTTAACAGGATCCGCGCAAAAAGTTTGAAGGTTTGGTCAAACAGCCGACGGAGCGCGACGGATGCGCTCGGCTACGCTCGGCTCGGCTATGGTTGGCAACGCCGCGCACTCGTCATACTGCGGGAGCGACGTCGTGCCGGCCGGGCCCACGCCCTACACTAGCGTCCCGCTCGTACGCGTATTGGCGTCTCGCTCGCCCGCGGTTCATTTGCAATCGCGTCGAGCGCGACGGCAGCGGGTTATGACGTTTACCACCGCGCCGAGCGTGGCTACGCTGTGGTGACACACGTTTCAGTACTTACAACTCTCTAGGTCGCGCCACCGTCGCGCTCCCGTCGCGCTGCGTCGGCTATGTGGCGAAACCTTAAGCCATTGCATTCTTTCTGCTTTTATTTAAAAAATATATCTATTCTAATAATATAAATAGGTAAAGTTTGTGAGTTTGGATGTTCGGGGTAATCTCCGGTACTACTAATCCGATTTTAATGATTGTTTCACCATTGGAAAGCTACCTTATCCAGAAGTAACATAAGCTATATAACATAGACCCGGTAGGTGGCGCTGTTGTCGACCGGGTACGAAATCGCGGGAAACTGCTAGTAGCCTATATAATTATTGCAACATAAGTATCCCTCTTGAGTCAAACCATTCAAAAATTTAAAGATCCGGAGAGCTTAATTTTCGCATTTATTATATAGCTTGTAAGGAACAGCTGCGTAAAACCTGAACAGGTGATCATCGCTTAAAGGGCCCTTATTCGGTGTATGCCATTGGTGTATTAAACGATCATTTCGCGAAGTTCTCGTCACGCGCCGCGTAACCGTTTAAGACTTAGCTTACATGAACGCGCGGTATTCCTATGATATGAAACTGTTGGCGACAGTGCGCCGCAAACTGCGAGAGTCATTAAATTATTTTTACGGACGGACGATTTAGCGCAGTGGTTAAGGGCTTAGCCCGCCCCGCCCACTGTGTCTAATAGTCGCGGGTTCGATTCCCGCACGGGACAAATCTTTGTGATCCACAATTATTGGTTCCGGTCTGGGTATTTGTATATGTGAATTTTCATGTGTGTAAACGCACCCACGACACAGGAATTAATCCTAGTGTGGGGCAACGTTTTAAAAAAAAAAAATCTAAATTTGTTCACGACTGAAAAATTACACTTTTTTGCATACTTACGACTTTTTAAACTGCCAATGAAGATATGCTGCAATACTCACCGTGCTCTGAACGAGGCCCAGCGGCTGACCTGGCCGGCGCCCGTGTTGCGGCTCGTCGTGGGCTCCATGATGCTGCCCTGCTCCCTGACGAGAAACACACTAATATAATTCCATTCATAGTTCAGAATCCACATAGTTTTTAGGCGATTATTTTATTTTCATCTCTGGTCAAATCGATATCGATTGATGTCTATGATCCGTTAGTAAAGTATTCATTTTAATAAGCAACGGTCATTTTGTTGTTGACCACTGAACAGAAACGATTGTATAAATAATAAAGTGATTGTTTTAACCTGAAATTGAATCTATATATTAATACGTGAAGCAAAAACTTTGTACACATTTTTACGAAAATTGCGCGGGCGGAGGAGTATGAAATTTCCCACACTTATAGTTTATATAGAGGAGTGCAGAATGCTAATATTTTTTTTTTAATTATGCATAAAACATTCATTAAATCAATGAAAAAAACAATACACAGACTACCATGTATTTGACACAATACACGTCAAATTGATGTTTGTCTTTAATATTATTTGTCAATAGTTTTACTGAATGTCAAACATAACCAGCAAGCGATGAAAGAGTAGGTCAAATATCGACCTATGGGCGACGACTAGTTATAATAATAAAAAGAAATTAATACAAGCGCTTACAGTGCCAGAGTGGTATGTAAATAAAGAACCTGTTGGAACCCTGTACTCTCCGCCCACCCCGCAAGGGATCTAGCGTGATGATGTAGATAGATAGACAGAAAAATAGGTAAGTCTAATAATAGAATTAATATTGCTCTTCAAGAAAGCATGACATCCTTTGTATAATCTTATCGAAGGAAATAAACGTTAACAGCCACTCCTGACAACTATTATAATGCAATTTTCCAAGTTAAAAGGTAATTTTATAGTTATTGCCCAAATAACAGATGAAAAATGCCGCGGTTTATTATTGATATCATAAATTGATTTAAAATTGCCGTCCCTACACTGAGTGCGATTAGATGTTGCCAAAAAACAATAAACCTACCGTTATTTCATTCTAATATTTGTTTTATTTCGGTTTAATTCAGTTCTAAAGCAAATAGTTATTATTTAATATAATGGTAAATCAATCTATCTATATCATCACCCCAGATCCCTTGCGGAGTAGGCAGAGAGTACAGAGTTCCAACAGGTTCTTGCCTTACAAAGCCTTTAAAAAGAATATTAGTAGCTTTGAAAAATATAGCGACATTCATCATATTAATACACGGAACAGAGATGATCTAATTGTACATTCTACTCGTCTCCACAGAATTAGTAATTCTTTCATGGGGCAATGTATACGCTTCTACAACAAATTACCCATAGATATCCGAAACATGCTTCATCAATAAATTTAAAAAGGTAATAAAAACTAGACTGTATAAGAAAGAGTATTACAAAATTTCGGATTATCTTGACGATAAAACAGATTGGGTTTGAGCAGCTCCTCAATCAGCAAAATTAAACAAAGCTGTATATACAATTTTGAAAAAAAAATGGTAATCAGAAAGGCCAAACAAATTAAGTTAAAAGACTAGCCCGCTGAGTTTCTCGCCGGATCTTTTCAGTGGAGGCCGCGTTTCGATCCGGTGGTAGATGTACAAAATGTAATAATTTTGACGTTTGAAAGTGCTTATGTATTGGCCTAAACAAATAAATGATTTTTGACTTTGACTTTGACATACCTCTCTGGCTTCCTTCACTCTCATAGTTAGTCTCATACACGCTCGCCGGTTACGGAGACTCTTGACTTGTCCTTCAGATAAGACTCAGTCTATTTGGTCAAGGTACCGGGGAAGACCTAGACTAAAATAGTCTAGGTCTTCCCCGGTTCCTACATCCTTCCACTTTCGGCTTGTACACCTGTTTTGTCATTCTTTCTTCTGACATTCTTTCTATATGCCCGAACCAACGGAGCATACCCTCTCTCATCTTTACACTCTCTCGCCTAATCGCATGCACAAACATTCAGACAACAATAAATATTTTTTGATCACACAATGATTTGTCCCTTGCGGAATTTTAACACCCAAACTAAAACAAATATCTGTGGGTCACCAGTTTTGTCCGGTATTGGGATTGCACTCGCGACTGCTCAATCCACTGAGCCGAAGGGCCTGCGTTCAGAGTCCTAATTCTATTGACGAAATTTCGTAAAACCGAATCATAACTGCAGCCCATGAACGACAGTTAGCGGTTTCATATTCTCCTACAAATAGGTTTCCTGAAAGAACCTGTTGGAACTCTGTACTCTCTGCCTACCCCGCAAGGGATCTGGCGTGAGGTTATAGATAGATAGATAGGTTTCTTGACCAGGGCGCGTACCACAATCTCTATAACAAAGCTGTTCCATTCTTACTGCAGTGTAAAAGAGATGCGGATATAAGCAATTAATAGTTTTGTCTCTTTTTCAAAGTAAGATTAAAACGGTTATCGGCGTTGTCAAATGAATATCTCCTATGTGCTTTTTGGAGATTTCGACATTTTGACTATTATGACTAGTGTATTATAAAAAAGATTGCTATGTGATTCTAAGCATTATACGATGAACTGTGATCGCTAAAAAAATATGCTTCAAAATTTTGCTTCATATAACATTTAACAGAAAGTATTTATTAAATATCTCAAACTTATACTTTTTGCGCATAGCAGATGTTGGTTTGACAACGACGTTATGCTCATGTGGTGTTAACTACCCAGACCACTATACCAAGACGTCGTAAAATAACTGTACCAAGTACCTACACAATTAATTAACCACTGGTCATGATTTAGCATTGACATAGTTTGCCCTTTCACCATTATTCCTACTTCCGCTTACCAACACTCGAGCGTATTCCATATTAATTTATATTATTCGTATATAATTTGGAATCAACATAACGAGAAGATATTCGGTAATATATTATATTAATTTACTATTTTGGTCAATATTTAAGCATTCCCGTTGAGTGTGGCAATGTTGCCAGCATTCTAGGCACACTGCTAACTAAGAATAATACGGAACCAACAGACCCTATGTAAATAAATTTTAATTTCCTATTTTTTGATGTTGTTTAATATATAGTATAATTTATTATACACCGTCACGCTTATATTCCCCAAGCGGGGGTGGCAGATGTGTACTGAGTACACCCAATTTTCGCCGACGATGTTAGGTCCCATGTAATAGGGGGCTAGCCTATTGCCATATACCGGGCACAATTCCAGACTCCGGACTCTTACTGGGAATTTTTCGTTAGAAAAACTACATTTGTCCGACCTAGGATGTGAAACCCAGGACCTCGTGATCACAAAGCAATGCGCTTTGCCGCTAGACCAACGAGCTATAATTTATTATAGTGTACTAGCTTCTGCCCTCGACTTCGCCCGCGTTGATTTCAGACTGGAACCTAACATTTTAACGGGATAAAAAGTATCCTGTGTTAATGCAGGTAATAAACTGTGTGCCAAATTTCATCCAAATCCGTTCAGCCGTTTTTTCGTGATTCAGTAACAAACATCCAAACGTACAAACTTTGACATTTATAATATTAATTGGATTTAGCGCAGCGGTTAAGGGCTTAGCCCGCCCCGCCCACTATGTCTAATAGTCGTGGGTGTGTGTGTGAATGATGTACGCTGTTGGCCGCGAGGCCTTTACAGCTTCACCGGACTTAGAGGCGAGCGTGCAACCACTACGCTCTAGCCAACCAGAAGGGCAAGAGGCGACATACTCGAGGGCGCTCTCGGTTGGGACAGTCGCTGTAGGGGGACGGGTGCACTACTAAGTGCACCGGTCAACCGCCGGCTATGGGAGGGGATCTACTACTACGTCGTCGTCGTCGCCCGTATTCTGAGCGGAAAGAAGGGATGACAAAGCATCGGGGGGGTCGGTGAGAACATGTCGCGGCCGGCGGTGGCGGCAGGGGTCGGGGGGGAGATCGTAGTCGGCGGTGGCTACGATTAACGGATTCGCATGGGTAGATGCGTTCGCGAAGTGACGTGTTGACGCCTTTTTAATAAAGGCGCGAATAGGTTCGAGACCTAGATCGGAGTGGAGGTCGACGTTCCGTACGAACCAGGGGGCTCCTACGGCTTTACGGAGGAAGCGGTTTTGAACCACTTGGAGTTTATCGATGTGAGAGGGGGCCGAATGCCCGAACACAACACACGCATAAGTCATGATGGGTCGAACGCAAGTTTTGTAGAGTGTCACCTTATTTCTAAGGGACATTTTACTCCGCTTGCAGATTAACGAATGGAGACGACCGAGCACAAATGATGCTCGGTGACGGACCCGCTTGATGTGCGGGCCGAAGGACATGGTACTGTTTAGGGTGACCCCTAGATATTTGACCTATTTGACCCAGGGAATGGGTCGGTCGAACATGGTCACTTGGCCGAGATTACTTCTAGGGCGGCGCAGGTAGTGGCGCGGGGTGGCACCTCTGGAGAAGAACACCGCAGCGCTCTTGTCCGGGTTCACCTCAATACGCCACTTCCTGAACCAATTCCCTAGGGAATTGGCGGATGCCTGAAGGTGTCTGGTAATGAAACCCTTATTCCTATGCGAGACGTAGAGAGCGGTATCATCCGCGAATAGGGCTAGATGCGCCTTACTCGAACGAGGAACGTCGTTCGTGTAAAGGCTAAACAGGAGCGGAGAGAGAACTGAGCCCTGTGGGACTCCAGCACTGATGGAGTGGGAAGTAGAGCGCGTCATTTCGACGCGATAACGGAAGGCGCGATTCGACAAGAAGTCTCGTAAGATGAGCACGACTCTGTCCGGCACACCCAATTGGTAGAGCTTGTAGATCAAGCCGTTGTGCCAGACTTTGTCGAATGCCTTCGCGACATCTAGGAAGAGGGCGCCCGTGTAGATGGGTTTGGGTCTATTGAGACCGGAAAGGAAGTGCTCCGTGATGCGGTGCACTTGGTGGACGCAAGAGTGTTTGGCTCGAAAGCCAAACTGCTCGTCGATAAGGATACTCCTGGACGTTACGAAGTCTTTGAGCCTCGCCAGAAGCAGGCGCTCGTATATCTTGGCCAGGGAGTTGAAGAGACTGATAGGGCGGTAGCTCGCGGGGAGATTGCGAGGTTTGCCGGGCTTGGGAATGCCTATGACGTCCGCCTCCTTCCACTTAGCGGGGAAGGTGCAGTTCGCCATGGCGGCGTTCAATATGTCCACTAAGAGGCAGATGAGTTGGGCGGGCAGGCATTTCAGAACGCGATTCGAAATGCCGTCAGAGCCGGGGGCTTTTTTAGTTTTGAGACCCATAATTAGATCTTCGACCTCCGTTTGGGTGATAGGAGGTAAGGAATCGACGGGGGGGAGGGATGCCCTGCGCTCGACTTCCCTGTCGACCGCGTCGACGTGGGACTGGTCAACGGACTGAGAGCTGGGGGCGCACTGGCTCTCGAGGGAGTCGGCGAGAAGCTCGGCCTTTTCGTCGTCGTCGAAGGCTGGGGGTGCGCCTGAAGGGCGGGACAGCGGGGGCATGTCAGTCGTGGAGTCGGACTTGAGGCTACGCGCCAGCTGCCAGTAGGCCAGATGCGATGGCGCGATGCCCTCTAGGAAGTCACCCCACCGTTCCTCCCGGACCTCCCGACACGACGCTTTACCTCTCGTTGTAAAGCGCGCATCCGGGCCCGATTGGCTTCGGTGGGGTAGGAGTCGTACGCTCGGATAGAAGCATTCTTGGAACGAATGAGATCCCTAACATCGTCCGGCAGTCGAAAGCGGTTGAGGTAGAGATCTTCCGCCTCGACTTGCTTGGACGATCGACTGACAGCCGATCGGATGTGCTCGGTGAAGGCATCTACGGCCTGATCGGTGTCCTGAGGGGACGGGATGGAGTCCGAGCTGAGAGGCAGGGGGGAGGGTCGGCATCCGCCAAGGCCGTGCTTAGCGCATGCCAATCCACCACCGTCTTTTTGGGTCGCTGAGGGGCGGAAGGGGGGGAACCGAGTCTCATGACTACAGGTCGATGGTCAGAGTCGAGTTCCTGGATAACTTCCAAAGAGTGCAGCCGTAGGGTGACACCCTTCAGAAGCGCCATATCCAGGACGTCGGGTCGGTGATTGGGATTGTTAGGATAGTGGGTAGGGTGCATAGGTGCGATGACGTCAAAGTCGAGAACGTCGACCAGGGCGTCAAGGCTCCTACCGTTAGGGGAAGTGGTGAGACCGTTCCAGGCCACGTGCTTACTGTTGAAGTCGCCCGCCAGAATGACGGCGCTTCCCAGATTGAGGAGTGCTTCAAAGTCACTCCTGAGAACGGATTTAGTGGGGGAAAGGTATACGGAGGCGATCACGATGGGCTGGTGCCCCGTGAGAGAGACTCGACAGACCGATGCTTCGATGTTGGTGAGCGCGGGGGGATCGAGAGGGATACAGTGAAGGGACCTCCTGTAGTAAATGAGAGTACCGCCTCCGCGGGAGCCGATTCTGTCATTGCGCACGAGGTTATAGTTTGCGATCCTAGGATCGCGTTGTGCGGGCTTCAGGAAGGTTTCCTGCACAATAGTCGTGGGTTCGACTGCCTCGTTGGTCTGGTGGCAAAGCGCATCGCTTTGTGATCACGAGGTCCTGGGTTCAAATCCAAGGTCGGACAAATGTAGTTTTTCTAACAAAAAATTCCCAGTAGGAGTCCGGAGTCGGGCATTGTGCCCGGTATATGGCAATAGGCTCGCCCCCTATTACATGGGACCTAACATCGTCGCCGAAACGTGGGTGTACTCAGTACACCTCTGCCACCCCCTCTGGGGAATATAGGCATGACGGTGGCGGTGGTCGTGGGTTCGATTCCCGCACGGGACTAATCTTTGTGTGATCCACAGTTATTTGTTCCGGTCTGGGTATTTGTGTATGTGAATTTTCATGTTTGTAAACGCACCCACGACACGGGAATTAATCCTAGTGTGGGGCAACGTTTAAAAAAAAAGTTTATTAAATTTTCAAGAAAGAAAATAATATAAAATCTCCGTAACTAGCACGCATGTATGAGACGAACTATGAAAGTGAAGGAAGCCAGAGAGGTATGTAAGGAGAGAACCTGTTGGAACTCTGTCCTCTCTGCCTACCCCGCAAGGTATCTGACGTGATGATATAGATACAAATAATGTAAAATACGTGGTATATGTCGTTACGTTGTTCAAAAGTTGTTTTATTTTATTAGCTCATTATAATATAGGTCCTTATAAAAAAGGAAACATACATACAAAGACTACTAAAATTATAACTCTTCTTTATTACCGTAGTCGAGTAAAAAGCATAGAATTGTAGCGAGTAGGTATTATCTACATACCTACCGAAGTAGTACTACTACTTCACTTCAACTAAAGGATCTCCATTCCGATCTCGATGTCGAAACTATTAGCGCCTATATTATAAAGGCGACAACTTGCCACTTCGCGAACGAGTCCAACCATCAGAACCCCCTAATCGTAGCCGCCACCTACTACGCACCTGACTCCCCTCCTATCTGCCACTACCAACGCCCGTGGCATTTTCTCACCGACCCTCCCGATCCGCCGGCCGGTGCAGAGCACCACGGCGAGATACCTAGTATATGCCCTCCTTCATAACAACTGCCCAAGCCGAGGCCGTTCCTCCTTGAGGAGCTTGAGCTAGTTGCCCCCTTGCCCTTCTGACTCGAGCGTAGTGGTTGCACGCTCTTGTCCGGTGAAACTGTAAAGGCCCCGCAGCCAACAGCGTAGATCACTCATACACACATACAAACACAAAATTCGACTAAGTTTATTCTGATTAACTAGTCTAATGAGTATTACTAAAAATATGGGCGGTAAGGACTTGTAGGTACTCTGTACTCGTAGCCTATCACCAGGGACCTGTGCATTGTAATAAAACCCAACCACATGCACACAAAAGGCTTATCTATAAAATAAATAAACAGCTATTGATAAAACCACTCTATTGTTTGTCAAGCACTTTGTATTCCACAACAGTGCGCGATCAATCATTTGAACAAAGATATTTTATTCTCTTTAAAACATTGGTGTGATGCATTTAACAACAATATCACATAACTCAAATATTGTCCATTCAATATGTGTCATGGACAGAATCAAAAAATATTTTCTTCTTGTTTCTGCCCACGAGTTCGACCGCGTTGACTTTAGATAGATAAACTAATATGATTTCCGGGATAAAAAGTATTCAAGTGTTAAGCCAGGTAATAAAACATCTGTGTGTCTGTTTTTATCTAAATCAGTTTAGCCGTTTTTAATAATAATAATAATAACCACACAGCACACCTCTCTACACCCCTGAGCCGCTCACACCGGTTTTGCCCACAGATGTCCTAGGACGACCGTTTGAGGGCCCATCTAGTAAGCGGCCAGTCACCGCCGGCCACGGGTAATTTTGTATCACTAATTATGGCCGGTGTCCGTCCCCTCTGCAATAGTCCAGTTTTTGTCAATCAAACCTCATTTAAATAGCCCTTGTTTTCTTTCCATAATTTACAATAGTCCTTGCACCTGCCGGGGTCAGTTCGCTGGTTATGTTTCTTCATTTTCAGCAAGTGATCTCAGCAGGTGGCTTACATAACATTAACTTCTCGCAAAGGGCATCTACGTGTTGGACCCATGTCCCCATGCAAGCCTTTCAAAGGTCCGGGCAAAGCCCGTGAATCTCAGCGAGATACATATAATAAAAATACTAATAAAAATGTTTATTTTGTAACGCACAAGTAGTTTCATGGAAGCTTATGACTATATAGTGTACGCAACAAGATAACATGACATAAGGTAACAATTTCAGATAAAAATAGGACGTGCATTACAAAAAGGGTCTTAACTCAGCAAGTTTGCTGACTGAGGACAGCCAGCGCTGATTTGCGTGATTGAGTAACAAACATCTAAATATACAAACTTTCATATTTATAATATTATAGTAGGCAGTAGGATTATATAAAAAACTCTGCTTATGAAAAGGTTTTTTTTATAAAATAACGTAGCCCCACACTAGGATTTATTCATGTGTCGTGGGTGCTTTAACAAACATGAAAATTCACATACACAAATACCCAGACCGAACAAATAATTGTGGATCACACAAAGATTTGTCCCGTACGGGAATCGAACCGACTATTAGGCACAGTGGGCGGAGCGGCTTAAGCTCTTTACAACTGCGCTAAATCGTCCATAGTTATTAATAATATAGATTGAAATGAAAACTCTGTTCATGAAAACGTTGATGCTCCGTTGGTCTATTGGCAAGTGATGCACAAAGCGATCATGAAATCCTGGGCTCGAATGTTATTGAGGATTATTCTATCGAAAAAATCTGACTACGATTTAAAGTGAGGACCAACTAAATTTATAAAGTGAGGACCTCGTAAGACCCACCAAACGCTATCAGACTAACAAGGCAGACAGTCATATAAACTTTGTGTAATCACAAATATTTCTTTAGGTCTGGTTCATGCGTGTGGAAATTGTATCTGTGAACGCACCTGTCACAAAATAGGAATAGTTTCTAGTACAACCGTACCGGCTCTACCGCCGGCTTTGCACGAGCAGCACGAACAAATATCACCATAGTACGGACAATTTGCACAAAGTATTCATAAATTATATAGGTACCAAAATCTTCCGTGTGAATCAGTATTTATATTGGCAATAACTAAATGGAAATCCGTGTAGTCGTATCTGAGATTAAAGCAGTAGGTACATACATACATACAGGAAAAATGCAGCGGACGACTTCAAATAATTATATATTAGCCTGTACTGTCTCCTGGTCTAAGGCTTGTCGCAGAAATCAAGGTGGGAGGGAATAGGTCATACTCCACCACACGTACCCAGTCCGGATTTGCGGAGGCAGGTTTGTGGCTACCCACTGGCTTTGGAAATTATCACGCCACCCGTAAAACTTCCAGCTTAGCTTTAGGATGTCGACGAAAGACTACGATGAATTAAGTAACTGAAATGACCGGCTTATGGTGCCTATCGAAGCGCGGAGAAGCACTATATTTTGGTGATGGCTATAAACATCACACAATACGGCGGACTACTTGATCCAGTGGTTAAGAGCTTCCCCCGATGGCGGGCTCTTCAGAGTAGAGATGGGTCGTATTAGGTAAATCAGGTACTAAGTACACCTGTTCCTAGTCTGCATAAATATCTAATCCAATTACCTAATCCACCTAATCTCAATGATCTTATACACATGCCGTTACTTGGTGATCTCAATCCGCCTATTCTATATCAAATCCTGATATCGAATTATCGATATTTGAATTAATTGAATGTTAAATTGTTTTGTTAGTTAAGAACGGGTACAGTCATAATAACACTTTTAAGAAAATGGAAGTTTCAAAATGAAATCAAAATTTTTCTTATCATTAGATTAGATATTTCTGCACGAAATTGGTTGAATAAACTTATGTTTGTTTTCTATTTTATCATTTAATTACATATTAGTGATGAATTGGTATTTTCCCTTCATACTTTTTACAGGCTTAGGACTGTTAACTTACGAATGTATGAATCTTTCTGCCCCAACGCCTGTCCGATCTACGCGCTATGTGGCCCGCCCATTGCCACTTCAGCTTGCTAATCTTAAGGGCTATGTCGGTGACCTTGGTTCTTCTACGAATCTCCTCATTCCTGATTCGATCGCGTAGAGAAACGCCGAGCATAGCTCTCTCCATAGCTCGCTGAGCAACTCTGAGCTTTTTTATGAGACCTATTGTAAGAGACCATGTTTCTGATCCATATATCATCACTGGTAACACACATTGACTAAAAACTTTAGTCTTAAGGCACTGAGGTATTTTTGATGAGAAGATATTTCGCAGTTTCCTAAACGCTGCCCAGCCGAGTTGGATTCGTCGATTGACCTCTCTCTCAAAGTTGGACCTACCTAACCGGACTACCTGTCCCAGGTAAATGTATTCGTCGACAACTTCAAGAGTAGAGTTCCCAACGGTGAGTACAGTGGGTACGACATTGACGTTAGACATTGTTTTCGTTTTGTCCATGTTCATTTTAAGACCCACTTGTTGAGATACTCTGTTGAGGTCACCGAGCATTCGTCCTAGATCTTCCAGCGACTCCGCCACGACCACAATGTCGTCGGCAAATCGAAGGTGAGTGATGTATTCGCCATTGATGTTGATGCCAAGTCCTTGCCATTCCAAGAGCTTGAAGGCGTCCTCTAAGGTGGCCGTAAACAGTTTCGGAGAAATGACGTCTCCCTGCCTTACTCCTCTTTTTATGGGGATTGCCTTCGTGCACTGCCCCTGTACTCGGACTGACATGGTGGCGTTATTATACAAGCACTTCAACACCTCGATGTACCGATAGTCAATGCGGCATCGCTGGAGAGATTTAAGAACCGCCCAAGTCTCGATCGAATCGAAGGCTTTCTCATAGTCCACAAACGCCAAGCATAGTGGCCGATTATACTCCTCAGTCTTCTGTATAATCTGCCGCAGCGTATGTATGTGGTCTATGGTACTAAAGCCTTTCCGGAAACCGGCTTGTTCGGGAGGCTGGAAGTCATTAAACCTGCGTTCGAGACGATTCGTGATGACTCTCGACAACAACTTATAAACATGGGTCAGCAGTGTGATAGGCCTATAATTCTTCAGTAAAGTGTTATCACCTTTCTTGAGAAACAGTACCACCACACCCCTGTTCCATGCTTCCGGTGTTTTCTCTTCGAGCAAGACGGAATTAAACAGCCTCTGAAGGACTTTAAATACCGGCGTTCCGCCCGCTTTCAGAAGCTCTGCAGTAATTCCGTCTTCGCCCGGCGTTTTGTTATTTTTGAGTTGTTTGAGAGCCATCCTGATCTCATACAGGCTGATGTCCGGGATATCTTCAGTGTAGTGTCGGGTTAGCTTGGCTCTTGGGTCTTTTACCAAGTCAACAACAGGTTCAGCTACTGAGGTATACAACTGCCCATAGAACCTCTCTATCTCCCTGAGCACCTCTGACCTATTCGACGTTACGTTTCATTAGTTTATAGTTTTTATTAAATATGAATATTAGGTGGATTAGGTATTGTCAGAATTGGATAAGGTGCCGCCTATTCTCGTATAATACCTGTTCTTCGGATCTGTTCTAATAAATACGACTCATCTCTACTTCAGAGCGCGGCACAAGAGGGGCACCGGTGCGTTCCATACGGAGATCCCGGAGCCCCTCCAAAGTGCTGATGTTGGCCACCCTGCAGTTTTTAATTGGTAGGAATGACGACATGATGTATGGAAATTTCGAGTTTGTAAACGCACACACGATACAGGAATTGTTTCAAATGTGGGACTACGCTTCTTATACAAAAAGAAAATACCAGCTTCGCCTCACCGACCTCAATATATTTAGTATAAAACAAACCCAAAAGTTGGGAGGAGCTCGCTCAACACAGGTCATCTTGGCGCTCTACTATAATGACATTCAAGCATATGAAAAAAACTCGCGTTCAAACACATGACAAGAAGCGCCAAATTAAAAAAAACTAGACCCAAGCTCTCCTATACTTTCACATATAATACTCGAAGTCAATTTTATTGTTCTAGTTGCAACCGGGTGTTTAAGACCAAATTCGGTTTAGCGAGCCATTAATATGGCCATTATCATGAGTCCTAAGGGCTTATGATAGAAAATAATAATTTAATGTTCGCCGTCATCGAAACCGATGTGGAGGACTATACAAGGTGTAACATAATAAATGCAAGACCCGAAAGTAGTTTGTTCTAAATCTGTAACTGAATTCATTCCAACTATTTTTAACGTATCATATATTTTTTCAAAAAACATTGTCGAAAGTAGCCCCAGAACCAACAAACATTTGGCCCATACCATCATTATTCATCTATTTTATTAAAATAATGGCTTATATCCATATCTAACGGACAATTTTCAATCTAATACGAATATTTCAAAGTATTGTAAGTAGTTATATCGAATTGACTTCATGATTGACGTAGTAGGCGTACCGATTAGCTATCTAGATTGCTTGTCTTGTTAGACTAAAAACTAATATAGATAGTTCCTTAGTGTCGATAAGTATCTATAAAAATACTAGGAGGGATCAATAAGTAGTGAGAACGACATACTCAGATACATATTTGTATATGACTTATCTACCTACTACTATTATCAATAACAATTAGAATAAACGATCGCGATGGCATCTAAAGCTAATATATGTGCAGGGTGTCCCAATACTATAAAAAACAAGGACTTTCTTAAGTGTTCGTCTTGCAACAAAAGTTACGATCTTATGTGCGCCAATGTTTCGGACAAACGCTTCTCTGCTATGCCCAGGGAACTTAAAACAACTTGGATATGTCACTGCTGCCGCAGTAAACAACCGAAGGGGGATAATTCCAACACGCCTATACGTTCCGGACAATCAGTCAATACTTCGGAATCGGATTCCCCTAGTTACATTGGCATTGACTACGTAACTCGTCGTAAGAACACAGTTCAATCTGAGGAGGACCTAAAAAATTACCAAAAAATGGATATTGAGCGATCTTTACTGGCAACAATTAAATCCGAAATACATTTGGCCGTCAAAGAGGCAATTGAAAATACGGTGAAAACATTTCTAAAGCATGAATTGAAAGAAATAAAAACTAACCTTGCTGAACTAAAAGACCTGAAAAATTCCATTAAATTCTTAAGTGACGAATATGATACTCTAAAACAAGATTTGAAATTAGCCCAAGAAAACATATCGAAGACAACAAGAGAAAACGAAAGGCTTTTAAACACTACCAATGACCTGTCAATTAGATTAAATTTGATGGAACAACATGCTCGTGAGAACAATATCGAAATAAATGGTATACCTGAAAACAGATCCGAAGACTTACCGATATTGGTCCAGCAGCTAGGTTCTACCGTCTCTTGTCCAATTCAACAGTGCGAAATATTAAGCTCCGTCAGAGTAAGGAAATTAGATGACGCTAGTAGCAGACCTCGCTCAATAATAGTAAAATTCCCTAGTGTTAAAATTAGAGACAACGTTTTAGCCGCGGTATCGAAATATAATAGGAAAAACCCTAATGAAAAGCTGCACAGTGGATTATTAGGCTACAGTGGGAAGAAAGCGCCAGTTTATGTCTCGGAACATCTATCCCCATACCATAAAGTACTTCACGCTGAAACAAGAAAAATTGCTCGTGAGAAAGGGATCAAGTATGTGTGGATTCGAAATGGCCGTATATTTACACGTTTAAATGATCAATCTCCCGCACGGCAAATCAAGTCCAACGACTGTCTGAAGAAACTCTGAACAGTTACAAGACGAAGAATCTGTGACCGTACAGCTACTATTAAAATTCAAAGTCTATTATCAGAACTTACGAGGCATGCGAAGTAAGCTAGAGGATATTAGACTGGCGTCTCTTAGCAATGACTATGATATAATAGTTGCAACTGAAACGTGGCTGAACAACTCTATAGAAGACGGAGAACTATTCAATAAAAATTACAAAATCTACCGACGTGATCGACAGTCGACATGTTCGGCCAAAAAGGAAGGTGGAGGAGTTCTTTTCGCTGTTGCCCGAAACTTACAATCTAGGCGACTCGCTCACCTTGAGTCCCCTCAAGAGGACTTATGGATCTCGTTAAAAATTAGAGACAATAATGTGACAAAACATATACTACTATGTGTCATTTACTTGCCACCGCCTGTTACAGTGAGTTCATTAGATTCTTTTATAAATAATGTTAATGCGATTATGGCTGATAATCCTACAGAAGTCATAATATTTGGCGATTTTAATTTAAATTTTATGGAATGGCAAAGGGATAGTGATGAGGGCAAGGATTTGCTACCTACTAATTACGATAACATTATTGGCTACTCCTTTGTTGATTTCATGTCCCAAAATAATTTTAAACAACACAATAATGTCAAAAATAACAGCAATAGAATACTTGATCTTGTCCTAACTAATTTCGAAGGTATTGACATTGAGGAAGCTACGATTCCTCTTAGCAAAATTGACTCATATCATCCACCTCTAGAAATCAAACTCAATCTCCAGACCCCGCTTTTCCTCAAAAATCAGATTTTTGCCACTTATCACTTTAAAAAAGCCGACTACTCACTCGTAAATGACAAACTAAGACAAGTAGACTGGGAGTCTGAGCTTGATTGCGACGATGTCAACATTATGACACATAAATTTTATAAAATAGTTTATTCCATTATAGAATCATCAGTACCTAAGACAAAAAAGCGTACCCATAAATATCCCTTTTGGTTCACACGGTCTTTAATAGCATTGATATCAGAAAAAGAGAAAATTAGACGCAAATACAGAGTGAACAAAAACCCACGAGATTTGATTGAGCTAAAACTTGCGAATAAACGGGTAGAAAACTTGATGAAAAAATGCTATCATACCCACATAAACAATGTAGAATCATCAATATGTAGCAATCCTAAGAAATTTTGGGCATTTCTAAAACAAAACCGGGGCCAATCAGTTGGAATACCATCTGAAATGACGCTAGCAAACAATATTGCCAAATCAGGCAAAGAAATTTGTGATCTTTTTGCAGATCATTTTTCCTCTATTTTTTCAAAGACTGATATTGCCATAGAGCCTAAAATCGAGGAAATATTCAATCAATACTCTTTAAATAATATCCATGTGACTGAAACTCTTGTTTTGAGTGTTTTAAAAAAAATCAACGTCAGTAAAGGGGCCGGGCCAGACGGTATTCCTCCATACTTTATCAAAATGACGAGTAAAAATCTCTCCTTACCTCTCAAACTTATATTCAAAAAATCTTTGGACACTTTTACATTTCCCTCGGTCTGGAAAGAAGCAAATGTTGTTCCAATTTACAAAAAAGGAGACGTCAATAGTGTCACAAATTATCGTCCGGTCTCTATTCTGAATATTTTTTCTAAAACGTTCGAGAGTATTGTTTGCCCATCATTAACAGAATTTACAAAGAATATGTTGTCACCAACCCAACATGGATTCCTCAAAAATAGGTCAACGGTCACTAACCTAGTCAACTATACCACCGACTTATCGCACTCCATTGATCAACGTGCGCAAGTTGACGCTATATACACAGACTTTAGTAGTGCGTTTGATAAGGTAGATCACAATATACTTGTCAACAAACTGAGGAGATTTGGGATACACGGGCCGCTCCTCCTATGGTTTCAATCATACTTAGAAAATCGGGTTTTAAGAGTAACAGCACAGGGTTATAAGTCCAGGGACTACGTAGCATTTTCTGGGGTCCCTCAGGGCTCTCATCTGGGCCCAATATTATTCTTAATCTTCATAAACGACATAGGTGAGAATTTAAAACATTCTAATTACTCCCTTTTTGCTGACGATCTTAAATTATATATGACAATAAGTAGTGTGGAGGATTCGTATAAACTTCAAGATGACATTAATGCTATTAATGATTGGTGTTTTCAGAATAATATGCAGCTTAATGCAAGTAAATGTGCTCACATAAAGATGACGAAAGTTAAAAAGCCCATAGCAACTCGTTACTTTGTTGAAGGTGAGCAGCTACTTGAAGTGGCTTATATTCGCGATTTGGGAGTCGAGATCGATAATCAACTAAGATTTGTACAACATATTAACCAAACACTATCTAAAGCTTGGAAGCTGCTTGGTTTTCTAAAGAGAACGTGCAATAACTTCTCTAACACTCGCACTCTTATATGTCTGTACAACACCTTAGTCCGAAGTATTCTCGAATATGCAACTGCTGTTTGGAGCCCCCAATACACGGTTCATGTTAACCGATTAGAACGCGTTCAAAAGAATTTTACAAAATTCTTAGCATATAAAGATCCACAAGGCCCGTACCGTGCTAGCTACAAGGAACGATTGCGGCATTATGGACTTTGTTCACTTGAAACCCGCCGTAAAATAATCGATTTAGCATTTTTACATAAACTAGTGAATGGGACTATTGACAATTCAAACCTGTTGGAAAAATTAAAACTATCAGTACCCAGTAGGATCCCTAGATTCCCTTTAACTTCGACCTTTGTACCCACACTACACCGAACCAAAATTAATTGCCCCTTGAATCGTATTATTAAAACATACAATGAAGTTAATAATGTTGACATCTTCAGCAATTCCCTGGTCATGTTTCGTTGTGAATTGTTTAAAATATTTGGTGACACCTAATTATTTTATTGTAATCTTATTTTAATTTCCATTATTCTCCTATTCTAAATTGATTGCGACTAGAATTATATAATAAAAATGACATAATAATAAAAATGACATAATAATAAAAATGACATAATAATAAAATGATTAAATACCATCTATTACAATTTTATTATATAATATCTCTAAACTCCATAATCTTGACTTTTTCATGTTTATTTTTTTTTTTTTTTGTATTCAAATATTCTTATCAATAGATTGCATGTTCCTATAATAATCTTGTATTCTTTTCTGTAAAAGCTGTACACTCCTGTAATGACAGTTCACACTGTCCTAAACTGTTACAATATTTATACTGTGATATCTGTGATTCTGTCGATGGTGTGTCTTTATCCTAAATAAATAAATAAATATTAATAAAAAAAAAAAATCTTCGATTCTCTTTTGTTTTTTTCTGAATGTAGTCATTTGTTTGCTTCGTGTCGGAACGTGATCTCGAAAATGGAGAAAAACGAAATGCAAGCCGTTAGTAAATACCTCTGTTTAAAAAAGTTAACGACGCAAGAGATTCATTGCGATTTGGAGGCAACATTAGGAGAGTCTGCTCCGCCGTATTCCACTGTCGCAAGGTGGGCTTCTCAATTTCGAGTAGGGAGAACGAGCACGGAAGACGAACATCGTTGCGGCCGTCCATCGACGTCAGTCACCCAAGAAAATGTTGCGAACGTCGAGAAAATTGTATTGAGCGATCGAAGAGTTACCATCCGATGCTTAATTCAAGAAACATTTCACATTGAAGCCTTGGAAAAGCGCTGGACTCGGTGTGTAGAGAAATTCGGAAACTATGTAGAAAAATAAATTATTAAGTTATCAATAGTCATTATATTCTATCTCATTCTCACTACTTTTTGATCCCTCCTCGTATAATTAATTTTTAAATCTTCTCAATATATTTTTGACTACACAATATAACCGCATATGTATTAATGACTACTAAATTATAACCTCAAAATCTAATACTTTTTATGGAATATTGCGATTTCCCCGCTTGTCTGTATTTTAATAAATGGGCTACGAGAATTTATGGATGATTTGAAATCGTACAAGGAATTTTTCATTGCTGTTGGTTCTGGGGCAATTCACCTGCTGCTAAATTCTATTACTCCTTCAGTGCGCTATGGAGATTTCAAATGCATATCTAAAAAGAATATCTCAAAACGCACACATACACGTACAAGTTTCATTGTTAATTGGGGTATAAAAAAAAGTCCTTAAAAAAGGGAAAAAAACTGTAAATGTGGAAATTTGGTTTTCGTATTGAATTAATGAAGTAATTATCTAATCGGGGTCTCTGAGGTCTTGCGTTAATTACGATACACTTTGTATATATTTAGTATAAGTGAACTAACCTATCACAAAGCAGGTTTCGTCGCTCATCAGATCTGTAGGGGTAAAGTTTCTTGTGCGCCGCGCGCTGCACCTTCGCCAGATACACCTGCAATAACACTCTAGTTTACACTCTAATCATTGTATAACAGGGTCTGGAATTAACTATAAGCTGAATTACGTAACGATTCATTGTGCTTAGAAATTAATCACCTGTCGCCAATTCAAGAGATTGACACCGAATCATGGCACGTTCTTTAGGCGTTTTGTGTGTGTGAACTGTCTACACTGTTGGCCGTGGAGCCTTTACGGCTTCACCGGGGAAGAAGGCGAGCATGCAACAATGGCGCACTATCCGGCTCTTAGTCCCTGTAGCTAAATGGCCTTCCTACAGTGCTTAACGCTCACAGTAAACGAAATAATTTGTGGGAATGGTATTTTACAACTAAAGGTTGGGTACAATAGCCGATGGAGCCCGACGGGAGTGACGTTTGCCGTCGCGCCGATAGGGGTTGCACCGTGTGGCGTCTCCCGTACATTTCAGTACACAACTCCCCAGGCCGCGCCACCGTCGCGCTGCGTCGGCTATGAGGCGAAACCTTAAATGTCATGTCAGAACTAGTCGCTACTGATTGCGACAAAGAATAGAATGAAGCAAACGAATACCACTTGGCTAGGCCCTAAGGCGATACGATAAAGATATTATATCTCACCTGAAATATTATATGGAGCGTCCTATGGCACTTGTTTACTTACCAACTACGATATAGACGAAATTAACTGCAACTAATGGCTAAACATACATTTCCGAGCAGGGATATCATTAAAGATATAATTTTAATTTAAAAAGCCTATTCTGACTGCCTCGTTGACTGCCAGTATGAGTCCGGAGTCTAGAATTGTGCCTGGTATATAACAATAAGCTCGCCTTCTATTACATGGGACCTAACATCGTCGGCGAATAGTGGGTGTACTCAGTACACCTCTGCCACCCCAGCTTTGGGAATATAGGCGTGACGGTGTGTAAAAGCCTATTTAAAAACAAGGTTTTATAGCATGACTGCCTCGTTGGTCTGGTGGCAAAGCGCACCGCTTTGCGTTCACGAGGTCCTGGGTTCAAATCCTAGGTCGGGAAAATGTGGTTTTTCTAAGGAAAAATTCCCAGTATGAGTCCGAAGTCTAGAATTGTGCCCGGTATATAGCAATAAGCTCGCCCTCTATTACATGGGACCTAAAATCTTCGGCGAAAAGTGGGTGTACTCAGTACACCTCTGCCACGCCCGCTAGGGGAATATACGTGACGGTGTGTTAAAGGCCTATTTAAAAACAAGATTTTATAGCAAACACAACAAAATATCTTGCTGAGTTGACGAGTTGTTATGGCTACCTTTCGGCTCTATCATCAGACCTTGGACACCATACGGGTCTAAAGCAATCGTCATGACAAATCTAACGAGCCCAAACACTGAGGTTATATTGAGTAGTCGAGTGATTCCATTAGCCACGTTTCGGCTTCATCATCGGACCCTGCACACTATCTGGTTGTTAAGTACTCATCAATACCAATCTAACAAACCTAAACACGAGGGGGTTAAGTTGTATAGTTCACATGTTCCTATGGCCACCTTCGGACTCCATCATCAGACCAGCTCCATAGTACGGTCAGCAACAAAGTCGATTTACATTCTCTGTTTTTCAAATCGCTTGCACACTTTTATTTCGCATCAAAATCCATCATTTTTGTTGATCTAAATATATTGGAATATATTGCTAATAATTTGGTTTGGATAATTTTAACCTATGTTGGTGAAATAAAGAATATTACCGATTTAAAAAGCTGATATGGTAAGCAACTTATGTTGTTGACTCTACCATATTACTGCATTGTCATTAACTTTACATACGCAGGCCAAACTTTAACGCAAGTGCTTGAATAATAAATCACAAGATTTGAACCGGAAAGACAGACTGACATACGAATAAGTAAAATAAAAGCTTGTAGTAAGTTTCACAAAGAGAAAACTCAGCCGAAAGATGTCCACCGCAGCACAAAGATCTCCCGAGAAATCCTCACTACAAACGACTGGGGAGGCCTTGACCGGTGTCATGAAAGTGACTGAGACATGGTCGCTCACGACGGGCTTCTTATGGCTCATGATCGACCAAATGGCAATGGAGGAGGGCTATGCTCAGAGTTTCCGTACAAGAATGAGTAGGAAACAATTCAAGGACATAACGTCCATAATTGCCAAACTTAAGAATCTCTATTCCGTCTCGGACTTGAACTTATCCGAGATTCTATCAGATATTTCGCGAACGCGTCCAAACGTAGCCGCCGCCGACTACGAACCTAACTCCCCTCCTATAAGCCGCTACCGGCGTCCGCGGCTGGTTGTCCCGATGCCTTTACATCCCTTCTCTCGGATACAGATACCGCACACAGGATCAGACAACGACCTCGCCGGTGAGGTTGAAGAATCACTTGCCCGCCGGCCCGTGCAGAGCACCACGGCGAGACGCCTAGTACATGCCCTCCCCCATAGCGTCTGCCCAAGCCGAGGCCGTTTCTCCTTGACACGCCCATGAGCTAGTTGCCCCCTTGCCCTTCTGGCTCGGGCGTTGTGGTTGCACGTTCGCCCACTTGTCCGGTGAAGCTGTAAAGGCCCTGCGGCCAACAGCGTAGATCATTCACACACACACGCCAAACTTAAGAGTCAAGGGCCAGGTCATGTCGCTCGTAGAACTTTACTGGCGGCCGTTGAGGCCAGAAAGGTTTTTTAGTAGCGACCACGTATTGAAAACTGTGTAGTATGCAAGCCACCCACATGGTGGTACGAAGAATTATGTAAGATCGCGGGTGAAAGTTGGATAAACAACAGCGTAAAAAAACACGTCCTTGATTAAAAATCTCTCTATCTATTTATATCATCACGCCAGGTCCTTTGCGGGGTAGGCAGAGAGTACAGAGTTCCAACAGGTTCTTTCCTTACATACCTCTCTGGCTTCCTCCACTCTCATAGTTCTTCTCATACACGCTCGCCGGTTACGGAGACTCTTGACTTGTCCTTCAGATAAGACACCGTCTATTTGGTCATGGTAAGATAGTCTAGGTCTTCCCCGGTAACTACATCCTTCAACTTTCGTAATGTATATCTGTGTTGTCATTCTTTCTTCTGACATTCTTTTTATATGCCCGAACCAACGGAGCATATTCTTTCTCATCTTTACACCGTGCTATCTACCATACCTTCTCGCTTTCTTACTGCGGCCTAAGATCTAAATCTAGGTCGAAAGTAATTCAGCCGGATATTTTCAGTATCAGTTCGGTGTTCCTGTTCCTGGGTTCATACCCACGACCTCGTGATGCAAACGCGCAACAGATATGTTATTTTCTCACCTTGGAAGCCTCAAACAGCAGTGCGACAAAGAACAGCACGATCCAGGTGAGGGCGAAGGCCCACCGCGAGCTGATCTCCAGTCCCGGGAACAGGAACTCGCCCAGGTCGTACCCAAACCACATCCACATGTGCATCATTTTGGAACATCAATACCTGCGTCAGGTGTGCACCTGTACCAAGAAGAAAGGGTATTTAAAGTATTTATCAAATTATAATTAATTAGGCTTAAGCTCTTAACCAATGGATCAAGCCGTCCGTCGATGTCTAATTGGTCACATCACTATCACTACATATCGTCGTCGTCAAATGAATATCGCATACTTTTTGGAGATTTCTACATTTTGAGTAGTATAACTACTACGGAGTGAATGGTGCGATGGGAAAGCTACTTGGGAGCCGGCACTTAAGCCAAAAGGCGCAGCTGGCCACACATAACGGAGTACTTGTGCCAACGCTGTTATATGGCAGCGAGAGCTGGGTATGTAAGAAGGAGAATGAAAGTAGAATAAATGCGGTCGAAATGCGAGCTCTGCGGAAGATGTGCAGAGTGAAGCTGACCAACCGTATTCGTAACAGCGTAGTATGAAAGCGAGTAGGTATGAAAGATAGTATCGGTGTAAAGATGAGAAAGGGTATGCTCCGTTGGTTCGGGGAAATAGAAAAAACGTCAGAAGAAAGAATGACAAAACAGATACACAACACGAAGGTGGAAGGATGCAAGTACCGGGGAAGACCTAGACTATCTTACCATGACCGAATAGACCGTGTCTTATCTGAACGACAAGTAAGAGTCTCCGTTACCGGCGAGCGTGTAAAGGATGAACTATGAGAGTGGAGGAAGCTAGAGCGGTATGTAAGGCAAGAACCAGTTGGAACTCTGTATCTCTGCCTACCCCGCAAGGAAAAAGCAAATTATTACCTGGATTAACACAAAGGATACTTTTATTATTAATGTAAGGTTTCTGTCTAAAATGAACACGGACAAAGTCGCGAGCAGAAACTAGTTTATTATAATAGCGAACACGGGTCCAGTCAGTCAGTCAGTTTGGCAGACGGCTGGATCCAGTGTTTAAGAGCTTAAAGCGTTTCGTCCACTGGATCGAGTAGTCGCGAGTTCGATACCCGCACGGGACAAATTTTTGTGTGACCCACAAATATTTGTTTCGGTCTGGGTATTTGTGTTATGTAAAATTCATGTTTGGTAAACGCAACCACGGCACAGGAATAATTTTTCGCAGGGCTTTTTAAAGCAGAGGTTTTATTAACTAGATAATGAATCAGGCTTACCCAGGTTTTACCTGCGAATGAGGATAAATAATATTTGTACAAAACTTGACTCAAAGTTTTTTTTTACGGACCGGTTTGTCTGTCTGACAAACAAACCACTTGAGCGGAATGGCACTAATCGTCCCGGGGCAGTAGGTAGAAGATTGCGTGATTTCGCGAAATTAATTTTTATTTTCGTGTTGATTTGATTTCGAAAATGCACCACAATGTTTGCTTCATACACACCTAATATTTTAGAACTCGTTAACTTCTGTATGAAAGAATTTTCCCCGCGCCTTTAAAAAATGCACAGTCAATTCAAAACACACTCACATACTACCACTAATTCATTAACCACAAACTATTTTAGCATTTCAGTGCTCCATAGAGTCGATAACGCACGCGCGAGCCCAAAAACACTCTAATTTCGTAACAATCAAAAGCGTGACATTACATTTAACCAACACGAACACGATAATCGCGAATTATTGAAATTAGAACTGCATCGTTCACATTTCATTTCCAATCGGTGACTGTTATCTCACAATAAACAATATATTACACTATACAATGCAGTATCAAACTGACTAAAGTACTGGGCAGTGGGCAGTGTTTTGTTCTCTATCTCGGCAAGTCTAAATGTGTGCAGTTAGGTCTCGCTTACATTGGAGCTGCTCAATTCTAGTAGGCACGTGAGCAACCACGGACTAATGAGCTTAGCCACTGCCGTATTCAATACTTTTGCAGCCACTTCAAAAGTTGGTAGAGAGGTGGCCATTTTATGATCTTTTGAGTGACAAGAGAGGGTTATAATATTCTTCATTGGTTAGTAGGACACTGTATTCCAGTTTCCATCACTAGCACTGGCCTTCTATGTCGACAAATACTGCACTACTTATCTGTGTACTGATCAGACCTGGGTAGGTCGATGAATTCCTTTCCACGGCCGGTGCAATGAATTACGACGCGATATCAAGTGTATTCCCTTCCCATAGCGACTGCCCAAACCGAGGCCGTTCCTACTTGAGGAGACCTTTTGCAATTTGAGGTAAATTACTATTCCTATTTGCTATCTGAGTTAAATTTAATATTTTTTACATACTACAATTTCACTGAATGTAATGGCAAGCGCCGTCATCTTCGACGGTTTCTGGGAAGGGGAGGGTAATCATAGAATGAGTCAGTAGTTATATTAATATGTCGGGATAGCTTAACTGTAAACACGCCCTAACAATGTTATTGTAAACACTCTTTAGAACAATGGTCGTACCATTAAAACATATCGCCTAAATTATTTTTCGTCAAACTGAGCATTGTGATTAGGTGGTCGGTAATACGACCATATTCACGGTAGGGGAAGGACAAAGAAACATTATGTATGGCAGAATAACACGGAACGACGGGTTATGAAGATGTAAACGCCATCTAGGACTCGCAAAAACTCGAAAACGGCCTGACCGATTTAATTTTTTTTTGTATTGTTCGACTCATAACTGGTGTGGTTTAGGAAGAAAGAAAATTAGAAAAAACCCAAATGAACAACCGAAAAATCGATAGAATCGTAATTAGTAATTTATATGAAAGACAGATACGATCAATTAAATTGTAGGTCATACCAAGTCACCGGGTCATCTAGTCTGAGATATAAATAAGTAGAGAAATAAATTACTTATTATTGTGGAAAATCGGTGGAAGGTGCACTCGCTACTACGACCTTATAAATCTTATTGTATTTGGGAGTAGATATGGCAAAAGTGTCTCACTGTTCAGCTTCAATCGTTTGTATCTTAAACAGTGCAAAGATTCGAATCCCAATATGTCTCATTTGGAACATTTCAATTAGCTAAATTTAAGCATAGTCGGCCCAGCGACCGACATCGCTTCGCGTATTCGTTCGTTCTGTGAGACGGCATGTTTAAGTAACGTACGATCGTGATACACTCGACACACTCGAATAATCTCAAGAAATAATGTGCTAATTTGTTTGTGATAATATGACCTACATAACATTTTGATTTATGACTGCCAGCGAATGTCGTCCATATTACGGATATTTCCAATTTAATCATTTGACGGACATATGGACAACAAAGTGATCCTATATGGGTTCCGTTTATACTGATTGAAGAACGGGCAAAAAAGGAAAGAAATTTCAAATTATTGTTCATCTTCAACAATAAATCATAGATATTCTATTAATTCAGATACCATTCTAAGATAATTCCAACACATTAAATTGACTTCAATTGATTCCCAGCATGCTGCTAACATGTTGGGAGTTAGAATTATGTATAATATAATAAATTCGCCTATACTATACAAAAGCTTTCTCTGATAGGTCAAGGTGAGAAAGAATGAATCATACGCCACCACGCAGATCCAGTGCGGATTAGGGGAGGAGGCAATATATAAACATGATTGTTCCTGATGTATGTATCTTTATTGTCACCCTAACATTGGCTCAGTGTTCCAAATATTGCAATGATAGAACGAACAATGAAATGTTTTGACATTATCTGACTAATAGGTATTATGATTTGAATAGTTATTTTGGCAAACTATACATACTTATGTACTAGAAGTCCAGCATACTGCAGTTCATTTGTAGCATATTTTTAACAGATTATTTAATACTTACAGAAATGTTACACCCTAATAGTTGAACATGAAATACCAATTTATCTACCTATATCTACTATAATATTCTTCTCTGTCTCACTTTCTAATTTATCCATGCCCTGCAAAACTAGCACTTGGGGCCAAACTTTTCTCGCGCAGGACTGAATTTTGTTCTTCTTTAATTCGAGTCTTCTACACGAGAAACAAAATAGTCTTGTCTAGCCGAGCTAGCACGGGCGGTAAGGCTTCCCGGGCGGGGCAGAATTTTGCCGGCCTTTAATCAGAGTTTTCGACACGCGAGTTAAAATAGTCCCGTCTTGTAGAGCTAGCACGGGCGGCAAGGCTTCCCGCGCGGGGCAGCATTTTGTCGGCCTTTAATTCGAGTTTTCTACACGCGAGTCAAAATAGTCTTGTTTTGCAGAGCTAGCACGGGCGGCAAGACATTTATCGCGCAGGCCAGAATTTTGTCGAATTCGTGTTTTGCACATGCTAGACATAACAGTCTTGTCTTGCAGAGCTAGTATAGGCGGCAAGACTTTTGTCGTGGGAAACACACAAGTCAAAATAGTCACTTCCTGCAAACCTAGCACGGGTGACTAGACTTTCCGCCCGGGACGGAATTTTGTCGGCCGTTAATTCGAGTTTTGTACACGTAAGTTAAAATAGTCTTGTCTATAAGTCAATACAGTACAATTTTTAAACTAGTGTCAAAGATTTTGTCACAGCACACCACAGTTGTTCTTGAGATCACCAAGGTTAATCAGCGTTCGACTCGATCGGCCTGAGATGGGTGACGTATGGGTGGTGAGCAGCTGATAGTAGGGAAGTTAGTTTCGCAGTCGGCGGCGGCTACGATTAGCGGATTCCTATGATTGGACACGTTCGCGAAATATCGGGTTTTCGCCTTTTTAATAAAGGCGCGAATACGTTCGAGACCGAGATTGGAATCGAGATTAACGTTCCGTATGAACCACGGAGCTCCGACGGCTTTGCGGACGAAACGGGATTAAACCGTTTGGAGTCTATCGATGTGAAAGCGAGCAGCGTGCCCGAACAACTCACAAGCATACGTCATGATGGGTCGTACACATGTTTTGTAAAGTGGGTCCTTATTACAAGGGATATTTTACTCCGCTTGCAGATCATCGGGTAAAGACGTCCGAGCAAAGGTTGCTCGGTTACAAGCCCGCCTGATGTGCGGTCCGAACGTCATGGTATTAAGGTGACCCCTAGATATTTGATCAGTTTGACCCAGGGAATAGGTAGGTTGAACATGGTCACTTGACCGAGATTACTTTTGGGGTAGCGCAGGGAGGAGCGCAGGGTGGCGCTTCTAGAGAAAAATACCGCAGCACTCTTGTCTTGGTTCACCTCAATACGCCACTACTTCTTGAACCAATCTCCTAGGGTATTGGCGGCTGCCTAAAGGTTTCTGGAATGAAACTCTTATTATCGGAATATCGTTCGTGTAAAGGTTAAATAGGAGGGGGGAGAGAGCTGAGCCTTGTGGGACACCAGCTAGTATGGAGTGGGGGGTATAGCGCGTCATTTCGACGCGATACGGAAAGGCGCGTATCGACAGGAAGTCTCGTAAGATGAGCACGAGTCTGTCCGGCACACCCATTTGGTAAAGCTTGTAGATCAAGCCGTTGTGCCAGACTTTGTCGAACGCCTTCGCAAAAAAAAAAGGGCACACGTGTAGACGGGTTTGGGTTTCTTGGGGGCCAGTGAGGATGTACTCCGTGATGCGATGCACTTAATGGACGCAAGAGTGATGACTCGAAAACCTAACTTCTCATTGATGAGAATACTCTTGGAAGATACAAAGTCTTTAAGCCGTGTCAGAAACAAGCGCTCGTAGATCTTTGGCAGGGAATTGAGAAGACTGATGGGACGGTAGCTTGTGGGGCGGTCACGAGATTTACCGGGCTTGGGGATGCCTATGATGTCGGCCTCCTTCCACGTTGTGGGAAAGGTGCAGTTCGTCATGGCGGCGTTAAGGATGCTCACTAAGAGGATGATGTGCAGGAGAGGGAGAATGTGCAGGCGTGCAAGCATTTGAGTACGCGATTAGAAATGCCTTCTCGCCGTTTTATCCTATTAATCAGGTCCTCGACCTTAGTCTGGGATATAGGCGGTAAGGAATCGGTGGGAGGAAGGGACGCCCTGCGCTCGACTACCCTGTCGATTAAATTGGCATGAACCAGGTCAACGAGAAATTTTTCGTCGTCGTCGAAGGCTGGGGTTAAGCCTGAGGGGCAGGTCAGCAGGTGCTTAATATGAATGAGAAGAAGCTGTTCTTGATGAAATACAAGTACAAACGACAAAATGTGATACAAATGTCACGGATATGCGGCAGATGCAAAGAACTAAGTGATGTGCAACATTAAGACAATTTACAAAATCACTTAAAACAAATACTTTAACAAAAATGGGTGTCTGTCCATGTCTGTGAGCTATGATTATTTTTTGTAAGAAAAAACGTTTCAAAACCAGCTATTTATAAAATTTATTGATTGTGCAAAATCTGTACCAGTTGCTTTTTGTTATGGCTTTTTTATCGTTTCTCCATACTAAAGGGTATTCTGGTGTTGTGGGTCCATTTATACACAATTTCTAGTATTCCATACATTTTGTTTAGAGGTAATATTTTTTTTTCATGAAACAGCTGTTTTTTTTTCACTTATTGTAAGAAATTTCATAACAAATGTTATTTCTCATGGCGTTCAGAAATATATTACCAATAACCTAGTACCTTAGTTTATGAAATTCAGGAACAAATGTATTAATTTGGATACCTACTCATCATTATTCAAAATTGAAATAAACCTTGATGAATTGATTTTAAGAAATGTATATACATAAATACAAAACAATAGCATGTATGTATAGTCAGCTGCAATAAGATTTAAACACTTTCCAAAGTTCAAAGTTGGTTTTTAAGGTAAATATTGATTAATGCCTTTTAGTGCCCAGTAGTGGAAGGATGTAGGTACCAGGGAAAACCGAGACTATCTTACCATGACCAAATAGACAGTCTTATCTGAAGGACAAGTCAATAGTCTCTGTAACCGGTGAGTATGTATGAGACGAACTATGAGTGGAGGAAGCCAGAGAGTTATGTAAGGAAAGAACCTGTTGGAACTCTGTACTCTCAGCCTACCCTACAAGGGCCAGACCCTGTGATGATATGGATAGATAGATAGTATCAAAAATATTATTACATATATATATATATATATGTGTCGGCGTGGTTATTATCTGTGGCAAATAGTCAGCGCTACGGCCGCGTGCTGACGGAACGTGAGAGCCAACGGGATTTTGAATTAGGAAGATGAAGAGAACATAGAGAATGATGCGATGACGACGTGTCAAAATGGTCATCCTGCCCTTTTGATAATTAAATGGTTGATAAGTTATGTGATTAAATAACTGATGGGCAATTATTGTGTTTAGCTGTTTGGAAACCTAACCTCGCGCATGTCTGAGTCTAAAGATTGAGCTCTTGTGCTAGTTGGTTTGGCCATCTGACGACATATATATATATATATATGGTATCACATATATTACTATCTATCTATATCATCACACCAGATCCAGCAGGTTCATTTCTTACATACCTTGCTGGTTACGGAGACCCTTGACTTTTAATAGTACATAGACCCTACCAATATTTACATATTTTGATCACTATTTACCCTAAAAATCATATTTAAACTATGCAGAGTGTTTCTATCTTATTGCAGCGGACTGTACCTACTTTGATTACAGGCTTATAAATTAGATTTTTGATAACATGTGTTTTAGACTGATAAGAGTTTTCATGACTGAAAATATAACAATAGTATACACAATTACCACATAATTCTCTCTTTAAAAGGAAATTATACAGTAATTTATTTACGTAATGTATAGAAAGTTCGTTTTTATACACTGTAGAATACTAATGATAGGTATGCCAAAATTCAATTCGAGAGTCTACAAAGATTACAAAACTTACCTTAAAATTCTTGGCAGGGCCGAATCTAGGGCTCGAAGATTAAAGTTCCTATCATACGTACATTTGTTTACCAACTATCCCCGCGATACCCCACTTCACCAACATCGTTATCACTAAATTATTGATAAATTATATAGTAAATACATTTTAGTTATTCCTGATAACACTGATTTGAATTGCTTTTATTATACCGGATTTTTTAAATAATATTAGGCGTAGTAACCAAGTATATAACATGAGTTCTTAAGCCTTGAAACATACAGAAAGTCTCTTTTTCGTTTCGTATTATAGTGCGAAAATAACTAACTGAGTGCTCGACGATCGCTTTCAACTAATTATCTCTGTGCAAATAATCAACGAAAACGAAAATGTCAAATTGACAATTAACGAAAGGGTATAATCGACTATCGCTCGACTAAAATAATTTTATATTAATAGTGTCGATTTGAAACTCTCAAGTCTGGTCTCTTTCTTTTTATGTGTACATTTAGGACATGAGAGCAAATGGAACAATTAACCTTGGATCAATTATTATGTGAGTGTGTAAATATGATGCCAATGTATACGTAGCAAATGTAGTGTTCAACGTAGTGTATGTTGGACTATATGATTAACGCATCTACCCATGCGAATCCGTTAGCCGCCGCCGACTACGATCCTCTCCCCCGACCCCTGCCGCCACCGCCGGCCGCGACATGTTCTCACCGATCCCCTCGATGCTTTGTCGTCGGCGCCTCTTCAAGGCGCCCTCGAGTATGTCGCCCCTTGCCCTTCTGGCTCGAGCGTAGTGGTTACACGCTCGCCCTGAAGTCCGGTGAAGCTGTAAAGGTCTCGCAGCCAACAGCGTACATCACTCACACACATATATCATTAAAAGTAACTATATAATATATCGTATAGTTTTATGTAGAACAGATAAGAATGATATAGATTTTTAGTTAAATTTATGAAATATATTTTCCATCAACATTATTCGATTAAATTCTTTAAGAAGAGAGAGTTAAATAGATGCAAGTAATTATTATATTGTAGTGTCGCAAATCGAAAGACTAGATATATATTTATAATTGTAGAATACCTTATTTACTAGTCTATAGAACTTCATAACCTTATGTAAAAAAAATACATACTAGTACAGTTAATTTTGTAAGTTTTCAATTCAAAACCCAAATACTGCAAAATAAAGTTAGAATAAAATTCGCAAGACTTTTTCTCGCCCGTTGATTTATTTGACTAGTGACACATAGGAGCCGCAGTGTGATAAATCGACTACAAGTATCAATGCTTCATCTCTAATTTTCTTATATTTACAAAGAATGTTGTATTTTTTGATGAAAGTGATATTTTTGCATTAAAATCTATGAGTCTTTATTATCGCGTAGAAAATGTATATGGTCCTTATTTTAGGTATTCTTGTTATATTTGGAAAAAAAGTACTTCAAATACACAACATTTATAAATAATCATATTGTATTTAACGTACTTATTTAATTTTATTAACGATCTCCACTAATGAACCTGGATTGTCATCTTGATGTCATTAGTTGTCATTTTAGTTCTTATTTAACGTCAGTTCCAACCAAAGTCAGTTCCCTGCTGAAAAACAAAAGCAGGAGATATTCCCTTTTATTTGGATTTTGTTTGAACTTTTGGATGAATGGAAATGAACACTCTGAGATCTAAGAAGAAGCCCAATAAGATAGAGGAAATGACAAAAGAACAAATACGGCAAGCCATATTGAAGAAACGTGAATGCAACACGAAAGCCCAAAGAATCGTCGAGAGCCTATTAGAACGTGGTGTTACAGAAGAGTTCTTACTTCAGTGCCTCCCAGACATCAATCAGACGCATTTCGACGACATTATTGAAGAGCGGTCTATCGTCTACTTATGTGGGTATCCAACATGTCCAAAAACACTTTCAGTAAGAAATATACCCAAACAAAAATATAGAATATCTTTAAAAACTAATAAAGTTTACGATATAACGGCTAGGAAAAGCTTTTGTAGCAATGCGTGTTATAATGCCGCTATGCATGTGAAAAAACAGTTGTTAACTAGCCCATTATGGTTTAGGGAATATGAGGTAATACCAAGTTTTCATTTGTTAAAATTAGATACAATTGGAAGCATGGGGGAGGAGGTAGATGTATCATTAGTGAATAGGGTTAAGTTAACAGAGAGGAAATCCTTCACATCCATTAATGATTTTGCTCATGCTAGCCTGAAAGAGATGACCAATGATGCTGATGACAATGATAATACTAAACAGGATAAAATTGATAAAGAAACAGAGAACTCTGGAAAAAACAATGAATCAAAAGTTGTTGAAGCAATAGAAAGTATAACAGCTGATATAGGAATACAGTGTAATGTTAAAGAAAATAATGAAAACATTCATAATAAAGTTGATGAAAGTAAAGAATTAATTTATGAATATACTGAAAGAACAATTCACATAGAAAATTCTAAAACAAATACAGATGAAGCTAGAATTAAAAAATCTGCTCCAAATCCATTAAACATTGTTGGTGAAATAGTTGAAAAACCCGAAAGAAAGATTGATCCTATCCTTACCACAAAACTTTCAAATGATACTGAAAAACAAATAAGACCTAAAAAGCTGCCACACAAAAAGCAACCTTTAGTTACAGCATTAACTATCGAAGTTGAGAAATGCATGGCTGAATGGTTCACTCTGGATACTATGCTTTTATTATTTGGTGAAGAAAAGGTTAGAGAAATGGTTGCTGATAAAGGAGACTTCATAAAGGAGTACTTGAACAATTACGCGAAAGGTATTTTCTATAGTTCGAATGTGTATGATCAATATCAAGCTTTATGTAAAAAGCTTAATATGCTAGAATTGGAAGACCGAAAGCTGGACAGTGAGACGTTAAAACGGGAAACAAAACCATTGCCAGACTACAGAATATTGCAAGAAGAGAGTAAAAAATTGCAACTTAAAGTGAAAGCCTTCTTCTCTGGTGAAACAGGAACACTAGAACCTGATATTAGCGTAGAAGAAAATAAACCAGCAGATGATGATAATGTAACAAATTTGCCGCTGGTTGATAAGAATTCACAGAATGCACTACGCAGAAGAATAGTCTGTCAGCATTTAAATAAAGTTTTACCAGATCTACTCCGGTCTTTAGGGCTGCTGAGCCTTACAATAAGTTCCGATGTCCGTCTCTTAATCAATACATTTAAATTAAAATCAAATAATATAATGTTTAAGCCAATACAATGGACATTGATTGCCATAATTGTGATTAAATTACTGTCTTTAAGAGATAAAAGGCTGGAGTATTTGTTGGAGCAACAAACTGCGTATGAACATATGCAATTGTTGCTCTTGAGTTTTAAGCAAGATGGTGGCTATTTAGACCGGTTAGTAAGCTGGTTAACGGATATTGATCGGCTGCTAGATACAAATAATACACAATTAACTGTAGAATAAATTATGCCAATAAGTATTGTAGTTTCTTTAAGCTTGTCTTTTAAAAAATTACATATCTTAATCTGTTACACATTTATAGTTAATATGATTTTCCTTAAAATAGAAAAAACGTATTATAATATTGGATCACTTTCTACTACATTTCTCTGTCTATCTATATTACACGCCAGCTCCCTCGCGGGGTAGGCAGAGAGTATAGAGTTCCAACAGGTTCTTTCGTTACAGATCTCTCTGGCGTCCTCCACTCTCATAGTTCGTCTCATACACGCTCGCCGGTTACGTAGACTCTTGACTTGCCCTTGACAAGAAGTAGCTGCTTTGTAGACACAAGCTGGCCATCGTTTTTGGGGTTCTGGTTTGGGCATGCTCACTGTAATGTCTGCTTGCGGTGGCTGTTTGGCGCGGGTCACCCCCTTACCTTCAATATGGTCGAGGGGAGTGTGCGCTGTTCCAGTAGTCATACTCGTGAACGGGTGCTGCTTGTGGCGACTGGTCCATCTGGAATCCTCTAGACACTCTTTATAAATAACATCATTAGTCTTATATTTCGGTCGTAAGGCATGACACTGGAGCTAGATTGTTAACTATTTAATTATAACACCAACATTGATCCACACTATATAATTTAAAAAAAATAGAAAAAACGATAAGAGAATTAAATAAAAAATGGCACTTATGTTTTTTTGCCGGATCTTCTCAGTGGAGGCCGCGTTCCGTTCCGGTGGTAGATTAGTAGGTAAATTAGATTTAAAATGTGATTTGACTAGTTGTAAGCGCCCCCGCAGGGCTTATACAAAATAAATTATTTGAGATGGAAGTTATTCATGTGTTACCAGTGATGATATATGGATCAGAGACGTGGTCTCTTACAATAGGTCTCATAAAAAAGCTCAGAGTTGCTCAGCGAGCTATGGAGAGAGCTATGCTCGGCGTTTCTCTACGCGATCGAATCAGGAATGAGGAGATTCGTAGAAGAACCAAGGTTACCGACATAGCCCTTAAGATTAGCAAGCTGAAGTGGCAATGGGCGGGCCACATAGCGCGTAGATCGGACGGGCGTTGGGGCAGAAAGATTCTAGAGTGGCGACCACGTATTGGCAAGCGCAGCGTGGGACGACCGCCTGCCAGATGGACCGACGATCTTGTGAAAATCGCAGGAAGTCGTTGGATGCAGGTGGCATCGGACCGGTTACGCTGGAAAGCGATTGGGGAGGCCTATGTTCAACAGTGGACAAGTATGGGCTGAGATGATGATGATGAAAATACAAAGATAGGATATATTACAATCTAAACAATTTATAAATACAGTTGTATGAATAAAATAGTTTAATTGTTTCACTTCTATATTATAATTTAGTTTATCTATCTATATAATCACGGCAGATGCTTTACGGGGTAGGGTAATTTAGTTTATGTATTATAAAATTATTATGATTATATAATTATTATTATATACCGATTTGTTTGTATGTAATCGAACTCTGATACTACTGAACTGATTTTAATAATTCTTTCACCATTAAGCTACATTATCCAGTAGGAAAATACACCAGGTAGTTGGCACTCTTGTCGACCGGATCCGAAGCGGTGAAAAACTACAAGTAGTTTCAACCATTGACGGCCTTAAGGGGTGGCGAGCACGGCATTTTCCCGGGGCCTCGCTCTTGCAGGGGCCTCTCGCAACAACCCAAGTAGAAAATTAGTTATTACCATAAATCGAGAAGTCCGATGGAGTGTTGTGTGAGGCACAGGGAGGTTTCAGGTCTGGAAGAGGATGTTCGGATCAAGTTTTCTCCCTCCGCAACATCGTAGAAAAGCATCTGGCAGTAGGCCGGAAGGTTTTCTGCGGTTTTGTGGACCTGGAGAAGGCGTTTGATAGAGTAGTGCGAAAGAGACTGGGACATTTTGCCAGAGTATGGTATAAACGGCACCCTGTTGCGAGCCGTCCAGTCCACCTACGTGGACAGCAAGGCATGCGTACGGGTGGGTGGTAACATGTCACCTTGGTTTGACGTTAAAATCGGTGTCAAGCAGGGTTGCGTGTTGTCCGCTAGACTGTTTATAGTGTATCTGGATAAAAGTCTTCAAAGACTGTGTGCGATGACTGAAGGGGTAAAAATGGGTGATCTAGTGATAAACCCCCTATTGTATTGGTAACGATGTGCTGGAGCAAGTGAATGAGTTTGTATATCTTGGATGCGCCTTCAGTAAGGATGAGAAATACACTGCTGATATAGAGAGAAGAGTGAATGCAGGTAATAGAGTGAATGGTGCGATGGGAAGGCTACTTGGGAGCCGGCACTTAAGCCAAAAGGCGCAGCTGGCCATGCATAACGGAGTGCTTGTCCCAACGCTGTTATATGGCAGTGAGAGTTGGGTATGTAAGAAGGAGAACGAAAGCAGGATAAATGCGGTCGAAATGCGATCTCTGCGGAAGATGTGCGGAGTCACGCTGACCGACCGTATTCGCAACAGCGTAGTAAGAAAGCGAGTAGGTATGAAAGATAGTATCGGTGTAAAGATGAGAAAGGGTATGCTCCGTTGGTTCGGCCATATAGAAAGGATGCCAGAAGAAAGAATGACAAAACAGATATACAATGCGAAAGTGGAAGGATGTAGGTGCCGGGGAAGACCTAGACTATCTTACCATGACCAAATAGACCGTGTCTTATCTGAAGGGCAAGTCAAGAGTCTCCGTAACCGGCGAGTGTGTATGAGACGAACTATGAGAGTGGAGGAAGCCAGAGAGGTATGTAAGGAAAGAACCTGTTGGAACTCTGTACTCTCTGCCTACCCCGCGAGGGAGCTGGCGTGATGATATAGATAGATAGACCATAAATCTATATCATCACCTGATTCCATGGCGGTTAGGCAGAGAGTAAAGAATTCTAACAGGTTCTTCGTTCTTCCTTACTGCTTACAGATCTCTGGCTCCCTTCACTCACGTAGTTCGTCTCATACACGCTCGCAGGTTATGGGAAGTTCGAGTTGGCCTTCAGATCATCATCATCTCAGCCTATACTTGTCCACTGTTGAACATAGGCCTCCCCAATCGCTTTCCAGCGTAACCGGTCCGATGCCACCTGCATCCAACGACTTCCTGCGATTTTCACAAGATCGTCGGTCCATCTGGCAGGCGGTCGTCCCACGCTGCGCTTGCCAATACGTGGTCGCCACTCTAGAATCTTTCTGCCCCAACGCCCGTCCGATCTACGCGCTATGTGGCCCACCCATTGCCACTTCAGCTTGCTAATCTTAAGGGCTATGTCGGTAACCTTGGTTCTTCTACGAATCTCCTCATTCCTGATTCGATCGCGTAGAGAAACGCCGAGCATAGCTCTCTCCATAGCTCGCTGAGCAACTCTGAGCTTTTTTATGAGACCTATTGTAAGAGACCACGTCTCTGATCCATATATCATCACTGGTAACACACATTGACTGAAAACTTTAGTCTTAAGGCACTGAGGTATTTTGGATGAGAAGATATGATACTTAGGTGAAATAAGAATATTATTATTATATTGAATAATTCACATACTTTGCACAAAGGACAGATGCCTCGCACTTATGAGGTCGTCTATTATAGTAATCACGTCATGTTTTTTAGCAACTTTTAACCCCAGGTAATACTTGTTGAGGTTTTAGAGTACCCCCCACAACTAGGGAAATTTAGTATTTTTTTCGGAACTCTCTTCCCCCCTTTCGAGCCTCACGTGATTATTGGACGTTCCATATTTGTGTCGCCCGTAAGCCTTGCAATGAATACGGCCGCCACTGGGTACTACATAATAGAATTTCAACATTTCAAAATTTAAGAAGTCTCGTAATGGTCCTTAGTGCCCTGTGGCCGCATAATACCGTAATACCACACTTCGGAATCAGAACAATGGAAGGCATGGTCGCAGGATTCAGAAATGGGCCAATTCTAAAAATGGATATTTCTATAAAAATTATACAACTGGTCAATTAGTCAATTCTTGCTTTGCTGCAATTCATAACTGTCTAATGTTAATATAGCTAATAAAGATTATAAGATTTATAAGTTACTATTACAATTTTAATATCAATCGACGGACATCGAATATTTGTTCATATATTATGAATTAACGACACAATCGAGCATCGTTCTCAAAAATTGAGTTTGACGAATACATCGTAACGTGTCATATCATCGTATGCTATTTGACTATATTAGATAAATGTGAATCATGTATCGTTACAATACAAAATCATGTATCGAAACCATATCGCGATGTAAATCTATTGTAGTGACATCTAGCGAAGAAACATTAAACTTAAGGCTTCTATCTGTAAGGCTCCTGCTCCACTCTATTTTCTTTTTAAATGAGCCGCCAAAAATAACGCGTTAAACGAGTATCTATATTATTACTGCTGCCCGAGTTATCACTTATGCTTTAACGCCACTAATAATGTCATGACATATTGGCTACATCGACGTAATACTAATGTCTTAAATGCAGCCTCGGATCTACGATTTTTACGAACCGGGGCAGCAACTTGATAGTGGAGCCCCTCTCTCCAGCGTTTGAGATAAATTACTTAAAAAATCTCGCAAATATATAATGGTTGGCATTTGTAGTGAATGGGATAATAAGAACGCCTATGCTAGGCGCTTCGTGGAGCAAGTGTTTTATTTTTAATCATATTATATTATGATTTAAGCGCCCCCTGAAACTGCCGCCCGGGGTGGGTGCCCCGGATTGTTAGAAAAACTACACTTGCCCGACCTAGGATTGGAACCCAGGACCTCGTGCTCACAATCCTTCAGGTCCAAAAAGTTGAATTTGCAAAATGTTGAATTTGCATTATGTTGAATTCCCAATATGTTGAATCTCAAAATGTTGAATTCCCAAAATGTTGAGTCCAAAAACGTTGACTTCTCACCATGTTGAACAAACAATTCTCACAATGTTGAACTTATCAAAATGTTTAATATCAAAATGTTGAATTCCCAATATGTTGAATCCCAAAATGTTGAATTCATATTCGTAACGTTGACGTTCTTGTAGTAGATCCTAATGCTTTTTAACTAGCTGAGTTCTTAGATTTACGCGGATATTACACCTAAAATAAAACTATTTTTTTCGGATTTTATCGCGGTTTATTTTTGATTTTTACTTCCCGACGTTTCGAGTGCTTTGCAGCACCTATGTTCACGGGAGGGACTGAGGTGTTAGACGTCCAAAAGGCATAGTTATTCCGGGGTACCCCCAAACTTCTTAATTATTTTTGTTAATCCGATCTACGCAGAATGAGCTCACGGTGTCTTGAGGTCTTGCAGTGTTATGCTTGGTTTTGGATTTGATTATATTAATTACCGGGGTCGATAAAAGCACCCAGTCATCTTCTGTATTGAAATTAGGATGTTTTTTAATTTCAATAGCCTCACGAACCATCCTTGGTAGGAATCGGTGTTCTTTCACAAGGGTTTGTGGTCTATCAAATCTGATGTTATGGCGGGTGCGGTCAAGGACTTGTTCACAGACTGCAGACTTTTTTGTGCGACGGTGTTTTAGGTCAGCGTCGGGAAACGTCGGGGACTTAAAAATCAAAAATAAACCGCAATAAAATCCGAAAAAAAATAGTTTTATTTCATGTTTTTTAACTGACTTCAAAAAGGGGGAGGATTTGTGTTCGTATGTATGTATGCTTTTTTTAAGTATGTTCGCCGATATTTCCGTCAATTGTGGACCGATTTTGATGATTCTTTTTGCATTGGGTTCAATATAGCTTCAAGGTGGTTCCTTTTCAACTTAATTTTAATCCAATAAACCATTTTAATCATCGGTATTGGATCTTGGACTTTGAAGTTAAACGAGGGAACTCCTTAACGACAAGTAACTAGAATCTGTAGATGGAGTTAATATAAGTATTGTGGTGATCCTATAGGTACCATACTATAGAACTAACCAGAATATTAAGACTTAAAAAATAAGGAGGTTTACAATTCGTCTGTTTTTTTATGACGTCTATATTTATTAACTGACTGATAATTCTTTTTGCTTGGATATAGCTTCGAGGTGGACTCATTTTGTTGAAATCGGTATTGAAGCTTGGACTTTGAAGGTTTAAGGAACGGCAAACAGGACGAATGTATAGATTCCGTTATTATGGGTATTACATCAGTCCTGTATGTGCCTTAGAACTAAGCAGAATAGTAATAATTCACTCATCACTTAAAATTGTAAAATAAATAACTTAAAAAAAAAGAAAAACTAACTTCAAAAAGCAAAAATTATAATTATATTATTATAATATATACATAAACATATTCATATATTACATAAACATATATTATAATTATATAATTACAAGATATACATAAACATAAATAATATTAATATTTGTATCGTAAGTACTAGATATATGTATTAAAATACAGTATTTATTTTATATTATTGTTATTTTCTCTAGACGTTATATTGTATAACTGCCCTCTTATTCTTCTCGTCATCTCACATCACTCAAAGGTTCGCTGGGAGATAACTCATATTTGAGTTAAGCTCGCCTTTTTGTATACTGCCTAAATGTAAACTTTTTTTTCACTTCCAACTGTATACAACAAAAGAATAAATAAATAAATTAAAAAAAAAAAATCGGGGTATAGTCACAATCAAAAGTTTTTTTATTCATGTAGAATTAGGCACTCATAAATAGTCAAAAAGAGAAAATTATTCATTACTTAAGACTCTATTAACCGTTCGGAAAGTCATTCCTATGGAGAAGAAGGGCAAGAAACGCCACAATCATTTAAAAAAAAAATGAGATTTTTACAATTCTTTTTCTATACATTGCATTCATGGAGTATGGGAGAACAATGCAGAATGAGATAAATAGATGTGCTTAAGTATAGTCTATTCCAATCAAACTTTAAAACTTTGCAAGCCAACCATCAGCATATTTAGATGTTTAGTTTTTATTGAAATGTATAACAAGTGACGGCGACAGTATTTCCTAAGACATCGACATAAAAATGCTGTTAGCAAGAAGTTTTAACTATTTTTTTTTTTAAGTTTTATTGAAATAAACTGAAATAATGCACGATTTTGTTCCAAATCACTGTCGCCGCTTTGCCATACATGCACAGTTTGAAAAAGCTAGACATATATATTCTATTCCAATCAAACATTTAATACTTTTTCACTTAACATAAAAATGTAGATTTCTGTCTAATAGCATTTTAATTTCGATGTCTTCGGAAATACTGCCGCCCAAATATTACACTTGTTATAGATTGCAATTACAACTTTCTAAAAATGGTGATGGTTTGTTTTAAAGTTGATTGGAATAGACTTTACTCACATTATTGCTGTAATCCAATAAACCAGTAGAGTCATGCGAATTATTTTCAGATTTCTTTAGCTCTGTATATGAGAAATGTCCTTTCTAAAAAGCTTTCCGATCTTGATTCACTTCCTCTGAGAATACTCTTACTATATCAGACATTTCCTTATTGCAAAGTACTATCACTGAACATCTAAAATCATTAGACGTCACCAAGGGACCAGGGCCAGATGGCATACCGCCTCTTTTTCTTAAATTTACTGCTGATACCATTAGTACCCCGCTATTTTACTTATTCAATCGTAGTCTAGGTGAAGGATACGTACCTCAGATCTGGAAGTCGGCTTACATCACTCCCGTATTTAAGAATGGTGTGAAGAATGACGTCTTTAACTACCGCCCTATATCATTGCTGTCCACCTTGTCAAAAGTCCTAGAAAGACTAATACATAATGCAATCTATCCGAGCTTACATAATATTATTATACCACATGCACGGTTTTGTTAAAAATCGCTCTACAGTCAGTAATTTAGTAATATACGCCAACTTTTTGTTTGAAAACATGGACAAACGCTTTCAAATAGATTCAGTTTATACGGATTTCCGCAAAGCTTTTGATAAGGTGGATCACGAGATTCTTTTACGAAAGTTAGCATATAATAGTATACGAGGGAACTTATTACGCTGGTTTTCCCCCTATGTTAGAAATAGAACACAGAGGGTTATCTTAAAGGGTTACTCTTCCTGTGAAAATTGCGTGACGTCGGGTGTACCGCACGGCTCCATTCTGGGTCCCCTCCTTACATACACAATTTCTTCTCTATGCAGATGATCTTAAAATTTACTATACCGTTAGAACTATAGATGATTGTTATAAATTCCAACAGGATTTAGATCGCCTGTCAATATATTGTCAAGCAAATAAACTACAGTTAAGTATTCCAAAATGTAAGTCCATAACTTTTTCAAAGAAAAAGAGTAACATTAAATTCACCTATTCTCTCTGCGATTCTCCCCTAGAACATGTAGCACTTATTAAAGATCTCGGCATAACCTTTGATACTAAACTCCACTTTGATACTCATGTTGCCAACATAATAAGTAAAGCATTTAAATTATATGGATTTGTCATGCGAACCTGTAAGCCATTAAAGAAGTCTAGTACTTATTTGTTACTTTTTAAAGCACTTATAAGGCCACAAGTCAGAGTATCTGGAATCCGTATTCGACCGACCAACTAGAAACCGAAAAGTAAATACTTTCGATCAGTCAATTTTAAATTAACACACTCCCAAACTTCGTATCGTAATATTTTAAATAAGTACTCTTTACCTAATTTAAGTAATAGACGCTTACTTTTAAATTTTACCTTTCTCTATAAAATCTGTAGAAACTATATTGACTGCAACCAACTTACTAATCTAATTTATTTACGCATTCGTAGCCGTTCTTAGCGAATTCGAGACACTTATGCACACCGTCTATTTGTCCCTAAGCCTTGTAAAACAAACGCCGGAGAACGCGCTCCTCTACATCATATTATGAAATTGTATAATGATAACTTCTCAAACGTAGATTTGTTTGCTATGTCTTTGCACAAATTTAAAAAAAACTAATAGATAGGATAGGATCTAACTAGACTACTGCTTCTTCTATCCCTAGGGCCGTTATTATAAAATAACTAGATTAATTGTCCTTATTCCTACTGTACAGGACGACGTCTGCATGATTTGTATAAATAGATTAAGTTACTGTAGTACATTATGTAATTTAAGTTAGAAATAAGATAATGTCATAGAATCCTAGCGCATAAACACTAGTATACAATTAGAAGAGTGTAACCCTGAAAGGGATAGGAATAATTGAAGAGTGTAACCCTGAAAGGGATAGGAATAGTAAGAAGAGTGTAACCCCAGAAAGGGACAGGAATAATTGTATCATGATGGATTTATTTGATTAATAAACTCGATGCAAAGCCCACTAGTTGTGACACACCAAAATAGTATTTAAGAGCGCGAAACATCGCGCCATGCACGTTCGAGCGACTGGGCAACAAGAATATAGGAAGAAACTCTGCGCGAAGAGGGTCACAACTGGTGGGTGGATCACTGTTTCAAGATTATTCGGCTTTTATTTGAATTCTCCTTCACGACAGGGCGCACGACGTACTATTCATCCTGTTCACCTACTATTGTACACGCCAACTGATATTAATTTACTCCCACGCACCTATACGATGTCGATGTCTTAGGAAATACTGTCGCCGTCACTTGTTATACATTTCAATAAAAACTAAACATCTAAATATGCTGATGGTTGGCTTGCAAAGTTTTAAAGTTTGATTGGAATAGACTATACTTAAGCACATCTATTTATCTCATTCTGCATTGTTCTCCCATACTCCATGAATGCAATGTATAGAAAAAGAATTGTAAAAATCTAATTTTTTTTAAAAATGATTGTGGCGTTTCTTGCCCTTCTTCTCCATAGGAATGACTTTCCGAACGGGTAATAGAGTCTTAAGTAATGAATAATTTTCTCTTTTTGACTATTTATGAGTGCCTAATTCTACATGAATAAAAAAACTTTTGATTGTGACTATACCCCGATTTTATTTTTTTTAATTTATTTATTTATTCTTTTGTTGTATACAGTTGGAAGTGAAAAAAAAGTTTACATTTAGGCAGTATACAAAAAGGCGAGCTTAACTCAAATATGAGTTATCTCCCAGCGAACCTTTGAGTGTTGTGAGATGACGAGAAGAATAAGAGGGCAGTTATACAATATAACGTCTAGAGAAAATAACAATAATATAAAATAAATACTGTATTTTAATACATATATCTAGTACTTACGATACAAATATTAATATTATTTATGTTTATGTATATATTATAATTATATAATTATAATATATGTTTATGTAATATATGAATATGTTTATGTATATATTATAATTATAATATATACATAAACATAAATATCTAAATGCAATCAAAATAGGAAAGGTTCTTTGATTCTTCTTCTGAAAACATCCAGAGAAGAGCTTGCACGAATGGAATGTGGAAATAAGTTCCATAGACGCACAGCACGCACAGTGAAGGACCCGTCGTATCGACTGGAAGAATGAAGAGGGGTACGAAGAAGGAGAGATGTAGCTGTACGGCAGGGTTTGTCCCTTGGAATCAGGAAGTCAAAACGCTCTCGGAGGTAAACTGGAGATTTAGGATTATGTAGAATGGAATAGAGAAGAGAGAGAATGTGCAAGTCCCGTCGCAGACGGATAGGTAGCCATTTCAGTTTCAATCGCAATTCTGATATAAATTTACGTAAACCGAAAATGAAACGAATACATTAATTCTGTAGACGTTCGAGCTTATTGACCAGTTCTTCAGTAGCATCTAGGAAACAAACATCACCATAGTCTAAAAGTGGAAGAAGGAGAGACTGAGCAAGACTAATTTTAGTTTGATAAGGCAAAAAGTTTTGCAGACGCTTGAGAGATTAAAAAGTGCCGTAGACCTTTTTGCTTACTTCCGCTATGTGAGAGCTTCAGGCAAGATTGGAGTCTATAAGAACACCTAAATTCTTAACAGTATTACTATAAGGTATACGAACAGAATCAAGGACAACTGAAGGGAGTGTTTTTAGTTATTTATATTAAGGGTGTTAGTACAGGACGACGTCTGCATGATTTGTATAAATAGATTATGTAATAGATTAAGTTACTGTAGTACATTATGTAATTTAAGTTAGAAATAAGATAATGTCATAGAATCTTAGCGCATAAACACTAGTATACAATAAGAAGAGTGTAACCCTCAAAGGGATAGGAATAATTGAAGAGTGTAACCCTGAAAGGGATAGGAATAGTAAGAAGAGTGTAACCCCAGAAAGGGACAGGAATAATTGTATCATGATTGGTTTATTTGATTAATAAACTCGATGCAAAGCCCACTAGTTGTGACACAACAAAATAGTATTTAACAGCGCGAAACATCGCGCCATGCACGTTCGAGCGACTGGGCATTGAAGAATATAGGAAGAAACTCTGCGCGAAGAAGGTCACAACTGGTGGGTGGAGCACTGTTTCAAGATTATTCGGCCTTTATTTGAATTCTCCTTCACGACGCATACTAGCCACAGCAGCAACAGGGCGCACGACGTATTATTCGTCCTGTTCAGTGTTCATGTAGTGTTTATTATTACGATTTCTGTGATCATAGCGAATAAGAGCAGGGTGGTTGTAACTTGCTAATAATCGTAGAATGACTTTGGAGAAGACACGTGGCCAAGGCACGGTACGAGTCCAAGGCCCCGAGTCTGCCATTTTTTACGTGTTTTGAAATTATGACATGCTACAAAACGACTATGGAAAACCATAAGAATTATTGATGTCATAAAAATTGGAAAGCATAGAATGTAATATTAGTAAATTGAAAACTGTTAGAACTAATAATTATGATGTTAATGATCAATCAAAATACCGAGTCTTATCTGAAGGACAAGTCAAAGAGTCTCCGTAACCGGCGAGCTTGTATGAGACGAACTATGAGAGTGGTGGAAGCCAAAAACGTATGTAAGGAAAGAACCTGTTGGAACTCTGTACTCTTTGCCTACCCCGCAGGGGATCTAGCGTGATGATATAGAAAATAACGCGACCGAAGTTGTGGGTACAGCTATACTAGCTTGAAATATAAATTGTGTTCATCTAATTTATTGTCTAGTGGCGAGTAATGCGCGTGACGATTTTAAGGCCCTGGATTCGAAGCCAAACATTGCAGGTTAAATAATAGCTTGTAAAAATAAACACCATCACTACTATATTCCCCAACCGAGGATGGCAGAGGTGTACCGGGTACACCCATATTTCAACGACGATGTTAACTCTCATGTAATATGGGGCGCTCGTAGCGCTGTGCTGCCGTGTTGTTATTACCGATTACCAAGGTTAAGCAGCGTTCTAGTCGGTCGGCCTGAGTTGGGTGACCGTTTGTGGCATTTTCGTATTCGAACGACTCCGTGCTTTGGAAGGCACGTTAAGCCGTTGGTCCCGGCTACCACTTAATGTGGTCGTCGTTGGAGGAGATCGTCCAAGATGGAAGTCTTAAAGGCGACTTGATAAGTGCCAACAGCAGGTGGCCGCAAACCTGCCTCCACCAATCCACACTCGGTCCACCTGGTGGAGTATAACCTAATCTCTCATATTTCGATTTGTGAGAATAGGCATTTATAATATTTATAGATATAGAATAGGCATTTTATATATAATGGTTTCGATTGTTAGATTGTTGCTCAGCGTTTCGACCGCGCGCGTGTTCGATAAGATAATATTAAGATATCGGCTAAGTTATTTAAAGTTTTATGTTAAGTCACTAGTATTTTTATTTACTGATTATACTAAATTATGATATAAAGAAATAAAAGGGACAGCAATTTAGAAGTTAAAGAAACCCAGATTATCGATCCGAAACATAATTTATTACTCAAGTCAAATGGCACACACAATAAAATACAATATATACGGACATCATAGGATCAGATGCCAAGACGGACATAATAACAATATATAACAATAGTCACAACAAAGGAACTAAACTTGCTTATCCGCTCTCGATTAAAAACTGAACTGTTTCTCAAATTACGTGGCCTTTTATACCCATCAGTTTATTTAATAAATAAATAAATAAATTATTTACAATTCTAAAACATCTTATAAAATTATCAAGTTGTCAATACAATCACATATTTAAATAAATTCAATAACAACGGAAGTTTATAAATACTTTTTCTAATTATGTATTGGGTATTTAACCAAAATACATCATAAAGTCTTTAATCAAAAGACTTTAATCAATTTTAAACTTAATATTATGGTATTATCTTAGTAATCAATTCCAGTAAAATATTATATATCTAACGCGCGCGTAACTTTAGTATCAAAGAGTATATAATCACTACGTTTTAACTGATCAACTAAAAATTATCCCCCCCCCCCCCCCGATGCTTTGTCATCCCTTCTTTCCGCTCAGAATACGGGCGACGACGACGACGTAGTAGTAGATCCCTTCCCATAGCCGGCGGTTGACCGGTGCTCTTAGTAGTGCACCCGTCCCCTTACAGCGACTGTCCCAACCGAGGGCGCCTCTTCGAGGCGCCCTCGAGTATGTCGCCTCTTGCCCTTCTGGCTGGCTAGAGCGTAGTGGTTGCACGCTCGCCTTTAAGTCCGGTGAAGCTGTAAAGGCCTTGCGGCCAACAGCGTACACCATTCACACACACACACACACACTAAAAATTATTCCTAACAATTGAAATGTTCCCCCGTATTGATTGTAACCTGCGCGTTGGCAACGCACCGTCGATTTTTATTCGTTCGTGGATTGTTGTTATCCGATTGTACTTTTGTGAGGAGGAATGAATCGACAATCGAATGTGTGTAACTACAATTGTCGATTCATTCATTTGTTAAATTTATAACAATCGCCCATCGCTAATTAACGATACTAGCAATGCCAGCACCGTCGTCAAAAATTCGTTTCTAAATTTAGCGGGTTGCCTGAAAGAGAAGAGCAAAGTTATTGCTGGTAAAATAATAATATGGCAAAATGATGAACGAAACCATATCGCAATGTAAAACTATTGTAGTGACATCTAGCGAAACAAAAATTTAGTGTTTTCTAATATTGACATTAAAGTATTGGGCTGTAAGTTTATATTTCGTTATGTAGGAAAAGCAAATTATACTTTAAACAACTAAAAAAATACGCTTTAATAGCAAACAAACAAACGTGGGGTTATTGACACCAAATGTAAGAAATAGTTCATTAGTAGCTATTTATACTAGTAGAGTTATTATAAATATACACTAAAAAGCACCGTACGCTTTTTCACAATTGAGTTTCACAATTCAATTTGAGTTCAGTTTGCTACTAAAGCATGTATTTTTTAGTTTTTAATATTTTCTCATTTTTTAGTATCAAACAACATCAGAAGTAGTTAGTACATGGCAACATATATGGTATCGCAATCACGGAGTACATTATACATACGGATATAGTCATCAGCTCGGTTCTCGAACTAACGCCATCTGCCGACCGAGTGCATAACTAAATATTGTTATGTATGGAACTATAACTATAATCACTACGCTTGTATACTAAAGCTAACTATTGCCAATAAAAAAAAAGCTAAATATACATTGGTATGTGTAATATATGTGGGTAGTTCGTAAGTTTAGATATTAGAACATGAAAAATGTCTACCCTCTCTCTTGCCAATTAGACGTTGTAACGTACTACTGTGTTTTCATTGTGCTCCGAGAATATATTAAGATTCCCCTGAGATCGACATACATATCAACTGGCGACGAGATATAAACGAAATCTACGTGTGTATCGTTAATAATCGGCGATACTTTTAATAATATACTGTGTATAATGGCCGTGGGAAAGATCGAACAATTCGACATACACAAGGACAAATGGGACTTGTATATTGACCGTTTAGAACAATACTTTGTGGTTAATGATGTAAAGCAATCAGTGAAAGTGGCAACGTTAGTAACGGTGGTCGGTGCCGAAGCATACGAACTTATGGTGAATTTGTGTACACCAGATAAACCGGCAACAAAAACTTTCGAATGCTTAGTGACGCTAATGCGAGGACATTTACAACCACAGCCGAGTCTTCTAGCGGAACGGTTTAAGTTTCGGCAGAGGATCCAACGGGACGGGGAAAGTATAGCTGAGTTTGTATCAGAATTAAAAAAGCTATCGAAACATTGTAGATTCTCAGCGGAAAACCTAACCGAGAATTTGAGAGACCAATTCGTGTGCGGGTTGGTTAACGAGCACATCAGGGAGCGCCTGTTCACCGAGGACGACATACAATTCGATGCGGGATATAAAATAGCCGTGTCGATGGAAGCAGCCGAGGCCAATGCGGCGTCGGTGGAGAACTGTACTCGCGGGAGGGGTAGCAGTACTCCGGCGCAGGAGGTGCATCAGCTGGCGGCGAGAGCGCTGGTGGCGAGGAAGGAGCGCGTCGGGAGTGAGCGAGCGTATCGTCGAGCAGCGGTATCGAGCCACCGTAGCCGGGAGGAGGCCGCGTCGCAGAGAATGTCCGGTGGTACAAGTGGTAAGAGCGGAGCGAGTAGCGAAGCGAAATTTGACATCGACAAGATGAGTTATGGCCCGGAGAGGTGTTCCGTATGTGGGGGCAAGCATCAAAGGCATGATTGCAAATTTAGGAAATACGTGTGCCGGGTTTGCAACAAAGAAGGGCATTTAAAGAGGATGTGTCCTAATATTAAAAGAAATGCCCCACTTTTTAACGTGCTAGACGGCGAACGAAATTACCTAAAAGAGAACAATAGTGACAGTGACGAGGTAAATAACTATGCACTCACATCTAATTATTTAAAAAAGTTTGGACCATACACCATAAATGTAAACATTGAACAAGTTAACTTAGATATGGAGGTAGATACGGGCAGCGCGATATCGTGCATTAGTCATGATTGTTATTTAAAAAAATTTAAGCGATGTGAACTTAAGAAAACAAATTTAATTTTAAGGTATTACACAGGTGAAATAGTCGTACCTGTGGGTAAAATAACGCCTACAGTTAAGTTCGGTAGTCAATGTCGGAATTTAGATTTATACATAATAGATCGAGGGAAAACAAGTTTGATCGGTAGGCAATGGTTACACGAGTTAGGTATCAAGTTTTCGTTAGCTAATTGTCATAATGTAGGTAAGGTAGATATTATATTTGACTTAAAAAAATTTAGTTCCAGATACTGTGAAGTATTCTCCGATGGTTTGGGTAGATACACCGGTGGCAAGGTGGGGTTCCAATTGCGAGAGGGAGCCCGGCCCGTGTTCATGCGAGCGAGACCGCTGGCGTACGCGATGCGTGAGCCGGTGGAGTGCGCGTTGGACCAGCTGGTGCGGGATGGCATCATCACACCTGTTTCTACATCGGACTGGGCGACTCCTATCGTGCCAGTAATGAAGAAAGATGGGTCTATTAGGATATGCGGCGATTTTAAATTGACACTTAACAAATGTCTGGAGGTGGATCGTTTTCCCTTGCCTCGAGTAGAAGATTTACTAGTTAAATTAGAAGGGGGGCAACGTTTTACAAAATTAGATTTATCGCAGGCCTATGCACAACTAGAGTTGGACGACTCTAAGAAATATACAGTCATTAATACGCATAAAGGTTTATTTCGATATAATAGACTAATATATGGACTAGCTTCGAGTCCTGGGATATTTCAACGAAAATTAGAACAACTTTTTTCCGATATGCCTCGGGTAGGTGTATTTCTTGACGATTTAATCATAACGGGGGTGGATGATGAAGATCACATGAGGACACTGCACGAAGTCTTTGGTAGGTTACAGAGGTATGGCCTGAAAATTAGAAAGGATAAATGTACATTTTTCGCCAATGCTGTGACTTATCTAGGGTTTGTGATTAGTTCACAAGGCGTGCATACGGCCCCAGAAAAAGTACAGGCCATCAGAGAAGCACCGGTACCCAAGAATGTCACAGAACTGCGGTCATTTATCGGGTTAGTTATGTACTATGCCAAATTTATTCCACGGATGAGTACGTTGATGTCACCATTATATGACCTTCTTAAAAAAGATGTAAGGTTTGAGTGGAAGACGAGACACGAGGAAGCATTTAATGAGGTGAAGCAACTTTTGGTTTCCAGTGAGGTGTTAGCTCACTACTCGAGTGAGATGCCGTTGGTGTTGACCACGGACGCGAGCAGCGTAGGGGTCGGAGCGGTCATCTCACACCTGACGCCGCACGGCGAGCGGCCCATAGCGTATGCCTCAAGAATATTAAATTCAGCGGAGAAGGCCTACTCACAGATCGAGAGGGAAGCTTTAGCCATCATTTATGGAGTAAGAAAATTCCATCAGTACTTATATGGTAGGAAATTTATATTGAGAACCGATCACAAACCATTGGTATCGATTTTTGGTCACAAAATGGGTATACCAATAATGGCGGCGAGCAGAATGCAGCGCTGGGCGGTTATATTGTCGGGGTATAACTATGACATAGAATACGTAAGGAGTGATAAAAACGCAGCGGACGCCTTGTCACGTTTACCCGTGGAAGTGGAAAAGAAACCGGCCCTGGAAACTACATATGTAAATTTTATACAGAAGTTCTTACCCGTGACTAGGAAACTGGTACAGGAGCACACGGGTAAGGACGAAGTATTACGACAAGTTTATATGTACGTACAATCGGGGTGGCCACGGCATGTTAGTGATGAGGCGCTGAAGCCATATTTTCACAGACGACATGAACTATATGCCGATGACGGTTGTGTCGTTTGGGGATATAGGTTGGTGATGCCTAAGTTTCTTAGGAGAGATGTACTCCAGGAATTGCATACGGGACACCTAGGCATCGTGAAAATGAAAAGCATGGCCAGGAGTTTCGTATGGTGGCCTGGTATTGATGCAGATATCGAAAGCACATGCCATGGATGTTACACGTGCGCAACAGAGAACCCAGATCCACCGCGCGCACCACCGCATCCGTGGCCGTATATATCGGAACCGTGGTCGAGGATACACGTAGACTTTTTGGGGCCATTTCATGGTAAAACCTTCCTGGTAATTATAGATTCTACTACTAAATGGATCGAAATCTTCCAAATGTCACGGACGACGGCTGGAAGTGTCATAAAAGTATTACGGGAAACATTTGCAAGATTTGGATTACCTAAACAGGTTGTATCGGATAACGGGCCACCATTTTCGAGTAAAGAGTATGCTGATTTTATGGCTAATAATGGCATAACATTGACGTTCACCGCGGTGTATCATCCTTCATCAAATGGTGCAGCGGAAGGAGCCGTCAAATTATGCAAGCGTGCCATTAGGAAGTCAATGAGAGATGGGGTGGATCTGGATGCAGCACTACAGACATATTTGATGGCGTACAGGAACGTAACTCATAACACGACGGGTTCATCACCAGCTATGTTGTTGCAGCACAGGTCACTTAGATCAAGATTGGATCTGTTAAAGGCGGACAGAACGAGAGAAGACAAAGTACATAACGCCCAACAGAAACAAGGTTTTTATAAAAGGGGGAAGGAAAGAACGGTTAGCGTAGGAGAAGAGGTTTTGCTGAGAGACTATGGGGGAAGAAACACGTGGTTACCCGGCCGCGTACAAAATAAAGTAGGGTCCCGTCATTTTGTGGTAGGTAGGGAAAATGGCCCACCGGTTAAAAGACATTTAGACCAAATAAAAAAAAGAAATATCATACCCATTAAGGTACCCATTATGACACAGACTAAACCAGAGGAGAACGACCCACCGAGTGGTAATGCAGAGGCGGAAGAGGAAGCAGGGGTTGACGGTAGTGATAATGATAGTGTAGATACAAACTCCACCGAGCCACCAGTGGTACCTCTCAAGCGAATTAGGAGACCGGTAGTAAGATATGGTCAGGAGGTTAATTAATTATTGTATGTACTAAATTAAGGGTGAAGGTGTAATATATGTGGGTAGTTCGTAAGTTTAGATATTAGAACATGAAAAATGTCTACCCTCTCTCTTGCCAATTAGACGTTGTAACGTACTACTGTGTTTTCATTGTGCTCCGAGAATATATTAAGATTCCCCTGAGATCGACATACATATCAGTATGGAGCAGCTATGTATAGAAGTATAGCTAGGTATACATGGATGCTGTGGCTATAGCTACCTATATCGACCTATAACTTTACTGTGACTTGTATTTATTTCATAGTTTCTGAATTCATTTTTGAAATGAAACTGCATTATATTACATAAAATAATTTATTAAAACTTTGTTTTACAATTAAGGCCCTTAACTATACACAGCACACACGTTTGTTTACGTCTTTCCATCGTCATGGAATCGAAGTTCAAAACGCGCAGATGATACATGTTTGAAGAAAATCCATAATATACGGGTAGCACAGTTTAGAGTCACAACCCAGTCCACACAGCACAGTCCAGTTAGATACACTTTTTAAAGAAATAATACCTACACTTCTACTTCAAGACTTAGAAAAATATATGTTTGAACCACAGATTCAAAGAATAATTATAATAAGACAGATTATACGAGGTAGTATGCAGCTACGTTTCGTTTCTGCGGGTAGTATAAGACCAATCGATAGAACAAGTAATCACGTTTTACCGAAATGACTAAAATATTATGTGTAATTTTAAATTATAAAGATAAAAATTAACAGTGTAATAAATACTGTAATGGTAAATAGGAAAAAATATGTTTCAAATATATAACTAAACGAACTAAGTAAGATTCTATATTGAGTCTATGGATTTTTGTAAGTGAAACTTTTAATATAGCGACATCCATAGGAAAGGTGTAGTACTAAAAATCTTGTTTCAAATCCCATACTTACAGGAAATGTACTAGCTGCATACACCCTGATCGCAATGATGTGCCGTTTAGGGCGACTTGGTGCAGGGGGTGGCAACTTTATATAGAAAATAGAAACATACCTACGGGGGCAGAGTTTTATTTGTTTTTGAACATGGTAACTTATTTTATACGAAATATTCAGTTATGGCAATTTAAACAAGGATATTTAAAAATCGAAGTGTAGTCAGGGGACTTTTTGGCGGGAAATCGAAGAGTGATGTTTTCAATTTGTTTTAATTTCCAAAACTTGTGTTATTTCGAATTATAATGTGTAATGTTGGTGGAATATTAACCATTATGTGTTCCTATATGTGCATGAGTGAAGGTAATTGTAACAAAGTGTGCCTTTTCGATTTCCCTCAAAACGGCCGTCTCAATTGGTATGTAAAGTATCCCTCACTTTACTATCCAGGGTGGGGCACTTCATCAATTTCATTATCATCTTCGCTATCAAGTTCATTGGGTAGTTGAATTAATTTAGAAATGAATATTCGTAAACTTTGTACAATGGCATAATGTAAACGCAATTGCCTCGAAAAAGAAAAAAAATAGTGTAGTCAGACGGAAGGGCGGGAAACGTCGAATAAGAAAGGCGCGTTTTTCAAGTTGAAAATTTTTATTTTTATTTTAATATTGTTCAGCAGTGTAAATGTTTATAAAATAGATTAATATAAATATTCTATAGTAGTTGAAGTGTGTATGTGAATATTATGGGTTTTGATTTTCGAGTAAAAGTGCAAATAGAGCACTTAGACACATTTAAATCAATTTTGTTACCAGTACAATACTCAGTAAAGCTGTTAAGATCGTTTTGTAGGGCCAAGGTGTCAGCCTCAGTCGTGATGCAGCTTAATATTTTCATGTCATCTGCATAAATGATAATTTTTGAGTTTAAGAAACATTTAGAGATGTCATTAATGAATATTGCGAACAGCAACGGGGCTAGTAAGGATCCTTGAGGAACACCGGATGGTACAAATGCCGCTCTAGACGAGAATCCGTTGAGAACAACAGTTTAGCATCTATTGTCGATGTAAGAGGAGAACCATCTATACAGGTTTCCTCTGATACCAACAGCTAGTAATTTACGAAGCAGTAGAACGTGATCTATTCTATCAAATGCCTTGGAATAATCAGTATATATTATGTCGAACTTATGACGTAGAGATATATTAAAGGATAGGAAGTGACGGCAGACGAGGTAGTGGAACGGCCGCTAAGAAAACCATGTTGATTTTCGGTGAATGTGTGTTTAAGCGAGACATATAGTTGTCTGTAAACAATTTTTTCCAGTATTTTTTCAAATATGCAGAGTTTGGAGATTGGTCTATAATTTTCGATTATATCTTTGGGCCCTTTTATATGGATCGGTGTGCCAAACGCTGCTTTCCAAATTTTAGGAACCAATCCTTCACTTAAAGACCGCGAAAACAAGAGAGTCAGGGGGTGTGGTTAGACTTTTCGCACAATTTACCATAAAAACTGGGGCTACATTATCGGGGCCAGATGATTTATTTAAGTCTGTTTCTTTTAATAATTTGTATAACTCATCATCTTGAATGGTAATCGATCCTATGTCCGCTAAAGAGTGTGGAAAATTTGTGGGAGTAAAAGTACGTAGAGTGTACGCTCGAGGAATTATCATGTGCTGTAGAAACCTGTAGGAAATTAGAATTAAAATAATCAGAAAACATGTTGCATATTTGTTCGCCATCATTGGAGGAAACTTGCCCGTATTTGAAGGTAGAAGGATAAGAGTTACATCGTCTAGTGCTATTAACGAACGTCCAAAATGCTTTAGGATTTTTTATTATGTTATTTTCAATATTGGAGATATATTCAACAAACATTTCGCGCTCCAGGATTTTTGCCTTTTCTCTCAACAGGACAAAAGATGTATGGTCAGATATATTACCGTATTTTTATATTTAAAATGATACTTTGATTTTTCTTTGAGAGTCTTAATCAGTGGTTTTTTAAACCAAACGGGATATTTGGATTGTGGGCAAACTAACTTGGCTGGAATGTGGGCAGAACGTAGTTTATATAAAATATTGTATAAAAAATCCGTAGCTTTCTCCAACGATTTATCTTTAAATTCCTTATGCCAGTCAATCCAGTCTAACTCTGCTGAAATGGCAGTAAAGTCGGCAAGATTGTAAAGAAATTTTGTGTACGATGAAGAATATAACGTATCAAGTTGAACGAAATCCGCTGACACGCATACCACTTTGCGATGAGGATCTTCGGGACCTAGAGGGTCGCCACGATACGTGACTATAGATTCGTTAGAAAAAATTAAGTCCAGTAGTCTTTTATTGCAATTAAAATGAGAATTATATTGCAGTAGACTGCATGTATCCATGTTGTCCAAACAATTTAACTGGATTGTACCATTAATACTATCGGCTTGCCAAGAGCAGCCATCGTCAGACAAAGATCAATTAATATTCGGCAAGTTAAAATCTCCTAAAATGATGAATTTGTCCACAGAGTTTTTCAAAAATATGTTTACAAGATTATCTGCGAAGTGCAGCAACTGGGTAGACATAGAATTACCTTGGTTTTGGCTACATATATATACAACGCATAAATGCATTTTATATGATATCTTGGGCTTTTTATGATGTAACGTCAGAGTTATCCAGATGTCTTCAGCTGAAGAACACCAGTCGCTGCGCATTTCGGCCACTAAGTCACGTCGTACCGCAACTAGTACACCACCCCCCCAATACCTGATGCGTGCCGGCATAATTTCTGTCTCTCCTCCATACTAAGTAGCGATCGTCAAATAGTTCACAGTCACTTATACCGTCAATCAGCCAGGTTTCAGTCAAACATACAATATCAAAAGAGTTTAAACATAAGTTCCTATAAAAAGTGGATGTTTTCGTCCGCAGTCCCCGAACATTATGATAATAAATACTAATTGGCATCATTAGAAAGCAATAAAATAATTAGCAGTTGAATACAAAGAATGTAAGGTATAAATAACAAAAGAAAAAAAACGGGTAATACTACTAATGACTATTAAAAAAGCAAAAAAATATGCAAACTAGTAAGCAAGAAGCGTCGTAAGCGTGGCGTAAATAAAGTGCATTTATGCGTTAGCGGCAGCGAAGGATCGTTTGAACAATAAGCGATAAGCAAACAATAGGGCCCGGCGCTTTGAGTGAATAGAAAAAAATAGTGAGTGTGTTTCTCAAACTTTTTTAGTGACGAATTAAATAAAGAAAACTCAACTAAGTTAAATATTTTCTTAAGTCCTCTTCTGATTTTATGTTTAAGATTGGAGATGTTGGGTTCTTTCTTATGAGGATTTTGCAGTTCTTGACCCAAACATAGGCAAACCCCGCTCCTTAGCAAGTGACTTAGTCTTGTTTAGCAACATCTTGTTGTCAAGGGTCAAGTGATCATTGACAAAAATCATGCCAGCTCCAGATAAGCCAAGGTCACTCATAGAAATTTTACGTTTTTTCGCAGCAGCAACAAAATCTTCTTTTATATACCTATTGTGGACTGAACAGATAATAGATTTGATACCTGTGTTATTCCGCGTCGGCACGCTTGCAACATAATTTATTTGCTCCTTGGGGATACTGATGTTAATTAGTTATCTTTGACATAATCGAAAATTTCCTTCAGGTCCAAAAAGTTGAATTTGCAAAATGTTGAATCTCTATTATGTTGAATTCCCAATATGCTGAATCTCAAAATGTTGGATTCCCAAAATGTTGAATTCTTATTACGTTGAATTTTAGAAATGTTGAATCCCAAAATGTTGAATTCCTGTAATGTTGAGTGTCATAATGTTGAATTCTCATTTTGTTGAATTTTTCAAATGTTGAATCTGATGGGTTTGTTCTCATAATATTTTTCCTGTGTGGTTCCGTACTTAGAATATATCAATCCGTATTATCCCGTGAGTGCCCTACAAGGTGAAATAGAGAATACCTAAACCAGAAACAAGCAGCACCGTAATGATGAGAATAAACATAAAAATAAAGGTAAACGGACTTCTAAAAGCAAAAAATAAATATTTGAAGTCGGTGCCGGTTAGTGCAGTCGGTTACTTTGCACTTCGGGTGGTGGTGGTGGTTTGCACTTTGCACACCATGGGCTTTTGCTTTTTTAAGTCAGTTTTCCTTTTTAAATTTTACAATTTTAAGTGATGAGTGAATTATAATATTCTGCTTAGTTCTACAATAAGGTACATACAGCATTGATGTAATACCCATAATAACGAAATCTATACATTCATCCTGATTGCCGTTCCTTATACTTTCAAAGTCCAAGGTTCAATACCGATTTCATTAAAATGGGTCCACCTCGAAGCTATATTAAACCAAAAAGAATTATCGAAGTCAGTTCATAAATAAAGACGTTATAAAAAACAGACGAATTGTAAACCTCCTTATTTTTTTGTCTTAATATTCTGGTTAGTTCTATAGTATGGTACCTATAGGATTACCACAATACTTACAATAACTCCATCTACATATTTAAGTTACTTGTCGTTAAGGAGTCCCCTGGTGTATCTTCAAAGTCCAAGATCCAATACCGATGATTAAAATGGTTGAGCGGATTAAAATTAAATTAAAATGGAACCACTTTGAAGCTATACTGAACCCAATGCAAAAAGAATCATTAAAATCGGTCCTCAATTGACGGAAGTATCGGCGAACGTACATAAAAAAAGCACACATACAGACGAACATAGAACCTCCTCCTTTTTGAAGTCAGTTTAAAAGCATTAGGATTGACGTTCTTGTAATCAACGTAACAAATATGAATTCAACATTTTGGGAATCAACATATTGGAAATTCAACATTTTGATATTAAACATTTTGATAAGTTCAACATTGTGAGAATTGTTTGTTCAACATCATGAGAATTCAACGTTTTTGGACTCAACATTTTGGGAATTCAACATTTTGAGATTCAACATATTGGGAATTCAACATAATGAAAATTCAACATTCTGCAAATTCAACTTTTTGGACCTAAAGGGAAAATAAGTTTTCAGAATTGAATATGGGAACACCTTTAATTTCTATTTGGGTCTTAACTGTGCTTTTACGCAACCTACCCACACTAAAACTTGCCTTGACCATTTCTTTGTACAAACTAATTATCCTTTTGAATCAGTTATTTGTTCTGCAGATATCACAGACCATTGTCCTATAATGATTGGTGTAGGTGAAACTAGAAGAAAAACACCTCGAGAAAATAGATACTATTTAAAAGTTGATTACAAATCTATAACTGATACAGTAAGGAAAGTTGATTGGTCTGCAGTGAATAATACCGCGTCAGTGGCAGAAGCTACTAGCAATTTCACAAATATCCTTTACAAAATAATAGGAGAGAATACAAAAAAGATTAGGACAAGCAGATCATTATACGCGCTTAAGCCATGGATGACTTCTGGCCTTATACGATGTTCCAGGCAAAGAGATAAACTTCACGCAGAATATAGAAAAAATCAGGATGACATTTTAAAGAAATTAATCTATACACGTTATAGGAATTTTTATATTTCTCTGCTTCGACGAATTAAGTCTAATTATGAAAGCAAACTTCTCAAGCAAAATTTAAATAAACCTAAACCACTTTGGGAAGCCATCAATCGAATTACCCAGAGAAAATCTATGCCCAAAATTACTACAGCATTATCTACAGTTATACCTGACCCTGTTAAATCGCTAAACCGATGTAATAGCTATTTTACTAATATTGGAGAAGAATTGGCAAACAAAGTTTGGAAATCTATCAACGAAAGACAATCCTTAGCCAATATGACAAAACTACCATACTCACCACCACACTCTTTATTTCTTGAACCCACAGATCCCTTAGAAGTATCAGAAATTATAGACCAATTAAAAACTGACTGCAGTCCAGGTCCTGATGGTATTGGTCACAAATTAATAAAATATATCAAAAATTACATTATAGCACCTCTGACTACAATTTTTAACTTAAGCTTCTCAGTAGGTGTTTTTCCGGATATATGGAAAACGGCCCTAGTAATTCCAATCCAAAAAAAATAATCCAAACTTGATCCAAGTAAGTATCGCCCTACCTCCCTCCGTGCGACTTTTTCTAAAATATTGGAGAAACTAGTAAACCGAAGGCTAATAAAATTTCTCGACTGCAATAATCTACTTGCTCCTATTCAGTTCGGTTTTCGACCTGGAAAATCGACGGAACAAGCAGCTACACTACTTACTACTTTAGTGTCATGGGATTCCGAGGGTTTGCCCTTAGCTGGTTTCGCAGTTACCTATCAGGCAGATCTCAACGTTTACGAGTCGACACGCATATTAGTGATAGCATGCCGATATCGTTTGGTGTCCCACAGGGAAGTATCTTGGGTCCAACACTTTTTCTGTGCTACATAAATGATATTACACATATACCTTTAATTAATGCAGATATCATATGTTACGCTGATGACACAGCCATACTATTCCACAGCGATACATGGAAAAACTCAGTAGACTTAGTTGAAAACGGATTATCAATGATAGCTAAATGGTTAGATAATAACTTATTAACGCTAAATACTAAAAAACTAGCTTCCTATGCTTCCACAAGACCGCATCTTCAGCCCCCATATCTTACCCTAACATATGAATTCACAAATGCGCATTCCCTCGTACTAATAACAACTGTAATTGTCAGGTGATAAACAGAACTGACACTACAAAATATCTTGGAGTTTTAATTGATTAAAAGCTAACCTTCCGAAAACACATTGATCTACTAGCCGCGCGAACGATAAAACTTATACCGGTCATGAAATCTCTCCGCACAATTACCGAAAAATCACTTCTCAAAACCATCTCTACAGCTTTGTGTTAATCTATCCTCCAATATTGTATTCTGATCTGGGGTTCAGCAGCCACAACATTTCTAATAAAAGTAGAAAGAGCTCAACGGTCCGTATTAAAAGTAATGCTAGGAAAACCTTTCAGATACCCTACTGTAGCACTGTACAAAGATGCAAGTGTTCTAAGTGTAAGAAAAATTTACATACTACGAGTGGCTATTTCTGGATATAAAATAGCTCTAGAATTACCCGATCTTCAAAAGAGGTTGGTAAAACGAATATTTACTATTCCAGCAATAGCTATAAAAACCTCCTTTGCTAAGCGTTTTACTCCCTTTATGATTCCTTTCATTTTCAATAAGATTTCAAAAATATGCAATATAAAAAATAACAGTTTACGGGAAGCAAAAATAAAGTTATTAGATTATAATTGCTTGCTTTCTTGGGATTATGAGGAAACTGAAAGTTTTCTCGAGTCGTCTCTTAGTATTTACCTAAATTACAAAATCGTATAGAGAGATAGATTTTTAGGTTAAGGTTTTAAATGTCTTAAAATATTATTAATAAGTACCTCACTCATTTTCTACTTTAATTTTTAACTATTATTTTTTTATTATTATTTTAGAGTAAATATGTTTTCTGTTATTTATTCCTTTTTTTCTATTTTTTGCAACACTAAAATATTTTGTATTGTGTATTTTGTTAAAACCAAAAACTGATCCCCACGGGACAGGTCATGCCTAGTGTGGGGATCAATGAAAATGTTAAAATTTAGTTCAATATTTTTGTAGGAAATAAATATTTTTTCATTTTTTTTTTTCGTTCTCTGATTTGATCACTATCGCTTCCGAGAAGAGACTGTGTCCATCTCGTGTGTGTGTGTGTGTGTGTGTGTGTGAATGATGTACGCTGTTGGCCTCGAGGCCTCTACAGCTTCACCGGATTTAAACGGCGAGCGTGCAACCACTACGCTCCAGCCAGCCAGAAGGGCAAGAGGCGACATACTCGAGGGCGCCTCGAAGAGGCGCCCTCGGTTGGGACAGTCGCTGTAGGGGGACGGGTGCACTACTAAGCGCACCGGTCAACCGCCGGCTATGGGAGGGGATATACTACTACGTCTACGTCGTCGTCGCCCGTATTCTGAGCGGAAAGAAGGGATGACAAAGCATCGGGGGGGTCGGTGAGAACATGTCGTGGCCGACGGTGGTGGCAGGGGTCGGGAGGGAGATCGTAGTCGGCGGTGGCTACGATTAACGGATTTGCATGGGTAGATGCGTTCGCGAAGTGACGTGTTGACGCCTTTTTAATAAAGGCGCGAATAGGTTCGAGACCTAAATCGGAGTGGAGGTCGACGTTCCGTACGAACCATGGGGCTCCTACGGCTTTACGGAGGAAGCGGTTTTGAACCGCTCGAAGTCTGTCGATGTGAGAGGGGGCCGAATGCCCAAACACAGCACACGCATAAGCCATAATGGGACGAACGCAAGTTTTGTAAAGCGTCACCTTATTTCTAATGGACATTTTACTCCGCTTGCAGATTAACGAATGGAGACGACCGAGCACGAAGGATGCTCGGTGACGGACCCGCTTGATGTGCGGGCCCAAGGTCATGGTACTGTTCAGGGTGACCCCTAAATATTTGACCTGTTTGACCCAGGGAATGGGTCGGTCGAACATGGTCACTTGACCTCGGTTTCTTCCGGGGTGGCGCAGAGAGCGGCGCGAAGTTGCACCTCTGGAGAAGAGCACCGCCGCGCTCTTGTCCGGGTTTACCTCGATTCGCCACTTCCTGAACCAATCCCCTAGGGTATTGGCGGCGGTCTGGAGTTTTTTAGTGATGAAGGCCTTGTTTCTATTGGAATAATAAAGAGCGGTGTCATCCGCGAATAAAGCTAGTTTAACATCACTCGAACGAGGAATGTCGTTCGTGTAAAGGCTAAACAGGAGCGGAGAGAGAACTGAGCCCTGTGGGACTCCAGCACTGATGGAGTGGGAAGCGGAGCGCGTCATTTCGACGCGACAACGAAAGGCGCGATTCGACAAGAAGTCTCGTAAGACGAGCACGAGTCTGTCCGGCACACCCAATTGGTAGAGCTTGTAGACCAAGCCGTTGTGCCAGACTTTGTCGAATGCCTTCGCGACATCCAGGAAGAGGGCGCCCGTGTAGATGGGTCTTCCGGGTCTACTGAGACCGGAAAGAATGTGCTCCGTGATGCGGTGCACCTGGTGGACACAAGAGTGTTTGGCTCGAAAGCCGAACTGCTCGTCGATAAGGATACCCCTGGACGTTACGAAGTCTTTGAGCCTCGCCAGAAGGAGGTGCTCGTATATCTTGGCCAGGGAGTTGAGGAGACTGATAGGGCGATAGCTCGCGGGGAGATTGCGAGGTTTGCCGGGCTTGGGAATGCCTATGACGTCCGCCTCCTTCCACTTAGCGGGGAAGGTGCAGTTCGTCATGGCGGCGTTCAAGATGGCCACCAAGAGGCAGATGAGTTGGGCGGGCAGGCATTACAGAACGCGATTCGAAATGCCGTCAGGGCCGGGGGCTTTTTTAGTTTTAAGACCCATAATCAGATCTTCGACCTCCGTTTGCGTGATAGGAGGCAAGGCATCGACGGGGGGGAGGGATGCCCTGCGCTCGACTTCCCTGTCGACCGCGTCGACGTGTGACTGGTCGACGGACTGAGAGCTGGGGGCGCACTGGCTCTCGAGGGAGTCGGCGAGAAGCTCGGCCTTTTCGTCGTCGTCGAAGGCTGGAGGTGCGCCTGAAGGGTGGGACAGCGGGGGCATGTCAGTCGTGGAGTCGGATTTGAGGCTACGCGCCAGCTGCCAGTAAGCCAGATGCGACGGCGCGATGCCCTCTAGGAGGACACCCCACCGTTCCTCCCGGACCTCCGCGACACGACGCTTTACCTCTCGTTGTAAAGCGCGCATCCGGGCCCGATTGGCTTCGGTGGGGTAGGAGTCGTACGCTCGGATAGAAGCATTCTTGGAACGAATGAGATCCCTAACATCGTCCGGCAGTCGAAAGCGGTTGAGGTAGAGATCTTTCGCCTCGACTTGCTTGGACGATCGACTGACAGCCGATCGGATGTGCTCGGTGAAGGCATCTACGGCCTGATCGGTGTCCTGAGGGGACGGGATGGAGTCCGAGCTGAGAGGCAGGGGGGGAGGGTCGGCATCCGCCAAGGCCGTGCTTAGCGCATGCCAATCCGCCACCGTCTTTTTGGGTCGCTGAGGGGCGGAAGGGGGGGAACCGAGTCTCATGACTACAGGTCGATGGTCAGAGTCGAGTTCCTGGACTACTTCCAAGGAGTGCAGCCGTAGGGTGACACCCTTCAGAAGCGCCATGTCCAGGACGTCGGGTCGGTGGTTGGGATTGTTAGGATAGTGGGTAGGGTGCATAGGTGCGATGACGTCAAAGTCGAGAACGTCGACCAGGGCGTCAAGGCTCCTACCGTTAGGGGAAGTGGTGAGACCGTTCCAGGCCACGTGCTTACTGTTGAAGTCGCCCGCCAGAATGACGGCGCTTCCCAGATTGAGGAGTGCTTCAAAGTCACTCCTGAGAACGGATTTAGTGGGGGAAAGGTATACGGAGGCGATCACGATGGGCTGGTGCCCCGTGAGAGAGACGCGACAGACCGAGGCTTCGACGTTGGTGAGCGCGGGGGGATCGAGAGGGATGCAGTGAAGGGACCTCCTGTAGTAAATGAGAGTACCGCCTCCGCGGGAGCCGTTTCTGTCATTACGCACGAGGTTATAGTTTGCGATCCTAGGATCGCGTTGTGCGGGCTTCAGGAAGGTTTCCTGCACGAGGAGGATATCAAGTTGGTGATCTCGGAGGAAATCAGCAACCTGATCTCGCTGGGAGCGAAGGCCATCGGCGTTAAAGAACGCCAGGGATAGGTTGTGGGTGTGTCCATCTCCGCGCCCTGTGTTCCTTTTATACTCTTATGAAAGTTCTAGAACGGACGCGAACCCTCTAAGTATATCGATAGAAGTACATCGAACAATAGCCGGCGCGGCCCACAAAGCGGTATTATTATTACATACCTATTTTTACGGAAACGAATAGGTACTTGTATACTGAGACCGCGTACCGGCTATAATTAAAGGGTTGGAACCTTCTACACGTTTCAGCACTTAAGCGCGGATTCAAGATCTTTCTAGACAGATCGCTTGGGGACCTAAGTGTATGTTATGCATTTTAAAATTAACATGTCCCGATAAGGGGTTTACGAGATATCGGGGTGTATTGAAGTTGTAACAATATATAATAATTTTATTTTAAAAAGATTTTTTTTTTTTCAAAATCAAGCTTATATATCAAAATCACAACGGACACTGACAAGTACTATGTACTTGTCAAGACAATTGTAACGAGCCCCAACTCGTCGGGGTTGTGTTGAGTAGTTGGGTAGTTCCGTTGGCCACCCGCCGGCTCCATCATCAGACCCTGGTCATCATCCGGGTCTACAGGACAACTCGTCAAGACAAATCCAATGAGCCCAAACACGGCGGGATTTTATTGAGTACACATTTGGTTCCATTCACCACCTTTCGGTTTCATCATCAGATCCTGAACACTATCCGGTTGTATATTACTTCTCAATACCAATCTAACGAGCCTTAACATGAGGCTGTGAGGTTGTATAGTTCAAATGTTCTTAAGGTCACTTACGCAAAATTTCATTTCACAATCGGATACCCGCAACTGCTTGAAATATTAATCACAAGATTTGAACCGGAAAGACAAACAAACCGACAGACTGACGACAGACATAACAAACATTGCAGGTTAAATAATAGCTTGTAAAAATAAACACCATCGCTTCTATATTCCCCAACCGAGGATGGCAGAGGTGTACCGGGTACACCCATATTTCAACGACGATGTTAACTCTCATGTAATATGAGGCGCTCGTAGCGCTGTGCTGCCGTGGTGTTTTTACCGATTACCAAGGTTAAGCAGCGTTCTACTCGGTCGGCCTGAGATGGGTGACCGTTTGTGGCATTTTCATATTCGAACGACTCCGTGCTTTGGAAGGCACGTTAAGCCGCTGGTCCCGGCTACCACTTAATGTGGTCGTCGTTGGAGGAGATCGTCCAAGATGGAAGTCTTAAAGGCGACTTGATAAGTGCCAACAGCAGGTGGCCGCAAACCTGCCTCCACCAATCCGCACTCGGTCCACCTGGTGGAGTATAACCTAATCTCTCATATTTCGATTTGTGAGAATAGGCATTTATAATATTTATAGATATAGAATAGGCATTTTATATATAATGGTTTCGATTGTTAGATTGTTGCTCAGCGTTTCGACCGCGCGCGTGTTAGCTAAGATAATATTAAGATATCGGCTAAGTTATTTAAAGTTTTATGTTAAGTCACTAGTATTTTTATTTACTGATTATACTAAATTATGATATAAAGAAATAAAAGGGACAGCAATTTAGAAGTTAAAGAAACCCAGATTATCGACCCGAAACATAATTTATTACTCTAGTCAAATGGCACACACAATAAAATACAATATATACGGACATCATAGGATCAGATGCCAAGACGGACATAATAACAATATATAACAATAGTCACAATAAAAAGGAACTTAACTTGCTTATCCGCTCTCGATTAAAACCTAAACTGTTTCTCAAATTACGTGGCCTTTTATACCCATCAGTTTTTTAAATATAGATGAGAACGTAAGAAGGTTATAATTTGAAAATAAGCCAATACAATTTGAATATAAGCCAATCAGAGCACAGTTACAATTTAGAGTCTTTTTAACGAGAACTAAAAGAACGGCAATGAATATAGTGATACCAAAAATAGTTCTGTATTAATTAAATAATCATTAAATAATACTCCTAATAATTATTTACAATTCTAAAACATCTTATAAAATTATCAAGTTGTCAATACAATCACATATTTAAATTAATTCAATAACAACGGAAGTTTATAAATACTTTTTCCAATTATGTATTGGGTATTTAACCAAAATACATCATAAAGTCTTTAATCAAAAGACTTTAATCAATTTTAAACTTAATATTATGGTATTATCTTAGTAATCAATTCTGCCCCACAACCTATCCCTGGCGTTTTTTAACGCCGATGGCCTTCGCTCCCAGCGAGATAAGGTTGCTCATTTCCTCCGAGATCACCAGCTTGATATCCTCCTACTGCAGGAAACCTTCCTCAAGACCGCACAACGCGATCCTAGGATCGCAAACTATAACCTCGTGCGTAATGACGGAATCGGCTCCCGTGGGGGCGGTACTCTCATTTACTACAGGAGGTCCCTCCACTGCATCCCTCTCGATCCCCCTGCGCTCACCAACATCGAAGCCTCGGTCTGTCGCATCTCTCTCACGGGGCACCAGCCCATCGTGATTGCCTCCGTATACCTTTCTCCAACTAAACTCGTTCTCAGGAGTGACTTTGAAGCACTCCTTAATCTGGGAAGCGCCGTCATTCTGGCGGGTGACTTCAACAGTAAGCACGTGGCCTGGAATAGTCTCACCACTTTCCTCTAACGGTAGGAGCCTTGACGCCCTGGTCGACGTTCTCGACTTTGACGTCATCGCACCTATGCACCCTACCCACTATCCCAACAATCCCAACCACCGACCCGACGTCCTGGACATGGCGCTTCTGAAGAGTGTTACCTTACGGCTGCACTCCGGACTTACGGAGAGACTCGTGCTCATCATACGAGACTTCTTGTCAAATCGCGCCTTTCGATATCGCGTCGAAATGACGCGCTCCACCCCCCACTCCACCCGAGCTGGAGTCCCGCAGGGCTCAGCTCTTTTGCCCCTCCTGTTTAGCCTTTACACGAACGACATTCCTCGTTCGAGTAAGGCGCATCTAGCCCTATTCGCGGATGATACCGCTCTCTACGTCTCGCATAGGAATAAGGGTTTCATTACCAGAAACCTTCAGGCATCCGCCAATTCCCTAGGGAATTGGTTCAGGAAGTGACGTATTGAGGTGAACCCGGACAAGAGCGCTGCGGTGTTCTTCTCCAGAGGTGCCACCCCGCGCCACTCCCTGCGCCGCCCTAGAAGTAATCTCGGCCAAGTAACCATGTTCGACCGACCCATTCCCTGGGTCAAAGAGGTCAAATATCTAGGGATCACCCTAAACAGTACCATGTCCTTCGGCCCGCACATCAAGCGGGTCCGTCACCGAGCATCCTTTGTGCTCGGTCGTCTCCATTCGTTAATCTGCAAGCGGAGTAAAATGCCCCTTAGAAATAAGGTGACGCTTTACAAAACTTGCGTTCGACCCATCATGACTTATGCGTGTGTTGTGTTCGGGCATTCGGCCCCCTCTCACATCGATAAACTCCAAGTGGTTCAAAACCGCTTCCTCCGTAAAGCCGTAGGAGCCCCCTGGTTCGTACGGAACGTCGATCTCCACTCCGATCTAGGTCTCGAACGTATTCGCGCCTATATTAAAAAGGCGACAACACGACACTTCGCGAACGCATCTACCCATGCAAATCCATTAATCGTAGCCGCCGCCGACTACGATCCCTAATCCCTAATTTTTGTACAAGTACATAAGTAATTATACTTCTTCTTCTTCTTCTTCTTCTTCAGCCGAAAGACGTCCACTGCAGGACAAAGGCCTCCCCTAAAGACCGCCACAACGACCGGCTTTGTGCTGTACGCATCCAACAACTACTACCCGCACTACAACTACCCGCGATCTTCACCAGGTCATCGGTCCATCTTGTAGGGGGCCTACCCACTCCACGTCTTCCGGTACGTGGTCGCCATTCGAGAACCTTTCTGCCCCAACTTATAGAAAATTAATTCCAAATTATACTTATTTACTATTAGTAAATATGACCATGACCTTACACATTACATTTGGGGTTGCGTTATTTAGAGGACGCAATTTTATTTTTTTGATGTTTAGGGCCCCCCCCCCCCCCCTAAACTTTATCGAATAATTCGTATTTTCATACATAGGATTCGAACCGATGACCTTGTGATCGTTATGCGCATTACCAATGAGGCTTTACTATTGTATTAAATTGTAAATACTAATATCGATGTTTACAGATTCGTCTTTAAGATTCGTATTATGATACGTATGTATATAAATTACTCATAGAAATTCGAAATCATAATTAAGATGAGTCAATTACGATTTTGCATGAAGTAAATATTTGTTAATCATAAATTATTGATAAATTTTCTTATCGATAAATCCTGTACTAGTAATCACTTGCCTAATCACGCACACTAACGCAGATTCACAAACTCACACCGACATAAAATTGACACGCTACCGTGGCGATTTGCGGTGTCTAGGTATATTCTTCGTCTATGGGTCGCCACCCTTGTCCCTAATTTGAACTACTAAGTTTAAGAGATATATCGTAAAAACCATTTCAACCCCTATTTTCAAGATGGCGGCCGTGGGACAAGGGTGGCGACCCCACAAACTTGGTTTTAGCTTTACACTGACCCCCCCTACACATCAAAAAAATAAAATAGGTCCTCTAAAAAAAGCAAAGGTAGGGCCTAAAAAATGTAACATTTCAATGGACTGACTACAATTGTCGATTCATTCAATAGTTAAATTTGAAACAATCGCCCTTCGCTAATTAACGATACTAGCAATGCCAGCACCGTCGTCAAAAATTCTTTCAATTGACTAAAATTAGCGCGGTTGCCTGAAAGAGAAGAGCAAAGTTATTGCTGGTAAAATAGTAATATGGCAATATGATGAACGAAACCATATCGCAATGTAAAACTATTGTAGTGACATCTAGCGAAACAAAACTTAAACTTACATATGTAGTTGCATACCTACAAGCGTTTTCTAATATTGACGTTAAAGTATTGGGCTGTAAGTTTATATTTCGTTATGTAAAGAAAGCAAATTATACTTTAAACAACTAAAAAAATACGCTTTAATAGCAAGTTAAACAAACAAACGTGGGGTTATTGACACCAAATGTAAGAAATAGTTCATTAGTAGCTATTTATACTAGTAGAGTTATTATAAAAGTACACTAAAAAGTACCGTACGCTTTTTCACAATTAATTATATTATTTTCTCCTTTGAGTTCGGTTTGCTACTAAAGCATGTATTTTTTAGTTTTTTTTTTATTAACTATAATTTAATATTTTCTAATTTTTTAGTCTCAAACAATATCAGAAGTAGTTAGTACATGGCAACATAGATGGTATTGCAATGATGTGCTGTTTAGGGCGACTGGGTGTGTCGAATCAAACGTCTAGTTGGTGCAATAATGTTTAATATAATATTATAAATCTTATGCGCTACCTTATATAATTAAGGCGGTGCGTCACACACTACACCTCCCCCGTTTTTGAGAAAAGAAATTAAATAATGAATTGCATTTTTTTAAAATTTTAAGACAATGACCAAAGAAAATTTGTTATTGGAACCTGATTACAAACAAAAAAAAACATCAAAATAACTAAATTAAAAAAGTATTTTAACAAATAGGCATAACGAAAATTACAATTCATCAAAAACGAAATTGATTAATGTATTAATTAATAGTGAATAATAACATTAGCAATAAAAATAGTAATTATTAACTTTATACGCACTGTTGACAATATAATGTACTTGTGTTTAATCAAAATCAAAAATTATTATTTTATTTTATAACAACAAAAAACCTGCATTTTACATATAAGGACACGATAACATTGTTACATTGAGAATTCTAATCATGCTTTAACACGTCACTGCCAACGCGGTCAATGTTGGGCGACACTTGATTATGCTACCAAGCCAAGCAAAAATCCTAGATTCTCTTAATTTTAATGGTCTGTTTTTTTACTATTTAGTTAGATTATATGCATAATTAATTTATTTAATTAACATAAAATGATTTTCGATTCTCTTTTATGAATTATTAAGCGTCGAACAACATTGACCGCCATGGCCTCAGCGGACTATTATAAGAGAGTTCGTCAACGGGTTTTTTAAAAAAAGATATTTAACTGGGAAAGGGTATATTAGAAATAGAAACAGAATAAAATGGATTTGAACCGACCCGTTTGGAGTTTCGTAACAGACTGGCCCATTGTTGGCCTGCGCTCCTACGCTTAGTGTTCCGACCACCCCGAGATGCTGACATAGCAGATCGGGGTTGGTGGTCAACATTTCTACGAATTATTATAGTGTATACCAACCGCGTAAGACTGAAATTCGGGGATAAATGCCGAATTTCAGTAAATACAAGTTAAACGGTTTCTCTTAAACGAGGTGCTGAAGTATTTAGGTCTTCAAGCTGTATGTCTGTGACGTCATTCTCGATAGGGTTCGGTTTTACAATTTCGTATTCATATTCTTGAAGTTGGAGACGCCAACGTTGTAATTTACTACTTGGATCAGTGTGATTAAAAGCCATTTTAAAGGACGATGGTATGTTACAATAGTAAATTTGCGGTCAAACAGTATGGTCTAAAGGCTTTGCAGCCGGAGACTATAGCTAACAGTTCTTTTTCAGTTGTGCTATAGTTGATTTCACATTTGTTTAAGGTTTTGGAGATAAATGCTATGATCTTTTCCAATGAGGCCTTGAGAAAGGATAGCGGATACCGCATAGTTAGACGCGTCACAAGTAAGGTTGAAGGGTTTGGTAAAATCTGGATAGGTAAGGACTGGAGGAGTGACAAGTTTTTCTTTGAGCGTTTCGAAAGCTAATTGTTGTTCATTGGTCCAAACAAAAGGAACATCCTTTTCCAATAAGCTTGTAAGGGATTTAGATAATTTTGAAAAATCTGGGATAAAACGTCTGTAATAAGATACAAGCCCTAAAAATGATTTAATGTCCTTGGGACATTTAGGAACTGGAAATTTTTGTACGACATGAATTTTACTAGGATCGGGTTTTAAACCATTTTCAGTAATGACGTGTCCTAGGTAACCGACTTCCTTTCGAAGGAATTCACACTTGTCAGGCTGTAGTTTAAGGTTAAATGATCGAAGTTTTTGGAAAACTGCAGTTAGATTTTGGATATGGCTCCGAAGGTCATGAGAATATATGACAATATCATCTAAATAAACGAAACATCGTTCTCCTTGGAGACCGGTAAGGACATTGTTCATTAGGCGTTGAAAAGTTGATGGAGCATTTTTTAGGCCAAAGGGCATGCGAGTAAATTCGAAATGTCCTTGAGAGACGCTAAATGCAGTCTTGCAGGCATCTTGTGGGGCCATTTTAATTTGATAGAATCCTGATGCAAGGTCAAGCGTTGAGAATTATTTGGAGTTACCTAATTGATCAAGAATTTCGACGATATTGGGAATAGGATAAGTTTCGCCGATGGTAATGTCATTTAATTTTCGGTAGTCTATTACAACGCGCCATTTCTTCTGACCAGAGGCATCAATCTTTTTGGGAACTATCCATATTGGAGAAGACCAGGGAGATAAGGAGGGTTGGATAATTTTTTGATCGAGCATTTTTTGGATTTGGTCATTTACTTCTTGTTTATGTACTTCGGGAAATCGATAGGATTTAACGTTGATAGGCTGATCAGAGGAGGTTCGGATCTCATGCTGGATAGCATCAGTTGAGGTAAGTATATCATCAGGTAAGTGGAATATATCTGAATATTTAGAGCACATATCGTAGAGGGCTTTGCGTTCTTCGTAATTTAAATGTGCAGCGCGGAGGAGTTGAAGGACTTTGTTAGTTCTGTCTAAACATGTTTAGCGCAGTGGTTAAGAGTTTAAGCCGCTCTGCCCACTGCGTCTAATAGTCGCGGGTTTCGTGTCCCGCACGGGACAAATATTTGTGTGATCCACAATTATTTGTTCTGGTCTGGGTATTTGTGTATGTGAATTTTCATGTTTGTAAACGCACCCACGACACAGGAATAAATCCTAGTGTGGGGCTACGTTTTCAAAAAAAAAAAAACATTAGTATCATATGATTGGTAGGATCCACGATCAACTTGGTGTAAGGTTAGTTGAAGGTTAGAATTTAATGTAACTGGATTTTCAGATGTATTTAAGATTGTAAGGTTTACTCGATTATTATTTTTTACTTTAACTAAACAGTTAGCTATCAATAATGTTTCACTTAAGTGTTGATCAAGAATGAGACCTTCTTCTATTTCAGGATTAGTAACCGAGCATTCTACAGTGATTTCAGAACGAGATGGAATTTGATAAGTTGGGTCAGTAAAATTAAGTTTAATTTTATTTTTGTTTAGATTAAGGATTTGTCGGTTATAGTCAATAGAACATTGAAAGACAGTAAGTAAATCATTTCCTATAATACCATCATAGGGTAGGTCTATGTGTTCTATAATGTGAAACATAAAAGGGATAGATTCTTTCTCGAATATTAGATTCATTTCAAAATCACCTAGAGTGGGCATAGTATCTTCACAACTGTTTATACCTTTTAATTTTAAGATGTTACCCTTTAGTTTCAGATTGGAGTAAGATTGGATGGAAGAGTTTTGGATAAGGCACACAGAAGATCCTGTATCAACGAGAAACCTGAGTGTGGCCCTTGGATATAGTAGAGTGGACACTTGCTTGGGGCTGGTTATCCGTGTGGCCCTTGGATATAGTAGAGTGGACACTTGGTTGGGGCTGGTTACCCGTGTGGTCCTTGGGTATAGAAAGGGTGTCGTTATCATGTAAGGGTATGGCTAAGGTTTGGAGTTTGGGTACCACGAGACACCTCCGTGGTCCCACTATTCGTTTAAATTGTTTTCATCATAGTTTTGGGTGTTGTCTATGCTGGTAGGTTGCGGCTCAGGGTCATCAGAATCGTTTGCATTACTTACACAGTTAACGCGAGCGGGCTTCGGCATGGTAAAGTGTTGATTTGAATATGGTATTTGAGGAACTTTAAACCTGTTATTGTTATATTCCCGTTTCCGACACGTTTCTATGGTATGTCCTGGGTTTTTACAGTATCGGCAAAATGGACTTTAATTATTTCGATCAAATTGTTTAGGCGTTTGGGGCTTAGAATTAACATAAGGAGGGGGGTCTGTCCAAGAGCGTGCTCGTCGCGACCCCTGCCAGTCATTATGGCTGCAATCTTGGACCGAAGACGTACCGCAGTGCGGGCTAGGGCGTCCCCCCGAGGCGACGCGTACCGGCCCGCCCCCGTCGGTACGAATATAGGTGGAAGCGGCGATGGGGGCCGCCACCCATCACGCCGGGCCTGAACTGGCGAGTCGTGGGGTGCAGAGTGCCAAATAGGCACTTGGAATGTAAGAGGTGGTATGGAAGATAAGATGCATGAGGTGATTGATGTAATGAAAGAGAGACGCCTGGATGCTCTGTGTGTAACAGAGACTAAGCGGAGGGGCAGTGAAACCTGTGATCTTCCTGATGGAACGATGGCTCTGTGGTCTGGTGTACCGCAGAGCAGTCGTGCCAGCATGGGGGTGGGTATCTTGCTGTCCCGTCACCTGGCCTCTGGAGTGAGAGAATATGGCCTGTGCGATGCGAGACTTCTCTGGGTCCGTTTAAAACTGGGTGTCACTAGAGTATTTTTGGTCGCAGCGTATGCTCCCGTAAGCTCGTCGACACCCCAGGACCTTGAGAAGTTTTGGGATAATGTCAGGGAAGTTCTGGATTTGGCTGAGGCTAACGAAAAGGTGATTCTGTGTGGCGATCTGAACGGATGGGTAGGAACCAGGCGGCGAACTTGCGACGCTGCTCTGGGTCCTTATGGTGATAAGAGAGTGAACGATGCAGGTAAGCTCATTGTAGATGTTTGTTTGGAAAGGGGTCTCCTTGTGTCTAATACGATATTCCAGCATAAGGACATACATATGTATACGTGGAGAAGGAATGAACAAAAAAGCATGATAGATCTGATCCTGGTTGATAACCGTCTCCGAAGCAAACTACAAGATACGCGTGCGTATAGAGGCCCCACTCTGGAATCAGACCACTATCTCGTAGTTGCGCGGTTTAGTGGTCTGTTCAGGAAGTGGAGGCACTGGCGAGAGCGTATCCCCTTCGGAGACCTTGAAAGATTAAAGGTTGAAAAGTTGCAAGATGAGAGCGTGAGGAGAATGTATGAAGACAGAGTCCGGGACAAGCTTTTGACAGCAGGCTCTTCGGACTCAAATGTAGATGAATGCTGGAATAGCCTGAAAGAGAGTTTGGTGGAATCCGCGAAATAAGTATGTGGTTGCTCAAAGAAGCATATTACAGCAAAAGGTGATGCATGGTGGGATGCGGAGTTGCAAAGCTCCGTAGAAAGTAAGAAGAAAGCGTGGCAGGACTATGTATCTTCTTTGAACCTGAATGCCAGTATGACAGAGATGAAGAAAGAAATATACCGGCAATGCAAGAATGCCACTAAAACTTTAGTGAAAGAAAAGCGTGAAAGAGCCAGTATGATTGAGGAGGAGAGGCTGGCGAAGAACTTCGAGAACAACACCAAACTCTTTTGGAGCAAGGTGAGAAAGGCTCGAGGTGATTTGTCAGGCTCCAGAATGGAAAGGATAAAATCTAAAGATGGTGACATTCTTGCAGGCACACAAGCTGTGCTAAACCGGTGGAGTGAATATTTTGGAGAAATGTATGGAGATGACCCGGATGCTGATGCCGCAGACGTGCCTAAAGGCGAGATTGCGGCACCAGAATCAACGGAGGACATCACTATGGAAGAAGTTGAATGGGCGATAGGAAGTATGAAAAACGGTAAAGCTGCGGGAGTAGACATGATATCTGCCGAGATGATCAAATATGGTGGAACTTGCGTCCGGGACGCTTTCCGGGCCCTTGCAAACCTTTGCTGGAGGACCGGTAGAGTCCCTACAGATTGGCGCCGCGCAGTCATAGTACCCTTGTATAAAGGCAAGGGTTCACAATATGACTGCGCCAATTACAGAGCCATCAGTTTGATCAGCTTGGCAGCCAAGGTGTACGGTAAAATTATTGAACGGAGAATGCGCGTGAAGTCCGATGGAATGTTGTGCGAGGCACAAGGGGGTTTCAGGTCTGGAAGAGGATGTTCGGATCAAGTCTTCTCACTCCGCAACATCGTAGAGAAGCATCTGGCAGTGGGCCGGAAGGTTTTCTGCGGTTTTGTAGATCTGGAGAAGGCATTTGACAGAGTTGTGCGAAAGAGACTTTGGGACATTTTGCCAGAGTATGGTATAGATGGCACTCTGTTGCGAGCCGTCCAGTCCACTTATGTGGACTGCAAGGCATGCGTACGGGTGGGTGGTAACAGGTCACCCTGGTTTGACGTTAAAATCGGCGTCAAGCAGGGTTGCGTGTTGTCCGCTAGACTGTTTATAATATATCTGGACAAAAGTCTTCAAAGACTGAAAGCGATGAATGAAGGTGTACAAATGGGTGACTTAGTGGTAAACCATCTACTTTATGCAGATGACGCGGTTTTAATAGCGCCAACAGCCACTGATCTGCAAACACTAGTCACAGTTATGAAAGACGACTGCATGATCAATGGCTTACACTTGAATGTGAAGAAAACCAAGATTATGGTTTTTGAAAGGGAAGAAACCAGAACGAATGTAAGGATTGTGGTTGGTAACGATGTGCTGGAGCAAGTGAATGAGTTTGTATATCTTGGATGCGCCTTCAGTAAGGATGGGAAATACATCGCTGACATAGAGAGAAGAGTGAGTGCAGGGAACAGAGTGAATGGTGCGATGGGAAAGCTACTCGGGAGCCGGCACTTAAGCCATAAGGCGCAGCTGGCCATACATAACGGAGTTCTTGTCCCAACGCTGTTATATGGTAGCGAGAGCTGGGTATGTAAGAAGGAGAATGAAAGTAGGATAAATGCGGTAGAAATGCGAGCTCTGCGGAAGATGTGCGGAGTGAAGCTGACCGACCGCATTAGCAACAGCATAGTAAGACAGCGAGTAGGTATGAAAGATAGTATCGGTGTAAAGATGAGAAAGGGCATGCTCCGTTGGTTCGGGCATATAGAAAGAATGCCAGAGGAAAGAATGACAAAACAGATATACAATGTGAAAGTGGAAGGATGCAGGTACCGGGGAAGACCTAGACTATCTTACCACGACCAAATAAACCGAGTCTTATCTGATGGAAAAGTCAAGAGTCTCCGTAACCGGCGAGCGTGTATGAGACGAACTATGAGAGTCGAGGAAGCCAGAGAGGTATGTAAGGAAAGAACCTGTTGGAACTCTGTACTCTCTGCCTACCCCGCAAGGGATCTGGCGTGAGGTTATAGATAGATAGATAGATAGATAAGGAGGCCTAGACGAGTAGTTTGGTTTTGGAGCTTGGCGTTGTGGCGCTGATGTGTGGAAATTACGTTTAGTAAATAGGTTAAGGATTTTTTCCTCAGATACCGCTAAGTTAATGGCATCATTAAGGGTAGATGGATTTTTACCCCGAACTAAATTAGAAATATCAGGCTTAAGGCCAAGTAAAAACGTGTGAAGTGCTAAGTCTACCATAGCCGCTATACGGCCAGGTAATTCCGTTTTTTTCTTATTGGATAAAGTTATTTCCGTTAATAATTTTGATAAGCAGGTTTCTAGACGTAATGCAAATTGATTTACTGGTTCATTGCTAAGCTGTCGGCATTCTTGTATATCAGTCAACAAATGGGCATAGTGCTTTCTTTCACCGAACTGGGTTTTTAGGAAATTATTTAATTGATCCCAGAAATCAAATTCTTTGATGGAAACGGCTGTCTCAGCTTTTCCTCCGAGTTGTGATAAAATTTTTTTTTTTTTTTTTTTAAAACGTAGCCCCACATTAGGATTTATTCCTGTGCCGTGGGTGCGTTTACAAACATGAAAATTCACATACAAATACCCAGACCGGAACAAATAATTGTGGATCACACAAATATTTGTCCCGTGCGGGAATCGAACCCGCGACTATTCGACACTGTGGGCGGAGCCGCTCAAGCTCTTAACCACTGCGCTAAATCGTCCGTCAATATACTTAAATCCAATATACTTAAATAGAATCGGTTTTTGGGTACCGGAAGCTAATTGAAATGCGTTGTCACAATTAGTCAAAAATGAATTTAATTTTTCGCGTGTACCATCGAAGGGTTTTATAAATTTAAATAGGGTTCCAATTTCAACGAGGACTGACTTTACTTGTTTAACTTGTGGTTCCTCGGTAGGCATTTTATATTAATAAAAGAAAATATTCTGTTAACAAAATACGACACGATACGATTTGGTGTAATAGACGGCCACTTATTATTGTTCACTACTGTGAGGTGTTGATTACCGCGAACGCGATAAGGCACCGAGATATTTCTTAGAACTATCTTATGGTAAAAAAATAATACATATGGGAAAGTTACAATGACAATTATTAGAATGGTAATAAAATTAATTAATTTAAATCTGTAAACTTTTTCACTGAAACCATACACTTATTTTATTAAAAGTTTCGTTAGATTTGCACTTTCACCAACACAGAAAAAGTTATCATGGAAAAGACTTACAGGAACACGCAGAGTATGTACTGGAACATGATCACTTTTCAGAGACACGATGTAGCCAAACTGCGACGATTTTTCTTTCAGGATACACAGGAAATGGAGCAGGACCGCGGCTTTCAGGCACGGTAAGTATTGTAATTTTCAAGATTTTGTTTTCAGGTTTACCACGAAGCTTATGGAATAAGGGTCTCTGTATAAGTGTGTTCTCCACAGAGACGAGACACGAAATTTTCAAGGTTACAACGACCTTGACTTCCAAAGTTGTTCACTACACTCACAAGGGTAATGTAACGATTTATACACAGGATTTGTTTAAAAAGTTCACTTGGTTTATGAGTCTGAACGGAGACGTACCAGGGATACCTTCACCATCGGTATCCCACCAAATGCCACCAAATATTATAAGAGAGTTCGTCAACGGGTTTTTAAAAAAAAGATATTTAACTGGGAAGCGGAGGAACTTGGAGCGACGGTAACACCGTCGCTCAAAGAAGTCGCTACCAAGGATGGTTCGCGAGGCTATTGAAATTAAAAAACATCCTAATTTCAATAGAGAAGATGGCTGGGTGCCTCCATCGTCTTGGGATCCGGTAATTAATATAATCAAATCCAAAACCAAGCATAACACTGCAAGACCTCAAGACACCGTGAGCTCATTCTGCGTAGATCGGACCAACAACAACAAAAATAATTAAGAAGTTTGAGGGTACCCCGTGAACAACTATGCCTATTGGACGTCTAACACCTCAGTCCCTCCCGTGACCATGGGTGCTGCAAAGCACTCGAAACGTCGGGAACTAAAAATAAAAAAAATAAACCGCGATAAAATCCGTAAAATAGTTTTATTTCAGGACTTCAAATACTTGGACCCGACTGTATGGACAGTCTCTACCAGCCTGTTTTCGTCCAGTGTACCATCATAGGTTACGACAGGTCAAACACACATATCCATCAGTCTGGCTTGAGGGACAAGGTAAGGTTGTCCTTCATCATATCCCTCAAGGACCATACTCTTCCAGGCGTTCTCTTTCTGTCTATTGATTCATGCCGGTTATGAAACGAGACAGTCTGGCCTAAATACGTATGTTCGTTGACAGTATGCACTACGCATAGTAGTGATCTGTCCATCTCTCTCTACCCTATAGTTCGTGCTGTTGGTCATAAGTTAAGTTTATGATCTTTTCATGGATAATCTAGCCTCGAGGCTTGCTGTACTCAGTCTTGGAGCATTTGTTGTTGTTCTGATGGTGTGGATAAAAACAGCACGATATCATCGGCGAAGCGGAGATTAGTCAGTTTACCTATCAAATAAGTTTATGGAGAAGTTTTTAAATTTTTTATAACATTATGTTAAATTTCAGTTTTAATTTGCTCTAGAGAAGCCTTAATGATATGAGTATATATCTTTTTAAATAATTATGCAGTTATTTCTTCTTTTAAAAGTTGGTGTAATTTATTATGATGTCAAAAAACCGTACAGTGATTTACATTTTACAGGAGCGTCTCACAAATCATTATTTTTTTTCTAAGTAATAGTCTCTTGTAAGAACCAAGCTATATGGAGTAAAGTAGAGGGCCGCGCGGGTCAGCTTATAAGTGAATTATCTCGGTGTCGGTGTCCGTCGGCGTAGCAGACAGTTTCGAACACGGGTCTGCCGCGCGGTCAACGTTGTCCGACGCGGCCTGAACGGAAAGTTTCAGTGTCTCCCAACATTGTCCGCCATGGCCCCAATGAGAAGGGGCATTTTTTTCATTGGCAGCTAACGTGTTAAATATTCATAAAAAAAAATTACTGGTTACTCCATAATACAATAACAGCTTATTGTAGTTACATTTATATTCAAAATTTTTCCTTCTATATTCCATAAATTCTCACATAAATTATCATGTATTGAAACCTCCATTGTTCTAAAACATCTTATCTTTTTTCTCGTCTTAATTCAAACAATAAAATTCTTTGACCTTATCATTCCTTTCTTTAATTACTTAGGTAGTGTTACGTCGTAACAAAGTTTTAAAAATATAAAATAAAAAAAAACTTCACACACAAACAAACAAAATAACTAGTTGTTACATCGAATGGAAACCGCGCGCCTTAACTAGTGATAGCATCATAATGACCATATAAGGTATTCGTTGGTACCGGGAATCAAATTCTTTCTAGAACATCTAATAAGAAACGCCCACAACATAGAAAGATCTAGAAATATGAAAAAAAATACAATAGCGAACAACGGGACAATGATCCTATCTCGCTCGGTTCGATTATTGCTATCTTAGTCCCACAAGAATTTTATAAAAAACAGACAACAGTTTAGGGCGTGCCTTGCTTCGGTTGAGCCGTTCTTTCCATATCTCTGTCCTCGTCTCAGATGAAGGATCTAGAGATCTGGGGAGTACGCACTGTTGCCTCAGGCAGGAAGTAGGCCGTCCCGAGATAGTATATAAAAACGAATTTGCGCAGGAACAAAGAATTTTCGACGCCAGAGTTCGCACGACAAGTACTCCTAATTAAAAGTTCTATTTTAAAAAGTGATAGTACCAGTGCTATATTAAAATAAAATAAAAAAATATTAGATTAGCAACATTTTTCAACCCCCTTGGAAACTGGGGGTCCACCGTACGGGTTGCAAAAGTACGGTTTGGGAGACAGCAGGCCACACTTCTGCCCGTCGACTCCAGCTGACCTCGGTGGCTGAGGGCCTTCCATAGGGCACCTCCACGTTCCCCACCTAGCCGGTGGAAGCTTATCACCGAAGGCCCCTACGCGTCACGGGATCGAACAGCCGAAGTTAAGTCCCCAGCGCCCATAGGGTTTTTTTTGTGTGACCAGAAGGCTTCCCTGTGCCGCGAATTCACACCCCGGATGTAGAAAAATTATTTACTTATTTTAATTTTTTGTTTTCTTCTTTTTGCGATTTTTATTTGTTTTCATTTATTTAAATATTTTTTTATTCCAATCAACAATTGTATTTTTATAATTGTGTTTTTATTTGTACCCGCCGTCAGGCGGTCGTAACAGTAGGTATACACTTATAACACAGGTCCTAACTCATGTCGGACTCTAATCTCTAGTCCTTTTTATCACATTTTCATTTAGGTACATTTCATTTATTTTGTCGACTTTTCATATTTGTTTTCACAAGGGTCATAATTTAAGACTTACATAGTCTCCAACAATTTTTACAGAGAAATCTCGTTTACACCATGATCAAACTGAGGAACTGAACCCTTACTTGTACCTTTATTTACTTGTATACCTCATACCTACCCATAAATATTACAGCTTTTATGCTACTTTCTCACACAATACCACAACATTTATGCTTTACATTCCAAAAGGAATTCTTTGGTCTATAAGAAATCTGCGTCGCTTTTGGGTGATCATTCCATTTGCTTGTCAGACCTTATTTACCAAATTATTCCCATCTGCTGTTTAACATCACTTTAAACTCTATCCGCTTCCATATAAGGTTTAACATAACTTACAATCCATCATTTCTATGTATCTTCTCATTTAATAATATAACTTTTTGCGCACTAAAGGTCACAAAAGTGTTTTAAAACCACTAATATTTTATCAAAATTGCTTTCATCTTGCATATTTACCCATATTTGAAATTTCCACATAATTGTCAGTGGTAAATATTACATGGGTGCTTAAGAGTTTAATTTATTTTTAGAATAACTTTCTAATTATAACCACAGTTCTAGTACATTATTCATTGCCTACATAAAAATAGCTACAAACGCATCTTTATATTCCCACACGTTATTGCTGATGTAGCTAAAACATATTGCACTACTTGTATGGAACACATTCCTAAGCGTATGGTATCGGTATCAGATTCTAAAACATCGCCTTTTCCGAGGAAGTCATAACGCTCATCACTATTTAATTACGCCTGGCAGGGTCGCCATGCAATGGTGTGCTGTTTAATGGCTTGTTTAATGGCGACTGGGTGTGTCGAACGAAACGTCTTATTGGTGCAATAATGTTTAATTAATATTATAAATCTTATGCGCTACCTTATATATATTAGGGCGGTGCGTCACACACTACAGTATATACTTAACCTGTAAAATTAATCATTTTTATGCTGGTTAGGATATTATTCCAAAGTAACTGCATTATAGTGATGCAACTCGGTCTAGAATTTTGTGACTTGAGACATTTGGTTTATTTTACTAGGTCACTCGAGTTAACGTTAAGCTGGAAAACTCGAGTAGTCTTCCAGTAATCGAGTTCACTATTTACAGTCCCGGCAACTCGAGTGAAAGTTTCGTATACTGTAGTTAAAGCATTGTTAATTGGTACCTTTATTAAATAATGAACAAACAATCATAACACAACCACTTCACAAATAACTAATTAAGTTCTTAGATTTACGCGAAATTTACACATGTAATAAAACTATTTTTCGATTTTATCGTGGTTTATTTTTGATTTTTAAGTTTCCAGTGTATGGAGTGGAGTCCTTTGCAGCACCCATGATGATAAATAATTAAAAAGTTTGTGGTACCCAGGAACAACTATGTATTTTGGACGTCTAACACCTCAGTCCTCCCCGGTAAACGTCGGGAACTTAAAATCATAAAAAACCAATATAAAATCCGAATAATAGTTTTATTTCATAAGTTCGTGTTCCTTTCATTTCCAATATGCAAGTTTGACCGTGTTTATAACTTGGTGACGTAGACTTGGTGATGAACTAGTAAAGTGACTATCTAGTGCCCAGCGAATTCACTCGGTGCGCCGACTTGACTCGGTAACTCGAGTGCAAGCGAGAAAAATTTAATTTTACTCGAGTAGATAAAACAAATCACACTCGAGTCACTCGAGTGAAAACATGGCTCGAGTCGCATTGCTATTGTATTTGTATAAAATTGTTGTATCGTCATTTGTCCCTGATACCATTTTGAACTCAATCAGACGCCTAGAAATTGGTAAAAATTACGTTTAAATATTTCATTACAAAATTTCTTTACAAAGCGTGTTTAAAACGGAGCAACCAAAAATACAGCCTAGCACCTATCCGTAGTAGTAGATATGCGAGTTAGTACCAGTAAGAAATCAAGCTATCTGGTCCAATATAGTCACGAGCAATCCTACTTCTTACTAATATTATAAATGTAAAGGTTTATATGTTAGGATCGTTTTTACTGATGAAATTTAGCACACAGATTGTTTATTACCCGGATTAACACATACACACAGATGGGATACTTTTTAACCCGTAAAAATGTTAGGCTCCTGTCTAAATTAAGTCATCGCTGACGAAGTCGCGGGCAGAAACTGGTAATATATGCCAAAATTTAAAAAAGTATTAAAACAATATGTTGTGAACAAAAAATGAACATCGCAAAACACAAACATTAACTCAAATACATGACACATCCTGCTACCCTTGATCTTTGTATTTACAGATTTAACAAAGCTTGTTAACTGCCGAAGTATTCACACTTACCCTCTTTCAATATAAAATATTTTTTATCTTGTTGCTAAGAACATTTTATTTATTGTATTTGTTACGCTGCTCGATATAATGTTGTATTTGTATTACCTTGTATTCTCATGTAAGTGAATTTAATTCTTTATGAGAAATAAAGTTTCTATAACCGGAATATATAAGCGCTTTAGTACTTTTTAAATAACGTCTGTATTTACTAACGGAGGTCTTATAAGTTCATACTTATAAGACTGACAATAATATCATCATTAGTGCACGGTGCGGTACGCGCGGTAGTATAAAAAGTGCTAACGTATTATAAGAACGTTATTATTGCATTTTTAGGTTCAGATCAGTCCGATTTTTTTCTTTTTCTTATGACTGTTTAGCAGAAATAAATACCTTGTTCATCTGTTTTTCATACATTACAACCACGCGGGGCGTAGCCGTGGTCCGACATGAGCATTAAAATCGTACTTTAAATCATCATCGTCATCTGGGTCTATACCCGTCCACTGCTGAACAGAGGCCTCCCCAATCGCTCCCGCCACCTGCATCCACATCCACGACTTCCTGCGATCTTCACAATATTGTCCGCCCATCTGGCAAGCGGCCGTCGAAAACTGCGCTTGCCAATATGTGGTCTCCACTCCAGAATCTTTCTGCCCCAAAGGCCGTTCGAACGTAATTTAAATAAATTTACGTATAAAATAATAATAAACACCGTTCCGCTTGTATTCTCCCAATATTTTGCTGACGCGACGATGTTAGGTTCCTATGTAATAAGAGCAAGTATTGTAGATTCAAGTTTGCTACAGTTTTTTGTTTCTATTAAGAACCCCCAATGACTGACAGAGCGAAGAGTGAATGCTGGGAATAAAGTGAATGGTGCGATGGGAAAGCTACTTGGGAGCCGGCACTTAAACCAAAAGACGCAGCTGACCATACATATCGGAGTGCTTGTCCCAACGCTGTTATGTGGCAGTTGACAGGCGGTTTGGTCCAGTTGTTAAAAGCTTAAGCCGCTCCGCCCATTGAATCAAGTAGCTACGGCTGATGTCGGCCACCTTGGGGTTTTTAGTCGGTAGAAATCCGACACGCCCCACGTTCCCCCGAGGCTCGCGGAAGTCCTATGCAGAATTTTCCCCGAAAAAAAAAACAAAGTAGCTACGGGTAACGATATGCGATCCCCGCACGGAACAAATCATTGCGCGTCCCACAAATATTTGTTTCGGTCTGGGATGGGCTGAGTATTTGTGTATAAATTTGTATAAGTGTATAAATTTCGTGTTTGTATACTGGGGCCATAACCAAATTTAAACACCTAACACTTAAATCCCATAGGATTTATGTAACTTCAAATATTTGTAGGACGTATGACATCTTTATGTAACTTTAAATATTGGTCCTCATGACACGACTAGTTGTCACCAGTAGCATCAAAGACGGTGGCATCAGGCTAACTAAGTGTTAAATTTACGTTGCCACTGGCTACAGTTGGAAATTTTCTTCCAATTTATCACTAGTAGTGACAAAGCCGGTGGCGAGACCTGAAAATAAACGCAAGCCTTGCATGCATCTTACTCAAAGAATCAGCATTGTTATGGCACCTCTGTCAACCATTATTCTTATTTTTGTTTGTAAAAAGCATATTAATAAATTAATTAGTCATCTATCTATATCATCACGCCAGATCCCTTGCGGGACAGGCAGAGAGTTCTAATAGGTTCTTTTCTTACAGACCTCTCTGGCTTCCTCCACTTTCATTGGAACTCTCCTTCTAGTCCTTCTCTTTTATTTAGACGTGCTATTTAAAAAACCTAGACTGTAATATCTTTAGAATAAAACACATACATGTATCACAATATTTATTACTTCATAAGACTTTTTTACCTAAGCCTAGAATTATCTACAATAAAAATATAACTTAATTATGAACTTAAATTAGGATCTAAAATTGAGAGCGCAGCGCCTACTAAGTACAAGGACCCTGTTAAAAGTACCGACGGTGTGGCATCGAGTTTATTTTTTTTAATGCAGACCAAGGCATCGGGTACGCATTCTAGAACTGTCAACTTCGTTCTGACATCTTTGTCCAAGTGTTGCCAGACTTCCATGTGCTTTTGACATCGGGTTATTAGTTCATCTTGTTCGATTTTGGAGTAAGTGTCGCTTTTCTGCGAGACTTGCTTGTGGGCCGTCGGCACGACGAAGTAGACTTGTTTGAACCCTAGACTGTGGAGTGGTTGTAAGAGTGCTTCAGCGTTTCTATCGCCGGTCGCGCTGAATATAAGTATTTTGTCCTCATGCGATCTGAAAGGAAGAGCTGTATGTGTAAATCAAATTTATTTTTGAGTTATCAACCAAGTTAAAGAAATATAATTTTAATTTCAGCAGATCTTTTTAAAAATAAGATTTTACACCAAAGACAACGTAGATATCTTAGCTGAGGAGTCCTTATGGCCTCCTTTCGGTTCCATCATCAAAACCTGCATACTATCCGGTTCTACAGTGCTCGTAAAGCCAAATTCAACCAGCTCAAACAAGATGAGGTTATAATAAGTAGTTGGGTAGCCGTAGTCCGTTGGCCATCTTCCGGCTCTAACATCAGATCCTGGGCACCATACGGGTATGTAGTCAAATCTATCAAGCCCAAACACAAAAATCTTCAATAACATTTTGACTGATCTAAAATCGAAGTCTCTAACCACTGCACTAGTCGAAGCAGAAAAACGTGTATAATACGTCTGAACATCACTTCTGGTATAACCGTCGTGATGCTACATACCTATTATTACTTCGGAACCATTCCACGCAGATTTCCATAGACTCTTTAGTATGAGCACCATCCAAATAGAAAGTGGCATATTCTGACCGCAACACTTGATATCTTCCGGGCCATTTGCACGTCCTCAGACCTTCCATCGTCTCACCGGACACCGTTCGAACTATCGAAGTATTTATACCATTCTTAGTCACACCATTTTGACCATTAACGACGAGCTGTTTAAAGCCGTTTCTCCTGTGCGTTTGTTTTGTGATACGCATCCAGGCGTGAGAAAGCTGAATGGCTAGAGAGGCGTTCGTCTCGTAAGCTTCTATGTCGACTGGTAAATTTGTTTTTAATGTATTTGGGAATGTGTAGGACTTGTAGTCGGGAACTATGTAGAGTGGGCACTGCAAAAAAAAAAATGTTAGTCAAAATAATGGTTTCGCTTTTCTTATAATCAACTAGCAGTTTCCCGCGGCTTCGCGCCATCTACCGAGCCCAACTATAGCTAAGAACCAACGAGGTTACCATATAAGAAAAAAAATATTGATCTAGCCGTTAAGAAGAAGAATTACCAATACACGCCCTTAGAATTTTATATAGGTATAAAGATTTTGACATGGAAACAATGTCACCTCGTTGGTTTAGCCCGCATACTGCGGACGGCGATATGAAATTGTAGGTTAGAATGCTTAGCCTCTTACCTGGGTATATTACCCACGTAAGAGGCCAAGCATTCTAGGCAAGGCGATGTTTAGAATAACACATATCGACATTTCTATATCCTGTATTTATAATCTAATTTTATACCTTTGTTTTCAAAAATAATCCGCTCACTGGATGGAGTACCGGACCAGTCTTTGTGTGACCCACAAATATTTGTTTCGGTCTGGGCGGTTTGTGTAGTGTTGTACAAACACTCGAGTAGGCGCTTAAAACGCTCGCGTCTTCTACGTATTTCAACGGTCGTGAGCGTCGACTCAGCGCTAAACGCTCAACTTCAGAGCTCATTTTTACAACACTAGGTTTGTGTATGTGAAGTTCTATTTATCTCTCTATATCATCCCGCCAGATCCCTACATGTGAATTTAAATGTTCATGTAAGTTTGGTCAAATAACCGACGGAGCGCGACGGAAGCGTTCGGCTACGTTCGATCGTGACGTTTGCCGTCGCGCCCAGCGGGGCCACGCTGTGTAGCGTGTCCCGTACATTTCAATACATTACAACTGCCCAAGCCGCGCCACCGTCGCGCCGAGCGGGGCTACGCTGTGTGGCGTGTCCCGTACATTTCAGTTCATTACAACTCCCCAAGCCGCGCCACCGTCGCGCCGAGCGGGGCCACGCTGTGTGGCGTGTCCCGTACATTTCAGTACATTACAACTCCCCAGGCCGTGCCACTGTCGCGCCGAGCGGGGCCACGCTGTGTGGCGTGTCCCGTACATTTCAGTACATTACAACTCCCCAAGCCGCGCCACCGTCGCGCCGAGCGGGGCCACGCTGTGTGGCGTGTCCCGTACATTTCAGTACATTACAACTCCCCAAGCCGCGCCACCGTCGCGCCGAGCGGGGCCACGCTGTGTGGCGTGTCCCGTACATTTCAGTACATTACAACTCCCCAAGCCGCGCCACCGTCGCGCCCAGCGGGACCACGCTGTGTGGCGTGTCCCGTACATTACAACTACCCAAGCCGCGCCACCGTCACGCCGAGCGGGGCCACGCTGTGTGGCGTGTCCCGTACATTTCAGTACATTACAACTCCCCAAGCCGCGCCACCGTCGCGCCCAGCGGGACCACGCTGTGTGGCGTGTCCCGTACATTACAACTCCCCAAGCCGCGCCACCGTCGCGCCCAGCGGGACCACGCTGTGTGGCGTGTCCCGTACTTTTCAGTACATTACAACTCCCCAAGCCGCGCCACCGTCGCGCCGAGCGGGGCCACGCTGTGTGGCGTGTCCCGTACATTTCAGTACATTACAACTCCCCAAGCCGCGCCACCGTCGCGCCCAGCGGGACCACGCTGTGTGGCGTGTCCCGTACATTACAACTACCCAAGCCGCGCCACCGTCACGCCGAGCGGGGCCACGCTGTGTGGCGTGTCCCGTACATTTCAGTACATTACAACTCCCCAAGCCGCGCCACCGTCGCGCCGAGCGGGGCCACGCTGTGTGGCGTGTCCCGTACATTTCAGTACATTACAACTCCCCAAGCCGCGCCACCGTCGCGCCCAGCGGGACCACGCTGTGTGGCGTGTCCCGTACATTTCAGTACATTACAACTCCCCAAGCCGCGCCACCGTCGCGCCGAGCGGGGCCACGCTGTGTGGCGTGTCCCGTACATTTCAGTACATTACAACTACCCAAGCCGCGCCACTGTCGCGCCGAGCGGGGCCACGCTGTGTGGCGTGTCCCGTACATTTCAGTACATTACAACTCCCCAAGCCGCGCCACCGTCGCGCCGAGCGGGGCCACGCTGTGTGGCGTGTCCCGTACATTTCAGTACATTACAACTCCCCAAGCCGCGCCACCGTCGCGCCGAGCGGGGCCACGCTGTGTGGCGTGTCCCGTACATTTCAGTACATTACAACTCCCCAAGCCGCGCCACCGTCGCGCCGAGCGGGGCCACGCTGTGTGGCGTGTCCCGTACATTTCAGTACATACAACTCCCCAAGCCGCGCCACCGTCGCGCCGAGCGGGGCCACGCTGTGTGGCGTGTCCCGTACATTTCAGTACATTACAACTCCCCAAGCCGCGCCACCGTCGCGCCCAGCGGGACCACGCTGTGTGGCGTGTCCCGTACATTTCAATACATTACAACTACCCAAGTCGCGCCACTGTCGCGCCGAGCGGGGCCACGCTGTGTGGCGTGTCCCGTACAGGAGGTCCAACTTGACATTTATCCGAACCAGATGTCTATGCGCCTACTTAGTGTTTTTAAAATTGAAAAGTATAGAATAAGGGACGTTTGAGTGCTTTGTGATACATTAATCGATGCGGAGAGTCATATACTATACGACTGTGCAGTTACAAATTATTTAAACAGCGACGTTCTACCAAAAAATCATAATAACTTTTATAAACTTTGTGCATTGAAGGGTGTATTTAGTGACTTGTGATTTTAAAAGTCAATAGCAGGGTACACCTACCTTCTTTTAATAAAAAAAAATTAATGCGTCATGTGGTGCTGATTTTTAACTTGCCGTATAATAACAAGTTGGTCAGGTGGTATTGAGTGTGACTGACCGTTCCAGCGTACAAAGTTCGCGTCTTATCACCGTGAGGTCTTTTTGTGCATTTCTAAGTTATTAGTGGTATTTCTGACTGATTACCACTTATAAAATGCCACTAAGGAGAACTCCGCCGAATACGCCAACAGAATTACCTTGCGACTCTGAGCCAGATTATCACACCCAAACAGTAGCCGAGCGAGAACAAGGTGTGAATGTAGCACAGAGGCTCAAGCGAAAACATCAGCACGTAGATGATATTTCTGTGTTTGTGACAGAAATTAAAGAAATGTTTAAAAAATTCACTGAACAGCAGGACGTTAAGTATAAAACCCTACTAGCGGCGGTGACCGAGCTAAAAGAGCAACATAACGATTTACGTAATACCTTAACTTTTGTATCTGCGCAATATGATGATATAAAGGTACAACTCAATAAGTTAGAGACAGAGAACATGAACAAGATATCTTACATAAATGATTTGGAGGAAAAAATTGAAAATCAGGAAGCGTATAATAAGTCTACGTGTATTGAAATTAGAAATTTACCTGAAACCAAAGGAGAAAACAAATCTAGTCTTTCTGATATTATTTTAAATGCCGGGAAAGCTCTGAATACCGTGATTCATGAATCGGAAATAAGAGATGCTTACCGTCTCAAGCCTAAGGTACGTTCATGTACTGGCGCAAGCACCGTAGTGGTCGACTTAACAACTGTCATAAGGAAGGAAGTATTACTGCAAGCTTACAGGAATTATAATAAAAACCATAAGGATAAAAAGCTTGGCACCATTGACTTAAATATCGGTGGACCATCAATGCCTATTTTCATGTCTGAACATCTGACGCTAAAGAAAAAACGCCTATTTTTCCTTGCACGTGATTATGTTAAATCAAAGGATGACATTCGGTATTGCTGGACCGCTTATGGGAAGATTTACATCCGCAGGCGGGAGGGCCTACCTGCTACCAGAATTGACACCGAAGCAGACCTCAATAGGTTTAAGTCAGCCGCATGACTACTGTCTATAATTTGTATAGTAAATGAAACAGTACTTCAAATTAATTATTTATATTGTTTGTTAATTTTTATGGCTTTCATAATAACAATTGTATTTCTACTAATTTATATTAATAATTCAAGTCAAAAAAATTTGAATCTAAATAATTTAATAACTCAAACACAATTTCATCATAATATCACACACATTATACATACACGGAAATCACTACAAAAACAAGGAATCATTATACACACACACCACAAAAACTTTCAGTTTTCATATGTTATACATTTAGTTAAATATTATTTAGTGTACTTCATAAATCAGTTTTCCATGGTGATACGTACTCTTAAAAAATTGTATAAACTCTCTACAGGCCTGTGCGCACGTAAATATTTTTTATTTATAATAATGTACATTATGCATGCTTCCTTTTCATTTTATTGCAAAATTCGATAATTTTAGTAATTTACCTACAGAAATAGATTCAATGAAAGTTTCAAGGACTTTTTCCGGTGACATCGATAACTGCTATAAATTGATATCAAGTAAACCAACTAAGCATTTAATTATACTTACACAAAACATTCGAAGCATTAGTTGCAACATGTCTGGACTTGAAATTTTATTGACCAGATTAAAAATTGATTGTGATGTATTGGTTCTCACTGAATGTTGGTTATCAACTACCACAACTATACCAAAGCTACCTGGGTATCGCTCTTTTGGCACAAAACAAAATGATAACCAAAACGATGGGGTGGTAGTCTTCTTTAAAGATGATCTAAACTTCGCAGTCGAAGAGCCACAATTTCTAGAAGGTAATTGTTTGCTAATGTCAATCGATCAAGAGACTGCTATTATATGCCTTTATCGCTCACCCTCCTTCAAAAATATTGATACGTTTTTAATATCGCTAAATAATATTTTAGTAGGACTCGCTTCTTTTAAAAACGTTATTGTAACAGGTGATATCAACATACCCATTAACGATATAAAAATAGATTTGTCAGGTGAGCGATACCTTACTCTTGCTGCTTTTCACGGACTTTTACCAGCACATACAGAAGTGACCAGGGAAGCTAGTGGAACGTGTCTTGATCACATGCTGATTCAAACTAAGTGCCTCGCAACTACGATAATCCCCCATACAAATTTAACTGATCATTATCCAGTTGTGATTAGCATTGACCTCATAGAATCACGTCGCTACGCAGTTAGTTCCTTTCTAAAAGTTGATTTTGAAACATTAAAGTTGACTATATCAAACATTAACTTGGATCCCATTTATCAATCCCACAATCCAAATTTCTCTTTAGATTATCTTATAAGCAATATACAGGCGGCTTTGAAAAGTAATTCCAAAACGATTCAATTAGCAAGACGTAAAAAAATTATTAAGCCCTGGATCACTCAGGGTCTCTTACGCTGTATGAAAAACAGAGATAGATTGCATAAACAGTCTAAACAGTCACCGGAGAATAAAGTTTTAAAAATAACTTACGTGCGTTACAGAAATTACTGCAATAGCATTTAAAAAAAAGTCAAACGGGCATATGATAAAAAGTTAATAGAAGAAGTTAAAAATGATCACATAACTTTATGGAAAACTATCAAGACCATTACCAATACTAATAAAGACACTAAACAACCTGAGGAACTTTTAAAAATACGCAGTACTCCTCAGTTGGCTGCCAATGATATTAACCGCTTTTTCGTTTGCGCAGGAAAAAAATTGGCTCAGAAACATTCGAGCACTAATTCGATATATGGCCCTTTTGATAATTATTCGTCCTCTAAATTCTCGCAGCCCAACTCTTTTATGTTGGAAAGCCTAAGTGAAGATGAAATTGAAAGAATTATACTTAGACTTAAAATGGATTCCTGTGTGGGTTGGGATGAAATCTCCAATACTATATTGAAGCAAAATAAAGAGTTCTTGATCCCACCAATAACATAAATTTTTAACACTTGTCTGGAAAGTGGTGTCTTCCCGGAAGCTCTGAAAAAATCCCAAATTCGCCCCATATACAAGGATGGTATTAGAAATGACATAAATAATTACAGACCTATATCGATTTTACCCGCACTCTCAAAAATTTTGGAAAAAGCCATTAACATTAGACTAATAAACTATCTAGAACGAAATAAAATACTATCTGATAAACAATTTGGCTTCCGCAGAGGGAAATCAACTGACGGTGCAGTACACAGTTTGGGAAAAAAATGTTTATCCATTTTTCTAGATTTGAGCAAAGCCTTCGATACAATTTCGATCCCTATCCTAGTAAACAAACTAGAAAGATTGGGTATTAGAGGAACCCAACTAAAGCTCTTTGAAAGCTATCTGACTGGGCGAAGGCAGTGCAAGCCGCGCCACCGTCGCGCCCAGCGGGACCACGCTGTGTGGCGTGTCCCGTACATTTCAGTACATTACAACTCCCCAAGCCGCGCCACCGTCGCGCCGAGCGGGGCCACGCTGTGTAGCATGTCCCGTACATTTCAGTACATTACAACTCCCCAAGCCGCGCCACCGTCGCGCCGAGCGGGGCCACGCTGTGTGGCGCGTCCCGTACATTTCAGTACATTACAACTCCCCAAGCCGCGCCACCGTCGCGCCCAGCGGGACCACGCTGTGTGGCGTGTCCCGTACATTTCAGTACATTAGAACTACCCAAGCCGCGCCACCGTCGCGCCCAGCGGGACCACGCTGTGTGGCGTGTCCCGTACATTTCAGTACATTACAACTCCCCAAGCCGCGCCACCGTCGCGCCCAGCGGGACCACGCTGTGTGGCGTGTCCCGTACATTTCAGTACATTACAACTACCCAAGCCGCGCCACTGTCGCGCCGAGCGGGGCCACGCTGTGTGGCGTGTCCCGTACATTTCAGTACATTACAACTCCCCAAGCCGCGCCACCGTCGCGCCGAGCGGGGCCACGCTGTGTGGCGTGTCCCGTACATTTCAGTACATTACAACTCCCCAAGCCGCGCCACCGTCGCGCCGAGCGGGGCCACGCTGTGTGGCGTGTCCCGTACATTTCAGTACATTACAACTCCCCAAGCCGCGCCACCGTCGCGCCGAGCGGGGCCACGCTGTGTGGCGTGTCCCGTACATTTCAGTACATACAACTCCCCAAGCCGCGCCACCGTCGCGCCGAGCGGGGCCACGCTGTGTGGCGTGTCCCGTACATTTCAGTACATTACAACTCCCCAAGCCGCGCCACCGTCGCGCCCAGCGGGACCACGCTGTGTGGCGTGTCCCGTACATTTCAATACATTACAACTACCCAAGTCGCGCCACTGTCGCGCCGAGCGGGGCCACGCTGTGTGGCGTGTCCCGTACAGGAGGTCCAACTTGACATTTATCCGAACCAGATGTCTATGCGCCTACTTAGTGTTTTTAAAATTGAAAAGTATAGAATAAGGGACGTTTGAGTGCTTTGTGATACATTAATCGATGCGGAGAGTCATATACTATACGACTGTGCAGTTACAAATTATTTAAACAGCGACGTTCTACCAAAAAATCATAATAACTTTTATAAACTTTGTGCATTGAAGGGTGTATTTAGTGACTTGTGATTTTAAAAGTCAATAGCAGGGTACACCTACCTTCTTTTAATAAAAAAAAATTAATGCGTCATGTGGTGCTGATTTTTAACTTGCCGTATAATAACAAGTTGGTCAGGTGGTATTGAGTGTGACTGACCGTTCCAGCGTACAAAGTTCGCGTCTTATCACCGTGAGGTCTTTTTGTGCATTTCTAAGTTATTAGTGGTATTTCTGACTGATTACCACTTATAAAATGCCACTAAGGAGAACTCCGCCGAATACGCCAACAGAATTACCTTGCGACTCTGAGCCAGATTATCACACCCAAACAGTAGCCGAGCGAGAACAAGGTGTGAATGTAGCACAGAGGCTCAAGCGAAAACATCAGCACGTAGATGATATTTCTGTGTTTGTGACAGAAATTAAAGAAATGTTTAAAAAATTCACTGAACAGCAGGACGTTAAGTATAAAACCCTACTAGCGGCGGTGACCGAGCTAAAAGAGCAACATAACGATTTACGTAATACCTTAACTTTTGTATCTGCGCAATATGATGATATAAAGGTACAACTCAATAAGTTAGAGACAGAGAACATGAACAAGATATCTTACATAAATGATTTGGAGGAAAAAATTGAAAATCAGGAAGCGTATAATAAGTCTACGTGTATTGAAATTAGAAATTTACCTGAAACCAAAGGAGAAAACAAATCTAGTCTTTCTGATATTATTTTAAATGCCGGGAAAGCTCTGAATACCGTGATTCATGAATCGGAAATAAGAGATGCTTACCGTCTCAAGCCTAAGGTACGTTCATGTACTGGCGCAAGCACCGTAGTGGTCGACTTAACAACTGTCATAAGGAAGGAAGTATTACTGCAAGCTTACAGGAATTATAATAAAAACCATAAGGATAAAAAGCTTGGCACCATTGACTTAAATATCGGTGGACCATCAATGCCTATTTTCATGTCTGAACATCTGACGCTAAAGAAAAAACGCCTATTTTTCCTTGCACGTGATTATGTTAAATCAAAGGATGACATTCGGTATTGCTGGACCGCTTATGGGAAGATTTACATCCGCAGGCGGGAGGGCCTACCTGCTACCAGAATTGACACCGAAGCAGACCTCAATAGGTTTAAGTCAGCCGCATGACTACTGTCTATAATTTGTATAGTAAATGAAACAGTACTTCAAATTAATTATTTATATTGTTTGTTAATTTTTATGGCTTTCATAATAACAATTGTATTTCTACTAATTTATATTAATAATTCAAGTCAAAAAAATTTGAATCTAAATAATTTAATAACTCAAACACAATTTCATCATAATATCACACACATTATACATACACGGAAATCACTACAAAAACAAGGAATCATTATACACACACACCACAAAAACTTTCAGTTTTCATATGTTATACATTTAGTTAAATATTATTTAGTGTACTTCATAAATCAGTTTTCCATGGTGATACGTACTCTTAAAAAATTGTATAAACTCTCTACAGGCCTGTGCGCACGTAAATATTTTTTATTTATAATAATGTACATTATGCATGCTTCCTTTTCATTTTATTGCAAAATTCGATAATTTTAGTAATTTACCTACAGAAATAGATTCAATGAAAGTTTCAAGGACTTTTTCCGGTGACATCGATAACTGCTATAAATTGATATCAAGTAAACCAACTAAGCATTTAATTATACTTACACAAAACATTCGAAGCATTAGTTGCAACATGTCTGGACTTGAAATTTTATTGACCAGATTAAAAATTGATTGTGATGTATTGGTTCTCACTGAATGTTGGTTATCAACTACCACAACTATACCAAAGCTACCTGGGTATCGCTCTTTTGGCACAAAACAAAATGATAACCAAAACGATGGGGTGGTAGTCTTCTTTAAAGATGATCTAAACTTCGCAGTCGAAGAGCCACAATTTCTAGAAGGTAATTGTTTGCTAATGTCAATCGATCAAGAGACTGCTATTATATGCCTTTATCGCTCACCCTCCTTCAAAAATATTGATACGTTTTTAATATCGCTAAATAATATTTTAGTAGGACTCGCTTCTTTTAAAAACGTTATTGTAACAGGTGATATCAACATACCCATTAACGATATAAAAATAGATTTGTCAGGTGAGCGATACCTTACTCTTGCTGCTTTTCACGGACTTTTACCAGCACATACAGAAGTGACCAGGGAAGCTAGTGGAACGTGTCTTGATCACATGCTGATTCAAACTAAGTGCCTCGCAACTACGATAATCCCCCATACAAATTTAACTGATCATTATCCAGTTGTGATTAGCATTGACCTCATAGAATCACGTCGCTACGCAGTTAGTTCCTTTCTAAAAGTTGATTTTGAAACATTAAAGTTGACTATATCAAACATTAACTTGGATCCCATTTATCAATCCCACAATCCAAATTTCTCTTTAGATTATCTTATAAGCAATATACAGGCGGCTTTGAAAAGTAATTCCAAAACGATTCAATTAGCAAGACGTAAAAAAATTATTAAGCCCTGGATCACTCAGGGTCTCTTACGCTGTATGAAAAACAGAGATAGATTGCATAAACAGTCTAAACAGTCACCGGAGAATAAAGTTTTAAAAATAACTTACGTGCGTTACAGAAATTACTGCAATAGCATTTAAAAAAAGTCAAACGGGCATATGATAAAAAGTTAATAGAAGAAGTTAAAAATGATCACATAACTTTATGGAAAACTATCAAGACCATTACCAATACTAATAAAGACACTAAACAACCTGAGGAACTTTTAAAAATACGCAGTACTCCTCAGTTGGCTGCCAATGATATTAACCGCTTTTTCGTTTGCGCAGGAAAAAAATTGGCTCAGAAACATTCGAGCACTAATTCGATATATGGCCCTTTTGATAATTATTCGTCCTCTAAATTCTCGCAGCCCAACTCTTTTATGTTGGAAAGCCTAAGTGAAGATGAAATTGAAAGAATTATACTTAGACTTAAAATGGATTCCTGTGTGGGTTGGGATGAAATCTCCAATACTATATTGAAGCAAAATAAAGAGTTCTTGATCCCACCAATAACATAAATTTTTAACACTTGTCTGGAAAGTGGTGTCTTCCCGGAAGCTCTGAAAAAATCCCAAATTCGCCCCATATACAAGGATGGTATTAGAAATGACATAAATAATTACAGACCTATATCGATTTTACCCGCACTCTCAAAAATTTTGGAAAAAGCCATTAACATTAGACTAATAAACTATCTAGAACGAAATAAAATACTATCTGATAAACAATTTGGCTTCCGCAGAGGGAAATCAACTGACGGTGCAGTACACAGTTTGGGAAAAAAATGTTTATCCATTTTTCTAGATTTGAGCAAAGCCTTCGATACAATTTCGATCCCTATCCTAGTAAACAAACTAGAAAGATTGGGTATTAGAGGAACCCAACTAAAGCTCTTTGAAAGCTATCTGACTGGGCGAAGGCAGTGCGTTCGTGTGGGAAAAATTACTAGTGAAGACCTTTTGGTGGAATATGGTGTACCTCAGGGTAGTATTTTGGGCCCCACACTTTTTTTACTTTACATAAATGACCTAACCAACCTTAAACTCCCTCAAGGAGAATTAATCTCTTATGCAGATGACACTGCTCTTCTATTTTCCGCCAATACTTGGGACGACGTATACAGTTCTGCACAAGAAGGTTTCAATGTTGTTAGAAAATGGCTGAGTGATAATTTTCTAACATTAAACACTAAAAAGACTAAGTATATCGCATTTAGTGTACGACATCCACCTCCTAACAACTACAGTATTGTCTCTCATGAATGTCCTGCGGATATTAAGTCAGTTTGCTCATGTATGTCCTTGGAACGAGTAGATCATATCAAATACCTGGGAGTTACAATTGACAGTCACCTTAATTTTAAGGAACATATAAAAAACCTGTGCTCCCGTGTACGTAAATTTATTTATGTTTTTAAGACCCTTCGACATGTCGTTGATCCTCATCTTTTGAAACAAATTTATTTCGCATTATGTCAGTCAGTACTAACATATTGCATTACAAGCTGGGGGGGCGCTCCAAAAACGTATATGAAAAATATTGAGGTAGCCCAACGTGCAGTCCTCAAAATAATGAACTTTAGACCCATATTATTTCCGTCTTTACAATTATACCAGGCCTGTAACGTGCTTACTGTACGTCAGCTATTTATTCAGAGTATCCTACTAAAGCAACATTGCGACATCTCATTTGATACAAACGTTCTATCAAAACGCAGAAAATATACTGTATGTATACAGAAACATACACCAATAACTTCATTTGTCAGAAGATTTTATACATTTATTGGCCCTTATATATATAATAAAATTAACAAAATAATTAACATATTTCCCTTAAATAAGTACTGCTGCAAGAGAAAAATTCAGGACTATTTGGTTGGTATTTCATATGAAGATACTGAGAAGTTAATTAATATAGAGAACTAGAACACTAGGTCAAACTAGCTATACCATAACCAAATGTACACCTCACCACACACACACGTACACACACACGCATACATACACACACACATACACACACACATACATGCACACACGCACACACACACACTACTTACACACACAGTCCAATGTTTGTACCTCTTTGATATTGTAAAATGGCAAATAGACCGCCCAATTTTACTGAGGGAAGAGCTGCATTTCGAGATACAGGTTCTCACCTAGTTCGAATGCAGGTGTTCCTATATATTGTAAAACAAAAATATTGTATCTGTATAATTTGTTTAAACTTGTGTGTCTTATCTATGGTATGTCAAATAAATCAATAATAATAAATCAATTTCAGTACATTACAACTCCCCAAGCCGCGCCACCGTCGCGCCGAGCGAGACCACGCTGTGTGGCGTGTCCTGTACATTTCAGTGCATTACAACTCCCCAAGCCGAGCCACCGTCGCGCCCAGCGGGACCACGCTGTGTGGCGTGTCCTGTACATTTCAGTGCATTACAACTCCCCAAGCCGAGCCACCGTCGCGCCCAGCGGGACCACGCTGTGTGGCGTGTCCCGTACATTTCAGTACATTACAAGTACCCAAGCCGCGCCACTGTCGCGCCGAGCGGGGCCACGCTGTGTGGCGTGTCCCGTACATTTCAGTACATTACAACTCCCCAAGCCGCGCCACCGTCGCGCCCAGCGGGACCACGCTGTGTGGCGTGTCCCGTACATTTCAGTACATTACAACTCCCCAAGCCGCGCCACCGTCGCGCCCAGCGGGACCACGCTGTGTGGCGTGTCCCGTACATTTCAGTACATTACAACTCCCCAAGCCGCGCCACCGTCGCGCCGAGCGGGGCCACGCTGTGTAGCATGTCCCGTACATTTCAGTACATTACAACTCCCCAAGCCGCGCCACCGTCGCGCCGAGCGGGGCCACGCTGTGTGGCGCGTCCCGTACATTTCAGTACATTACAACTCCCCAAGCCGCGCCACCGTCGCGCCCAGCGGGACCACGCTGTGTGGCGTGTCCCGTACATTTCAGTACATTAGAACTACCCAAGCCGCGCCACCGTCGCGCCCAGCGGGACCACGCTGTGTGGCGTGTCCCGTACATTTCAGTACATTACAACTCCCCAAGCCGCGCCACCGTCGCGCCCAGCGGGACCACGCTGTGTGGCGTGTCCCGTACATTTCAGTACATTACAACTCCCCAAGCCGCGCCACCGTCGCGCCGAGCGGGGCCACGCTGTGTGGCGTGTCCCGTACATTTCAGTACATTACAACTCCCCAAGCCGCGCCACCGTCGCGCCGAGCGGGGCCACGCTGTGTGGCGTGTCCCGTACATTTCAGTACATTACAACTCCCCAAGCCGCGCCACCGTCGCGCCCAGCGGGACCACGCTGTGTGGCGTGTCCCGTACATTTCAGTACATTACAACTCCCCAAGCCGCGCCACCGTCGCGCCGAGCGGGGCCACGCTGTGTGGCGTGTCCCGTACATTTCAGTACATTACAACTCCCCAAGCCGCGCCACCGTAGCGCTACGTCGGCTATGTGGCGAAACCCTATATATATGATAGATATAATGTTTGTAAAAGCATTCAGGACACAGGAATAATTCCTAGTGTGGAACTACATATTTTTTTAACTAGTTGGTCTCGTGTCAAATTGTGCGCTTTGTAAACACGGGGTCCTGGGTCCGCGACAAAGGATTTTAATCGAAAAAATGCCAGTATCAGTCCAGTCTGGAATTGTGTGATATATAGTAATAGGCTGGCTTCCTGATGGAACTAATGAACCTGAATAATGAGGAAACCCATGGGAACTAGCTAGTGGGCGAAAAGTGGGTGAACGCAGTACACCTCTGCCACCCCCGGTTGGAGAATATAGCCGTAACGGTGTTTATTTACTTTATTTTTTCATTCCATTCTCGCTATTTTTCTCGGTTATCTGCGTATATACCTTAAAACTATCAGCGACTTTCTTTAGCACGGCCGTGGCTTCCGGCGGCTGCTGCACAGTGTAAGCCTCGCAGTCCGACTTCATGATGCCGGCTTTCGCGGCGGCTATCTCCGGCAGTGTGGAGCCAAGGATTGACGTGTGATCCAGCCCCAATGCTGTTATACCCACTACTGGAGATTTTCTAAAACATAAAAGGGTGAAAAAAGGGGTAATAATGAGGCATGGTATGATTCTAACACATACATGGTGTAACACATATAACGCAAGACCTCAGACACCCTGACTAGATTATTAACACACCGTCACGCCTATATTCCCCAAGCGGGGGTGGCAGAGGTGTACTAAGTACAGCCACGTTTCGCCGACGATGTTAGGTCCCACGTAATAGGGGGCGAGCCTATTGACATATTCCGGGCTCATACTGGGAAGTTTTTTCGTTAGAAAAACTTTATTTGTCCGACCTAGGATTTGAACCATCACGATCATCGTGACCTCGCGATCACCAAGCGATGCGCTTTGCCACTAGACCAACGAGGCCGTCTACTGGATTATTTCTATCTATCTATCTATATCATCACGCCAGCTCCCTCGCGGGGTAGGCAGAGAGTACAGAGTTCCAACAGGTTCTTTCCTTACATACCTCTCTGGCTTCCCCCACTCTCATAGTTCGTCTCATACACACTCGCCGGTTACGGAGACTCTTGACTTGCCCTTCAGCTAAGACACGGTCTATTTGGTCATGGTAAGATAGTCTAGGTCTTCCCCGGCACCTACATCCTTCCACTTTCGCATTGTATATCTGTTTTGTCATTCTTTCTTCTGGCATCCTTTCTATATGCCCGAACCAACGGAGCATACCCTTTCTCATCTTTACACCGATACTATCTTTCATACCTACTCGCTTTCTTACTACGCTGTTGCGAATACGGTCGGTCAGCGTGACTCCGCACATCTTCCGCAGAGATCGCATTTCGACCGCATTTATCCTGCTTTCGTTCTCCTTCTTACATACCCAACTCTCACTGCCATATAACAGCGTTGGGACAAGCACTCCGTTATGCATGTCCAGCTGCGCCTTTTGGCTTAAGTGCCGGCTCCCAAGTAGCCTTCCCATCGCACCATTCACTCTATTACCTGCATTCACTCTTCTCTCTATATCAGCGGTGTATTTCCCATCCTTACTGAAGGCGCATCCAAGATATACAAACTCATTCACTTGCTCCAGCACATCGTTACCAACCACAATCCTTGCATTCGTTCTGGTTTCTTCCCGTTCAAAAACCATAATTTTGGTTTTCTTCACATTCAAATGTAAGCCATTGTTCATGCAGTCGTCTCTCATAACTGTGACTAGTGTTTGCAGATCAGTGGCTGTTGGCGCTATCAAAACCGCGTCATCTGCATACAATAGGTGGTTTATCACTAGATCACCCATTTTTACCCCTTCAGTCATCGCACACAGTCTTTGAAGACTTTTATCCAGATACACTATAAACAGTCTAGCGGACAACACGCAACCCTGCTTGACGCCGATTTTAACGTCAAACCAAGGTGACATGTTACCACCCACCCGTACGCATGCCTTGCTGTCCACGTAGGTGGACTGGACGGCTCGCAACGGGGTGCCGTTTATACCATACTCTGGCAAAATGTCCCAAAGTCTCTTTCGCACGACTCTATCAAACGCCTTCTCCAGGTCCACAAAACCGCAGAAAACGTTCCGGCCTACTGCCAGATGCTTTTCTACGATGTTGCGGAGGGAGAAAACTTGATCCGAACATCCTCTTCCAGACCTGAAACCTCCCTGTGCCTCACACAACACTCCATCGGACTTCTCGCGCATTCTCCGTTCAATAATTTTACCATACACCTTAGCTGCCAAGCTGATCAAACTGATGGCCCTGTAATTGGCGCAGTCATATTGTGAGCCCTTGCCTTTATACAAGGGTACTATGGTATGGATTATTTCTTAACGAATTCAATACGAAAATCAAACTTCCAATTTTTAGAAGTTTCCTACCATTTTTTTAAGCTCTGGTACCCAAATTAACCACGAAATTTAATAAATAATTAACTTTTTTGTGCATATTGATGAAATCTTTGTGTGACCACAAATGTTTCGTTGTGGGTGTTTTAGCATAAGAATTATGTTTGTTTGTAAAAGCACCCACGACACAGGAATATTTCCTAGCGTGGGGCTACGTATGTAAAAAAAGAACCGAAAATAAAGTTAATAAAGCTTTATAGTTTGATTGGAATAGACTACAGATCGTACAGACCTCAATACATTGGTGTAATCAACAATCCCGCCGATGCCAACCTCGATGATTGCTACATCCACCTTTTCCTTAAGGAACACGTTGAAAGCCAACACCGTTAGGAACGCGAAATACTTCGGCATGTCGCCTTGGAATTCCTGAAAGAATTTTTATTTATGTAAAATATATGTCTGAATTTTACCCCCATAACTTATATTGTAGGGGTTTCTTTTGCCGAAGGCTGTGGGTTTGGAAGTTCTAAATTCAGAGTGCGACGGCCAACCCGCAGCTTGCCCCTAATTGCGACCTCGTAGATAACCGCAAACTTGCCATCTCCAATTCAAACTGTCTGCGTGGATAATGACTTCTTATTCTCTCGGAACCTGATTCGTGAGAAGTCTTTGCCCAGCAGAGATTTTTTTTTTTTTGTATTCTCAAATTTCGAATTTTGAATAATACTTTTTACAAACTTTGATGACTTGCTTTTATTTTGTTATAAGAACTGGGGCTACCCACACTAGATTTTGAATGTGTTGTGGTTGCTTTTACAAAACATGAAATTCACATACACAAAACCCTGACTGAAACAAATATATATGGCTTACGCAAAGATTTATACCGTGCGGGTATCAAACCCGCGACAACTCGATTCCGTGGGCAAAGCGGCTTTAGCTTTTACTTAGTCCACTGGACTAAGCCGTCTGTCAATAAAATTTTGTTCGTATGCCCGTCTTTTCAGTTCAATATTTGTAATATTTTTATCAGGCCCCTGCTGGTCTTCGACTGAGCTGATATTTTTGGGATACCTATGCAACTTATAGTAGTGTACTACTATGGCACGGTCTGATGATGATAGAGCCAGAAGGTGGCCATAATTATTCCTCGACTAAACGAGGTAGCGCCGCCGTCGTGCTTGGGCTCGTTAGATTTAATCTCAACAAGTGTATACCCTTATATGATATTTACGATCTAAAGATGGAGTTACTAAGTGGCGTGAACGGCTACAAAACCGTGTTTTAAAATTTATTAAAAAAGATCTGTCTTTTATAGCACAAACACAACGGAGATATCTTGCATACTAGAGGAGTTCCTAGGTCCACTTTCGGGCTGGGACACCATCCAGGTCCATAGTACTTGTCAAGACAAATCCAACAAACCTGAACACGAGGTGGTCATGTTGTGTAGTTGACATATTTCTTTGGCCACCTTTCGACTCCATCATCAGACCAGCTCCATGGTGCCATACTGTTGCATTGTCACCAAACTTGCATATGCAAGCAAGTATGTACTTGATAAAAATATGTTTTATACTAAAAATACTGTGTTCCGAGGTTTATAAAAATTTTGTCAGGCGCATTAAATGAAGATTATATAAGCCACCTACCTGAGAAGCGTCCAACATATCGTAGACCTGATGGAAGTACTGTGCGAACTTGTCCTCTGCGATGACGCGGCCGTCGAGCCGTATGCGCTCTCGCACCACCACCATATGCGGCGACGAGAAGAACCCCGTACGGAACCCATGATGACGAAGTATCGACTCACACATCGCGCTTGTTGAACCCTGATTTATAGAGAAAATTAATATTCTATAAAACCACATCGCTCGTAGAACGCATGGCCGTTGGTTGGAGCAGAAAGGATCTAGAGTTACGACCACGTACCGAAAGACATGGAGTGGGCAGGTCCCAAGATAGAAAATGGTAGCCGAAAGGAAACTGATGACCTGGTGAAGATCGCTGGTAAAAGTTGAATGCATACAACAGTGGTGTTTGGGGAAGGCCTTTCTCCAGCAGTGGACATCTTTAGGATGATGATAGATTGCATATGAGTAGCATCGTTCGTGCGTTTCATAATCGCGCTGTCGGTCAAACCTTGCGGGATTTTCCATTTCAGACGCGTTCGGTTGAACGTTGAGTCCGTACCTTTCACGCCAGTTATTTACAAAAGTGTGGACATAGATGTACATAGTAGGTATGTACACTTACATTTATGTATAAAGTTACTTGCCAAGTAACTTTTAGGAAAATACAACAGGTGTGGCATACAACAATGGCTTACATTTAAATGTAAAGAAAACCAAGATTATGGTTTTTGAACGGGAAGAAACCAGAATGAATGCAAGGATTGTGGTTGGTAACGATGTGCTAGAGCAAGTGAATGAGTTTGTATATCTTGGTTGCGTCCTCAGTAAGGAAGGGAAATACACCGCTGACATAGAGAGATGAGTGAGTGCAGGGAACAGAGTAAATGGTGCGATGGGAAGGCTACTTGGGAACCGGCACTTAAGCCAAAAGGCACAGCTGGCCATACATAACGTAGTTCTTGTGCCAACGCTGTTATATGGTAGCGAGAGCTGGGAATGTAAGAAGGAGAATGAAAGTAGAATATATGCGATGGACATGCGAGCTCTGCGGAAGATGTGCGGAGTGACGTTGACCGACCGTATACGCAACAGCGTAGTAAGAAAGCGAGTAGGTATGAAAGATAGTATCGGTGTAAAGATAAGAAAGAGTATGCTCCGTTGGTTCGGGCATACAAGGCATGCCTTTTAAGTTCTGTCGTTTCCATATTTTCCGGCAATTTTGAATTTGGAACTGTTCTATATTTGAATGTGTTTAAATTTTGAATCTAAAAACAGTTGAAAGTATTAGGATTATAGCATTAATCCTAATACTTTCAACTGTTTTTAACCGACTTCAAAAAGGAGGAGGTTCTAAATGGGACCAAATAGTCCGAGTCCTATCTGAAGGACAAGTCAAGAGTCTCCGTCACTGGCGAGCGTGTATGAGACGAACTATGACAGTGGAGGAAGCCAGAGAGGTATGTTAGGTAAGAACCTATTCGAACTCTGTACTCTGCTGCCTACCCCGCAAGGGATGTGGCGTGATGATATAGATAGAAAGATAGACAACAGGTGTGGAGCCGAAGTATTATTTCTCTTGCCTCACGACAAGTTGTAAAGATTTTTCTGGCACAGAAACTTCATCATTATAATTCAGTAACTGCACATAAATATTGAGAAAACCAGAGATGCAAGGGGGGGGGGGGTTGAGCCGCGGACTTAATGATTACAAGACGAATCTTCAATCAACTAGACTTTTAATGTTTCCTTTTAACTGAATTTAGATACAAACCAAATAGCTGATTTTAAATCTTACCTTCCCTTTGGTACCAGCTACATGTATCACAGATAATTCGTCTAACTTTGTCAGTGGCACTCCTATCCTTGCCAGGTAGTGTGCCATATCTTCTAAATTCGTACATTTCTGTAAAAAATACACAACAATTAAAATTACGAAGCAAATAGTGCAAAATAATTGGCGTTTATAAAGAAAAAGAACTACGATTTTCTTCAACTACGATTCCATATTGCTTATTACAACAGCTAGTTACACGGGCATCCGAAGGGCAAGTCACGAGTCTATGTAACCGGGGAGCGTGTACGTACGAGACGAACTATTAGAGTGGAGAAAGCCAGAGAGGTCTGTAAGGAAAGAATCTGTTGGAACTCTGTACTCTCTGCCTACCTCGCAAGGGATCTGGTGGGATGATATGGATAGATAGATAGTTTAGACGGGCACCGAAATTTCGCTTTGAAAAGTCAGCCGATGAGTCTGCGCAATCTATACCTAGCCAAACCACGCATAATATTTGAGTGAAAAAGTCTCAAATGGCAAAATTCACTGTGTTGTTTTTTATTTGTTTTGACTTATTTTCAAAATAAACTGATAAAGAGGACAAAGAGCGTGTCGTGCCAAATGAGTTCGAAGTACTGCTCCTTTTGTAGACTTTTTCTGACTGCACTGTCTGGGTCTGGGGTTGGTCATGATCACTAAAAAGTCTATGCTTGCAGTGGCTATTTGTTGCGGGTCCTTCCCTCTAATATGGTCGAGGGAGGTGATAGCTGCTCAAGTAGTCGTACTCGTGAACGGATGCTGCTTGTGGAGACTGGTTCACCCAGTATCCTCTAGCTTTTCATTATAACATATATTTAAAAGTAGTCTTATATCTCAGTCGTAAGGCATCACTGAAGATGGATCGCATTAATGACGAAAAAAACTTAATGGAGAATTAGACAAAAAAGACAAGCCCGCTGAGTTTCTCGCCGGATCTTCTCAGTGGAAGTTAAAAAAATGTAAATATGACACTTTGTAAATAACCCCGCAGGGTTTATGCAAAATAAACGATTTGAGTTTGAAAAGGATTACAGGAGAAAAACGTAGGTGACCTTGACCTATATTCAGATGTGCGCAAACGCAATTACCTATCTATGCGTAAAATAAGGACATTGCCTGGCTTTCGTATAGAATGGACAAGCTGTTCCGGTAAGCTGTTTCTCCGATGATGTCATAGGGGTAATTTACACTATCATATTTCGTAAGATAAAGCGGAGTATCTACATAGTAATGAGATATCGCAACTTAAGAATTTACATAATGGTAAGCTAATGGCGTGCGGTAGAGGTTTTTAACCCCTGTAATAGGATTATTTGTTGCCAATGAAGGCATTGTGACCATGTAGGTATGCCTTTCACTTCACCTAGGAAGTCCAAGCAATAGAGCATAAGTGACAGGTGATAAATTTAACTTAAAATGCCTAAGGGTACTTGTTGGGCACCATTTAGTTATTTGGGTTATCGCTCAGTGTCGCACCAGACATTTACCTGTTAGCTATACACAACTGATGGACACATGTAATGGAATATGACCTTTCCTTTCACCTTAATTGATAAGCCCTATAGCCAGCAGCAGGACAGTGCTTATTAGAATATTTTTATAAGAATGTTAAGTACATATCTAATTTACTTAATTGACTTCGTACCCAGTCGACTACAGCGCCACCTACCGGGTCTATGTTATGTAGCCTATGTTACTTATGGATAAGGCTTTCCAATGGTGAAAGAATCATTAAAATCGGATTAATAGTACCGGAGATTACCCTGAACATGCAAACTCACAATCTTTACCTATCTATAATATTAGTATAGACTAACAATATTCAATTAATATTATTAATGCTATTATTATTAGTCAAGAGTCTCCATAACGAAGCATGTATGAGACGAGTTATGAGAGTGGAGGAAACCAGAGAGATCTGTAAAGAAGGAACCTGTTGCAACTCTGTACTCTGTGCCTACCCTGCAAGGGATCTGGCGTCATGATGTAGATAGAGATAGATTATTATGTATATGAAAGTATGAAAAATGAAATGAAATTAAAAATATGAAAAATGAAAAATATTTATTCAACACAGCACACATTTGAAAATCACAAAATGTATGACGGGTGGCAATAAAAAATATGGAGAAAGAAAAAATAAAATAAAATGTTTGTCTATTACATTTAAACCACTGAACAGATTTTGATAAGTTTGGCAAGGATACTAGGCATGTCTTTTAAGTTCTGTCGTTTCCATATTTCCCAGCAATTTTGAATTTGGAACTGTTCTATATTCGAATGTGTTTAAATTTTGAATCTCAAAACAGTTGAAAGTATTAGGATTAATGCTATTGTTTAGTCACAGCGTCAATTGAAATCTGTCAGGTTACGTACGAAAATGAATCTTTCTAAGGAAAATGTTCATGCAATAATTTTCTACAACTTTAGAAGAGGCCTAACACGGCTTCAGTGTTTTGAAGAGCTAACATCTGTGTTCAGTGATGAAGCCCCATGTCTGCTGACTGTCGAACGCTGGTATTTAGAATTCCAGCGTGGACATACTAGTGTTAGTAACAAATCTCGCGAAGGACGCCCAAAATCCGGCTTCACTGAAGATAACATCATTGCTGTAAGACAACTAATTCTCGAAAATCGTCATGTGGCGTATCGAGAGATATAGGTTCTATTAGGCATCTCAGGGACAGCCATTCAGAAGATCTTGCATGAAGCGCTTGGTGTGAGAAAGCTAGTTTGCCGTTGGATACCGCATCTGCTTTCCGACAATCACAAGGCGGCCTGCGTCAGATGGTGTAAGAAAACGTCAAATCACGTCTACGACCTGCCTATGCCTACGATCCTGATTCCAAACAACAATCTACAATCTGGGTCTTTCAAGACGAGCCAAAGCCGACTAAAGTTGTTCGTTCTTGAAGCACTTCAAAGAAGATGGTGGCCACGTTCATTGGAAAAACCGGCCATGTTGCGACTATTGCACTTGAAGTTCGTAGTACGCTTAACGCAGAGTGGTATACCACAGTTTGTTTACCACAAGTCATCGCCTAACTTCGAAAATCTAACTCAAAGCAAAGCATCATCCTGCACCACGACAACGCAAGCTCACACAGCGCTCGTCAAACGATTGAGTATTAAGCTACGTGGTGAATACTTTGAAAAACAATAAAAAGTACCATAAGGTTCTAGTTGTGTTTTTTTCTTCAAATGACAAAACTTAAAAGGCATGCCTCGTATGCTACCTTTTGTCTCAAAACATAATTAATACAGACAAAATCAACAACAAATATACTTTATAAATTAACTTACTTGGCCTGTTCTTATATCTCTTCTAATCTGTTCTATGGTTGATTTGTTTGATTGAAGCAAGTTCAACTTGCGAACAGCCTCCTGTAAAGAAAATTAACTGAAAAACTGTATCCTGCAATTTTTAAAATCGTGTAAAGTAGGGATTTTTTACATACCATAAAATTCTTTCCAACCTATGAAAAATATAATGAACTTTATATTATGATGTAAGCGGAATCAGAGTTTTTAAGTGACTCAACCTTGAATAAAAGCATCTATAAATTACATAATAATGTTGTATGTGATGATAATGAGAATATAAATTTATCAGTTAACTGGTTTCAAATAATTTGATACGAAACTTTAATATAACTTAATGTTGTTTACAAACACACTTACTATCAACATATATTTAGTTAATTATGAAACAGGGACAAGACATTTACTACGTATCCAAATAACAAATTCACAAAAAAAGGGTCTCCCCAAGAAATATGTTTTTTACATTAATTTAAGCTACTAAAATAATTATCTTATGTATATTAAGTTTTTCATGTGCTGTATGCATATGAAAGACTAAACAAAAGTTTTGAGTATGATTAGTTTTAGTACTTTACTTTCATACCTTTTTTTAGAATCTGTTTTAGTATAAAATGTTTAAGTATGAATGATCAATATATTTATGAAATATCTTAATTACTAGGTCTTCGCTTCTTAATCACTCTCAAACAAGTAGGTATAGTTTCATTTCTCAATAATTAAAGGCAAAGATAATTTTCGGTATCGTTAAAATGATGTGTTAACAAAATTTAAACAAAACACACCTCATAGATCATCTTCGTGGAGCACATTCTAACACTTCTACAATACACTAAAGGCAATAAGCGACTACGGTATAAACATCTGAAGCTAGTCATCGACAAATTAATCACTCGACGTATACTCAGACCACGTCGAACACTACGCAATTCTACTGCAATTTGTGAAGCAAAAAACCGTGACCTCACAGTCTGCTTGACGAATCAAATCACATGGTGTATTTGAAATTTTCTTCGATACCCTACTCACTTATCGATCGGGTTGACACATGACCCTACATTATAGTCAGCGTCATAATATGAAACCGAATACAACCGGTATTTAACGTAGATCGCTTATAAGAATTGATCATATTGGGAACTTAACCTCAAACAAACAAAACAAACATGTGAAATTGACACTAGACAACCAGCTGATATCAGTCAGAAAACGTACCCGCGTCGTTCGGAAATATAAACTCATAAATATATTGAGCGCCGTAACATATTTAATATTTCTTCTTCTTCTTCTTTAAGTTATGGCTTCACACTAATTTTAAGTGTATTTTGCCGGTGTCCAGTGAGATATATAATCGTGTTTGTTTAAATTAATTTAATGATAACGATGATAATGAAATTAATGAAGTACCCCACCCTGGATAGTAAAGCGGTGGATACTTTACATACCAATTGCAACGGCCGTTTTGAGGGAAGTCGAAAAGACACGTTTTATCACTTTGTTACAATTACCTTTACTCATGCACATATAAGAACACATAATGCTTAATAATCCACCAACATTACTCATTATTAGTCGAAATAACACAAGTTTGGAAATTAAAACAAATTCACAACATCACTCTTCGACTTCCCGCCAAAACTCTATGTCATATTTAACATTTATCCTGATCTGAGATCATTTTAAAAAGTTTCTTTAAGTGGAGCAATTAGAAACACATTTTAAATAAATACTACATGATGGCCCCAAAACGCCGTTTGATGAAAACACAAATCGAAATAAACGTCAAAGCAAAGTGTGTAAACCAAGGGCTAAGGCTGTCTTTATTTTAATTATATATCGAAACGAAAAAAAACATAATAATTACATAAAATGACTGAAACTGATAGTACCAAAAGGCCGCTGGTAATGCCCGAGAAGTTTTTACCATATCTTGAAAAATACAGGATTTATAAAGTTTTTAAGGTACTTAGACATTCAAATTCATATTTATTCACTACTAGCGAGCCGCCCCGCTTCGTATGGGTGAATTATGCACATAAACCTTACTCTAGAATCACTCCGTCCATTGGTAAAAACCGTACGAGAATCCGTTCGGTAGTTACTGAGTTCATCGCGTTCAGACAAACAGACAGACAGACGCGGCGGGGAACTTTGTTTTATAATATCTTGTATTTATTAAATTATACTCTCTTCTTTATAGTCATATCCTCCTTTTTTCCAGGATATGATCAGAGACCTAGTGATTAACCTGCCGAAAGACCATTTGAAACACATGAAAGTATTCTTGACGCAGCATCTCCATTGCTCAACAGATGTTGACCGAATTATTATACTTATCTCGCCTAATTTAAAACTCGGTACCTAACTCGCATTATATCTTTGTAATTTAACCCACGTTTGTAACCTGCGATGCCAATTACGGAATCCTACCCTATCCTGAGGGTTAGTTACCCCTATTTTACACTTAAGCTTAAAGGAGGGTAAAACTGCCAGAATAAACATGTAAACCGCGGCAGTGAGCAGGAAAATGGACGTGAGTATGAGCAGTGGTTGTGTAAACTGCACTCACCCATACTGCACATTTTAACTTAACTTACTTGTTCACTATCGTGGGAGTGGGCGGAATGTAAACAAATGTTATTATTGAATGACTACCCGAAGACGCGGCCCGCCCTTTCTTGCAATCGCAAGTATCACTAGATGTTCTGCTGTTACTTACTTTAACAATGTACCTAACCATCGAGTACATTATAGGCATATAGTACATACGGGTACAATAGATCTAACATGGTTTTATTAAGCGCAATTCAAAGGAATTAAAAGAGGTGCGCTCGAAAATAACTCTGTATAATGCAATTGTACGAAGTGTGCTGGTATTATCTGGAACCCGCATTATGCAGTCCATTCTGATCGCATTGAGTCTTTGAGCCATCATTTACACGGCATTTAGCATTTATAAGTCCTGGCATTTCCAGTAGATGCTCATATAAAGATAGACTCACCTTCTTTGGCATGTCTGCATTATATCAGTGTCGACGCATGCATGATTTACTGTTTTTACAAAAACTTGTAAAACGCTCCACACCATGCCATGACCAGTTGGAGCGTATAGGAATATGTGTTCCTAAACTAAATTCTCGTAGAGCTTACCAAACATTTTTCAAAATACCGAGGTACAGAACCAACTTAGGTTCATATTCTCCAATAGCCAGAATGATGTCAACTTACAACAGTTGGTGGAAACTGCGCCATTTAGGTATATTTAATGACCACTCTGCGCACTTAATTTATTTATTTATTTGGCTCACAAAACAAGTTACAATCATAAATAGTAAACATTTATACATCTTAAAAAATAAAATTAGATTGTAGCTCTAACTATGTGTGCACAGAGAGATCCAGATAAAAGGGTTAGTTGTGTTAATTAATTACGGGGCTACGGGCTTACATCTAAAGTGTTAGTATTTAAGTACAGTACAATATACAACAAAAAAATACCAAAATAACTAATGAAAGATGAGTGCTATACTAAGCCAGATCTGTTGGAACAGAGAATACTTTGGATTTCGGTTTTGAAATTCCTCAGACTACTTTTAAACAAATCAATAGCGGAATTCTTGGAGACGATATCATTATACAGTCGACACATTCTTATTAAAGGATTGTAAAAGGAGGTATTGTTTTTATAAATTTGGAGGGAACATATTCTGGGGGATGGTTTACGAGATCTATAATGTGTATTAAAGTTAAGGACAGATAGCTAATCGGGCCAATCAATTCGTGAGTGAACAATTTTATATAAGTATATAAGTTCATTACACTTGCGACGAGAAGAGAGAGAGGTCATTTGGAATTTACATAATTTGCAACTATATGACCTGTATTCTCGACCCAATTGTAATCTATAGGATAATATATTTAGAAACTTTTTTTGCACCCTTTCGATTCCTTCACTATGAACTTCGTAGTAAGGCGACCAAATCACTGAGCTATATTCTAATAAGAGTTCTAACTAGCGCGTAATAGAGAAGAATAAGAGTACGTTGGTTTTTAAAATCTTTGGTGGACCGGACTATAAAACCAAGAAGCTGGGTAGACTTGGTGATAAGGTAGTCGTAGTGAGGGCGAAATGTAAGTTTTTCATCGAAGTAAACTCCGAGATCCCTAGCAATAGATTGGCGTTGTATGTATTTTTCGTTAATGGAGTCAGAAAATAAAATTGGTTGTTCGATTGTTGCAAAAGATATAGCGAAACACTTTTCAATATTTAAAAACATTTTGTTAGAAGCGCACCAATTGGCAACTTTATTTAGATCTTGTTGTATTTGGAGACAGTCTTTTATGTTTTTGATGGTAGAGTAGATTTTAAGATCATTGGTGTAGAGTAAACAGGGACAAGTGATTTCATCAATTAGATCGTTGATAAACACCACAAAAAGTAAAGGTCCTAAGTGTGATCCTTGCGGTATTCCAGATTTAATTGTAATGGGCGTGGATAGATGTCCTGTTATGCTTACAAGTTGACTCCTGTTGTTTAGGTATGATTTTATCCAACGTAAAAGGTTACCATGGATGCCATATGCCTCCAGCTTCTGACAGAGAAATCAGTGTATATGGAATCTACCTGTGTTCTATTGGCAAATGCAGCACAGATATAATTTTTATATACTAATAGGTTACTAGTTGTTGACCTATTGGTAATAAATGGTTGAATGGTTGAATGGTAACATCCTTAGCAGTGAGCTATTTTGCGATAGATACACTGTGTATAGGAGGGATAGGGAGACCACTGGTTTCCAACCTAAAAAGGATGGGGGTGGAGTGCTGATAGCCATTTCGAAAAAAATAAACTCGAGGCGTGTTGAGAGTTGGCAAAGTAAATGTGAGGACCTCTGGGTCACAATAGATATATCTGCTACACGTCAAATGGCTCTGTGCGCAATATATCTTCCCCCTCCTGTGTGTCACGCAACTCTTGAACTTTTTATCCAAAACTGTAATGTTATTTTTGACACAACGGAAATACCTATTTGTATAATTGGTGACTTTAACCTGGGAAAAATTAACTGGGATGAAGTGGCTGTGAACTACTCCTTACCTAACACATGTCGTAGCTTACTTGAATTTATGAACGTTTGTAAACTTACACAACAAAACAATATTAAGAACTGTTCTGGACGTATTTTGGATCTTGTTTTGTCGACAATCTCCTTGTGTTCAGTAAGTGAATCCACTTGCCCTTTAACCGTTATTGACAAATTTCATCCTCCCCTAGATTTGAATCTGTCAATGGCAAAGAATAGTAGTCTAGCATACAAAGCACATAACATGAAACCTAATTTTTATAAAGCTGATTACGAACTTATTAACCAACAGCTAAATAAATATGACTGGATTCAAATTTTAGAGGGAGGGACTGACGTAAATGACATGATAATAATTTTCTATAATATCTTAGATACCGTTATAAATAAATATATTCCAAAGCATAAGACAACGAAGAGCCACTTTCCACCGTGGTTTAACAAAAAAATTATTAAAATGTTAAAAGAAAAAAACAAATTAAGACTGCGTTTCAAAAAATACAAAAACCCGCGAGACGAATTATAACTAAAATTAGTTTCAAAACGATGTCAATATCAGTGTAAGAAGTTATATAACGACTATTTGAATAGCATAGAAATCAAAATTGCAGACAATCCAAAGGCTTTCTGGACACATGTTAAAAACAAACGTGGCGGATCAAGTGTCTACCCTTTGACCATGACCGACGGACAGACCACAACATCCAATGGTACTGCTATTTGTGACCTTTTTGCGGATTTCTTTTCATCGGTCTACACACATACTAACAGCACAGATTTCATACATGGGTCTGACTTCCTGCACTCTTTGCATAATAACAGCATGTGCTTAACATACCCAATATTTGATCTTAAAACTGTACACAAAAGTTTGCAATCTGTCGACACCAGAAAAGGAGCAGGTCCTGATGGGATTCCCCCAGTTTTTATCTCAGCTTGCGCTTCAGCCTTGGCTGCTCCACTAATGCGCATCTATAATCAGTCTTTGGCATCAGGAACTTTCCCTGCGAAATGGAAGAAAGCTAAGGTTGTTCCTATACACAAATCAGACAAAAAAGATGTCATTTCCAACTACAGGCCCATTTCGGTCCTCTCTTCATTCGCCAAGATCTTTGAGTCTATGATCTGTCCCTATATACAGCATCATTTGAGTCTATACCTAAGTATTGATCAACACGGTTTTGTTCCATCGAGGTCTACAGCCACAAACTTGTTAAGTTTTTCGGAGCTTGTCACACAAGCTCTAGACTCAAACAAAGAGATCGATGTTATATATACAGACTTTAGCAAAGCGTTCGATAAACTTTCCCACTCTATACTTGGTAATAAATTGTCAGCATATGGTATATCTGGGCCTCTGTTGGAATGGTTTAAATCGTATTTAGTTAAGCGTGAGTTCTATGTTGTTGTTAATGGCTTTCAATCCACTAATCGAAATATAACCTCTGGTGTACCACAGGGTTCGCATTTGGGTCCCATATTATTTAATATATTCATTAACGATATACCCTGCTATTTCCAATATTCCAAATGTTTCCTGTACGCTGACGATTTGAAGTTCGCTAGAAGAATAGAATGTAATAAAGACACTGAATATGTACAAGAAGACCTGAATCGACTGATTGAATGGTGTGACCGCAACGAAATGCAACTTAATTTTAAAAAGTGTTACCATTTGAAATTCTCAAAGAGGTCAAACTGCATGTACTCGAATTATTACATTCTCAACCAAAAAATCCAAGAGGTGGAATTGATCAGGGACTTAGGAGTAACGTTTGATAAAAAGTTAACTTTTATTCCGCACATCGAAAGCATTAGCAAAAAAGCGTCCAAGATGTTAGGATTTATAATACGTAACACAAAAGGCTTCCAAAAAAGCACCACGAAGGTTGTGCTATATAACAGTCTTGTTCGAAGTGTATTGGAATATTGTTGTATTGTATGGAGACCACACTACGCCACTCATATGTTAACGCTTGAACGTGTCCAAAAACGCTTTTTGTGGCATCTTGCGTTTTCGCAAGGTAAAGCCAAGCAGCTACCTTCATACAACTCTCGCTTGCAGTACTTCAAGATACGCTCCCTATCAACACGTAGAGACATAATAGATGCTGTCTTCTTATATAAGTTGTTGAGGAATAAAATTGATTGTCCCGGTATACTGGGCATGTTGCATTTCCGCGCTCCAACTCGTTATCCCAGAAATGCTATCACGCCACTCTGCCCACCATTGCGCAGGACGGTGCTTGGTGCAAATTCGCCAATACCACGGCTATGTAAAATTTTAAACAAGTGCCACGATGTAGTTGATGTACACCATGATAATTTTAACAAATTTTACAAAGTTGTTGTTAATTGTTCCACATAATTATGTTAATTCTAATTTAATTTATTTTATTATTTATTATTAATTTTTTATCATACTTTATTATTCACCTTTACTTTAACCTAAATTTTGTAAACTAGAATATCAAACATATTCTTAGTTTAGTCGTGTATTTAGTTAGTCAATCATACGGTTTGTGCATGCGGTGTTAGCCTGTAAGAAATTGTTACACTTAATAATGTATTCATGTAACTAAAATACTATGTATGTACTAGTGTAAATAATTGTTGGTTAACCTAAATAAATAAATAAATAAATAAAAAACCATGTTGACTAGGAGATAAAATTGACTTGAAATGAGAATAGAATTGATTGTAAACTACTGACTCAAATAACTTTGCAAACTCTGACAGAATACTTATCGGTCTGTAATTAGTACACTGCTCCTTTTCACCAGATTTATATATTGGAATAATATGCGCAGTTTTCCATAATGTTGGGAAGGTACCTGTTGCAATCGACTTGTTAAAAATAATCTGTAAAGGAGTGCACAGCTCCTGGCCACAGTTCTTTACAAATGAAGGTGGTATCCTATCAGGGCCCGCACCTTTATCATGATCGAGATCTTGTATTTTAGCTTTAATAAGTTCACCGCTAATATAGGTAGTATGTAAACTGTACCCTTGAGAGACTGTGGATCTGAATTGTGCGTTAGTCGAAGTGCTGCTCTCAAACACTGACCCGAAGTAAGATGAAAATAAGTTGCAGACTTCAATTGGGGTTGAAACCATAGTGCCATTGTAATTCATGGTTGTTGGTATTGACCCCGAATCCTTTTTACCATTGACATATTTCCAAAAATGCTTTACGTCGTGTTCTATAGACTTCCCCAGGGATTCTATTATAAATATTAATAGAATAAATAAAGTATTGTTAATATTTTCTACAGACTTCAGGGATAATATTATAAATATTAATAGAATAAATAAAGTATTGTTAATATTTTGATTCAGTCCGTATTTATTTATACCTACTTCATTTTATTTTTGTTTTATGCTATATTCACATATTTATATATTAGTAGAAATACATAGTATTTTGCACTACTTTCATTTAGATATTGTTTTAAGGACTATTCAAGATTGTGTGTTTATTGTTTATAGTAATTATAAAAAATTATGTGCATATCTGTAATTGGCATTAGTAATGTTTGTGTTTATGTTGTTGTACAAGAAGAAAATTGCACACTTGCGCTCTTAGCGATTAGAAGAAATGTTAGGGCGCGTATTCGAAGCTTGAACGATTTATACCGTCGTTATACCCTGACGTCAGGACCCTTATTCGTTATAAGTAATTAAACACATAACGCGACACGTAACAATAAGTTTGTAAAATGAAAGTTTGGCCTTAGCGAACGCCATAGTCAAGTTACAGTAGCCACATTTTCATAGGTACCTTTGATATTTTGTGACCACTACCACTAAGCCCCTCTCTCCGGCCAAGCCCTAAGGCACACAAGTTAATCGTTTCAATAAGTACACAGTGGACGACGTCAGCGCAACCTTTATCAAATGACCCATTTTGTAATTCTTTCTGTCAACAGACGTCAAATCGATTGCAAAGCAAATGATAAAAGATCTCGGATGCTTCGTTATAACACGTCGCTGCGTGATGGATCGCTATGAAAAAGTAATAAAATATGTTTATTCGATTCGATAATTTATAAAATAAAGCATTTTACTCAGATTCATCATGACTGAATTATGTTATTAAAATTATGGATGGCAGCCCTTGACGGCGTGTTACGATAACTTCGTGAAATGATTTCACGTTTAATGGTACTCCAGTAATATACAGAATAGCATTACAAGATCATTTCACCAAATTATAGTAACGCATCCAGTTGGGTCATAGCCAATAAGCGCGCTGGGCCCTAATTTTACCTTCTCACCTTAGAATATCCACAAAACCCCGCTAATCCGATTAACGGCATTCGCTGTTTTTATATACTACCTACTATCTTCTTTAGACCATTGAAATACGAATAGCGGATTATCTTTGTCGAATTAGGGACCAGACGCTCTAAAGCCCTGGAGACTCTGTATCCTAAAAGTACAGAAAACTGCTATAAAATCCGATACATTTTATTCCATAATAATAATGATTGTTATTGCGTTGGCAATAATAATTAATGTTATCATGTCCAGCACGATGATTACGTACCCGGCTGCATGTCTCCGACCTTGATGTCGGAAGTAACGAAGATGATGACACTGAAGGACCCTGTGCCCCAGGCAGGGTGGTTGATGTTCGGTAGATACTATTTGTATTGTAATCTATATATCTATACCCTCATGTCAGATCCCTCACTCTGCAGGAAGAAAGTACAGAGTTCCAACAGGTCCTTTCCTACAGATCTCGCTTTCCCCACTCTCATAATTCGTCTCATAGACGCTTGTCGGTTGTGAAAACTCTCAAATTGTCCATCAGATAAGAAACAATCTATTTGGTCACGGTAAGATAGTCAAGGTCTTTCCGGGTACCCATATCCTTTCACTTTCGCATTGTATATTTGTTTCGTTATTATAAAATTTCGATCGACGCTTCGGTTGCAATATTATTTTTTCCGTATTTTGAGAATCTCGTGAAGGCCGATAAAGAAAAAGTGACTAAATATTTTGCCCCCCCACGAGGTTTACCGCCACTTGGAATGTTGATTCAAGTGTCATTATTCCGATCTATAGTCGTTCGATGTCTATTTGATTTAAATGAAGGCGATATTTTCCTTTCCCTTCAACTCAGTTTCCCTCCTAAACTACGTTAATCTATTGTAAGCAACAGAAATAAACTTTTGTAACCCATAGACCACCCCTGTACGGTCCGCGAGGCACGCTGCCTGCAGCAGGACGGTGTTCTGCCCACCGTGACCTTGGTGCTGATGCCTACTCCTCCTACCGCCGCCCCAGCCGAGAATCACCACACGCCGCCCAGAAACTTCTTCCAGCAAGACTTTGAGGGACTCAAGTTTGCTTATAAAGCTACCCTGAAGGTGTGTAAACCTCATGGTTATAAGTAGGCGTCGTGGGTCTGTGGTGTCCACAGAAACAACAGTATGAACAGCGGGTTTATTGGGGCTCACGTTGGCTTAAAAACCACAGAAGCTCTGAATTTCGCAAACTACCTTAGCCAGCTACCAATAGCTCTTAGTTAGTGGAGTCCCCTGAACGAGGCTGTTGGAGAGTTGGTAAAGATAAATTAAGTAAAGCATGCTCGCACTGCCTGGTATTAATGTTGGTAGGTACCTACCTACTTATTTTCGTAACAACACAATATTCTCATCGATTGCTAATTTTTACAGAATGCAATATGTTGTTTAACCCCCTCTATATATATCATCATCATCATTTCAGCCTATACTTGTCCACTGCTGAACATAGGCCTCCCCAATCGCTTTCCAGCGTAACCGGTCCGATGCCACCTGCATCCAACGATTTCCTGCGATTTTCACAAGATCGTCAGTCCATCTGGCAGGCGGTCGTCCTACGCTGCGCTTGCCAATACGTGGTCTCCACTCTAGAATCTTTCTGCCCCAACGCCCGTCCGATCTTCGCGCTATGTGGCCAGCCCATTGCCACTTCAGCATGCTAATCCTGAGGGCATCATATATATATCTCGGTAAAATTAATTAGTACCTAATAGAATCATTTTAGCCTTTATGATTATTTGATTCATTTTAGAACAATGTTTAGGCGCCTACAGAATACTAAACCGAAGATTTCCGCCGCTTTGTTGTTCGATAGGTACCTCTATAAAAACCTCCATCTGAAAGGCGTTCGATGTTTACCTACCTAGGAAGTCCACATCGACCCGACGGACGACGCAGACAAGATATCCATCAAGTGCTTCAACGCGGTCCGCGCTTGCGCAACCGGGGCCCAGGGCCCGAAGCAGGGCTACCACGTGGTGGGGGCCCCCGGCGTATACCGCGTGCTCATCATCGGGCCCCGGGGGTCAGGCCGCAGAAGCCAGGCTCAAGTGCTAGCCAAGCATTTTGGATTGGTTCACTGTAAGAAACTACTGATTTTTTTATTAATCCATCACTAAATATAGTTATTTAGCGCGTGCTACGAAATTAAATCTAGATGCCTAGAAACTATACCTAGCAATCATAAGTTTAAGTGCGTCGCTTATCCGGTGAAGCTGTAAAGACCCCGCAGCCAACAGCGTAGGTCATTCACTTACCACTATAAAAAGCAATTTAGATTTTTTACGTATAATAAAATTGCATGGTATTCAATAGGCAATGTAACTCATATTGAAACTGCTGTTTTATAAATAACTAACGACTAGCCCCGACTTCGCACGGGTGAATTATGCACACAAACCTTCCTCTTAACTCCATCCATTGGTCAAAACCGTCTAAAAATCCGTTTAGTAGTTATTGAGTTTATCGCGTTCAGACTTAACGACTACCACATTACGTAGTAATCAGGACCAACGACTTAATGTGCCTTCCGAAGCACGAAGACTTAGGCCGACCGAGTCGAACGCTGCCTAACTTTGGTGATCGCTAAGAACACCGCGGTCGCACAGCGCTTCGAGCGCCTACTGCTGTTTTAAGATATGAATAAAAAAATAAATACCGTTACGCCTATATATTGCCCAAGCAGGTGTGGCAGGGGTATGCCTATTGACACCACCTTTTTTGGAATTTATATAATTAAATACATCCCTCTGCATGTTATGTAAGTCATTATAGTGGCGGAATTTATAGAATCCGATGCGCCGCTTTCCCAAAATATATCCCCCACAGAGCACCTTCGATGAACCTTCAATCAAGAAACGCTGTTTATAATTGTCAGTGCATTTCGAGGACCTGCTACATGAGGTGTCGGGGCAGGACAACGAGATGGGCGAGACACTGCGCAAGTACGGCGCCACCGTGCAGATAAAGGCGGACATCATCAGAGCACGACTCCTTAAGAAGGTCACTACATGTTGTTCCCTTTTTGTGTTAAATAAAAAATAATGTAGGTGATGACCTCGAAGCATACTGAAAAGAATAGCTATTATTTAGGTACATACCTGTACAGAGAGTGTATAGAGATTGTTGGAGAAAAGAGGGAGACACCATTACCCTACAGTAGGAAACATTATGAGAGAAAAAAAAACCTGTTACTTACGTTTTTTTCTTTATACAAATCCTGGATCAATGACAGACAACACGCCGTTTAATCTGGTGGGTTCTAAAAGCATTAAATTTTGGACAGGAGTTCCTTATAGAACATGGGTAAGGGTTTATCCATAAATCACACGTTAAAGGGAAGGAAGAGGTCAACAAAGAGTGACATCGTGTGACAAGGGGGACAGCTCATGAATTTCGTGACGTCACAAGTATAAATCTAAAACTTCAAACTTGACGTCACATCAGCGGAAGGTGTTCTGCATGCTTCTTCGTGCCAAAAGGGCGTGGTACCTGTGTATTCAATTCTTGTGTGACTTGTGACAAAGAATAATTTGAATAATGCAATGCCTTCTCTATCATCACGCCAGATCCCTTGCGAGGAAAGCAGAGAGTACAGAGTTCCAACAGGTTCTACCTCGTCATCTGCATATAGTAGTTGTTTACCACTATGTCGCCCATTTGTGCAATGACTTAATAACTAACATTATTGGAACAGGACTGCATCGACAATGGCTGGGTGCTTACTGGATACCCGACTTGTGGACGCGATTTTGAGATTCTTGATAACACGCCGACTCCGCCTAACAGGTAAGTGCTTATGTAACATAATATTAAATTCAATGTTCAAAGCATTGCGTTATTTTTTTTGTCAGGCGCTTATTTCTAGACACCCACCATCTTGGGAAGGTATCAAATGGCCCTTATTTGTATACTGGCTGTGCCTCGCCCGCGTTCGGTCGTGCCACTGCGCAGCCCGCCCGCTCGCTATTTTCGTATTTTCGCACTACGTACGTATTAGATAATCGACTTGCTCTGTTGGTAACGCCTGCGCTTACGTGGATTAGTGATCTCGTTGGCTCGTTATACGTGCTTACGATATTAATTCTCTGCGTCTGGCTCGCGCGTAGCAACTAGGCGAACCGATAGGTAGACGCGCCGTTCTAACGGCGGTCGGCCTTCCCGCGTTTTCGTAACGGTCGTTTTCCGGGACCTACGTGGTTTGTCGCAGCTGTGCTTGCGTGTTACGTGCTTGCGTGTTACGTATTTGCATTCGCTGCGCGTATGCATTCACGTGTCGTCTAGGTACGTTTCGCGTATCGCTCGCGTGTGACCAATTACGTGGGTTGCTAGGCAGCCGCGTCGTCTAACGACGCGGCCGGCCCTCCCGCGGTTTTTTTTTTCTCTTAACGGTTATTTTTTCATAACGGTTTTTAATTTCGATTACGTAACAGTGTTTGTGTTGTAAATCCACGACTTTTGTCCGTTCGTGGTAAGTCCGGTGGACGCCTAACGGTGTCGTAAGCCGGGCTTGAGCGGGACCCGAGCGCTCGCCTCCCTCCTTCAGAGGGCGGCCATCTCGGAAGGGCTTGAGCTCCGGCCTTGGGGGCTTCCCTAGTCAGGGCTCTTGATTTCGCCAGGACCCTACCTTAACCCATCCCGCTATCCTATTCTCCGTGCGGGGGCTCTCTTCGCCCCGGAGCAGCTAGGGTTTGGTGCCGCCCGTTCGCCCTTAAGGCGAAGGGGCACACCGCGTCTCCCCGGTAGTGCTACCCACCCGCCGGCACCCGGTGGGGGGATCTGGGCATTGTTCACGCCCGGGTCTTAGGGCCCTGCTTAAGTTCACCCGCCCTGCCATTTCCCCTCTGGAAGTGGCTGACGAATTCCCTCCGGAATTCATCCGGGATCTAGGGAAGTACATCGTGCTGCATTGCCCGGACATCGTCCGGAAATTCAGCGCGACTTACTCGCCCGCCTCGCCCGACGCGTCGCCCGCGCGCGCTCCGCCCCCCGCCCCCGCGCACCCCGCGCCTTCTGCGCGCCCCGCGACTCCGTTCGCCGCGCCGATAACGGACTTAGTTGCGCCGCCGCCGCCCCCGACCCCCGCTGACCGCCCCGTCTCGCCATGCGGGTCCGAGCCTCTCTCGGACTCAGATATTGAGGTCGAGCGCGCGTCCGCGCGACGCGCCGCCCCCGCCCGGTCCCCGTCCCCGTCGTTCTCGTCGGAGGACGACTTCATGCCCATTTCCAATGGGAAGCGGGCGCGTAAACCGCGCGACTCGCCGCCTCCCAAGATCCAGAAGGCCGGGAACGTCTCCGTTTCTCCCGGCCCCTCCGGCCCCCGGCCGTCTCCCAACGCGGCCGCGAGGGCCTCCCCCCTCGCGCGCCCCGCACGTCCGAACATCACTCCCCCGCCGCTTGTTATTCAGGACATGAGCGCCTGGAAGCGCATCTCTAAGGCGATTTATAATCGCCAAATAAATTATACGCACGCGCGTTCTACCGGGCAAGGCATAGCCGTCAAGGTGGCGTCCTCGGACGACCATCGGCGGCTATCCGCGTTCTTGCGATCGAACAAGATCGCGTATCACACATACACCCTGGAGGAGGAAAGGGAGCTCAGGGTAGTCATAGTAGCCCGCGGTGTCCCTAGGGAGCTGGACATCGCCGTCATCAAGGAGGACCTCCTGTCCCAGGACCTTCCTTTGCGCCAGGTGCACAGGATGGTCAATGGGCGCTCCAAGGGGGCCTACGACATGGTGCTGGTCGTCCTCGACCGCACCGAGTCCGTCCATAGGGTCTTCGACCTAAAGGCCGTTTGCCATATCTCTGGCCTCACCGTGGAGGCCCCCCACAAACGTGGCACGCCCGGGCAGTGGCACAATTGCCAACTCTACGGGCACTCTGCCCGTAATTGTCACGCGCGCCCTCGATGCGTCAAATAAATATAATAAATATATTACTCAGGAGCGTACGCCGCTGGCACAGCAGGTTTTATTGACTACTAATTCATTACTAATGGTTATAAGCGAGATATCTCGAGACATTTTCATAATCGAATGATTCCATTAGTATATCTCATAATCGCCCACCACTACTCAAAAGAATAATGAACAAAATTAATTATTTTTATCTGTATCATCACGCCAGATTCCTTATGAAGTATAGGGGGTTATAGGCTGAGAGTACAGAGTTCCAACATTAAAATTCAAATTATTACCTATAAAAAATCAAATAAATACTCGGGTAGATATTATAGTCTCTGTTATCGATGGTCTCTGTGAAAGTAGATTCCAATATTTTTTTCAAAATCAGACAGTCAAGTCTACTTTGTTACATAAGTACCTAACTACCTATTAGCTACATAAAGCATGTTAGTTTATACTTCTATACGACCGATTTCAAAAATTCTTTCACCATTAAATAGCTACCTATCTATCTATATCATCACGCCAGCTCCCTCGCGGGGTAGGCAGAGAGTACAGAGTTCCAACAGATTCTTTCCTTACATACCTCTCTGGATTCCTCCACTCTCATAGTTCGTCTCATACACACTCGCCGGTTACGGAAACTCTTGACTTGCCCTTCAAATAAGACACGGTCTATTTGGTCATGGTAAGATAGTCTAGGTCTTCCCCGGTGCCTACATCCTTCCACTCTCGCATTGTATATCTGTTTTGTCATTCTTTCTTCTGGCATTCTTTCTATATGCCCGAACCAACGGAGCATACCCTTTCTCATCTTTACACCGATACTATTTTTCATACCTACTCGCTTTCTTACTACGCTGTAAGCTACAAGAAAGCTACATTTTTCAGAAGTAACATAGGCTGTATAGCCTAGACCCGTTAGGTGGCGCTGTTGTCAACCGGGTACGAAGTCGCGGGAATCTGCTACTAATATTATAAAGAGGAAAAATTTGTATTTTTAACCGACTTCTAAAAGGAAGGAGGTTCTCAATTCGACTGTATGTTTTTTTTGGGTTCAGTATAGCTCCAAGGTGGTCCTATTTTTAATTTGATCGGTATTGGACCTTGGATTTGGAAGATACACCAGGGAACTCCTGAACGACAAACAATACGAATGCGTAGATTGAGATATTATGGGTATTACGTCAATCCTATAGGTTTTTTTATAACGTCTTTATTTATGACCTGATTTTGATGATTCCTTTTACGTTGGGTTTAGTATAGTTTCGAGGTGGTCCTATTTTAATGAAATCGGTATTGAACTTTGGACTTTGAAAATACACCAGGGGACTCCTTAACGGCGAACAGCACGAATGTATAGATTCCGTTATTATGGTTAATTTATCAATCCTGTAGGTACGTTTCAGTACAACTTAGCAAAATAATATAATATAGGTGTATAAATATTAGTAAATAATTCATATTGTACCGCTTAGTGCAGTCGGTTACTTGGCACCGACTTCAAATATTTATTTCTGGCTTTTTGAAGTCGTTTTTTTTTATAAAAAAAATATTTAATTGTGTTTGTAACGAATAACCTCAAAAACTACTCAACCGATTTTAAAAATTCTTACACCATTAGAATGGTACATTATCCCTGAGTATATCCCTATATTTATTACTAGAAAAAATTTGGGATCCCTACTAAAACATTTTTTGATATTTTCCATCCGTGCGAACCCGGGGCGGGCCGCTAGTCTCATATAAACTGGCTTGCACTTTCATTCTCATCTAACAATGAGTGATCCAATTTAAACTACTTTCTATTTGAAAGTACCTGTACCTGTCTGAAACGCTCGCTGCAATCTGGAGAAAGGTATCTGTACTGCAGTTTACTTTGGCAGATATAAAATTTATTACGTTATATTGAGTTCTTAGATTTACGCGAATATTACACATGAAATAAAACTATTTTCGGGAGGGTCCCTCCCGTGACCATGTGTGCTGCAAATCACTCGAAACGTCGGGAACTAAAAATCAAAAAGAAACCGCGATAAAATCCGTAAAATAGTTTTATTTCATTATTACGTTATGTTTAGATTGAATGTGCATCGAGTATTAGTAAGTTAAATGGTCAAATAAATGGTAATCTATGTAAAGTACTTCGGGTGTATTTTACATTTCACGATATTAACTAAGAGAACAAAAATTGCAGACGAAGCGAAGTCTCAACAAATGTATGTAACTTTTTTTTAAAGGATATTACACTATAGTATTTTTCATGTAACTGTGACAGTTGTAAGTGTCAAAGAAAATTATACGTTATTGAATGGCAATAAGAGGCATGACCCGTATCTATACGTATGGTTTTATGCGCAAACATTAAATATTGATTTCGTTTGGCAATTAGAACTTGGGAAGGATTTTTTTCTGTGTCGTGGGTGCATTTAAAAACCCGGACACCCAGTCCGAAACAAATATTTGTAGGTCACACACAGATTTATTGCGTGCGGGAATCGAACCCTTTCTGGTGGGCAGAGAAGCTTAAGCTCTTAACCACAGCACTACGTCGTCTCTAAAATGTTTACTTTGATAATCTTATTAGATGAGATTTCTTGAGTGAGAGGCCCTAAATTTCATCGGTCTTAAAAAAGCCTACATAACATCGATTTTATAACATTAAAAATATTTGACGTGGCACCTCATCTGACTATACGAGTACTTTAGGCTACACTTGATTTTTCATGAAAGAAAAAACGAATACTTCATCCTTAACTACCATGACCATGTCTTATCTGTAGGGCAAGTCAAAAGTCTCCATAACCAACGAGCGGGCATAAAACGAACTATGAGAGTGGAGGAAGCGAGAGCACTATAAAGAAATTACCGGTTGGAGCTATGTACTCCTGCGTACCCCACAAGGAGTGGCGTAGATAGAAGGTGATAGATAGTTAACCTCTATCTATCTATATATATCATCACGCCAGTTCCCTTGCGGGGTAGGCAGGGAGTACAGAGTTCCAACAGGTTCTTTCCTTACATACCTCTCTGGCTTCCTCCACTCTCATAGTTCGTCTCATACAAGGCATGCCTTTTAAGTTCTGTTGTTTCCATATTTCCCGGCAATTTTGAATTTGGAACTGTTCTATATTTGAATGTGTTTAAATTTTGAATCTCAAAACAGTTGAAAGTATTAGGATTAATGCTATTGTTTAGTCACAGCGTCGATTGGAATCTGTCAGGTTACGTACGAAAAAGAATCTTTCTAAAGAAAATGTTTGTGCAATAATTTTCTACAACTTTAGAAGAGGCCTGACACGGCTTCAGTGTTTTGAAGAGCTAACATCTGTGTTCAGTTATGAAGCCCCATGTCTGCGGACTATTGAACGCTGGTATTTAGAATTCCAGCGTGGACATACTAGTGTTAGTGACAAATCTCGCGAAGGACGCCCAAAATCCGCCTTCACTGAAGATAACATCATTGCTGTGAGACAACTAATTCTCGAAGATCGTCATGTGACGTATCGAGAGATAGAGGTTCTATTAGGCATCTCAGGGACAACCATTCAGAAGATCTTGCATGAAGCGCTTGGTGTGAGAAAGCTAGTTTGCCGTTGGATACCGCATCTGCTTTCCGACGATCACAAGGCGGCCCGCGTCGGATGGTGTAAGAAAACTTTGCAAAGGTTTAACCGAGGAGAGTCAAATCACGTCTACGACATCATCAGTGGTGACGAATCTTGGATCTATGCCTGCGATCCTGATTGCAAACAACAATCTACAATCTGGGTCTTTCAAGACGAGCCAAAGCCGACTAAAGTTGTTCGTTCTCGAAGCACTTCAAAGAAGATGGTGGCCACGTTCGTTGAAAAAACCGGCCATGTTGCGACTATTGCACTTGAAGATCGTAGAACGGTTAACGCAGAGTGGTATACCACAAGTCATCGCCGAACTTCGAAAATCTAACTCAAAGCGCCGCATCATCCTGCACCACGACAACGCAAGCTCACACAGCGCTCGTCAAACGATTGAGTATTTGAAGCAGGAGAAAGTAGAAATTCTTGACCATCCTCCATACAGTCCAGACCTAAGACCTAACGATTTCTTTACATTTCCTAAAATTAAGAAAAGTCTTCGTAGTCAAAGGTTCCAGTCCGGTGAAGAAGCAGTCTACGCTTTCAAGTCAGCCATTTTGAACACCCCCACTTTAGAGTGGAATAAATGTTATAATAACTGGTTTGAGCGAATTGAAAAGTGTATTAAGCTACGTGGTGAAAACTTTGAAAAACAATAAAAAGTACTATAAGGTTCTACTTGTGTTTTTTTCTTCAAACGGCAAAACTTAAAAGGCATGCCTCGTACACGCTAGACTCTTGACTTGCCCTTCAAAAAGGTCTTCCCCGGTACCTACATCCTTCCACTTTCGCATTGTATATCTGTATCGTCATTCTTTCTTCTGACATTCTTTCTATATCAAACCAACGGAGCATACCCTTTCTCATCTTTACACCGATACTATCTAAATAGTTAACAATAGATTTATATGTATACATACAATAAAATTATATGTCTTATATATTAAGTATGTCCACTTTTGGCTTCAGAAAAGTAATTAAAGAACATACCAAGATGCTTAAATATGTCTATTACACCTCGCCCTCGTCACATCAATTAATTACGTGAGTTGTTTTTCTTTTAATTTGGACCCCTCCCTCCTCCTTGGTAAAATTTAGTGATATTTTGTGGGACCTTCCGTCCCCCTTACGTGAGATTTACGTTCTAGTTGCTAAAAGACTAAATTCTCGAAGTAAACATTTTAAAAGCCATGAGATTTTTTAGCGTACAAAATTAGATTCTCTAAAAAAAATAAAAGCAAAATAATTTTTAGTTTTTTTGCGTATAATAATTTGTTTTTCAAAGTTAACGTTAGATTTTAAATTATACCCACCCAGTTTAATGAGATTTGAAGAGATTTTACTGGACCTCCCCCCCCACATTATAAGCTCACGTAATTAAAGGATGACCTCTTACATTCTCACTCCTAATATCAATGAGCAGCTTCAATTTCAATACAGGATACTGATTTTGAACGCTGACATAGAGACGTGCAAGGCCCGCAACACGGCGGAGGGTGTGGACTGGTGCACCGGGCAGCCAGCTGCCCTTGGCTCCGGGTCCAGGGTGCTGCGTCACCCACGCTACGACTCCACACTGCTGGACGCCGAGGTTATACCCTCCAGATTACATTCAGCTCTTTAGCATGGCAGTGAGAACAGTGGAATTGGAATTGACACAAACGGCTTGATCCAGCGTGAAAACCTTATTATTAATACTCGGATCTTTTCGGTTCCGATCAGAGGGCTTAGCACGAACTTTAACTTCAGCGTAACGCTAAAACAGAATCATGTTGTTACGTTTATTTAGTAAATTTGTTGTCTGACTGGGATAGCAAGTCAAATCGCTAACGTTACGCTACCGTCAATCTCTTTGTTCTAAGCTCTAAGGCCACGCGATGTCGCGGTCTTGTCGGGCAACGTCAGGTGACATCTCAAGCGACTCTTGTCGCGGGATTTTTTGGCTATTCCATTTTGACCAACTGGAACCAACTTGCCGGATGGCTTGGTCCAGTGGTCAAAAGCTAGACTCTCCGCCCAATGGGTCAAGAAGGCGCGGGTCCTATCTCCAATCGGGACATTTTTTTGTGAGACCCACAAACATTTGGATTAGGTCTGGATGTTTGTGTATGCGCATTTCATATTTCGCAATCACGTCACAAATAATTCCTATTGTGGGATAAAAAATGGACATGAAATTGTCCAGGGCTTTTATTCTCTATGACTAATTAAATGCGTAACGCACTGCGTTGCGATAACTTCGTGAAATTATCTTTTTTTTTAAATGTAGCCGCACACTAGGATTCATTCCTGTATCGTGGGTGCGTTTACAAACATGAAAATTCACATACACAAATACCCAGACCGGAACAAATAATTGTGGATCACACAAAGATTTGTCCCGTACGGCGGAGCGGCTTAAGCTCTAAACCACTGTGCTAAATCGTCCGTCCATTTAATGCTACTCTAGTGGTATACAGTTGAATGTCTCCATAATTGCGGTGGATAGCAGGGAATTGGGTAACCGCGTTAGAGAGCTGGAAAGTAGATGGGTAAATGGCAAGGCAGGGTAGAACTGTTTCCTATATCTCATCTTTTTTATTATTAGGAAAACAAACAATGATATGAAACAGAAATAATACTAGGTAAAACAGTACACCAAAATAAATGTTATGTTATGAGAGAGAAGAAATAAAGAGAAACAGAACTTAATCGCAAAAAAACCAAGCCGATCAGATAGCGTGTTATAAGAAACCAGCGTGGGACAGGTGTCTTATAACATAAAGAACAAAATTAAACCACGTAAATTTAAATTAAAGTTAGCTAATAATCATGGAACATTATACAGGTATCATGAGCAAAATCACGTGAAATTCTCTTTCTCGTCCGTCCGTATGATAATCTCAGAATGTTGTCTTGAAGCTTACAGGCCGCAATTTCACATACACAAACACCTAGACCGCATCAAGTGTTTGTGGGTCGCACGTGGTCTCGTGCGGACATCGTACCAGTAAATACACGATCCAGTGTGGGGTGCAGCCAACAGCTTAAACACTTAACCAAGCCGTCGGTCGCGTCATGGTTAAGCATATACATAATGTATGCTGCTTTACGATCGTGTCTAAATAGCATGTCTCATTTTACAGTTACATAGCCTAGATAGCTGCTACAAATTGTGTACTCACACTTAGTAGGTTACCATACGACAAGAATGTGATAATCATTTTGTTTGTATAATACACAAAAATGCCGTTAAACTACTTTTATTCTCTAATCGAGTCGGAAATGGCATGATCTCTTTGAATGTCGATGGCGAGCGAACCCTAATTAATGTGGCTCAGTTATGTGTAGGTATATACGTAATTAACTGAAAGGCCCCTTATCATTCTAGAACTAGTCTACTATCTATAAAGAACCTTAATATTCTAAAATGTGCCTATAGGTACTGTCCTCATATCGAGCAATGGCCTCCTCTTGGAGAGAGTAGGCCGTACGTAACGGTTTGGTGGAGGCAGGCGCGGAATTCACAAAATCTTGAATAATTTTGCAGCTGGATTATTACTTCTCCGAAGCCCTTGCTGAGCTCCGCGCTGCGGCCGGCTTAACAACAGTCGAAGTTGATGGAACAGAACCCTTTGGTATGTACCTATTATAACTTTAACCACCGTAAAGTGTATCATTATACAATAACGCTAAGCGTGCCGTCAAGGTCAGCCATTTTAGTTAGATTTTAACTGACTTTACTACTACGTGACTGCCTCGTTGGTCTAGTGGCAAAGTGCATCGCTTTGTGATCACGAGGTCCTGGGTTCAAATCCTAGGTCAGACAAGTGTAGTTTTTCTAACGAAAACTTCCCAGTACGAGTCCGGAGTCTGGAATTGTGCCCGGTATATGGCAATAGGCTCGCCCCCTATTACATGGGACCTAAAATCGTCGGAGAAACGTGGGTGTACTCAGTACACCTCTGCCACCCCCGCTTGGGGAATATAGGCGTGACGGTGATTTGTACTGTTCTTTTTTCCTGCTACCTTTCGTCTCCGTCCTTTCTCCATCATTTTTTTGGGATATTTTTAACACATTTGGATATTATTTTTTTATTTTATAGGTGTTATCTATCAGTACGTAGTGAAATCCCATACTAAGATTTATTTGGAATTTTGATCCAGTAAAGAATATTTAGATAAAGCGTGAAACTCTTGATGCTAGTTAAACACAAGTTTTACATCTTAAAAAATAATGGTATATTGTTTATGTATTAAAGCGTTGTGATTTTAAATTCAGAAAAAGTGCAAGTGAAGATACAGGCCGCCGTGATCGCCGCACCGATCTGCGACATCGAAGCCTGCACTCAATTACGCAATGTCCGCGCAGATTGATTGTCTTTCATTCATTTCTCTATAGACCTTACACAAATAGATAGTTAAACATTGATATTACTATTGTATGTTTTTTTACGACACTGGACGCTGTTTCTAGGTGAATGCACGCAACTCGAGTGTTTCCATAACTAATAGGGTTAAAAAGAAACCCATGTTAGATGCCATGCCAGAGCAACGGCTGTAATAATAGTCACTCCTCCTGGTTGGAATGCGGGCTCTACCGAGAAATATCTTCGTAACTCATTGTGAATTTAAATATTTCACGCTTATTTAGCAACTTCCGTCCCCATGCAACGCATTTTACGGGTGCCCCACGCCCACGCCCATCGTTTTCTTTTTAATAAGCATGTTCATATCTTGTGGTAGGGCTAAAACACGAATAGTTTGATTGATTGGAATGGGTTGGTTTTGTGTATTGCAGCATAATTCGTTTTACTTATTATACAATCATGCGCGCTTAGTGAGCTATTTATGCCCCTCTCGCACGACATTATGGTTTTATGACAATGCAATAGTCGTGAATGTTTACCCACTTTATAATAAATTGATTTTCTTATGCATAATTTCTATTATAACAATAAATTGGGTTACTTTTACACATTATTATTCTCGGTATACTGTTGTTATTTACAATTTCAATGGCTATTAATGGTTTAAATCATAAACGTTTTTCTGTGTACTACCAAAACGTACGTGGATTGAGAACTAAAACTGACATGTTTTATCGCCAGGTATTACTAAATTGCTATGATATTATCGTTTTAACAGAGACGTGGCTAATAGATGGTGTTTTAAGTTCGGAGTATTTTGATGATCGATATATAGTATGGCGCCGTGACCGAGACTACGCTCTGACTGGGCAGTCTCGAGGTGGTGGTGTGCTTATCGCGACGCGAAAGGACTTACCAGTTATTTCACAACCTCTTCTCCATTCTACTGCTGAAGATCTTTGGCTGAGCATACGCCTCGGTAAATCAAATGAACGCGTTAGTTTAAATCTCAATATCTGCGTTGTATATTTATGTAAACAAAACAAAGGCCTATCTTTTACTTCTCAACTTGAAAACTTTTTAACAAAACTGAACTATGTGGCTATGAATACTACTACCGACAAATTCCCAATATTGGGAGATTTTAACATGAGTGGTATCTCTTGGGTTTTCTCTCATGATTTATCGTATGATCCAGTTAATCTGACAACTGGTGATGAGTACTCTCTTACTGACGAGTTGCATACGTTAGGGTTTAGCCAATACAATGGTGTGGCTAATAGTTTCGGTAAAATTCTTGACCTAGTTATTTCAAATGATATAGTCAGTGTTCTTGAGTGTACTGATCCATTAGTGCCAGTCGATCCCTATCATCCAGCTTTACTAATTAATTTTGATGCTTCTGTATTGCCCGACTTAGACCGCGCTCCACATATACGTTATGTCTACAATAAAGGGGACTACCCATCTCTCAATGAGGAGATTTGTGCAGTTGATTGGGAGAAGCAGTTGTCATGTCTGTCAATGGATGATTCAGTTGAATATTTTCTTCAATCTGTAAGTAACTTACAAAAAAAGTTTATACCACAAAAGCTTAGTCGTAATAAGACCTATCCCACTTGGTACAGTCCAGCACTTATCAAAGCTATAAAAGAAAAACACAAATACTTTAAAAAATTTAAAACTTACGGTAACAAATCTGATGAGTCAACCTTTAAACTATTACGTGCAAGAGTCAAAGCTATGGAGTCTACATGCTACACCAATTATCTCAGTTTAACTGAAAAGTCAATAGCTAATAACCCCAAGTGCTTTTGGACCTTTGTAAAAAATCGCTATAATTCTAATGCTGTCCCTAATACATTTTCATATGAAGATGAACATCTTGTAACCGGCAATTCTATCTGTGACGCATTTTCCTCTTACTTTCACTCTTCTTTCCTTAGGAACACCACCAGTAACTCTCACAATCAAGCATCTCTTTGTGATTCGTCACCGTCCACCTTATCATCGGTCATTTCATGTATTGAAGTAAAAATTCATGACGTCACCAAGTTACTCAGTCAGTACATCTAAAGGTGCTGGGCCGGACAGTATATCCCCCATCTTTCTTGTAAAGTGCTCATCTTCTGTTTCGCTGCCTATTTCGTTACTCTTCCGTAAATCCCTATCTTTATGTATTGTCCCCAGAATATGGAAATCTGCATTTATAGTACCTAAAATAGGTACTATAAATAAGGTTCATAAAAAAGGTTCTAAAACTGAAATTAACAACTATCGGCCAATATCTAAACTTTGTATCATAGCCAAGGTTTTCGAAAGATTAATATATAACCAAGTATATCCTGCTCTTGCATCATCGTTTAGTCCTCTTCAACATGGATTTCTGAAGGGTCGATCAACAAATCTCGTTATTTTCAATGACTTTATCACTAGTGCTATGAATGATGGCAGCCAGGTCGATGTTGTCTATACTGATTATAGTAAGGCATTTGACCGAATTGATCATGACATATTGATTAAAAAGCTTAACCACATAGGTATACATGGAGACCTATTAAGATAGTTTTCATCTTATATCGACAATAGATCACAAGCTGTAGTGCTCAACAATTACACATCACGATGGGTCTCCGTCCCCAGCGGTGTACCTCAAGGTTCTTTGCTAGGTCCGTTATTATTTGTCATCTATGTCAACGACATCGACCTATGCCTGCAGTCATCAAAAATCTTATGCTTTGCCGATGACATGGAAATTTACGCTCCTATATCATCAATCTTGGATACGGTAGCACTACAGTCAGATTTGTACCGACTAGAGGAGTATTGTCGGGTTAATAAATTAGACCTTAATCCCTCTAAGTGCTCAGTAATTACCTATAGTAGAAAAAGAACCATCCTAGGCGGTAACTATATCATCGGAGGCCATAGTTTACCTAAATGCAATACCATTCGCGATTTAGGGGTACACCACGATACCAAGTTATCATTTGACACACAAGTTGACGCAATTGTCAAAAAAGCGTCTAAATCACTTGGGTTCATAATGCGAATTTCAAAATGCTTCACTGAGGCTAAAACCTTAAAAATTCTCTACTGTACCTTTGTGCGTACCAATTTAGAGTATGCTTCCCAAATATGGAACCCACGATATATTAAATATATTGATCGATTAGAGAATATACAAAAACGCTTCATTAAATACCTATGCTTTCATCAAAGGATCCCGTACAGATCTGAAAATTACCTTCAGTTGTGTAAAAAATACCATCTGTTGCCGCTCATAAATCGTCGTGAGATTGCGGATTATATTTTCCTATTAAAAATTCTCAATAATGAAATCGATTGTCCTGACCTCCTATCCAAAATTTATTTTAATGTTCCCAGCAAATCTTCCCGTTTTAATCCACCTCTACGTATTCCAAATGCAAGTACAAACTATAGGCAAAATAGTTACATTGTGCGCGCGAGCAGAAACTTCAATAAATTATGTAAGCAATTTGATCTTGATCCCTTTGCAATTAATGTAGCGTCAGCGAGGAGGTGTTTAAGCCACACTTTTTTTCGATGACTTATTTTCCATGGAATAAGGTTGATAATTCCTTTTGAACGTACTGATGTAACTACTAAATACCAAATTGCCTCACACTTTAGCTATGTATCAAATTGTACTAGAAGTGAAGACTTGTTATTGGCTTTCTATTACCTATACAAGTTGTGTATTGTACTTTGTTTATATGCTGTAAGTTTTCCATGCACTTAAATAAATAAATAAATAAACATTATAGTGTGTAGCCTTTATTTTCTTTTCGGAGTTTTATTATCGAAATAAAAGACGATGTCGTTAGAAAAATGTTTTATTCATGTACTCCTTCGTACTTCAATTGAAATTATTTTATATTACTACATAAATATTTAATTATTCTGCTAATTATGAACTAACAATTCTGCAGTCTCAAAATAATTACATACATACAGATAATAACACTGAGGTAGTCTCCAGGGTGTGTTGAGACCTGTCGATCCGTCCAACTAACATACATTAGGAGAACGAACGGATCGAATTAAGAAAGTCATGGAAACGGTCCTCACGCAATTCATACGCGACTATTGCTTTTACTAAAAATAAAAATGCATCAATTTTTACAATTAACAACACGCGTCAGTCACGCGCGTGCGCAGCGGCAGAAACTCGATCAGATCTCGGCTCTGCGACGCCCGCCGCACACGCCACACGCTCGCCCACACACATACTGACATACAGCAGACACGCACACACACACACTAATAAATATACACAACACGAGCTAAAACATTTGCTTCAATGTTTCCGTACAGGTTGTGCGGCGGGTGAGCGCGGGCTCACACGCCGCATAGCCTGCAATGATCGGAGATCACATTTGGCTACGATCACTCGCTCCACAGTCTGTTAGGTTACAACTCGTCCTTGAAGTCTTCGTCGTCGCCGCCCGCACCCGGCGGGGGCACGCCGCCTTGACCCTGGTACAGTTTGGCGATGATCGGCTGGACAACGTCCTCGAGAGTTTTCTTCTGTTTCTTGTACTCCTCGGAATCGACGTCCTGGTTGTCTTCGAGCCATTTAATGGAGGCATCTATCGCCTCCTCCATTTTAGCTTTCTCGTCATCGCTGACCTGGTGACAAAGAAAAGTAATTGTTAGTTTTGCTAAAGGCTTTAACATGTGCTATCAATTAGTACTACACTTTCAGTCTGCTACGAATAAACAACTTACAGTAGAGTATTAAAGCAGTAGTAGGGATTATTTATAAACTTTATATGGATGCTTTGTAAAAAATGACATCTATATCAATTAACTGTCATATAAGATGGGATACCAACCTTAGCGCCAAGTTTCTCCTTATCCTGGAGTTGGTTCTTGAGTGAGTAAGCGTAGCTCTCCAGCTCGTTCCTGGACTCAACGCGCTCCTTGAGCCTCTTGTCCTCATCTGCGAACTTCTCAGCGTCCTTGATCATCCTCTCGATATCCTCTGGCGTTAACCTGTTCTGGTCATTTGTGATAACAATCTTCTCTCGGTTGCCTGTTCCCTTATCTTCGGCGGATACTTGCAGGATACCGTTGGCATCGATCTCGAATGTGACCTCGATCTGAGGGATACCACGCGGCGCGGGAGGAATGCCAGTCAAGTCGAATTTACCCAGCAAGTGGTTGTCTTTCGTCATTGGACGCTCACCCTCGTACACCTGAATGGTGACGGTGTGCTGGTTGTCGCTGGCGGTCGAAAAGATCTGGGACTTCTTGGTTGGAATGACGGTGTTACGTGGGATCAGCTTGGTCATCACACCACCTACAGTCTCAATACCCATGGTCAGAGGGTTTACATCGAGGAGTACGATAGCGTCGGTGTCCTGTTCACCGCTGAGCACACCGGCCTGGACGGCGGCACCGTAAGCAACGGCCTCGTCGGGGTTAATGCCTCGGGAAGGCTCCTTACCATTGAAGAATTCCTTAACGAGCTGCTGCACCTTGGGGATACGGGTAGAACCACCGACAAGCACGATCTCATCGACGTCCTTCTTGTTCATGTCGGCGTCTTCCAACACCTTTTGCACAGGCTTGAGGGTAGATCTGAAGAGGTCCATGTTCAACTCCTCGAACTTCGCCCTGGTGAGGGTCTCAGAGAAGTCATCACCTTCGAAGAAGGACTCGATTTCAATCTTGACCTGGTGGCTGGAAGACAGCGCACGCTTCGCCTTTTCGACCTCACGACGCAGCTTCTGCACGGCACGGTTGTCTTTCCTAATGTCCTTGCCCTTCTTCTTCTTGTACAGCTTGATGAAGTGCTCCATGACCCTCTGGTCGAAGTCCTCACCTCCCAAGTGGGTGTCACCGTTAGTAGCTACTACTTCAAAGACGCCGTTGTCGATGGTAAGGAGCGACACGTCGAAGGTACCACCACCCAAATCGAAAACGAGCACATTCTTCTCTCCCTCTTTCTTGTCGAGACCATAAGCAATGGCGGCGGCGGTGGGCTCGTTAATAATTCTCATGACTTGGAGACCAGCGATGGCACCGGCGTCCTTGGTAGCCTGGCGCTGAGCGTCGTTGAAGTAAGCGGGTACAGTGACAACAGCGTGAGTGACAGTCTTGCCAAGGTATGCTTCAGCGGTTTCCTTCATCTTGGTTAGAACCATGGCGGAAATTTCTTCGGGGGCGAAGATCTTGTCGCCCTGGGAGGTCAAGACAGACACATGGGGTTTGGTGTTCCTCTCGACGACCTTGAATGGGAAGTACTTGATGTCGTGTTGGACGGCGCTGTCGCTCCATTCCCTACCGATTAGACGCTTGGCGTCGAAGACAGTGTTCTCAGGGTTGGTGGTGAGCTGGTTCTTAGCGGCGTCACCTATGAGACGCTCGCCGTCAGCGGTGAACGCGACGTATGAAGGGGTGATGCGGTTACCCTGGTCATTGGCGATGATTTCTACTCTGCCGTTTTTGTAAACACCCACACTGTTGGACAAAGAAAAAAAGATTTCAGTAAAAGGGAAAATTATAATTTTTGAGAAAAATTCACGAAGGTTGTATAAGCTAGTTTTGTGGTACTCCTCAGCTTCATTCATTAGTTAGCTGGCAGCACAGAAATGTGTGCATAATGCGTTCCCAAAGTGCTAAGTAACTAATGTGAACGGGTATTTAAACTTTCTAACAAATATGTAAAATTTTCATTGCCATTCTCATACCCACTACCATGCTCACTGCCAGGTTAAGATCCACTTCGTTGATAAAAACACTGAGTGTCAAGTGAATAAATCTAGATGTAAAAAACTACCAAAATATAATATAAATATTGAACTTAACAAATTATGCAGCTGTCCAATAATTTCTTACAATCAATCAAATTACTTTAAATATAAACCAAAGTTCCAAAAAAATGTTCTGACTTCTGACCAATTGCCCACCCCATTACAGTTAGTCGTGAAAAATTATCAGTCTTAACTTCATAAAAAAAAAACTGGATTACCAAAATGTCCCATGTATAGATCATTTCATTTATCAATCTATTTAATCCTAATAATCAACTTATATTTATTATCAATGGGATTTTCATGTAATTATATTTTTGTTATCTATAAAAGATTAAGTATTCTCCAGAACATTCTACTAGTCATAAAATCTGAATAAAATGGATATTTAAGTAAATGTATAAAAATACTATTCAAATATAACTTGCCAAGGTGAGTCAATGACCTTTAGCCATGAACTTGACTTAACAAGTTGAATGATTCTGAATCAATAATGAAATGACAGATGTTATCTTAAAATGCCTTTTATCCTGAAAAGGTCATCTATACATTTTACTCCTGGAGTTAGCTAGCATGCAGCAATGAGGCAAGAAAAGAACATGGAAATGAGCGAGAGAGCGAGCATGGAGAACAAAAACAGTGACAATTGTAGCAATAATAAAGGTCATCAACCTAGACTCTAAATTATTGCTGTGTCTGTGTACAAATAGGACTGAGGCAAGAATGGACCCAAATGAAGATTCTTCTCATGTGACAATCAAACTGGTGACTACTCAATTCAGTGAACCAAGCAGCTTACACTCAAATATGAAACCTACCTATAATAAAAAAAAATTAATTATTACTCTTTCACCTTTTTCTTCTGGCCTACTACACAAGGGATCTGGTGTGTTGATATAAATAGATAGATTTTCTTTATTGCTTAGTCAAACAGAATAGTCAGAACAGAGTAGTAAGCTATAAGTATAACTAAAATGCCACTGATAAACTGAGAATATAAATTATGGATTAAAACTCACCATGAGTATGTGGTACCCAAGTCAATACCGATGACGGTACCAATGTCTTTCTCCTTCTTCTCCTCGGCGTGAACCGCCACGACCAAGCAGGCCAACGCTAACAGACTCCACCGCATTTTCGGCATGCAGTATTAAACTTTATACTGAAACAAATAAGAAATCAATTAAATATCTATTCATGAGAATGCGCCTAACTAACGGAAGATAACAGATTTAAAACAAATAAGACCTTCTTGAAAGGACACGTAATCGGTATGGGACACGTCACATGTAGCGTGCCGGGAAACCGGGTTACAAATTAAAGAAAGGGAAAGTTAACTAGCTAGCGCTTCCAACGGCATTGTTTAAGTAACGGGATACAATAAAACGGATACGGGATATGTAGGACGCGGCACGGGCCCACTCGACGTCGAGAAAATTCGGTGACGTTACAGACGGATAACCAAGGTTTTATATGTAAAATTTAAGAGAAATTATTCCAAAAATATTGAAACCAGGATATAATGGTGAAAAACTACACATTAGATCGAAGTTAGATATTTTATAGAAAATCATGATCGTATGCAGAGGTTAACGGCTCACGGTACAATTTTTAATCAGAGAACCTAGAGATGATTTAATACATTCTTATAACAATTTCATTTAATATTTACCGAATACTACTAGGATGAATTAGATTCCAATTAAATATAATTCACAGCCACGATATAGAAACACTGAGTGGACACTTGCGCACGAAATCACAATGAACGTTCTTGCTTCTCCTTCGATTTTTCAAGAAAAACTAAAATTTTACACGCTTTCGTCGCTATTATTTAGCGCTAGTGTACATCGTGGGCTAACGTGATTGGTCTACAATTCGATGACGTATTCTATGCTTGATTGCGATTCGTCCAAGTGTACCTATTTGGCGGTCTCTCATTGGCCCACGTTTATAACTGGCCCTGAATCAGACATTCTCCTTGGCGGTGATTTTGAAATGTATGAGAGTATGGTAATAGTTTGTAAAAAAATTATTTCCTGAACCTTGAACTTTATGAAAGATTTGCAAATTTGCATTTCCCAAGATGAAACTTTTTAATATAAATTATTCCTACCTACAAGAGGGAAAATAACCGATTTCTTCATTTTGACTAGTTTTTCATTTATTCTCACGGTTGCGCAAAGGCGTATAAAAAGTCCTTGTGTATTACGTGATTAGGTAGACCGTACGTGTTTTTTTCTTTATTTTACTTAAATTTAAAGTTGTAATAAAATCACCGCACTTATTTTACTGAGTAAATTGATCAGGGAAATAACCATAACTGGTTATTTCCCTGATCAATTTTAGAGAATTAAAGAGTTATCTTTAATTCCCGCACGATGAAAATATATAATTTTCTCACATGTCTAACTTTATCACCGACATCGTACCATTACTCACAGATTAAACAGTATATCTGCCATTACTTTTATAGGATAAGGATTTCTCAGTGTAAGAACATTATGTATGGCGCTAGTCTGGCCATATTTTCCCCCAAGGCGTGTTCTAGCGAGCGCCGCATATGAGGGACACTGATGCGTTCCTTACAGAGATAGCGGAGCCCCTCTGAAGTGTCTGTTTCAGGCCACCGTGAGATTTCTAGTCTAGACATCACCTGCAAGCTTTGCCCGAGACTTATTTCACGGGTATCCACGGGTATCCATCCACTGGCCTGACATACGGATTTTCCCCACATAACAAAATAAGGTCTGTTAAAAAAAAATTAAAACTAGCCATTTTTTTATTTTTTTCAACTAGGATAGCTAGGCTAATTTTTAGGTACCCTTGAGTGACGAAATATTTAAAAGCAAAAAGTAAAATATGATTATGAAATTACTTGGAATTTGCTGGTCTTACCAGCCTCAATACTTCTTAGTGCTTGCGCAAACTTTAACAAAGTATGTACGTGACATTAATCTTATGTCATCAACGCTGTGTTTCAATCATCCATGGCATCAATGCACGGTATGAACTGCCTACCCACCTAAAGTTATCGCTCTTAATTAAAGCTGTCTTCCACCCGAGTTACCCCAGATATTACCAGGTTTGGTATGGGGGGTTTTTAAAATATATCCGGGTAAAACCCACCCTCATTGTCCGGGTTGAGCTCAGCGAGGTTAAAAAAGCAGATAAGACCAAAATCTTTTAATAAAAAAACATCATTCCTAATTGACATAACAAAAATATGGTCTTGAAAGCCACGTCAGTTAAAACGAATAATAATTATTATGTAGATAAGCAGTGGGAGTGTGGGCTGTCCAGTTTCCCTGTAGATATACATGTTCCTGGGACGCGTATAGTTCCCAAAATTGAATTGAATTGTGAATTAAATCGCTTTTTCACTTTCAGTGTCCCAAGTGTGCTATTATTTACGAGTTTTGTAATTATGACATGCTACAAAAATCGTTCTATTACAATTGTGCCAAACGTCGGCAATTGTTTGAATTGGTGCCTACGACTCTGGAAAACCATAAGAATTATTGATAGGTACCATAAGAATCGGAAAGCAATAAATTAGTCATAGACATAGCGATAAGACCGCCATTTGTACTGTTTTTGTATTTAAATTGTTTCTTGTATTGTCTTTTTGGTGTACAATAAAGTGTATTATTATTATTATGTATATATTTATTCAGTATAATTTCTCATAAAATATATATAAAAATATAAAATACAAATATTCTTATATATATTGTATAAAAAAAATGTGCTCCACCGACAGCAAGGTCTACGACCCATGCTACCGGCGGTCAGGGCTCCAAAGAGAGGAACCTCCTCACAATGCGTGCCGTGTCCAACATTACTGCCTTCTGTATCAGGCCCTTCACCCAACTGCCTAGCGAGAGCTTCTCAAGGTGTTTATCGAAGCTCTTCGCTATAAGGCCGTTGACTGAAACGACCATCGAAATAATGATAGTTGAATCAACATTCCACATGGCGGTAACCTCATGGGCCAGGTCCAAATATTTTGATAATTTTTCTTTTTCGGCCTTCACAAGGTTCTCATCATGCGGAATGGTGACATCAACTAGCATTACACGACGCATCGATCGATCTATCCAATCTATCTATTTATTATTATTATTATTAGTAGATCGAAAACTGTCAGAACTAACAATGATGATGTCAGTGACCAACAATTTTATTAAAATTGCATTAACGGACTTGGGGCCCAGTAGACAGATTCTCTATCTAAGATTATATCACAGTCAGTATTGATTTATAAATAATAAATAAACACCGTCACGCCTATATTCCCCAAGCGGTGGTGGCAGAGGTGTATTGAGTACACTCACTTTTCGCTGATGATGTTAGGTCAAATGTAATTTGGGGCGAGCCTATTGCCATATACCAGCCACAATTCCAGACTCCGGACTCTAGAAAAATTTCGTTAAACATCTATATTTGTCCGAGCTAATATTTGAACCCAGGACCTCGTGATTACAAAGCAATGCGCTTTGCCACTAGACCAACGATGAATAAAAATATGTTTCGAATATCTCTGAATATACCTTCTGGGACATAGTCGTGAAGGTACCTATATCTAGATGAACGTGATGATTAAAAATTAAAGTTTCATAAGTTTTAAATAATCGGATATTACTGCAGCAATATTTTTTTATCAAATGTAAGAGATCGTAGCGATAATTATAACAAGCTCTTGTTACTCGTAAAAATCACGTATGTAAGCCCAGATGATGTATCCAATGCCTATTATTCACTGGTAATACAAAATGTATATAAAGAACATTTCAAAGAAATGATTTTCATGCCAGAGGAAAGAATGACAAAACAGATATACAATGTGAAAGTGGAAGGATGCAGGTACCGGGGAAGACCTAGACTATCTTACCACGACCAAATAAACCGAGTTTTATCTGATGGAAAAGTCAAGAGTCTCCGTAACCGGCGAGCGTGTATGAGACGAACTATGAGAGTCGAGGAAGCCAGAGAGGTATGTAAGGAAAGAACCTGTTGGAACTCTGTACTCTCTGCCTACCCCGCAAGGGATCTGGCGTGAGGTTATAAATAGATAGATAGAAGAACATTTCAATAAGTAACCTCCTCCTCCTTGCATCGGTTTCCTCATTACCGAGGGTCATATCTTGAATCTGATCCGTCCAGCGTGTTGGGCTCCTTCCTCGTCGTCCCTAGCCTTCAATTTTACCGGTGATCAGTTTTTCCAGGTGGTCACTGTCTTTCATAGTAATGTGACCTAAACACTCCAGAACCTTACGTAGGCAAGTAGTGGACAGTCGAGATTGGATCTTGAGTTCAGCTAAGATTGACATATTGGTTTGATATACGATTGATACGCTAAGATTGATATACCTAGCATCATTAAATCCTTATCTGATGGAAAAGTCAAGAGTCTCCGTAACCGGCGAGCGTGTATGAGACGAACTATGAGAGTCGAGGAAGCCAGAGAGGTATGTAAGGAAAGAACCTGTTGGAACTCTGTACTCTCTGCCTACCCCGCAAGGGATCTGGCGTGAGGTTATAGATAGATAGATAGATAGATCATTAAATCCCACCTAGCAAGCATCTTAAAATTCCACTTGACGTCACTCAACTTAGTGAAAATAAATTCAAATCTTGTATTAAACGTATTTGGCAATTAGAAATGTCACTACCCATCCTATCTGAAAAATACTATAACCTATCCGAATATCATATATAGGGTGAAAATCTGTGACTGCCTCGTTGGTCTAGTGGCAAAGCGCATCGCCCTGGGTTCAAATCCTAGGTCGGACAAGTGTAGTTTTTCTAACGAAAACTTCCCAGTACGAGTCCGGAGTATGGAATTGTGCCCGTTATATGGCAATAGGCTCGCCCCCTATTACGTGGGACCTAACACCGTCGGCGAAACTAGGGTGTACTCAGAACACCTCTGCCACCCCCGCTTAGGGAATATAGTGGTGACGGTGTGAAAATCCGGAACAGGAATAATCTACAGGTTAGTTGACAAGCCGCGCCACTCTTCAATGTCATTTTGCGCTTGGAATAGGTGATTTTTCATGAACTAAATTGTTATTGTTATGAAGATTTTGGAGGCTCTCGTAGCGCTGTATGCAGGTTAAGCAGCGTCGACTCGGTTGGCCTGAGATGGGTAACCGTTTGTGCCATTTTCATATTCGAGTGTTCGTGCTTCGGAAGCCACGTTCGGCACGACGTTAAACCGCTGGTCCCGGGTTCCACTTAATGTGGTGGTCGTTAAGCCAAGTTGGATGCTTTAATGGTGGCTTGGTCAGTTCAACAGCAGGTAGCCACAAACTTACCTCTGCCAATACGCACCGGGTCCGTGTGGAGTATAACCTAATCTCGTTTACCTCAATTCGTGAGAGAAGGCCTTTGTCCAACAGTGGGCAGTATAGCCTGATATTATATATCTATAGTAATATTATAAAGATGAATGATTTGGATTTTCGAATAATTTCAAAAACTACTTGACCGATTTCCAAAATTCTTTCACCATTAGAAAGCTACCTTATCCAGAAGTAACATAGGCTATATACCATAGACTCGGTAGGTGGCGCTGTTGTCAACCGGGTACGAAGTCGCGGGAAACTGAATATTATATATGAAGATTTTACTTATTGAAGTGTTTTTTTTTGTTAGTACTAGTGAATAGTGGGCATTGAAATCATCACCTGGGTTTTCGCTCCAGGACTACTAAAATAACATCGTGAATATACCTATAAGTATCAATTGACTGGATTGACTTCTGCGTTAATTCAACGTCGCATAGTATGACTTGCGATCGTGCTGTCCAGGGTTTAAAATCAAAGTTGGACAAAGTGTAGATTTTCTAACGAAAGATGCAGTTGTTTCCGGTATAGCGAGAGACTCGCCTCCATTATGTTGGGATCCAAAATAGTCGGCGATATACATGGTACATTTGGCTCATGGCTTGCGGAAAACAAAGATAATATAATCAGTACATCAGTGATAGCCCAGTGGTTAGACCGTTAAACTACAAAGTCAGAGGTCTCAGGTTCAAACCTAGGCACGCACCTGTCTTTTCGAAAGCATGTGCCTATTAAAAATTAACTACCACTTGCTTTAACGGTGAAGGGAACCATCATAAGGAAACCTGCATGCCTAAGAGTTTTTCGAAGGTGTGTGAAGTTCGCCAACCCGCACTGGGCCAGCGTGGTGGACTATGGCTTTAACTCTGAGAGGCCCGTGCCCAATGGTGTGACAGTTTCTTAACAGGGCTAATATTATTATTATTATAATCACTGCATGGGAGAAAGTGACTCTCCATATTTTATCATCTGTATGGCAATGTTATTGGCTTGAGAACGTGTTATCTCGAATGTTTCGACGGACGATTTAGCGCAGTGGTTAAGAGCTTAAGCCGCTCTGCCCACTGCGTCTAATAGTCGCGGGTTCGAGTCCCGCACGGGACAAATCTTTGTGTGATCCACAATTATTTGTTCCGGTCTGGGTATTTGTGTATGTGAATTTTGTTTGTAAACGCACCCACGACACAGGAATAAATCCTAGTGTGGGGCTACGTTTTTAAAAAAAAAAATAAGAAAATAAAATAAATAAAAAAATAAATATGTGTAAATGCGGTGTAAAATTAATAAATTATACCTTTATAATTAGATAATTATGTATGAGACGAACTATGAGAGTGGAGGAAGCCAGAGAGGTATGTAAGGAAAGAACCTGTTGAAACTCTGTACTCTGCCTACCCGGCAAGGGATCTGGCTTGATGATATAGACAGATGGATAGATAATTATGTATTACTACTGGCCCGTCCCGGCTTCGCACGGATGGACATTTACTTTTTTAACATAGCCTATGTTCCTCAATGATAATGTTGCATTCCAATGGTGAAAGAATTTTTGAAATTGGTCTAGTAGTTTTTGAGACTCTTTATAATATTAGTATAGATAACATCATAGTGGAAAAAAGGGTTGCGGAATTGGAATAGGCCGAAGCAAAATAACAAATCAGTCCTTTTTAATATTCCAAGTACGTTTTTTAAAACATCATACCACACCGTCACGCCTATATTCCCCAAGCGGGGTGCCAGAGGTGTACTAAGTACACTCACTTTTCGCCGATGATGCTAGGTCCCATATAATAGGGGGCGAGCCTATTGCTATATACCGTCGTTAGAAAAACTTCATTTGTCCGATATAGGATTTGAACCCAGGGCCTCGAGATCACCAAGCGATGCGCTTTGCCACTAGACTAACGAGGCAGTCTTAAAACATCGATGCTTAAAACCAAGCACAGAGGAAAAAATGTAGGTACAAACAAAGCACACACAATCAAATTATTTTACATTTTATTATGAAAAAAAAAACCTTCCGCAGTCAAATAATTTATAAAAAACAATCTAAATAAAATAACAACAGTCTCTGTACTTATAAAATGTTCCCAAATAAAATTGAGCGAACTAACCTAACATAACTGTATAAACAACTTTTTTTTAGTCCAATATTCCCGATCCCAAATTATTTATTATCTATACTTACATATTAAATAGTAACAACTTTTTATTTTTTCTCAGATATTATGCTTAATACTGTTGGCGCGAAATATGTTATGATGCAATCAGCACCTGAAAAAAAAATACGTGTATTATCTATGTAGGGGTATACATATGTCACCGGGTAATTGTAAACATCGTTAGTCTTATCTTACTTAATATTATTAATGTAAAAGTTTGTATGTTTGTTACACAATCAAGCAAAAACGGCTAAAAGGATTTGGATGAGATTTGGCACACAGATAGTTTATTACTTGGATTAACATATAAAATACTTTCATCCCGGAAAAATGTAAGGTTCCTGTCTAAAGTCAAGGCGAAGGAAATCGCGTACAGAAAATAGTTAGTAATAAATACAACGAGTTTGCGAACTGACGAAAAATTATAAAAGGGCAGTAACATTTACAATAGGCGGCGCTTGTAGCGCTGTGCGACCGCGGTGTTCTTACCGATTACCAAGGTTAAGCAGCGTTCGACTCGGTCGGCCCGAGATCAGTGACCGTTTGTGGCATTTTCATATTCGAGTTCGAGCGTCTCCGTGCTTTGGAAGGCACGTTAAGCCGTTGGTCCCAGCTTCTACTTAATGTGGTAGTCGTTAAGCCGACTTGGAAGCCTCAAAGGCGGCTTGATAAGTTCCAACAGCAGGTGGCCACAAACCTGCCTCTATCAATCCGCACTGGGTCCGCGTGGTGGAGTGTGACCTAATCTCTCTCACCCCGATTTGTGAGAGAAGGCCTCTGTCCAGCAGTGGACAGTATAGGCTGATATTATTATATATTATATAACATTTACAATATAACGTATACATTTACTATCGTTTATCATCTTTAAATTTAGCCGCCAAAATGTGAATGAACACTGCCTTACGCTGCACATCTTTATGTGATACACGAATATGCAGTAAAGCAATTCTCATGGAAATGCGTACAACGACCACACACTATAATAATGTTCACAAATCCAGCGACAATTTGACAGGTCCTAATGTCAAACAAAAAAAAATAAAACGCCGTCACGCCTATATTCCCCAGAGGGGGTGGCAGAGGTGTACTGAGTACACCCACGTCAAAACGAACAAAAATGTTGCCCGCTTAAGGAGACTAGTAAATAAAATAACCCCCTTAATAATATTTATGGTTTTTATTAAATTAAGCTTGAATTTTAGTCAGTGTGTATTTAAACAATAAAATAGTGCAGTTAATAATTTATTTTGAACAGAAATACCGATAATTTTACTTAAGATTTTTAGGTACTACAAATTGTGAATGAAATATTATCGACATTGTTTTTACTTCTATCTTAACATCAAAAACTAATTAAAAATAAGTTTTAGTTGTATAAGAATAGTAAAAATACAATAAATTAACACCGTCTCGGCTATATTCCCCAAGCGGGGATGGCATGTACGGAGTACACACTCTTTTCGCCGACGATGTTAGGTCTCATGTAATAGGGCGCGAGCCTATTGCCATATACCGGGCACAATTCCAGATTCTGGACTGGAAGTCTTTCGTTACAAAAACTTTATTTATCCGACCTAGGATTTGAACCCAGGATCTCGTGATCACCAAGCGATGCGCTTTGCCACTAGACCGACGAAGCAGTATAAGACAAGATTAGTTTTGTGGATTAATGTTGGAAACTTTATAGGCGGCTTGATAAGTTCCAACAGCAGATAGCCACAAACCTGCCTCCACCAATCCGCACTGCGTCCGCGTGTTGAAGAATGAACTAATCTCTCTCACCTCGATTTTTGAAAGAAGCCTTTGCCCAGCGGTGGGACAGTTTAAACTGATAAAAAAAGGTTATCTTAATTATTTCTATTATCGACAAACCCTGGCAACACTGTAATTTTTTCGTTTGATATGTAACCGCGACTATACGTTACTTTACTGCTTATTCGTGTACTGTGTAGAGATTTGCACAATATTATAGTTACGTGTTTCGGCAGCTTTAATATAAACACCGCCACGCCTATCTTTCCCAAGCGGAGGTGGCAGAGGTGTACTGAGTACACCCACTTTTCGCCTATCATGTTAGGTCCCATGTAATAGGGAACGAGCCTATTGTAATATATCGGGCACAATTCCAGACTCCAGACTCATACTGGGAAGTATTCGTTAGTAAACTTCATTTGTCCGACCTAGGATTCAAACCCAGGACCTCGTGATCACCAAGCGATACGCTTTGCCACTAGACCAACGAGCTAGCTTTAATATAAGTTCAATTAAAAAAAAACCTGTCCCTCCATCTTGTGCCAGAACTTTTGTGGTGTGTGAATGACCGACGCTGTTGGCCGCGGGGCCTTTACAGCTTCACCGGACAAGAGAGCGAGCGTGCAACCACAACGCTCGAGTTAGAAGGGCAAGAGGGCAACTGGCTCAAGGGCGCCTCAAGGAGGGACCTCGGACCTCGCTTGGGCAGTCGCTATGGGGGAGGGCGTATACTAGGTGTCTCGCCGTGGTACGCTGCTCCGGCCGGCGGGCAAGGGACTCTTCGACCTCGCCAGAACGTGAATATATCTTACCAGCTCTCCTCATGCACGTGAGCGTCTCCATTAGAATCGTCTGCACCTCGTTACTGTCGCCGCTCTTGCAGATCATCGCGTACTCGCCAGACACCTATACCATAAGTTTGTGTTTAGGTATTTTTGAATGTGTGGTTATATAACTGCCTTCTCATTTTACTTTCCTCGGTCCGCTGGAAGAAACACTCAACGGTTCGCTAGAAGAGAACTTATATTTTGAGTTAAGCTCATCTCTGTATGATTTGTGAAAATTACAATACTGTATAAATTACTGTGCTGTATAAGCACGATAAAAAGCAGTGATAGCCTAGTGGTTAGACCGTTGGACTGCAAAGTCATAAGTCTTGGGTTCAAACCCAGGCACGCACCTCTGTCTTTTCGAAAGCATGTGCGTATTAAAAATTATCTATCACTTGCTTTAACGGTGAAGGAAAACATGGTGAGGAAACCTGCATGCCTAAGAGTTTCTCGAAGGTGTGTGAAGTTCGCCAACCCGCACTGGGCATTGACAACTCTGACAAATTTTTGTCAACCAACATTTTCTCAACGTTCAAATTTACAACATCTGTCATGTGCCAATAATGAGATTATAAAAAACTAAAACTTGATCCGATATGACTTGCGACACTTAGCCTCGTGATTGCCAGCTGTACTATCTGCCACTAGATCAACTAAGTAGACGACAATATGCCAATTACCTGATAAATGAATAGAGGATGATGCGGGAACTGCTGCTTCGTTTGCTTCACAATGTCTAAGTACGGCAATCCCGGCTTCACCATCAGGAAGTCTGCGCCTTCCGCTACGTCACGCGCCTTTGGGATATCGAAAGCGCAAGATTTAAAAAATGAAGTGTACATAGTGAAACTCTGTACTCTCTGCCTACCCCGCAGGGGATCTGGCGTGATGTTATAGATAGATAGAGAAGTGTACATAGTCACTAAAGTAAATGATAAATACTTGGAGTGCCAGTGCCCTTTTTATCAAACGTTACAAGTCTACAAGCTCACAAGTTACATGTTACAATGTTGACGGACGATTTAGCGCAGTGGTTAAGAACTTAAGTCGCTCCGCCCACTGTGTCTAATAGTCGCGGGTTCGATTCCCGCACGGGACAAATCTTTGTGTTATCCACAATTATTTGTTCCGGTCTGGGTATTTGTGTTTGTGAATTTTCATGTTTGTAAACGCACCCACAATACAGGAATTAATCCTACGTTTTTAAAAAAAACGACAAAAAAAAAAACGAACTTTTCTCCAATATATCTATATCATCACGCCATATCCCTTACGGGGTAGGCAGAGAGTGCAGAGTTCCAGCACGTTCTTTCGTTACATCCCTCTCTGGCTTCCTCCACTCTCATAGTTCGTCTCATACACGCTCGCCGATTACGGAAACTCTTGACTTGTCCTTCAGATAAGACTCGGTCTATTTGGTCATGGTAAGATAGTCTAGGTCTTCCCCGGTACCTACATCCTTCCACTTTCGCATTGTATAGCTATTTTGTCAATCTTTCAACTTCTTGTAAATTACGTTTAGCAAAAATACGAGTCTACTAGACATGTGTAACACTGCGCTACGCCGCGCAATTGCGCCAACTCAGTTCACTGCGCCGAATGTGTTAACTCACTTCTCCAAAATGTGTTAGCGCATAGCGCAGGACCGGGAAATTCGAAAGGTGTTAAGGTGTTGAGTTGTTAAGTGTCAAAACGTGTGACTGAACAATGAGCCAACGCAGTTAGCACACTGTGCGCTGTTTATGCTATTGTGAGCGTGGCGTGCAGATGGCGCGTTCCATTTTGTAGCGCCATGGCGCAATTTTGAGTTGACCCAATGAGCCGGCGCAGTAAACCGCGCCTGAGTTACTGAGTTAACGCAAGGAATTTCGCTGAGTTACCCATTTATAGAGTATACTAACTCCAAGTTACATTTATGAAATAATTTCACAAGACTTGTAGATTCTGTTATCTGTCTGATATATCTTGTATTTTTAATTTACAAGACTTTATTTTGGCTAATTGCAAAATGCGTTATAAATATCAGCTATCCATATCATCACGGCAGTTCTATTGCGAGGTAGGCAGATAGTGCAGAGCTACAACAGGTTCTTTCCTTACAGACCTCTCTGGCTTCCTCCACTCTCATAGTTCGTACCGTATTATTCTAACGTATTATATATTTCGATAAGATAGAAATTACGGTACAATAACTAGTAGCGTTGTTGTTGTATGTGTAACTTTTTTTTTATTAGCCCTGTTAAGAAACTGTCCCACCGTTGGGCACGGGCCTCCTCTCAAACTGAGAGGTTTTAGGCCATAGTCCAACAAGTTGGCCCAGTGGGGGTTGGCGAACTTCACACACCTTCGAGGAACTCTTAGGCATGCAGGTTTCCTCACGATGTTATCCTTAACCGTTAAGGCAAGTGATAATTATTTTTTAATACGTGTAACATACACATACAATGCAACTTGACAAAAATAAATCAATTGTATTTAAATAATTTAATTTCGTGTGTAAATAACCTTTAGTTATTGACAGGAAACAACAATATGTCCTTAGTAAGAATGGGAAAAACACCGCTGACATAGAGAGAAGAGTGAGAACAGAGTAGACGGTGCGATGGGAAAGCTAACTGGGAGTCGGCACTTAAGCCAAAAGGCGCAGCTGGCCATACATAACGGAATGCTTGTGCCAACGGTATTCGGCAGCGAGAGCTGGGTATGTAAGAAGGAGAATGAAAGCAGTATAAATGCGGTCGAAATGCGAGCTCTGCGGAAAATGTGCGAAGTGAAGCTCACCGACCTTATTCGCAACAGCGTAGTAAGAAAGCGAGTAGGTATGAAAGATAGTATCGGTGTAAAGATGAAAAAGGGTATGCTCCGTTGGTTGGGGCATATAAAAAAGGATGTCAGAAGAAAGAATGACAAAACAGATACACAATGCGAAAGTGGAAGGATGTAAGTACCGGGGAAGACCTAGACTCTTACCACGACCAAATAGACAGAGTCTTAGCTGAAGGACAAGTCAAAAGTCTCCGTAACCGGCGAGCGTGTATGAGACGAACTATGAGAGTGGAGGAAGCCAGAGAGGTATGTAAGGAAAGAACGTGTTGGAACTCTGTACTCTCTGTCTACCCCGCAAGGGATCTGGCGTAATGATACAGATATAGATGGATAGATTAAAAGTCAACGGAAGCTCTCCAACTTATTTGTAACAAATTACAAGCAGAGGTGGACAAAATGTAATCAGAGTAATGATTACACTTGCATTTTGTAATATTCAATCATGATTCAAGATTAAGTGTAATCGTAATTGTCGAAGATTACAAAATATTATATTAATCATTAATACACCATCGCGCTTATATTACCCAAGCGGGGATGGTTAATCATTAATCTGATTACATTTTGCCCATCTCTGGTTACAAGCTACAAAAGCATTTATTATAAACAAAACCACAAATACAAATAAGCAAAAGCACTTGTGTTAAAAATGATATCTTTTATAGTGATGTACGCTGTTGGCCTTTACAGTTTCACCGGACTTAAGGGCGAGCGTGCAACCACTACGCTCGAGCCAGAAGGGCAAGGGGCGACATACTCGAGGGCGCCTTGAAGAGGCGGCTGTGGCTGGGACAGTCGCTGCGGGGTGAGGGGGTGCACTACTAAGTGCACCGGTCAACCGCCGGCTAGGGGAGGGGATCTACGACTTCGTCGTCGTCGTCGCCCGTATTCTGAGCGGAAAGAAGGGATGACAAAGCATCGGGGGGGTCGGAGAGAACATGTCGCGGCGGGCGGTGGCGGCAGGGGTCGGGGGGGAGATCGTAGTCGGCGGCGGCTACGATTAACGGATTCACATGGGTAGATGCGCTCGCGAAGTGTCGAGTTGTCGCCTCTTTAATATAGGCGCGAATAGGTTCGAGACCGAGATCGGAGTGGAGAAAAAAAAATGATATCACTTGTAGCTTATAATTTACCCATGTATGTACACCGTCACGCCTATATTCCCCAAGCGGCGGTGGCAGAGGTGTACTGAGTACACCCACGTTTCGCCGACGATGTTAGGTCCCGTGTAATAGGGGGCAAGCCTATTGCCATATACCGGGCACAATTCCAGACTCCGGACTTGTACTGGGAAGTTTCCGTTAGAAAAACTACACTAGTCCGAACTAGGATTTGAACCCAGAACCTCGTGATCACAAAGTGATGCGCTTTGCCAGTAGACCAACGAGGCAGTCTACTACTAATTAACCCATGTAGTTATGATAAACGCATTTTTGTAAAAAATATTAATTTTCAAAAGAAATCGCTTATAATACAAAGTTTGTAACGTTTGTCCGCAAAACAGATAAAAAAACACCGTCACGCCTATTTTCCCAAAGCAGGGGCGGCAGAGGTGTACTGAGTACACCCACTTTTAGACAACGATGTGAGGTCCCATGTAATAGGGCAAGCCTATTGCCATATATCGGGCACAATTCCAGACTCCGGACTCATACTTAGTACACCTCTGCCACCCCCTCTGGGGAATATAGGCGTGACGGTGACGGATTACAAAATATTATATTAATCATTAATACACCATCGCGCTTATATCCCCCAAGCGGGGATGGTTAATCATTAATCTGATTACATTTTGTCCATCACTGGTTACAAGCTACAAAAGCATTTATTATAAACAAAACCACAAATACAAGTAGCTTATAATTTACCCATGTATGTACACCGTCACGCCTATATTCCCCAAGCGGGTGTGGCAGAGGTGTACTGAGTACACCCACTTTTAGGCAACGATGTTAGGTCCCCTGTAATAGGGGGCGAGCCATATAGCGGGCACAATTCCAGACTCCGGAGTCGTACTGGGAAGTTTTCGTTAGAATACCTTCATTTGTCCGAACTAGGATTTGAACGCAAGACATCCTGATCACCAAGCGATGCGCTTTGCCACTAGACCAACGAGGCAGTATTTTATTAGTATTTATGATTATTGATATTATTTTATATATGTAAGGAAAGAACCTGTTTGAACTCTGCACTCTCAGCCTACCCCGCAAGGGATCTGGCGTAATGATATAGATAGATAGACAGTAATATTTAAAGATAGTGTAATTAAACTCTTATGAGTTAGGCATTGCTTAATTGTCTATGCGCAATGCACACCACTGTTCATGTTCCACGCACGGAAACACTTTCGTTCACCATCCGCGTGGCAGCTGACAGACACAAATAACTTTGTGTGTGTGTGTGTGAATGATCTACGCTGTTGGCCGCGGGGCCTTTACAGCTTCACCGGACAAGAGGGCGAGCGTGCAACCACTACGCTCGAGCCAGAAGGGCAAGGGGGCAACTAGCTCAAGGGCGCCTCACGGAGGAACGGCCTCGGCTTGGGCAGTCGCTATAGAGGAGGGGACACAAATAACACATATACATGTTATAAAGAACAGTTGCGCAAAACCTAAAACATATAACTTGTACTTCTCAATATGAACGACTTTTACACTGGCGACATTAAAAAAAAACAATTACATATCTTTGGTGGAATAGGCCAACATTTTGTATGAAACCTCTTATTTTTAGTGTCGTCATAATGAGAATTGCTCATTAATGGCTAGTTTCATCTGTTTCAGATTTCGCGCACCAAATTCAATTTTAGACATTAGACAAGTCGGAGTAGTTAAGTCATTTCCACACACTATACATTTTTTTTAAACATAGCCCCGCACTAGGATTGATTCCTAGTGTTGTGAAAACGCTCAAGTCGGCGCTTAGAACGCACGCGTCTTCTACGTGTTTCAACGCTCGTAAGCGTCGACTCAGCGCTAAACGCTCGGATTCAAAGCAAATTTTTACAACACTATTGATTCCTGCGTCGCGGGTGCGTTTACAAACATGAAAATTCACATACGCAAATACCCAGACCGAAACAAATAATTGTGGGTCACACAAAGATTTGTCCCGAGCGGGAATCGAACCCGCGACTATTAGATACAGTGGGCGGGGCGGCTTAAGCCCTTTACCACTGCGCTAAATCGTCCGTCACACACACTACACTCCCTAAAGTCTATACATACGGCGGCTCTGGCAGCCAGTCCAACGCTGCCCGGCGGCAGCTGGTAACACTTCCTGTCACCCTCCATTGGAGAACTCTTCATCGTGTCGCGGAAGGGCCCGTACATCGACGACGCGAATTTGCACGAATATGACAACACTGACACCTGAAACATTTCCATTAAATAGGTACTACAGGAAACAGTCGATTTTTGGATCGAGGGACGAGGAGAACATTGAGGATACATCAAGGTCGCAAGTCTTATTGAAATGAGAACAAAACACATGCTCAATTTTCTTCTTTTAAAATGTAACACTACCAGAGATAGGCAACATGCAATCAGATTAATGATTAACCACCCCCGCTTGGGGAATATAGGCGTGACGGTCTATTAATGATTAACGATTTTAATTACATTTTGTAATCTTCAACGATTACGATTACACTTTTAATCTTGAATCATGATTAAATATTACAAAACGCAATTGTAATCATTAATCTGATTACATTTCGCCCATCTCTGAACCCTACCCCAGGAATTTGATTACACATCCTTTAAATATTACTGCCATCTATCTATATCATCACGCCATATCCCTTGCAGGGTAGGCTGAGAGTGCAGAGTTCCAACAGGTTCTGTCCTTACATAAATAAAATAATATCAATAATCATAAATTCATCATAAAAAGCGCATCGCTTGGTGATCACGAGGTCCTGGGTTCAAATCCTAGGTCGGACAAATGAAGGTATTCTAACGAAAACTTCCCAGTACGACTCCGGAGTCTGGAATTGTGCCCGATATATGGCTCGCCCCCTATTACATGGGACCTAACATCGTTGCCTAAAAGTGGGTGTACTCAGTACACCTCTGCCACACCCGCTTGGGGAATATAGGCGTGACGGTGTACATACATGGGTAAATTATAAGCTACTTGTATTTGTGGTTTTGTTTATAATAAATGCTTTTGTAGCTTGTAACCAGTGATGGACAAAATGTAATCAGATTAATGATTAACCATCCCCGCTTGGGGGATATAAGCGCGATGGTGTATTAATAATTAATATAATATTTTGTAATCCGTCACCGTCACGCCTATATTCCCCAGAGGGGGTGGCAGAGGTGTACCGAGTACACCCGCGTTTCGCCGAGGATGTTAGGTCCCATGTAATAGGGGGCGAGCCTATTGCCATATACCGGGCACAATTCCAGACTCCGGACTCATACTGAGAATTTTTCTTAAGAAAAACTACATTTGTCCGACCTAGGATTTGAACCCATGACCTCGTGATCACAAAGCGATGCGCTTTGCCACCAGACCAACGAGGCAGTCATATATAGTCATATAGTCATATTTTGTAATCTTCAACGATTACGATTACACTTTTAATCTTGAATCATGATTAAATATTACAAAATGGAATTGTAATCATTAATCTGATTACATTTCGCCCATCTCTGAACCCTACCCCAGGAATTCTACCTGTCGTGTGCGCCCTTAAAAGCATGAAGGCAACGAAATCGAAACAAATATTTTGTAGATGACATAAAGATTTGTCCCGTGCGGGGATCGAGCCCGCGTCTACTTGATCTAATGGACTGAACGGTCTACGCTCTGATTATTGGTACGTTGTTTTTTATGTGGCTTTAGATATTTTCCCCAGTTTTCGTCTCTATATGTTTTATTTCCTAAAACTTTTATGTAAATACGTCATCGGCGATAATGCGACAAACAGTTCGCTTCTTCTATCTTGCACACTTGGCCAGATGACGATAACGCGGCGCCGCACCCGTGAAACGCGTCATCGTGCTGTCCTTTCTTTCTTACGTTCATAAGATCACTTTGTTGTAAATCTTTCTGTCCGACAGATAAACTCCTTTAATCGGGAACGGGTCAGTGTAGGCTGAGACGTATATCAAATACAAAGATCCCTTGATCTCCATATGAAAGTGGAGGAAGCCAGAGAGGTATGTTAGGAATGAACCTTTTGGAACTCTGTACTCTCTGACTACCCCGCAAGGGATCTAGCGTGATGATATAGATAGATAGAGAAACTCCCTTGACGGTGTAAAACATTAAATTATGCTAAATAGTCACACACGTCCGGAAACCTTGAAGAGCGAGTTCCAGTGGCACTTGTCCAATTATTTTTTCATGCGAAGAATTGAAGAGTTGTTGCGGACGATTAAAACGCTGAACGTTGAAGAACGTTGACGCTATAAAGGTTCGAGAATGAAACACTGAGTCGTACCTTTACACGATACGGCGCTTTAGAACTACGCGGAACCGCACCGTAGTGATGTGGCCGAGCCTCAAACGACAAGACCCTGTCCTACAGCAACTAACCTGATTTTGCAATTTACAGGAGACGAGAGCATCTTTTATTGCTTTTATTCTGTTGTCCATCATATCGGAAGGGGCGACGATGTGCGCGCCTGTTGGCAACGAAATATAATAGCACTTACATACAGATATTGTCATTATGCAAATACATACAAAGTATGAATATAATAGTAATAATAATAATATAAGCCCTGTTAGGAACGGTGACTGCCTCGTTGGTCTAGTGGTAAAGCGCATCGCTTTGTGATCACGAGGTCCTGGGTTCAAATACTAGGTCGGACAAATGTAGTTTGTCTAACGAAAAATTCCCAGTATGAGTCCGGAGTGTGGAATCGTGCCCGGTATATGGCAATAGGCTCGCCCCCTATCACATGGGACCTAACATCGTCGGCGAAACGTGGGTCTACTCAGTACACCTCTGCCACCCCTGCTTGGGGAATATAGGCGTGACGGTGTAGGAACGGTCTCATCGTTGAGCACGATCCTTCTCTCAAACTAAGAGGGTTTAGCCCATAGTCCACCACGCTGGCCCAGTGCGGGTTGGCGAACTCCACACACCTTCGAGAAACTCTTAGGAATGCAGCTTTCCTTACGATGTTTATAGTTAATTTTAGAAACGCACATGCCTTCGAAACGACAGAGGTGCATGCCTGGGTTTGAACCAAGACATCTGACTTTGCAGTCCAACGGTCTAACCACTAGGCTATCACTGCATCAAAGTATGTATAGTAATCTAAATATATTTGACCCCTGCTTACATGTTGAATGTAATACTTAGTGTATATATAAGCAGCACGAATATGTAAACAGTGAGGGCACACACTGCTCATTTTTTCATTTTCATTATTTGTATGTTTTTTCTTGCACTTGCTTCAGAGGGCACCTTCAAATTTGAAAGTACCGCGCGTAGGCAGCGGGCTGCGTTCCTGTGGCAGCGGTGCGAGCGCTGGGTTTGAGAGTTCGATCGATAAACTAATGCGCGGCCGCAGTGCGGGTGGGTGGAGTGCTGCAGTCGCGCGTTTTTTATATGGATTTACAAACTAGATCAGCCACAGCGCGAATATGCAAGCGGTATTAAATTTGAAGGCGTTCTAACCTGGAATCACACACACACCGTCAAAAACAGAAAAAAAGGGGTAGAACTCACCAGCCTTAGCATATGCCAGCGCAACTTCAGCAATCCTTTTAACCGATGCAGCATGGTCTATAGAACCGTTTGCTGTCAGCAGCCCGCAGTGTCCATGTGATGTGTACGGACAGAGGCACACATCGCAGGCTATCAGAAGTTCTGGGAATGTTGATCGCAGCTTAGGCAGGGCCCGTATTACCGGGTTCTCAGTTGAATCTGCATTTGTACCAGTCGCATCCTGTATAAGATTTAGGTATAGTGTTTTAAATTTACTGAGTTCTTAGATTTACGCGAATATTACGCATGAAAAAAAAACTATTTTTCGGATTTTATCGCGGTTTATTTTTGATTTTTAAGTTCCCAACGTTTCGACTGCTTTGCAGCACCCATGGTCACGAGAGGGACTGAGGTGTTAGACGTCCAAAAGGCATAGTTGTTCCGGGGTACCCTCACACTACTTAATTTTTTTTTTTGGTCCTATCTACGCAGCATGAGCTCACGGTGTCTTGAGGTCTTGCAGTGTTATGCTTGGTTTTGAATTTGATTATATTAATGACCGGATCCCAAGTCGATGAGAAGCACCCAGTCCAGTATTTTTTAATATCAATAGCCTCGCGATTCCTTGGTAGGAATCGGTGTTCTTTCACGAGGATTTGTGGTCTATCAAATCTGATGTTATGGCGGGTGCGGTCAAGGACATGTTCACAGACTGCAGTCTGCGAACATGTCCTTGACCGCACGTACGCCACGTAATGCTAACCTTGATTCGTATAAGTGGGCCTTATGCACCCACAAGGGATACATTTTAAGTATTACAGCTATATGCAACTCCTGTGCAAGATTTCAAGCTTCAATATCTATCTATCTATCTATAACCTCACGCCAGATCCCTTGCGGGGTAGGCAGAGAGTACAGAGTTCCAACAGGTTCTTTCCTTACATACCTCTCTGGCTTCCCCCACTCTCATAGTTCGTCTCATACACGCTCGCCGGTTACGGAGACTCTTGACTTTTCCATCAGATAAGACTCGGTTTATTTGGTCGTGGTAAGATAGTCTAGGTCTTCCCCGGTACCTGCATCCTTCCACTTTCACATTGTATATCTGTTTTGTCATTCTTTCCTCTGGCATTCTTTCTATATGCTTTCTATATGTTGTATAATAACGCCACCATGTCAGTCCGAGTACAGGGGCAGTGCACGAAGGTGATCCCCATAAAAAGAGGAGTAAGACAGGGAGACGTCATTTCTCCGAAACTGTTTACGGCCACCTTAGAGGACGCCTTCAAGCTCTTGGAATGGCAAGGACTTGGCATCAACATCAATGGCGAATACATCACTCACCTTCGATTTGCCGACGACATTGTGGTCATGGCGGAGTCGCTGGAAGATCTAGGACGAATGCTCGGTGACCTCAATAGAGTATCCCAACAAGTGGGTCTTAAAATGAATATGGACAAAACAAAAATAATGTTTAATGTCCATGTCGTACCCACCGCACTCACCGTTGGGAACTCTACTCTTGAAGTTGTCGACGAATACATTTACCTGGGACAGGCAGTCCGGTTAGGTAGGTCCAACTTTGAGAGAGAGGTCAATCGACGAATCCAACTCGGCTGGGCAGCGTTCGGGAAACTGCGCAACATCTTCTCATCCAAAATACCTCAGTGCCTAAAGACTAAAGTTTTTAGTCAATGTGTGTTACCAGTGATGACATATGGATCAGAGACGTGGTCTCTTACAATAGGTCTCATAAAAAAGCTCAAAGTTGCTCAGCGAGCTATGGAAAGAGCTATGCTCGGCGTTTCTCTACGTGATCGAATCAGGAATGAGGAGATTCGTAGAAGAACCAAGGTCACCGACATAGCCCTTAGGATTAGCATGCTGAAGTGGCAATGGGCTGGCCACATAGCGCGAAGATCGGACGGGCGTTGGGGCAGAAAGATTCTAGAGTGGAGACCACGTATTGGCAAGCGCAGCGTAGGACGACCGCCTGCCAGATGGACCGACGATCTTGTGAAAATCGCAGGAAATCGTTGGATGCAGGTGGCATCGGACCGGTTACGCTGGAAAGCGATTGGGGAGGCCTATGTTCAGCAGTGGACAAGTATAGGCTGAAATGATGAAGATAGTCTAGGTCTTCCCCGGTACCTGCATCCTTCCACTTTCACATTGTATATCTGTTTTGTCATTCTTTCCTCTGGCATTCTTTCTATATGCCCGAACCAACGGAGCATGCCCTTTCTCATCTTTACACCGATACTATTTTTCATACCTACTCGCTGTCTTACTATGCTGTTGCTAATGCGGTCGGTCAGCTTCACTCCGCACATCTTCCGCAGAGCTCGCATTTCTACCGCATTTATCCTACTTTCATTCTCCTTCTTACATACCCAGCTCTTGCTACCATATAACAGCGTTGGGACAAGAACACCGTTATGTATGGCCAGCTGCGCCTCAATGCGTCAAGCTTCAATAACTATCAACATTCATTACCTACATACTGTCTCTCAGACAGTATTGGAGTTTTACTAAGTAGATTATCATTCCTAAGACGCTCAATCGAGCTCAATTGCACCAATAAATTAAGAAATTAGTGTTTAAAACCTTTTTCATATAATATTACAAAATTTCAGATTATCTTGATGTTAAATGCCGTATAACACAATTTTGAAGGCCAAACAAATTAAGTTAAAAGACTAGCTTGCTGAGTTTCTTGCCGGATCTTCTCAGTGAAGGCCGCGTTCCGATCCGGTGGTAGATGTAAAAAATGTAATAATTTTGATGTTTATAATCGCTTTTGTACTGGCCTAAACAAATAGATAATTTTTGACTTTGACTATGGTTTTATGAATTTGCACTAACTTTCCCATTGCAAATATGATCATGAAAATGCCTCTCATGTTCTTTACATGAGAGGTAATAGTTTAAAACAAAGTGTCTGCTAAACTTTTTTTAGCAGTAAGTAAGTAACTCTGTACTCTCTGCCTACCCCGCGAGGGAGCTGGCGTGATGATATAGATAGAAGTAAGTAATAGTTTTATACAAAGTGTCTGCTAAACTTTTTTAGCAGACACTTTGTATAAAACTATTATTTTCTGCAGCCAGCTGTTCAATGAGGTCTGAAGTACTAAAGAGAGTATTTACCTTAGGAAGAGTATCCACAATGCCAAAGATAAGAATAGACTTGAGTCCCTTTTCTACCCATTCAGTGAGTGCAGGGAGCAATTGGTTAATGCCGTATCTGTTTACTTTAGGCATGCTGGCCACAGGCTGAATGGCATCATCATTTTCCCTGTGTAAAAAACAATTTTTGAAATAAATAGGTATCACAAAAGTATCTATAATTTTCTTTCATCAATTTTGTTATGTATGAACATACCCACAGCAGTTTGATAATTATTATATTTGTAAATGTATTGTGGGTATCATGGAAATAAATCACTTTTGCTTTGAACCTCAATAATGTCGTATCTTTTATTGGCGACTGAAGAAAATTAGTGAAGTTGTGCAGATAATGGCGTCTAATATGGCCACTATTGTGTTTCCTGGACATTTTAACGCAAAAGTCGACAAATGGTGCAATTACAAAGAACAATTATTGTGTGCTCTGGATGCGGCTGGTTATGATGACATTGACAAGGACAAAACTCGTTCAATGTTCTTATCTCAATGCGGCAAGGACACTTATGCACTAATAGCATCTCTCCTGGTCCCTGATCGGCCCACAAAAGTGAAATTATCAAAAATATTATTAATTTTGGATAAATTTTATGAGCCGGAAACTAATGAAATTTTACAAACAGGGAAATTTCATAAGCGCCAACAACTTCAAACGGAAAGCGTGCAGGACTATGTTGCAGCGATTAATCTCCTCGGTGTAACATGTAATTTTAAAGACTTGAAACGTCAGTTGAGGGACAGATTGGTGTTGGGTGTACGTGATGATCGTTTGAGAAGGGACTTATTGAAAACTAATAACCTGAGTTATGAGACAGCATTGCAGATGTGTCTTAATTATCAAGCGACATACTCTGATCTATACCCAAACAATGTTGAGACAAAGCAAACTCCGTCCAGTACCTGTGAACCTATGGATATTGGTAGAATTAAATCAAATGATTGCCAACATTGTGTACGTCTACATAAGACAGGGGAGCGATGTCCATTCATAAAAGCCAGATGTTATTATTGCAAAAGATTTGGCCACATTGCTCCTGCATGTAGTAAAAAGTCAAAGAAGGTGTATCATATGGGGGAAAATGGAGCCTCTACCACACAGAATAGTCAAGAATTTCCAGAAAAGATGGATTTATATGTTCTCAAGTGACTATCAAAGTCCCATCACAGTAGAAGTTACAATTGATGGTGCCAAATTACCAATGGAAATCGATTCTGGAGCTTCAAGAACAATCATGTGTGAAGAGACATTTGAAAATTTGTGGGCTTTACCTCCTCCACTGTATTCAACCAATGTAAAGCTGGTAACATGGACTCGGGAACCATTAGAAGTAAAATGACTGGCAAATGTATGTGTTGTGCTCGGTAATAAAGAGGCACAATGTGAATTACTGGTTGTGGCTTGACATGGACCAAGTTTACTGGGTAGAGATTGGTTTAAAAAACTTGGCGTTAATATCCCTGGACTATGTTGGTCTGAAGAGCAGATTGAAAATTTTACAAAAGAATTTCCAGAAGTATTTAAGGAGGAGCTCGGTCATTACAAAGGACTTGAAGTGAGTCTCCATATACGCGCTGACGCTACATCCAGGTTTTTAAAGGCACGTCCAGTTCCATTTCCTCTTCGTACACAAGTCATTGAGGAATTACAACGTATGGTCACTGATGGGGTACTGACCCCAGTTAAATTCTCTAAATGGGCTACTCCATTGCAGATAGTAAAAAAGGATGATGGGTCACTCCGGATTTGTGGCGATTATCGTGCTACGGTTAATGCAGCTATAGATATTGACAGCTACCCACTACCCACATCTTCAGAAGCTTTTGTGAAGTTAAGTGGAGGTGATATATTCAGTAAATTAGACCTAAAACAGGCGTACACTCAGCTGAAAGTGGATGACCGCACTGCAGACCTGTTAACTCTGAACACGCCGATTGGGCTTATGAGAATGAATCGCTTGGCCTTTGGAGTAAGCGCAGCACCCGGAATATTCCAGCGGCTAATGTCTTCTGCATTTGCTAACATGCAGGGGGTAGCGTCCAGATGATGAACCAGGGATATCCGAACATCCCTTGGAACCAGTTATACCCCACCCGGAATTATGGCCTCAAATAATAGGCATACCTGAATGTTAACTTTAGATCTGAATTAAGTATATAATTTTGTAATTGTAACTTATTGTGATGAGGGAAAGGTATGTTATGTATGAACCTACCCACAGCAGTTTGATAATTATTATATTTGTAAATGTATTGTGGGTATCATGGAAATAAATCAGTTTTGCTTTGAACCTCAATAATGTCCTATCTTTTAAATTTCATTTCAGCCATATTTTTCTTGTCTCAAAAAGTTTAAGGTTTTATTTTTGCTGCAAATATGGACAACTTGTGAGGACATTGGTGTTTGTTGATGAAAACATTATAAGTTCTCTCAAACATGAAGTTTTTCTTATGACGTTTCCATTCAGTGACAACTTTTTTTATTTAAATGCCATGCTTTGTACATACTAAAACATAGACTACCTCTTTGGTCTAGTGGCAAAGAGCATCGCTTTGTGATCATGAGGTTCTGGGTTCAAATCCTAGGTCAGACCAATATAGTTTTTCTACCAAAAAACTCCCAGTATCAGCCCGGACATAACATCGTCGGCGATAAGTGGGTGTACTCAGCACACCTCTACCGCCCCTGCTTGTGGAATATAGGCATGACGGTGTTTTATTATTTTTAGTATACAACTAGGCAAAGGTATCCTTTTTTGTGTGACTACAGCAGGCCGAAACATAAAAATTGTGGGAACATTAACTGTTACCTTAGTTATTAAAAATTGTATGCAATCAGGGATTGCATACAATTTTCAATAACTGGGGCAACGTTTTTTTTAAAAAAAAAAAAAAAAAAAAAACAATTTACATTCTATGAACTGACAACAACTTGAAGTACAAATTATTCCAATTACTTTTCCCCATATGACATCATACACACACGTTCATAAAACAATTGTATAAACAGCTTATATACCTATACTCCTTTTTTGGTATAGTGGAAACATTTTTTGGTATGTGAATAAATCAAAATGCTGAAATACTAACAGCAGGAACACAGGGTACATCAAGTTGTGTGGCTCAATGCTGGTGTCCGGCTCTTGCAATTTCCGCAGCGTTGAATGAAAGTAGCCTCCTTGCAAAACATGTTCTGCACTCATAAATAAACTATTCATTTTTTATATAATATTTTAACGTTAACTCTAAATGGTACTTAACAAATATTATGGTATGGTAAATTTGTAATTATTTTATATATATTATGCGTAAATGCCCGAATTATATCCTCGGTAATTATTTAATCAAAGTAAAATTACTTTCAACCGCGAATAGACATACACGGAAAGAACCACAGAAGGAACGAAACGAATTTGACGTATGATTTGAGGGAACAGAGAATGTCAATGTCATATCAAGTAATGTGCATTGCAGATTGATAAGACATGATAACTGATTTTTAGCGTAAGCTTAAGGTAGCTTATTATTTTTTTTAATAAGAGCAAGTGAGAAAACGAAATGCTAATCTAAACACATATAGCAACAGTAAAATGTCATACTGGCAGTAATTGACAGTATCATAGACGAAGAATGCCTAGACACCGCATATCGCCGCGGTAGCGTGACAATTTTATGCCGGTGTGATTCTGCGTTAGTGTGCGTGATTAGAGAAGTGATTACTAGTACAGGATTTATCGATAAGAAAATTTATTGATAATTTATGATTAACAAATATTTACTTCATGCAAAATCGTTAATGACTCATCTTAATTATGATTTCGAATTACTACGAGTAATTTATATAAGTTCACACATACGTATACACAAACAAATCTTAAAGACGAACCTGTAAACATCGATATTAGTATGTACAATTTAATACAATAGTAAATAAAACCTCATTGGTAATGCGCATAGCGATCACATGGTCCTCGGTTCGAATCCTATGTCAGAAAATAGTAATTATTCGATAAAAAAAATCTAGTCCGGAGTCTGGCACTGTGCTCGGTATAATATCAATACTCATCCTCTACTACATGAGACCTTACATTGTTGAACGCCAAGTGAGTGTACACAATACATCATTCCCACTCCCGCTTGGGGAATATAGGCGTAGTGGTGGTTACAATTTTTGCATTACATTTACCCTACGTTTGCACGTGCGCTTTATCAATGCACGTCAGTCATGAAACTAGGATGTATGGTCAGCGCATATCGCTGAGGTAGCGTGTCAATTTCATATGGGAGTTTGTGGATCTGCGTTAGTGTACTTTAATAGGGAAATGATTATCAACGTATCAAGGGCAGGCCTTATCAACGTAAAAGACAATAGATGATTAAAAAACATATTAATTTCACTGAACAGAAAATTTTAAGTTATCTGAGAATATAATAGTAAATATGTTCATTTATTGAATAACATTACTGTACACTGACACATGTGTAATTATATCAATTCACACCATTTTTAATCTACTCAATCAATTGTTCCATCACACGGATATCAACATGCTTTTCAGGGTTCATATTTATCTACATACGGGCATGGCATACAACGCACCCTCGCGGGTTGGAGGGCACAATGCCAATTCATGTAGAGGTCAAACCTCTAATCTTCATTAAAAGCAGTACTACCCAAAGGGCAAGACTTCATTTCGCAACCGAGGCTCTATATGCCATCTCAATATAAAGCTTCCAGTGAGGTAAGTAGTTTAATAAGTGTTTTATTTCAGGGAAAATGCTATAAAGATGAAATAATCATAAATAGGTCTTACGAATTTCCCGATTGGGGAATATCGCACCTCTGATTGGGGAATATAGACGTGACAGTGTTTATCTAGATATTCTATCCTTACTAAATTTCAACCAAGTTCATTTTATCATTATGACGTGAAATAGGAATTGTTAATGTTTCAGTATTATTTTATTAATATCAACAGTAAGCGATAGGCGCTGTAGGACATCACTATTGGAGAAGCGTAAAATAATGCATATTTGAAATATAAACTAAAGCTTTAAACTCACAGTTAATTATCACCGTATATTAATTATATGATGTCAATAACGTATATATTTAATGTTAAATCCATAATTTTACTGTGAAACTTCCCTATAATATAATAAGAGGTAATAAATACATACGTGTGAAATGATAATTCAGGATTTTTCACTCCTCCTTTGGTTGTCCTTGATTTACAAAATACAGCACAACACGACATATTTTCACCTGTATTAAAGTATATTTACTTAACACTATAATTTTCATTCATATTTTAACCGCTGACACGGACGAGGCGCATTTGTTATGGCCTAAACATCGGACACAACAGGCTACGAAGCACACGTACAGTGCGACGTTGCCAACCTTACAATAGCTTTCTCATTCACTCAAAATGGTGATCCGTGTAATTGAGAGAGAAAAAAGACAATGTGTTGAACGATGACCGGCGGAGCGGCAACGTCGTATGACTCCCTCCAGGTAATTTTACCTTCATGGACAGTATGATTCATATTTGAATGCTGCCATTACAAATTTTAGAGTTCCAGTTCCAAATACAATTTATGGCTTACAAATTGTATTTGGAACTGGAACAATAGGAACTGAAGAGTGAAATATAGCCACAATGTGGTTATCAAGTTGAAATAATTTTCAACCTGAGTACATGCTCTGCCAAAGATTTAGCAGAAGCAGAGCATAAACTTAAAAAAAAAATTGTTTTAGCAAATCTAGTGTATGGCTTTTAGGGGTTTTTTGGCGGGAAGTTGAAGAGTAATGTCGCCAATTTGTTTTAATTTCCAAAACTTGTGTTATTTCGAGTAATAATGTGTAATGTTAACGGAATATCAAGAATTATGTATTCTTATATGTGCATGAGTGAAGGTAATTGTAACAAAGTGATAAAACGTGGCTTATCGATTTCCCTCAAAATGGCATTATTAATTGGTATGTAAAGTATCCATTGCTTCACAATCCAGGGTGGGGTTATCATCAATTTCATTATCATCGTTCTCATCAATTCATTGTATCTATAAATAATACCACTTATGACTAGGCTGTATGGGCTAGATCCGCTTGCCTTCCCCAGAAGAGGGAAAATTGAAAAACAACAACAGTCTATGGCTTGTCAGATATATTGTATAATCTATGGGCTTGTCTATTTTTTTTTTCGATGCAGTGCATGAAATCTACTTTTTGTTTATTTTTTGTATGTAATTAAAGCTCCTTTATTATATCAGTGAGCTCTATTTACGATTTTATTCAGGCTTACCCAATATATACTTGAAGTCACCACAATGGCCTATAAAAAACAATGAATTGAAGAAAAACATTCACGCGAACTTATTTTATCACTGCTAATTTTCCAAGTTCGCGTATTTATAACAAAATCACTGAATCAAGTTACCTACTATCTGTTATAGTGAAAGCGCGTAGACCTTGACATAGCCTTGGAGACAATCATGAATGTAGATGAAGACGCGCACACGAAGAAAAAAACAGAAAAACCGAATGAAAATCTCACGGTGAGCTTAGATGCCAAAAAATCTGATAAAGGCGACGAGGAATCGAAACCACGTATTGTGTTAACGTTTCGCTCTGAAAAATCTAGTGCTAAGACAACGAACATGAAGATAGTTTCTTCTGAGGAGAAGCAGGAGGAGGCGCCTAGAAGGTCGAGCCGTACTCGAGGTAAATGGGAGTGGGTATGTGACAGTGACACCTCGCCAAAGAAAGACAAATCTGGGGGACAGACTGCGTCTGAAAATGACGAGTCTGATAGTTCCCACACGACCCCTAAGCGCTCGACACGGCGTCGTAGCAAAGACTCCGATAATATACTCGCTAACGCAATAGCTAGAAAGGAGAAATCTTATGAGCAACCCGCGCCTACACAGCGGTTGTCGCGTCGAATAAAACCTACAGCTAAAATCCTTGCTAATGAAGAGCTACGTATTGGCCTCGAATCTCAGAATAACGCTCGGCTTGGCATACAGACAGACAAATCGCCCGAAGAAGGTGTCCGTACAAGAAGATCTGCACGTCCCACTGTCACAGAAAAACCTAAAGTGGAAGTAGATCCAGAGGTGGTGGAGATCGGAACTGATGATGACAGTCAGAGCCAGAATACAGTGATGAAACTGAAACATTTGTGTGAATTGGGACTGAAAGCTATCAATCCTGAGGACATGGATGAAAGTGGCATGGGTAACAGGTAATTTAAGATATATTTTTCTCTACAACTAATAAAAAAAGTATACTAGCATGCATATGTTCCCTACATGGGGGTGGCAAGGGCATTTCACCAATGCTGTTGGGTCCCCATGTAATACAGTGTGACCCTACTGCCATTATACCAAGCACAATGCCGGAGGAGCCAGAGGGACTGTTTTTTGACAAATTTTTCTTTGGAAATATTTCCCATTGTCTGATTTGCATCCAGAATTTTGTGTACATTATGTATTATTATATATTATTTGCCTCTACACCAATGGGGCACTCTCTGAAACTGAAATAGTTCATTCCTTTGAAAGAAAGAATAGATTTGGGACTCTATTATTCTAAATAGATAAACAGATTCCAATATGTTGGTTTTATTACACTTACCCTGCTAGGGACTAGATATAGATGGATTGTAAATGAAATATGTATTTATTCTATTCACCATGGCTAGGAAACCATAATCCTATCTATTTTCATTATCACACCAGATCCCTTGCTGGGTATGTAGGGAGTACAGATTTGCAACAGGTTCTTTCTTTACAGACCTATCTGGCTTCATCCACTCTCATAGTTCATCTCATACTCAGCCCGTTGGTTACAGAGACTCTTGACTTGCCCTTGCGATATAATGGTCTATTTTGGTTATGCCAAGATAGCCTAGGTCTTCCTTGGTACCTGCATCCTTCCACTTTTGTATTATCTATCTGTTGAAATAATAATTCCTTATTATTGTTACATTTGCGGGGTAAATAAATGGCGAATAACGTGCGAAGTACTTTATTAGGCGCTGTACACACAAAACAGTATGTTGAATGCAAGTACACACAAGCACTAAACACACACTAGTATTAGTCTTGTTTGTACCCCAAATTCTGCTACCAAGTCGCTGAGTCACTCGTAGTATCCGTATGTTGTTGCTTAGGTCACCAGTGTATTCCACTTAGATTGCTTGTTCTCAATTTGATCGTTGTCGCTTCCAAAAAGAGACTGTGTCCTTCCCCGCGCTCTGTGTTCCTTTTATACTCGTATGAAAGTTATAGAATAAAAGTGAACTCTCTAAGTACATCGACAGAAAAGTACATGGAACAATAGCCGCCCCGCCCCACAAAGCGGTATTATTATTACACACCTATTTGTATGTGAACAAGTAGGTACTTGTTTACTGCGACTGGGCGCTGGCGATAATTAAAGGGAAGGAGCCTTTTAGACGTTTTAGCACTTAAGCGCGGATTCTAGATCTTTCTTGAGGGATCGATAGGGGAACCTAAGGGTGTGTAACGCGTTTTAAAATGAACATCCCCTGTTAAGAGGTTCAAGAGATATCGGGGTGTGTTGAAGTCGTAACATTATTATTTACAGAGATGAGGAAACAGAGACAGAAGAAGGAAATGAAACGGAGGAGAATGAGCTTGATGAAGATGATGATGAAATGGAGGATGATGACCCCAGGGTCATCAGCAAGCTGTTGGAGACCGATGAGGACTCTGATGAGGATTTTGAGTGCACAATTGAGACATCAAGGAAAAATCGTCCTAGGAGGTCTACAAGACTGTGTTCGTCTTATGGTATGGAGGATAGTGATCACTCACCATCTCCAGTTCTAGCAGAAGAAGAGCAAAAGTGAGTTTTTTTTACAAGAAATTGATGGTGTGTCACAATTTACAAATAGGCTAGAAAAGTTTAACTTGGATATCAATAAAATTATAGCTAATTGATAAAATTTATTCTGCTTACAAATATTTTGCCATATATTATGGGTATAATAATTTTTCGTTTGGTAAGTTTAGCCATGAGAATAGACATTAGGCAAGCTAGTATTATTTATTAATTATTATGATTCAGCACAGAATGTTTTAGCTGTTTTTGACTTTAATTCAACAATTTATGCTTGGTCTTTACATATAATTATAAAAGAACTAATTTCTACAGGCCTGCACGTCGTTCTTCAAAGCGAGCAGGGAGACAGAGTTACAATGAAGATAATGAACGGTAATGAACAATACCCATATTACGCTCTAGCCCCACCTATTTATATGCCATTAGCAATTAATTTGGATATAAGAATCTTTATTGCGATAATTAACAGATTTATTTGCTACTATAGCCCCAACATCTGGGTCACCTAATTAAGACTTGTATAAAAAAAACGATTTTCCTTATCAGTTCTTATCGACCAAAACGCAGAAGAAATCGGTCGTCAGGCGGCGAGGAACCACATTCCGACGAGTTGGAGGACAATAGGTAAGATAGAATTAATTTGTTGAACTTCCATAAACCTTCGAATATCTTTGTCCACGGAACATTTCAACTAGATGTTGCATGATTTCATACAATGAACTAGCAACCTAAAACCGTTGAAAAAGGTTTAATATCATGTGTATAGCAACCCTGCTGGCGGAGACGAGGGCTCGGAGGCGGCGTGTCCAGCCGATGACTCCACTATCATAGCCACTTGCTATTGTGAAACACCCAGCAATGTACATGCTGACCCTGCCGATTTGACTGGTGAGTATATTTTCAAATTCTTGTATGCACATACTATCTAGTAAGCCCAGCATGTTGAAGCAGTCTCTTATTTTTGGAAGATTCTCGGTTCTCAGTGGATATTTACTTTCTAAAACTATCTCCCATTCTAAAAAACCTTTGCCGTGGCTTATTTCAGCGTGATAGGGTGTCCCTGTGTAGTGTTGTAAAAATGAGCTGAAGTCGAGCGTTTAGCGCTGAGTCGACGCTCACGAGCGTTGAAACACGTAGAAGACGCAAGCGTTTTAAGCGCCGACTCGAGCGTTTTTACAACACTAACCCTGTGTGGCCACCCTCTTTCATAGTTTACTGTAATTAATGGGAAGAATTACTATCTGAGTAAATAAAAACATAATATTCGTCACTTCTAATATTCTCCATTTCAATTCAACGGGGGTGGCAGCAATGTGGTTTTAATGTAATAGAGGAAGTCAGGCCCATTTTACGAGATTGAAAGAATTGCGAAATCTTTTTAGATAGAGAAAGCACACTTCGTCCAATGTTCGGTTTGACTCCTAGTGACCCCAGAACCCAGTGATTGATACCCATAATATGCGATTCTTACCAACGAACAGTCAAAAGTAGTAATCGTTGGGTATTATGTTTTTAACTTTATTATGTTTCATGACTTCCGTATGTGTGATTCTTCTGAATATATAAACAGTGTTGTCTCCGTCAGAGCCGGTGTTCTGCCAAGCCATCGAGATGGTGGACGGGGTGCGCGTGGGCTGCTCGCACGGCGCGCGGCGCGAGCGCGGCCAGTGCCTGGCGCTGCTGCGCGCTGGCCCGCGAACCCCGTACTTCTTAGCGTGCACACAGCACGCCGCGCAGCTCGCCAGCCACATGTGCTGCCCCACCTGTGGACTCTTCTGCTCTCAGGTATTAACAAATTAACTGGAAAAGTATTTAGATCAATATGTTTTAACCGAGGTGCACTTTTTACCGACCAAATACGTGTTTTTGCAGATTTAATTCTTAATACATAATACACCTTAATTCTTAATTAGTATCGGTGTAAAGATGAGAAAGGGCATGCTCCGTTGGTTCGGGCATATAGAAAGAATGCCAGAGGTAAGAATGACAAAACAGATATACAATGTGAAAGTGGAAGGATGCAGGTACCGGGGAAGACCTAGACTATCTTACCACGACCAAATAAACCGAGTCTTATCTGATGGAAAAGTCAAGAGTCTCCGTAACCGGCGAGCGTGTATGAGACGAACTATGAGAGTCGAGGAAGCCAGAGAGGTATGTAAGGAAAGAACCTGTTGGAACTCTGTACTCTCTGCCTACCCCGCAAGGGATCTGGCGTGAGGTTATAGATAGATAGATAGATAGACCTTAATTCCGTCGCGCATGTTATAGGTCCCAATGTGACAGAGGGACTCCTCCCTCTGTCACATTGGGAATGTCAATTATTCAGACACATAATTTCACAAACATAAATTTCGAACAATATTTCGGTTCTGTATATGCTGAGACTTTCCTTAAACATTAGCAAGTGACAATACATACATTTTAAAAAAGAAAATGCGAGCGCTGATTGAAACCCTAAACCTTAATAATAAAAGGGGCGAGCGCTCTTCAACTGGCCTATCTGCTTTAATTCATATTAGGTCATCATTGAAAATACATACAATACGAAAGGTATATTTTACTCAGGGCATATTCTATCAATGCTCACACGGCCACCTCTTTCACCTGGACTGCGGCCTGCCGAACTACGAGTTGAAACTGCGGCCGGGCTGTCCCCACTGCGGAGTATACTCGTACCGCTGGCAGCCAACCAACAGCGACTGCGACAAGGTCAAGATAGAGATGAAGTGCAGCAACAAACGGATATTCCTTCCGGACCAGAGAGAACAGTGGTGAGTTTATTTTCACCCTTATGGTCACTAAACTATGAGTATAAACTGCGGCCGGGCTGTCCCCAATGCGGAGTGTATTCTTACCGCTGGCAGCCAACCAACAGCGTCTGCGACAAGGTCAAGATAGAGATGAAGTGCAGCAACAAACGGATATTCCTTCCCGACCAGAGAGAACAGTGGTGAGTTTATTTTCACCCTTATGGTCACTAAACCATGAGTATAAACTGCGGCCGGGCTGTCCCCACTACGGAGTGTACTCTTACCGCTGGCAGCCAACCAACAGCGACTGCGACAAGGTCAAGATCGAGATGAAGTGCAGCAACAAATGGATATTCCTTCCGGACCAGAGAGAACACCGGTGAGTTTATTTTCACCCTTATGGTCACTAAACTATGAGTATAAACTGCGGCCGGGCTGTCCCCACTGCGGAGTGCTCTTACCGCTGGCAGCCAACCAACAGAGATTGCGACAAGGTCAAGATCGAGATGAAGTCCAGTAACAAACGGATATCCCTTCCAGACCAGAGAGAACAGTGGTGACTTTATTTGCACCCTTATGGTAACTAAACTATGATTTCAAACTGCGGCCTGGCTGTCCCCACTGCGGAGTGCACTCGTACCGCTGGCAGATAACCAACAGCGACTGCGACAAGGTCAAGATCGAGATAAAGTGCAGCAACAGACGCATATTCCTTCCGGACCAGAGAGAACAGTGGTGAGTTTGTCTTTCGCCTTGTGGTCTACTTCTTCTTAGCACTCTCGACGGCAAGGATCATATAAATTATATGGAAGCGACCAAGACGACCAAGCCGTCACATTGCCTACATTGTCGGAGGGTCATCAAGGCCAGTCATCTGGTGTTAGGACACGCAGAGCTCAATATAAGGTAGGATATCATTTGAGATACTCCGCACAAGCACCCCACATTAGTACTGTTTATGAGTTTTCAACATGTTTGCCTCACTTCAGCCGATCTGAGTCCGGATCATACAAATCCGTCTAAAAATGTCGGGAATATCAGGTATCAGTAATATACCAGTAATATTAAAATAATGTGTGGCAAAGTGTGTGTGGCTTCAAAGTGTGGCAAAATGGCTAAGTGAGAACTTATTAACCCTTAACGCCACCAAAACAAACTATATTTGTTTCCACAAAACTATAGTCTCAGCTCCGCCACCTGAAATTAATATTGTATTTCATTCCTGCCTTTCAGTTTTTGGACATGTTCAATTACCTTGCAAATGTACCCAACTATCTAGAGTAAAGACTACTAAGTACCTTGGCATCATCATTGATGAAAAATTATCTTTTAAAGAGCATATCATCAAAACAACAACTAGAGTCCGTAAATTTATATACACCATGAAACTTCTCAGAGACGTCGCCCAAATTAGCCTCCTAAGGACAATTTATTTCTCCCTGTGTCAGTCAATACTATCGTACTGCATCCTAGCATGGGGTGGTGCGGCCACCTCTCACCTTATTGGTTTAGAAAGAGCTCAGAGGGCAGTCCTAAAAACAATGCTTAAACGACCCTTTCTTTACCCCACTATATCACTTTTTAATGAATCTCAGGTTCTCAGCGTCAGAAGACTATTTTTCCTTAAGGCTATCCTTGAATGTCATAATGAGTTAATACACATTCCGGACTTAGAACGTCTAGCTAAAACAAGGGTATTCCTAGTCCCAGTACCTCCAACTAAAACTTCATCTGCCCAACGTTTTAGTTCATTTCTAAAACCGTTTTTGTATAATAAATTCAATAAATCTAATCATATCTTCGGTTTGAATTACTTTTACGCTAAAACTAAAATTATGGCAGAATTACTGAATTGGCCCTACCAAGTTACTAAAGATTTTATGAAAATTGATAAATAATAATTTTAATACTTATATAGATAATTATATTAGTTCCTAAACCTGAAATAATACTTGTTTTTTAACTTCATGATTTTATAGCTTTGTTTTTTTTTTATTTATTTTTTTATGTAATATTTTATTATTATTGTTTTCGTATCCCTTGAATATACCGCAATCCATCTTTTATTATGTCAAAAAAAAAAACACCACAAGACAGGCTCTGCCTAGTGTGGTGTGTTTTGCCTGTTCTGTACGTTATAATGTGTTGTTTGGAAATAAAAATTATTATTATTATGTCAGGTTTAAGAAGCTTGTTTCTCTCAAGGCTATTCAAGTTTCCTTTATTTATTGCAGTTTTAATAAATCCCGTAAAATGAATTTAATTCAGATGCCAAACAATTAAATCTTTTATTCAATAGTACTCCAGCATACCTCGGCTTCTCAGTGCTGGACCCCACAAAGCTGGACCAAGGCTCCCTCATACCGGAGGAGCTGCTGCCATCATCGCCGGTGGACCTGAAGCGACTATGCCAGCGGTTCGATGCTGAGGGAGGCAAGAGCAACTCTCCGCAGAAACTCTGCGAGGCTATATTAGCTGGGGAGAATGCGGACACACTTATACCTAAGATTGGTGAGTATTTATACCAGATGTAACATAATAAACGCAATTCCTGAAAGAAGTTTGTTCTAAATTGGTAACTAAATTGATTTAAACAATTTTTAATGTATCTTACATTTCACCAAAATTTGCAAAAAATGCTTTTACTCCTTCAGTGCGCTATAAAAAACTAAATTTATAGTTGATTCATAGCAATAAGGAGATTTCAAATGCATTCCTAATACGTATTTCTTAAAACGCACTAATACACGTACAAGTTCCATTATTAGTTGAGGTATAAGTGTTTAAAAAAGAGTACAAAACCTTTAGATTTGGCCATTTTTTTTTCGTTTTGAATTTATGAAGCAATTTTCTTATCGAGGTGTCTGAGGTCTTGCGTTAAATATGTTAAACCTTGTTTACAAGATACACATAAACACAAGATGCACATGAAGGCGCACAGACATGAAGGCTCGGAGTGTAGATTCTGAATATTTCCTGCCTGTTGAGATTAGTTGAATTTGAGATTGAGATAAGGTGGTAACAAATATTATGGTTCCTTGTGTTTTCATCAAAAAACATATCTCCATACCAGTTCCCTAGTGCAGCTACTGTGAATTTCATATTTATAAACGGACTCACTATACGACAGTACCAGTACACGATACCGATACACAAAAACCCAGACTAAAAGTAACATTTATGGATTACTAGTCCCTGCCCGCGATTTCTTCTTGTGGACTTTATACCGGAACCTAACAGGTTTCCGGGATAAAAAGTATTGTATATGTGATTTTTCATTCAAATCCGTTCAGCCGTTTTGGCGTGATGAGTAACAAACATCCAAACATGAAAATCACATTCCAAAAAAAAAAGGAAAAAAAAAACCAAACTTCAACCTCTACTGACGTACCGTATCAATCAAAAGCAACAACCAAACACTGTTGCAACTAAATTAAAAACCAAAATAGTAAAACAAAAAAAAGAAGCTGTACTATGCTAACTACAATAAAGCAGAATTAATAAAATAAAACTAAAACATAAAAAAGGTGCGGGACGAACGCGGCCCGCAGTGTTTACATATTTAAAAAAAAAAACATGAAAACTTTCACATCCTACTAATATTATAAATGTTAAATTCTGTATGTTTGGATGTTTGTTATTCAATCACGAAAAAACGGCTGGAAGGATTTGGATGAAATTTGGCATACAGATAGTTTATTAGCTGGATTAACACCCAGGATACTTTTTATCCCGGAAAAAAGTTAGGTTCCAGTCTTCAGTCAACGCGGTCGAAGTCGCAGGCAGAAACTAGTTTATAATATTAGTAGAATATACCGCACCTTCAGAACCGTATAGACTTAACCATCTAAGAAATCAAGTTACGATCATAGAGGGTCATTTAAAGGCACGCTCTATCTGGTGAATATTAAAACAGCGGTGTTTTTATTGTAGAAGAAGAAATACGATAGAAGAAGAAGTAAGAAATACAATACTTCGATCTCTTTCACTTTCCCTCCCTCTACCCGCACCGCTCGGTTCTGAAGGGACGCGATTAGTTTTCCAAAAACTTGATTCTTTGAGATAAGTCACTACTGTTCTGAATGTGCGGTACATTCTGTGTGGGGAATAAACTTGCGAGTACTCGAACCAGTATGCATAGCTGCTGCCCCCCGCTCTACCAAATTAAACTCTTCGTCCCATTGCTAGATAAAGAAGGAGAGAAAATCCCTCTCCTTCTTCCATGCAGCCCAATCTTTTGTCAAGGCTTGCCACTGATAACGGCTGCACCACGCTCTACAAAATTAAACTCTTCGTCCCATTGCTAGATAAAGAAGGAGAGAAAATCCCTCTCCTTCTTCCATGCAGCCCTATCCTTATTCAAAATTGCCACTAATAAGACTAAACCATTATTGATATTTGTTATTTGTCTAGTGTCAAGTGGCAGCATAAACAGGGGTCTCGCGTCGCAAGGCGGCGGAACATGCGTACACGCAGCCGCCGTGAGCGGGCACGTGGCCGCGCTCTACCTGCTGCAGTACGCGGGCGCCAACCTGGACGCGACCGACAATAACCTGCGCACGCCGCTCATGCTTGCGATACTTGGTGAGTTACATACTATAATAAGGTATATACAGGGTCACTTGTAAAACGCCAACAACCTCGCAAAACTAGATAGCTAACATCATAAGCAACAACTTTTGTTCTACGAGGTCGGACATAACTCAATACATGAAAAAAAAATATATTTACAAGTTTTTGTTGTACTGTCGTGACATAGTCGGTAGTTCTATGTTTCATTCATAAACGAAAGAACGACGCGACGCTTCGGCGCGCTTGCGCTGCTAATAATAATGACACTTTCTTCGCCAGATCTGGTTAATTTCAATTGCTCACGGGGTTTGTAGCCAGTATTTACCTACACTGAGTCCACAATCCCTTCATACTTTACCAGGCTTAGGACTGGCTACACTAAACAATTAAAAACAAATATTGTATGTAGATTAGGTATCTAAACATCTGAAATATGTGATAATCGTAAAAAAAATTGTTTTTTTATCGTTTTCTAAAGTTTAATTAAACTAATTTAATATTGGTAGTTAGGTTTTCTTTACTTTTTATTGTTTAATGGAGGCGTATTTAAAAAGTGGAATCAGCGTATTTACATTTTTTTTTTAAATTTGCAAATAATGCTTTTACTAATAAGGTGATTTCAGTTGCATTCCTAAAACGTATTTTATAAAACGCACACGTACACATACAAGTTTCATTGTTAATTGGGGTATAAAAGTGCTTAACAAAAGGGTGAAAACCTTTAAATTTGGAAATTTGGTTTTCGTATTGTATTCATGAAGCAATTCTCTAATCGGGGTGTCTGAGGTCTTGCGTTTATTATGTTACACCTGGTATATGTCTTCAGACTGGAGCGTAGTTAAATAATAAGGATCATTGGTGGCGTCGTAGCTCAGTGGAGATGGTAATAAAATAGCGGACTGAATATTAATCACACTGATTATATTATTTATAGTATACAGGGGTAGTCGCGTCTACGGTAATGATCGTAGTAGATATAAAAATGTGAGAGAAAGTAGGAACGCGGGTGCACGTCCTCGTATGTATCAGCTGACGGGCTGGGGTGCGGGCGTCGGGCACGTCGACCGGTCGCGCGTTGCACGCGCCCCACTACTCTTGATCCCCGCCTCGACCTGTTGAGTGGTTGACTCAACACCGCTTGTCCAATAGAATAGTCTTTTTACACACACGCAGGGACACATACGTCACGAACGTATATGCGCACAAAGTTTGTGCGCACACGCAGCTACTGCGAGCAGATATTTTACAAAGACGTGTACATGTCTACTATTCTGTGGAACTTACTTCCACATTCCATTCATGCAAGCTCTTCTCTGGATGTTTTCAGAAGAAGAATCAGAGAACATTTCTATCTTAATTTTTTTTAATATATATGTCTATGTATATTATAATTATGTGTGTTAATATTTGTATCGTAATTACTATATGTATTTATTTGAAAATAAAGTATTTATTTTATGTTCTTGTTATTTTCTCTAGAAATTCTTTTGTATAACTGCCCTCTTATTCATCTTTTTATCTCTCAACATTCAAAGGTTTGCTGGAAGATAACTCATATTTAAAAAGAAGCTCGCCTTTTTGTATACTTCTTAAATGTAAACTTTTATTTTCTTTCCCACTGTATACAATAAAGAATAAAGAAAGAATTATTATTTGTTTAATATTATAAAGTCGACAATAACAAATTTAATCATAATCTACACTAATATAACAAAGAGGAAATATTTGTATGTTTAACGAATAAACTCAAAAACTACTGGACCGATTTGAATGATTCTTTCACCATTAGAAAGCTACTTTATCCAGAAGTAACACAGGCTTTAAACATAGACCCGGTAGGTGGCGCTGTTGTCGACCGGGTACGAGGTCGCAGGAAACTAGTTTTAAATAAAGCTAGCAAAAATATCACTGCCACCAGCTTAACTGACAACTTTCTTGTGTTGAGTAAACATCAACTTTTTGGACCTATTATGAATCCCACTAGAACACATGACACATCAATATATGTATTTATATATATTTTTTTAAAGACACAGTGTTGTAAAAATGAGCGCTGAACGTATAGCGCTGAGTCGACGTTTACGAGCGTTGAAGCTCTTTCAAAACTAGAGCGTTTAAGCGCCGACTCGAGCATTTTTACAGCACTAGACACAATTCGTCAACTTAGCCTATATATTAAAATACACTGACATTATAACTTTCTTTTAGCGCTACTTGATAAATCTGATAAGAAAACGAAAGAGAAACTAAAAGAACCATCCAAAGAACCTACAGAGGAGGCCGAAGACAATGAAAGCAAAGCGAGCGACATCGCAGATGAGACAGAAAATAAGTGTATACTGAATCCAGAAGAGGATAGCGCGATTAAAACTAAGGAAGAGAATCTAATGAAAGTTATAAAGTACCTGGTGGCAGCTGGGTGTGATGTTAATTTCCCTGTGAGTATATAAATCTGTTTATACTGCTCCATTCATAGCGGCTTCAAAAATACGCTTATTAGCTAGGTCATCGACGGTTTATGCGATTTTACAACAAATTACCCAAAAATGTGAGACAAAGTAGGAACGCGGGTGTACGTCCTCGTATGTATTAGCTGACTGGCTGAGGTGCGGGCGCCGGGCACGACGACTTGTCGCGCGTTGCGCGCCCCACTACTCTTGATCCTCGCCTCGACACCTCCTGTTGAATAGTTGATTCAAAACCCCTTGTCCAATAGAATAAAAATTATACAAATTATACTATTCATGTGAACGGCTACATGGTTCCCTCATTTACAGAGAAAGAAATGAGAAAAAAAAGAAACATTTTACTAAATTAATAGAAGGAAGAGAGGGAATATTAAATAATAATAGCTAAACAAGTTGTCCATATTCAATCAAGTGGAGCTGGAACAGCCCCTATCCAAGTATTTGTGTCTGTTAAATAATTCGAGCTGAGAAACCACCCCTCTCAATGAATGACGCCGCTCTGGTAGCAATGAGCGAGCTCACGCGTGGCTACAGGTTTGAGGTGCCATCTATGAACATTAGCTACCTGCGACTATGATATTGAGCCAAATTGATCATTTTAAAATTCCAATTTTATAACTTAGGCCTCATTAGCCGACAGGCTATATTACCCGCACCTACCTTACCTAATTAAAATCTTCAATTTGACGATGGTTTGTATATTTGTTGTTCATGCTAGTTCAAAATTTTATGAAATTGAGACTAGATCAGTACTACATTTTGAGCACTTTTTATTACGCGAATTGGTCTTCAGATTTGTGCTGTACCGTACAGCCTGTTCTCATCGAGTTTTTACTCGCGATATTCATTAGGTCATTGGTCCATCGTGTTGGGGGCTAGCCCAAATGAAGTCTTCCGGTACGCGGTCGCTGCTTGAGAGAACCTTTCAGGTTTGGTCATAAATAGCCGACGGAGCGCGACGATAGCGTGCGGCTGGCGCTCGGCCGGCGGACCGCAGCGCGGCGCGCACATCACACTAGGAGAGGGGGGGGGGGTGACGTCGGCCGCACCCGGGTTGTCGCCCAGCACTAGCATCTCGCTCATATTGGCGTCTCGCTCCCGCAGTGCTTCGTCTGTAATTCCGTTGGGCGCGACACCTGTTCATTTCAGTACATTACAACTTCCCAAGTCTCGCGACCGTCGCGCCTGCTTCGCGCTGTGTCGGCTATGTCGCGAAAACTTTCTACTTCAACGGCCAAAAATATTTGAATTTACAAAGGCACTTCCAAAAATTGAATGCAAAGTTTTTAAGCCGGTGTTAGATTTTTGGCAGATACAACTTTTTTATTGTACAATCAGCAACATAAGTCACTTAGCTATATAAGCTTAGACGATTAACTTAGGTATATTCTTACTTCTTAAATCGCTGACACTTTTGTTTTGCACTAAATCCATTTTTTGATTTAAATATATTTAACCTATCTATCTATAACCTCACGCCAGATCCCTTGCGGGGTAGGCAGAGAGTACAGAGTTCCAACAGGTTCTTTCCTTACATACCTCTCTGGCTTCCTCGACTCTCATAGTTCGTCTCATACACGCTCGCCGGTTACGGAGACTCTTGACTTTTCCATCACATAAGACTCGGTTTATTTGGTCGTGGTAAGATAGTCTAGGTCTTCCCCGGTACCTGCATCCTTCCACTTTCACATTGTATATCTGTTTTGTCATTCTTTCCTCTGGCATTCTTTCTATATGCCCGAACCAACGGAGCATGCCCTTTCTCATCTTTACACCGATACTATCTTTCATACCTACTCGCTGTCTTACTATGCTGTTGCTAATGCGGTCGGTCAGCTTCACTCCGCACATCTTCCGCAGAGCTCGCATTTCTACCGCATTTATCCTACTTTCATTCTCCTTCTTACATACCCAGCTCTCGCTACCATATAACAGCGTTGGGACAAGAACTCCGTTATGTATGGCCAGCTGCGCCTTATGGCTTAAGTGCCGGCTCCCGAGTAGCTTTCCCATCGCACCATTCACTCTGTTCCCTGCACTCACTCTTCTCTCTATGTCAGCGGTGTATTTCCCATCCACACTGAAGGCGCATCCAAGATATACAAACTCATTCACTTGCTCCAGCACATCGTTACCAACCACAATCCTTACATTCGTTCTGGTTTCTTCCCTTTCAAAAACCATAATGTTGGTTTTCTTCACATTCAAGTGTAAGCCATTGATCATGCAGTCGTCTTTCATAACTGTGACTAGTGTTTGCAGATCAGTGGCTGTTGGCGCTATTAAAACCGCGTCATCTGCATAAAGTAGATGGTTTACCACTAAGTCACCCATTTGTACACCTTCATTCATCGCTTTCAGTCTTTGAAGACTTTTGTCCAGATATATTATAAACAGTCTAGCGGACAACACGCAACCCTGCTTGACGCCGATTTTAACGTCAAACCAGGGTGACCTGTTACCACCCACCCGTACGCATGCCTTGCAGTCCACATAATTGGACTGGACGGCTCGCAACAGAGTGCCATCTATACCATACTCTGGCAAAATGTCCCAAAGTCTCTTTCGCACAACTCTGTCAAATGCCTTCTCCAGATCTACAAAACCGCAGAAAACCTTCCGGCCCACTGCCAGATGCTTCTCCACGATGTTGCGGAGTGAGAAGACTTGATCCGAACATCCTCTTCCAGACCTGAAACCCCCTTGTGCCTCGCACAACATTCCATCGGACTTCACGCGCTTTCTCCGTTCAATAATTTTACCGTACACCTTGGCTGCCAAGCTGATCAAACTGATGGCTCTGTAATTGGCGCAGTCATATTGTGAACCCTTGCCTTTACTTGGTACTATGACTGCGCGGCGCCAATCTGTAGGGACTCTACCGGTCCTACAGCAAAGGTTTGCAAGGGCCCGGAAAGCGTCCCGGACGCAAGTTCCACCATATTTGATCATCTCGGCAGATATCATGTCTACTCCCGCAGCTTTACCGTTTTTCATACTTCCTATCGCCCATTCAACTTCTTCCATAGTGATGTCCTCCGTTGATTCTGGTGCCGCAATCTCGCCTTTAGGCACGTCTGCGGCATCAGCATCCGGGTCATCTCCATACATGTCTCCAAAATATTCACTCCACCGGGTTAGCACAGCTTGTGTGTCTGCAAGAATGTCACCATCTTTAGATTTTATCCTTTCCATTCTGGAGCCTGACGAATCACCTCGAGCCTTTCTCACCTTGCTCCAAAAGAGTTTGGTGTTGTTCTCGAAGTTCTTCGCCAGCCTCTCCTCCTCAATCATACTGGCTCTTTCACGCTTTTCTTTCACTAAAGTTTTAGTGGCATTCTTGCATTGCCGGTATATTTCTTTCCTCATCTCTGTCATACTGGCATTCAGGTTCAAAGAAGATACATAGTCCTGCCACGCTTTCTTCTTACTTTCTACGGAGCTTTGCAACTCCGCATCCCACCATATATTTAACCATGTTGCTAATAATTGGGTCCCGATCATGGTCGCAAACTTCGCAAATTATTAAGTATAAACAGGTTAGAACATCATTCCTAAGTATAACTGATTTGAAAAACAGAATGCTTACTTACGTTGCTGATTGTACTGTGGATAATAAATCTATATACAGTGTACGGTACCTTGTTGAATCGAACACTACGCTAACTCCCCCCCCCCCCCACCACCTCCTATCAGCCGCTACCGCCGTCCGCGGAATGTTCTCACCAACCCTCCCGATGCCCTGAGATCCCTTCTTTCGGACACAGATACCGCACACAGGATCGGACACCGACCTCGCCAGCGAGGTCGAACAATCCCTTGCCCGCTGGCCGGCGCAGAGCACCACGGCGAGACATCTAGTATACGCCCTCCCCCATAGCGACTGCCCAAGCCAAGGCCGTTCCTCCTTGAGGCGCCCTTGAGCTAGTTGCCCCCTTGCCCTTCTCGCTCGAGCGTAGTGGTTGCACGCTCGCCCTCTTGTCCGGTGAAGCTGTAAAGGCCCCGCGGCAACAGCGTAGATCATTCACACACACACACACACACATATACACACACACACACACACACACACACACACACACACACACACTCACACACACACAAGAATCAAACACTAATAAAGTGATAGTTGTTAAATAATACACGAAAACTTGGTAGTAAATTGTATTGTCCATAAACTAAATATCTTGATGAAATGAACTGGAATTTATTACTTGATGAATGCTAAAGATACGCGAGCACGCGCGACCCTTGTTGGTTTAACGCGAACTGATGTACACTTTCGTGATATTGAAATAAATAGTGTAGCACGCGCCGCGTGTAATTGCTGACCATAGAAAAATGCACAGTTGCACCGTACATGCAGTATAAAGCTAAAATCATTAATTAGACTTCAAAAAAGTACCTCAAACACGGCAGTACGTCAAATATCCTAACAAAATACTATCTATTTCATCACGCCAGCTCCCTTCCGGTTACGGAGACTCTTTCTCGACTTGCCCTTCAGATAAGACATGGTCTATTTGGTCATGGTATGATAGTCTAAGTCTTCCCCGGTACCTACATCCTTCCACTTTCGCATTGTATATCTGTTTTGTCATCCTTTCTTCTGTCATTCTTTCTATATGCCCGAACCAACGGAGCATACCCTTTCTCATCTTTATACCGTTATTATCTTTCATACCTACTCGCTTTCTCATTACGCTGGTGCGAATACGGTCCGTCAGCGTGACTCCGCACATCCCGCATTTATCCTACTTTCGTTCATCTTACATACCCAACTCCCACTGCCATATAACGGCGTGGGGGACAAGCACTCCGATATGCATGGCCAGCTGCGCCTTCTGGCTTAAGTGCCGGCTCCCAAGTAGCTTTCCCATCGCACCATTCTCTCTATTCCCAGGATTCACTCTATATCAGCGGTGCTGTGCAGCTCATTTCCCATACAAACTACGATCGACACAAAATACGATCTGTTCAAGGGTCCTGAGGGTTTAACAGCGCTGCACATGGCAGCGCAGCACGGCGGTGACAAGGTGTGCTCGGTGATAGTGGACGCAGCGAAGGCGGAAGTGGACCCTCGCGACCACGGCGGCTGGACCCCCCTCGTGTGGGCCGCAGAGAACCTGCACACCGGGGTTGTCAGGTCAGTCCTTATACATAACTTCTACAGTCTGTGCTAATAGAAAACGCGACGATGCTATTGGGCTCAGCTGTGAGACACATACTGATATAGTGTGTGTATTAGCTAGTTGTGCTCCTTTTTTTTTGAGACATGTTAATCGTTCGAACGTTCTATAATTGAATGGTTCAATTGTTGATATGTATGTGTCATATCAGCTAAATATCGTGTCTTTTATGCTGTATAATAATAATAATATCAGCCTATACTGCCCACTGCTGGGCAAAGGCCTTCTCTCACAAATCGAGGTGAGAGAGATTAGGTCATACTTCACCACGCGGACCCAGTGCAGATTGGTGGAGGCAAGCCGCCTTTAAGGCTTCCAACCCGGCTTAACGACTACCACATTAAGTGGTAACCGGGACCAACGGCTTAGCGTGCCTTCCGAAGCACGGAGACGCTCGAATATGAAAATGCCACAAATGGTCACCCATCTCAGGCCGACCGAGTCAAGCGCTGCTTTACCTTGGTGATCGGTAAGAACACCGCGGTCGCACAGCGAGCGCTACGGGTGCCTCGACATATGCTGTGACAATAAAAATAAAATTTCTTTCTTTCTTTCTAAAACTGGAGAATGTACTGGAATGACATTTTACAACGGAAAGTTCCATTGCGAAAAGAGAATAGATACTAAATGCTTGTAACATGGCTAGTATGTGCTTTTAGGAAATTGAATAATGTTTAGTTAGGAAACCCCTATATGATGTCGTACTCCTCTGGATGATATGAAAGGCGACTAAAGGATTAAAAATCATTTGGCAGCGTCGGGATACTCACATTATTTCTATGCTTTTCTCTGTGCTTCACAATCCTAACTCCCCTGTATATCTTCGGGGACGCTTTGAGTATTTAGTTCCCAGGGAAAAACCCTGTCGCTCTTTATCTTCTCTTCTTCTTGGTACTTACTCCTCGACACACATCGAGCAGGTATCATGGCTCATTCACTGTAATGCTGCTCATGCTTGTGGAATTGTCCTCCACACTCCTTACGAGATAGTCCCACTCCACAGATTTTAAAGAAAAGAATTAAAGATCATTTCCTATCTATGTATTATATGTATGTATATATTATATCATGTATAATTGTATTCTTGAAGTTTATTATCGACTGCCTCGTTGGTCTGGTAGCAAAGCGCATCGCTTTGTGATCACGAGGTCCTAGGTTCAAATCCTAGGTCGGACAAATGTAGTTTTTCTAACGAAAAATTCCCAGTATGAGTCCGGAGTCTGGAATTGTGCCCGACATATGGCAATAGGTTTTTTTTTATCATCTAAAACTATTCCCTTTGTGTTTTACACTCATTTCACCCTTCTACACTAATATAATAAAGAGGAAAGATTTGTATTTTTGTATGTTTGTAACGAATAAACTCAAAAACTACTGGACTGATTTTAATGATTCGTTCACCATTAGAAAGCTACCTTATCTAGAAGTAACATAGGCTATAAAACATAGACCCGGTAGGTAGTGCTATTGTCGACCGGGTACGATATCGCGGGAAACTGCTAGTGTTTTATAATTTTGTTTCTCTGTCACTCAAAGGCTTACTGTCAGAGAACTCAATTATGAATTAAGCTTACCCCTGTAAATTTTCTTTTATTATTGTATCTATTTTGGAACAGTTTCTTTGTGTACAATAAAGAATTAAGATTGCTTACGCCTACGGCACGGCTTACTCCTTATTACAAAGAAAAATCGGTGTGAATGGTATTGACAAAGTCCTGTGTCTGTAGCTAAGTAGACTTCAAGACTTGTTGAAGCTATAAGTAAATGAAAAAATATATGGGAATGATATTTTGCAATAAGTCACATGGTCACAACAATGCGCTGTTGATTGCGACAAGAAAATGGAAACAAAACACTTGCCACTTGTCTAGGCAGAGAGCTTACATTGGCCACCTTCCGAATCCATCATCAAACCAGCTGCATGGTACTGTAGCGACTCCTATACATCGCTACATAGTTGCGACTACCTACCAATAGATGGTGCTGACGATTCTTCATACATGTTTCGAATGCGATATTAGAGTGCGCACGACGCGTAACATATATGTATAAAAGCCCCTGACAACAACTCTCGGGGAACTCTGGGGGAGAGTGGCAGGCCCCGCCAGACACACCACCCGTCTGGCTGGAAGATCTTCCCTTTGACAAATCCTGCCACAACGTTCCTTCCACAGTACCACATTATTGCATTGTCACCGACTTTAAATACGTATGCCAAATTTCAGCTAAATCGGGTACCCGCAAGTGCTTGAAAAATGGATCACAAGATTTAAACCGGAATGACAGATAGACATACGAACTTTTCAAATTAAAAAAAGGTTGTAAAGAGGAACTTCAGGCGTTACATTATTCGCTTTTTTATTATTTGTTTGTGGATGCATATAAAAGTAGTGATAGCCTAGTGGTTAGACCGTTGGACTGCAAAGTCAGAGGTCTTGGGAATGACAGGTACCTGTCATTTGGAAAGCATGTTCATATTAAGAATTAACTATCATTTGCTTTAACGGTGAAGGAAAACATCGTGATGAAACCTAATTTTTTTTTCTTTTAAAAACCCAAGCCCCACACTAGGATATATTCCTGTATCGTGAATTCGTTTACAAACATGAAATTTCACATACACAAATACCCAGACCGAAACAGATAATTGTGGATCTCATAAAGATGTGTCCCGTGCGGGAATTAAACCCGCGACTATTAGACACAGTGGGCGGAGCGTCTTGAGCTCAGATGAGTCAAGGTCGCCTACCCGCACTGGGCCAGCGTGGTGGGCTACCTAAACCTTTTCAGTTTGAGAGGACGCCCGTGGTGGGTGAGACAGTTTCCTAGCAGGGCTGATATTATTTTGATGTATTTGTGGATAATAGCAGTGATAGCCTAGTGGTTAGACCGTTGGACTGCAAACTCAAAAATCTTTGGTTCAAACGCACCTCTGTCTTTTCGAAATGTGCGTATTAATAATTAACTATCACTTGCTTTAACGTTGAATTAAAACATCGTGAGGAAACCTGCATGCCTAAGAGTATCTCGACGGTGTGTGAAGTTCGCCAACCCGCACTGGGCCAGCGTAGTGGACTATGGCCTGAACCCTCTCAGTTTGAGAGGAGGCCCGTGTCCAACGGTGGGACAGTTTCTTAACAGAGCGAATAGTGTATATTTGTGGATGGCGATGGAGTCGTAACATAGTAGTGGGTATCGCAGGGTGCTGCTGGAGGCGGGCGCGGAGGCGCTGGCGGCGGACGGCGAGGGCAACGGCGTGGTGCACTGGTGCGCGCTGGCCGGCGCCGCGGCGCCGCTGCAGCTGCTGCTGCAGCACGAGCCGAGGGCCGTGGCTGCCGTCAACGCGCACACCGACACGCCGCTGTTAGCACTTTATTTTATTTGCGTGGACTAACTTTCTTCTTCTTCTTCTTCTTCAAGTTATGGCTTCACACTAATTATAAGTGTATTTTGCCAGTGTCCAGTGAGATATATAATCGTGTTTGTTTAAATTAATTCAATTCCCCGATGAATTTGATGACAACGATGATAATGAAATTAATGAAATACCCCACCCTGGATAGTAAAGCGGTGGATACTTGACATACCAATTGAAATACAAACGGCCGTTGCGTTTTGAGGGAAGTCAAAAAGGCACGTTTTATCACTTTCTTACAATAACCTTCACTCATGCATATATAAGAACACATAATGGTTAATATTCCACCAACATTACACATTATTAGTCGAAATAACACAAGTTTTGGAAATTAAAACAAATTGACAACATCACTCTTCGACTTCCCGCCAAAACTCCCGACTATCTTTCCTCTCGGTTGCTGGATATTGTTTTTGGGAGTGATTTTTGAGAAGGGACGGAAATGTGTTACAGGAAAACGGGGAAGCGCGCGCTATTTGCTTTGACCGATGAGCGCGCGCAAGAACCTATGATCTTTTTCATAGTAGGATAGCATGTCGGATGTTACACATCATATGCGATTACTGTAAGGCTCGCAGATTTTTTTTTTGTTAATGGTGATACGATAAGATATCGACTTATTTTTATCAGTGTTAAACTATTAACATCATTAACGCAATAACTGAAGTAACCGAAGTAGTCACCAAACCTATAAATCATGACCGATACGAACGTATTTCGTATACACACCCATGTGTTCTGTTGACACGCCACGCTGAGATTTTATGGAACACCCGTGTGATCATTACATTTAAAGGGTTAATATAAAAAATGCATTCTAAAATTAGTGTAGTTTTTCAATGAAAATGAATTTGATCAGTAAAGTAGTGGATAGGGAACGTACCCATACCACGTGACCTGTTCAGCGGGTGGGGGGTCAGTCTTCAAAATACCACGCTTGGTCACAGGGAGAGGGGAGGGGGTTTAGGTTAAAAAATTGTAAAAAAAATGGGTCGCGTAGTATGGGTACGTTCCTATACTTCACAGCAAAAAGGATGTAATTTGTTGACCCTTTAAATACAAAAAAGGAAATGAAGTCGAGTAAGCCATATTGTGCTATAATACATTGTCTTAAAGTATTTTGCAGTAATACCATCCTGGTATGTGAGAACCAATTTCTGACGCAATAATTTTCTGTGTGCAGACACGTTGCTGCTCGGCAGGGCCATTACGCGTGCGTAGTTATACTACTGGCTCATGGTGCAAGGGTAAGTGACAACTGTTTTAGATGTTCGTTGTTTTTCCGTCCATTGCTTTTGCTCTCTTGCCCGGTAAAAGCTGTATTAGCCTTTCGGCCAACGGCGTAGATCATTCCCAGAAATATACGAACACACATGCAGAGCGCGCACGCACGCCTATGCACGCATACGCATACATACACGCACGCACGCACATACGCGCCCAATCACACGCATGCACACACACTCTTTGTATTCAATGTGTAAATCGGATAGGTACATATCATCAATTAGCAGTCTAAAACTTAGTTTAAGGTTGATACTTCATTGTATAAAATCATCAAGTTCTTTTTTTTTGATGTGTAACATATTTCCTCTTGGTTGCTGGATATTTTTTGTGAGAGTAATTTTGGGAAAGGGACGGAAATGTGCTACAGGAAACCGGGGAAGCGCGCGCTATTTGATTTGACCAATGAGCGCGCGCGGTGGAACCGGGGAAGCGCGCGCTATAGTTCATCTCAATTTCATAGTAGGATAGCATTTCAGATGTTACACATCATATGCGACTACTGTAAGGCTCGCTCGTTTTTTATTCATAATATGTGTTTGTTGAACAACTTTATTGGAAAAGTGAAATACCACTTGTGTTATGAACAGACGGACATAGAGAACGCGGCGGGCGAGCTGCCGGTGGAGGTGTGCAGCGGGCAGTGCCAGAGCGCCATCTCGCTCAACATGCAGATGAGCATCGCCGTGCACGAGCACGCGCCGCGGCACCGCCTGCTGGCCAGGTCAGTACTCGTTTGACTTCATCCACACCTGTAGGTCCCGCCATGTGGTAAGCGTTGTTTCTCACACAGAAGTAATTCTTTCATGGGGCAATGTATACGCTTCTACAACAAATTACCCAAAGATATCCGAAACATGCCTATCAATAAGTTTTAAAAGGCAATTAAAACTAGATTCTGTAAGAAAGGGTATTATAAAATTTCGGATTATCTTGACGATAAAACAGATTGGGGTTGAGCAGCTCCTCAATCAGCAACATTAATCAATGACGTATAATACAATTTTAAAAACAAAAAAAATGGTTATCATATAGGCCAAACAAATTATATTAAAAGACTGAGTTTCTCGCCGGATCTTCTCAGTGGAGGCCGCGTTCCGATCCGTTTGAATTTTGACGTTTGTGAGTGTTGTATTGGCCTATACAAATAAATGATTTTTGACTTTCTCTTGCTACAATCGGTACATTACTCGTCCGAGTACGTAACTTTTCACACACCGTTACGCCTATATTCCTCAAGCGGGGGTGGCAGAGGTGTACCTGAGTACACCCACGTTTCGCCGACAATGTTAGGTCCCATGTAATAGAGGGCGAGCCTATTGCCATATACCGGGCACAATTCCAGACTCCGGACTCGTACTTGGAAGTTTTTTCGTTAGAAAAACTACACTCGTCCGACCTAGGATGTAACTTTTCAATGTAAATTAATGTTATTCCTATACATTTTTTTTGTTTTCAATTAACATTAACGATTGTAGGAAGTCCACTTAGCTACAGTCCTAGGTACTCACTGGTGGGAATACGATTCATTTTAAAGTAGTTAAATGAAAAATATAACAGGGTACAATTTACGGTTTTTATTGTTGATAACAATTTCTCCTAGACAACGAGGTTGGCGTGGCTTGTCAGTCCTTTGACTCCCGCTCAAAATCCGCCAACGAAGGGAGCGCCCGAAAGTGATAGTGTAGAAAGAGAGTAGTAAGTAGTTGCGCGTATATACGACTTAACTTCCCTCAAGTGAAGTGAGTGGTGCGATGGGAAAGCTACTTGGGAGCCGGCACTTAAGCCATAAGGCGCAGCTGGCCATACATAACGGAGTTCTTGTCCCAACGCTTTTATATGGTAGCGAGAGCTGGGTATGTAAGAAGGAGAATGAAAGCAGGATAAATGCGGCAGAAATGCGAGCTCTGCGGAAGATGTGCGGAGTGAAGCTGACTGACCGCATTAGCAACAGCGTAGTAAGAAAGCGAGTAGGTATGAAAGATAGTATCGGCGTAAAGATGAGAAAGGGCATGCTCCGTTGGTTCGGGCATATAGAAAGAATGCCAGAGGAAAGAATGACAAAACAGATATACAATGTGAAAGTGGAAGGATGCAGGTACCGGGGAAGACCTAGACTATCTTACCACGACCAAATAAACCGAGTCATATCTGAAGGAAAAGTCAAGAGTCTCCGTAACCGGCGAGCGTGTATGAGACGAACTACGAGAGTCGAGGAAGCCAGAGAGGTATGCAAGGAAATAACCTGTTGGAACTCTGTACTCTCTGCCTACCCCGCAAGGGATCTGGCGTGTGGTTATAGATAGATAGAGAGATAGAACTTCCCTCACTTCACGCGGAAGTGGGCAATGTGTAAATTGGGTATTACAAACGAAGGACGGCGGGAATGAGACGCCGATATGCGTGCAAGCGGGATGCTAGTGTTGTGTTGTTTGGTGGGCAATGCGACGCCGACGGAATCGTTGCGGGTGCATTGTGACGTACGCGCCGCGCCGCCGTCTCGCTCTATCCGCTATGTGAAACCGCTAAGTTTATTGTTCTTTTTTTGTTTATGTCATCACGACGAGGCGTATTTTGCCAATGTCAAGTATTACGACGATAACTATTCATTTCTAAATGAAATCAACTCCCCGATGAACTTGATGACGACGACGATTATGAAATTGATGAAGTACCCCACCCTGGATAGTAAAGCGATGTATACTTTGCGTACCAATTGCGACGGCTATATGAAGGGAAATCGAAAAGGCACGTTTTATCACCTTGTTACAATTACCTTTACTCATGCACACATACGAATACATAATGGTTAATATGCCACCACCATCACACATTATAATTCGAAATAACATAAGTTTTGGAAATTAAAACAAATTGACGACATCACTCTTCGATTTCCCGCCAAAACAACAATTATGTGCAGAGATGGGCAATTTGTAATCAGATTAATGATTAACCGCCTCCGCTTCGGGAATATACGCGTGATAGTGTATTAATGATTAACGAGTACAATTACCAGCCAGGAAACCAGAGAGGTATGTAAGGAAAGAACCTGTTGGAACTCTGTACTCTCTGCCTACCCCGCAAGGGATCTGGCGTGAGGTTATAGATAGATAGATAGATAGAGTACAATTACATTTTGTAATCTTCAACGTTTACAGTTACACTTTTAGTCCTAAAACATCATCGAATATTACAACATACAATTGTAATCATTAATCTGATTACTATATTATTTTGATATAGATATTATTTAAGTATTTTATGATAGATTGTGGCGCTCGTAGCGCTGTGCGACCGCGGTGTTCTTACCGATTACCAAGGTTAAGCAGCGTTCGACTCGGTCGGCCCGAGATGGGTGACCGTTTCCGTGCTGTGGACGGCACGTTAAGCCGTTGGTCCCGACTACCACTTAATGTGGTAGTCGTTAAGCCGAGTTGGAAGCCTTAAAGGCGGCTTGATAAGTTCCAACAGCAGGTGACCACAAACCTGCCTCCATCAATCCGCACTGGATCCGCGTGGTGGAGTATGACCTAATCTCTCTCACCTCGATTTGTGAGAGAAGGCCTTTGTCCAGCAGTGGGCAGTATAGGCTGATATTATTATTTTATTATTATGATAGATTTATTTCTGTATTGTTATGCTCTGTTTGCTGAGTACACCCCTAAACCTTGTGTTTACTTTAGATCCTCGCCATCCAAATGTTGCCTGGAAGAGATCACTATTAGTGATAAGGCCGCCCATTGTTACACTACCTTTCAATTGAAATATTGTTATATTTTTTTTTTCTTCCTTCTGGTATTTCTGATGGACAATAAAGTATTATCTATCTATCTGATTACATTTCGCCCATCTCTGGTTATGTGGTACAGCGACATATCCCGCGGGCGCGAGCCGCACCCCGTGCCGTGCGTGAACGAGGTGGACGACGCGCCGCTGCCCGACGACTTCACGTACGTGACGCGGCACGTCATGCCGCAGCACCTCTCCGTCGAGGCCACCATCGACTCCATGCAGGTAAGGCGAACTCTTAAAATAAATATGATCTAGAAGCCACGGGCGCGCATCAAATTGAAGCAACAATTACTACCTGCGAAGCAGGTAGTCACACGTTCACGCGAGCAGTCACTCTGTGACCGTCGTGTGAAATAACGTGCTCTGCGCGTCTCAAATTAAATTAAATTATGGCGTCTAGTGCCTTTCCCGCCTGTAAAATTGTCGATGAGCTCAAAAAGAAACATGTTAGGATCACATTTATCTAACGCATTCGGGTGCCGTATTGTTTAAATATCGAATTAATTCTTCCGTTTGTTAATGGTCATAGTAAAAGAGGCGTCCATTTTGTCAGTGTTGCTAGTATAACAATTTTATTTTTCCCTAGTTTTATTTGATAAGGACTTTATAAGTTTCGGTATTAAATTGTATTAATATAGTTAACTACTACATCACGATTTGAATATTTAGTTAAGATGGTGAAAATATATTTTCCCTACATTAAATTACTACAGACCTTAATAGCAGAAGTATATCTATTTCTTAAGTTTACGGGTACGCTGACGTTTAGAATTTGACGTTTCTAGAAATGTGGTGAGTGTGAAATAGAATCGATTGAATATCGTATCGAGAAAATTTATAAAGAAGAATGCATCGATATTAATAAAAATAATTTAGGAACAAAAGGAAAATAAAATAAGATAATCTCATTGTTTATTTACGAATCAAACCATCGGTCCGAAAAATCATTTTTTTCTCTAGGATTAATTCCTGTGTCGTGGGTGCGTTTACAAACATGAAAATTCACATTCACAAATACCCAGACCGAAACAAATAATTGCGGATCACACAAAGATTTGTCCCGTGCGGGAATCGAACCCGCGACTATTAGACACAGTGGGCGGGGCGGGCTAAGCCCTTAACCACTGCGCTAAATCGTCTGTTGATCCGTTGACCGTCCGTCAAATTAAAAAATTACTTGATTCGTTGCTTAAGGGTATTATTATTAAAAAAATCTCTTTTAATATGTCAAGATAGCGCATCCACGTTTATTTATTGACCATGAGAATAATAAATATTTCAGTCAAATACATGGAATAATATATTCGTAAAAAAATTGGCAATCGACTTTGTACTTTTTAATATATAACATCGATTATAACGATTTCATTGTGCGAGTCCCTAAAACGAAGTTTTACAATATATTATGTAAATTGTTGAGTGTTTTTTTAAATAATTAGGCAAATTTACGAACAGTATATCATCAAAGTAAAGTAAATTTTGGATATATTCTTATACTTCTGTTTATTTTTTGGATTCTATAGTTTTAATATTCTTAAATACAATATGCGTGAAATGGAATATGACCAAACGTCACCGTACCCATGTCTCGTGAAAAAGACTATAAACATTCACGGTTATTTATAGTAAAGTGCGAGTACGACTCACGCTCTGAGAGATCCTTGAAAGCGCCTCCGAAATCGGGAAGTAGCGTATAATTTTTGATGAGTAAGGTAAAATTTTCATATTTTTTGATTGCATATGCAATTGTTTTACTTCACCAAGGGACAGTATTTTGCAATAAATTTCAACTTAATAACTCCACCCGTTCTAGAGAAAAGGGTCTTAACTGTTGAACTGATAGACAAACGGACAGAAAGGAAGATCCTATAAAGGTTTCGCCTCATAGCCCAAGCAGCGCAACGGGAGCGCGACGGTGGCGCGGCTCGAGGAGCTGTAATGTACTAAAATGTTTGGGAGACGCCACACAGTGCATCTTCGTTCGGCGCGACGGCAAACGTCACGACCCGCCGCCGTCGCGCTCGACGCGATTTCAAACGAATCACGGGGAGAGCGAGACGCCAACACGCGTGAGAGCGGGTCGCTATAATATTTTTCACATAAGATGGGTAGTGACAGTTCTAAGTGCCAAACGACATAATTATTTAATTATATGGTATTAAAGCATAACACCATAAGTATAGAAACAGGTCATGCCTCTTATTGCCAATGAATAAAGTATAATTTTCTTTGACACTTACAACTGTCACAGTACCTTTCCTTAATGAAAAACACTATAGTGTCGGACGGACTCCCGGCAGTGTGACTTTTCCTCTGCACTGCCGACCGTTGTCCGAGCTCAGCCGAGCGTTTCCGTCGCGCTCCGTCGGCTATTTGACTACACCTTAAAGGTTTCGGTTTTGCCGATTGAAGTACGGAATCACTGTCAAGCTCATATTCCCTAAGCAGGGCTAGAAGAACTGTATAGCCACTCACCGTTGTTAGATCACAGTGTAATAAGAGGCGTAAGCGATATTAAAAATACACTACCTTTCTCTATACCTCGTGATAGTCAAAAATCTCATCATCGCATCATCTGCATTCAAGACATCGGAATATTACCACAGTAAAGATATGATAATGACATAGATGGGCAAAATTTAATCAGTTTAATGATTACAATTGCATTTTGTAATATTCAATAATGATTCAAGATTAAAAGTGTAATCGTAATCGTTGAAGATTACAAGATGTAATTGTAATCATTAATCATTAATACACCATCACGCCTATATTCTCCAAGCGGGGTTAGTTAATCATTAATCTGATTACATTTTGCCCATCTGTGCTTTATGAAAACATCGTAATTTCCTGCCGGTAAAAGTCCATTGAGGGGCTTCCACGATATTAGATCACCGGACCACTGACCAACCGGAAGAGAGACATATTTTAGGAAATAAGTGACTGATATATACGCGCGCGTCAAATCAATTTTTTTATAATGTTCTACTCTAAAAAATCTATGCAATAAAAAAAAATGCGTTGCTACAATTATTCTCTATGCTTTTAAGTAAATTCTATTGCCTAGTTTTTAACGGTGGAATTAGAATATATGATGATTTTTTTCTCTATTGAGGAAATTTTATTTTAGGTTTTATTCCTTTTACTATATTTTAAAATATAGAATCAAAAACATATCTATTTGTAAATATCAAGTCTCTAAGCCACGAACTTCATAAGACGAACGGATACAAAAAAACGATATCGCCTTAACGTGTGAATGTTTGTTGATGTGTCAGGGCTGCGAGTGCAAGGACGGGGACTGCTCGTCGAGCGCGTGCGCGTGCTGCGCGCTGAGCGTGCGCAGCTGGTTCACGCGCGGGCGCCTGCACGCCAGCTTCCCCTTCCACGACCCGCCCATGCTGTTCGAGTGCAACGAGACCTGCGGCTGCGACCTGGTATGTCCAGTGATACTTATATCAATATTAACTTATTTCTTGCACATTTTTTTAAAGTTTATTTTTGTATATTTTCTGCGGAAGATGTACGGAGTGAAGCTGACCGACCGATTTAGCAACATCGTAGTAAGAAAGCGAGTAGGTATGAAAGATAGTTTCGGTGTAAAAATGAGAAAGGGCACGCTCCGTTAGTTCGGGCATATAGAAAGAATGCCAGAAGAAAGAATGACAAAACAGATATACAATGTGAAAGTGGAAGGATGCAGGTACCGGGGAAGACCTAGACTATCTTACCACGACCAAATAAACCGAGCCTTATCTGAAGGAAAAGTCAAGAGTCTCCGTAATCGGCGAGCGTGTATGAGACGAACTACGACAGTCGAGGAAGCCAGAGAGGTATGTAAGGAAAGAACCTGTTGGAACTCTGTACTCTCTGCCTACCCCGCAAGGGATCTGGCGTGATGTTAAAGATAGATAGATAGATTTTTTTATTTCCTGACGATATTATCTTTGCCTCTATCAAAGTATTGAATTGTAAATGCTTCCGTACACTGGCCACCGGTGAGTACTATAAGGTTTCTAAACATTTTGTATACACCTGACAGATTTGTTAGGTAATTAATTGATATCTTTACCCGAAGTGCGATTTGCATAAATAATATAATAGATGGCGTGTTCCTAAGTTATAAATATATAACATACTTGCGGGGCCATATTTGCACTTTCTCCTCTTATAAAGTAATCAAGAGTTTCTGTCTTTCAAAATAAGCAATCACGTCCGTGCTGCGCCAATGCCGAGTGTAAATGGACACGTGACCACATTCAGCTAGTGACTCGGGATTGGCCACCGATAGCGTGCACTAGCCGTCACCATCGGTTGTTTATTTCCATGTCCGGAATTAGTAATGTACGTATGTGTTCGTGTTGCAGCGTCGGTGCGGCAACAGCGTGGTGAGCCGGGCGTCTGGTTCAGGAGCGCTGTGCGTGCGCGCGTGCGTGTTCCGATGCGGCGCGCGCGGCTGGGGGCTGCGGGCCGCCGCGCGCGTGCGCCGCGGAGCGCCCGTCGCGCGCTACTGCGGCGAGCTGCTGCCGCCCGCGCTGGCCGACGCGCGCGCGCAAGACCACTACATGTTCGCGCTCGACGTCAAGCCCGACCTGCTGGAGGTACAACCTCGCGTTGCAAACACGAGCGCCGAGCTTACGAACGTTGAAACCCGTTGAAGACTCGAGCGTTTTTACAACTCCATATCGACCCTATCTGTACCGACGATAAAAATAAAACACGCACCACTAAATGACCCATTCGACGTATACGCTATTTAAATCCGTCCGACGCAACTCAAATAATACGCTGATTAGCAATGCACGGGACGTTGTAACATCTATCTACTTTCGCCGCACCTGGACGTGGGATTAAAAAGCAACCATGGACGTCCACCGCAGCGACTGAGTTAACTAGAGTATTTTTTCAGTGATACATTCATATGAGCGACACGCCAATTAACATAACATTTCTAAGACACGGTCACGCCTATACTCACCAAGCGGGGGTGGTAGAGGTGTACTGACTACACCCACGTTTCGTCGACGATGTTACTTCCCACGTAATAGATGGCGAGCCTATTGCCATATACCGGGCACAATTACTGACTCTGGACTCATACTGAGAAGTTTTCGTAAGAAAAACATTTGCTCGACCTAGGATTTGAACACAGGACCTCTATACATTTCTATATTTTTTTTATAATAACTTGGTCCCTTTGTACCCAGCAATGCACGTACAAGACGCAGCTGTGCGTGGACGCGGCGCGGTACGGCAGCGCGGCGCGGTTCATCAACCACAGCTGCGCGCCCAACCTCGCGCCCGTGCGCGTGTTCACGGCCACGCGCGACCTGCGCCTGCCCACCGTCGCGCTCTTCGCCACCAGGGACATCATGCCCGGCGAGGAATTCACGTCAGTACACCAATTTAATATCTACATATTTAAATTTAAGGAAAGTGAAATGATTTAGAAGAAGACTTTTTTTTTTTAAAAAAACGTATCCCCACACTAGGATTTATTCCTGTATCGTGGGTGCGTAACTCAAATACCCAGACCGGAACAAATAATTGTGGATTACACAAAGATTGATCCCGTGCGGGAATCGAACCCGCGACTATTACACACAGTAGCTCAATCTCTTAACCACTGCGCTAAATCGTCCGTCAAAGTTTAACGAGTCGTCGTTCGTCAAAGTCCGTCCGTTTTTAACATGGGGAATTTCTCATGGACTTTCGCGAGCTTCCGGGGCATGAAGGAGACTTACAGACTATAACTCCACAGGATCTCCGTCAGGAACGCACGTCCGGTGCCCCTCTAGCCGTGCTTCGACTGCAAAAGGGTAACGAGTTAAAAACAGTCGGACGGAACAGAATAAAACTAGTTAAAATAGGTTTTACCTTCCACTGTGTGTGTGACAAGAGGGCGAGCGTGCAACCACTACGCTCGAGCCAGAAGGGCAAGGGGGCAACTTATTCAAGGGAATCTCAAGAGGGAACGGCCTCGGGCAGTCGCTATGGGAGAGGGCATATACAAGGTGTCTCGACGTGGTGCTCTGCACCGGCCGGCGGGCGAGGGATTCTTCGACCTCGCCGGCGAATTTGGTGTCTGATCCTGATGACTATTTTAATTAATCGCCTTCCACTGCAAACGAGGAGGGGCCACGTGTACCTTCCCTGTGTCAGCTAGTGCACGTACAATTAAATATTTTTTAAGTTCATTTTCTCGTGTATTTGCAGATTTGACTATGGTGATAAGTTCTGGTCTGTAAAATCGAAATGGATGAAATGTGAATGCGGAAGTCCCGACTGTCGGTATCCTGAAAAATCCACTGAAGACGCTGACTCCTCTTGAATATAAATTAAGTCAAAATTGTAAATAGGTCATTGTGGATTATGATATTTAAGAATATTTATTGTATTTAGTTTAAGATTAATTGATCAATCTATAAATAATGAATCATAATGTATATTCAATTAAAGTATTACATACTATAATTATTATAGTAAATATACGGTTTTATTTATCTTCCTTGATTTAGATTCTCGGGTACTCTCCAAATAGGTAGTTGTTGAACTCGGGAGTATTGTTCCTAATTCGAAAAATACACTTAAGAGATGATACTTTTGTCTGCCATGTTCGTAAATAAAACACAAAGGACAGTTGTCCTCAGTGCCAGGGTCAAATATAAGTGAATCCAGGCCAAATAAACATAGGTAATTTACTAAATAATACTAATATGATTACGATTTGGGAAAATATGATTTGGATTTGAGAAAGTATGATTTGGACTGGAGAGGGTATGATTTGGGTTCTAGAAAGTATGATTTGATATTGAGAAAGTATGATTTGGATTTGAGAAAATATTATTTAGATATGAGAAAGTATGATTTGGATTTGTGAAAATATGATTTGGATTTGAGATAGTATGATTTGGATTTGAGTAAGTATGATTCTGATTTGAGAAAGTATGGTTTGGACTGGAGAAAGTTTGATTTGGATTTGGGAAAATAAGATATGGGCTGGAGAAAGTATGATTAGGATTTCGGAAGGTATGATTTGGATTTGGAAAGGTATGATTTGGATTTCGGAAGGTATGATTTGGATTTAGGAAAGTATGATTTGGATTTGGGAAGGTATGATTTGGATTTGGAAAGGTATGATTTGGATATGGGAAAAGTATGATTTAAATTTGAGAAAGTATGATTTGGACTGCAGAAAGTATGATTTGGACTGCAGAAAGTATGATTTGGATTCGAGAAAGTATGATATGGATTTGGGGAACACATGATTTTCGATTTTAGAAAGTATGATTTGAACTTGAGAAAGCATGATTTGGATTTGAGAATATATGATTTGGACTGGAAAAAGTTTGATTTAGATTTGGGAAAATATAATTTGGATTTGGGAAAATAAGATTTAGATTTTAAAAAGTATGATTTGGATTTGGGAAATATGGTTTGGGATTTGGAAAAGTATGATTTGGATTTGGTAAAATAAGAATTGGATGTGAGAAAGTATGGTTTGGATTTGGGAAAGTATGATTTGGATTTGGGAAAAAATGATTTGGACTGAAGAAAGTATTATTTGAATTTGGGAAAGTATGATTTGCATTTGGGAAAACATGATTTGGATTTGAGAAAGTATGATTTGGATTTGGGAAAGTATGATTTGGAAAATTATTTTTCATTCATCGCAATGAGGTCGTATCCGTGACTTTTCTTCATAATTAGGGTTAGAATAATAAATATAAACTAGAAGCCGCGAGCGCGCATCAAATTGATGTAATGAGTAAGTAACAATTACTACCTGCAAAGCAAGTAGTCACACGTTCACGCGAGTAGTCACTCTGCGACCGTCGTGCGAAATAACGTGCTGCGCGCGTTAAATTAAATTGAGTTATGCCATCTTGTGTCGTTCCTGCCTGTACACATGCTGTTGTGCTCAAAAAGAAACATGATAGGGTCACATTTCATTCGTAACTAGCGCATTCAGGTGCCGTATTAGTTAAATATCGAATTAATTCTTCCGTCTGTAATTGTAAAAGATGCGTCCATTTTGTTAGTGTTGCTAGTATAACAATTTAATTTTTTCTACTTCTATTTGCTGAGGACTTAATAAATTCTAGTACTAAATGATATTAATATAGTTAACTACAACATCACGGTTTTAATATTTAGTTAACATGATGAAAATATATTTTACCTTCATTGAATTACTACAAACCTTAATAGTTCAAGTATATCTATTTCTTGAGTTTAATATGCATTAAAATACACGCAAGCGCAACAATGTTTTTATTATCATTTACTCTTGTCATCAACATTTACCCCAAAAAGAGGTGATCTTTCCGGGCTGCCAACATTACGCGGGTGGGAAGTGCTGTGAGTGCGGGGCGTTTGTTGAATTTATGGCTTCACCGCGCGACATGCAACTATTACTGGACGCGAGTTCTGGATATATTATTTATTCTATGTTATTAGTATAAGGTCAGCGCACAGGGTCAGCGGTAGCCTTAAAGAATTGGTTTGATGATTTTTCCGTTGAGGCTTGAAAATGGCGTTCTAAAATACCTTTTCGTAATTTTTTTAAACAAGATGTGAGATCTACTCTTGTGTTACTAATATTTGATCTTCTGTTACTAATATTTTTAATTCAGTTAATTAAAAATTGTGATTGATAATTACCGATTAGTCGGCTTTACTTTTTATGTTTAACTGTAGAATTTATTTGAATTTTAAGTACAATAATCGTTCACTGATTCTACTACTTTCGTCTTTGTTATAGTGCCGTAGAGTATTGTTAGATAATAAACCCTATATGGTCACCATATAATCCTCTGCTTCTTATATACCCTTAATTTTCTACCTATTCATGTGATGTGTGTAGTATTTTAAGATTATAACTCAATAATAATATAAACATTACCATGATTACCATGGTCATTGATATATATGTTAACACTAGATTAGCAGTAAACGCGTAAATGTATGTCGACTAAGAATATGCCCGCAGCCAAGTTACAAGCTTTTGTCATTCATTGGCCTGCCTGGCGTCTGTCGAGTAACACGTATTAATAAAAAATCACAAAATAGGTAAATGCGTGGTGTAAGAATCACTATAATGCAAGCGGAACTACTTTCCATACATAAGTTTGCTAATTTTATATATTTACTTGTAAATAACATAAAAAACCGATTTCATGTTACAAAAATAACTTTGAGATTCAATGTTGCCAATAAAAACACCATTTGGTGTTCCCGTCTTTATGGGAAAATGTTGGTTGATTTTGTCACCTATAATTATGTACTATACGAATTCCTGTTTTATTAATTGTGTTGGTTCCCAAAGCACGCCACATCCCTTGCGGAGTACAGAGTTCCAACAATTTCATTAGAATATTATGAAAAGAAATAAGCTATTTGCTCAAAGCGAATACTGTACATTATTATTTATTACGATTTAGTCAAGAGTCTCCGTAACCGGCGAGTGTGTATGAGACGAACTATGAGAGTGGAGGAAGCCAGAGAGGTATGTAAGGAAAGAACCTGTTGGAACTCTGTACTCTCTGCCTACCCCGCGAGGGAGCTGGCGTGATGATATAGATAGATAGATAGATAGATTATTTATTACATAATTTCCGTATGGATCCGGTAAAGAATAGCTCCACCCCATTTGTTCTCACGCGTGTCGTAGAAAGCAATTGGGGAATTAACCACCAGTAACTCTTCTTTTTTAAAAAAACCACACTAGTAATTAAACTTGTGTCATGGGTACGTTTACAAACATGAAAATCACACAAACAAATACCCAGACCTAAACAAAATGTATAAGTCACACAAAGATTTGTACTATGCTGGAATCGAAACCGCGGCGATTCAGTCTAGTAACCGCCGGCCTACCGCTCTTAACGTCTGGACCAAGAAGTCGTCACAGGTAACAGGAAATGGGCAACAACGTTTTCCTGAGTTTGTTGAAGAGATACGCGTTTTGTTTATTTGTATTTATTTTACCCGTTCTAAATAGACGGAAGCCATCAACCAGCGTATTATGAAAATAATGCAATAAATAACATTAGGTGTGTTTTTGTTTATTACTCATACAATGACTGCCTTGTTGGTCTAGTGGCAAAGCGCATCGCTTTGTGATCACGAGGTCCTGGGTTCAAATCCTAGGTCGGACAAGTGTAGTTTTTCTAACGACAACTTCCCAGTACGAATCCGGAGTCTGGAATTGTGCCCGGTATATGGCTATAGGCTCGCCCCCTATTACATGGGACTGAACATAGTCGGCGAAACGTGGGTGTACTCAGTACAACTCTGCCACCGCCGGTTGGGGAATATAGACGTGACGGTGTGTAAACTCATTTAATAAGCTTTTCATAATTTAACCACATGACCTAATAGACACTATTAACTAATATCCAAATAATCTGTATTGCAATGCTAGTATCATATTAAATAAAATTAATTACTATAATAATTCAGTTTAATCACTTATTTATTAGATTCTAACAGAAATGTAACAAAGTTAATTAAAAAAAATTATAATACAAACTATATTCATAACATTCATTATATGTAATTTATATTCATTGGTAATTTAAATTATGGGTTAAAATCATACAGTAAGCAACACCGAGCCTCCCACTACTAGTAGTATATTGCTACCTCTATCGGATCGACATAATGTTGGTATGGTGGTGAACAGGGGTAAAAGAGATGAATATATGTTTACTCCAAATTACTTATCGGGTTCAAAGCTAAATAGGCATACTTTTAGGTGGTTACACTTTTTTCGACGCGCTGAAGTGACGTTTTCATCTCTATTTATTTACCTCAATGGCCATGGTTGTGTTATATATACATTATCTTACAGAAACTACACAGAAACCTAATATGATACCAATTTTCTCACATTGGCGTCTATCTAAGTCACTTCCACCAAGCGATAAGCGCTCAGCGCTGCAAAAAAGCGCTCGTCCGAACGCTCGCTTATTCAAAGCTTATTTTAATGAAACGTGTCCTTACACCCAACCCCAACTCCGATCAAGGATGTTTAGTGATACAGTCATCGTTATGATAAACGTCAATGTATCGATATAATATGATAGTGTAGTCGTGTAAAAAAAATTAAAAACATTAGTAATCCATGTCGGCGGCAGCGCCTTTTTGTGTAAATTCAACATGGGTATACACTCATTTTGCAAGCGTTTAAATATTGCCTACGGCATTTTACGTAGTGATTATATACTCTTTGGGTGTTTTATTCCGGCGCTGCAATAAAGCGCTTGTGCGAACGCTCGCTTATCGCTTGGTGGTCGCTTATCGTTTCTGTGTAGTTTCTGTAAAATAATGTATATACTATGCTTGTGTATATGCAGAAGCACGATATAAAATCATTATCTATATCATCATCACATCACCTCAGCCTATACTTGTCCACTGCTGAACATAGGCCTCCCCAATCGCTTTCCAGCGTAACTAGTCCGATGCCACCTGCATCCAACGACTTCCTGCGATTTTCACAAGATCGTCGGTCCATCGGGCAGGCAGCCGTCCTACGCTGTGCTTGCCAATACGTGGTCTCCACTCTAGAATTTTTCTGCCCTAATGTCCGTCCGATCTTCGCGCTATGTGGCCCTATATCCTCATTCCTGATTCGATCACGTAGAGAAACGCCGAGCATAGCTCTTTCCATAGCTCGCTGAACAACTCTGAGCATTTTTATGACACCTATTGTAAGAGACCACGTCTCTGATCCGTATGTCATCACTGGCAACATACATTGACTAAAAACTTTAGCCTTGAGGAACTGAGGTATTTTGGATGAGAAGATGTTGCGCAGTTTCCGCAAAGCTGCCCAGCCGAGTTGGATTCGTCGATTCATCTCTCTCTCAAAGTTGGACCTACCTAACCGCCTGTCCCAGGTATGTTTTCGTCGACAGCTTCAAGAGTAGAGTTCCCAATGGTGAGTGCGGTGGGTACGACATAGACGTTAAACATTATTTTCGTTTTGTCCATGTCCATTTTAAGACCCACTTGTTGAGATACTCTGTTGCGGTCACCAAGCATTCGTCCTAGATGTCGTCCTCGTCGGTCGTTGATGCCAAGTCCTCGCCATTCCAAGAGCTTGAAGGCGTCCTCTAAGGTGGCCGTAAACAGTTTCGGAGAAATGACGTCTACCTGTTTTACTCCTCTTTTTATGGGGATCGCCTTCGTGCATTGCCCCTGTACTCGGACTGACATGGTGGCGTTATTATACAAGCACTTCAACACTTCGATGTACCGATAGTCAATGCGGCATTGCTGGAGAGATCTAAGAACTGCCCAACTCTCCATCGAATCGAAGGCTTTCTCATAGTCCACAAACGCCAAGCATAGTGGCCGATTATACTCCTCAGTCTTCTGTATAATCTGCCGCAGCGTATGTATGTGGTCTATGGTACTAAAGCCTCTCCGGAATCCGGCTTGTTCGGTAGGCTGGAAGTCATCAAGCCTGCGTTCGAAACGATTCGTGATGAATCTCGAAAACAACTTATAAACTTGGCTCAGCATTGTGATGGGTCTATAGTTCTTTAGTAAGGTGTTATCACCTTTCTTGAAAAACAGCACCACCACACCCCTGTTCCATGCTTCCGGCGTTTTCCCTTCGAGCAAGCCGGAGTTAAACAGCCTCTAAAGGACTTTAAGTACAGGCGATCCGCCCGCTTTCAGAAGCTCTGCGGTAATTCCGTCTTCGCCCGGCGCTTTGTTGTTTTTGAGTTGTTTGAGAACCATACTAATCTCGTACAGCCTGATGTCCGGGATATCTTATAACTATTCTTCTAACTTATATCTTATAACTATTAACTTACTGAAGTTAATAACAGATTCAGCTACTGAGGTATATATACACCGTCACGCCTATATTCCCCAAACGGGGGTAGCAGAAGTGTACTGAGTACACCCACTTTTCGCCGACGATGTTAGTTCCTATGTAATAGGGGGTGAGCCTATTGCCATATACCGGGCACAATTCTGGAATTGTGCCCGGTATATGGCAATAGGCAATAGTTAGAAGTGAGTCTGGACTCAGGACTCATACTGGGAAGTTTTCGTTAGAAAAACCTCATTTGTCCGACCTAGGATTTGAACCCAGAACCTCGTGATCACCAAGCGATGCGCTTTGCCACTAGACCAACGAGGCAGTCAAATTACTGAGGTATATAACTGCCCATAGAACCTCTCTATCTCCCTGAGCACCTCTGACCTATTCGACGTTACGTTTTCGTCCTCCGTCTTCAGCTGCGTCTACTGGCTTTGCTTAATAGACGCGTCTCTTGCGAACACTTTGGAGCCCGTGTTCTGCTCTACGGCCCCTTCAATACGTCTTGTATTGAAGGATCGTAAATCGTGTCGCAAGGACTTCAATATCTGTCCATTGAGCTGCCTATAGGACTTAACATCATTAGAGGTTTGCGTCACGAGGTTTCGGGTGTAGTCAGATAGTTTTTGAGACCTATTTTTACGGTAGGACTTCAAATACTTGAACCCGACTGTATGGACAGTCTCTACCAGCCTGTTGTTGATTTCGTTCAGTGTACCATCATAGGTTACGACAGGTCAAACACACATATTCATCAGTCTGGCTTGAGGGACAAGGTAAGGTCGTCCTTCATCATATCCCTTAAGGACCATACTCTTCCAGGCGTTCTCTTTCTGTCTATTGAATCATGCCGGTTATGAAACGAGACAGTCTATTTTTACGATGGGGCTTAAAATACTTGGACCAGACTATATGGACAGTCTCTACCAGCCTTTTGTTGATTTCGTCCACTGATGTGCTGCTGTCTAGCAATTCAAAGCTGTTTGAAAATTCGAGTTGAAAGTTCTCGGGGTTTTGGATATGTGCATAAGAAGGTCGGAGCGTAGACTTCATCAGACGCGATCTTTCCATTTTGACATTAGTTTTTTGGCCTTTGACCCTACGGTAATTACTGTCGGTTTTTACCCTGTGAATCACGGAAACATCATTAAATATTTGTCGCTTGGTGCTCATGATTAAGTCTATCTCATTATTTGTGGAACCATTAGGGCTCATCCAGGTCCATTTCCTATGAGGCGGCTTCTGGAAGAAAGAGTTCATCATTAAGAATCCCTCTTTCTCCAGAAATTCGGCTAGCCTCTGACCCATGGGGTTGCGCTTCCCGTATCCAAATTGCCCCACTCTCAACTCATCATCGCCCTGTTTGCCCAGCCGCGCATTGTAGTCACCCATAGCCACTGTAAAGTGTGCGTGTAAAGTATGTATAATAATAATAATAATATCATTTTATTTCTCGCCACAATATAACGTCAATGTATGTCTCTACTAATGTCCTCATACATAACTTCGACCTCATCATCTGAGTATGCCGAGGACGGTGCGTAGACCTGTATGACCTTCAGCGAATATCTTTTGGATATCAGGTACGCTACCCTGCTCGACCCACTAGTAATGGACACAACGTTGTTTATAAGTGACTTGTGGAAGATAAATCCGACACCACCTTGGGACTGCTGTTCGCCCTCCCGGTAGTAAAACAAGTTGCCGGATGTAAGGGTTATCGTGTCCTAGCCCTCTCTTCGGACCTCCGATAAACCAACAATACTCCACCGTAACTTGGTTATCTCTTTTTCTAGCTCGCTAGCTACTAGCTTCTCATCGGTCCTCAACGTGCGTGCGTTGTATGTCACCAGGGCCATTATTCGTTGTTCGTGGTAGCCCAGTCTCTGCCGGAGATTCTTCGCACCCCTTGTCCTGTCGTTACCATAGCTGCTACCGTGGCCAGGACGAACAGTATCACCGGGGACTAGGGGCCTGATTTTATTCATTTCTTCCATAATAATTAGGGGAAGTTGCCTTACTCGCCACGCTTGGCAGGCGGGTTGGTGAGCGCAGTTCAATGGTCGTGGATGTATTTAGGAGAACGCTGCTGCCCATTCCCTAGTCCCTTAGTCGCCTTGTACGACACCCAATGGGATGAGATGGGTTGGTCCAATTTTAAGCCAGGAACCAAGCGGCATTATCTATATGTCTAATCAAAATTAAGCGGTTTCAATATGTCTTTACTATTTCATGAAATTCGCCGTCGTGCGCCAGTAGAGGGCCTCGCGAAATATAATTTGCTCACATCAAATTTAGCTTTTGCTCCGCCACTGCTTAGACGGCAGAAGTTGTCCGATCGTTATTTTTTCAAAGTGTGGCATATCCACACTCACCCCCTTCTTCCTAAGACATTAGCTTTTAATAACCTAATAAACTGTAACAACCATTTCTGGCACAACAAAGATATTCCTCATCTTATCGATAGTTACGGAAAAGTTCTTAACACCAATAATGTGACTTTTAAAAGATACCCTTCCCAACCGGTTTACTTATTTGACTATAGAATTGTTTTATATGAGCCAAGTATTTTATTCTCTATAGGCATTTATAAACATACTCTGGATGCAAATGTTAAGCTGCATGAGTACATTGAACAGAATGCTGGCACAACAGAAATTTTCTTTACGGATGCGTCCAAACCGACAGGAGAGGGAGTTATTGTATATAACAATGTGGGTGCTGCTTTTTTGCGTTTTGCCTCTGGATTTTTTAAATTGTTTAAATATGCTTCTGTGTCTCGTAATTATACCGCGGAATCATGGCTGTTTTAAAATGTCTGAATTACATTATTCTCCATAGTGTAAACAACTTCATTATATTTACTAATTCTCTTAGTTGCTTGCAATCTCTGCATGATAATCCATTTAGCAAACATATGAATCCGGTAACACTTAAACTTAAAAGTAAACTGAAGTAATGTCAAGACTCCAATCTACAGGTTTTGTTGGCCTGGATTCCTGGACATTCGGATATTCAGGGCAACAAAACTGTGAATGGCCTGGCAAAACTAGCAAGCCTCCAAGGCCGTTTATATAGTATTGTTTATTGATTACTTCAGAATGGGTGACCGCAAATTTACATAAGGCCAAATTTAGGCCGAACCAAACCCTGGTTCTCCTAATTAAAATTAACTAAGAAAACGACTTCTATCTTTTTACGTCTTAAATGTAATTATTGTTGCATTACATTACATCTTTATGATTTGAATATAAGAAACTCGCCGCTGTGCAAGTGGTGTGGCCAAGCAATTGGCGACCTCACCCACATTTTATTTTTCTGTCCTCGTTATAGCTCTCCATCCTTACAAGATTTCCGTATTAAATATAAAGCTCCCCTTCCTTATAATTTATCAACTATTCTGTTTTTAATATTAAAGCTATTTTAAAGTTTATTGTACATCATAATATCCCCATTTAATTTTATAATATGTCTATAATTGTTTCTCAAATGATCTTATTAAATTTATGTTTACATTGCCCACTTTCGTCAAATCTTTGCTTGTCTGCCAAACCTTACAACCTCGTTAAACCCATCTTACTTATAATCTAAGAAGTCGATCATCTCTAATTATTGTTCATCGAAGAGTTGAATTAATTTAGAAATCTTACTGACACGATTAAGCATTTCACTGGACATTGGCAAAATACAATTAAAATTAGTGTGAAGCTATAACTTAAAGAAGAAGAAGAGGAAACTTTCAAACCAATGACGTTTCAAACCCAAACACCTTTCAAAACATTTCAAAAGTTCAACGGATTGTGTCAAAATCGAAGTTTCGAAGTGTGAAATAATTCTTGAATTCCTAATTTTAATTAAAAGACAACGTGAAAAGTGTATGAAAACTTGATCTTAAGTTCAATATTGATAGGCAAATGTGTTAGTTAGTGTTAAAAATGAGCGGTAACACTGAATCGACGTCGAACAGCATCAAGTTTGCGCCAATGCCGATGTCGGCATTGCTCGCGAATTTGATGCCTCTTCATAAGGCAGCGGACAGCCCCGACGTCAGCTTCTCATCAGACGAAAGCGACAACTCGTTCGCAGAAACAGTGGCAAAGAAACCTTCCCCCCTCACTAAAATAAACAAAGACTTCTATACACCCAACGTGAAAGCCAAACCGGTGGATATAAAGGCGTTTGCTTCAGATAAAAAGGCACACAATGAGCATAATAAGGAAAATTCTAACGATTGGATGTCAAATAAGACACACCCGGCGAACGATCCAAATATTATACGAAGTGCATACAAAAATCTCTTCAACTCTAATGTTTACCCAAATTCAAAGGCCAAGAAACAGGACTTATTTTTATCAACGAACACCAACACAAGACCGCAAGTACCTACAATGAAAAAGACACCTGAGATTCACAAAGTGCACTCTGTAGTGAAAAAGACACCAGAAATGCTCAAAGTGCAAAACAGTGGACAGAAATTGAAATCGGCCACACCAAAAATTAAAAGTGGTATAAGAAAGTTTACACCGGGCTCTGCAAAGCAGAGTAATAAGAAGATACCACAGATAGCAGTGAATAGAGATAAAGTTAAATGTGAGTTGTTCACCCAGAATCCATCAAAAGATGGTCAGTGTGCAATGTCTCGGCCTGAGCCTGCTGCTCCGCCAGCTCCGGTGCCTGTACCAGAAACACCATCGAACAGGAAGCCAATGCCAGCATTGTATGTAGCAACACCATCATACCCTCAAGGAGCTATAAACAATAATGCAAATAAAAAATTGTTTAAAGTAACCAATATAAAGGATAAGAAATATATGTTTATTAGGAAGCTGGGCACAGGAGGCTCAAGTGAAGTGTATAAAGTGAGTATGAGTTTATTATCTAGATTATACTTTTGACTTTGTTGGTCAGAATCATAATATTCATATTTCATTTAATCATTAAAGCAGTGATAGCCTAGTGCTTAGACTGTTGGACTGCACAGTCAGAGGTCTCGGATTCTAACCCAGGCATGCATGTTTCAAAAGAATGTGCATATTCAAAAATAACCATCACTTGCTTTAACAGTGAAGAAAAACATGCCTAAGAGTTTGTCGAAGGTGTGTAAAATTCGCCAACCCACACTGGGCCAGCGTGGTGGACTTTGGCCTTAGCCCCCTCAGTTTGAAAGGAGGCCCGTGCCCAATGGTGGGAAAGTTTCTTAACAGGGCTAATATATATTTAATCATTATAGTATCAGGTCATCAGTAAAGTAACAAAGACTATCTCCAGTTCAGAATGTTTATGGAAAAGATGGTTAAAAAACTTCAGTCACTCTTTAAAATTTATTATATTATTAGGTTGTGGGGAGTGGAAGTAAAAAGGTCTAGTAGCAGCCTGTGCTGATTTTAGACTGTATATTTTATGTAGTGTAAAAAAAAAACAAATATAAACACCGTCATACCTATATTCCTCTAGTAGGGGTGGCAGAGGTGTACTGAGTACACCCACTTTTCGCCGACGATGTTCGGTCCTATGTAATAGGAGGTGAGCCTATTACCATATACCGGGCACAATTCCAGACTTCGGACTCATACTGGGTATTTTTTGTTAGTAAAATTACATTTGTCTGACCTACGATTTGAATCCAGGACCTCGTGATCACGACGTGATGCTCGACTAGACCATTGTGGCAGTAGAATATGGTAAAAGGAATAAATACATGATTCAACGAAATTTCTCAATAGAAGGTCACCACTGCATTTCAAGAGTAGAGAATAGGAGACATTCAGTTTAAGCTCTGTGTCTCTCTAATGGCAAAGAAAGATTATAACAATACTGCTAAAAAGTAGTTATGTTGCCTTTGATTTCAAGTTCAAAGATTTGTGCGTTTTGATTTTTTTATTCTTAAATTTATTAAGGGGGTTTTATCCATTATTGGATAAAAACTTTGACGTCATCGCACCTATGCACCCTACCCACTATCCCGGCAATCCCAACCACCGACCCGACGTCCTGGACGGACTTCTGAAGGGTGTTGCCTTACGGCTGCACTCCTTAGAAGTAGTCCAGGAGCTCGACTCTGACCATCGACCTGTAGTCATGAGACTCGGTTCCCCCCCTTCCGCCCCTCAGCGACCCAAAAAGACGGTGGTGGATTGGCATGCGCTAAGCACGGCCTTGGTGGATGCCGATCCTCCCCCCCTCCCCCTCAGCTCGGACTCCATCCCGTCCCCTCAGGACACCGATCAGGCCGTAGATGCCTTCACGGACCACATCCGATCGGCTGTCAGTCGATCGTCTAAGCAAGTCGAGTCGGAAGATCTCAACCTCAACCGCTTTCGACTGCCGGACGATGTTGGGGATCTCATTCGTTCCAAGAATGCCTCAATCCGAGCGCACGACTCTTACCCCACTGAAGCCAATCGGGCCCGGATGCGCGCTTTACAACGTGAGGTAAAGCGTCGTGTCGCGGAGGTACGGGAGGAACGGTGGGGCGACTTCCTAGAGGGCATCGCGCCATCGCACCTGGCCTTCTGGCAGCTGGCGCGTAGCCTCAAAACCGACTCCACGACTGGCATGCCCCCGCTGTCCCTCCCTTCAGGCGCACCCCAGCCTTCGACGACGACGAAAAGGCCGAGCTTCTCGCCGACTCCCTCGAGAGCCAGTGCACCCCCAGCTCTCAGTCCGTCGACCAGCCCTACGTCGACGCGGTCGACAGGGAAGTCGAGCGTAGGGCATCCCTCCCCCCCGCCGATTCCTTACCTCCTATCACCCAAACGGAGGTCGAAGATCTCATTATGGGTCTCAAAACCAAAAAAGCCCCCGGCTCTGACGGCATTTCGAATTGCGTTCTGAAATGCCTGCCCACCCAACTCATCTGCCTCTTAGTGGCCATATTAAACGCCGCCATGACGAAATGCACCTTCTCCGCTAAGTGGAAGGAAGCAGACGCCATAGGCATTCACAAGCCCGGCAAACCTCGTAATCTCCCCGCGAGCTACCGCCCTATCAGTCTTCTCAACTCCCTGGCTAAGGTCTACGAGCGCCTACTTCTGGCGCGGCTCAAAGACTTTGTAGTGTCCAGGGGTATCCTTATCGACGAGCAGTTCGGCTTTCGAGCCAAACACTCCTGCGTATACCAAGTGCACCGCATCACGGAGCACATCCTCTCCGGTCTTAACAGACCCAAACCCGTCTACACGGGCGCCCTCTTCTTCGACGTCGCGAAGGCATTCGACAAAGTCTGGCACAACGGCTTGATCTACAAGTTCTACCAAATGGGTGTGCCGGACAGACTCGTGCTCATCATACGAGACTTCTTGTCAAATCGCGCCTTCCGATATCGCGTCGATATGACGCGCTTCAATCCCCACTCCACCCGAGCTGGAGTCCCGCAGGCCCTTAGCTCTCTCGCCTCTCCTGGTTAGCCTTTACACGAACGACATCCCGTTCATTCCACGTTCGAGTAAGGCGCATCTAGCCCTATTCGCGGATGATACCGCTCTCTACGTCTCGCATAGGAATAAGGGTTTCATTAACAGAAACCTTCAGGCAACCACCAATTCCTTAGGGAATTGGTTCAGGAAGTGGCGTATTGAGGTGAACCCGGACAAGATCGCTGCGGTGTTCTTCTCCAGAGGTGCCACCCCGCGCCACTCCCTGCGCCGCCCTAGAAGTAATCTCGGTCAAGTGACCATGTTCGACCGACCCATTCCCTGGGTCAAAGAGGTCAAATATCTAGGGGTCACCCTAAATAGTACCATGCCCTTCGGCCCGCACATCAAGCGGGTCCGTCACCGAGCATCCTTTGTGCTCGGTCGTCTCCATTCGTTAATCTGCAAGCGGAGTAAAATGTCCCTTAGAAATAAGATGACGCTTTACAAAACTTGCGTTCGTGCGTGCGTGTGTTGAGTTTGGGCATTCGGCCCCCTCTTACATCGATAAACTCCAAGTGGTTCAAAACCGCTTCCTCCGTAAAGCCGTAGGAGCCCCCTGGTTCGTACGGAATGTCGATCTCCACTCCGATCTAGGTCTCGAACCTATTCGCGCCTATATTAAAAAGGCGACAACACGACACTTCGCGAACGCATCTACCCACGCGAATCCGTTAATCGTAGCCGTCGCCGACTACGATCCACCCCCTGACCCCTGCCGCCACCGCCGGCCGCGACATGTTCTCTCCGATCCCCCCGTTGCTTTGTCATCCATTCTTTCCGCTCAAAATACGGGCGACGACGACATAGTCGTAGATCCCCCCCTCCCATAGCCGGCGGTTGACCGGTGCACTTAGTAGTGCACCCCGTCCCCCCACAGCGACTGTCCCAACCGAGGGCGCTTTGAAGAGGCGCCGAGTATGTCGCCCCTTGCCCTTCTGGCTCGAGCGTAGTGGTTGCACGCTTGCCCTTAAGTCCGGTGAAGCTGTAAAGGCCTCGCGGCCAAAAGCGTACATCACTCACACACCCATTGCGACCATCAGTTGTAGTTGCACATCTTCTTCGACACTACATGTATCGAAATATTTGGGGGCACACAAAGTTCCCCTCCTATCAGCCGCTACTGCCGTCTGCAGCATGTTCTCACTGACCCTCCCGATGACCTTACATCCCTTCTTTCCGATACATATACCGCACATAGGATCGGACACCGACCTCGCCGGCGGGGTCGTTCAATCCCTTGCCCGCCGGCCGGTGTTGAGCACCACGGCGAGACACCTAATGTACGCCCTCCCCCATAGCGACTGCCCAAGCCGAGGCCGTTCCTACTTGAGGCGCCCTTGAGCTAGTTGCCCCCTCGCCCTTCTGGCTTGAGCGTAGTGGTTGCACGCTCGCCCTCTTGGCCGGTAAAGCTGTAAAGGCCCCGCATCCAACAGCGTAGATCATTCACACACAAACAGGGTCACACAAAGATTTGTCTCGTGTGAGGATCGAACCCACAACTCCTCGCTGCAGAGGATGGAGTGACTTAAGCTCTTAACTACTGGACTAAGTCATCGGTCAAATATTGGAACCTTAGATCATCAGTGATATATGGATGTAAACATTACATCTCTGCCACCCCTGCTTGGAATATATAGGTTAGACTTTTCTTGATACATTTTCATTTTGTTAAATTTTTTTTTTAAAAGTAGCTCCACACTAGAATTTATACCTGTGTCGTGGGTGCGTTTACAACCATGAAAAGTCACATTCACAAATACCCAGACTGCAAAACGGAATGGAATGAATGGAATCGAACGCGCAACTATAAGACTCAGTTGGCGGAGCGGCTTAAGCTTTTAACTACTGCGCTAGAGCATCCGTCAATGTGATAAGGTGTCTTATTTTTATAATAAATATTGCTGTCACAAATTAAGGGCCTACTGGGATCAACCATTTTATCTTTGGGGAAAGTGACAGTGAAAAAATAATAAGGGAGGGATATATCTGGATATACCCTCTGGAGGGAGGGATAAATTATTTTTATATAAGTTATATAACGAAAAACTTCCTATAACATAGAAATTATGTCAATTTGGTTGGTTTATGTCAAACGTCGTACATTAATACACTCTTTATAGTGTAAGAACTATTCTTTATTACGAAGATGTATGTTAATATTTCGTCTTCTTCTTCAAATGCCTCTCCATTACTGGAGGTTGGCCTTCAGGTCTACGTATGTGCTTCTTTCTTGAGCCATATTTGACAACTGCTCAACGCTGGCAATTCCGGTCCACTCCCTAATGTTTCGCAGCCATGATTTTTTCCGGCGTCCAACGCGTCTTTTGCCCTCAATTTTGCCCATCATAATCAATTGAAGCAGGTGATATCTATCGTGGCGCATCACGTGTCTGAGATATCCAATTTTTCGCTTTTTGATGGTTTGCACCAATATTCGGGTCATACCAATACGCTGGAGCACTCTATCATTGCTGACCTTCCGTGTCCAGCTCATACGGAGCATGCGTCGGTAGCACCACATTTCAAATGCTTCAAGGCGCTTCTTGGTATCCTCCTTAAGAGTCCAGGCTTCACAACCGAACATGACTATAGGCCAAATATAGCATAAGAGAATGCGACTTCTGAGCTTAAAGTTAATTTGCCGGCAACACAGAATTTTCCTCATTTTGTTAAATGATGCTCGAGCAATTTCTATCCGGGTCTTTATCTCTTGATCAGAGTCCCATACTTCATTCACCCAAGCACCGAGATATTTGTAATATCGGACTCGCTCAAGATCTTTAGTTCCTACCGATATCTTTGGTTGTAATGCGGGATTGCAGGAGACTGCCATATATTTGGTTTTCAAAATGTTAATGGACTGACCGGCTTTTTTGCTACTCTCATGGACTCTGTCTAGAAACCTTTGCAAGTCTCCCTCAGATGAGGCGATGAGAACAGTGTCGTCAGCATAGCGCTGGTTGTTAATGACCCGTCCATTAACCCTTACCCCCGTATCAACTCCATCGAGAGCCTCAGACATAATAGACTCGGAATAAATATTAAAAAGCAGGGGAGACAAAATACAGCCTTGACGGACACCACAGCATATATTAACCTCCTCTGTGTGTTCGTTCTCCACTTTCACAGTAGCCTTTTGGTTCTTATACAAATTGTTTATTATTGTGATGTCCTTGCCATCCAAACCAATATCAATCAGGTGCTTTATTACCAATTCGTGTTTGACGCAGTCAAATGCTTTTTCGTAGTCGATAAAACACAATAAAACATCCGTCTGCATGTCACGACATTTCTGTACAAGAACATTTAATGCAAAGAGTGCCTCGCGGGTACCGACACCCGATCGAAATCCAAACTGACTCTCTCCTAGCTGTTCATCACACTTTGGTCGGATCCTATCCTGCACGATCGATAAGAATACTTTTAGTACATGGCTCATCAGAATCGTTCGAAACTCTTTGCACATCTTTGCATTCTGCTTTTTTGGTAGAGTAATGAAAGTTGATTTCAGCCAGTCTTTAGGGAATACTCCGGTGTCATATAGATTTTGTTGAAAAAATGGGTCATCAAATTAACATGATCTTCCTCCAGGAGCTAGTACTTCGATTGGGATGTTATCGGGTCCAGGCGACTTCCCTTTCTTTGCTATTCTCAATGCTCGTAAAACATCTGATTTTAAAATAAAAGGCCCGGTATCATCGACTACGAGCGCAGTAAGGTTTCTCGATGTATCTGCGAACATATTTGTTATGTACTCGCTCCAGACCTTTTTCTTGCTTTCAACATCCAAAAGAAGGTTCCCTCCGTCATCAACCAAGGCAGTTGTAGACCTGCGGTTCCACCCCACCATTTCCTTCCTAATAATATTTAGACACCAGGATATATTTACAGAAACATACAATAGTTTAATTGTTTTTATCATCAGCTTACAAAAGGTACCCTACTAAATCTTTGAGGTACCGAAAGGACATTGTCCTGCGCCCATACATGATTTGCCCCAGAACCAACAGCAGTGAAAACTTGTATGATTTCAAATCACCCATAAAGACAAGCAGTAAAGTCAGTAAAGATGTTGGCGTCTTCGATATAAGTTTTTTGACGAAGACTTTGAAATATTCGTTTTAGATTGCAAATTGTTCGATATTTGTCATTATTTTAATAAAATAGATAAATAATTATGGCACGGGTCAGATGTTTCTTGGTTCTGTTCTAAAATATACAGTCGATTTGAGTTTATAAAAACACGTTTTTATTGCGATAGCCCCTAAGTATTTAGATGCCATAATTTTCTAGAGATATGAGTTGATCTACTGAACTTGTTCCATGATGATGATAATATTATAAAATTATGTACCGGACATTGAAAATAATAACATCCTATTACGAAATTGACAATCTATATGTACCATCAATTCAGATCCTTTGCAGGGTAGACAGAGACTACAGAGTTCCAACAGGTTCTCTTTACAGAGCTCGGGCTGTTTATGAATTAAGATTGCTTTAGGCCATGTTCTTCTTTATTCGGCAATAAACTTTTTGACGTTCTGACAAAGGTTCTGCAGCAAACATTTGTCAAATGATGAACATGATAAAGACTTTTGTTACAGTATATGTTAGTACTTTTATAACAGACTATCAAAGTCAAAGTCAAAAATCATTTATTTGTTTAGGCCAATACATAAGCACTTACAAACGTCAAAATTATTACATTTTTTACATCTACCACTGGATCGGAACGCTGCCTCCACTGAGAAGATCTGGCGAGAAACTCAGCTGGCTAGTCTTTTAACTTAATTTGTTTGGCCTTTTTGATAACCATTTTTTTTTTTCAAAGTTGTATTATGCAGCATTGTTTAATTTTGCTGATTGAGCTGCTGCTCAAACCCAATCTGTTTTATCGTCAAGATAATCCGAAATTTTGTAATACCCTTTCTTACACAGTCTAGTTTTGATTACCTTTTGAAATTTATTGATAGGCATGTTTCGGATATCTACGGGTAATTTGTTGTAGAAATCTATAAAGTTTTTATTGGGTGATAAGCATTGGGGCAGAAAGATTCTAGAGTGGAGACCACCTATTGGCAAGCGCAGATGGACCGACGATCTTGTGAAGATCGCAGGAAGTCTTTGGTAGAAGGTGGCATCGGACCAGTTCCGCCGGAGAGTGATTGGGGAGGCCTATCTTCAGCAGTGGAGTATAGTCTGAGATATGATTAAATTTTAACAAATGTGCTTTATTTCGTTTCAGGTATTAGAAGTGGGAACATCTTGTGAATATGCAGTTAAGTGGGTGAACCTGGCTATTGATCAGGAGCTGGCACAGGGCTACATTAATGAAGTGCGGTTGCTGCGCGAGCTACAAAACTCTGACAGAGTCATTAGGTTATTTGACTAGTGAGTAACCAGTGGCCTACTTATATCATGTGTGATATGTGTGTGTGTGTGTGTGTGCGTGCGTGCGTGCGTGCGTGCGTGTGTGTACGTGTGCGTGTGCGTGTGAATAATCTACGCTGTTGGCTGCGGGGACTTTACAGCTTCAAGAGGGCGAGCGTGCAACCACTACGCTCGAGCCAGAAGAGCAAGGGGGCAACAAGCCCAGGGGCGCCTCAAGGAGGAACGGCCTCGGCTTGGGCAGTCGCTATGGGAGAGGGCGTATACTAGCTATCTCGCCGTGGTGCTCAGCACCGGCCGGCAGGCAAGGGATTCTTCGACCTCGCCGGCGAGGTCGGTGTCTGATCCTGTGTGCGGTATCTGTATCCGAAAGAAGGGACGGCGGTAGCGGCTGATAGGAGGGGACTTAGGTTCGTAGACGGCGGCGGCTACGATTACCGGATTTCACGCGTTCGCGAAATATCGAGTTGTCGCCTTTTAAATAAAGATTCGAATAGATTCGAGACCGAAATTGGAATGGGGATATCACTCGAGATCCCTTATATGGGTAGGCAGAAAGTACATAATAACCAGTTGCAATTATTGATTTACACATCTTTGAATCCTTGTTGGTCTAGTTGGAGGATTAAGTGGCTGGTGCTCATAAGGTTGGGTTCGAATCCTACTTTGAAAAAAACTCAACAAAACTTGACTATTGTCCATTGCTTGCTCTGACTAGGCAAATCCTTGTGAAACCCCAAAATACTTGTATAAGTCTGTTGTTATCTATTACAGAACGAAAATCAGTCATGAATCTACTTTTTAAACCAACATTTTAGTACGAAAATTTATGACTGATTTACGTTCTGTAATACGGGCCTAAATTAAATTTAAATGATGATTTATTTAAGACTAGCGGCTCGTCCCGGCTTCGTACGGGTGGATATTGCGTCCGCTGCGTAGGAACGTGCGGCTATCTATTTCGTAGATGTGCACGTCCCTCTCCCGCACTTTGGTCCCCCCTCCCTCGCCGAGTTTCTCGCTGCGCTGCGTGGGGCCACACCGGCCACGGCGCGGCGGCGTTTATTTTTCTAATAGTATTTTGTTCAGATTGACATTTTTAAATTCGTTATATCTTTTGTATGGAATGTCCGATTTGAATAATTCAAAAAGTAATCTACAGGTATTGAAACGGTCTTGAATACGATATGATTTATTTGGATAAGGATTAATACAAAGGTATGGATAACATGGTCTGATTTTGGTCGGCATTTGTATCAACTTTTAAAATGTACAAAAATAGTTATAGTGACGCAACTTCAATAGTTGGACATATGGTATCGCGAAGATTTTTGTAGATATTGATATGTTCTTTGATACTGTAGAACATTTTTTTGTTCTATCATCAACAGTTTCCGCGGCGCATGCGATGAAAGACTTTTTATGGCTAATTTTTTTACACCTTGGGTTACATTATTGAAGTTTTAGTAGGGATCCCTAATTTTTTTTAGTAATAAATATAGCTTATGTTACTCAGGGATAATGTAGCAATGGTGAAACAATTTTTAAAATCGGTCCAGACTTTTTGAGTTTATTCGTTACATACATAAAAAAATTATAAATCTTTCTTCTTCATAATATTAGTATAGAAAAAGGTAATTTTGAATTCCTGATTGATTTGTTTTCACAAAGCCAGTCACTGTAGCTAATTTTGGGAGAGGGCTTTGTCCCGCCGTGGGCGTCTTTTATCTTAAGATATTTTCCGTTTTCGTTGCAGTGAATATGACCGCAGCAACCAGTTCCTGCGCATGGTGCTGGAGGTGGGCGAGACGGATCTGTCCTCGTTCCTGAAGGCGCGCGGCGCCGGCCTGCCGCCCGCGCTGCTGCTGTACTACTGGGAGGAGATGCTGCACGCCGTGCATTACATACACGAGCACGGTAATTGACGTCAAGAAAAAAAGCCGTCACGCGTATATATATATATATTTTTTTGTATTTTATGAAAAAACGTAGCCGCACACTAGGATTTATTCCTGTATCGTGGGTGCGTTTACAAACATGAAAATTCACATACACAAATACCCAGACCGGAACAAATAATTGTGGATCAGACAAAGATTTGTCCCGTGCGGGAATCGAACCCGCGACTATTAGACACAGTGGGCTCTTAACCACTGCGCTAAATCGTCCGTCAAAATAATGTTATTTACCTGAATATTCCGGTTTTGTGCCACTTTTCCACAATTGACAGAGGTGTACTGTGTAGATGCGTATCGCCTACAACATGAGCCCCCAATTTAATAGAGGGCGAGCTTATAGCCATAATTTTTTTAACAAATATAATTAACCAAGAACTTGCGTGTCGAGAGCGAATTTAGAGATTATTCATAAACCTTTATATATTAATGTCTCAGATTTTGCGCAGTCTTCATCATAGGCTCATGATGCCTATACAAGGTGTAACATAATAAACGCAAGACCTCAGACACCCCGATTAGAGAATTGCTACATACATTCAAAACGAAAACCAAATTTCCATATTTAAAGGTTTTTACCCCTTGTATGTGTATGTGTGCATTTTGAGAAATACGTGTTAGGAATGCAGTTGTAATCTCCTTATTGCTATGAATCAAGAATAAATTTAGTTTTTTTATAGTGCACTGAAGGAGTAAAAGCATTTTTTGCAAATTTAAAAAAAAATGTAACGTACATTAAAAATAGTTGGAATCAATTCAGTTATCGATTTAGAACAAACTACTTTCAGGTCTTGCGTTTATTATGTTACAGCTTGTATAACAGTCCACTGCTGGACACGAACCTGTGCAATTTGAATAGAAAGGAATAAAAAAGAATAGGCAGGGTAAAGTCAATAACATAATAAAATTTGATCATAGGTGTGATCCACGCGGATTTGAAGCCGGCGAACTTCCTCCTGGTGTGCGGACGGCTGAAGCTGATCGACTTCGGCATCGCGTCGTCGATCAGCGGAGACGCCACCAGCGTGGTGCGCGCGCAGGCCACGGGCACGTACTCGTACATCAGCCCCGAGGCGCTCGCCGGCGGCGCCGGCGGCTGCGGGCTGGCGGCCGCCGACGGCAGCGCCCCTATCAAGGTATAGCGGACTTACCCTTGCCTAACATTAAGTCCACATTCGCACGAGCGATATTTCAACCAGCTCTTATTCAGGCACTGTAAGCGCTTTTAAAAAAATACCGTTTGTCAATAATTCGGCAGACGGCTCGGTCCAGTGGTTAAGAACTTAACCGCTCAGTCCACTGGATAGAGAAGCGACTTCTCTCCCGACGTCGCTTCGGTTCGGCCGAAGCGGTTCGATTCCCGCATTGACAAATCTTTGTGTGATCCACAAATGTTTGTGTCGGCCTGGTGCATGAATTTCGTGTTTGCAAACACACCTACGATACAGGAATTGTTCCTTGAGCGGGGATATGTTTAAAAAGAAAATATCAGTCGAGCGTTTTATTATTGATCATTAAAAGAGCGGTCGCGCGAATGCGGGCTAAGTCGAGAGTGTTAAGTTAATTATTACGCGCGTCATTGGAACGCTCTAGTAATGTCATTGAGCAGCTGATGCTTTTCCAAGTTTCTATAGAGTTACCCTAATTACGAGGACAGGGTGCAGTTTTAGTCTCCGAAGAAATAGATCTGATCAACTCATCGGTAAAGGACATTGTTCTGCGCCCATGCATGATTTGCCCCAGAACCAACAGCAATAAAAGAATACTTGTATGATTTCAAATAATCCTTAAATTCTCTTAAGGCATTTATTATTGCACAAAAATATATAAGGTTATATAGTGTGCTGACATTCAGTAAAGATGTCGGCGACTTCGATATAAGTACTTACAATACTTTGAAATATTCGTTTTAGATTGCAAATTGTCCGTTAGATACGGATATTTGCCATTATTTTAATAAAATAGATAAATAATGATGGCATGCGTCAAATGTTTGTTGGTTCTGAGAAAATGTTGTGTTGTGTGAACTGTTTCTAAGAATAAATTGCTAGATAAACGAAACCAAAATCTTTGGTGCTAAAATGCATTTAATTAGTTCTTTTGTTCAATGTGTTATTTAAGTTTCTTCAACCGTTCCATGTAGAAAATGCTTTTACACATACTGAATATTGTTAGCATAACTTTGTGCTAAATAATTTCACAAATCATTTTGGTTGCAGATCTCATTCCGGTCGGACGTGTGGTCGCTTGGCTGCATCCTGTACAGCATGGTGTACGGTCGCACGCCGTTCGGACACATCCCCGGACTGGCCCCGAAGCTGGCCGCCATCCTCGACCCCAACCATCGAATCGACTTCCCGCCTGTTGAGCGTGAGTTTCCTATGTTATCTTGTTGGCTTACCGGGCCGAGGAAACCTCGGGCGCACTTCGACTCGATGGGATCTTTTGTGCTGTCCTTGCCCAGATGCTCTTACGTACCTGAAGAATCAAATACTTCCTGTACCAGACTGTAGATTCCAGCAGGGGGAAGAGCCGAAGTTCCTCTGGGTTTGGATAGGCCACTCCCAGTAGCTTCATTCTCCGCGCCGCCAGTGCGTCGCAGTGGCAGAGGACGTGCTTCATGGTTTCAGTCTCTGTGCCACAGTTCCTGCATACCACGTCACTGCAGAGGTTCATCTTGTGTAGATGTTCTTTTGTGCCATAGTGGCCTGTATATGCTCCAATTAGTTGCCTTAGTTGTAGTCTACTGTGTTTAAGTAGTGTCTTGCTGTCGCTGTCGCACCATGTGGAGAGAAATTCCTTGGAGTGTCTCAGCCCTGTATTTTTTCCACTCTTTCTTGTGTTACTCTTGGGCATATTTGAAAAGCGCGCCTCTGTAGGCACCATCTGGTATGCCTATGAACGGTTCTGCACCAACAAGTTTCTCCATTGGTCCCTTTCTGGCTAAGTCATCCGCACGCTCATTGCCATCAACCTCCATGTGCCCAGGGACCTAGACTAGTCTGACCGTGTTGCGCACTCCACATCTATCAAGAAGGTATGCACACGCCACAGCCAGTGCCGAGTTTAGCTCATAGGAGCTAAACTCGGCACTGGCTGCGGCATCTGCGGCTTTGAGAGCAGCTTGACTATCACTACAAATGTAGATTCTCTTACCTGTAATTCGTTTGTCCAATATCTCTTTTTCACAAATAATTATCGCATAGGTCTCTGCTTGGAATATCTTTGACTTAGATTGTATCCTTCTGTACATACACCGGCTCCCGTTCTAGACTTGGTTTTGGATCCACGGAGCGTGAGTTTAACCAACTAGCAAGCGGCCCTTCCAATTTATTAATAAGCATCCGAAGTAATAGTTACTAATAACACGCTTCAACTGTATTGTTACAGACATTTAAATCCTCTCGGCGCATAATGCCACGTTCGCAAAACGTCACAATATTTTTTTACACTCGCATAACGTCACATTAGGAAAATATCACAATCGCACATTGTCACATTAGTAAATTGTCACATTCGCACAATGTGACATTCACATAACGACGCGATCGCAAAATGTCACCTTCGTAGAATTCTCAAGCTCTCCGTTTTATAGATCCTACAGGTGAATCTATGTATGTTAGTTACGTTTTTGTCTCTTCTATCCGCCCAAATTTTCTTTTTCATTTATATAAAATAGGTATTTTGAGAATCTTACAAAGGTGACATTTTGCGATCGTTTCGTTTTGCGAATGTGACATTGTGCGAGTGTGACATTTTGCGAACGTATCATTGTGCGAGTGTGACGTTTTCGGAACGTGACATAATGCGAAAGTGTTGTTTTGCGACATGGTGACATTTTGCGAACGTGACATTATTCGCCGAGAGGATTTAAATTAACGATTTGAATTTGGAACTTATTACATTTTAGTTGCCTCAACAATTGAAACTTAAGCTACTGGTAGATCATGTTGGTGCTATTTTAAAAACCAATGTAGTGTTTTCTCTTATCTCCAGACCTCCCTCCATCACTACTCGACGCGCTGAAATGGTGTTTGACATACAACGCGCGCGCGCGACCCTCCGTGCGCCAGCTGCTGTCGACGCCGTACTTAGAGCCGGCGCAGGTGCCCCTGCCACAGACGCTGCTAGACAAACTGCAGCCCCTCGTCACGCCGCAAGAACTCCGCCTGCTGCAGAGGGCGCGAGTGTAGCTGGTACATTGGCCTCATGGAACTGGATTTTGAGGCATTTTGAGAGCCACAAACTTGTCACGCATTTGAAAGACTTGTTTGAATATTAAACAAGTATTCAACATTTCAAAAAGTAAGTAGTAGTGATAGCCTAAAGGTTAGACCGTTAGACTGCTAAGTCAGAGGTCTCGGGTTCAAACCCAGGCACGCACCTCTGTCTTTTGGAAAGCAGGTGTGTTTTAAAAATTAACTATCACTTGCTTTAACGGTGAAGGAAAACATCGTGAGGAAACCTGCATGCCTAAGAGTTTCTCGAAGGTGTGTGAAGTTCGCCAACCCGCACTGGGCCAACGTGGTGGACTATGGCCCAAACCCGCTCAGTTTGAGAGAAGGCCCGTGCCCAACGGTGGGACAGTTTCTTAACAGGGCTAATAATATAATTTATATTCAAACTTTCAGTGGTACTTGTTTAGCTGCAAAAATGTCTGTAACATATGGTCTTTCGTCGGTCGATCTGCTCGTATGCGTGTAAATATTATTTATTTTAATAAAGACGAATTAATGCCTTTATGGTGAGACTAATTCTGATTTGTGCATTTTAGTCTGGCAATAGCAATGCACACACATACGTGTTCGTGTTGTTATGTTGAGGGACCTTTTGAGTGTTTTACCAAAGTATGCATTATCTATTTGTAAATATGTAAAATAATGACTTCATAAATTACATGTCACTTGAGAAAGTTATTTCATATAAATAAACAATCGCCTTGATAGATAGTAAATTTATATTAATTTCCCAAAATCATCTTTTACACTATACTGAATGTGTAAAATTAATCCTATAGAATTAAATTTGTAACTAACTCGTAAGTTATAGTATGATAGAAATAATCATTATAATTAATTACATAATTATGAATTGTATAAAATGAATTAGACTCTCACTACATAGTAAAAATAAAAAAAATATTTTAAAATAAATGTTTATTTGAAATATAATTATTATAGAAATACAAAAAATAAATAGAATCTTAGCAGAGTGAATAACTGAATAGTAATAATTATAATTGTTTAATCTTACAATTTTGTATCCTAGCAAATTAATTAGTATGTGACAAAATGCAATAAATCTTCTATGAAAATGTCAAATGTATTTTTTGAACCAGAAACGAGCTGACATCGTAGTCATAATGATTGGCAGCTTCGTATTTCTCTGCTCGCATCAGAGAAAAGGAATTCAAACCCTTACTTACATTATACCCGAAGGTACGGGAGCGACTACACGAGTAGACGCGGAATGACGCAACGTTAAAAATTCGGGCGCAAGCGCTTGCTCGTCGCATCGAACACAAGCACGGTCCCTGAACTAAGAACGCACAGATGCCAGCTATTTACTTCTATAGTCCAAAATTACAAGCTAATCTACAAATTGAATAATTTAAAATGCTTTCACATTCAGTCTATGCTTTTGGAATAATGAAGCATTGAAGTGCTATAGTTAGTAATGCAAGCTTGTCGCGCGGCTTCGCGCAGTACTTTACAGACGAGGTGGGAGACATCACGATTGTAATTAAAAAAACAGTTTTAGTTTTTTGATTTAATGTGTTAAATAAAGTAGTACTGCGCGGGCGGCCGGGGGACGTGGACGTGCGCAGTGCGAGCTTAGTTCTGGAAGAGCGTGCGCGTGAAGTCGATGTAGTCGAGCGCGTTGGGGATGGGCCGCTCCGACTTCGGCTCGACGTAGGGTTTCATGCGAGCGACGCAGTAGTCTGCCATCTCCTTTGTAAGGTTCTGTGGAACGGGGGAATAATTTAGTGACAAATAAAAATCTTAAATATATATATATATATATATATATATATATATTAGATAATGTCAGAAGAAAGAATGACAAAACAGATATACAATGCGAAAGTGGATGGATGTAGGTACCGGGGAAGACCTAGACTATCTTACCATGACCAAATAGACAGAGTCTTATCTGAAGGACAAGTCAAGAGACTCCGTAACTGGTGAGCGTGTATGAGACAAACTATGAGAGAGGAGGAAACCAGCGAGGTATGTAACAAAAGAACCTGTTGGAACTTTGTACTCTCTGCCTACCCCGCAAGGGATCTGGCGTGATGATATAGATAGATAGATTTAATATATCTGTGAGGTGAGGCGGCTAGCCTTAACCTATGCAAGGTTTAGCTTAATTGTTCTTCGAGGGGCCTTTAAGATTTACAAGAGATGAAGATGTTCCCGTTTCATCCTGCTTGTTATGTATGAATAACTCACCGCGTATAGTTCTTCCTTGGTGACGTATGCACGGTCCTGGTGGGCGGTGATGGCGCGGAAAGCGTTCTCTATCTCCTCGGAGGAGTGCACGTTTTCCGTCTCCTTGCTGATCATGAACGCCATGTACTCCTGCAGGGACACCTGCCCGTCGCGATTCGGATCCACCACGTCTAAGAAATAAAGAGGCTTTAATTAGTACTTTGTCATCAATTTGTTTTTTTGATTTCACAAACATGAAAGTGTACCACATTGTACACGAACACATGTAATGTACACTAAAACATTACATTGTGCACAAAAACATATAAATTAAAAACAGAGAAGAGAATGCAGGTAAGTTAACATGACTATGTGAAGTATGGGAATGTTAAAATAATATTACCACATCCTGACTTCTATGGTTTTTATTCTCGTGCTCCAGTTTCTAATGGCTTTTCTAACATAGTTTACTGTAAGGACACTACGCTGGTGGTGGAGCGCAGTACTTACTGAGTATGGCTTCGAACTCGGGGTCGGGCTGTCCCTCCTCCACCATAGGCAGGTCGTAGCCGAGCGCGCGCAGGCACGACTTGAACTCGTGGTGGTTAAGCCGGCCAGAGCGATCCTTATCAAAGTGCTTGAACATCATCGAGAACTCCTTCAGCGCGTCCTCGCTTACGCCTGCAGAAAAACAATTGTATTAAGACAACCATCTATAAAAAAATATCACATTTTAAAGATTAATAGCTTATAGTTGTAATTTTGAAAAAAAAATGGTTATCTGAGAGGCCAAATTAAAAGACATCTTGCCGCATCTCTTCAGTGGAGGCCGATGCATTCCCTGCAGGCAGTGGATTTTGACGTTTGTGAGAGCTATTGTATTGGCTTTTACAAATCAACGATTTTTTTAATTTGACTTTAATTAACAAGGTGCTTGTTTGATAGTATCCATGAGTCATCTTTTACATTCGAATTCTGCAGGAAAAAACCAACAGTTCTCATCATCATCATCATTAGCTAACAGGCATTGACAGCAAGACGTTGGATCCCTCGAAGATCACCATGACGACTGACTTTGAGCTGTATGCATCTAGATTTTAGACGGGATCTTCATCAGGTGGTGGTGGTCGCCACTCGAGAACCTTGGCACTATGTTGGTGACTTTCGTTCTCGAGCAAATTGCCTTGTTATTGATTGATCTGATCTCTTAGTGAATCCCCGAGTATAGCTCTATCCGTTGCCCTTGGGGTGACTTAAAGCCTTTAAGATGCCCATCGTGAGTGATCATATAATATCCAGGAATTGGACTTACCATAGGAAATGGACAGATCTTATTCTAATATTATATAGTATTTCATACTGTATACATATTATATACGTACCAGAGTGGTTTCTGGCCTGTATTTGCTGCTCGAGGTTGTGCTGCATGCGCATGGACAGCTGGTCGAGTTGGTCCCACTGCTGCGCCAGCCCCACGGTGCTGTGCTCCGTGTACCGGTTGTCCAGGATCAGGTGCTCTTCCAGGGCGGCGCCTGCGACACACATTGAAATATAAGTAAATTTTATGAGTTGTTGATCGTAAAAAAAGACGTATAAGTGTGTGGTTATATCCGTAAGAAGGGCTCTTACAGGACCCGTATACTTAGAGAACTCTTACAACGCATCTGAAATTGGTACATGGATAAAATGGAACGAGGAAAAGAATTAGGGGTAGGTATCATTTTTCTATACTGCAGGATTTTGGCTTAATTTGCATTGCCTTGGGATAAGGGGCCTAAATTTGGCCTCATTGCACGAAGCATTCCGACGACTGAACCTTCACACTGCAGTAGGTGTAGAGTTGTTTAGATCTGCGTCTCCCTTCATGCCCCGAGAATTCTCTTGAAGAGGCGCATCTCCTTTTTTTGGGTAGTATCAAATTTGTACATTGATTGACATTAAGTTCATTACGCTAGAAACAATTCCGTTATAAAAAATCGATTTCAATCTGGCAATGTAAATTGAGTGTTATATTACAATAGCCTTTTATAACACATACAATGATTAATGTCTCACCCAATTCCTCGAGGCGCCGCAGGTCGGCGCGGCGCGCGCGCACCTCGCCGGCGCGCGTGCGCAGCGCCGCCAGCTGCTGCTCCAGCGAGCCCGTGCCCTCCATCATGGACGTGCTGCATTACAATGACAACGTTATGTTTTGGACAAAATGGGGATTATGTGGATTGATCAATTGAATCAATCTATCCTAATGCTGATTGTGTCTTTAAGCCATACTTTCGTAACGATATTTTAAAGTACGTTAAGAGATGTTTCAATTTTTATAAGTAATATCGTAACTGTGAAACTTAAAGTTTTTACAGAATTGGGTTACTAATTGATTACTATAAACAATAATAAAATATTTTTCTTTTGATATTGTAGGTAATCAATTTGATAAGTGAACTTAACGAGGTTTTGAATTAATTTAACAGATTTTTTTCTGGAAATTAAAGAGTCCGAAATAAGGATAAAATGTATCCAACTAACGTAAAGCCTATTGAGAATACAAGAAAAATATCAATATACAAAAGAAATACTCATGTTTTTGTAATGTGTATGTATGTAGATGAATGTTATTTCATTTTTTTATATTAATAAGTGACATTAGTAGTTTGATATAAACAAAATACACACTCATATTAAAAGTTATATGTATAGTAATCTATTTACAATTAATGTTTAATTATTTTTGTGACATTTACATGGTTCGGTCCATAGAAGTATCAAGAGGAAGCCAGTCTGTATTAAGCTGCGGGATAGAATAGACATCGATAACGTATGTGCGGACACCGACAGAGGCTTGGCAAACGTCCTTCACTACTTATGAGACTTTCCAGATAAAAAAATATATCTGTTTAAAATTTATACTTTTGGGTTTTTATACATACATAAAATCTATGAGGCAGGCCCAGGAAGCGGTGGCGCGAGGACCCCGACGCGTATCGAAAAGAATGGCCATTATTGACAGGGCATAGAGAACGTTGGAGAAGAGTGGGGGAGGCCTTTGACCAGCAGTGGGAGACAGGTAAGAAAAACAAATCTATGATGTTACTATTCATTACATTTTGCATTTGAAGTCGCTTCTTACGACACGACTTATTTTATGTCGCTATTCTATGCGTACGTACGTACCACACGTACGTCTAATTTTATTTGCGTATTTCATAAGTACTAAATATTACAATGGTAATGGTTAACTTTATTTTGTCAAACATTAAGTTAAATATAGTTGAATTGTTCTTTCTTCATAATAAATATTGTTCCAATATGGAAAGTCTCAGTTTTAACATATTGTAAGCTCGAAATTTGCCAAACCTCAAAGCGCTGTTTACAGTTTAGTAGAGCACGCGACATTCTGTATACTTTACCCGTCCCAGCCTAGCAGCCGGTACCTGCGCACCAATCACACTATCAATATTCATATCGTATATTTGAGTATCAAACCTAGTTAGTCACGCCCGATTTTTCTTTCTATAACAATAACTATTCTAGATATAGTTAGTCACATTTGAGCAAGTCTAAGGCCCGTATTACCGAACGTAAATCTGTCATGAATCTAATTTTAAAAACTGATTTTTGTACTGGAACTTTAGTTTTAAAACTAGATTCACGACAGATTTTCGTTCTGTAATATGGGCCTTAGAGTTCACTTGAACCTGGAGAAACCGGTACAAATAAATCATCAGTCACCAGCCCCCACGTGTGCAAAGACAGAACTAGTAAACTCTCGAACATCGCATCTTTGTGGATTCAAAGATGTATGTATACCTGTTGTTTATTAATGTTATGTGTTGATTTGCACAAGTTGCTCGTGTGTGGCCTCAACTACTTCTCGAGTTGCTTTTACGACATCCCCAGAATAGTAGTGGTATGACCTCAGTATTGGTTTATGGCACCGTGTAATCGTGGGCACTCACCGCGTCTCGGTGAGCCACTGGTGGAAGGTGTTGGCGTGCTTGGCGAACTCCTTGCGCAGCTTGTCGTTCTCCTCCTGCCTGTGCGCCTCCTTCGTCAGCTCCACGTCGCGCTCGGCTGTGATACAACAGTATATTGTTGTAGAAAATTATTATTTTATTCATTTATTTATTCTATCCTTATACATCTATTATTACAGTTCAAAATCCCAATGCGATAGTGCGGACCCTTAAATAAACATAACAATACTTACAAAACTATTTGTAAGGTAAATTAAAGAAATATCGTGTCTTATCTGAAGGGCAAGTCAAGAGTCTCCGTAACCGGCGAGCGTGTATGCTCTGTACTCTCTGCCTACCCCGCGAGGGAGCTGGCGTGATGATATTGATAAATAGATTAAAGAAATAAAAATGTTTAACAATAATAAATCTAAAAAAATATTTCAGGTACAATAACAAATAATATACATTAAAACCTTTGCGAACTCACTCAACGGACACGTAAATATGTCGACAGTAATATGAGCCGCATTTATATTGCGAATCGCCCTTGTCAAAGGCGATTTAGCTGCTAAATTAGTTCTAGCTGCCGGCAGCGCTAGCAGCATTATTATAAAATACATCTTTTTTGGGCAGAAATTTATATCGCGAGTTACATTGACTTTGTTGACATACGACTGTTTCCCCCTAATTTTCTTAGTTAAACTGCATATTTGTTAAATGGCGTAAAAAATATTCCAGATTCTTCAAATCCGATGAACGATGAACACAATTACATAAATTATATAGCAACGTAATCTAAATAAAATATGACACGGCTAATTCTAGAGCGGAAGGTGGTGTTGATCTTTCTCCTGCTAACAAAAGAGTGCCAAAGATGAAATGTCATATAACTTGATGAATATCAGTTTCCAAAATTCAGGACACGTGTCCTTGTACGCATAGGTAACATATAGTTAGTTAAACGCAGTACCGATGATCTTGCGCAGGTTGCGCCAGGTCTCCTCGAGCGCCTCCATGGTGAACCAGGTGTAGGGGTTGGCGCCCACGTTGAACGACTTGATCTGCTCGTCCAGCGCCGCCAGCGCCTCGAAGTCGCTCTGCGCGCTCGACAGCGACGCCTGCACACGATAACTCTTTCATTTCTGGGCTAAATGTTATACAATTAGTATTGAACAACCTGCGTGTTGGCGGAGTTTATATTCTGAGCAGGAGAATAGCTGTAAGGACCCTAAAGGTCTCGATGTTCTCCAAATATTTTTTTGGGCCTGTAACAAACTGTACCAGTGTAACATTTGTCGAGTCACCCATCAAATTTACGCCAAGTTGCAAGCGCTGTTTCTTCTCTTTCCGTGATTGATAGCTCCTTATTCTGATCACGCTACTTCTCGTTGTAAAATGTTTTCCGTTTCCTTATAGAATGACTACGATGATTAAAGTGTAGAACGACAACTTGTCTATAGGCCCTGATGTTAGTATTCAGTCTCAAAGGAAAGATAAACGATTATTACCTGGAATTGTGCGTGTGCATCTCTGAGCGCGCGGATCTCTTCGATGGAGTTGCAGCGTACCGGGTCCGTGAGATCTTCTTCGGCGTTCTCGAACCACGAGTTGAAAGCGGACGCCTGCGAATTAAACAACACATTATATTCGAAGACGAACTATGAGAGTGGAGGAAGTCAGAGAGGTAAGGAAAGAACCTGTTGGAACTCTGTACTCTCTGCCTACCCCGCAAGGGATCCGGCGTGATGATATAGGTAGATAGATTATATTCTATATAATATCACAAATAGATTTTATTTATTATTAATTTCAGCCTGTTGCTCATCCACAATATTAGTAGTAGTGGTATTCTACACGAAAACATTTTTGTCTAATACGGATTTAATCAAAGAAATTAAATACCAACTTTGATCCAATCTTGGACGTTGGACGAATGATATACTAGCCAATGAATAATACTGCATTTATGAGGCATATTTTACAGTTTTGCCACGTATTCGAGTGGAAACCAGTACACGGATAATAAAACTGCTGGGAAACGATTTCCTTACAGGTGACATATCCAAAATAGTCCGAGTGTCACTGCAAACAAGTCACTAGTGGTTACAGTCTGTCGACATAACACTGAAGTTGAAAGCGTACCTTCTTGGCGAAGGTGAGGTAGAGCTCCTCGATCTGGCGGAACTGGTCCTGCAGCTGCAGCAGGCGCTGCTTGCGCGCGGCGGAGTCGGCCAGCAGGCGCTGCCAGCGCGCGATGACGTCGCCGTGCCGCTTCACGATGGCGGCCGTCTGCTCGTGGTTGGCCGCCACCAGCTGCTCCTTCAGCGAAGTAATGTTCTGGATGCCCTCGTGCTCGAATGCGGCTAGACCTGGTTGGGAGAATCATTTGGTTAGTTTTTGATGGTAGTGTAAAGTTTCCGGTTATTTCTGAGGTGTAATTAGAATAAAGAAAGGCGCCAATTCATGAACAGTATTATAATCGAAATGATAATAACAGCAGTCGGTCGGTTAGTGTATCAGTGAGTTTAAAAAAACTTCCATTTTTTAAGTTTTTTTTTTATATAAACATATTGTCGTTATGGTCACCTTGCGATCATCATAATTGCGATCGCAACAATTTGTTATTATGTCTTTCTGGAGTAAAAAAAACGATTATGGGAAGGTTGGACGAGGATGAGGAAATACACCGCTGACATAGAGAGAAGAGTGAGTGCAGGGAACAGAGTGAATGGTGCGATGGGAAAGCTACTCGGGAGCCGGCACTTAAGCCATAAGGCGCAGCTGGCCATACATAACGGAGTTCTTGTCCCAACGCTGTTATATGGTAGCGAGAGCTGGGTATGTAAGAAGGAGAATGAAAGTAGGATAAATGCGGTAGAAATGCGAGCTCTGCGGAAGATGTGCGGAGTGAATCTGACCGACCGCATTAGCAACAGCACAGTAAGACAGCGAGTAGGTATGAAAGATAGTATCGGTGTAAAGATGAGAAAGGGCATGCTCCGTTGGTTCGGGCATATAGAAAGAATGCCAGAAAGAATGACAAAACAGATATACAATGTGAAAGTGGAAGGATGCAGGTACCGGGGAAGACCTAGACTATCTTACCACGACCAAATAAACCGAGTCTTATCTGATGGAAAAGTCAAGAGTCTCCGTAACCGGCGAGCGTGTATGAGACGAACTATGAGAGTCGAGGAAGCCAGAGAGGTATGTAAGGAAAGAACCTGTTGGAACTCTGTACTCTCTGTCTACCCCGCAAGGGATCTGGCGTGAGGTTATAGATAGATAGATAGATTTTTTAATGATCTTATAGGTCAATATTTTTGTTCATGTATTACACGTTAAAAATACACACACCAGCACGCCTATATTCCCCAGAGGGGGTGGCAGAGGTGTACTAAGTACACCCACGTTTCGCGATTACAGTTTAGGTCCCATGTAATAGGGGGCGAGCCTATTGCCATACACCGGGTACAATTCCAGACTCCGGACTCATACTGGGAATTTTTCATTAGAAAAACTACATTTGTCCCGAGGTCCCGGGTTCAAATCCTAGAACCCGGGACCTCGGGATCACAAAGCGATGCGCTTTGCCACCTGACCAACGTTAAAAATGAAACAGAAAAGAATTGATATGTCTCTTGCATTAAGGACGTACACGGACTAGCGGTCAGCCGCATTGGCGGTTTGCATTTGTTTGCCGCCGGACTAAATTTGGAGCGGGTTATAGCGTATGATCAGTAAAATAATTGACGAACGATTTAGCGCGCGCGTGTGTGTGTTCACCGGACAAGAAAGCGAGCGTGCAACCACTACGCTCAAGCCAGAAGGGCAAGGGGGCAACTAGCTCAAGGGTGCCTCAAGGAGGAACGGCCTCGGCTTGGGCAGTCGCTATGGCGGAGGACATATACTAAGTGTCTCGCCGTGGTGCTCTGCACCTGCCGGCGGGCAAGGGATTCTTTAACCTCGCCGGCGAGGTCGGTGTCAGTTATTTCTTCCGGTCTGGGTATTTGTGTATGTGAATTTTCAGGTTTGTAAACGCACCCACGACAAAGGAATGAATCGTAGTAAATTAAACATTATAAAAACATTATAATATTATAAAAAAAGAAAAAATAATAACCGCCTCCACGCAGTTGACCACTAATGTGTATAGGCTCTAACTCTGTATAACCTCGGCTAGTCTAATCTCACATAAAGAACACAAACTTAATCGTCTAATCTAGTATACGGACCGGCGTCGAAGGTGTCCTGCTTGGTGAGCAGCGTCTGCACGGTGGAGAGGTCGCGGCCGAACTCGTCGGAGCGCACGTGCGTCTCCTTGTCGGCGATCCACGACTCCACCACGTCCGCCTTCCACAGCAGCTGCAGGTACAGCGAGTTGTCCACCAGCGCCGCCTTGCGCCGCGCCGCCAGCCCCGTCAGCTTCTCCAGCTTAGCCTTAACAATTACACATAACATCGGTTCATACAGTTATCATGAAATTAGCAATAGACAAACACAACACAGAAAGACAATATTTAGAGTTTCACAGCTGCGTGCCCAGGGGGTCGGTAATTTTTAAGCACCTTAGTATGTAAGAATATTAAAAAAATCCTCGCTTAAAATACCATACTTTGAAACCTAATAGTTCAGGCTGTGTGTTATCTAGTTATGGGCGATTATGAGATATACTAATTGAATCATTCGATTATGAAACTATCTCGAGATATCTCGATTATAACCATTAGTAATGAATTAGTAGTCAAAAGCTAAGTTCGATTACGCGCCACGCGCGGCGGCATGGCCGATGGGAATGATGCGATGGCACTTGGCGCGGACTCACTGTATGTACCTGCTCTGACAGCGGCGTACGCTCCTGAGTAATAGAGTTGTAAAAGTATTTCTTACATATTTAATTAAATATTTGAAAAATATTACTATTCATAAACTTGCACTTAAAAGGTATCCTATAAGATATTTAATCATAGTTTTGGTTCAATATAAATAATAGACAAAGTAAACCACAACAACTAAAAAACGACTGTGCTACGCAACGGATAACAAACGATTGACTCAATGAATGATTTATTTTGACGGGATTATGACTTAACAAAAATTAGTAATACTAATTCCGAGTCTCTGTAACCGGCGAGCGTGTATGAGACGAACTATGAGAGTCGAGGAAGCCAGAGAGGTATGTAAGGAAAGAACCTGTTGGAACTCTGTACTCTCTGCCTACCCCGCAAGGGATCTGGCGTGAGGTTATAGATAGATAGATAGATAGTAATACTAATTAGTAACGTCATTCAATTATGAAAATTGGTAATTAGTAAATATCTCGAATATGTAAATCATTCATAATCGCCCACCTCTAGTGTTATCTATTAAAGATTATTAAAGTTTCATCAAGTAAACGAGGGACAGACACATTCACGTCTTAATTTGATCAGAACAAGTTTAAACACGTTGTAATTATTCCTTGTAATTCTGGTCTGATGATAGCATTTCTGCAATTCATTTATCACGGCAAGATCGTACTTGCGATACTGCATATAGATTTTTGGACGTATAGTACATATGATGCTACTATAATCGTGTTCACAAATGTATGGATAACTTGACAAATGTTAAACCAAAAAAGTTATTAGCTTAAGGCGACTAGTGTAGAGGTAACGACCAAATCAATCAACATATGCAAAAGTATTAGCACTTCTGTTCACTACATTAAATAATGTAGTGTATGGATTTATTTTGGATATACAATATCGAACGTACTTAAGATTTTTTAGGTAATACAAAATACAAATTGTAAATAAAACGCTATCGATAGCTTTTTTACATCTATCTTAACATTAAAAACTAATTCAAAATAAGTTTTAGTAGTACAAGATTTTTTAATTTTATTTCTATTATCGACAAAAAAGTAAACTGTGGTACATGACTATTTAAAAAGTGTGAAATATTGACAGCACTGTGAACGGCAGTTTGTTCGTGGAAATGTGAAGATGAGTATAGGCCGGGGGCCGCGTGCAGTGGGCAGTGTACCTGCAGCGCGCGGATCCTGTGCGCGAGCGCGTCGGCGTGCAGGTTGCCGGCGGCCAGCAGGCGCTCGCCCTCGGCCGCCAGGTCGCGCACGCGCTCGGCGCGCGCCGCCAGCTCGGCCTCCAGCGCCTCGTGCTTCTTCAGCAGCCCCTGCACCGCCGCCATGCTGTCGCCGCACTCGCCCACCACCACCAGCTGCTGCTTCTCGCTACGCAACACGACGATCATTTAGGAGTCGATTGAGGTGGCTATTCTCACATAGAAAAGGGATTCTAAGGGATAAGAAAATATTTTCCCTGGCTATGGGTATAGAACATACAACTTTATATGCAAAGAAGAGCCATTTTGCTGCCAACGTCTAAAATTCAAACAATATCACTATCGTCCCGATCGTACGGGTACTGACGTCACGCTCCCGCCGTGATTCGTTTGTAATGGCGTCGAGCGTGGCAATGGCGAGTCGTGACGTTGGCCATCGCACCAAGCGTGGCGGTGCTGTGTGACGTCTTCCATACATTTCAGTATGTTATGAATCCCGATGTCGCGCCATTGTCACGCTCCCGTCGCGCTGCATCGGCTATGTGGCGTAAGCTTTAGGGCAAAGCACTCCTCTTCTTTTTCAGAAGCAAAGACAGTCATACTTGTATTCTGCACCTGTTTCCTAACTTATATTATTGTTGCACCTAAGCAAAGAACTAATATTCACCTTTCTATACACACCATACACAAAAACACAAACTTCAAGTAATATAACCACCCTACCTGATCCATGCTTCCTCTTCATCCACCTTGGCGAGGAACTGCTGGTAGGCCAGCGATTGCTGCAGCTTGGCTCCTCGCTCGGCGGCCAGCGCCTGCAGCTCGGCCCAGGCGAGAGCCAGCGCTTTAAGCCGCTGTTCGATCTCGGGCACGCCCAGGTTGGATACGTCCATAAGCTTCTCGCCCGCCTCCTGCACCGCCTGGATAGCGGGTTCGTGGCTCGCCAGCTCGGCTTCGAGACGCTTGTGTTTCTTGAGTAGGTTCTGAACGCCGGTGAGGTCGCGTCCATAGTCGTCAGATGCGACGAGAAGTTTCTTCTCCCTGTGAGGATAAAATATTAACAGTTATGGTTTAAAAGAGATATGGATATTATTTACGGTGAATACGAATGTGCGGACAGCATGTACAATGCTTCTTTATTTTAATTTTCTAAGTTTTAAAACTTTTTTAAATGGCAAAATTGTATATTTTAACGAGAATGTTTCTAAAAAACAAGAAATAAATCTACAGTTTTAGACAACAATGTCTGGGGAATGCCAGACATTGTTACTTAATGATGCGAAATGAATCGTTTGCGTCCGTTTGCCGAGCGCAGCTGTAATTAATTTTTGAGGGTATTGTCTACTGACAATTAGGTTTTTCTGAAGTTTTGATATTGCTTAGTTTTTGGAGTGAAGTTTAAGCAAATCCAATGAATTTAGCATGTATCAGTACTTGATCCAGGACTCCTCGTCGGCGATGTCGCGGAAGAACTGGTGCAGCGTGTTGGCCTCGTCGAGGCGCGCGCGGCGGTGCGCGGCGAGGCTGCGCACGCGCTCGAAGCGCTCGTTGATGGCGGCGCGCCGCGACCCGATGCCGGCGCTGTCGAACTGCCCGCTCGACACCAGCGCGTCCGCCTGCGCGTTCATGTCTGCACACATAATAAACATTTCATTTATTGTTAGAATAAGGGTTCTAAATTTAAATACGTCCTGCATTGTATATAGATTTAATTAGGATTATAGAAATTTAGCCGACGGACTGTAACACAGCGCGTCCGCGTTGCTGCCCACGTCGAAAATTCAAACAACGTCCCGCTCGCACGCGTGTTGGTGTCTCACTCCCGCCGTGTTCAGTTTGTGATAGTTTCGGGCGCAGCGACGGCGGGTGGAGACTTTTGTCATCGCGCCGAGCGAGGCAGAGCTGTGTCATCTCCCGTACATTTCAGTACATTACAATTCTCCAGGTCAGGCCGGCGTCGCGCTTTGTCAGCAACGTGGCGAAACCTTAACTTGACCGTAAGGGCTTGAAATGCGCCACGCACAGTTATATAGATCAAAAAGTTCATCTCGTACCTTTACGCGTACTATTATAGCCACTCTGAATGCAACCAACCTAAAGCCTCAAACCCCATACCTATGCGCAGAACGTTTATTTCCTTGTTCACCCCAAGTAGAAAATATATAATATATAAATAACCAAATAACGTAAATATAGTTTGTTAAAAAATCGCTTTTACCCTTAATTCTGTCCTCGTGAGCTTGGATGTCAGCTTCCACTAACTGATGTTTCTTCATGAGATTCTGGACAGAGGCCAGATCCTTGCCAGAGTCCTCTGATGTCAGCAGACTTTCGACCTATATTCAAATTGCCCACTTTATTGCAAAAATAATTTGAACCAGTTAAAAAAATATGTCAATCGCGATATCCATCTATATTAATTCTATCTACTAAAAAATAAAGTAATAAGTACAACAAATCTAAAAGAACAGATTTTCCCAGGAGTAAATATGAACATATTGATGATATGAATTCTACAAAACAATGCAATATGCTCTAAATCTGTCTTGTTTCATGACCATTTTCAAGATACTGGTGGTAAATTGAAGAAGTTTGATTTAGTTGTTACCTCTCCGAGCCAGAAGTCGAGGTCCTTGACGGCTGCGATGTAGGTGCGCTGCTTGTTGGCTTCCTTCAGCTTGAGAGACTTCTCCGTCGTCTTCTGGGTGAGGAACTCCCACTGGTCGGCGATGGACGCTAGCCTAGCCTGTAATATAAATTATGGTTATTTTATGTTTAGTAATTGATCATATTAAACAAAATTAGTGAACGAAAATCCAGAGTAATATCCCATCTAAAACCATTTGGTTTAGTGCCAAACTTCTGGATATCATTTTTATTTTCATGGTGTGTTCACCTACGGTGTGTGGTTCTTAATTAAAAAAAATATTGGCTCACATTAGTTGCGTTTATTTTAATTTTAGTTACGTGCAAAAACGCTCAGACTAATACAACTGTTTGTGGCTTAGATCAATACTAGTGTTTGTGGCCTACACAAAGATATGTCCCGTGCGGGATCGAGCCCGAGACTGTTCGATCGAGTGAGCGCAGCTGTCTATGCCCTCACTGCTTAGATGCTTATGCTGCACGTGATGCCAACCAAGATTCGACTGTATGTCGGAAAGGGAAGCACTTAACTTCAATATCTTAGTTTCTCTCTAACCTATGAGAGAATCTATATTTGCAAGATAGATCTTCTAGTCTAGTCTAGTTAAAATATTAGTTATCGAGTGTGTCTGTGTACCTGCACGGCGTCCTCGCTGCCGCTGCACTGTCCGCGCTGCACCAGGTTGCCGCCCATGGCCAGCACGGACTGGATGCGCTCGGCGTTGGCCGCCAGCTCTGCCTCGAACGCTTGGTGCTTCTGGTGTTTCGACTGGATGTTGGCTGGGTCCTGTGTCATGAATCATCATGATTGTATGCATCGATAAATATAATGGAAGGAACGAAGTAGTGCTTTTAGGCAACGTGGTCCGTGGTAACCATTTATGACGTGTATACCTTGTAGCTCTCCTCGGTGGCGAGCTGCAGTTTCTCGGCGATCCAGTTCTCCATCTCGTCGGCGTCGCGAGAGAACTGCTGCAGGGTTTGTTCGTCACCCAACCTGATGGTCACAAGCAATTATCTACACTGGTTGCCGACGCCAAATAAATGTAAAAAAATATAGATCCTTCGGGTACTTTTATGTATGGCTACCTTTCCAGGGTAAATATAGGTTGAGGCCGGAAATAGCTGTTATCGAAAATGACAACATAACTTGCGACGAAATAACATAACGATAACTGCTTGGTCTGGTAAATAAAGCATAGGCCGCTCCACTTACTGCATTTAACACACAGCCGCGGTTTCGGGCACTGCAAGGGACGAATCATTGTGTACCTACAAATGCTTTTTTCGTTCTGGGTGTTTGTGTATGTAATATTAATCTTTGTAAACGCAACCACGATAAGGAATAATTACTAGAGTGAGGCTATGTATATTATTATATAAAAAAATTGAACAGGTGTCTCGATATAGACGGCATTTCTTTTGTTTTAAAGCCCGACACTAGTTTTGATTCCTGTGTCGTGGGTGCGTTTACAAACATGAAAATTCACTTACACAAATACCCAGACCAGCGGCGGATTCGAGGGGCTATATCAACTGACACCAGAGGCTAAACAATGGCTCCTCCACTTTAACATTAAGTTTCGATCGTGGTTCGCATTACTAAAAATACACCGCCATACGATTATGATGATGAGAGTGATAAGTGTGTGTGGCTACCGTGAGCGCTTCTCGATGAGCGCCTCCTTGAGGTGTCTCCAGCGGTCGAGCACCTGCCGGCGCTTGCCGTCGATGGGGTCGGCCGCGTAGTGGTCCGACGCGATCAGCTGGTCCGCCAGCGTCTGCAGCTGGGCTATCTTCTCCTCCTGTACCACGGAAATAACTTATGAAGACTAATCCACGCGTCCGGTAAAGAGTTCTTATCCCGAAGATATTAAACAATAGACGCATCAGTAAGAATTAAACTTTCGAAGAAATTATAATCTTGTTGATTGCAAGAAATGAAGCCATTTTATAGTTCGCCACTTGATTGTCTAAATAAATAACTTGCATTCAAATAAATGATGAACATCTAAATACATATATAATAAATAAAGGGTATTGTAATCTCCTTCTCGAGCTGGATTCAATAACTCTTCTATAATATTCTCTGATATTACAATAAGAACGACTACAACCTTTAAAGATTTTTCTAGTCCCGTTACCATTGGCGTAGTTAGGGGTTTTATCTATCGCAGCCGTCCAGCTGAACTAACCACAACCATTTTTGACACTATATTCTAAGTAGTAGAGACTCTTAGGCGGACGTCACAGTGCGGCGGTGGCCGGCATTCGGGTACAATTGGGTGCATTCGGGTCCTTTCGTATAGTCGCACTTTTCTGCTTTAGCGCATGTGTGTATGACGCGCGGTATGTCTATAATCGCATACCTACTTAGAAACTGTGACAGCGACGTCAGGCTATTTTGATAATTGCCCACCTTTGCCCCCCCCCCCCTAACCCTCTTAGCTGCGCCTATGCTCGTTACTAGCAAAAAATTATACCTATACTAGTAACAAAAGAGGCATATTTTTTTCGAATTTACCTTTGATGTTATCTACTAAAAAGCTTACAGTTGTTACTAAAAGTGTGACTCACGTGTGCGTTAATAGCCTTATCGAAGTCCTCGTGCTTCTTGATGAGCTGCTCGACGTTGTCGGGCTGCGCGTCGGCGGCGTCGGCCACGTCGCGCGCGGTGGCGGGCGCCAGGAAGGCCTCGCGCGCGCCCATCCAGCCCTCCGCCTGCTCGCAGTCGCGGTAGAACAGCTGCAGCTCGAGGTTCTGGTCCAGCTTCATGCGCCGGCCCACCCACGCCCTTCACAAATATACACATGTTAATATAACCACTAAAAAGTCTATGCTTGCAGTGGCTATTTGGCTCACTTCCTCCCCTCTAATATGGTCGAGGGAGGTGATGGCTGCTCAAGTTTTCGTACTCGTGAACGGGTGCTACTTGTTGAAACTGGCCCACCCAGAATCCTCTACCTTTTCATTATAACATTTATTAAAAAAAAAATTATTAACCTCATATCTCAGTCGTAAGGCATTACACTGGAGCTGGATCGCATTAACGATTTTGTATAATATAAAAATGTATGTATCTATACAAAAAATGGCGAAATAAAAATGAATGGAGAATTAAACAAAAACGACAAGCCCACTGAGTTTCTCGCCGGATCTGGAGGCCGCGTTCCGATCCGGTGGTAGATTAGTAAGTTAAAAAAAAAATGTAACTATGACAATTTGTAAACACCTCCGCAGTGTTTATGCAAAATAAACGGTTTAAGTTTGAATAAAGGAAATGTGTTATGTCAAGGAATAAAACTATGAGATAATACAGAGAAATATTTTCGCCTACATTCTCCAAGCGATGCGGGGGTAGCACTGTACTGTGTATGTTCACATTTCAGCGGCATTGTTAATTGAAAACGTAATAGAGGGCGAACGTATTGCTAATTATCCCGGGCACTATTTCCGGCTTCAGACTGCTAATAAGGATTTTTACGACAGAAAAACTATAACAACACTTTATCCGACCTAGGATTTGAATCTATAACATCGTAAGCGTAAGTCACACTAGAGAAACAAAAACGTATGTTGCGAAAATGATAAAAAACAGAGACCTATACCATACCCCAATTAGTTTATTGCCATACCAATTCAATACGAAAATCAAATTTTCAATTTTAAGGAGTTTTCTACCACTTTTTTAAGCGCTTTGGTACCTAAATCAACTGAAGCCTGTACTTTTTCAAGCGTTATGAAGTGTTTGTATTAGAAATGAATTTAGAATAGCCACATTACTTTGAATAATAATTTTTTTTTTTTAAACAGCAAACCGAATGCGTAAAGCTATTTTTGATAATTATAAAAAAAATGTAACATACTACAAAAGTAGTTGGAATTGGTTCAGTTGCCTATTTAGAACTACTTTCAGGTCTTGTGTTATTTATGTTACATCTTGTATAATACCTCAGCCAAAGAGTTAACCTCAGCTTTAGATCAAAAATTACCGGAAATAAATATAATTTAAGAAAAAATTAACTATCACTTGCTGTAATGGTGAACGAAATCATCGTGAGGAAACCTGCATACCTAGAAGCTTCACGAAGGTGTGTGAAGTTCGCCAACCCGCACTGGGCCAGCGTGGTGGACTAAAACCCTCTCAGTTTGTGAGGAGGCCCGTGCCCAATAGTGGGACAGTTTCTTAACAGGGCTAATATTATTTATTTATTATAAACATAATGAACAAAGCTTACAAATGGCCTCACAATTGAGTCACGCGTTACGCGAAACTTGTACAATACGGGTACATGCAACAACTCAAGAACAAACTGCGAGGTAATTTGCTAGTTCACAAATCCAGATAAGTCACGAAACTACAATTTGGACAAGCGTAAACCAGATTTGTAATTGTATTTACGCAGAAAATAGGCCAGAGTTTTGTCACTCATAGTACAGACTCGTTTTATTAAGGTAACGTTTGCGCGGCATAGTTGTCATGTAGTGTCTAGAGTCTGCTCAAGCAGCAGACAAGTTGCAAGTCCCAATGCTGATTAATAACATACTACATCTTTTTGACTCTCATATAACCTATTTGCCGTCACCTCCATTTCAATCTCTATGGTAACTGAATAATAATAATGGATATATTACAATGGATTGAGCACTCTGCGAAAAAAACGTGATGACAAGGATATGGACTGTATAATAAACTTAATTTACGCGTAACAAGACAATTACGGAGACAGAATTAAACGTGTGTGCTTCGAACGGCGGACAGTGACGCAGTCCGTGCCGTGGCTGTCACCGCTCCCCGCCATCCCCGTCCTGCGTCCCGCGGCCTCTCCGCCGCATAGTGATGCACCAACAGCCACTGTCGCCTTTATATAAGACTTGTTGCACATTGCAAACACAACTAAAATGTCTAAAAATTGTGATGGTTATGTTAACAAAGTTTTAAACTTTGATTGGAATACACTATAGATATGTTGTAATTGGTATCCCTATAAAGTGTATATGACTCACTTCTCGAGGTCCTGGCGTGCGTCGCTCATGTTGTTGAGCTTCTCCTGGATGTCCACGCTGGCGTAGTGTCCGCCCTGCAGCAGCTGCTGGCCGAACAGCTCCAGCGCTTGGAACGTGCCCGCGCGAGCGTCCATCTCCGTGCGGTGCTCCTGTATTATACAATACCACCATTAGTGATAGTCACAGAGGTTTTGTTGACTTCGTTTAGTCAAATTAATCCTCTCGGCGCATAATGTCACGTTCACAAAACGTCACAATATTTTTTTAGACTCGCATAATGTCGCAATAGCAAAATGTCACTATCTCACAATGTCACATTCACATAACGACGCGTTCGCAAAATGTCACGCTCGTAGATTTCTCAAAATGACTACTTTCTCTAAATATCCCAGTGAAGCTCTCAGTTTTATAGATCCTACAGGTGAATCTATGTATGTTAGTTACGTTTTGTCTCTTCTATCCGCCCAAATTTTCTTTTTCACATATATTTTGAGAATCTCACGAAAGTGCCATTTTACGATCGTGTCGTTATGCGAATGTGACATTTTGCGAACGTGTAATTGTGCGAGTGACGTTTTGCGAACGTGATATAATCCGAAAGTGTTGTTTTGCGACATGGTGACATTTTGCGAACGTGACATTATACGCCGAGAGGAAATTAATGTCAAAGTTGTTCATGTTGGAAAGTTTTGAACAAAATCGGCTAAAACACATCAATGATTCGATTAACGGAAAATAAATGCCACTTATAAAAATACATAATAGAGCCCTTTTTATCGTGTTTTTACTATCAACCATTCTACTATCTGACGTTTACTACCAACACCTTTTATATTATTTACAAACTAACACGGCAGGTACACCATTTACGTTAGTATAAAGGAAAATATTAAAAAAACAGAATAATTAAATGTATGGAAGTTTAATATGCAAGCTCATTCATTCCAGTCCCTCACAATACCTCAGACACTCTGAAAAAATATCAATCCATACATCAGCAAACAGATCACAACCAGGATTGCCTTATATAATCTTAGAAAATTTTCAACACTTGCCCTGTATTATATAATTAAGATTGAGCAAGTTTTCTTATTTAGACTTTACAATGAGTATAATCAATCAATAACAAAAGTCATTTAATATTTTCAGTTCTTTAAATCTTTCATGAAAATTTATCAGATAAAGAGTTTTCCTATTACCGATTTGACAAATTGAAACTGTCTACAATCGTGTCATGTAGTTGACTAGTTAAAAATACACTCCTTATTAAAATTCGATTGGCATTGTGTCGAACGTCGAAAGCATATTAACACACAAAATAACATTGTGAACAAAACAGAAGAGATAGATCGTTATAAAATAAAACTAGAGATTGAGGGAGAGATATATAAAACCACAACACACTGAAACACTTGGACAAACTGAAGGCGCTTGGAAAAACACAAAACATAATGGGTATTTAGTACAATCATTTTCAATTAACTACAGTACTTAGTACAAAAATATTTATCTTTAAATAATAAGCAGGGAAAACACGGCAAACACTCATTTAATTTGGAAAATTGTAGTCTTCCTTTAGTGCGCAGCAGTACTGTATATCACTATCACGATGAAATCCGCTAATCGTAGCCGCCGCCGACTACGAACCTAACTCCCGGTAAGCGGCGTGTTCTCACCGACCCTCCCGATGCCCTTACATCCCTTCTTTTGGATACAGATACCGCACACAGGATCAGACACCGACCTCGTTGGCGAGGTCGAAGAATCCCTTGCCCGCCGGCCGGTGCGGAGCACCACGGCGAGACACCTAGTATATGCCCTCCCCCATAGCGACTGCCCATGACGAGGCCGTTCCTCCTTAAGGCGCCCTTGAACTAGTTGCTCCCTTACGTTAGGACTGCTGAATGACTTAGCAGCATTCATAGTGTTTTAATTGCATTTGACTCGCTTAAACTGCGCTTGAAAGTCGTTATGTAAAAAAGGGTTTACATTTTAACTACTCTTGTATAGGAACATGACTTTACTCGGCCGTAAAAGCTCCGTTGGTTCGGGCATATAGAAAGAATGCCAGAGGAAAGAATGACAAAACAGATATACAATGTGAAAGTGGAAGGATGCAGGTACCGGGGAAGACCTAGACTATCTTACCACGACCAAATAAACCGAGTCTTATCTGATGGAAAAGTCAAGAGTCTCCGTAACCGGCGAGCGTGTATGAGACGAACTATGAGAGTCGAGGAAGCCAGAGAGGTATGTAAGGAAAGAACCTGTTGGAACTCTGTACTCTCTGCCTACCCCGCAAGGGATCTGGCGTGAGGTTATAGATAGATAGATAGATAGATAGTAAAAGTCTTTTTTCGCTCTATTTTTCCGTCTAAGCTTTTTCATGTCGAGGGTTATGAACGATTATTTATAAATTTACCTAAATATCTTCCTAAAACGTTTTTGAAAATGATTGTACTATTACGGAACATTTAAAATCGGAAATAAAAGGTCAAATAATTAAAACTGTTAATAGCCGTGAATGTAACTGTTATAATTATCCTGTTGTTAGTTGGAGCCCTACCCTCGCTACCTACTTAGTAGTTTTAACTGCCGCAGTAATTAGGGGCTCGTCAACATCGAGTGAAATATCATGTCAACATCATATTATTGCATACTTGGGTGTATATTATTCTCGCAATTCATGAAGATGCGTGATTTTTACTTGCATTTAATAGATTTACCAATTTAAGTAGGATAATATTTTATTTTAAATTATATAAACTAGAAATATGTCAGAAATTGTGTTTGTAAGAGATTTGGCATGACACTTCAGAAAAACATTGCTTCTCTACACGTATGTGAGGTCTCATAAGACTTTTACCTTGGCTTAAAGACTGTCACATTAAGTGGTTACCGGAGCTAATGGCTTAATACGCCTTCTTAAATACGAGGATGCTTGTATAAGAAAATGTTACAAACTAGTTTCTGCCCGCGACTTCGGCCGCGTTGACTTTAGACAGGAACAACATCCGGGTAACAAACTATCTGTGTGCCAATTTTTATCTGAATCCGTTCAGCCGTTTTTGCGTAATAGAGTAACAAACATCCAAACTTTCATTTATAATATTAGTAGAATTGACCAAGATAACATATAAAATCAGATGGCTAAGAATATGCAGGCAACACTAAAAGTTACCACAAAATAATGATCCAAGCAGTAATAATGATAAAAGCAGTGATAGCCTAGTGGTTAGACCGTTGGACTGCAAATTCAAAGGTCTCGGGTTCAAACCCAGGCACGCAAACCCTCTCAGATTGTGAGGCCCGTGGCCAACAGTTTCTTAACAGGGCTAATATTATTATTATAATGATCCAAGAAATGTTCGTGTTACTGTAAATGCTATACAGAATTATGAATCGGTATTACAACCGGTATTGTTGACATGTAAAAATCACGTGTCTCATTGAATTGCGAGAAGTAAAAGGTAGTAGTTAGGCGGGGGCACACATGCGTGCAATGCGTCTGACCTGCGGCATTATGCCGTACCGCGCGTCTATCTCCAAGCGCTGGCTCTAGAAATATACTCACACTGCATTATCTGCTCTTGAACCAATCGTTTTCTTTAAATTTAACAGTATTCTTTGGAGGATTTTTGGAAATCTTTCTTATAATTTAGATGCTAAATAACAACTTCTTTTTAAATGGGACTAAGATTGCCACACATTCCCACCATTGTCCCTCTTGTAAGCCAGGATCTAATATTGTATATCGATAATTCCTTTTAACAACTTGTGTACATCGATAAAATAGGTTTAATTAACCAATATTGGGACTAATTATGTACTCAAATGTAAAAAGGTCTTGTCTGTAAAAACAAAATTGTCTATTAAAAGGTAGTCATTCTGTCTTCGGTTTTGTAAGGGAGAGAGGTACGATTAAATTTTTCTTCGGTTTATTGCAGGTGCCAAACCACTAAAGCGCTTCCCGGGATACTCTAAAGATCAAACCTCGGTGCCATCTATTGAGGCCATTATGGATCCCGGCTAACAGGACTGTCAGTGGTAGGAATGTGTCAGGCTGAGACCCATCAAAAAAGCCAATCTTTTAAGTCTAATTTAGATTTAAGTTCAACAATCTTTCCTTCTTTCTCTTTCTCATGGACCATGAAATATTTACATCATCAATGAAATGAAATTATTAGTCACTTCTTTGAGGTTCAGATGTTTCTGATGGTCTATACAGTACTAATTTGTAACATCGTTAACGCGAAAGTAACATACCTGGTGCCGTTCAAGTAACGCTTCCGCGCCGGTGACGTCATTGGCGAGCTCATCCGAGCTCACTAGCGCCATCATCGAGTTGATCCACGCCATTAAATCGCGGTAGTCAGACAAGAATCTGTAGGGTAAATTCACTGTTATAGTATTTTTCATGAAGGAAGGGTACTGTGACAGTTGTGTCAAAGAAAATTATACTTTATTCAATTGCAATAAGAGGCATGACCTGTGTCTATACTTAGTGCTATTCTTTAATACCATTGAATTAAATATTATTTTCGTTTGGAGCTGTCACTACCCATCTTATGTGAAAAATATTATAGTGTAACACAGCTAAGGCTCTAACCAATACTCTCTGATGCAGAACTGAAGTGAAGCGATGCGACAGTTGAAAATGTAGTATAGGCATATTGAATTCTATCTCTACAACATAATGCCCAAATTTCTACAGTATGCACGAATGCATTTTTTTTTTTCAGATTGTGATCCAGGGCCAACATTCGGGTACTATCAGGGACTAATCAATTATCGAAGATCCCCAATTATACTACTGTACCTTTGTAGGTCGTAAGGGGTCGAGCGGTTTTACCTTCATTGCTGACGTCTAGCTGTCGGATTATGTCGATTAGGACGGACAGACCTTCGTGTCTACCTAATTATTACGTTGTACCGTACCTCTGGAGGTCGTAGGAGTCGAGCAGCTTCTCCTTTCTGGCGTTGGCTCTCGCCTGCAGCTGCTGCCAGGCCTCGTTGATCTCGCGCTGCTTGCTGTAGGTGGCGTCGGCGGAGTCGCCGTGCGTGGACATAAGCCGGTTGGCCGTGTCGTCCAGTTGACGGATCTTGTCGCCGAGGGCGGCTAGGTCGCGCTCTAGACCTTCGTGTTTGCCTAGGTTTATGTAAAGATGATAGTATTAAAATACAGTAATGTCTGGATAGCCATCATTGACGAGGGAGAAGAGAGCATTGCTTAGCAGTGGGACACAGTAGACGAATTACAAAAAATTACTGAATCGGACAAAACGGAATAACACTCAGGACACAAAATAAAGGATTGTGGTTGGTAACGATGTGCTGGAGCAAGTGAATGAGTTTGTATATCTTGGATGCGCTTTCAGTAAGAATGTGAAATACACCGCTGACATAGAGAGAAGAGTGAGTGCAGGGAACAAAGTGAATGGTGTGATGGGAAAGCTACTTGGGAGCCGGCATTTAAGCCAAAAGGCGCAGCTGGCCATACATAACGGAGTGCTTGTCCCAACGCTGTTATATGGCAGCGAGAGCTGGGTATGTAAGAAGAAGACTGAAAGTAGGATAAATGCGGTGGAAATACGAGCTCTGCGGAAGATGTGCGGAGTGAAGCTGACCGACCGTATTCACAACAGCGTAGTAAGAAAGCGAGTATCGCTTTTATGAAAGATAGTATCGGTGTAAAAATGAGAAAGGGTATGCTCCGTTGGTTCGGGCATATAGAAAGAATATCAGAAGAAAGAATGACAAAACAGATAAGAATGCGAAAGTGGAAGGATGAAGGTACCGGAGAAGACCTAGACTATCTTACCATGACCAAATAGACAGTCTTATCTGAAGGACAAGACAAGAGTTTTCGTAACCGGCGAGCGTGTATGAGACGAACTATGAGAGTAGAGGAAGCCAGAGAGGTATGTAAGGAAAGAACCTTTTGGAACTCTGTACTCTCTGCCTACCCCGGAAGGGATCTGGCGTGATAATATAGATAGATAGACTTTTATATTACCTAAGGATGGGTGGCAAAGGTGCACTATATACATCTACATATCGTTACAATGTTCCTCATGTAAAAGGGGACAAGCCATGATATTGAACATAATTCCAGACAGCTATCAAGAGTTTTGCGACAGAAAAGCCTCAATAAATAAATACTAAAGCCTAAATACTAAACCAATGGGCCAGGCAAATCAATTCTTAACACAAATATACAGGATGTATTTTTGAGACGGGGCAGTAAAGGCCTAACCTTAACCGTTTTAGATAGAGGAAAACGGGTTATCGCGAAATTTTTGGAGGAGGTCCATGTCCTACACGAGCAGGTTACACGTTACAGACTGAGTGGACTAGTTTTAGGGGGGTTACAAGAGTTTTTTGGCGGGAAATCGAAGAGTGATGGCATCAATTTGTTTTAATTTCCAAAGCTTGTGTTATTTCGAATTATAATGTGTAATGTTGGTGGAATATTAACCATTATGTATACAAGAATATGTACACGAGTGAAGGTAATTGTAACAACGATTTCCCACAAAACGGCCGTCGCAATTGGTATGTAAAGTATCCATCGCTTTACTATCCAGGGTGGGGCACTTTATCAATATCATATTTATCAGTGTCATCAAGTTCATCGGGGAGTTGAATTAATTTTGAAATGAATATTCGTAATGCCATAAACATAAGAAAGGGCGGTACAGTAGGTGTACTAACGTTGCAGGGTCTGCACGGAGCGCAGGTCCTTGCCCAGGTCGTCGGTGGCGAGCGCGGCCTCCTTCTCTGCGATCCAGTCCTTGGTCTCGTCCACGTCACGGTGGAAGCGCTGCACCTCGTGCGCGGAGCCCAGCTGCGCCGCGCGCTCCGCCGTCAGTTGTTGCAGGGACGTCCACTTCGAGTTCAGTTCCTGGGAGAAAATCATTACTATAAGTTTCCTGGAATGTAGTATGTGGCAAACTGTAGCCTCTGCATACCCTTGTGGGATAAAGGCGCGAGTGTATGTAAGTTTTTGAAATAAACATAATGGTAGTGTTTTACTACGGATTACTCATTTTTTTTTAAATGGTTGGAGGTCCGTTCTGGAATTTCTGTTGCTGATAATATAGTTCAGAAGTTCTCTCTACCTACCCCGCAAGGGATCTGGCGTGAGAATGGTTTAGCGCAGTGGTTAAGAGCTTAAGCCGCTCCGCCCACTGTGTCTTATAGTCGCGCGTTCTATTCCCGCACGCAACAACTCTCTGTGTGACCCACAATTATTTGTTCCGGTCTGGGTATTTGTGTATATGAATTTTCATGTTTATAAAAACACACGCGGGGCTACGTTTTCTAAACGAAAAAAAATAATCATTAAGTATTTTAGATACACGACGCAGATAGGCTCAGGAGGAGAAATATTGCAGTCGAAGAACCGACATTATATGTTTAGATTTCTAATAAGTAACTCATTCTAGTTCTACATTTCAGTCAAAACTAGCCTACTAGTTCCCTGGATTGACCAGCCACTGGGCCGACAAATATTCGTGTCACCAACAAATGTTGAGTTTCTGTCTACATGTTTGCGTATGTGAATTCATGTATGTAAACGAACCCACGACGACGAATATTCCTTAATGAGAAAAAATATATCCCTTTTTTAGAAGAGATAAAATGAATTCCATTAAATATCTAACCTGCATCTGCGTCTTGATCTTGAGCGCGGCCTCGGTCTGTCCGACGGTCATGAGCTGCACGGCGATCTCGTTCATCTCGGCGAGGCGCACCTCGTTGGCGCGCAGGTCATTCTGGAAGTCGTCGAACTTCTTCTGCATCACCTCCACCTGCTCCAGGTCCTCGCCCACGTCCTGCACTTGCGCGTGCATCTCCTGTGAAGGGGGAAATATAGTTAGGCGTAGTTTCCACTATGGAGTAAGGTCGGGGTCTTTTATGCAAATGAAAGTTCATATAAAAAAAAACTGAAACCAGTCACATTTTTTTGTGCGATGAAAAAAAAAACTCCGCCACGCCTATATTCCCCAAGCGGGGGTGGCAGAGGTGTACTAAGTACACTCACGTTTCCCGACGATGTTAGGTCCAATTTAATAGGGGGTGAGCCTATTGCCATATACCGAGCACAATTCCAGACTCCGGACTCGTACTGGGCAGTTTTTCGTTAGAAAAACTACACTTGTCCGACCTAGGGTTTGAACCCAGGACCTCGTGATCACAAAGCGATGCGCTTTGCCACTAGATCAACGAGACTGTCGGTTTGTGCGATGAAAACCGTCATAATCCAAACTAATAACATATTGGTATACTATGATCCAGGATAATTGAGTACACAAGACTGTCATTCATTGATAATAATATGGTTACCTTTTATGGCTAACTTTACCATAGACTGGCTTCTAATTTTAGAACGTGAAACTAAAAAGTGATCAAAAAGCATGAAGGTAGGCTCCCTTACTTTATGAAAGACACATATCAGTCAAAAATGTACCTATTAATCGATATCAGATAATTCCTTGCCTGAATGGAGTGGCGACAAAGCTAAAAACGCGAGGAGAAATAGAATTTACCTTAAGTTGAAATTAGAGTGCTTACTAAAATAATCAATTATTTAAGTAAGGGATTCGTTGTAATGATCATATTATTACACCAAATAGTGCGAGTTAGGTAAGATTTGACGATGTAGTTCTGGTCCTTATAGTATTAGGGAACCAGTATGGGCACCAACCTTGTCCTTGATCCATGTGGCGAGCTCGGCGGCCTCACGCACGAGGACGTAAGCCTTGACGGTCTCATTGAGCTTGTTCTGGCGCTCGCGAGCCAGCCCCAGCAGGTTGTCGTACTGACCCTCGATCTAGTAAACAAGAGTAAAAAAATAACATCTCACAAAATTTCAAGGAAAATATATAAGTATTTACTACATAAAGTGCAATCAAATAAACTCTAACATCCTAAAATACTTTTTTGTGCCTTGCAATAATAATTCTCAATGCCGAGCCGTATATGGCTCCGCGTGGCTCTAGGGATTATAACTTGTAAATTGTGGCATAGGCATCTTAAAAGTAACGATCTCAAAAAAATATTATATATTATTTAGACCTTCATTAAACTAGAGGCGCGTAGTACACCCAAATTTTCGCCAATAATAAATACTATATTAACTAACGAATATATCATACTTGGTTTTGTCTCGCAGCGATGGAGTTAGAGTCGGCGAGATTCTGTTGCGACGAGGACACCTCGATTTTCTTGACGTACGCGGCGGGCACGAAGCCTTGGCGGTCGTTCACTTCCACTTTCCACCAGTCCTGGCCGGGTAAAATTCAAAATCAGCAACAAAATTATGAGAAATAATTTCACCGAAAAATAAGTCTAAATTAATATTTTGTGTATTATTTTGAGTTAGTGATGATAGAAATTATATTGAGTCTAAATATTTCCTGAATGCTTTCTTTCTGGAACGAATGGGTTGCAGATCAAATCGATCGAATTTCAAGAGTTTACTTAAGTCTGAACGAATAATAGAAGGTGTGTGTAATTTGACCAGATGAGAATGTGAACATTCAACATTTTTTTTTTTTTTTTTTTTTTTTAATTAAACGTAGCCCCACACTAGGATTTATTCCTGTGTCGTGGGTGCGTTTACAAACATGAAAATTCACAAACAAATACCCAGACCGGAACAAATAATTGTGGATCACACAAAGATTTGTCCCGTGCGGGAATCGAACCCGCGACTATTCGACACAGTGGGCGGAGCAGCTCAAGCTCTTAACCACTGCGCTAAATCGTCCGTCAAATCGTCATTCAGTCGAGATACCCCAATTGATTCGCTGATCCAATAGAGGCGACGAATAGTGTGGCTGTATTTGTATCAAATGACGTACGTCATGTGTTAACCTCGGACTTGAAAGACGATGTTGACATTGAAAAGGAACGTAGGGCGTTGTCTGTTCGTGCGAATATGATAGCCCGCAGATTCGCTCGCTGTTCGAGAGGAGTCAAAATAACCTTATTCAGGGCATTTTGCACTTCTTTCTACGCGAGCAGTCTGTGGGTCGCTTATTCGCGGGGACAGTACGGCGCCTTACGTGTCCAATACAACAATGCGTTCCGGGTGCTTTTGGGGCTGCCTCGCTTTTGTAGCGCTTCGGGAATGTTCGCCGAGGCGCACGTGGACTGCTTTTTTGCAACCATGCGCAAGCGGTGCGCGTCCTTGCTGCGCAGGGTGCGGGCCAGCCCCAACAGTATCCTTAACGCATTGGCGGAGAGGTTTGACTGTCAGTACTTGAACCACTGCAACATGGTTCATTTACTGACTAATGCATTGTATTAATAATAATAATAATATGCCCGCAGGGCAGCTTGTGGCGAGCTGTTGGTGAGTAACGACACCACGGACCCGAGTGCTTCAGAGAGTCGGTCAGGGCCCCCAACTCGGCGTGTCTTCTTCGGTCGAGTGGAAACCGAAGGGTGCCCGCAGGACTCTCGGCTCTGGCTAGCCTTAATTGGCCGTCCAGAGAGGAGCCGTGAGAGCTATATCGACGTAGGAAGATAATGCGTTCCTACATCGATGTACTCCAGGGGTGGAAGTGTTAAAGGGCATAACGCCGCGAGTAACTTCGGAGAAAGTGCAGCACACCTCTCTACACCCCTGAGCCGCCCACACCGGTGTTGCCCTCAGTTGTCCTAGGACGACCGTTTGAGGGCCCATCTAGTAAGCGGCGAGTCACCGCCGGCCACGGGTAATTAGGTATAACTAATTATGGCCGGTGTCCGTCCTCTTTGAAATAGTCCAGTTTTTGTCCATCAAGCCTCATTTGCATAGCCCTTGTTTTCTTTCCATAATTTACAATAGTCCTTGCACCTGCCGGGGTCAGTTCGCTGGTTATGTTTCTTCATTTTCAGCAAGTGATCTCAGCAGGTGGCTTACATAACATTAACTTCTCGCAAAGGGCCTCTACGTGTTGGACCCATGTCCCCATGCAAGCCTTTCAAAGGTCCGGGTAAAGCCCGTGAATCTCAGCGAAAAAAAAATAATAATATTATGTAATGGATCTTGACATCTGAAATAAATAATAATAATAATAATTAATGGATACGTACTAACAGCGCTCCGTCATCGCTGCTAGTGGAGACGTTTTGACACTCAGAGTGTACAGCAATTTGCGCCCCAACTAGGCCGATTCCATCACTGTCTTTTTTTTTGCGTACGCAAAGGGGAGCGCCTGCGTAGTGACCGTAATCGCAAATAACGTCTCCGTTTACCTGAATCGGTATATTTTTTGAGCTTGTTAAGCAGGACGGTACTTAACGTTTACCGTTGACGCGTCAGCGATAAGTATGTAAATGTTTGATAATATGTTCACACCATCTCACTCTGTTTAGAGAGAAACACTTAACCCCAGATCATTTATGTATAGTCATGAAAATGACGAAATAAAGTCTTACAAAAACCCTCATGATGCGGTGAATGTGTCAATATATGTGTTACAATATATCAGCAATAACGTACTAAATTGAACAGCATACATATTGGCTGTCATTTAAATTAACATCTCAGAATATGTAAGTCAATTGTTAAAATTAAAAGCTCCAATTGTATCTACACCGTCACGCTTATATTTCCCAAGCGGGGGTGGCAGAGGTGTACTAGTACACCCACGTTTCGCCGACGATGTTAAGTCCCATGTAATAGGGGGCGAGCCTATTGCCATATACCGGGCACAATTCCAGACTCCGGACTTATACTGGGAAGTTTATATTTAGAAAAACTACACTTGTCCGACCTAGGATTTGAACCCAGGACCTCGTGATCACAAAGCGATGCGCTTTGCTACTAGACCAATTGTATGATTCCGAATTTTGATATCCTAGTGCATGATAGATTATGGGTAATAGAAGGTACACTGAAGATGATGCATTATCATCTTTAGCAGTGACATTCACTGCAGGACATAAGATTTCCCCTAAGATCGCAACGACGGTCGGCTATGTACTGTAAGGTTCCAGTTTTTACCCGCGATCTTTACCAAGTCATTAGTGCATCTTGTAGGGGGCCTGCCCACTCCACGCCTACCGGTACGTGGTTGCCACTCGAGAACCTTTCTGCCCCAATAACTGTCAGTTCTACGAGCGATGTGCCTCGCCCATTGCTACTAAGTTTAGCAATTTTAGGGCAATGAAGCTATGCTTCGAGTTTTTCTGCGCGGCCGTATTAGAAACAGGGATATCCGTAAAGGAACCACCGCTATAGCGTTTAGATGACGCATACGACCATTTTCTGACCACCTGGTGCTAAGTGAGTGAACGCTATAAGATCACGAAGATAGATTGTTGGCGGTGTAAGTACTGTAAAAACTTAACAAAACGCTTATTATTGTGCAAGTGTTTTAATCTAGCAACATACTTGTGTGATAATCCTTCCTCTGTCATTTCTTCTACTATGCATATACAAATTCTCCACAAAGCACACGACTAGCCAACTTAAAACTATCATTTTCTAATACTAATATCACTTCACTATCACAGAACGATTCACTGGTTGTTTACTAAATCAAAACTTTAACTATACATAATTTCTCATAACTGTGTTTAGTGCATCGTAAATTATTTTTTTACACTGGCAGGTCACAATAAATTGTTTTTGTTTTTAAATAATTCGAGTTCGGAACATAATATATTTTTTTTATGTCTCTATTGGTTGTTTATGTGTCTATTGGTGCGCGTTCGTTCGTCGGCGTCGCTCATCGTTTAATGCGAGTGTCGTAATCGGTTACGTAAACGTATTCGGTTTGCGCCAGATAATAATGGCTCGTAGGAAATAAAACATTCGTCCTGCAGTCGTGACGGACGACTTATTAGGTGGTACGTTTGGATAATATGGATACTTGTGTGACAATGGTAATCTTTGTATACATTTGCGATTGTAAAATGGGTTTACCTTTTAATAGCTATTTTCTATAAGAAAGAGTAGAGCTATCTATATAGATCATCTGCGCCTATAGACAAGTGGACAATCTGCAGTCGTTAACGCTAAAAGAATGCGGAAAAATGTATGCATTTTGCTACGAAAAGTCACGTGGCCAAAACAATGCGCTATCGATTGCGACAAGAGAATAGAAACAAAACGCTTGTAACTTGTCAAGGCCCTCAGGTCAGAACCCTTAAGGGTAGGCAGAAAGTACAGAGTGGAGTTTTTCTGCTTATTAATCGAGGAAGTGTCTGTTCAAATGGAGCTATTTGTGCTAAATGGTCAGTAAATTTTGTTTTTCTCATGCTATTACTAATTCAAAATTCTATTTAAAACCGTTAAATGACAAAAATAAATTCTATTTAAAACCTTATTTTTAATCTAGTGCTTATTAACTGAGGGATTGTAGCCTCGTTTTCAATGTTGCAGTCAAAAGGTCCCATATTAATTTATTGAGTCATTCAGGTTTTTTTCAAGTTTGATTAGTGTGAAAATAGCCTTTTGGACAGATGTTGCTTAATTACTAAATGAGTTCAAGTTGCTACAGGGAGATTATAAGAGCTCGTATAATAATTATCATATTTGAACAAGTTAAATATTTTTGATAAATACTGCGATACCGCGACCGAGATTAATGGTTATTATCAACTAGTAGATATTAATGTTATTTAATTTCAAGGCCAGTTGGACAGTATGTATCTCCGTAAATTGATCCGTAGTTATATAGAAATGTATGACTCCTATTAATGTATGCCAACGGTATTTATTTATTTATTGATGTACAAAACAGTTGAAAATCAACAGGCCATTAACAATTCAATTTACCCTCATTTTCACTGTTCCAGTCAAAAGGCGCCATATTAACTTATTGCGTCATACATTTTTTTAATAACTATACTATGAACTGATGAAATAATTGTAACAATGCTTGACTGTTCACTAATTAAATGTGGATATGAACCGTCGTACGCTTAAATGACTTAACACCAGGTTAATTCAATGTAAAGTATTGTAAAATGGAGGGGCCAGGCACCCTACAAGAAGGACCCAAGACCTGCTAAAAGTCACGGGTAAAGGGTACGTATAGCAGAAAGGCGGTAGTCGTAGCGGTTTTTGGGAGAGGGTTTGTGCTGCAATGGACATCTTTCAAATGAAGATAGATAAATACAAAGTATTATTATTATTAAAACGTGCAGAGAGAGAGGTGCAGAGTGCCGAATAGGCACTTGGCATGTAAGGGGTGGTATGGAACATAAGATGCACGAGGTGATTAATGTATGAGACGAACTATGAGAGTAGAGGAAGCCGGAGAGGTATGTAAGGAAAGAAACTCTGGAACTGTTGGAACTCTGTACTCTCTGCCTACCCCGCAAGGGATCTGACGTGATGATATAGATAGTTAGAGTTTTAAACGTGATCTCTATTGGCCGGTTTCAATATTTAACTTATGGATAGATTTGCTTACTGTCAGTAGAATTTTGACAGATTTTCAATACAAAATATGTCAAAATTCTATCCGTAGTATCCGTATCCGTAGGCCGTTTATAGTGTATATAACAGTTCGATTTTCAAAATCAGACATTGTGAATAGCGCGCGGTCTACATAGTTCGGATTTTTTCGACCGTTTGTGGCATATCCGAATTCGAGTGACTTCATGCTTCGGAAGGCACGTAATCCCGTTGATTCCTGTTACACCTACTATGCGATTTGCTTAAACTAGTTGGAAGCCTCATGGACGGCTTGATAAGTTGCAACAGTACGTGGACACAACTCTGCCTTTACAAATCTGCACTGAACATATGTGATGAATTATGAACTATTCTCTCTCACCTCACTTAAATCGTGACTTAAGGCGATTCGTACTTCCTCAAGTTTATTATCTTCCTAGTTATCGAAGCAGTTATTCGTATGTTGCACATTAGTTTATCACGTATCGCTTTATCAACAATTAGAATAGCACGGATATCGATAGAGCGGATTATGAAGCGTATACACAACCTATTGCTACAAATTACATCATGTTTTATCTCGTACTATAATATCAGCCTACATTGCCCACTGCTGGACAAAGGCCTTTTCTCATTAATCGAGGTGAGAGATTAGGTCATACTCCACCACGCGGACCCAGTACGGATTGGTGGAGGCAGGTTCGTGGCCATCTGCTGTTCGAACTTAACAAGCCGCCTTTAAGGCTTCCAACTCGGCTTAACGACTACCACATTAAGTGGTAGCCGGGACCAACGGCTTGACGCGCCTTCCGCTCGACGCTCGAAAATGAAAATGCCACAAACGGTTACCCATCTTGGGCCAACCGAGTCGAACGCTGCTTAACCTTGGTAATCGGTAAGAACACCGCGGTCGCACAGCGCTACGAGCGCCTCGTACTATGATGCAAATAATTTCTTCAATGTACAGAGCGACAGATCCAGCACAGCGCGGCGATGGTTACGTCACTATATGCGCAACGATGAGTGTTACTGGGATCACGGACGAAAGCTGAAGGGCAGCTTAAGGGTGGCGTCGGCAAACCAAGCAACTGACCGCCACTGCGCTGCTCCGCATGTAGTGAAGTAGATTTTTCCCTATCGCCGCGGGTTCTTCGGAGCCTACGCTCTGAACATTAATTACTCAGTACCAGCGTTTCATTTTTAAATTGAACAGCAAAGCTTTATCTATCAATGAAAGAATTAGCAGAAACTGGAAATCTCAAACGATATTGACGGTTGTAAGTAAGCAAAATACGTGAATAGCAAGCAATAGAAGTGATTAGCATTCTATTAAAATTTTCAGAATGTGTCCATCCATATAAGACATAGACAGCTTTTCCTGTATTGCCATCCGGTTCTGTGCAATATTAGCATTGCAATACGTGTCATTTCCGGCTGTATAACTCACAGAAGGAGCTTTCGTATTATGACGAATTTGAATAGAGTATGCCATACAGACTTAACATCAGGTCAATACCACCCTAATATCAAACGGCGCGCTCAGTAGTTGTCAACGGAATTGGAACGTCAAACTCAATTATCTTTCTATTTATTTTTGTCTTAGGCACCACATAAGGATTTTGATTATATTATTTTCATTCCGTACACCCGCGTCTTAACGAAGTGTATTACCGGCCGCGGGACAGGGACGGCTCGAAGCGATGGCAGCCACGGCAAAGCGTCATTGTCCGCCGAACGGCGCACACATATAATTCTAGGAGGTTCAAGTTGGAGCATTGTTTTGTTCGAACTCAAATCGTTTATTTTGCATAAACCTTGCGGGGGTGTTTACTTTTTTTTTTAACTTACTTATCTACCACCGGATCGGAACGCGGCCTCGACTAAAAAGATCCGGCGAGAAACTCAGCGGGCTTGTCTTTTTTGTCTAATTCTCCATTCATTTTTTGTTTAGATACATACTATTTTATATTATACAAAATCATTTATGCGATCTAGCTTTAGTGTGATGCCTTAACACTGAGACATAAGACTAATAATAATATTTTTAAATATATGTTATAATGAAAAGCTAGAGGATTTTAGGTGGACCAGCCTCCACAAGCAGCACCCTTTCACGAATACTACTTCTTCTTCTTCTAAATGATGGCTTCACACTAATTTTAAGTGTATTTTGCCAGTATCAAGTGAGATATATAATCGAGTTTGTTTAAATTAATTCAACTCCCCGAATAACTTGATGACAACGATGATAATGAAATTAATGAAGTACCCCACCCTGGATAGTAAAGCGGTGGATACTTTACATACCAATTGCGACAGCCGTTTTGAGGGAAGTCGAAAAGGCACGTTTTATCACTTTGTTACAATTACCTTCACTCACGCACGTATTAGAACACATAATGGTTAATATTCCACCAATATTACACATTATTAGTCGAAATAAAACAAGTTTTGGAAATTAAAACAACTTGACAACATCACTCTTCGACTTCCCGCCAAAACCGAATACTACTACTGTTACGCGTATCTATTGTAAATTACAGTTTATTGCGTAGTATCGAATTTCCGTTGTTTCCTACCAACACCCGTAGAAAAATCCTCAACATTCTAGATAAAGAATGCTCACTATAAAGTCTTTGCTTGCGGTGACTGTCTGGCGCGGGTCACTCCCTTCCCTCCAATATGGTCGAGGGAAGTGATGGCTGTTCCAGCAGTCATACTCGTGAATGGGTGCTGGTTGTGAGGACTGGTCCATATGAAATCCTTTAGACACTCTTTAAAGATAACATCATTAGATTCATATCTCGATCGTAAGGCATCACATTGGAGCTAGATCGTAAACTATTTAATTGTAACCTAAACATTGTACCCACAAAATATGATTGAAAAAAAAAAGAAAAGAAAAAAGAGAAGTAATTAAAAAAGACAAGCCCTCTGAGTTTTTTCGCCGGATCTTCTTAATGGAAACCGCGTTCCGATCCGGTGGTATATTAGTAGTTAAATCAGATAAAAAAAAACGAGCGAGCATTACAATATTCGCATATGACGTGTAACATCTGACATGTTATCATACTATGAAATTGAGATGACTCATTGGTCAAATCAAATAGCGCGCGCTTCCCCGGTTTCCTGTAACACATTTCCGTCCCTTTTCCAAAATCACACCCACAAAAAATATCCAGCAACCGAGAGGAAAGATATTACACATAAAAAAATGTGACCTGAGTATTTGTAAGCACCGCAGGGATTATACAAAATAAATTATTTGAGTTTGAAGAAGAAGACGGTCTACCTTGTTATTGGAGTTGAGCAGCGTGAGCACGTCGCCGCGCTTCATGGAGACCTCGCGCGGGGACTTCTCGGCGTAGTCGTACAGCGCCGCCACGCACTCCTTGCCAGACACGTCCACCACCGGGGACTCTTGTTGCTGTTCCACGGAAAACAACTCATTATTATTGCATACAAAATAATCTATCTATATCGTCACTCCAGATCCCTGCGGGGTAGGCAGAGAGTACAGAGTTCCAACACGTTCTTTCCTTACATACCTCTCCGGCTTCCTTCACTCTCACGTCTCATACATGCTCGCCGGTTACGGAGACTCTTGACTTGTCTTCAGATAACACTTAGTGTATTTCGTCGTGGTAAGTTAAATATTTTTTTTAATATACCTCGTTTTTATACTTAAAACGTGGGTTGTATGCAATAGATGATAGTTAGGAGTTTGGGGAGTAGCTGTTATACTACAATTCATATCGTTTCCAGTACAATAAAAATGTTTGGTATTCATGAATTTATCCATAAAGTTAAATTAATTTTGTTAAGCCCGGTAATAGACATCTGACTTTGTTGCTTCCAGCCTTAACAAAATTAATTAATGTTTATCATAAAAAGAAAAATACTTTGAACAGCTGTGTGACGGTGAATGAAGAAGTAACCATTGATTCATACCAAAAAATCTACTAGTACCACGCGTCTGTTTCTATGAAATATAGTGTTTAATTGGTCACTACTTACCCTGCACGCATTAGCCTGTTCACGGAGCGACTTGATAGTGTTTCCGAAAGCTTCTAAGTCGGACAGCAGCGCTTCGTGTTTCTTCAGTAGAGCCTCAGACGAGTCTTCGTCCTTGCCGTAGTCTTGCGTGTTGGCCATGGGTTCCTTCTCGCGCATCCAGGATTCCGCTTCGTTGGCGTCCGCGAAGTATTGCTGTGCTTGGAGGGAGTCCTCTAGGTCTTGTTTGCGCTGTTAAAAAAATACATTGTTAGGTTAGGTTAGATATTTATCGATTCGTCACTTTCATTATAGTATTGTTGTGTTGATTTGAATATTGTCTGTGTGGTGTGAGACTGGTAGTGGCAGTGGAAGAGCGCCAGTCCAACGTACTGTAGACGTCGTAAAAGGAGGAGATCGATTGAAGTTAAACATGTAAACATCCGCACACGGACGCATTCTCTACGCAGTTTCTTGGAAGTGTTCAGCGGGCATTACCCTCTGGGATCAGCAGACAAGCCGTGTAGAGCGCGCGTCCGTGTGCGTGATTCTTATTGAGACCACTCGTTGCTCAACTAAGATACTCAACTATTTACATAAACATTTACTGTGATTGGACCAAGCCGCAATGTTATACACGAGTGTGCGAGCTCACCTGCAGCGCCTTCTCCTGCAGCTGCGTCCACTGCTGGTGCAGCTGCTGCAGGCGCGCGGCGATGTCGTCGGCGGCGAAGTGTCCGGCCGCCTGCAGCGCGGCGCCGGCGGCCCGCACCGCGTCCACGCGCGCTTCGTGCTGCGCCATCTCGCCCATCACCGCCTGGTGCTTCTTCATCAGGTTCTGCACGCCGATCAGGTCGCGACCTGACGTAACAACCGGGTTATATGTTTTGTGTATATGTGTGTCAATGATCTGCGCTGTTGGCAGAGGGTCGGGCGGGAGGGCAAGCGTGCAAAAACTCCGCTCCAGCCGGAAGGTCATAGAGGCAACAAGCTCAAGGGCGCCTTAATGAGGAATGGCTTCGCCTTGGGCTGGCACTATGGGGGAGGGCATATACTTGATGTCTCGCCGTGGTGCTTTGCACCGGACGAAGGGCAAGGAATTCATCGACCTCGCTGGTAAGTCGTCGATGTCTGATTCTATGTGTGGTATCAGTATCCGAAAGGATGGAGGGAAGTAAGGAGGGGAGATGAGAATATGCCGCGGGCATCGATAACGGATGATGGAAGGGGAGTCAGATGCGTAGTCGACAGCGGCTACGATAAGGGGGTTTGAGCCATTGGAAGTGTTCGCTAAAAAGCGGAAGCGGGCGGAGGAATCGGAACTGGTGACCACTAGAAGTATCTAGTGGTCACCCTAAGAGCGCCGCAGTGCTATTTTCTAGAGGTGCTACCCCGCGCCTCTCCCTGCGTTACCCCAGTTGTAATACAGGCCAAGTTACCAGATTTGTCTGGGTTCACCTCATTTTGCTATTTCTTGAACCACTGCCCTAGTAAGGTAATGGCGGCGTCCTAAAGGGCATTCGTGATTAAGGCCTTATACATATGGGATAAGTGTGCGGTGTCATCCGTGAACAGGGCTAGTTGAACCCTACTCGAAAAATTTCTTTCGGGTAAAGAATAAATAAGAGTGGCGAGAGAGCTGAAACTTTTAAGACTCCATCTTGTATGGAGTGGGATGTAAAGCGTATTATTTCGACGCGATACCGAAAGGCACGATTCAACAGAAAGTCTCGTACGATAAGCACGAGCATCAGCATTCGGTACATACATTTGGTAAAACTTGTAGATCAAGCCAGTGTGCCAGACTTTGTCGAATGCCTTCCCAACATCGAAGAATACGGCACCTGTGTAGACGCGGGTTTCGGCTTGTAAAGGTCAGTGCACTTGGTGGTCGTCGTCGGTGGTCATTTATGAGTATACCCCTGGATGAGACGAAGTCCTTAAGTCGTGCCAGAAGCAGGCACTCATAGAACTTTGCTAAGGATTTGATGCGATGATAATTCGTGGGGCAACACGAGGTTTACCGGGCTTGTAAATGCTTATGATGTCTCTGTAGAAATAATGCAGTTTGACATGACGGCCTTGAGGATACCCACTAAGAGGCATATGCTGGGAGGAGCTGAATGGGTAGGCATTTGAGTGCGCGTTAAGTGATGCCGTCGTAGCCGGGGGCCTTTCTCAGGTCGAGTCCTTTGATCAAGTCCTTGACATCGTTCTGGGTAATAGGATAACCAAGTTATATGTATGCCTTCGGATGTTTTCCCTAAGGCCTCGCTTAGTTATGGGCTTATGAGAAGACTTTTATCGTAATTTGACAAAATTGATGGTTAATTTACAAACACTCATAACCACACTCATGCAACAAATGTTTAGGTTGATTGCAGAACATGCGATATCAATTTAGTAACATAAATTACGGAAAAAGTGTCGTGGAAATGTATAAGAATCGCCATTATGTTGTCCAACCTCTGATAAAAGTAGAACAAGAAATAGCTTATAGAGATTGCCTGGTGCTTGATACTGCTAAGATTCATTCTTCTTCAGTCATGTTATGTGAGCTACAGTAGGTATTACTACATAATTAAAATTTTAATCAATCAAACAGCACAGGCCTACACAAGTTGACTTTATACAAAACAAAAAAAAATGTACCTGAATTACATTTTACAACTAAAAGTCGTGTACATATTTTCCGTCTTTAACCGACTTCCAAAAGGATGTTCGTCTGTATACAGGGTTTTTTTTTCTTTATGTATGTTCACCGATATTTCCGTCAATATGTGGACCGGGTTTAATGATCCTTTTTGCATTGGGTTCAGTATAGCTCCAAGGTGGTCCCATTGTAATTTCATCGGTGTTGGACCTTGGACTTTGAAGATACACCAGGGAACTCCCTAACGACCAACAATACAGGTGTTGAGATTGGAATTTTTTGTGTATTACATCAATCCTATAGGTACCCTACTATAGAACTAAGCAAAATATTAACTGACTTCAGAAAAGAAGAAGGTCCATAATTCGTCCATGTTTTCTTTTTGCATTAGGTTCAATATAGTTCCCAGGTGGGCCCATTTTCATTTAATTGGTATTGGACCTTGGAGTTTTGTAAAATAAAAAAGCTTCACTAAAAGGGAAACTACCGACTGCACCAACCAGCACTGACTTCAAAAATTTATTTTTAACTTTCTCTTTTTTTTAAGTTTTTTATTATAAGCGTTAACAATCGCAGTTTGTGTACTATAATGTCACAAACAGAATAATAGGATCACGCACCTCTATTGGTGGATGCAATGATGGGTTCCTTCTCCCGGATCCAGGCGGCCTCGTCATCCAGGTCACGGAACAGCTGCTGCGCCTGCAGCGAGTCCAGCAGGCGACGCTTGCGGATCGCCATCGGCTTGTCCAGGGCCGTGTAGCGGGCGACGAGGCCGTCCTGCGTGCAAGATAATGAATGGTTATACTAGTAATTTAGTCTGTGTTGATAAATTGACTTGTTGTGAGGATTTGATCAAGTCATCGTAATAGGCAACATTAGTAGTATTAGCCCTGTTAAGAAACTGTCCCACCGTTGGGCACGGGTCTCCTCTCACACTGAGAGGGTTTGGGCCATAGTCCACCACGCTGGTCCAGTGCGGGTTGGCGAACTTCACACACCTTCAAGAAACTCTTAGTCATGCAGGTTTCCTCACGATGCTTTCCTTCACCGTTAAAGCAAGTGATAGTTATTTTTTAAAACGCACATGCTGTATAAAAGACAGAGGTGCGTGCTTGGGTTTGAACCCGAGACCTATGACTTTGCAGTCCACCGGTCTAACCACTAAGCTATCACTGCTTTTTAGGAAAGTACAAGAGGGTATAAATGGGTACGCTCCAGGTGCGCAAAGCCTGCCTGACCCGTGAAAAGAAAGAAGCGGTTTCATGAACCTATTAAATTGTATGAAACTACATTTATTTTTCTTACTACTTATACATTGACTTTTCGGGTATATTTAACTAGCGGTAAAATAGTGTTGATGAGTACTATCAGCTGTTTCTGGTTTTAAGCTAAGTTCTGGTCATAAATTCATATATAAAAACTCAACACTGATTTCATAGTATTCGGAACACGCCTTATTCAGCATACTATTTTTTATATTCTAATTATTCAATTACTCATACTTAGTTTTCTTAAAAACTCTAGAAATCTAGAACCGCTCAAACTCAAACAATTTATTTAGACATTTATTTTAATACAAATAGTCAGTTTAAATGTTTTTTAATCTAATTTAACTACTAATCTACTAGATCGGAACGCGACTTTCACTGGGTAGATCCGGCGAAGAAACTCGGGCTGCCTTTTTAGTTTAATTCTCTTTTTTCCTTTCTATTTTTTCAATAATATTGTGTGGATTCAATGTTAATAATCCGGAAAGGTATAATCACGGAAGGGGAGATGGCCTTAACATATTTTTCTATAGAATGAAATGTGTCGTTGCGCGGGGAGGCACAGGGCGAGAGGGGCGTTACGCCCAACCCACATTTGTATTTGCCACCTGGCGGAGACTGATAAGAACTAAAAGGTTCGTATATACTTGTAAGTTTAATTACATTACGGTAGATGACATTTTTAATATAGAAGTATTCTAATAAATTGCAAAAAAAAAAAAAATACTTTCAAGTGAAATCTGATATTATTTGTGTGATCAGAATGTCGATCCAAATAATTTTTACATGTTAAGATACATCGCTTCATTGTAAGGGTTTTATTTATAGTAAAAATAGATAATATTTCATAGCTATGCCAGCTCGAGGGGACGTGTGAATGGAGCGAGTAGCGATGACAAACTGAGGTAAGCCATGCCCACCCCGATGACGTTAAGGCTTTTATGAAATCAACAGGCTCGTAAGCTTAGGTCATGCTCCTCTTCGTATTTGCTTCATTATATTTATTCATGGGTATAATATAGTAGTGTACGTACCCGCTTGCCCTTGATGTTGTCGGCGTCGAAGTGTCCGCGCTCGATGAACTGCTCGGCCTGCGAGCGGATGGCGTCGATGCGCTCGGCGTGCGAGCTCACGTCAGCCTCTAGTAACGCGTGCTTTTTCTGCAGGTTCTGCACGCTCGTCAGATCCTGTGCAGGCAAATTTTGTTCGATTAACTGGCATCCAGCTGCAGAGACGCGATATTCGCTGTAGTTAATTTCATAATAAATAAATAATACATTTCTATCATAGAACAGGAAAAGGAAAATAGACCAAGTCGAAACCGTAGACCGAAACACTTAAATAATAGCATAATTAATTAACGCGGTTTTAATAGCGCCAACAGCCACTGATCTGCAAACACTAGTCACAGTTATGAAAGACGACTGCATGATCAATGGCTTACACTTGAATGTGAAGAAAACCAAGATTATGGTTTTTGAAAGGGAAGAAACCAGAACGAATGTAAGGATTGTGGTTGGTAACGATGTGCTGGAGCAAGTGAATGAGTTTGTATATCTTGGATGCGCCTTCAGTAAGGATGGGAAATACACCGCTGACATAGAGAGAAGAGTGAGTGCAGGGAACAGAGTGAATGGTGCGATGGGAAAGCTACTCGGGAGCCGGCACTTAAGCCATAAGGCGCAGCTGGCCATACATAACGGAGTTCTTGTCTTAACGCTGTTATATGGTAGCGAGAGCTGGGTATGTAAGAAGGAGAATGAAAGTAGGATAAATGCGGTAGAAATGCGAGCTCTGCGGAAGATGTGCGGAGTGAAGCTGACCGACCGCATTAGCAACAGTATAGTAAGACAGCGAGTAGGTATGAAAGATAGTATCGGTGTAAAGATGAGAAAGAGCATGCTCCGTTGGTTCGGGCATATAGAAAGAATGCCAGAGGAAAGAATGACAAAACAGATATACAATGTGAAAGTGGAAGGATGCAGGTACCGGGGAAGACCTAGACTATCTTACCACGACCAAATAAACCGAGTCTTATCTGATGGAAAAGTCAAGAGTCTCCGTAACCGGCGAGCGTGTATGAGACGAACTATGAGAGTCGAGGAAGCCAGAGAGGTATGTAAGGAAAGAACTTGTTGGAACTCTGTACTCTCTGCCTACCCCGCAAGGGATCTGGCGTGAGGTTATAGATAGATAGATGATTAATTAAAGAAGGATTCACTACACAAAGTGCCCAAGGTAAAAAAAGAAATCATAAACTTCAGATTTATTTTTGTTTTCTGAGCACCAAGTCTGCTATTGCAGTTTTAGTAAAATTGTCGTTCATTGGCTTCATAATCGTTGGTTTTGACAGTTTTGATAATCTATTAATCCTATCCAATTTGTCGGTATTTGTTTATAAGACCATAAGGAATTTAGAAGAATACCGACCTAGGCATAATAGGGCATATGCGTGTAATTCAAATAAGGGTCAAATATTTTTTTTTTACTAACTTTATCGTTTTAGAATAATGTCTATACCAATATTTATTTAATAACATTACTTTTTTATTAAGAAAATAATTATTGAAACTACAAAAAATGAGTGGGAAATTTAAAGTAGCGGGAACGCCACGCTATTGGTCAGATCGAATATGACGTCAAAGGCTACAATACAAATGTCAACAAGTGCATATTTGTTGGATGTTTGCTATTGAGTTAGTTTTATTGTTATTTTTTGTTGTTGATTTACACAAAGACAAAATTTTAGTTTAAATTATTAAAATTAATTCTTAAGTTGAAGTGATTTTCGCAGCAATATAACCAAGTTGATGGAGATACCATATATCTTTTTCTGATTTTACACCACATTCTCCTTATGTCCGCACCTATCGGGTGCATTTCTTATTGGGTTTTTACACCTAGGCACAATACAGTGTTGTTCCATTGTATAATAGTCGCAAAATACAAAATTAAAATAAATTACAGAATAAAATACTTCTACAGCTGTTCACTAATTGGTTGTTATTAGACTTTGACGTCACGCCAAGCGCGCCAAAATGGCGGGCGTTTAAAATGCTCTTATCTGTTTGCTATCTTCAACATTTTTATTGTCCTTTACATTTTGTTTTTGGGGCTTAAATTTTTTATGCAGTTATATATTGATGAAATCTATCGTATAAAAATATAAAAAAAATACACGCATATTCACTATTGTCATTCTCTCTTCTTTATTTTTTTATAAAACGTAGGCCCCCTCTAAGATTTATTCCTGTGTCGTGGGTGCGTGAAAATGAACAAACATGAAAATTCACATACACAAATCCCCAGACCGAAACAAATAATTGTGGGTCTCACAAAGATTTGTCCCAATTCGCCCCAATGGGCGGAGCAACTTAAGCTCTTAGCCACTGCGCCAAATCGTTCGTCGTCAAATTGAACGAACGTTATAGCATGTAATAATTACAAATCATATAAAAATAGCAGACTTGGGACCTGGTATTATATGATTAACTATGTACATCTGCCCTCATAGGATGACCAGGCCGCATGTCATGCAGACAAGGATAAAGCTGTATTGAAAAAGGGAAACACTTCAATATTTTTTTCTTGTCTCTGCATGGTATGCGGCATGATCGTCTAGTGAGAGTATGAACGATGCGTTGGTGCGTCGGCGGCGCACCTTGCCGTAGTCCTCGCTGAGCAGCTGGCCCTCGACCTCGGAGAGCCACAGCTCGATGTCCTCGACGGCGCGGTTGTACTGCTGCTGCGCGGCCGCCTCCTGCAGCTTGCTGCCCTTCAGCTCCGACGCCAGCACCAGCCTCTCCCACAGACCGCCCATGTCTCCGACACGAGCCTCGATTTGGGCTGTGCAACAATATTAAGGTAGGTAAGAAAAACTGCCTCGTTGGTGTAGTGGCGAAGCGCATCGCTTTGTGTCCTGGGTTCATCAGGTCGGACGAGTGTAGTTTTTCTAACGAAAACTTCCCAATACGAGTCCGGAGTCGAGAATTGTGTCCGGTATATGGCAATAGGCTCGCCCCCTATCACATGGGACCTAATATCGTCGGCGAAACGTGGGTGTACTCAGTACACTTCTGCCACCCTGCTTGGGAAATATAGGCGTGACGGTAAGAAAAATTACAGGATCATACTTGTCCTCACTTGTAATACCTAACCCAATAGCCGAATTAAAAATAAAATAGTGGTGTTCTGGCTCATCTATTGCTTTAAGCCCATTGCAAAGATGGGCTTACTCGACCGTTAAATTTATACTGTTATCTATCTATCTATATCATCACGCCAGATCCCTTGCGGGGTAGGCAGAAAGTACAGAGTTCCAACAGGTTCTTTCCTTAGACACCTCTCTGGCTTCCTCCACTCTCATAGTCTTATACACCCTCGCCGGTTATGGTTGTTTATAATGTCAAAATAACATATTTTTATGAAATGCATATGAAAGTATACACGGAACTTAACAAAAACACAATTTTAAAAATTTTGGTCTGTCTGGGTGTACTCAGTACAACTCTGCCACCCCCGCTTGGGGAATATAGGCGTGACGGCATATGTGTCCGTCTGTTTGTTCCGGCTAATCTCCGAAACGGCTAGACCGATTTTGGCGGGACTTCCACTTGCAAATAGTTGATGTTATAAGAAGTAACTTAGGCTACTATTATTTCCAAAAAAAGCACGCGGGCGATGTCGCGGAGTACAGCAAGTTATCTATATTCCTTTAGTTGCTAATGACTGTTTCTATAGGTCTCTAATAATTAACATAAAACTGTCAATTATAATAATTATATTATTCTTTTTTTATTTGCCTGTTGTTTGTGTGTCGAATATACCGTCATACAAGGATATTTGGTCCCGCGGTCCAAAATCGAAATTAACGCTGTCATCCAGTGAAATGTTACTTCATGACTGTCGCAAGTGTTTGCTATGAAATTTACCCAAATCCTTTCTTTTTGGAATATATCCCTGGAAGTAGAAACATTTTACTGAATGATAACCCTTATTTCGCACCAGCCTAGGTCAATGATTGATTGTCCCTGATTATTTAAAAGATAAAAATGCTTGGATAGATGCTATTCCAGCTCAACTTGAATAATGACAACTTGTTCAACTGTTATTAGTTAATATTTCCTCTCTTCCTTTTATTAATTTACCATAATGTCATTTTTGTCCTTTTTTTGTGAATGAGGGAACCATGTAGTCATTCTCATAATTAGTATCCTTTGCTTTATTTAATTTAGTCCCACCCAATAACCAACCTACATTGTTCTTCTATATATAACAAAATGTAGATGAAAAAGTTTGTAAAATTTTTATTTTAAAATGGTAACCGTGGAGTTTCTTGCCCTTCTTCTCCACAGGAATGACATGCCGAAGTGGTGATAGGGTCTTTGCAACTTTTCTGACGATTCATAAATACTATAATGGTTTACATGAATAAAAAATATTCTGATTCTGATTTTGAAATGTCATAAATACGGGTCAAAATACCCTTGTCACACGATACCTGCCGTATGTCGCTTTGAGCAGAAACTACCATACAGCCGGTCACACCAAACACAGCACGGCCCAGAAAGAGGTGGGGAGCGTGTTGGACTCGACAAGAGGACTGGCATCTACTTGCACTTGACCGGGATAAGTGGAAAAAGGGAAGGGTCTCTCCTAGCCTTTCCCATACATGTATTAATGATATATATATCCCATATATGTATGAAATTTGTAATTTCTCTTTCCTTTTGTGTTCGCTACTGGTATCGTCGGTGAAAACCTCGTAAATCGAAAATTTTATTTTTATATATTTAGTTAGAAAAGTTTATATAGCATAACCTGAACGCACCCAAATTCAGTATAATAGTTCACTAGGCCATCATCTAGGACTGTCTTGAATCTATCTATGAAGTCTGCCATTTTTAAATGAGAAACTCTAAAAGGACTGTGTGCATTTCGTTTTAGACACTTAAGAGGTTTTCACTCAAAACTCAAATAATTTATTTTGTATAAACCGTGCTTACTTACTTAATTATTATTAGAAGCCCATACTGCCCCCCCCCCCCCCCCCCCCCCCCCTTCTTCCACTCATCTCGGTTTAGTGCAAACTGATGCCAATCCCAGTTCCATTTGAGCCTTGCGGCTGAGTGGCCTACATCTGCGATTTTTGTTTTGAAGCGCAGGACCGAGTTTATGATACGATCTCTTAATTTGACTCCAAGAATTACTTACTTAAACTCTTACAAATTGCAAGTCTAGACTTTTTTATCTAATCTTACTACTAAGCTACCACCGGATCGGAGAAGTTCCGGCGAGAAACTCAGCAGGCTTTTTTTTATTTAATTTTCGTACTCTTTTTTTCTCATATTGTGAGAGTACAATATTTATATGTCAACATGATGCAACGCGTCGCCGACGATATGTCAACGCATTAGTAATACGTACGTTTAGCGAAGTGCTCGGCCTCGAGCAGGCGGCTGCCGGTGGCGGTGATCTCGTCGATGCGCGGCTTGTTGGCCTGCAGCTCCTGCTCGAAGTTCTGGTGCTTCTGAACCTTGCCGTTCAGGTTCGTGGGGTCCAGGTACGAGTCGTCCGTCGCGAACTTCAACTTCTCATTGATCCAACCTACGATGATAGTATGGTATTTTCATTTTGTGCTCATTATTATGCAGCGATTTTGTTATATTTTGTCTATCTACAAGGTGTAAATAACGCAAGATCTCAGACACCGCAATTAGATAATTGCTTCACAAATTCGATACGAAAACCAATCAACAAAAAAAAAAACAAATTTAAAATTTTTAACCACTTTTTTGTACCTTGTACATACATATATGTGTGTATTGAATAATATATTTTAGAATAGTATTTGAAATCTCCTTATTGCTTTAAATCTGGAATAAATGTAGTTTATTATAGTGCACTAAAGGAGTAACAGGAAATTTTTCTAATTTAATAAAAAGAGACGTTTATAATAGTTGTAATTAATTCAGTTACCGATTTACATCTCACACACCTTCTATATCATTACGCCAGAACGCTATATCTTTGCTTACAGACCTTTTTGATATCTCTGATAATTTCTTTACAGACCTTTTAACAACTATACATTTTAAAATCAAAAACATGGCCTTATAACAGTAATTAAATTCTCGTGTCCAAACATGAAATTCATAAACGCAAATATTAGTGGGTCAAAAAGAATGTTATGTTCATGTTGAAATATTTTGTTCATGCAGGGATTCAGTCCATGACCTCTCAAGCCAGTGTACGGAACAGCCCACGCTCTAACCAAACTACTGCACTAAACCACTAACTCTTCAACAAATATCCTGTTCCTTAAAAAAATGAAAGTATTTTCTCATAATATCAGCTTCATGATATTATAAGATATTATGAATTGGTACCCTTGGTCTCGTCACAGTCGCGCTCGAACTGCTGGTACTTATAAGCATCCTCGAGGAGGGCGCGGCGCTGGTTCGACTTCTCCAACAGAGCCGCGCGGCGCTCCAGCAACTGTTGACAAGAATTGTTTTATTTAATAATTATGGAGGCGCATATTAATTATTTTACCTTGACTTACACCCGTATTTTAAGAAGTTACCTCGAAAATTCCTCGACCTCGACTCAACCGAGGTTACCTTAAGAATCACCTCTAGAAATACTCGAAATCGGTATTCTTAGTTATAACTCGATCTTGCCTTGAGGTAATCTTAAGGATCCTCGAGTGAGGTTGAGTCGAGGTATTACGTCATTAAATATAAATAATTATTACTTAAACATAAAGAAATAATGGTCTTCTAAACGCCTTAAACAAAGTTTTACTCACTTGAAATTTTCCAGTCGCATAAAATCTTAATGCAATCAACAACTGAAGTAAAGGGGGAATGGGTAGTCCTCTGTTGCTGCATGTAGTTATGTTATTGAACAAAAGCGGCAGTAATATATTCAAAACAGTTTCTTTCTTGAAACGATAGCGTTTTTGAAATTCTTCATTGTCATAAAATTCCATTGAGTTTTCTGCATCGCGTAAATAACGCCGTCAAATAATTTAAAAAGCGTTGGAAATCCATTCTTAATACAGACACAAACAATTACTGAAGAAAATACTCAAATATAAATCAGTTATATTTACATGTATATGGGCACAAAAGTAAAGTAAGTTGTTGGCTCGAAAGTTCCTTAAGGTAGATCACGACGTACCTTGACTTTGACAGTTGCTTCCTCACCTCGACTGAGGAAAAATGTTGAGTGGCGTCAAGTGGAGGAGATTCTTTACAATTAAGAATACAGATTTCCTTTAGTGAGGTTGAGTGGAGTCAAGGAATTTTCGAGGTAACGTCTTAGAATACGGGTGTTAGTATATGCCAGCTAGCTAATTATAGATCACTGTTATCTGTGTTTCGAATAGCCAAAAAGAAATTCAATTATACCGATTATTTTAAGTATTGTTTTGTGGATCAAAAAATTATGTTGGTCGAGTATTACACGCGCCTACATGTATATATTCGTATTCATATATAAAATATACTGCACGCTTGCAGACCGCGAGCATCTTAGAACACGTGCTCGAGTTCGGAAAGCGCTATACATTAAAAGCGCTACTCGCAGTTACAGTAACCCCTCGTACGCACGGATGCTTTTACAACGCGTGCCGCTAAAGTGCTGTAAGCGTTTTTCAAAAAAATGTACCGTCGTTTCATTCTAGAATCATTAACACGCGTTAAAAGAGTGTAGACCACGCACGTACATGTAGCCATTCACATGAATAGTATTATTTGTTTAATTTAACTTAGACCCACCTGATAGACCAGCCTACATTGTCTCCCATATTCCACAACAAAATGTAGATGGAAAAAGAAAATGTAAAAATACTATTCTAAAAGAGTAACCGTAGTTTCTTGCCCTTCTCCACGGGAATGACATTCCGAAGTAGTGGTAGAGACTTTGTTACTTTGCTGACGATTCATAAATACTGTAATGGTTTACATGAATAAAAAATATTTTGTTTCTGATTCACGTGTAGACGCATTCAAATAGATTGTATAAAAACTGACCATCTCCCTCCTCTGCGCGACGTCATCAGCGGCGTAGTGCTGTCCCTCGATGAGTTTAGATGCGAACTCGTCTAGCGCCTTGATCTTTTCCTCCTGCGCCACCAAGGACTTCTCAAAGTCCTCGTGCTTCTTCAGCAGAGCCTCCACAGAGTCAAGGGAGTCACCCACATCCTCGTTTGCGAGGAAAGCCTGAGAAAAAAAGATTTTGAATACATACTCATACTGAATAAAGATCTTTCTAGTGCGCAAAGCGTTACAATTCTACTCTTACAGCAAATGGTTGGCAAGTGGTTGATAAATCTCTATTTAAACTGGTATCAAAATTAAATGTTTTGTTAATGAAATGGTATCTATTAACACAAATAGTTGTTTAGTTTTACTTAGGAGGGAATTATATTTTCAATGTAAATAGAAAATCGTTAATATATTGATTACTGAAATATTTATTACGAGGGCAGATTTATAGAATAAAAAATTAAATTTAATTTAGTCCGACTTTTATCTAGTTCAGGAATAAGCAGTTTATTATTGTATTAGAACTAAACTAACTCGATCAGCAAACTCATGTGTTTTTTTAATGTTTTATTCATAGCCTGTAGCCAATTGGACTTACTACAATCGTTAATGTTAATATAAAACAAAAAAATATATGGGATTGATATTATACGAAGAAAAGTTATGTGGCCAGAACAATGCGCTTTCGATTGAGGCAAGAGAATAGAAACAAAATGCTTGCCACTTGGCTAAGGCCTTCCGAATAAATCAATAGACTATGTTGTCTGACCTCCTGCTTGTGCATCCACGCGTCGGCCTGCTCGGTGTCGCGGTAGAAGAGCTGCAGGTCCATGCACTGCAGGTACAGCACGCGGCGCTGCTCCCACAGCTGCTGCAGCGCGGCGCTCTCGCGCTCCAGGTTGTCCAGCGCCGCCGCCACGTCGTCGGCCGCGCGGTGTCCGCCCGCCACTAGCGCCTGCCCGGAGCTGGCGCACGCCTGGATCACGTCCGAGCGGGCGTCCATCTCGCCCTGCACATACCATACATGAACTCGTACATACTAGTGCTATATGCGTACGTCAAAAAAACTACAGTGAAACGGTTGTCAGTAAAAATCGGAATGCTTAGAAGTAAAGTTCCACATTTTTACAGACCAATTTTGAAACCTAGAATCTTCCTTTTTTTTTTTTAGAAAAGCGTAGCCCCACACTAGCATTTATTCCTGTGTCGTTTACAAACATGAAAATTCACAACACGAATAACCAGGCCGGAACAAATAGTTGTGGATCACACAAAGACTTGGACCATGCGGGAATCGAACCCGCGACTATTAGACACAGTGGGCGGAGAGGCTTAAGCTCTTAACCACTGCGCTAAATCATCGCTATGATAACAACCTATTTAATTAAAGATATTTGATCAAGGCATAATGCACCTTCAGAACGGTTATAGACTTAACTCAAAAATCTAAGAAATCGAGTTGCGGTCATAGAGGACCATTAAAAGGTACGTTTTATCTGGTGAATATTAAAACAGCGGCGTTTTTATGGGAGAATTAAGATATACGATACTTGGATATCTTTCACTCTCCCTCCCTCTACCCGCGCCGCTCGATTCTCAAGGGACGCGATTAGTTTCCCAAAACCTTGATTTTATTGAGATATGTCACTACTGTTCTTAAGATGCGATATTTGTGCGAATACAGCTATTAAATAAAGTGATATTAAATATAGTGAAAGGTGTGTGTATATTAATTAATTATTTATCTTTAAGTCACATTGTACAACACAGAACAAATACGTACATGTTTGTTCCATGCATTATAAAAAACTCACAAATTGATTTATAATTCCTTTTCCATTTACGGTAGCAAATTGATTAAATTTAACTACGCTATACGCACACTAGACAACTAATATCCAACAGCCAAAACTTTTGGGTAGTCACAGCAGGACATTTCAACATGGCTGCCATATCATCATCAATTTTCTTTGACATAGAACTTAAACATACCTTATGCTCTTGGTGCTTCTCGAGCAACGCTTCGGCACCAGGTACGTCCTTGGCGAGGTCATCGGCGGCGATGAGTGCGCGGATGTCGCTGACCCACGAGATGAGGTCACGGTAGTCCGCCAGGAACCGGTGCAGAGAGTGCGACGACTCTAGCTCCGAACGACGTTCCTAGTACGTGAAATCAACATTCAATACACGCGATCTAACGTGGCCGAATTGACGTTAGTGCGAAAAACACAGTAGCTTTTTTGTGTGGGTGTGTGTGTGTGTGTGATCTACGCTGTTGGCCGCAGGGCCTTTACAGCTTCACCGGACAAGAGGGCGAGCGTGCAACCACTACGCTCGAGCGACAAGGGCAGGGGGCAACTAGCTCAAGGGCGCCTCAAGGAGGAACGGCCTCGGTTTAGGCAGTCGCTATGGGGGAGGGCGTATACTAGGTGTCTCGACGTGGTGCTCTGCAGCGGTCGGCGGGCAAGGGATTCTCCGACCTCGCCGGCGAGGTCGGTGTCTGATCCTGTGTGCGGTATGTGTATCCGAAAGAAGGGATGTAAGGGCATCGGGAGGGTCGGTGAGAACATACCGCGGAAAACACAGATGCGCAACTCGCGCCCAATACCATGTAATCAGTATGCGTCACTTATCGAATTAAATGAAGTAATTTAACTTTAGAAATTAAGATAATTTTTTAGTAATTATACATGCGCGACCGCTTGGAGATGCCTACTACAAACCGGTCTAGTTAAATCGTGGGTACTGTATTCGTAAAGTTGGCCATTGGGATCTGACTTAACTGTTACTTGATAACAAATGAGTTTTGGCATTACTGGTCGCGACTTTTTGAAAATTAGAATGGCCTATGCTAATATGGTACTTTTGAGTTCTTATGATCTCATATAAAAGTAATTTAGTTAACACAAAAAATATAAATACGGATAATACTTGATTTCAATCAGATGGAAGTTTCAGATGTAGAATTTTAAAAATCTACAAAAACAATTAAAACAGCTTAAAATATACATAAGTCTGGTAAGTTTGCAAGTTTAACCTTCGGAAAAACACATATAATAATAAGTTTCTGCTGGTTTACCCTAGCTATACTAGTAAATAGAAAATATTTAATCAAATATTTGATCATTATATGAAATATAGGATTATATAGAGAATGAGGTTTTTGTCTCTCCAAGGTAGACATTTTTTCTTTATTTATTTTAAAAAACGTAGCCTCACACTAGGATTTATTCCTGTGTCGTGTGTGCGTTTACAAACGTAAATTCACAGACACAAATACCCAGACCGAACAAATAATTGTGGGTCACACAAAAATTTGTCCCTTGCGGGAATCGAACCCGCAACTATTAGACAGTGTGAGCAGAGCGACTTAAGCTCTTAACCACTGCGCTAAATCTTCCGTCATTGCGTCAGTACACTTAGCTCCTAGCTGAATTTTTTTACAACTTCAAAAAAAGGATGGTTTCACGTACCTTGGCCTTCTGCACGAGTTTCTGCCAGGCGTGCGTGATCTCGTCGCGCTTGCCGTGTATGGCGGGCGCGTGGTCCGCGTGGATGGCGGCCAGCCGCGCCGCCTCGCCGTCCAGCGTCGACACCTTGTCCTCCAGCGCCGCCAGGTCGCGCTCCACGCCTTCGTGCTTGCGCTGTTTAAGATCATTTTGGGGTTAGTAGGGATAATGAAACAAAGAAAAACATATGTGTTGGGTCTTGGTTGTCAATTTGTATGCACGAGGCATATAGCAAGTCGCTTTCAATTTCAAATTTAAATGTTTACTTGCAGGTATTTATATTTTATAGTGTCTACTTAGTGGACTTTTACTATATAGCAGATTTCCATTAGGAACCGATGATGCCAGAGAAATAAAGGGTGAAGCACCTGCGATTTCTACAAATCTCAAATAATGCTTTTTCTATAAGTATATATGAGCTGTTTTTTTCTTAGGTTTTCATTAAATGATATTTGTAATCTGAACATCTGAGCTCTATAGAATATCGTAATTTTTAAAATAGTTGGTCATTCACATCTTAGTTTCTCATCTAAATTTGAGTTAGACATTATAGTCTTTCATTAGTGATTTCTTTATAACCAACTTATATTAACAGGCAATGCTAAGAATTTCGGTTCTGAATGCAATAAAAAGTTTAAGGATTGCATCCCATCGCAATATATTATCAATATATGTGTTAAAGCAATGTATAAAGGACTAGTTGTGAGGATTATGGTGCTGGTTTTGGGTACTGCAAATAGAGGACGTTGTCGCGGCCTAAGTGCATGCTGGATTGGTAATGGTATATCAAAAGAAATAGTCTTTAGTAGTGAAGGGTTCGACAAAGTGCCCTGGATTAAATGAAAGAAATACTTAACTACCATAAGGTTTCTTCTAACTTCCAGACTTTGGTACGTAACCATGCCTAATATAAATGGTGTTGGGTACATGTGTAGATAAAATCCGTGTAAAATTGTAAGTATTCCCACCATACATTAATAAAACTAACAATAAATATTCGATTTATGTACCTGCAGCGTTTGCACGGTAGCAAGGTCACGTCCGTAGTCATCGGAGCCGAGAACGACATCCTTCTCGGAGATCCAGGCGATAGTCTCGTCGGCGTCGCGGTTGAAGCGCTGGATCTCGTGTGCGCCGAACAAACGCTCCTGGCGCATCAGTGCCATCTGGCGGAGACGCTGCCAGGCTTCGTTCAACTCCTAGGGGGAAATGGTTGCATAATATTTAGCACTATTTAAAATAAAATAAGAATAGTGATATTTTTTTGTGATATCAATCCATATAATATGGTTCAATTACACTGACACTTTCTATAACTTCTCTTATTGACATGAGCTCTTTGCTTGCTTTGAAATTTTAACCAATCAGCTCCTGTAGACACTTGACTTTATACAGCCGGTAACGCTGATAGGAATCAGAAAAATGTAAGAGAATTTTACAATGAAAGTCAAATGAAAAGATACAAAATTCTTGCAACTTAATGAAGGACTACATTAAACGCATATAGATAGAGGAATATTGACTTTTACTACTATTATATACTGATGCGCTCGTAACGCTATGCGACCGCGGTGTTCTTACCGATCACCAAGGTTAAGCAGCGTTCGACTCGGTCGGCCTGAGATGGATGACCGTTTGTGGAATTTTCATATTCGAGCGTCTCCGTGCTTCGGAAGGCACGTTAAGCCGTTGGTCCCGGTTACCACTTAATGTGGTAGTCGTTAAGCCGAGTTGGAAGCCTTAAAGGCGGCTTGATAAGTTCCAACAGCAGGTGGCCACAACCCTGCCTCCACCAATCCGCACTGGGTCCGCGTGGTGGAGTATGACCTAATCTCTCTCACCTCGATTTGTGAGAGAAGGCCTTTGCCCAGAAGTGGGCTGTACAGGCTGATATTATATATACACTTTGCACTGCTGAAGAAAGCCTAAAAGATACTATAAAAGTAAAGAACCCTCAAACTTCATTAGTTAATACAGTACACAAGACATAATTAAACCAATCGAACTTACATCCTTCCTCTTGACAATGGTTTCCCTCTCGGGGTGTCCCTCGAGCACCAGCCGCTCGGCGAGCTGGTTGACCTCGGTGACGCGGTACTCTTGCGCCGCCATGTCCTTCTGGAACTCGTCGAACTTGCGCTGCAGCACCTCCACGTGCTCCAGGTCCGAGCCGAACTCATCGGCGCACACGAAGGTTTCCTGCGAGGAGGATAATTATGGTTATCATTAAAATTGGTTGTCTGGAAGATATTACTTTTAGAAATAAGACCGCCAATTGTAACTAGCTGTTTTATAATATTATAGTGTGTGAATTAATTGTAATATCATAAAAATTGGTTGTCCGAAAGAAATAGCTTTTAGCAATAAGACTGCCAATTGTACCTAGCTGTTTTTAATCTTTTTGAAAGTGAATCAATTGTTCACTGATGTACAATAAAGTACTCTATCTCTATTTATCTTAAATCTCTTTTATTATAACGTCGGGTTTATCTAGCGGTAAGAGCATATACTACGTAGAGTGGATCGAATCTGAGGTACGAATTGTAGTGTATTAGGAACACACACACTTTGGCGTTTTGTAATTATTGGTGGAGGGTAGGCTAAGTTCGAAATAATCTTTTAAGCAACTACTTGACGTAACCATATGTGACATTGTTGACATATTGTTTGTAATTTTTTTTTTACCTTACTTTGACATTTTGTACTAACTTATCTGACAAAATCTTATCTTATTATTGCTGTTTTATATTTTGTTTAGTCTGCAAAATATCTTATCGACAATCACAATAATTGTAATTTCCGTTTTATATACTCCACATTCTATTACTGCATGTTCAATAATTATTGCTACGTACTATTAATAGTTATAATTCAATCTGCAAGTGCTGTGCACTTCTTTAAGTGACTGACACATCATGAAAAATAATGTATGTAATAATTTAATTCAATGACTTAACTGGTGTGTAAGTTGTTGAGGTGCCTTTAAATAAATAAATAAGTATAGACTTACAATATACGACAATAGTGTCCTGTCAGTCGGAGATAATTTTCCACGAACCCCATTCACGGGACATATCTTTGTGTATAATATTTACTTAAGTATTGTTTACTTAAGTAGCGTAAATATTTACTTAAGTTTGAGGGATTTTATGACATTTTCATATTTATAACGGCACTCCCGATTAAGGAATAATTGCAATTAACGGCTAGGTTTATTTTTGAAATAAAATTAAAAGAAATACACTACATTCCGAATAATTCCTGTGACATGTTGCCTTAAGTAGTGTAAGTGTACATAATATACCTCTACCGGTCCTAATTCAGTATTATAGGCGTTCATTTCTAAAAGATGTTATTTCTTCCAAATTAATTCTTTTGTCACACCTTAAACATAATTGACAGATTCAAGTCAAAAATAGTAACATATTTTTCTTGGTAGAAATACTTCAACTCAGTTTATGTACCTCGCCTGTACATCGTCTGCAACGTGCCCACACCCATGATTACACAATTATGTAGGTCGCTCCTACAGACAGCCATCGCTTACATTATGACGCTCTTTACTCGTTTTAAGCTTTATAAATTTACTGCCTAACTAGTACATTTATGTGAATATTGTATATATTTTTTACTGAAAATAGAATATTATCCATACAACATAATCTAACAAGATCAAGTAGACAATATCCTGATAAAGGAGGTGAGTTGAAAACAGTACAAAAACGAAAAAAAAAAAAAAAACACTATCATGCCTATATTTTCTAAATAGAGATATATTGTAGGCATCCATATTTCGTCGAAAATGTTCTAATGTGATACCGCGTGCATACCGCCATTTTAAGAACACATTTCAGATTCTGGACGGTTACTGCGATTTTTTTCGTTAGACAATTCTCTATAACATTTTGTCCGAACAAGGATTCGAACCCGCGACTTGTGATCGCCAGCCGTCCTTACCGTAATGGTAAATGACGTCATATCGAACGTAAATCCTATACCTATCTTGATATCCTAGTCATGATTTATTCCAAAGCGAAATGACATCAGAGCCATATTATTTTTCTTATGCATTAACATCTCCTATATCATCACTCTGACTCATCGAGAATCGATTGACTATAACATAATAATTAAGTGTTACCATTTTCATTCAAAATAAGTGTAAACTAAACCTTACAAAGATACTTATCACACTTATCACGGCATTCGGTTTGGTTGCAGCGCGAGCCCATCATTTATAGATCTTGTTTATATTTATTTATTCTTTATTGTACACATATATACACAATTAACCATTGCATAGGATTTTTTATGTATAAAGGTGTGCTTAACTCAAAATTGAGTTTTCTTACAGCCAACCTGAGCGATAGAGAGATGAAAAGTACATTTATGTTATATTTACATGACTTTGGTAGGTAATACATATCATAAAAGGGACTTAAAAGACTGGAGGAAGAGACGGTCAATACAGTTTATGCTGCAGTAAATCAAAATAGGAATACCTTTTTATGAAATCCTAGATACATTAGAGACAACACTGATTTTAATTTAGTCAAAAATATCCTGCTCAAACTGCTAAATAAAGAGGCATACTATTCTGTGTGTGAATTTCTTGATGATACAATAACATCCTATAGTAAAAATGGGTGCTGGCATTGATTTTGTTTTGAATAACGAATGAAAAATGAAAATTAATGAATTAAATAGCAATTTCCTTTAATATTTATTTCAATTATTTGTTCATTGACTATTATTTTAATTTATGAAGATAATGAATATTTACACTTGTCCTTCAGATAAGACTCGGTCTTACACACAAGTCCAGAGTCTCCGTAAGTGGCGAGCGTGTATGAGACGAACTATGAGAGTGGAGGAGGCCAGAGAGGTATGAAAGGAAAGAACTGTTGGAACTCTGTACTCTCTGCCTACCCCGCAAGGGATCTGGCATGATGATATAGATAGGTACATAACTAATATTTTGTATGCCATTGGATGACAAAACATAGCGCTCATAAATAACTTCTTAAAGATATTACCTCATTTTCCTATGTTTCACAAATAAATAATTTCAATTTTAAAAGAAAATCTCTGTGGTGCCTTCTAGAACAAGAATTTTTATACTTAAAATAAAACTAACTGGACTGCCTCCTTAGACTAGTGACGAATAATGCACTTTGCGATCACGAGGCCTTAAGTTCAAATCCTATGTCAGACAAATTTAGTTTATTTGATCTAAAAAAATCCAATATTACATGGAATCGGCAAAAAGTGGACGGAACGGTATAGGAAACTAACTTTTGTTTATTCACTCCTGAAATATATTTGCATTTTATTGGTAAACTACATCATTTATATTGTTAGACACTGCAGTGAAGTTGGTAATTACGATTATGTTAGTGACTTTTAGAAAATGATCTCATATGCGTCTTTGAAGGCAAGACATCAGTATTGTAAGGTAAATATTTTAGGCACTCACCTTATCGTGGATCCAGAACATTACTTCATCGCAGTGGCGCAGGAACTGGACCAACACCAGCGCTTGCTGGAGCTTCATGCCCTTCTCGGCGAGGCGGGATAGCAGCAGCTCCCACAGGCGGTGGAGCTCATCCAGGCGACGGCGGATGGTCTCGGAGGCGAAGTGGCCATTGGCGATCATCTCACTGCCAGTGTTATCGAGGACAACGATGGCGTTGGAGTGAGCGGCCACTTCAGCCTCAAAAGCCTGGTGCTTTTGGATCTTGGCCTGAGAAAGGCAGCAAATAATGTTGGACAAATGCAGTAGGTATACTCTGACAACTAAGCAATATTCGTATATTAGGTATGGATTGGAGGATCCATGCCTGATAAATAGGCTTAATTTAATAGCTATTTTGGTTAAGTCGATTTGTATTTTTTTTAGATATCATTATTTGAACTGAAATCATAACTATATAGACATAAAAAGGGCAAATGGTATACTTTTTTTAAATTATTCCTAATTTACTACTATCATCTCACAGTAATCCCTACTGCAATGGAATAACTTATGATAAGTTACTCCACTGCATGTATGTGTATGTACTGCATTAATGTTATTTGTTACAATTCCTGTGACTACAGCTAGTGTTGAATGATCATTTTCGAAACTAAAATTAGTAAAAACCTATTTAAGAAACTCTATGGGACAAGACAGGCTACTTAACTTAGCTATTCTATTTATTGGAAATTCTATGGCCCGATCTTTTAACTTTGACGATGTTAGAGATACTTTTGCGGAACAGAAAGCTCGGAAAAGAGAATTTATTAATAAATATCTTATAATTTTTTTTTTTTTTTTTTTTTTTCTTTTAAAAAACGTAGCCCCACACTAGGATTTATTCCTGTGTCGTGGGTGCGTTTACAAACATGAAAATTCACAAACAAATACCCAGACCGGAACAAATAATTGTGGATCACACAAAGATTTGTCCCGTGCGGGAATCGAACCCGCGACTATTCGACACAGTGGGCGGAGCAGCTCAAGCTCTTAACCACTGCGCTAAATCGTCCGCTAAATAATGAAATTGTTATTTCATTATTAATATGTATAAACCTATGCCCTTGAAAATAAAATTTATTAGATATTCAACTAAAATGCACACAGTATTATTAATAGTTGTTGGGTAACTACTTAAGTGGTTTAGTAAAATTGAATTACAACGTGACGATTATTACTGGGAGGGCCCCATCCAAAGAATTTGCCACGGGCCTCAGATAGCATAGTTACGCCACTGAACTTATGCGTTATGTCTTACAGCTTATAACATTTAACAAATAGCGCTAATCTTGCGAATTCACTCAGAGCCGAATAAAATATGTCTCCTTCGATGGGCACAAGGAAGGTCAAGGGTACGCGCGTCACGGATGCTCCTTTCTTTAAGCTGGTGCGTAGAAAAATAACCACAAAATAAGTAATTAATGCTAACTTGTTTAGTCGTAATCAGTGAAACAAACTTGAAACATACATAGAAAAAAAAAAACTCCTTACATTATAAAAAAATAATTGATACACAAACCTGCAGGTTGGTAGGATCTTTGTAGCTCTCATCGCTGGCAGCCTGCAGCTTCTCCTGGATCCAGGACTCCAGCTCATCGGCGTCACGCTTGAAGTACTGGAACCTTCTGGAATCTTCCAGCTTCTCGCGCTTGGCGCGGGCCTCTTGCTTGAAGTCTTCATAGCGGTTCAACACCTAGCCAATGAAAAAAATATTTAAAAAAAACACAACACTGTCTCCCCTATATTCCCCAAGCGGGGGTGGCAGAGGTGTACTGAGTACACCCACGTTTCGCCGCCGATGTTAGGTCCCATGTAATAGGGGACGAGCCTATTACTATATACCGGGCACAATTCCAGACTCCGGACTTGTATTGGGTAGTTTTCGTTACAAAAACTACACTTGTCCGACCTAGGATTTGAACCCAGGACCTCGTGATCACAAAGCGATGCGATTTGCCACTAGACCAACGAGGCAGTCAGAAAAAAATATTTATATATTTTTTTTCTTTTTTAAACGTAGTCCCACACTAGGATTTATTCCTGTGTCGTGGGTGCGTTTACGAACATGAAAATTCACATACACAAATACCCAGACCGGAACAAATAGTTGTGGATCACACAAAGATTTGTCTCGTGCGGGAATCGAACCCGCGACTATTAGACACAGAGGGCGGAGCGGCTTAAGCTTTTAACCACTGCGCTAAATTGTACGTGTAATATACTTTGAAGATAACTAAACATATTTATCCAATATCAATCGAGCCAACGTGGTTCGCGCAATTGGCTCGTAGAAAGGCGTAAAGGAGATATACAATGGAAGTTCTACGGCTAAACAATTAATTTGCATTTCAATAGCAATGAACAATTAAAGATGTACCGAAGCACTTTCTCTGCCTCACTTTCTCTTTTTAATTATTCAAGAATTATTACATTTCTCTGCATTTAAACTACACGTGCATAGTAAAAGTAATATTTAATTTTATTCTGATGTTGGATTATTTTCTTTCACTATGTTTTATTCATCAAAGCAATGATAGCCTAGTGGTTAGAGGTTTCGGGTTCAAAACCAGGGACGCACCTGTCTTTTCGATAGCGTGTGCGTATTAACTATCACTTGCTTTAACGGTGAAGGAAAACATCGTGAGGAAACCTGCATGCCTAAGAGTTTCTCGAAGGTGTGTGAAGTTCGCCAACCCGCACGGGCCAGCGTGGTGGACTATGGCCTAAACCCCCTTTCAGTTTGAGAGGAGGCCCGTGCCCAACGGTTATTTATGTATTATTATTTCCTTGATTTGAATTACTTGAACTGACTATTATCTTTAAATGTTGTATACGCCACGCCTATAAAGGCTTTTCACCTTGTCTCAGACTGTATCTGTATCTTATGTTGTTACTATTGTGGTTGATGAGTCGATGGTGTATCTTTCATAAATAAATAAATTATGAGTAGTTCCTAGCACTTAGACCTCTCTACTTTTGAGTCAAAGTTAAGCTCTTATTCGCTATGACAAATTAAAAACATAACGTGGCGCGTAACGATAACTTAGACGGACGATTTAGCGCAGTGGTTAAGAGCTTAAGCAGCTCCGCCCACAGTGTCTAATAGTCGCGGGTTCGATATCCACAAGGGAAAAATCTTTGTGTGACCCACAATTATCTGTTTCCGTCTGGGTATTTGTGTATGTGAATTTTCATGTTTGTAAACGCACCCACGACTCAGGAATAAATGCTAGGGCGGAGCTACGTTTTAAAAAAAACTTTGAAATGATCATTCACTGGTACTCCAGTGGCATACAAAATATCATTTAAACATTCATTTCATGACGTTCGCCGCGTTTAGTGTTAGTAGATAAGGCCCTAGCATGGTGATATTACGAATGTATTGTTATACTTTTAATTTATTTCGGTAATACTCCTAATACTTGCATTATCATTTTATACGTTATCAACGTATATATTAGGTACGTGATTTCTGTCACAATATCAATTAATAACACACATGTCTGTCACCAGCAACACGTAACAGCTGCATTATTATCATAATGCATTCATAAGGTATGTATGTATGTGTAAATGTAAGATACAGCCTGCAGTTTAGTGCAGAGATTGCTAGAAGTAAAACATTGTACAAATTAACAAACTAATATAGTTACAAACTATTATAATTAGTAAAAATCCATATTACTCCATCAAGCCTTTCTATGTCTATCTATATCATCACGTACAGTTCCAACAGGTTCTTTCCTTACAGACCTCTCTGGCTTTCTCCACTCTCATAGTTCGTCTCATACACGCTCGCGGTTACGAAGACTCTCGACTTGCCCTTCAGATAAGACACGGTCTATTTCATCATGGTAAGATAGTCACGGTTTTCCCCGGCGCCTACATCTCTCTACTTTCGCATTGTGTATCTGTTTTGTCATTCTTTCTTCCGACATTCTTCCTATATGCCCGAACCAACGGAGCATACCCTTTTTCATGCCCACGCCTTTCTATGTTAGCATAATTATAATATATTGTAGATTTTATGGTAAAATAGAATATAAGATTTAGCCAAATCTGTCATTAAATTAGATATATGAGGAAATATACAATATTTCTCCGCTGTTAAAAAAGGTGTAGGCATAAAAGCGGCCGTTACCTCTGCAAATGGACATATCCATGTGTCCAACGAACAAAGTCCTATAATCCAGTAATTATTTTAGGTATAAATAACCTTATCGACGGGCACGAAAGTTGCAAATGCCATTTATTTCGTTTGGCATATATAACTTTGTTCTATGGGACCGTCGATATTATTTTCATAGATATTAAGCAAATCAATTCAGCATTTTACCTGTTCACGTCGCTCTTGAATATCCTCGGCGGTTTCGAGGATCTTCACCTCCTTGGGTGGTGGAATCTGCTCCATGGTAGATGCGTTTAGTCAACTGCAACAATAAGTAATTAAATTATGTTACCTAATTAAAATGAAGGTATTTTAAATATGAATGAGTATAGTATTGACGTTTGAAGAAGCCCGATTTGGCAGATGCATTTTTATAAAATAGATATGTTACAAGAACGGTAAGGTAATAAGGTTCAAAGATATAATAATGAGTGATACATACTTTTTTTCTTTTTTATTTTTTATCTAATAAATATAGCCCTAGGATATTTCTGTGTCGTGGGTGCGTTTACAAACATGAAAATTCACATACACAAATACCCAGACCGAAACATATAATTGTGGATCCCACAAAGATTTGTCCCGTGCAGGAATAGAAGCATAGTGGGCGGGGCGGCTTAAGCTCTTAACCACTGCGCTAAATCGTCCGTCGTCCGAATTAACGTGTTTTTGATAATAATCATTATTTATTTCTGTCCCTGTTCTGACTTTGACCATAAATTTATGATATGTCCGATTTCTGTTATGTATGATTTCTATTTGGCCATTTAATCTATCAAATCAGCGCCTATAGCCAAGATGACAATCTACAGTCGTTAATGCTAATGGAAAAATGTATGGGAATGACATTTTGCAACGAAAAGTCACGTGGTCAAAACAATGCGCTATCGATTGCGACAAGGGAATAAAAACAAAACGCTTGCAACTCGTCTAGGCCCTCAGGCATCTTATACTGACCAGGATTTAATACTTGATAAAATATTGTTCTAAATAAACTTACTGATGTAATAAATGGTCAATGACCGGGAATTAATCTAAATAATACCAATTATTGAATTAGGTAATTCAAAAACCCCATTCACATTTATTCTCTTTGGAAATGAGATTTTAACATGCAACCTTAAAATAGCGACCTGGCGATATTACAGTTCTAAATGTTATTTTTAGATTGTTGATATAATAATATTGTCAGCATAGTAACTAATTATGATAATGGGTTAATAAAGATCTTGCTATCTTGTGACTTCATCAAACATGGCATTCATTATTAACTCTAAAGAAGGTCAACCCTCACTTAACATAATACAACACAACAGATTCAAGCCAGAAGTTCAACTCAATGCCCACTATCCGACCACTATCCGAAATAATCTTACATTCCATATCAAACAATCAGAACACAACTGAGGTTCTGTTTGCATATGGGTGCTTGCAGTATCATCATTTGTAAGGGACAGTTAAAATTTAATGCAATAATAAAAATCGGTTCTATGTTACCGTCACGCCAATATGAGGTATATTAGAGGGGCAGGAGGGAGGTGGCAGAGGTGTACTGAGTACACCCACGTTTCGCCGACGATGTTAGGTCCCATGTAATAGGGGGCGAGCCTATTGCCATATACCGGGCACAATTCCGGACTCCGGACTCATACTGGGAATTTTTCGTTAGAAAAACTACATTTGTCCGAGCTAGGATTTAAACCCAGGACCTCGTCGATCACAGTAATTGTAGAGTATGTTATTGTAGGGTTCTATGTTATTGTAGAGTATTTAATCCTGATATGTATATTAATGTACTTTCATCATTAACTGCCATCATAAATTTAAACCCCAGAGTGCCCAAATTTTAACTATTAGAAACTTGATATCACACATGACAAAAACGAGTAAATAATAAGAAACGAAATTAAATCACTCAATTATCTAGAAAGACGCGCTCTGCAATTACACTACTGTTTTTTATCTGCAGTATGGTAGTTGTCGGGCGAGGATTACATCACGCGTCCTTGTGACTCACACCAACAATGTAAGCCTCATTATCAGTGTTGTCGTCGGCTTTTTTAAGAAATGCTCTAACTTGAAGACTATTTAGCAATGAATTTGAAGACAATACAGTGTACTATCCCGCTTATGTTTTCAGCGTTAAACAAGTCGGGCGCGTCACTACTTGGATACTAATCAAAGAAAATTGTTCATTGAGTTCAATTTATAGAGGTTTATGATCAGGGATTATGTACTAAATGGAGAAATGAATACATTCATAATAGAGTAAATAATTAATTATAAGCTATTATCACTACATATTATAAAACAAGGACAAGTGTAGTTTTTCTAACGAAAATTTCCCAGTACAAGTCCGGAGTCTGGAATTGTGCCCGGTATATGGCAATAGGCTCAACGTGGGTGTACTCAGTGCACCTCTGCCACCCCCGCTTGGGGAATATGGCGTGACGGTGTTTTTTTTTATTATTATAAAACAAAGTCCCCCCGCCGTATCTGTCTATCTGTCTGAACGCGATAAACTCAATAACTACCGAACAGATTTTCATACGGTTTTCATCAATGGACGAAGTATTTTAAATACAGGCAATATTTCCAAGCTACATACGGTAGGTATATTAAGGTCGTCAGACAGTTGTCGTCCTATTTGGTTCTTTGCAACTATTGACATCGATCGAAAAGTATTACTTAAGACTATGTATGACTATAATGCTTTGGGCTTCTACAAATAAGCTAATCGAAAAGTGGTTCTTAAATAATATAAGTCTATACTTTCCCACTGTTGGGCAAAGGTTCTCTCACAAATCAAGGTGAGAGGGATTAGGTCATACTCCACGAAGCAGACCCAGTGCCGGATAGCGGAGGCAGATTTGGGGCCACCTGCTGTAGGAAGCCGCCTATAAGGCTTCCAACTCGGATTAACGACTACCACATTAATTTGTAACCGGGACCAAAGGCTTAACGTGCCTTTCGAAGCATGGAGACGCTCAGATATGAAAACTCCACAAACGGTCACTCATCTCACGCCATCTGAATACAATGCTGCCTAACCTTGGCACCTTGGTGATCGGTAAGAACACCGCGGTCGCACAGCGCTACGAGTGCCTCAAGTGGTTGTTGCTGGCCACTATTGGCAGTATAATGGCGCATTTGCCAGAGCCCTTATATCTAACCAATCTATTATCGTTAAAACAAACTGCACTGCCCATCGTTTTTTCTATGTAATATTGCATATTTCAGAAATAACTATGTTATCTATATCGCGATTGCGTAGTGTTTTATCAATACTTATAAGTGTAGATTACTTTGACAAAGCGATTATGACTGTGTGTTTTCATGAAAATAATGGGAAACTTGGATAGATTTAATTGGTCATTCATAAGCATGAAGTAATTATGTCATCGCATGTGAACTTCTTTAGATGCTGATGCATTTGTTCGCTACATCTTATGTTTTTGCTCTCACTTTATTTTATAATCCTATCATAATGCCAATCTACACAAAACTGGAATGCATATAATTCTCAAACTCAATTCTATTTAACCTACAGATGTATGAGAAAAAAAAAAACAATTGCAAATTACAACTTTCATAATTATTTAGTTTAGATAGATAGTAATATTTCTTCACAATAGTGTTTTTTAATCACACGGACATTAATAGTAAACAATCTCTTTCTGGTAAGTATTTAAATCGTTATCGAAGTTATGATAGTTACCAAGTATATTTTTCTAGTTACTAATTAATGAGCTTTGGATTCAAATGTTGTATTTAATTTCATATTTGTGGTTATTAGAATCAAATTAGTATTTAAAGATAAATATAAAATAGGGTCAACTCAATTAGTAAATGGCTTTTAATTATAATTATTATTACTAAAATAGTGATGATTAGGTGATGTAATGATAAGAACTGAGATGGGAGTTAAATGTTGAAAATACTATCTACAGAAATAAATAAAATTTAAGTGTATGTGTAATGTTAAAATAACAGCTTTCTACTAAATGCATATGAAAGTATATATGGTACTTATAACAAAAAGTCTGTCTGTTTGTTTGCAACGTCTGGACCGATTTTGACAGGACTTACACTGGCAGATTTATTTATTTCGATAAGTACAGTAACAGATATGCAGACAAGTGAACAATAAATGGTTTGGATTACATACAATATATAATATCTGCTGCCATAACTGACTGTACACAATTTATATATACTGTATAAACCAAAACGTGTTATAAAAAAAGGTAAAGGAATACAAAATAAAATTAAATATAAAAATTAGAAACTTCTACAAATTACATCAATTTACCAATTTACACAATATGAAAAGAAAACCAAAATAACAAGGAATATATGGCAATATTTATATGTAGTGTTTTATGAAGAAGATGGCCGAAGTGATTTAGTAATTTTTAGTTTAAAATTTGTATGACTGTATTAAAATATGTCGCAGTCAATAGGCATCTTGTTATAATATTGAAACATATCGATATTATAAGGAATAACTTTTATTTTAAGGAAAAAAAGAATTATAGTTCCATGTAAATAGGAATACGGAATTATTAACTTTCCATAAACTTTATGTACTGAATAAACATTTTTTTGTTAAATTCCACACAGACAAAGTTTTGGGTAACAGCTAGTAAATAATATATAAATAGGAGCAGCATGATTTTGTTTATTCTTTTATAAACTTTACTATACTACTGCTGCATAAGGTCTTCTGGTACAAATTAAGATGACAGAGAAATGGGATTTTTATTATTGTCCTATCTATCTATCAATATTATCACGCAAAATCCTTTGCGGGGTAGGCAAGGGTATTGTCCTATTGCTAGATAAATGCCATTCCCTAAATTAACTTCAGGGAAATTTGGATTTTACTATTTTGAGATCATTTAAATAAACCTTTCCTTAACTCTAAGTTTTTTTCAACTGCATTTTCCAGTAAATTAGATAATATTTTTTTGAAGTTGAAGTAGGCACAATACTGCTGGTTTTTATGATGGTAAGTGAAAACCATCACCTAAGACATCTGTTCTTAAACAACATAATTGCTTCCAATTGTAACACCTTACATTAACACTGCAGCACCAAACTGCAAATTTGATTTTTAGTTGGAATTCAGTTAATTTAATATCCAATGCCCTACTTGTGAATGTCACAGTTGCATGCACGCATGAGCCATGTAATTGATATCAATGCAATCTGATCTGCTCATTCATACATGTCCACACAAATTGTTGTGTAATTGTATGGGTGGGGCCCACTGGTATTTTTTTTATATTTGGGCATGAGCGTTTTTATTTATCCTTTTAAAATGTAGACTGTAAAAGAGGTTTTAAAAGTGATTAGAACATTTGTGAGTAAATTCGTGGAACTTTTGTTAGATAAATTAGACGGCAACAAATTAAATTTTCAGCATGCTAATAGTTTAATAAATATTTGCATTTACTGCACTGTATTTAACTAGGTTAAAGCTCTTTTAGAAGAAATTCTACTTAAATTGCTGTTTTATTCAAAGTCCACAAGCATGAAAAAATATGTTATTGGAATAACCTGTTTCTTGGTAAAAAGAAACAAATCATTCTAGTCAACAACAAAAATAAACATACCACCTACACAGTTTCTCCTCTCACAAGCACAGGCCGGTAAAAATCAATCAATACACTGCAGTAGACACAGCAGAATCAGTATTCAGAGCACTAGAGATTATCAACTGGCGTAGAAAGTACGAGCGACTGCGGCCTAGCGACGCAGCGACACACTGTCCAGTGCTCTAGATTCTGCTTCTAGACCCCGCCCGACGGCCCGACACGCACCGCCGACACTCCACCGCAATAAAACAACCGGCGTACCTACCTATATCGACCCCACAGACTCCCCTCTTATATACAATGACGTAATGCTCCAAAATAAACCTAATATGGATAACGGCCGGGGCCAATTTTAGACTTCCGCAAGAAACGGGAATGTAACATGGAACTTGTTAGTATGCATACAGGTTTCCTTTTCGATTCCCCCTATTCACGAAGCTTTCAGAAAGGCTGATCAGTCCGAAGGAATTTTGCCGATGTTATGGGTGTGTCATCGATAAGAGTTAAACAGCTTTAATGAGGATTTTTTAAAATAAAGCAAATGTTTTATTATTCTGTAATTAAAACTCACCTTTTGAATGCAGATATGCACAAAATTACACTATATAAATCACTTTATTTCTTGAATTCCATAAAAAATCGTTCGTTCGACGTACAGTCGCGTCGCTCCGCTTACATTAATGTTGCTAGCCCAAAAAAAAGATTGACAAGTGACAACACAGCTGATTGACCTCGTTATGGCACCTGGATAACGGTACCGTTTTCCAAACTTTCTGATAAAAACTTAAAGTAATTTTGTACTACAGATTCAAGTTTCATGAATTCTATATTCAACCACAGTCTAACTTAGGCAGCTCAAAGTGTTCTATAGATAGATAGTGCATTTACCTCTCAATATCGATCTTTCATTTCATTATTAAATAGTAATCTGTAGTGAACCTTTGCCTACCCCACAAGGTATCTGAAGGTGATAATATTGATAGATAGATAAAGATACAGTGTATAGATAGCAACTGACAAATTTACTGAAATAATAACAACAAGTTTACACCGTTTCATTGCCGCTCATGAATAATATTGACAATATATTTCAATGGAGTCAACAAAAATATTGTTGTCGGCACCTTTAATGTACTTTTTATTAAAATTACATTAAAGGGGCCGACAAATACAAAATCTACGATTTACTCCGGACAGCAGGCGTCACAGGGGACACAATGCAGTTAAGGAATTAAAAATACCTGTTATTTAAAATTTGTATAGATATTTAAAACATCTTGTAATCCAGACAGCTACGCTAGCATACAGGGAAAGCTGGTCAAATCTTGGCGCATACCATAAAATGTGTGTGCTAAGGTGCTGTTGCCAGTCCCGCTATTGTATATGTTTTATAATAAAATAATGTTGATAAATAAAGTTGTATGACCAAATAATACTGATGTAATCCCTTCAAACTAAATAAATTATATGTATTGACGCGGTAGCACTAGTACTAGTCTCATAAAAGATGTAAAAGTGTGATAGTTAACGTGATTTGGCGAAACACTCGAGTGTGCGCCCCAATTCCAGTACCTGTACTCCTTTGGACGGACGCGGTTGGCTGTTGCATGAGTTCCGGCGCGCCCCGACGATTGCCGTTCGGTATAAATCGAAATCGGCTTCTAATAAGCGTAACGATCAATAAATAACAATCTCACCTTGCTCAACGGTATCATCAATATTATCCTTCAATACTATTACAATGCAACATTTACTGTCAATATCATCTGATGCGTTAACCGAGCAATGGGGTGTATAGGTCTGTGGCCGGTTTATAATTAATATTTTTATCTGTATTTAAATCTTTCAACACGGCAACACCAATCATCAGTTGTCAGAAATTCTTGTTCTCGCTTGGTTTGTTCTGTGTTTGTTGTATCAATTTGTATGTCAATTATCAATTAACCCTCGTTTAATGATGGCCTGTTGATTATTGAAAAGCAGTGCTCGGTACTGATAATATCGATGTGCACTACGAAGTGTCTGTAAATCATGGCTGCTGGCGGCGAGGATCTGTGGCGCGAGTGCGCGTCTTGGCTTACGAGATGTGGCTTGCTACGTCCCGACCATAAGGCGAATTGGGAAACGAGTACGATCCACGACCTGGCGTACACCCTGCGCGATGGCGTGCTCCTGTGTAACCTGCTCAATGCCCTACATCCGGGGTGCATTGACATGAAGGACGTGAACCAACGGCCTCAGATGGCGCAGGTAATACCGGGCCCCAGCGGCGACCTTCACTCTAATTACCGCTAAACCATTAATTTTGACACAGAATAATAGCACGCGTGTTATGTGGAACTAATTCCTAGGTCATTCTGTCATGAACCGAAATTTGATACAATGCAATCATAGCCACAACTATCATGTTTTTGCTGTAACAGCGTTTATTTTCAACAGTAACGCAATATACTCTGTCTACTAATATTCTAGAAAAATATATAATGAAATAAAAACTACACACATTACGCCTATATTCCCCAAGTGGGGCCAGCAGAGGTGTACTGAGTACATCCACTTTTCGCCGACGATGTTTGATTCCATATAATAGGAGGGCGAGCGTATTACCATATACAGGGCACAACTCCAGACTCCGGACTAATACTGGGAATTTTTCATCAGAAATTCTACGTTTACCTATAATTTGAACCCAAGACCTCGTGATCACAAATCGATGTGCTTTGCCACCAGACCGATGAGGCAATATATAATTATTTCTTATTATTTTCATAATAAATCCGCTAGTGGCTTATGATTACTTGCAAGTAAACTAATCTTCATAATATGAAATATATTCTGAATCATTTTTTGGTTATGATAGTGTTTGTAAAGAATGCAGTACGCAACATCTTTCATGCAACACAAAATAAATTGTTATTCAAATCATGTTTCAGTATTTTCATCTCAATGTAGTACAACTTCTTATTCAAATGATATTATTCAACGTTTGTTTTACATTCACTATGCCAGTTCATTTAATTATGCATGCAGTGATGAATGAGACTTTGCCATTGATATGTGCGTAGTTTAGCAGCTGAATAAGTTCCGGTGTTATCTGCATCGTAAAATTGCTATTAATGAGCAGACGTTTGTAACTATTGACTGGCGATTCATATTTAATATAATTATGTTTCGACTATTGAAATTGTGATATACTATTGATTAGGGTACAGTCTATTGTAGTATGGCTTTTTATTTATTTTATTTATCTATATATTAATACATGAAGCAAAAACTTTGTACACAATTTTACGAAAATTGTGCAGACAGAGGATTATGAAATTTCCCACACTTATATTTTATATAGAGAAGGAGTGCAGAATGCTAACATTTTTTTTTTAAATTATGCATAAAACATTCATTAAATCAATGAAAAAAAACATTACCCACACTACCATGTATTTGACACAATACACGTCAAATTGATGTTTATCTTTAATATTATTTGTCTATTGTCTTACTGAATGTCAAACATAACCAGCAAAAGATGAAAGAGTAGGTCGAATATCGACCTATGGGCGACCACTAGTTTAATTAAATATATGAAATTTGATTGACTATCTGCAAAATGAAATAAATATTTTCCTTCCTAAATGTCAGGGATATCTGTCAGAATACAGATTTTATTTTGCAAATATTTTAACTGGCTCATTTTATCAAATTTCATGTATTTAATTGAATAAACTCAATACTAATTGAATAAATATATATCTATCTATATCATCACGCCGGATCCCTTACGGGTAGGCAGAGAGTACAGAGTTCCAACAGGTATGAATTAATTAATTAAAAAAAATTATAAACAGATATATAATGCAACAGTGGAAGTATGTAGGTACCGGGGCAGACCTAGATTATTTTACCATGACCAAATAGACAGTCTTATCTGAAGGACAAGTCAAGAGTCTCCGTAACCAGCGAGCATGTATAAGATGAACTATGAGAGTGGGGGAAGCCAGAGAGGTATGTAAGGAAAGAACCTGTTGGGACTCTGTACTCTCTGCCTACACCGCAAGGGACCTGGCATGAGGATATAGATAGATAGAAATAAATAGTAGTACTACAACCTTCAAAACACACATCTGCTGCAGAGTAGTTAATTAGTACAGAGATCCAACATGTTTTTCCTTACTTTATTTATTCTTATCATTAAGAATATATAAAGAACTACGGACTATGAGAGTCGAGGAAGCCAGAGAGGTATGTAAGGAAAGAACCTGTTGGAACTCTGTACTCTCTGCCTACCCCGCAAGGGATCTGGCGTGAGGTTATAGATAGATAGATAGATAGATTAAGAATATATGAAATAATGCATAAATATAACTTTATTATTATAGATGGTTGAAGTGAATATTAATTAAATTAAGCTATAACTGCCTCGTTGGTCTGGTGGCAAAGTGCATCGCTTTGTGTTCACAAGGTCCTGGGTTCAAATCCTAGGTTGGATAAATGTAGGTTTTATAACCAAAAATTCCCAGTATGAGTCCGGAGTGTGGAATTGTGCCCAGTATATGGCAATAGGCGCGCCCTCTATTATATGAGACCTAACATCGTCGGCGAAAAGTGGGTGTTCACAGTACACCTCTGCCACCCCCGCATGGGGAATATAGGCGTGACGGTGTTTATAACAGTAATTATAAACCATATAACTTTATTACCTTTACTATGTAAAACACATTGCTAAGTTTTTGATCATCATATCATACCTCTTTCGCTCTCTATGTCCTGAAGGTATAGGCCGGTAACCATTCTCTGAACATATAATTTTCAATGGCAAGCTTTCTACTGATTGGCAATTTCGGCTTTTGTTGATTCTAATTTTGGTATTGTTAATTTGTGATTGTAAACTAATTCGAGTGATGTATAAACAGTTTCTGTAGGTTTAACTTCATAATTTCCATGTTGAAAATAGTTCTCTACATCATACATACTGTAGTCGTATACAGGTATAAATTATGGAAGTAGCTAATAAATAAATAGTACATAAAAATAATTCTTCCATGCTCAAAATAAAGGCCTTTCTAAATTCTATTAAATAATACTAAAAATACCTTTTTCACCCCAGAAGGTATTTTTAATTCTTAAAGTAATTGTCAATTTTTTATCTCATTTACTGACTATTTGGTTATTGCAAATACTTTTTTTTTTTTATAAATATTCTATTCTTTATTGTCATACAGTTCCTGTGCATGCGCAACATTAAAGTGTTCCTACGGACATGCCATGAGGTGTTTGAGTTGCGCGAGACGGACCTCTTCGACCCATCCATGTTGTTTGACTTGTCCAACTTCCACAGAGTGCTGTGTACTCTGGCTAAACTCAGCCAGTGCCCTAAAGCAATCGCTAAGAATATTAAGTAAGTAACATTATTCATTTCAGACAATTTAATATTATGTAACAGACAAAAAAAAATACTTTTGCATAAAATGTGCTATCATTCAATGTGCTTATCTCGATTTGGAGAATTATGTAGTTCTTGAAATCATTTTATGGGGAACAATATTTAGGAAAAATATGCTATAGCATGCAATATGTTCAAATTAGGAAATTTTAACATGCAAATATGCATTGGGGTTGTATTCCATGTGTTAAAATAAATAGCTGTGGGATCTTCCATGTTTATCAAAGTAAAGATAGCAGCCCCAAATCTATGGGGGGCAAACCGGGGCCCCCGCCCCGGTCGGCAGTTTCAAGGGCCGCCAATCACCCGGGTATATAATTTCATGTCACGCAAATGAAAAAGTTATTAGGTAATAGATAATAAAGAGTACAAATTTATAAAGGATTCTCATTGTACCATTCACGAAAAATGCCAACCATTATATATTTGTGAGTTTTTAAGTAATTTATTTCAAACGCTGGAGAGAGAGGCGCCACTGTCAAGTTTTTTCCCCGGTTCGAAGAAATCGTAGATCTAGGGCTGGATATTGGATACACACATAATGGCACAAAATCAGATTAAATACACACAAGTTCTATACAAAAGATAATTTCTCTATGCCTGACAAAGCTTCATTTTTCAGGCCATTCTCGGCACAAAGAACACAATCGGAGGAAGACATCTACAAAGACCTGCAATCTGTGTAAGTACTCCACACTATAACCCTTATTATATACACTAATCTCGAGCGAACATCACCTTAACATTACCCTTATAGTAGCCCTAGCGTGACTCTCGAACCGCCACCCTATAACTTGGAAGATAGACTGAGCCACCGCGACGCGAGTGCAGAGGCACCATGGGTGCAGTTCACGATACCGAGCGCGACGTGCGAGGACCGAGTCGAGGAGATATACGAGGACCTGTGCTACGTGAAGTTTACGTCTGCTATGCCGGAGGTGGCGATATTGTTGTTTATTTATCTGTAGTTTCTGGCAAATATTCGTAAAATAAGATTAGAGGGTAATTTTCCAATCCAGAGAACAGTTATGAATTGCATAAAATACTAAGTAAATTTAAAATTACTCTTCTATGAAAAAAATAGTTCAATTGTTTCACTTTTATATTCAGTCAGGTTATAATTTAATTGATAGATAACTTTTACCTGATGATTTCAAAATTAGTTGCAGCACTATTGCTGATATCCATTATTACTGATTACATTCAGCCCACTGGCGCGGTAGTGTGCAGTTGGCATGTAACTTTACATGACCATCCTACTCATTTGCATGTCGGCTTACCAGCTCACAGAATGTAAATCGCTGACATTCTCGCGCTGGCTAGTTTCAAGTCCATTTCCCTGCTCATTGCCGCGAGTAGGTTGAATTTAATCAAGATGAAAATATTGTTGACATTTTTTTGACAAATTTGACATTTTGGTGATGGCTTAGCCCGATGGTTAAGCTTAGAAGGATAACTTTAATGAGTTTTTTTAAAATTTGCGTTTCAAACAGAGTGAGAAGTGTGCTCGAACGACCTAAACTGCAGTTTTTTATAGTTTAGATATAATTACCACACAATAAATGGTATTGCATTTAACACAAAAAAATATTGACGTGCTGAAATGAACATTTCTGATATTTAATTTTACGAATATTTGCCATGATGATGCTTTCACAGTATACCGCCGGCGTAACGAAGGCGAGATCATGTCGATGAATTTATACACGGTGCCGATTCTTGTATTAGTTATTGCAGCCTTAATGATTCCGCTCTGCTTCTGCCAGCGGCAAGCTAAGACGCTGCGGTCCAGTACCCCATTGTTACCGGCGGTGTAGTGTGTAGGAGCGTAAGAATATAGTACATTAGAATATCAGTGTTCATTTTGACGCTTTCGGTTATACAAGTATTAGCTGAAATGTTATTCCATATTCTCATAAGCCTGTACAGTTATTTGAGTGTACTAATGGCGTAACTCAAAAAATTGATTATGACAATAATCACTCTTATATTGTTCTTGCTTTTTATTTGTTTCACTGTTCTTTACGGTTTCTATATATTGACACTAAAAAAATCTGGTTTCAATAATAACGTTCGAATAATAGTCTCTAATCTATTTTTAATGCTCATCAATGGATGCTTTGATGATCCGAGCAATCTACAGATGGTTTCTCCACCGTACGATCTATTTTAAACCCTATGGATTATGTGATAGCGGCGGAATCGCGTAATCAAACTTAATACACCTACGCGCTTACGTAGATTCCGAGCAAATATTTTGGTTACTCTACTCAATCACTTTCTAATAAAGATTGATTAACGCTGCGTCACTAAGGACTTCTTACAATATCGTTGTGGGACTGACGAAATGTAATTACGATTGTTTGTTAATGTAATTAAGTTAATTCTGCAACACGGAGATGATCATGTTATTTACGGCAAGCGGTCACCCCATCAAAGATCTGACCGCGGCGTACATCTTAACTTGTTATCCAAAGCAGTTACCCGCGATTCCGTGTGCGTTCAATTTTTGAGACATTACTTTGTCAATGTTCTCTTGTTTAGATGATATCTATTTCCTTGCAAATTTTAATCAAAACTTTTTCAGCGGTTTAGACGTAAAGAGGTTTTAATATATCTTGTTGGGGCATCCCATATTTATAAGAAACTTCTTAACACGCGGTGTTCAAGATATTCGTACAAGTAATAAGGTCCGTTATCAGATAAATTAATTATTTCGTCAAAAAACCCCGTTACTTGCGCTGTTTATTAGGCGATTGTATCTTTGTCATAAACAATGAGAATTTTTTTTTATACCAAATGACGTAATTTATTCTAAAATAAAGGAAATTAAAACAATAGAGTTACGTAATTGATTACTTACATAACTATGAGGCTGCAATATCAACATGTATAACTGAAAGTGTTAGTTGTTTTTTTAAATAAATACACACAAAGGTTCTGTGCACAGTTGAATGAAAGTGTAAGCTTTACCATACCGGGCACCAAGTCTGCTAATGCAGTTTTAGTAAAATTGTAGTTCATTGACTTTATAATCGTTGGTTTTAACAGTTTTGGTGATCTATTAATTTATCATGAGACGAACTATGAGAGTGGAGAAAGCCAGAGAGGTATGTAAGGAAAACTGTTGGAACTCTGTACTCTCTGCCTTCCCCGCAAAAGATCCGGCGTGATGATATAGATAGAAAGATATTAATTCAATGGTGTCCTTATGGTTTTTCATAGGCGTACCACTCGAAACATTTGTCGGTATTTGTTAATAAGACCATAAAGAATTTAGTAGATTACCGGCTTAGGAATAATTGTAACTGAAAGAATGTTATAGCATGTCATAATTACAAATCACGTAAAAAATCAGACTTGCGGCCCTGGTTAGTCGTCCGTTTCAAGCTTGGAATTAGTATGGAAGTGCGGACGGCAACGAAACGATTGACTAATTGTTGAGAGGATGCAGTGTCCTCACTTCGAGAATAATTAATAGCTTTCAATGTAAAACAGCCTATACTATCCCAATGCTGGGAAACCTTTTTTCACAAGTCGGGCCCAATGCTTATTGGTAAAGCTTTTTAACCAACGGCTGAACTGTTCGGTTGTCGTACGAGCAGCCGTATACGGTACGATATGGCTAGTAACACATGACAAGGTGTTGCGGATTTTATGGAACGTTGTGAATTTGGGATTTAAGTTATTAAAGTCTAATAATCTTGTAAAGGTCCTTCCATCCGGATATGGTTATCCGGATCGAAAGACCAATGTTGGAAACCGGATCCTTCGAAGTTACAGTAGCGATAAGGTACGTTATTGTTGCTTCTAAAATGAGAAATTCTATGGTAAATCTTCGATCCGTAATACGCATTAGTCGTGTCACTGTGATCCTTGTTTTATCACAATGGCGTCGCTATTATGTTTAGGCCCGTTTTGAAACTTAAATTATAGTTATTTTTTATTAAAACTTTTTTGGTCACAGTGCATAGAACCTTAGGATTTCGTTTTTTTAGTAGATACATAGAGTAGTAATATTTGTAAAAATGTAATATATTCATCCATACTTCATTTGGTTGGTGCTTCAATTTATATACTAATATTTTGATTTCCATTTGGGTACATGCATCTTAGAAAACGGTGATATCTAGACCATTTTTTTTTGGTTCCGCTTAGCCTATTATAATATGTAAATAATCAGAGCACATTCAATTTCGTTTATTAAAGTGGAATGCTAGTGACAGTATGAGGTGTTATAATTATATTTTTATCCACTTATGGGACATTGTAGATGACAGATTTCTTTTCAGCCGATAGTCGAAATAACGCGAATTGTACTATTGTGTATGTTCGCGTGATATTCTCAAGGCGACATTTTAAAACTTTTGTTAAACAACTAACCGGATCTTCTTACTTATGACTTTGTTCCGTTCCCAGCTGAAAATTAGTCTGTCGTCTGTTTCCGGCCTAAAACAATAAAATAACTGGTATAGTTTCACGGTAAAATTATGTAATTTTTGTTGATTACCTACTATTATTATCTACTAACTACTAACGTATTTAAGTATTATGACACATACTAAGATGAAAATGAATGACTAGCAAATGGTAGACGTGAATTAAGTCGCTGTCCTTTTATTTTGAATTTGACCTGTCTTATACTCCTATAGTAATTTATTGTCTTAGGTAAGTCTAATATGCGAAAATATACTCGATATACTCGATATTTGAATATTCGAGACAGTGTTTACACAATGATAGACGTGCCTATATTTTGGTCTGTGCGGACGCGTCAGTAACGAACGATATACGTCACCTGTAGCGTCTCGTTAGGTCGAAACACATCGAACCTTCTGATGCGTTCGCATCTGTCCTCGGGATCAGGACATCAGTGGTCCCAAGAATCCTTTGCCCGCCAGCCCGGATAGAGCTCTACGGCGGAACTCTAGGTTATGCCCGTCCACATAGCGATTCCCCAACCCGAGGCTATTCCTCCTTGAGGCGTCGTTGAGCTATTTGTCACTTTACCCTTCTCCCCTGGAGCGCAGTTGTGGCTTGCCCTCTTGCCAGACAATCGAAACGCATCGCATCGAAATACTTTGCTTAACCAAACCAAAATGAATTAAAACCAAATATGATGGCCTATATGTGACTCAATATATGTGGGTCGCCTGGTCCAAGTCACCGTCACGCCTATATTCCCCAAACGGGGGTGACAGAGGTGTACTGAATTCACCCACTTTTCGCCGACGATGTTAGGTCCCATGTAATAGGGGGCGGGTCCCATGTCATATTCCAGAGTCCGGACTCATACTGGGAAATTTTCGGTAGAAAAACTTCATTTGTCCGACCTAGGATTTGAAACCAGGACCTCGTGATCACAAAGCGATGCGCTTTGCCACTAGACCAACCTGGTCCAAGTCAATGGAAAGTAACGCATTTGGCCCCTGTTTTCATCACATCTCTTACAAAAGGTATCGGGATCATCCCAGTTGGACTAATATTGAAAGAGTTGTAAATACAAAAGACATCCGGAACTCTCCATTAAATCCGCATTTCATATAACGAAGTAAGTTCCGGAACTCCATACTCAATCCGCATTTCAGATAAGTTATTCAGACATGCCTAAGAGTTTCTCGAAGGTGTGTGAAGTTCGCCAACCCGCACTAGGCCAGCGTGGTGGACTATGGCCTAAACCCTCTCAGTTTGAGAGGAGGCCCGTGCCCAACAGTGGGACAGTTTCTTAACAGGGCTAATATTATTATTCAGACAACATTCACGATAACGGAACTAATTAAAAGTTATGATCAAAAGTATAGTGGCGTCATGATGTCATTGATTCCCACAATCGAGTCAATTGTGCCGTGAAGATGCAGTATCATTTCGCGAAACCGATAAGACAAGAGATAAGGATAAACTCGTAAGCGTACTTGTGAAAAATGTTTAGTCATATTTACACAATTGTCCCCACCTTTGGTTCCGTTTTGAATACATATACAAGCTGTAATATAATAAACGCAAGACCTCAGACACCCCAATTAGAGAATTGCTTTATCAGTTCAAAACAATAACCACATTTCCAAAATTAAAAGTTTTACCCCTTTTTTAAGCACTTTTATACCCCAATTATCAATGAAACTTGCACGTGTATGTGTCCGGTTTGAGAAATATGTTTTAGGAATGCATTTGAAATCTCTTTATTGCTCTGAATCAAGAATAAGTTATTTTTTTATAGCGCACTGCACGATTAAAAGCATTTTTTGCAATTTAAAAAAAAAATAAGATACATTATAAATTGGAATCGATTCAGTTACCGATTTAGAAAAAACTACTTTCAGGTCTTGCGTTTATTAAGTTACACCTTGTATACTTATTTTGGCACAGACCTTCGTATTTGAATCGCACAGTTTGTTCAAAAGTTTTATTTTTGATCAGAATCAGTAGACTAGAATCGGATATACGGCTTGACCTTCCTGTAGTGTGAAGGTGGGTATTTAGGAGAAGGAACTCATGTAATTATTTTTTGTTTGTACCCAACAGTACAAACACCTGATTGACATCCTTCTGAATGCAACATGCATATCCAAAATATGGCAGTTTTTAGTCAATCACATTTTTTAATGCACTAACGTTTACGCAGACGAAGCGGCCAAAATGTGGCAAAATAAAATCTATAATCGCCAGAAATATCTACAAAACGTATTTTTAGATAGCTCCACGTCTAGACTAGCATACAGGTATAACGGTAGACAAGCGATTGTGACCACCTGCTGTTAAAAGTCATTAAGCCGTCTATAAAGCATCCAACTTGACGGACGATTTCACGCAGTGGTTAAGAGCTTACGCCGCCCCGCCCACTGTGTCTAATAGTCGCGGGTTCGATTCCCGCACGGGACAAATCTTTGTGTGATCCACTATTATTTGTTTCGGTATGGGTATTTGTGTATGTGAAATTTCAATGTTTGTAAACTTACCCACGATACAGGAGTAAATCTTAGGGTGGAGCTACGTTTTTTAAAAAATAACAATAACCAAATAACTTGACTTAATAACTATATATTGAGTGGGAGCCGGGACCAACGTCATAAGGTCCCTTCGAAGCACGGACACACTCTAAAATGGAATTGCTACAAATGGTCAACCGTCTCGGACCCACCGAGCCGAATATTACTTAGTGATCCCCAGAACACCACAGTTCTCTAAGGCTATGAGTGCCCCAAAAATGCTTGGACGATATCAAATCAAGAAAAGGCTATGAAAGGTTTAGTTCTGAATTACTTTCTGCGCGCTAATGGACTTCCTGTTATGGTAGTCTATGACCTTTTTCAAGAAGCAGGTTGATGTTAGGAATAAATAAGGCTCAATTTAGCTTAAAATATGCTAGCTTTTTAAGCAAAAATACTTTACAAAACTCGGTGTTCATATTATTTATTTAATGCAAAACAACACGCCTCTTCAACACATTTATCTACTGGGTCATCCTCATTCGCGACAGTATTATATCTTAAAGAGGTCGTTGATCCTTTCAACTGTAGCGAATTGTAGTCTTCTTCTGTAGTTTCATTTGGGCTAAACAAATAATATAGCAGTTATTCAAAAAAATTTACGTTTCAAATGGAAGGAAAGTCATATCATAAAATTTACGCAGAAGTACTTAAAATAACCTTTAAATCAGTTAACGATTTTCATAATAAACCGTCATGCAAGGCCATTATCTTTATTACATGTAATAAACTATTAATGGCAATCTATATAAAGTGCGTTAGATAAAGTACAGTACTGGATGTACCAAGAACCTTTAGGCTAAAATTGGGCTGTGATGGTGAGACAAATCGATCCTTGTAAAATATAGGCATAAGCATTAACATACAGTCTTAATTAAGATAGTGAGATGAATATCGCACCATGACCCACGACTGGATTAGGGAACATGAAACGTCAATATTCGATGATGCGTGCTTTGGAGTCTCGCGTCGCTAACATGAATATAGATACAAGATTATCTCTGTAATTTCATCTGTCATCGAAAGTTAAGTACAAATATAAGACTTACTATTCATTCGCACCAAGATTGACCTATTATAAATCGCGGTCGATTTATTGTAATTCCTATTTGAGCCTTTCCATAATGTTCTACACTCTTGGGAATAAGGATCGTCCGTAACTTAATCAGAAATGTATGAGAGTTGGTCGTGTCGCGGAATAATTTGGAGCAAAACTTAATGTGATAACGTTTATGAGGGGCAGAAATGTGATTACGGTGAGCAGGCCAGTATAATGTCTATCATAAAACTCGTGATACTTTTATGTTCTTTTTAAAAGTTATTATCTTGTTACGTGTCGACCCTCGTATATTTTTCTTCCGGTTTTTGAAATTGGGCAGCATTTGGCAAACTACGTCACGTTTTCTTTTCGCCTATACCGCAATGCCTGAAGACTAAAGTGTACAACCAATGCGTCCTACCTGTTATGACCTACGGGGCCGAGACGTGGCCACTCACAGTGGGACTGGTCCACAAATTTAAAGTCGCACAGCGGACTATGGAGCGAGCTATGCTCGGCGTCTCTTTGAAGGATAAAATTCGTAACGAGGTAATCCGACAAAGAACCAAAGTTACCGACATAGCTCGCAAACTCAGTAAGCTAAAGTGGCAATGGGCTGGTCACATTTGCAGAAGGACCGACGACCGATGGAGCAAACGAGTCCTAGAGTGGAGACCGCGACTTGGTAAACGTAAGGTAGGACGGCCCCCAGCTAGATGGACCGACGACCTCAAAAAGGTCGCTGGGACAGACTGGATGCGGAAGGCGGAGGACCGTGTGCAATGGCGCGTGTTAGGAGAGGCCTATGTCCAGCAGTGGACTGCGATAGGCTGATTGATTTTGAAATTGTTTCGTCCCTAATAAGTAAAGCTTTGATTAACACAGTAATCTTTAACACTAAATGAAGTTATCCGTTTGTATTTAGATTGTGGCCTATTTAAATATTACATTGATTTGGACTGGTAGATTTAATATTAGAAGTTTGAACTCTCGATTATTTATATACGAATCAGTCTGCTAAAATTATTTGCAGTCTTCCCAGGTCAATAAAATACACGCGTTTTATTTGGCAAATGGCTAGTGCTACAGTAGGTTAATACAATCTAGAGATGTTCGCGACAGTTAAAAAGTATATGTAAAGTGTGTGTATATATGTATAGATGCCTATCAATCATCAAGCAAAAACTTCGTACCCCTTTTTATGAAAATTGCGCGGACGGAGGAGTATGAAATTTCCCACATTTATAGTTTATACCGAGAAGGAGTGCAGAATACTATTTTTTTTTTTAATTATGCATATAAAATACATTAAATCAACAAAAAACATTACACACACTACCATGTATTTGACACAATACACTTTAAATTGAAAATAGATTAATATTGTTTGTTTTTAATATTATTTGTCTATAGTCTTACTGAATGTCAAACATAACCGCAAACGATAAAAGAGTTTTTACAAAAAACATCGTCTACAGAGAAGTTTTGTATCACTAATTAAATTATCGAAATATGTATGTCAAGTTTAATGGACAGCATTTTGTTTTTTGTTTCAGTAAAAAAAAATTCAAGAAAGGTATTCTTTATTTTATTTTAATTCTTTTTTTTATTTAAATTTCATATAGTTTGTTTGAAAAAAAATAGGCAAATTAATAGTGTAGCCTTGGCGAAATCTGTGATTATAGAAGTATAGTTTTTGACAATAGAACCTTAATAATGTTCAAACTAATAATTTAAATTAATTATGGTCGAATGTCGACCAATGGGCGATCACTAGTAAGTTTAAAAAGGCAATCAAAACTAGACTGTATAAGGATGTTTTTTTCGGATTATCTTGACGATAACACAGATTGGGTTTGAACAGCTTCTAAATCAGCAAAATTTAATAATGTTGTATAATACAATTTTGAAAACAAAAAATGTTTATCAGAAAGGCCAAACAAATTAAATTAAAAGTCTAGCCCGCTGAGTTTCTCGCCGGGTCTTCTCAGTGGAGGTCGCGTTCCGATCCGGTGGTAGATGTAAAAAAATGTAATACTTTTGACGTGTGTAAGTGTTTATGTATTGGCCATAACATATAAATAATTTAAGACTGACTTCGATAGAGATTTTTTTAGGTCTTGGATCTGTTAAAATCACTTCCGATGATTTGATATCGCTAAGGCTACTGCGCTAAGCAAACGTTAAAGGTTGCCAAGTAGGTGCATTCATTCATTTCATAAGACAGGACATTTTGAGGGCACGCGACATCGACGCGTCCGCAACGGAAGTGTCCCGCTAGCATTCCCGATAGCGTAGATAGTACTTCACGCCATTCAATAATGGCACTGGACAGCGACTAAAATACGTAAATTTTAATAATTCTAAACCCTGTATTGCTATGCACTTATAATATAATTTGCACGGGCCTCCTCTCAAACTGAGAGGGCTTAGATTAGATTAGGTTAGTTTAGTAATTCTAGACGCGCTATCGCTATGCATTTATTGTGATCTATTTTTTTAAATGAATATATTGAATGGGCATGGTACTGGTAAATTGACCATTGATTTGTCAAAGTCTAGAATTTTAGGTAATTAATTCATGTTGTCGATAAATGTGTTGATAGTGATTTTCTTTCTCATGCGGAATAATACAAGTCATTGAAGGCATTTATATCACGTAGTGTGATGCCAAATGTGTTAGCGTATCCGGTAACTGAATATCTGTGGATTGTAAACGTTGTTTCCTGTTTTGCACTTTATTTATAGTTGTATAGATTGTAATTTATTTTTATCAAGCCTTATTTTTAGTTGCGTACTATGATTTTACATATTTTTTAAATATTTTTTTGTTTTGAATTATCATTATTTTTATTGGGGTTTTGGTTTTAATAGGCAAACAGTTTGTAGCTAAAAAACTAGACATTTTGGTTCTCAAAAAAAAATATAGCTCTAATTTCTACAAACTGTAGCTCACTCTAAACCACAGTTAGCTACAAACAGTTTGCTAACTAATACCGGATCACGATCTCACAAATTGTTGTGCTATACGTAGACTTACATATTTCATGACATGTACATTTATTTTGTATTCGCTTTCGATATGAGTCCTCATGGATTGTACAAAAAACCTTTTCCCCTGCAGAAATAACATTCTATTATAGTCGTTGTACCATCTATGTTACATTTCATTATCATAATCACCTAGTTTACGCTGCCATCCATATTAAAAGGCAGGAGACGTATCAATGTCATTTTATCCCTCATACTACCGGGAGCCTAGTTACGATCCCCGTAAAAATATTGGCACTGGCTTTCAGAACTCTGCCCGATCTAAATCACTACGGTAGTGTAGCGCATTGATGGTTACATATGTTTACTGTGGCAGTAGTAAACTTTCGACACGTACATCGAAAGCGAATTCAAAGCTTCGTATGCATGCATAACGAACCGCGAACGCACGCAGCGGCGGCGCGACCGCGCCCGCGGGCGACGTCGGTGAGTACGCGAGCTACTGCGCGCGCATCCACGACGAGGAGATCTACCACGACCTGTGCGCGGTCAAGACTGCGCGGGAATCGCCTCCCGTACAACACCCGCCCGCTTTCAATACAGTATGCTGCGTGATCAATCTTTTTATTTTATTTTTTGGTTTTTGTTTGTGCTTTTCTTTGTGGTGGGTGAAGTAATAGTCCTGATGAGTCTTACCTACTATCTAGTTAACTACTACCCAATTTGTTATAAGTTAAAGACAAAAATAGAGCCGTGTTTTCTAATAATACTCCATTAATGTTTCTTGGGAAGAATACGCTTCACGCGTTGTTTTGACTTTTTTACGTTGACCAAATCTATATAATCTCCAGCTTATGATTTATCCTTCTGCCATCTAATGTTGTTTCGACGTGATTGATTCGCATTTATTTTAATTGAAGGATACATATCAATAAACATGTAAAAAGGGCAATGCTTAAAACACACATTATCGTACATTCTATAAAAAAATGTTTTCTAAAGATTCAAGGAAATAGAATATCACCCGCCGAATATCAGAAGGTTTACAGTATGAAAAAGAAAAAAATATTCATTTAGACAATTTAAAACAAGATTTTCTTAACCCAGAAAGCCTAATCTGTAAGCAACTAGTTCTTCCTATAGACACTTACGAAAAAATTCCAAAGATATTTAGAAAATCACAACAGAATGACTGACGCAAAATACGTTCGGTGGCAAGTAAAAGTTTAGCAAATCGCTCGCAATGCGCCGACTGAATTATTCATGGGGCTATTACTTCTCGGACCACGGTTTTCCAACACGGCTATTAGTTTTGCTATAGCGGCCTTTTTCACCTCCTCTCACCACCGGTTTCTATGGTACACTTTCCTCATGATAAACATACGCGGGTACTGTGTGAGTGATTTTGTGGGTAGTTTGTAGAATGTAGTTGGTGATTGGTTGATTTTAGGTGATTTCAGACTGGGCTCTGTTTAATAAAAGTGGCAACAAAAGGTTATAGGTGACAATTTGACAAATTTGTCAGTAACAAGTCGTACAAAATTGCTTTAAACGATGCCTTTCGTGACAATGTGACAATTTTTGTTATTCCTGACAAATTCACACTAACATTTCCAGTGTTATTAAATAGGGTCTTGTTTATATAAAAATTTTCCAAAAAAAATTGTTTAGTATCTTTATTTTCAGTAAATAATTTTTGTAGTGGAAATCTGAATTGACGTAAGGGACATCCATTTAAATGTGCTTTACGTCAATTGAGATTTAAATGATATTAGAAGAGTAATATAGCAAAGTCTAATATGTAAAGCAAAGTCTGAAAGCACCTCTAAAATTCATGTTTTTTATTGTTGTTGTAAATAGTGCATGCGATTCGGCCAGTGTTTGTATGCGGAACAATTGTAATGTATTCAAATATAACGCCTTGGCTTTGCATGTGTAAAACTTTTTTCTCCAAGTATATTTATTTTTCTCTTCCTTTTATTTTCCAGCTAGCGACATCGTCACACAGTTTAGAGAAAAGAGACTATGTTATACGAGAGTTAGTGGACACAGAATGTAATTACCTGGACGTTTTGAGCAAAATTGTCAAGCATTTTATGAGGCCGCTGATGCCGTATTTGAAGCCTCAGGATCTAAAAGTCATATTCTTTGGTATTAAGGTGAGAAAGCAATTTTATATATTTATTTCACACCTTTATTTCACCAAGCAGGGAATCCATAGGTGTACTGTGTACATCCACTTCGCCGATGATTGTAGGGCGAGAGAGATGGGGGGCGAGTTTATAAAGTAATATTCCGTGAACAGATCCGACTCCGAACTACGACAGAATTTTTGGGTTAAGAAAAGTACTCTTTGTCCGAGCTAGAGTACATATTACTATGGGTCTCTAGACCAACTAGGAACACAAAGTTGTTACATCAGACTTTTTTTGGTTTGGGGGAAATTCTCTATAGGATACGTGCTCGCTAGGGGGAAGCGAGGGGTTAAGTTAAGGCTAAAACCGCCGGCGACCATCCAACCCTCTGGACATCCACTTGCAGCGGAATCAGTTTCCGCACACTACTTTTGAGACGCGTATCGGGAGCACATGACACGCTCTATCTTCTCGAGGGCTGGCTGTTGTGCGCAGGCAACATGTAGTCCTCTTTCCAATCGCCTGCAGACCCTTATCAAGGTGGCATAAGGTTGGCGTAGACACGCTGCCGCCGCCTTGGTCTACGGCGACGGAGCGGATCAGCTAGTGGGTCAGCCTCCCTCATTCTCTCCGCCGCCTCAGCCTATTCTGTCCCACTGTTACCCGAAAGCCTTCTTCCACAGATTAAGGTGAGAGAACAGATGGGCTACCACAACATCTTTAGCAAAACTATTTTATTAATCTTAATTCGCTGTTCAAAAAGAGACAGAGCTATAAACTGCGTATATCCACGTCTTACAGCAAAGCAATATTATAATAGCTTTGTTTAAAATATAGTGATACGCGTCCAGGTCAGTGCGTTGGGGAGATGAAAGCGAGGACCAAAAAGTTAGATAAAATAATTTTTTTTAGGAATTACACGACATTCACACTGGTCTTCTGCGTCAACTGAAGCTGGCAACGGAAGCTTGTGTACCTGGAAGTGGCGCCCCTCGCCTGGCAGACGTGTTCCTTACGTGGCGGGAGCGATTGCTGTTGTACGGGGACTACTGCTCCAACCTCACGCATGCTCAGGACACGTTGAAGACTCTGGACGCGAGAGATTCAACGTTTAGCAAGCAGCTGGCGGTGAGTAAGTTTGTAACATGTTCCTGGCTGAATGAAATACAAACGCAAGAAAAAAAATACTAGCACAGGAGAAATTGAGCTTTATTGTTTTGAATTAAGAGTGCCAACTTAAATAATCATATTTATGGGTTGCGTCATTACATTCGGGCAGCGATGTATCTTGTCAAATAGAGTTATATACACCGTCAAACAAGAGAGGTGGCAGAGGTGTAATGTAATATATGCATATCGCTGATGATGTAATTTCCCAGTGTAATAGGGAGAGTCTATTGCCCATTGTACTGAGCACAATTCCAGACCTCGGATGGTGCTAGGAACTTTTCGATAGAAAAATCACACTTTACCCTAGGATACGAACACTGGCCCACTCGCACCAAAACGCCACTCAAAATTGTACCATATTAGGTATAGCTCGACACAATTCACATTTTTTTTCTTAAAAAGCGTAGCCCCACACTAGGATTTATTCCTGTGTCGTGGGTGCGTTTACAAACATGAAAGTTCACATACACAAATACCCAGACCGAAATAAATATTTAATATTTGTGGATCACGCAAAGATTTGTCTCGGGCGGGAATCGAACCCGCGACTATTGGGCACAGTGGGCGGAGCGGCTTAAGCTCTTAACCACTGCGCTAAATCGTCCGTCCAATATCGGACAAACTACTTGGGTTAATTCTTAACATATATTGAATGATTGTTACAGAAATGTCAGAAGGAGCACAGCGATGGCAGGATACAGCTGAGGGACATACTATCGGTGCCGATGCAGAGGGTGCTCAAATACCACTTGCTGCTCGACAAGCTGGTGCACGAGACACAACCGGTACGTGACTATTCTCGTGTGCCGAATGAATGTTATATAGAAGAAGAAGAAGAAGAAAGACATTTTATTTGTTACAGCATGAGAGGCACAGACAAAGATACTATAAAATTACAAAAATTATAAAATTAAAAGAAAAATAAAATACAAAGTGTTAAAGCGTGAAAATAAAAATGCGTTGGCGGTTATATTTTCCTCTTATATTTGTAATTTCACCAACGTCTTCGACGAAGTCTCGAGCAAAAGTGTTCATCATTTTAGATGTTATCCATAGACTTACGGCTCTTGTTTTGCATTGCCATCTTGTTCAAATCGATCATCCAAAATGATTATTCGTCTATAATATTAATAGCAACACTGTCGCCAATCTAGCGACCAGTGTTTGTATCGAAATGTCAAGATGGCGGTCCAGTTGTCAAAATTAATATGTCAACCCTATATGAAACTACCCGCACATTTTATCTATCTCTATCTATCTATATCATCACGCCAGATCCCTTGTGGGGTAGGCAGAGAGTACAGGGTTCCAACAGGTTATTACCTTACATACCTCTCTGGCTTCCTCCACTCTCATAGTTCGTGTCATACACGCTTGTCGGTTACGGAGACTCTTGACTTTTCCTTCAGATAAGACTCTGTATATTTGGTCACATTTTATCAATACAAATTATCAATTTTATACAAAAGTACCCACAATATCCTAATAATAGTCATCAGGCCATAGTAGAGCATTGATATGTCGTCGTTAAACCGTGTAATGTACGGTAAAATTTACAAAAACAAAAGCGAACATTCGTGGCGCTGATAGCGTGTCATGACCGCAGCCAGGCAGGTTTAGCAGCGTTCGGCCGGTTCAGTCCAAGATTATTATTTTTATTGGATCACCAACGTAAGATACAGTAATACAATATAGTGGAAACTTAACATTTAGATTATAGCTAACGGTTCTTACAATTATAGGTAATCACAGCATGCTTGGTTATTTACAAGTTTTTGTATTTTAAAGTTGCAAGAAAAAGTATTAGGGAGCCAATAAGGTATATAAATATACAAAGTGCAGCTATCAGTAGGTATGCAAGTCAAACTTTTTGAACTTGGATATGAAACGAGCGAGTCTATCAAAATGAACATCGAATACTGGTATTTTTTTTGTAAGTTCGTTCGTAAGATGGATGAATACAGTATTTTCAAATTCAGGTGTAACAAAATTAACGCAAGACCTGAAAGTAGTTTGTTGTAAATCGGCAACTGAATCGATTTTAACTAAGTTCGACGGACGATTTAGCGCAGTAGTAAAGAGCTTAAGCCGCTCTGCCCACTGTGTCTATTAGTCGCGGGTTCGGTTCCCGCACGGGACAAATCTTTGTGTGACCCACAATTATTCGTTTCGGTCTGGGTATTTATGTATGTGAATTTTCATGTTTGTAAACGCATCCACGACACAGGAATCAATCCTTATGTGGTGCTACGTTTATATTTAAAGAAAAAAAAACTATTTTTATAGTTATATAATATTTTTTAAATTAAAAAAATGTTGTTACTCGTTCTGTTCGCTGTATTAAAGAAAATTTTATGATTATTTAAAGCATTACGGCTATTTTAAATCTATTTCTATTACACACACCTCAGTACTCATACAAAAGTTGATTAATTATTAAATTTGGTGGCTTATTTGGGTACCAAAGAGCTTAAAAAATGGTAGAAAAGTCTGTTTGGAAGTTTGATTTTCGTATTGAATTCTTAAAGCAATAATAATCTAATTGGGGTGTTTGAGGTCTTACGTTATTTATGTTACACCTTGTATAAGCATCTCCATGCTTTGAAAGGCACGTTGGTCTCGATAACCACTTCAGGTGGCAGTCGTTAACTAACTTGAATATCTTAGGATGCCTACATACCTAGTTGTCACACTCTCTTGGAATCCTTTAAGCGAGAGTGACCGTGGAGGTGATGGCAAGGTGGTGTTTATTGTATATATTTTTATTTTCTTAACTTCCATTGTACTTGCTTGTGGAGACTGGTCCACCTAGAATCCTCTAGCTTTTTAATATAGCATATTTATATTTAAAAATGAAATGTATGTATACAAAAAATGATGAAAAAAAATTAATGGAGAATTAGACAAAAAAGACAAGCCCACTGAGTTTCTCGCCGGATCTACTCAGTGGAGGCCGCGTTCAATCAATCAATCAATCAATATTTTATTTGTCAGGTATAGGTACAATACATTTTGTTGTTATATATATATATATACTATAAAGATCTCTATACTTTGCCTGTTTTGCCTGTGAGGCGTACAAATGTCAGTGGTTAAGATAATTAAATGTAGTTACAATTCGCTAGCAAGCGTTGAGAGTGGTGAACTGTGCTAATTGTCTCCCCTGAACAATTAATTCCGTATACGCAATTATCGGTCTTGGTGTGATACCTAGTAGTGCCTTAAATACTGTACAAACGTTGCTACTGACTGAGTAAACATACCAGAGGATTGAGCGAGAGGACAATTATTCAACAGTTGCCGTATCCTTTTCGCATAGCATCTTCCGACCGTGACTGCGCGGGGACCTCACTTCCTCACCGGTAGGTGAAAGGACAGCGTTATATTTTTTTTCTCGTTTACACCTGCATAATTGCCATCTAACCCGCATACTACAATGTCTTTACAACGCACACCACCAAATGTTTTCTCATCGGACAGCAATATTCCGGCATCGGTAAAGGAGATTAGCAGCAAGGACTTTATTACTACCCGAAAACGTAAACAGATGGAACATGATAACATTGATAAACATATCATGATTAATTTTGAGGAGAAATTTGATGACCAAATGCAAATATGGGATAGATACATTACCGATTGCATCACGAATAGCATCTCTGCCGCGGTGAGCACGGCACTGTCTGGCGAACTGTCCAAAATTACCTCTGCGTTATCAGAACTAAATGCTAACGTACTGAAAGTCAACACGGATGTTACCAATCTCAACAAGTCATTAAACGAAGTTAATAGTCGACTGTGCGAAATGGAGAAATCGCTTGACTTCTCGAATGAACGGCAGGATCTCTTTGATAGTCGATTGAAAACCCTAGAACAGAATTTACGTCAAACTAATGGCTTCGTTACTAAAATTCAACAACTTGAAAACAAGATACATACTATGGAACAGCAAGCAAGACAGTGTAATGTCGAGATAACTAATATCCCCGATAGGCGAGGTGAGAATCTCGTTAGTGTCATGGAATGTTTAGGTGGCGCGATCAAGCTGCCAATACAGCCAACCGATATCATCGCAATTCATCGGGTACCCCACGCTGACCAAAATGACCGTCGCCCAAAGAATATTATAGTGAAATTCGCAAACAGAACGCTTCGCGACAATGTAATTGCCGCCAGTCGTGCAACGAAAGGATTAAATTCGAGTTTGCTATGTGTACCTGGGCAGCCTACTCCCATTTATGTTAACGAACACTTGACATTGAACAACAAGCTCTTATTTCGTCAATGCCGCGAAGCTGCGCGAAAAAATAACTTCAAGTACGTGTGGGTCAAGCACGGCACCGTCCTGGCCCGCAAGGCAGATACTTCTCCGGTTATTGCGGTTAGAACAACTCAGGATGTCGCTCGGATCAATTAATATAATGATATATATAAATATTACTTACACTTGCCTTTGTATATGTTATAAAACTATAAATATTCTCAAATGGTTAAGACATAAGTATGCACATAGTACCTTCGCAATTAATACTTCGAGTAAAAGTGGTTTTTACAATAATCTAAATATGTACTGTGAAGTCTATCTATTCCTCCTGTGTAACTCATGTTTAATTGATAAAAACAATAATAATTGTACTTTTTCAAGGCTTTTTATCCTGCCACATATAAACAATACATCATTTTTATTTAATCGTTACGAACTAAGCATTGCTCTCTGGAAAAATACTCGTACCTTAATTATTAACTTCCCAAGTCCTATAACAGTCACTTTTTTCATTCATCATAAAAATGGCATATCATTCCTGCTAATTCCGATGAGTTTGATTCCTATGTTGTATTTAATTAATGAACATCAATCGCAACGTTCAGGCTTACATATCTCAACATGTGCGTTCAATTTGTGTGACTTTACTTGTACCTACCGTGGTTCCGAATACATATACACAATACCTCATATTTTCACTAATAAAATTCCATAACACAAATAACAGTGTGCTCTCCGTTTACTATCAAAACTGCCGCGGATTAAGAACAAAATTAAATACCATTTACATGAATATATTATCGCACAATTATGATATTATAATCTTGACTGAGACTTGGTTGCATAATGGTATACTTAATAATGAATTTGTAGACCCCCGCTACAATGTGTTTAGATGCGACCGGGATCGCGCAGCGACTCAGCGTCGTGATGGTGGTGGAGTGTTGGTGGCCGTGTTGCGCTCACTGAGCGCCGCGCGCTGCGCGCCCGCACCCCCCGCCGCCCCTCTTGATATTCCACCCATTATAGACTATATTATATTACAACTGCGCCTTGGTAAGATCCAATATTTATTGTGTAGCGCTTACGTTCCCCCCGGCATTGATTCCGATTTATATCTCACTTTTTTTAATAATATACAAAATTATATACAAATACTACACTACGATAACTTTTGTGTAATTGGAGATTTCAACTTACCACACCTAGAATGGCACTTGGATGGAACGCAAATGAAACTTCGAAGTACAAGCAGTTTAGCGCCACCATATACTCATCTATTGAATTTTATGACCGCCGTAGACTGTATACAAGTAAACGTTTTCAAGAACAATATAAATAGGTTACTTGATTTATGCTTAACTAATATAGACAGTAGTAGAACCTTCGCTGCACCTATCACCTTAGTTCCACCTGACCTATACCACCCGCCTTATTACCTCTTAATACCAGTTCATAATAATTCGGCCAAACCTTTGCCAACTAGACCACATACAATATATTGTTACAAAAATGCAAATTATGATCTAATTAACAATGACATCTTACAAATTAATTGGAGCGAGCAGTTTCAAAATAAATCTGTGGAAGACAATATTAGTGTCTTTTATGAAATGATGTTTAAAATTATACGTAAACACGTTCCATCTAAGCGTGTATTTAATTCTGATTTCCCAGTTTGGTTTACTCCTGCGCTAATACATATTTTACAAAATAAGAATAAGGCTTGGATTAAATGGAAAGTATACAAAAACAAATCAGATTACTTAATGTTTTCTATGTTTCGAGAAAGATTTAGAAAGGAATCACTAATATGTTACAAAAAATATATGAAATCAGTAGAAGACAGTATACCTAACAATATAAAATATTTCTGGACTTATATAAAAAACCGTAAAAGTCACTCAGACATACCAATCAGTGTTAACTATGAAGGCGCAGAGTCGGATAGACCTGAGGGCATCTGTAATCTGTTTTCATCTTTCTTTCGTTCAGTTTTCCAGCCATCGGATGTTACTGACTCCTTCTGCATTGAAGATATAGTTGACGTCGATATGAGAATGCCTAACAATATTATTATAAGTGGCATACATCTATCAGAAGCAAACGTATTAAAAGAACTAAAGGCTCTAGATAGTACCAAAAGCTCAGGGCTTGACAATATTCCCCCCATTTTCCTTAAAAATAATGCCTCAGCAATATATAAGCCGTTAACCGCACTATATAATAAATGTCTAAGAGAAGGCATGTGCCCCGCAGTATGGAAATTGGCCAGAATAACACCAATCCATAAAGGAGGCTCAAAACGAGATGTTGCCAACTATCGCCCAATCTCAATCCTTCCCGCGTTGTCTAAGCTCTAGGAGAGGTTGGTTCACAATAATATATATCCACTAATGCATAGTGCTATCCTTCCGCAGCAGCATGGTTTTGTCAATAAACGTTCCACTGTTACTAATCTTGTTGTGTATACATCGGAATTGTTTGACAATCTAGATGCCAATAGCCAGACAGATAGTATTTATACAGACTTCCAAAAGGCATTTGACCGCGTAGATCATAAAATATTACTAGAAAAGCTCGCTTTTAACGGTATTCGTGGTAATCTTTGGAGGTGGTTTAAGTCTTACGTGACCAACAGAACACAAAAGGTCGTCATCAATGGATTCGAATCTGAGACGGTGTTTATTACGTCCGGAGTACCACAGGGCTCTATCCTGGGTCCATTGCTATTCATCTTATTTATTAACGATATACACACTTGCTTTCACCATTCTAATTTTTTGTTATATGCAGACGACCTAAAAATTTACCGAACCATAGATGAACCTAGAGATCAGCGCAAAATCCAGGAGGACCTAAATCGATTTACCAATTACTGTGTTATTAATAAACTGCAACTAAGTCTCGAAAAATGTAAAATCATTACATTTACAAGAAAACGAAAGTTTGATACATTTAATTATTCTATAGGCGGCCACTATCTTGATAGAGTCCAGACTATCAGAGATCTTGGAGTCACGTTAGATACTAAGTTGGCAATGGATGCACATGTTGAAAATATTTGTAGTAAAGCTTACAGAATGTTTGGTTTCGTTATGCGAGCCAGTAACGATTTTACGCGTTCACATACATATCTGCATCTATATAAAACCCTAATTCGCTCACAGTTGGAATATGCTGTATGTATCTGGAACCCATTGTATAAGAAATATTCTGATAACCTTGAAAGAGTGCAAAAGAAATTCTTACGTTCTATGTACTATAAATGCTGTCGTCACAGGTACCAGTACCAGTCTTATCCTAATCTGTTGCAAAAATATACCCTTTTAGACTTAAATTCGAGAAGAACACAAATGGAGGCTATGTTTCTGTACGATATCTGCCACAACAGGTACGACTGTATTGACATAGTAAACAATATTAACTACAGAGTACCTGTTAGATCACACATACGAGCCTGTCGCACCACACCACTATTCAGCACAAGAACATCACGCACTAACGCAGGCAAGCGCTCACCTATTCGTCGCATACTTGATTCGTACAATTCAAAATTTAGTCACATTGATATTAATGCGAATAGTGTGAGCGTTTATAAAAAACTAGTGATTAAGAAACTGCATAGTTATATATAGTTACAGTTATACGACTCTCAACCAGAAGTTACAACATTTACCATACCTGTGGTAAACGATGTGGATGTCACAATTATTAAAAATGTTTATATATGTCTTAACTACTAAAGTTATTGTGATGTTGTTTGTTTACCCAATAAATAGAAAAAAAAAAAAAAAAAATTATAATGTCACAAATATTCCTTGTAAATCGGTGTTATGTCATTATCAATTATATATATATATATATATTAATTACTATTCACTTTATACATTTGTCATTTATAAAATCATCTACTGAGTAATAGCATTTGTTGATTAATAGCAATGTCAAGGTCTTTTTAAAATTATGTATATCCATGATCTTAATCCGATTTGGTAATTTATTATAAATAACTGCTGCCATGCCTAGAATACTCTTCCATACCAATGCGGTTTTACATTTACGGGTACAGATATCATTTTTGTACTGATTTCGAATTGGGACTGTCCGCAAAGTAGACACAGTTTCAAATTCAGATCCGGTGGAAGATTAGTAAGTTAAAAAAAAAATGTAAATACGATAATTTGTAAACACACCCGCAGGGTTTACGCAACAAACGGTTTGAGTTTGACAACATACATTAGGCGTAATATTACTTGGCAGTTCAAAAAAAAGCATACATACAGACGAACATAGAACCTCCTCCTTTTTGAAGTCGGTTGAAAAGCAAATACGCTAGTCGTCTTTGATTTTGATAACATTTTAACGTCTTTTACAACGATTTAGCGCACTGGTTAAGAGCTTAAGCCGCTTCAATTCCCGCATGGGATAAATCATTCTGTGATCCACAATTATTTGTTTCGGGTATTTGTGTTTGTGTATTTTCATGTTTGTAAACGCACCCACGACACAGGAATAGTTCCTAGGGCGGAGCTACGTCTTAAAAAAAACTGAAATGATCATTCACTGGTACTCCAGTGGCATACAAAATATCATTACACATTCATTTCATAATGTTCGCCGCGTTTCGTGTTAGTGGATAGGGGCCCTAGCATGGTGATATAATGAATGTATTGTTGTCTTGATGTGAATTTTCATATTTGGAAACGGAGAAATAAATCCTAGTGTGTGGCTACGTTTTAAAAAAATAATAATAATAAAGAATTTATTTTATTTCTATAGAATCACGAAGAGTTCAGAGGCTTGGAACGAGCGAAAGAGGCTATGGTGGACGTGGCGCAATACATCAACGAGGTGAAGAGGGACAGCGAAGTACTGGTGCTACTCGCCAAAGTACAGGTAAGTTGTATAGGGGGCATACAATATTTTTTAAAACGTAACTTTATTACTAAGGGTTAAAGTTGTAATTGCAATAGTTTCCAGTTTGATTATCATCATATTAAGCGTATATATATCGTTGTCACAAACTAGGAATTATTACTGTGGACCCACAACCCACAAACATGTTTACAAACAAATCGAGACCGCCAACATATCGACGTGTCCAACAAACAAAGTCCTATAATCCAGTATTTATATTAGGTTCTTTATATAACCATATCGAAGGGCACGAAAGTTGCAAATGCCATTTATTTTGTTTGGCATATGTAATTTTATTCTATGGGACCGTCGATATATATGTGGGTCACTCTAAAGAAGAAAGAAGAAGGAAGAAAGAAAATAAAATTTATTTTGCTTCGAGTAGGTACAATATAAACGTTGGTAATAAGTACGTTACATGACCTCTTTACAAAAACGGACCCAACTTAGCATAAAGCTGGCTGCTTATGTGACCAGCGCTGATCTTCCGTTAAGCCGTTTGGTGAGGTAATGGACGTTAACAAAAAGATAGAAGAAAAGCTGTTGTACTCTGTCTCTGCCTACCCCGCAAGGGATCTTGCGTGATGATATAGGTAGGCAAAAGAAAAAAAAATACAAAAAAAACATAACAAATTAAATAATCTTGCCTGAAAATCATAAAACAAAATCTTATAGAGTAACACATAATACTCGTACCCTTGCCATAAAAAGAGAAAAAATAAAAAACAAAAGAAACTAGTTAAACCATAGTGACAAGTTAAACCATAGTGACAAGTTAAACCATAGTGACAAGTTAAACCATAGTGACAAGTTAAACCATAGTGACAAGTTAAACCATAGTGACAGTGACGTCAAAATTTTTCCCTTTCGGGGATATTTCTATTCAGTAGAGCGGCCTACGTTCAGACCACTAAACGGAGCCATGATTGTTCATAGGAGATCAAATTAAATTCTATTGTACCAGGAAAGCATCTTGGACTGGGACGGCAACGCTCTGGGCGCTGGAGGCGCGGGGCTCGCCGCGTATGGGCGATTACTTCTGGACGGTGAACTCAAGGTCAAGGCGCACGAAGACCAGAAGCAACGCTCCCGATACGTGTTCGTGTTCGACAAGCTCATGCTTCTTTGTAAACCTGTCAAGGTTAGTGGCGTTACTTCCTTCTAGTTAATATTACCAGGAAAGTATAATAGACCAGGGTCTCCTTGCACTGGATGTTAGAAGCGTGGGCCTTGCCGCTAACGGGCAGCTGTTGCTGGACTGCGAGCTCAAGGTCGAGGCCCACGAACACCAGAAGCAGCGCTCTCGATATGTGTTCGTGTTCGACCAGCTCAAGCTCCTTTGTAAATCTGTCATGGTTAGTATAATACTTCCTTCTAGTTGATATCAAGAGTGTATAATAGACCTGTGTATCCTCGTGCTGGATGCTGCTAACTTAGGCGTCGTTGTGTAAGATCGGTTGCTGCTGCATGGCCAGCACACGAAGACCAGAAACAACGCTCCCGATATCTGTTCGTGTTCGACAAGCTCATGCTTCTTTCGAACTATGAGAGTTGAGGAAGCCAGAGAGGTATGTAAGGAAAGAACCTGTTGGAACTCTTTACTCTCTGCCTACCCCGCAAGGGATCTGGCGTGATGATATAGATAGATAGATAGTAAACTGAAGTGGTAATGGGCGGGTCACATAGCGCGAAGATCGGACGGGCGTTGCGACGGAAATATTCTAGAGTGGAGACTACGTATTGTCAAGCGCAGCGTGGTACGGCCGCCTACTAGATGAACCGACGATCTTGTGAAGATCGCAGGAAGTCGTTGGATGCAGGTGGCAGCGGACCGGTTACGCTGGAAAGCAATTGCGAAGGCCTATGTTCAGCGGTAGACAAGTATAGGCTGAGATGTTGATGATCTATCTTTTGTTGTGACGTAGGAGAACCAGTACTCGTACCGGCTGGGCGTGCGGCTGGCCGAGTACCGCGTGGAGGAGGGCTGCGGGCGGCGGGCTCTGCGCACGGACGCGCGCTGGGCCTCGCACTTCTACCTGGTGCGCCGCACCAAGGACGCCACGTACACGCTCTATGCACGCACCGACGACTGCAAGAGGAAATGGGTGAAAGCGATACGAGATGCTATGTGAGTCTTGTGTAGTGCCAACTTAAAATCATTTTACTGCTAAATCAGTATACAGTCTATTGGGCGGCCGTTTCGCTGTACATACGTACATAATCTTGTACGTAGTCTCGAGATCAAAACTCATCGACCCTGGTGAGTATATCTCAAATAAATGTGGCATTTCGCAGGGAATATCTTTAGAAGATTTTTAGTCCTCTGTAGAACAGATCCTGTGGGATCCGAGACTTCCAATTAAATCACAGCGGTACCCCACAGTTTTCGCTAGATTGAGCACATCTTAAGAAAAAAAAATCACTTCCCCGCATCTTCGCCGTGCTCATAGTTGCATGGCTATCGGCCCCCATCCATAGAACCATTGACCCCGGGTATATCTCGTCCCCATTTAAGTTTAGGTCCCCGTTTAGGTAGCTACTTAAAATAACATTCAGTACTAATTCCAAATTACTCTATATCTCACCAGTGACAATTTAGAACCACCCGGTTGCCGGAGTACGAACCACAAGTTCGTGCTGCACACATTCGAGAAGCCCGCAACGTGCCATCACTGTTCAAAGTTCCTCAAGGGACGGATTTTTCAGGTAAGAATTGAAACATCTCTTTTGATGTTGTTTAAGAATTATGAGATTTAACGTGCGCTCATGGTAAGCGCAAAGCGCGTAAGGCCACACACTTAGTATATAGTGCTACAAGGATATTTTTGGCCCGTGGATGACATTAACAGATGGGCGTTGGTGTGAAATTAGGGTTCATTTAATAAAATTTATGACCTATAAAATTTATTTGTTATGACCTACGGGGCCGGGACGTGGCCACTCACAGTGGGACTAGTCCACAAATTTAAAGTCGCACAGCGGACTATGGAGCGAGCTATGCTCGGCGTCTCTTTGAAGGATAAAATTCGTAACGAGGTAATCCGACAAAGAACCTAAGTTACATAGCTCGCAAACTCAGTAAGCTAAAGTGGCAATGGGCTGGTCACATCTGCAGAAGGACCGACGGCCTATAGAGCAAACGTGTCCGCGACTTGGTAAGCGTAAGGTAGGACGGCCCCCAGCTAGATGGACCGACGACCTCAAAAAGGTCACTGGGCCAGACTGGATGCGGAAGGCGGAGGACCGTGTGCAATGGCGCGTGTTAGGAGAGGCCTATGTCCAGCAGTGGACTGCGATAGGCTAAATGATTAATAAAATTTACCTATTCCTGGGAAATATTTCAAAAGTTGGGTCCGCATGGCTATTAATTAAACAAAATAACTTAGGTAAATTCCATAGCAAACAGCAACTCTGTCTCGGCGACTGTCATGAAGTGACATTTCACTTGATGACAGCGTTAGTTCTGATTTTGGCCGGGTTAATAATATTTGTCTTCTTTTAAAATTTGTATTTCTTGTTTAGTTGTGTATTATTTCTATCGATCTATCTATCCCTTGCGGGGTAGGCACGAGGAGTACAGAGTTCCAACAGGTTCTTTACTTACAAGACCCTCTGGCTGCCTTCATTCTCATAGTTCGTGTCATACACGTTTGCCGGTGACGGAGACACTTGACTTGCCCTTCAGATAAGACATGGTGTATTATTTAATTCAGTTTTTTCAATTATGATGTTACATATTATAGTTTTTGTGAATTTTTTATAAAAATAGTATGTAGTACGTGCGTAGTGATGGCACGATAAGGGGTTGTGTAGTCATACTCACTTCCACATAATCCATCCACTGTCGTGCCTCCACTCAATACTCGCAACAAAAAAGGTATTTTTGCATAGGTTCAGTTACTTTAAAAGAAATCTTTAATGTGCCATTAAATTTAACTTTATAGACCTTTAAAATCCTTAACTTTACTTTACGAGTCGGGATCCCAAATAAAAAAAGAGATCCAATATTTTGAGTTCTGTTTCAAAACATTCAAAGAATATCATAGTCGTGGAAAAAAAGGAAAACGAACACAATTTCGAATTGGACATTTAAGTAAAAGGAAACAAGAATCGTTATCCTGTAGCGCTGAAATGATAGTGACTTCTAATTAAGTGTTTTGTATCAATTTGTGGTGCTTGTCCCAGGGCTACCTATGTTCCGTGTGTAATGCGTGTGCGCACAAAGAGTGCATCGCGCTATCGGGCCGCTGCGGGGGAGGATTTGCGCCCGCGCCACCATTACCGCCGCACAGCCACCAGCCTGACCAGGCGCTGCACTATTACATGTGGTAAACATTACTTTTCACTAGTTGTTGATATGAATACTTTGAAATAACCATAATTTATGAGCATAATAACAAAACAAAACAGACTTTTTTTTTCTCGGTCTTCTTTTTTGAAATCGAAGTCGTAGTTACGTTATATCTTATGTGTGGTTAATCCGTCCATGCGTATACGCAGGTACGTCGGTGAGATGGGTCGCGATACGGCGACGGCCCGGCTGGAGCGGCGCGTGGACGGCACGTTCCTGCTGCGCGTGCGGCCGCACCACGCGCCGCACCCCGCGCACCACGCCACCGACACGCACTACGCGCTCTCGCTCAAGTACGTCTCGCGGCTAGGTACGTGCGCGAGCCGGCGCGGCCCGGCTGGAGCGGCGCGTGGACGGCACGTTCCTGCTGCGCGTGCGGCCGCACCACGCGCCGCACCCCGCGCACCACGCCACCGACACGCACTACGCGCTCTCGCTCAAGTACGTCTCGCGGCTAGGTACGTGCGCGAGCCGGCGCGGCCCGGCTGGAGCGGCGCGTGGACGGCACGTTCCTGCTGCGCGTGCGGCCGCACCACGCGCCGCACCCCGCGCACCACGCCACCGACACGCACTACGCGCTCTCGCTCAAGTACGTCTCGCGGCTAGGTACGTGCGCGAGCCGGCGCGGCCCGGCTGGAGCGGCGCGTGGACGGCACGTTCCTGCTGCGCGTGCGGCCGCACCACGCGCCGCACCCCGCGCACCACGCCACCGACACGCACTACGCGCTCTCGCTCAAGTACGTCTCGCGGCTAGGTACGTGCGCGAGCCGGCGCGGCCCGGCTGGAGCGGCGCGTGGACGGCACGTTCCTGCTGCGCGTGCGGCCGCACCACGCGCCGCACCCCGCGCACCACGCCACCGACACGCACTACGCGCTCTCGCTCAAGTACGTCTCGCGGCTAGGTACGTGCGCGAGCCGGCGCGGCCCGGCTGGAGCGGCGCGTGGACGGCACGTTCCTGCTGCGCGTGCGGCCGCACCACGCGCCGCACCCCGCGCACCACGCCACCGACACGCACTACGCGCTCTCGCTCAAGTACGTCTCGCGGCTAGGTACGTGCGCGAGCCGGCGCGGCCCGGCTGGAGCGGCGCGTGGACGGCACGTTCCTGCTGCGCGTGCGGCCGCACCACGCGCCGCACCCCGCGCACCACGCCACCGACACGCACTACGCGCTCTCGCTCAAGTACGTCTCGCGGCTAGGTACGTGCGCGAGCCGGCGCGGCCCGGCTGGAGCGGCGCGTGGACGGCACGTTCCTGCTGCGCGTGCGGCCGCACCACGCGCACATATTTTATTTTTATTTTATTATATTTGGGAAACTTACAGCTAGCATAACATACTACAAAATATAAAATTTAAACAAATGAAAGCCATTTACAAATTTCCACAGATAGCAAAAGAATAAGAGAAAAACAGTACAGTCGGCATCCAGTGTAACACTTATGACTATTACCATAAATTCGCTCCCGCATCTTATGATAGACCGCAAGTGTTAGTCGACCTGGTATAAACTATAAAGTTAAATCCTTAAGCGTATTATTTCTTTCTAAAACTATACTGCACAATATTGCACAATGGCACTATACGCAAATAGGAGAAAGAATGGGGCGTGTCTTCGCGGAATAAACGATTTTTTATACCTAGTCTATGAGCTTTCTGTCCCACTGTTGGGTTTGAAGACCTCTCACTAATCGCACTGAAAGAATGAGTCATAACTCCGGAATCAGTGCTGAATGGTAGAGCTTTAATTTAGTGTATTATTAGCAATTGTCGACTGTGCAAACCTTACATGAGTCCTAATATCACGTTGTCTACATTCTCCAGAACAGAAAACACGGTGAAGCACATGCGGGTGTGCCGCAAACCCATCGACCAGCTGCAGCACTACTTTCTGTCCGAGTCACGGTTCTTCCGCAGCATCGTCGAACTCGTCTCCTACTACGAGAAGACTAGTTTATCGGAGAACTTCGAAGGGTGAGAAAATGTTATGTCCTACACAGTTAGTAGAACTTTATTTCTTCGCAAAAAATACTAATGTAACGTCGACATGACTTGTTTCAATTTTAGTGGGAAAGTTTAATTTGACATGTCTGGGAGGCAAGGCTAAAATATTATTGCATAAGTACTCGAGTTTGTGTAAGTGGGATTGGGCCGGTCATCTGATCCGAATGAACGCCGATAGGTGGGCTAAAAGGAGTACCGAATGGGTCCCAGAACACGGACATCGTCGTCGTGGTAGGCCTAAGAAGCGGTGGCGCGATGATCTCGATGCATATCGGCCTGAGTGGCCATTATTGGCCAAGGATAGGACTGTTTGGAGGAAGGAGGGGGAGCCCTTTGCCCAGCAGTGGGACACAATAGGTTAGTTAAACAAAGTACTCGAGTTTGGTTTTCGTCTCGCTTTGTAAAATTGCCACCTTTTCTCAACATAGTGGTTTGACATCACAATCAATCGAATGACTTCTCCAAGCTCTCCTCTACAAATTACTACACTGTCTTTGTGCTGTACATATACAACTTTTACCAACGACCTTCATCAAGGGGGTTACTGGAATCTTCAGCAATTTTATTGTAACCTTACATTGCCGGGAGAAAGAGACTCCAATCTATGGCTCGGTTTTTTCTCACAGCAAATTAAGTCTTAATTTGCCTGCCGAGCCTGTGAACTGTGTTAATGGTAAAGGTTGTGGTAGTTCCCCAGATCATGACATTGCGTATGTCTTTATGAAAATATAACACACCGTCACGCCTATATTCACCAAGTGGAGGTGGCAGAGGAGTACTGTGTACACTCACTTCGATTATAGGTTCCATGTGATAGGGAGCGAGCCTATAGCCATATATCAAACAAGATTCCAGACTCCGGACTCATATTGTGAATTTTTCGATAGAAAAACTACATTTGTCCTTGGGTAATAGGTCTTGGGTTCAAATCATAATTTGAACCCAAGACCTTATAATATTAGTATAGATATAATAGACTTCCATTCTTGGAGTTAGGATTAATGAAAACAAAGACGTAATTGCGTTTCTCTGTAAAACGAAAGAAACACCATTTAAAGCCTTTATTTCAGGTCTTTTTATATTCTAACAAAAATAACAAATATAAAAAATATTATCCTAACGAAAAAACTCGCTCACAATCTGTCTTATGTTCTATTAAATGTCACCACTGTCAATCATGAAATCTAGTAGGCTTTCAAAGACAACTTAAAGAAAACAGGTCGTATATGGTTTTCTTTACATAGATATAAAAATGATTCCGCCAGGCTAAACTCGAACCTGCGCTGGCCGTTCCGGCGCGTGGTGGCGACGGTGGTGCACGACTTCCGTCCGCTGGAGTCGTCGCAGCTGGCGCTGCGGCCCGGCGCCAAGGTGCTCGTCCTCAGCAAGGAGGGCGACAGCAGGGGCTGGTGGAAGGGGCGCACGCTCGACAAGGTTCCTTAATTGAATAGTTAATACAAAACACCACTCACTACAAAACCCACTGTTCCTAAAGAAAGAGGAAGGAATTTTAATACCTAGTGATGGCCTAGTGGTTGGACTGCAAAGTCAGAGGTCTCGGGTTTGAACCCAGGCACGTACCGCTGTCTATTAGAAAACATGTGCGTTTTAAAAATTAACTATCACTTGCTTTAACGGTGAAAGAAAACATCGTGAGGAAACCTGCATACCTGGGAGTATCTCGGAGGTGTGTGAAGTTCGGCAACCAGGACTGGGCCAGCGTGGTGGACCATGGCCTAATCCCTCTGTTTGAAAGGAGCCCGTGCCCAACGGTGTGACAGTTTCATTACAGGGCTAATAATCATCTTTCAAAAAGATGGTCAAAGACCATTATCTATATATGCTTGCTGATAAAATAAGATGCATCATAGTTAGTCCCTTTTTGTTATACTTATCTGTCAGTATGTATGTAGTTATATATGTCTATCTATCTATCTGTCTATCTTTATCATCATTTTGCCCTGATTACTTTTCTTTCTAGTATTTGGTTGGTGTACAATAAAGAGTATTCTATTCTTTTCTAATATTATATTCTAACGGGGAGCGAGGAGATATCATAATACGGATCCCTAGTAACAAAAATTAGCTAAAACCAAATCTAAGCGATGATTTTTATTGGGCCTTATAATTAGGCCCACTAGCACGAACTAGGGTGTGTGTGTGTGTGTGAATGATCTTCGTTGTTGGCCGCAGGGCCTATACAGCTTCACCAGGGTTAGCGTTACCTATAGACTAACTCGAGGTTACAACGTTAAATTTCCCTTAACTTAACGTTATAACCTCGAGTTAGTTTATAGGTAACGCTAACCTTTATTCCTCCTTTATTCCTTAGAATTCGAAAACATTACTCGGCTTTAGGGAAAAGTAAGTTTTAGCGGAGTGTTGTTAGTAGAGTCGGGGTCCTGTACGAGTTAATTCACGGACCCAAACCGAGCAATGAACGACAGCCAGCGACGTCGTAGCATAGGCTCCAAATACTTAGCAATTTTTGTCGTCGCTCCCCTCAGGGCGACAACCGGTCGGGCTACTTCCCGAAGGAGTGCGTGCGGGAGGAACCCGAGTGCATCGGTGCCCTGGACTGATGTCAGCTGTGCCTCGCCGAGCGCGAGTTGCACTTCTCCACCGCCGACCAGCCCGACCCTCCTGACCTTGTCTAAGGCGCGCCAAACAACTCACCCGACCTCGTCTGAGGCGCACCGCCATACCTCATTAGGGCCCGCCGACGCACCTCATCTGAGGCGCATCGTCCAACCTCATCTGAGACACGCTACTCAGTCCTACTGCCAGGCCAGGACTGAAGCACGCCAGCCATGCCTTTACTATCTGGCGGGCCTCGAGTGAGGCACCTACAAGGCCACGGGTAAGGCGTGACACGCTTATATATAATCTACGGACGTATATTTACGAACCTTATGTAAGGCGCTACTGCGAAAGTGCACCACGTAGTTTGTGATTGGACCTTTATAATACAATTCAACTGGCTATTGTATATTTAGTCCACGCTGTGAAAAACTGATCACCTTCAGTCCATCTACGAGCGTTGATCTATAAGCATCCTGCCGAATCTTGTAAAAAGATAATATCAACGTCTGCAGTACTTTAATTCGCCGTGAGTGAACTGCATCAGGATTACTAAAACCCACTGGGTACTGTGTCCTTTCAAGCTATTGAATTAAAAGTGCGTTAAGCTGCGTCCCCATCGCGAGAAGAAGCTACCGTTCGGCAGATTTACTCACTATCTTAAGATCGTTAAATCCGCCTACAGTCTATTCTAATCGCCAACAGTTCTAGTGTGTTAGTTCTATAGTTACACATTGGAACATTATCATTACATATGTGTACCGATAGATGAAACACACTAGCAGAACTTTCGACCCATCAAGATAAGCGATTTTGAGAAAAAGTGTACTCATTTTCGCACATCCCAGCTAGAAAGGTTTAACGACTTTTATATGCTCGTGGTGTGAACCCACCTTAACGTTCAGTTCTTCATCAATGTTATTACAATATCGTTTACGTCCTAGATCTAAAGTCATTGAGGCATGTACATAAATATATAAATAATATAAATTTTATCAAAATGGCCGGAGAGAAAAATATTTGTTCTAAGATAAGGTGTTTGTTTTAAGATAGGTGCTCGAGATAGGGTTCAGTTGAGTACAACGCTGTCGAATGCAATAAGAAATTATATAGAACGAATGTAAGTCGAATATCCGACTTATTAAAATAAAAATATGTATATTAAAATGTATATTTTTAGCATAAACTTCATATTTAACGAGATATGTTAAATGTATTAGATATTAAGTTAGGTAAACAGAGTAACGGGATAATTTTCATAACTACTATCCTTCTCACGCCCAAAGAGTGTGGATAATATAATATAAATAAGGACGGCAGTTTCAGATTTAGTCAAGTATTTCAGGTCTAGTAATAATTTGCACTGTATCCTAAATGGAAAATTTAATGCAGCTACTAGAATTTTATAATACTTATTTTAATAATATCCAGGATAATTTAATTCGTTGCACTTATTAAGAGCATTTGGTACCCCTAAACAGTGTTGCCTACTTGAAAATTACACGATCAAATGCGCTATAAATATGTTCAGCCGTTTATTTAGTGTGTATTTAGCGATTAATTAGGTTGTTAATGAGGTTTTCATTTAAAAAACGACAGACAAATAACTGCGTTGCATGTATAGCGTTCACTATTGTGAATGTTATTGATATATTTTAGTAAGTATTGCCCGATCAGAAATATAAACACTTCCAGATTGCGTCCTACTTGTCAATGAAGGTACAGACCGACTGGACCCACGATTGTGACGTTTGCAATACATTATGCCATCAAGATAAAACGATAAAATATAGTAGGTTTCGAAAACGGCCGAAGCAATATTCGCGTATCAAAAAAACACACATGAATAGCCCGCAGAGAGTCCGCCGGAGCTAACGCATATCATCGGCGACGCCTGTAAACCCCGTAAATCGTTTTTTACCAGTATAGCACTATTTTTTATATAGTTCAAAAAACTCATATCGCATAACGTGAATGCACCAAAATTCAGTATAATAGTTTACAAGGCCATCAATGACTGTAAATACAAATCTGGTCGTTTGTGGTGCGAGTGCCCACTGTCAAGCTGGAGACCTTCATGAGCGAGGAGTTCTGGCCGAAGGGTGACGTCTTCAAGAGATTTGTTGGGAGACTGCAAGACGCCCCTGCACTGCGTAACATGTCGTCCAAATTACATGTGAAAGTTTGTATATTTAGATGTTTGAATGTTTGTTACCCTATCACGCAAAAACGAACAAACGGATTTAAATTAAATTTGGCACACATATAGCTTATTAGCTGGATTAACACATAGGATTAACACATTCTTATATTAAGTCAACGCGGACAAAGTCGCGGGCGGAAACTAGTTACATATAAAATAAAAGTCGGTTTGAAATGAGAGACCCTGCAAGACTGTAGGTCTGTGTGTTTCGTTTAAGACACTAATGAGGTTTTTACTCGTCGCCGATGATATTCGTCTTATACATACTTGATGGGAAACGTCACTTTATACTGCTGGACGCGCTTTACTAAAAAATCCATTAGTTTTGATACCATACATTTTTATTTTTCTGATCGGTGTATAAAATTATTTAATTGAATCAAGAGCCAATACGACGACGTTAAAATGGTTGTTTTTTATAGGCTATTGCAATTCAAAAAATTGTTAAATGCGAATGAGTCCCATTTAAAGTATATTATTTCATAGTCACATTTTCAATTATAAAAGGTTTCCGTCTGAATTTTGGCTATCGGACACTTTAGGCTTTTATAGCCATTGTATAAAATTTGAGATGGGAAAAAAATCTCTAGTGGTGTGAAGGAGTGATGCTTCGGCCACGAAACAAGCGATACTACCAGCGTCAAAACAAGGTTCAGTATAAATAGACAAATCTTAAAGATAGCCCATAATTTAAAACAATATACTTTTTTGTATTCATTGTCAAGTTTCTTTATGAATAAGAGATTGTTATTGATAAAATGTAGTAGCAGCTATGGGGCCCTAAACAAGAGCGTGTAGTTTTTACGATCGCTGTCAGTATCTATGGTTCAGTATAAATAGAAAAGTCTCAAAGATTGGCCATAATTTAAAACAATTTAATTTTTTGTATTCGTTGTCAGTTTCTTTATGAATAAAGGATTGTTATTGATAAAATGTAGTAGTAGGCTAGCTGCATTATCACAGTTGTACCAGAATCACTGCGCTCAATATTCGCCTGGCGGTTCACTTCACAGCTTGTGGCACTTCATCGAAATTTTTTGAGAAAGTTAAAGAAATGTATTAGTAGGCGACACACACGATGTTGTGAAAAACAATTGTATCAGCAAAAGCTACATAAATACGTATCTCACTGAATATCCTGACAAATAAGCGCAATATATAAACGCGTTAGCCGGTTAGGTGAATCACGGGACAAATGACAAGCGCAGAGATCACATTCATTTCACAACTTGCCTGCAGGTTTACCTCGACTCCAGTACATGACGCTGGCCGAATGTAATAATAACTCAAACATTTCATTATTTGATAAATCACTCCAAGTTGAACATTGAAAGCTGGATTTCTTTTTTTCTTACTTTTCAGCTGTATCACGGTCGACGATATATTTTGAAATAATCGAAATAATATTCGCTGACACGAGTGATAGATGCATTATATTCAGTAATCTCATTAAACACCTGTAAAATATAATATTAAAATATGTGCATTATAGGATAAAATATACACACTATAATTATAATAAAATAATAATGGTTCTAAATTCTTAAAATTATGTATGTATGGCGCTAATTTTCTCTAGACTATCGTCATGTTGGCTCTCTCGGACAAGTTGGCACTTCGCAATGTTTAATGGTGCGTAACGATGCTTTAAAACTAGATGTAATTTGAGGTAACCGTGACTTGACGTGTGAGAGATGACTGATGTGTAGGAGATATGTCGACTCGAGTGTACATATACCCTTCCTTTTTTTTTTGGATATAGCATTAGCATACGTAGATACATATACCTTTTCCCAGCAGTAAGATATAACTAAATAATAATAATCCCGCCTGACTGCCTCGTTGGTCTAGTGACAAAGCGCATCGCTTTGTAATTACGAGGTCCTGGGTCGGACAAATGTAGTTTTTCTAATGAAAACTTTCCAGTACTGTTTGGCAGTAAGCTCGCCCCCTATTACATGGGAACTAACATCGTCGGCGAAACGTGGGTGTACTCAGTACACCTCTGCCACTCCCGCTTGGGGAATATAGGCATGACGGTGGTATTTTTCAATAATATATATTTTTTTAATAGCAATGATAGCCTCGGTCGATAGGTCTCGGGCTCAAACCCAGACACGCACCTGTGTTCTTTCGTAAGCATGTGCGTATTAAAAATTAATTATCACTTGCTTCAACGGTGAAGGAAAACATCGTGAGGAAACCTGCACGCCTAAGAGTTTATCGATGGTGTGTGAAGTTCGCCAACCCGCACTGGGCCAGCCAGTGGACTATGGCCTAACCCTCTCAGTTTGAGAGTAAGCCGGCGCCCAACGGTGGCACAGTTTCTTAACAGGACTAAAATTATTTAATTATTAATAATTCTTTTTCTCTTTTACCTGCCATGTTACTAAATTCTCGGCAGGCGAACTACAAAACAATACATTCTCACAAAAAGCCTCTACGTATTGGACCCCCTATACGCTATAACCAAACACGGAACGCGGCCCCTTATGTTAACTTTGTCAAATGACCGTTTAAAGTACTCTAGTCGAAATAAGAAGTAAGAATATTATTTCACGATCATTTCCCGAAGTTATCGTAACGCTTGGAACGTAACGTTTGGACATAGCGAATAGGGGCGGCTCGACACATGATGCGATTAACTCGTACAAGTGTACAGGCGCCAGTAGTACAGTAAGGGTTAGACGATTCTTTGTAAATGTACACTCGGTCACAAAGGATTGCGTTTCATGATCATTTCACTTCCATCATCGTTTGTATGAAATCTATCGCCTATTTTTAAATGTATTTCATTCGTAAGTCGTACTTTCCCACCATTACTTAACTTAATGCTCAAATCGTCTCTATATTTAGAGTTCTACGAATTCTGTATAGGTTGTTCAATGTTTTTATATACAATATTTACCAGCGAATAATTTATTTGAGAGTTTCAATCTATAACATTTATTTAATGTTCCCGGTGAGCATGCACATAGTATGTTTAGTGTTCTAAAAATGAGCGCTGAAGTCGAGCATTCAGCGCTGAGTCGGCGCTCACGAGCTTTAAAACACGTAGAAGACGCGAGCGTTTTTACAACACTAAATGTGATTGAGAGTTCATAAACACATTATAAATGTACATGTTCAAGTTTAAATATCAATTTACACGTCTGCTAGATAATGTTCTAAAATTTCATTTAGAACTATACAAGCTGTAACATAATTAACGCAACACCTAAAATTAAGTTTGTTCTAAATCTGTAGCTGAATTAATTCCATCATTTTTTAATGGATCTTACCTTTTTTTAATTTTGCAAAAAAATCGGTTACTTCTTCAGTGCGCTATAACAAACTAAATTTATTCTAGATTCAAAGCAACACAGAGATGTGAAATGGATTTCCTAAACATATTTCTTAATACGCACACATACATGTAAAAGTTCCATTGTTTATTGGGGTATAAAGAGGTAAAAATACTTGAAATTTGGAAATTTGGTTTTCCTACTGAATTTGTGAAGCGATTATCTAATCAGGTGTCTGAGGTCTTGAGTTATTTATGTTACACCTTATAATTATTTAATAATACAACATCGAACTTATTTATATTTTCAGCAATTGATCTGATACATGAAGTAGAGCGAGTAGGTATGAAAGATAGTATCGGTGTAAAGATGAGAAAGGGTATGCTCCGTTGGTTCGGGCATATAGAAAGGATGCCAGAAGAAAGAATGACAAAACAGATATACAATGCAAAAGTGGAAGGATGTAGGTGCCGGGGAAGACCTAGACTATCTTACCATGACCAAATAGACCGTGTCTTAGCTGAAGGGCAAGTCAAGAGTCTCCGTAACCGGCGAGTGTGTATGCGACGAACTATGAGAGTGGAGGAAGCCAGAGAGGTATGTAAGGAAAGAACCTGTTGGACCTCTGTACTCTCTGCCTACCCCGCGAGGGAGCTGGCGTGATGATATAAATAGATAGATCTGATACATAAAATATACAAAGATGTCGTCCATATCCATTCGTAAGCCTTTCAAAGGTCTGGCTTATGTTAAATTTGGAAGAATGTGCATGATATGCAACATGAATGGATGGCTAGCTCATCGCCATAGCACAAACAGTAAGATAATTTAAGTGCCAAACTGTTTTATTCATTTAGTTCTTGTATCATTAATAAAAATAATCCTGTTATACCACTAGTTTTTTATCTGTTGGTATTCAGACTCCCCGATGTCCAGTTATAGACCAATGAGGTGGTGAATTAAGTATCCACCTTCTCTTCACTCACGTCAATCCTTAATACCTCAATTTTGCTTTTCTATTTACATTCCATTGCATAGTATTATTTTTGTTTTTAAATTATAATTAATATAAAGTCACAAATATTTGCGAAAGCTAAAATGATATCGCAAATCATATGATATCGAAAATCATATTCTATTTGTACTCTGTGGCTTGGGCCTTGTTTTGTTTGCTATGCGTTCAAATCGATCTAGACAATAGGATCGAACTTGCGAAAAACATCACTCACTACAACTGTACGTCAACGTTCTTCGTAGCCTTCGTACTGCCCCTCTATCATAAAGTTGTTACCTACAAATTTACATTCAGTCGAAGAAGTAGATTTGAAAATAAGCAGTACTAGCATGAATTTCGTCAGTCTACCTTAAAGTATTATATGCACTCTATTCATTTTCAGTAAACCAATTCAGAATTCCGTAAAAACGAACAGCTGCCGAACGAACGAACGCTGCCGATTGTAGAGACACTTTTCGATATGAGGCAATTGACGTCGCAAATCAGTCGTCACTCGGCGTTCGAGCCGACTGGTCAGGTCGCTATAAATAAACATAGTTACATAAAGTATTTCATTTACCCTAGCAATATAGAGTTATAAGAGTCACCTCTAAGTCACAAGTAAGGTTACAACAACAGCTTCAAATCATCAATCAACAGTGATTAGCTGTATTTTTTATAGTAGAAGTAGGCGGCGGTTAAGAATCTGTTTAAGCGGAATTTTGTGAGTAAAATTTGTCACCTAGAATCGAAATAGCGAAACAAGGCGGTATCTTGACAGACCTCATCTTATTTTTAAGTAGTTTGAACGCATAGTAATTTTTCTCTCTCTATAATCTTAAATTTCTTCTCTACGTTATATCAAAAAAATATTCATGACACCTCATCGTTCACATATCATAAAAAATATTCTAAATCTCTATGAGCTCTTTATATTTTTGACAAAACTATTACATGTAGCAGCTAATTATTATTCAAGAATTTGACATTTTTATAATTATTTCACCATTATTAATAGGGGAAAAGATAAAACGTATCACGCTTTTCCATAAATTACAATTTAGTATTGGATTTTATAATTCCACAGTAGTACTTATACAGTTTTAAAGTTTATTTGATTATCAAAATAGGTATGTCAGTCCCAATTCCGTAAATTGTTAAGTTGGAAGTGAGACAGAGTTACCCGTCTTCCCCACTCTTACCGTTTTACGATGAGCTAGATTAAATAGACATTATTACTCACTTCCCATTGAGGTTTGGGCTAGAGTCCCATACACTGTTCCTTTTTGGCATTGGCTAATTGCCTCATTGCCATGGGTTAAGTTAAGATAACTTTCGTATGTCATGTTCAGAGGTACCCAGGGGAGCCTATTATTTAATAGAAAATGAATTTGTTAGTAAGCACTAAGAGATACTACTAAGAGAAGCATTTTATAATATGTAGCGTCTCTTCACCGTTGCAGGCGTGCAAGCCATTCATAAGTTTGTGGTCATTTGAAACTAATATTTGGGATACAATGGCATGGATATGGAGAAAAATATAAGGTAATGCGCCTACTCTAAGTTTGTCTCTCTCTATCTCTCTCTCTCTCACATTTTCTCTCCCTCTCTCTACGCTCTTCAAAGTGTATATTATGACCTGTCAACCTTCAACTAAATGTGAGCTTGACAGCTGCATTGATATGATAATATCTTACATGTTACTTGTCTAAAAGGAGCATCGTGCGTGCGAAAACGGCTTTCAATTTATCTACCCCTGTGGTAGATAAGCTTTAGTATGCGCACGCACAAAGACAGCTTTTGAACAATTTTTCAAAAATGGTACACTGGCATGACGGACTCATAGTGCGTAACTGAGGCCGCTTTATGGCGCCATTTTTGTTAGCAATGCTCAATCTGGACAAGCTTTAGTCTAAAGATAATATATACCTATTAAACAGTCATTTGAGAAATATAGTTTATAATGTAAAGCAATTTCACAAAAAATCCATCGATTAATCTATTAAATTTCGATCTGTACCGCATTCACTGTAAATATTGTTAATTTGTTGTTGTAATGTTCATGTGTATACTAACACTATGTTAACATGCACAATTATTAATATCCTTCCACGTCGCGTAGGCTAAGTGTACATGGTCGTATGTAAGTACGTTAAGAAATAATTATCGTGTAATACTTTAAAATTTGGAAGTGGTGAATAAACTTTTGTGTCATAATGTAGATAGAGCGAATATGCAATATTATATATTTACCTTTTAGTTTAAGGCGAAAGAAAATATTAACGATTTTTATGGAAATCTAATAGAATCTTGATCGGTCACTTTAAGATACATAATAAGGCCCGGTGGAACTCCTCCTTTTGGGGCGTATTCGTGAAAATGCACACAAGAGTTAAAACAAACTCGAATATGTGAGTGTGAAAATTAGTTTATTAAAGTCTGGTCACGGAGCAAGAAGAATTTCGTACAATGACCTATGTTACCTACTGCCAGTGCTCAAATTTTTTTAGATATGATGCTTTGAAAAACTGGTGATTAATTGTAGTATGTTTAAACAAATATAAGTACTTTCTTATGCTATATTATTAGAAACTTTTTATTTCTTAAGTGTTTTGGAGGTTATCGTGCGCTTCAAATATAAACACACTAGTAAATAACATAAGGATCGGTGTGTAATTAATACATTTTTTAATCTATTGGTCTACTTATCGATTTATAAATAATGTTATGTACTTATGCAATATTTCGTGTTCAGAGTTTCACATAAAATACTTTTGTTGTATTTAATAGAAAAGGATGCCAATTCATGCGAGCGACGTATATGTTTGTGTGAGCGTGATAGCGATAATATTTAGAGTCAGAGCAGCAGAGTTTTAACGACCGAGTTTCTGTTAGCTCTGTGACCGGACTGTATATAGTTTATTTTTTCTAAATTAAAAACACCGAACCAAAATTATTGTGTTGGACTTTTATATTAGTCGGGTTTTTTGATAAATTGAACTAGATTTATAAACTGTCCTAATTGTAATAATTAAAAAAGTGTTTGTAAATAGTCATCATATTAAATTATCATATTCAGCCACTTCCACCTTGTCATAATAAATTAAACCTAATACTTAAATGAATTTAAATGTAACTTAAACACTAGTGCCACTTTAAAGAAAATATATAAAAATATAGCTTCAATTTAATCATCATTAGAACACATATAAACACTGCTTTATAAAAAAAGTTGTGACAAAATATAAATTTATCTATGAAAAAAATATAGTTTCTTGTCCTTGGCGACAGGGTCCCGGGCGTTGTTGTTATATAAAATATATATTAAAAAGATATATGAGGCATAGTAAAGATGGTTGTTGTAACATAATAGTATATTTTTTCTATTTAGTTGGACAGCCGGAGGTAAGTGTGGCGGAAGTCGCAGGGGTGGTGTGATAGGTAGAATAATATGGAGAGACATATAGTTTGCAACGTATCTACACTTCTAATAATTTTTATATCTCGTTAGCAGCAAACGTTGAGTGGTCACAAACAATTTATGATATATATGTTACCGCAAAGATAAGGCATATCGTTCAAGTTTTTCGTATGAGGTCCCTTTCCTCGGCTGCATTACACTAAATGCCTTAATACTAAGGTGTGAGTACTGGTATGGACCTAGGAATTTGTAATCAGACTACACATTGGAAGGTCAATACCACCATATAGCCCTTTTATTTATGTTGGAAAACTGACAACTCCGGAAAACACGGGCTAACAAATTGGCCAACACTTCAATCTGCCAAGGCGACCACCGTATTTGTCTTCACTTTGGCCAATGGCATATGGCATTAGCTACTATTACTGTACTCTAGGCCTACGTGTAGAAGAGGCAAAACGTTACCCACCAGAAGCACTAGAATTTTGCTTCAGTGCAGAATGTATGTGTGTGTTAAGCTTCTAATTATGAACATCAGTCGTGCTAAATAACTTTGCTTCAGTTCATAAAATCCTCTTCCTCAACTCATCTATACGATCTAATCTACCAAAGATATCATTAAGATGATTAATCGTCCTGGACATGTCTTTAAGTTGTTTCATTTGATCGTGTCTATTGTTTACGGATTTACCTATTTGTCGAAAATAGAATGTCTTTAGTATTTTATGGGTAGTAATTATTAGTCCATTGACATTTTTGAATGTTATTTCATTGTATGCAATATATCCAGAGTCCGTTGACATTTATCGAAGATTGTTGGATTGAACAATCAAGGTTATAAGTATTTATAACCAACCGGTCAATTCTTTATGTGACTACGTCATAACATCATGATATCTGAGTCTAGATTGCAAAAGAAGATAATTAAGAAACGCATGCACATACATACCTTCATGAATTCTGAAAACATAATGCTAGAAGTTGTGTATATTAGAATAAACAGTTTATATCAATCAGAATAACTTTACGGAAAGTCGGTAGTCGAGAGTCATTTCTCGATGAGATATTGTAAAAAAAAATGTTGTAGTTGTATATCCTTGCGGTATTACAAGGGTAGTTACGCTGCTAAAACACAAAAAAGAAACAAATTGACTAAAGTGAATTATCTTATTAATTACAAATTAAAAACAAATTTTTGTAGAATGTTTTGACCTCTCAAAGTTAGTAGCTAACGAGCTCACTGTTCAACTTTATTCGTGCCAAAATGTATCTGAACACAAGTGCAGTATAATGATCTCTTTATTTTACTAACACGATGTAGTCACGAATTGAATGCGTACACGGTATTTACGTACCTTGTTTTATACGCTGATTGAATATATTTACCAATTATTTGGCATTTAGATGTTAAGTATAAGTCAAGCTGTGAACGAAACGTAGGTGCATATGATCCGGCTCGAAGGACCATTATGGCGCGGACAGTCCGCGCCATAATGGTCCTAGGTTTGTTTAAATAATACAAGGGATCTGGCGTGATGATATAGATACAATGAGAGATGCCACCACCACCAACCCCGGGGTTGGTGGAGTCCGTTAGCGCTGTTGGATTCAAGTGAAGTGGGCAGCCATAGTAGGGGTAGAAGTTGTTGCCGGTCGCTTGCAGCTACTTTTCGTTCACGCGTGAACATTTTTTTTGTCGTCATTATTGTAATTAGGATTTATTTTCCACGCTTCACGTTCGTTAGGATACGTTCATTTATTACGATAGATGACTTGCTTCGGTTTCATTACAGTTAGAAAAAGTGTACTGACCCGTCGGTTGTTCAGACTCAGTACCTGTTATGCTTTATTTAACGTGATTTTCTACTGTCAAATTTATTGTTGTTAAAATATCACATCTTGCTTATGCACAAAGAAAAGACCGCTGCACGTTTTTTTTAATAAAAACAACTCAAGTTGAGTTGTTTTTTAACCTTAACCTTTTAGCTACGTTGTTTTTATTTTATAGTATTATTTGTGATCCTTTTTATGGCATTTCATGACAGTTGGACAGTTTTGCGTAATAAATGAACGTGCCCTTAAATTTTAATTTTCGGTGATAATGAGCTCGATGAAATTTTTGTTAACGGAAAATATCTTAAATATAGTTTTTATACATGACATATACATGATATTAGTCACAATATGTGTCACTTTTTATTTAATTCACAAATATGTCACAAATAAATTGTTGTAACTCCCTATACGTAAAGTTCGTTGGTTGCTGCGTTTCTGTATGCGAGTCGTATCAATGTCGGCTCTCAATTAAATACGGTAATGACCCCTCAGTAAGTTAATCACTCGTAAGATGTTGAATAGAGTTCCTAAACTTACTTGTGTATACAGGTTGTAAAGAGTGCATTTCCAATCTCTAACAAAAAATGTGTGGAAATGAAATTTTCTAACAAAAAGTCAATATAATTAAACCACATATCGAGGTCCTCTGGGATGTCGAGCCTGATAAACACTTACAATACAATGGAGACTACCACGACCTATGGAGGAGGACGACCTGAGGAAGATACAGAGAACAGCCTGCTTGGCCATTACAGGTGCTTTCAAAACAACACCAACGGCAGCTATGGAGTGGATACTTAATCTCACCCCGCTGCATATAGTCATTGAGACAGAAGCAAGAAAGGCACTACATAGACTAGCTAAAACTGGACTATGGAGAACATCAATGCCAAGATCCGAACATACCTCATTAGCAGCAGCTAAAGAGGTGGATGATATTAGGGACATGTAATGCGACAAAATCTTGACCACATTCATGTTCAACAAAAGGTTTAGTACTCACATCCCAACCAGAAACCAATGGAAGGGAGGACTAAAGAAGCAAAGTAAAGAACAGAGGGCATGGTATACTGATGGATCCAAAACCAGACATGGGACAGGAGCCGGAATATACACTGAAGGACTTGGTCTATATCAAAGCATGGGTAAAATGACTTCGATATTTCAAGCAGAAACTTATGCGATTACCATGTGTGCAAGACAAATATTGGACACACATACTACTGATCAAGAAATCTATATTTGTAGCGACAGTCAGGCTGCCCTTAAAGCGCTCAGCTCCTATGAGCTAAACTCGGCACTGGCAGTGGAGTGTGCACATCTTCTTAACAGATGCGGAGCGCGCAACACAGTCAGACTTGTCTGGGTCCCTGGGCACACGGGGGTTGAGGGCAATGAGCGAGCGGATGACTTAGCTAAGAAGGGATCCATGGGAAAATACATAGGTCCTGAACCATTCATAGGCATACCAGATGGAGCCTATAAAGGTGTATTGTTCAAGTATGCTAAGGAACAACACAGAAAAGAGTGGGAGGCTAACACAATGCTAAGATACTCCATGGAATTCACCAACACTTGGAGTGAAAACGATAGTAAGAGAATACTAAGACACAGTAGAACTCAACTAAGGCAACTTATTGGAGCATACACAGGCCACTATGGCACAAAAGAACATCTACACAAGATGCACCTAGCTAGCGACGTGGTATGCAGGAACTGTGGCACAGAAACTGAAACCATGAAGCACATTCTCTGCAAATGCGATGCTCTGGCCGCGCGGCGAATGAACTTGCTGGGGGTGGCCTACCCATCACCAGGAGAATATCGGCTCTTCCCCCCCTGGCGGAATACATAGCCTATTACAGGGAGTATTTGGGACACCAGGTACGTAAGAGCACTAGGGCTAGTGGCAGTACAAAAGATCCCATTGGGTCGAAGTGCGTTTGATGAAAATCAACCACGACCTATAAAGCCTATTATATAGATAGTGTTCGCGTTTATTTCCTGCATAAAAATAATATACATTTATTTTTACATTACCTTAAATAGTATATAAAGTTCAAGGAATCACTCTTATCAGGTCCACGAGATGTTTGTGGTGTCTTTAAATATTTGAAAGTTTTCATTAAAATGTTGGAAATTATCTCCTCCTGCATCTGCCAGACCACCAATGGCTGAATGTATGGGGTATACATTCTAGCGTACATTCACGTACGTGAAACGTTAAATGAACGATAAAAAATGCCTAAAGAAGACTAGGGTCGTCATAACGTTTGGTCTACATCCCAGAAGGATTGTCCACGGATCTGCTTTTACTTTTTTTAAATAGATTTTGCCCTTCCGACGTTTATGTTTTCAATTTCTATTCCTCTGGAAAATCTAATCTAAATTCCGTTTAGACGTTATTGAGTGACAAACAACCAAAACAGTTAAATTTTTCGTTTATCCTATTAGTAGGATTTTTTTGACATAAATACTTCCCTTTCCTGCGACTTCGGTCGTTCCAGAAACATTCCAGTTTTGTGTCTTTTATTAAACAGCTATTCAATTTGCAATCGAAAACAATAAATAATTTCAGGATTCTGAGGTTTTATTACTGTATTTAATTGCAGCTAAACTAATTTTTAAAACGTATTAATTAATTGTAATTGTGAATTTGTGTTAGTCTAAAAAAAATTGGAAATGTTATAATATTAACAGATTCATGTTAGGGTAACGTTGTCGAGAAAACGTGCTGTCATGTTCACCTCTATTTAGTAACTTTGAAGTTTAAAGAGGATGGCATAACAACTCTATAGCGTTACGCCAACGTGAATTTGTTAGTGCTAAGTCTTCTGCTCGAGAGTTACAACTGCGGTATTAAGCAAAGATAAGTACCGCGGATATGCAAGAATAACATACCCGGGCTCTTTATTTTAATGTCTACTTCGTTGCTCTCTTTCGCGCGATTGAGTTGAAGTGTTTGTGTATGTGTATGTGAATTTTAATGTTTGTAAACGCACCCACGACACAGGAACAAATCCTAGGGTGGTGCTACGTTTATTTAAAAGAAAAGTAGGTAAGAATGAAAGGGACTACGTGATTTAACGTAATTAATTTGTACAATCATGACAACGTATTAACCAACATCATTGTTTTATTGTAATTTAAGCTTTGACTCCGAATAATAAAGTCGAATTTTCAGGGGTAGATTTTTATCGTATGATATAGTGTTGTAAAAACGCTAGTATGCCTTAAACGCACGCGTCTTCTATGCGCTTCAATGCTAGTAAGCCAAACGAACAAGCGCTAAACGCTCGACATCAGCGCTCATTTTTACAACACTATTGATACGTTATTGTGAAATTGTCGGTCTTGCAACACTTCTGTTTTATTTACGCTGTATCTTAAATGTTGGTGCTAACATACCCAGTTGTCTTGTGTTCAATTCCATTCCCAGTGGTTTCGGTTCAACAGCGCGTACGCTATGCTAGTATAAAATGTATTTTGATATTATTTATGTTCATGTTTGTAAATATACAGAAACGGCATATCTCATTGTTCTGTAGTTAGGTGATACTCCACAATAAATAAACTGTTGGAGATTTTATTTGTTTTATTTAATTAACAGTTTTTGTGACGTCCTTAGGTCAGAGCAGATTACACGGGTTAGCAGATTACGCTTGATCATTTTTTCACAAGTAATTAAAGACTGCCGTGGGTCTAGTGGCGGATAGTGTGCTTTGGAATCATAAGGCCCTGGGTTCAAATACTAGGTCGGACAAATATAGTTTCAATATCAGTCCGGAGTCCGGAATTGTGCCCGGTATATATATGCAAAAGGCTCGCCCTCTATTATATGGGACCTAACATCGTCGGCGTAAAGTGTACACAGTACACCTCTGTCACTCCCGCATGGGGAATATAGGCGTGGCGGTGCGTATATAATTAAATACCTGCGGAGTGAAGCTGACCGACCGCATTAGCTACAGCATAGTAAGACAGCGAGTAGGTATGAAAGATAGTATCGGTGTAAAGATGAGAAAGGGCATGCTCCGTTGGTTCGGGCATATAGAAAGAATGCCAGAGGAAAGAATGACAAAACAGATATACAATGTGAAAGTGGAAGGATGCAGGTACCGGGGAAGACCTAGACTATCTTACCACGACCAAATAAACCGAGTCTTATCTGATGGAAAAGTCAAGAGTCTCCGTAACCGGCGAGCGTGTATGAGACGAACTATGAGAGTCGAGGAAGCCAGAGAAGTATGTAAGGAAAGAACCTGTTGGAACTCTGTACTCTCTGCCTACCCCGCAAGGGATCTGGCGTGAGGTTATAGATAGATAGATAGACCTTATATAATTAAATATATATATACCCATTCCATATTGTGTAGGTAATACAAGGGTATTTATTTAATGCAAATAGAGTCGTTAATAGTGTTGACGACACACGTACGTGCTAGTGGACAACGGCTTGTGTTTATTTACATATTAACTACAGTATCTCTAGCAATTTTCCGCGTAATCTGAGCTGATCTTTACACAAACAATGGTGATAAAGAAAGGAATGTAGAAAATACACATTATTGTTCTTTATTCTATATAAACAATATTGATCCCAAATAACAATATAAAAATATTCAATAAATTATACTTTGTAACCTTACAAACTAAACTTAATTAATAACCTAGTAGTAGGTAACACGAATAATCGCTGTTGTACAATTGAAAAAGCATGTTGTCTCGGTTATTTTTATTTAGTAAATGAGGTTGATGGCACATCATCTCGATATCGTTACGAAGAATTATCCGTGCTCTGTACGCAACAGTTTTACCATGAGTTTATTAAAAAAAGTCTTGTTTGCAACGAACAATGAGAGTGGAGAAGACGATAGAGATCCATAGAGAAGAACCTGTTGGATCTCTGTACTCTACCTACCACGCAAGTGATCTGGCGTGATGCTTTGGATAGATTTCTCGATATCATGCATCTTTTATGCATAGTTTCGAATAAAAATATCACAGCATTCCTTATGGATATTCTAGGCACTAAAATCTGCTCCGTAAGAACATACCGACTCTATAAAGATGTACCTACAGGTACGCGATATCCAAATGATAGTGCATGTTCAATACCACGGAATAAAGAATTACCTGTTTTCAATACGAACTTTACTATGGCGATACTTTCCCGAAAAGAAAAAAAACTGCTGTTCATACATTTTGGTGAGTGGTTTCGTATGAAACAGCGTTTTTCTGAGTATCGTCAAAGTAGTTCATTGTAGTGATGAGTTACTATCACCTTATTCAGGTATGCGCACAGGTCCCTTACACCCTATAGAATTCGATAGATACCTAATGTGTATAACAACTCATGGCAGAACTAAAATCTTCACTTCAAGTCTGGCGTACTGCTTCCTAAATAAGTCTTTAAGTCTGTGATGGTGGATTTGATCAGTTTAGCGGGAATGGTCTCCCTGTTGAGGCGTTTGTACGCAGCGTATCGGTGGCAGCCGCCGAAACTGTAGTAGTAGTTCCCGCCTTCCGACCCAGTGATCCAGAGGATGTCTATGGGAGGTACGTTGCCGGCTTCTTCTTCTTTCTAAAAAAATAACTCCTGGTAATGTGGTGATATAAGCGCAGTCTCAATAATAAATAAAAATAGGTAGGTATATTATTATAGGGGAGTCTGTTTTAAGCGCGTCTCGTGGGTAAGGTTTCTCCACAAAGCAAATATAAAGAAGTCGGGCTAAGCAACTGTGCACTTTGTCTTCCAACTATGCCCTGACGCCATCACGGTGGGCGTGGTTTACGTCAATCTGCCATTCTCATCTAGATGGAAAATGCAAAAGTGAGTGAGGTGTAAGGTCCTCTTCATCCCGTGCCACCCCGGGCAGTGACACGATTGATTGTATAGTCTAATAATATCATACATCGAGGAAGCCAGAGAGGTATGTAAGGAAAGAACCTGTTGGAACTCTGTACTCTCTGCCTACCCCGCAAGGGATCTGGCGTGAGGTTATAGATAGATAGATAGAATAATATCATACTGAAACTGTTCACAAAGAAAACCCTGTTATTCACAAGCAGAAGGTAACCAGTCACGTCATTATCAACATAATTAACTATATCATAATTACTGCCAATTTATTTTAACAAAATATCGATACAAATGTTATCGATATACTGAAACGGTAACCTCTAGTTATAAAAAGTTAATCTTTTAACCCTGACCAAAGGTGAAATGAAACTACAATTAGTTTGTAAGTATAATTAAGATAATTTGTCTTGCCTATAAATGTAAACATTTAATCTAATTGACCACCTACGTCGTGTGGTAAATATCAATGGGTTTAGGTAAATGACTGATAAGTTTATTACGACGACATACATAACAAGTATCTACTAAGTAAACCAAAGGTACATAGTTACCCGTGCGAGGTCGGGACACATCCGTATGTGGTAAAAAAACGCCACTCTTGCCCCCTGGAGATGCCGTAAGGGGCTCTAAGAAAGTTTACGTCGTAGTCATTGATGAAACTATCTCTCACAGCAATAAGTTCCCCGCTTAGTTACCTACGTGGACTATACGTGGTGGTTTTGTTATTTTTTCTAAAAGACATGTTCCGTATAGGCATACATGATTTGCCCCAAAACCAACAGCAATGAAAAAATACTTGTATATTACAAATCACCCATAAATTCTCTTAAGGTATTAATTATTAAACGGACAAGCGGCGGAATCGCGATATTGCACAAAACGTATTCGATTTTGATAATTCAGTAGCCATTAATACATATGAGGTTATATTATGTGTTGACATTTAGTAAAGATGTCGGCGACTTCGATATAAGTAGGTACTTAAAATACTTTGAAATATTTCTTATCCGGTGAACCTGTAAAGGCCCCGCGGCCAACAGCGTAGATCATTCACACACACACACTTTGAAATATTCGTTTTAGATTGCAAAGTGTCCGTTAGATACGGACATTTGCCATTATTTTAATAAAATAGATAAATAATGATGGGATGGGTTAAATGTTTGTTGCTTCTGGGGCAATTCGACAATGTCTTTTGAACGTTTGGTATATTGGTCAGAGCCAAGTCCACCACTTCTATGTAAGCGGTCGGAATGGTATGTGTACTAGAGGGAAACTAGAATACCCAAAGTTTTTTTTCCTAAATTCTTGTCAATACTACGCACGTAGGTAGGTGTAGGTAATGCTATAAAAAAAACCTTCCTAGGTAGATACACCCTTATTTTGGCAAAAAAATAATCTACTCCACATTAGGATTCTTTGTCTGTCAATGTTGTCACACAAATGCAGAGATTGAACCCGCGACGTCTCAATCCAGTGAGACAAGTCCAATCCATCTGTTGGATTCCTAATTATTTGTAACTATAGAGTAGTAGTAACTGCGATAGTAAGAAGCTAGGTATTAAAGTTGTAGATAAATGTATATTTAAATGTTACCTGTATTGTTTCCATGAGCGAAAGTACTTTGTCCTCTGTTAGTTCGGGCATAAACGGCCTGATGATCACCGACATGGGCACGTTGTGCACCTCCTCCTTCCACGCGCTATGCACGCTCGCCATTCTTGTTGCTGCGGTAGACGACAACACTATCGTTAATGTAAATGGTAAATACATTGTTAAATTTTCGTTCCCCGATAATACCTATTCTGCAGAAGTCCTATGCCCTATAATTTCTCTCCAGATTATAGTTAGGTTATAAGCGTAGAGCTACGGTAGAGCTCTGTAACAATATATGGATAAATTTGTCGAAAATAGAAGAAGACAAAAAGAATGAAAACTGTAACGGTCCCACATTTTCACATATCAAAGAGTTGGCCATTAAAATTATTTTCTATCACTAATTAACACGTAGACAGGTGCGTGAATTCATAACATTGGAAAACTCAATCAATTCATAATATTTTAGAACCATATCATTGCAAAGTATTATCAGTGCGCTTAATCGATAGATAAGCGATAAGTTGGATCGGCACTAAATGTTTACCCTGACTTAGCTTGGAAAGTAAACTTAATCAAAACAATGTCATTCATATTTATAGGTAATAACAAGTAGCCAAGTGAGTTCAGTACTAAATATGAATAAGGTATCTAATTATATGGATCAACTGTTTGCTATTTATGATGTATAGAGGGCACGAGGGAATAGAGTCAATAATGTTATTACTTTGGCGACATGCTGAAATGATGAATATTTTTATCGAAGTAATTACTTAGTCACAGAAAGGTATAGTTAACAGGTTTTACGTTTCATAAAACTTAGTGATTCATACATCGCCGGTTATAAGTAATAAATAAATTAATATAAAATTGTATACATTTCACAAAAATAATCGGAACAACCAGGTCTAGCACAGGATATTAAAAGGAACTAGGCAAGGGCGAGTCGGCCTCGCGCAATGAGGGTTCCGGGGCAAATTGCAAAATAACTTGATTTTGTCGATCTGTCTATCACAGATATTATGAACAATACCGTAAAGTATTCTATATATTTAATAGAATAGATCTTGGGTTTTAGGACACCTAAATTTCACCGAGGCACTTTAGTGCCAATAGCTTTGACAGGAGGTCTGTCGCCATTCGGGCGTGCTTCGGACACATTCTCAGTTATTTTTATGTTGAGACGAACTATGAGAGCGGTGGAAGCCAGAGAGGTATATAATGAAAGAACCTGTTAGAATTCTGTACTCTGTGCCTACCCCGCAAGGGATCTGGCGTGATGATATAGAAAGGTAGATAGAAAAAGTTTCATCACGATGTTTTCCTTCAGTGTTAGCAATTGATAATAACACATCGGTTACGGAAAAAACAAAATCGCGAACGCTAGTTTACTGCTTACGAGCTTATTATTATATATTATATTATAGTATTACACTAAGATATCTGTAAAACAGATTGAGATAATCTTCTCTAAACTCTCAATTCGGTATTTTATTAAATACTAAAATGCGCCCTATTTCAATCGATACACTGCCATGCCCTAAAGCCCTAATCCCCACGGAACGTATGAACTAAAGTGGCAAGGTCTTCTGGCCCTCTGTCTGTTATTCTAAGTCTGTTATTGCAATTTTAATAAAATTGTTGATCATTGACATTATAATTGTTTTTTTGATAGTTTTCAATCTACTAATTTAATCGTTTCTAATTCTTATGGTACCTATTAATAATTCTTATGGTTTTCCTAAGTTGTAGGTACCAGTTTAAATAATTGCCGACTATTGGCACAATTGTAATTGCGTTCCATTACAATGGTGCCAAATATTTTTGTAGCATGTTAATTACAAAATACGTAAAAAATAACAGACTTGGGGCCTTGGAATATAGGACAACGATTTTAATTAACATCATTGCATAATCAAAGAACACGGACTCTAGGTAAACCCGTTAATCTTACCTAAGGAAGTTTGCAATTTTTTTCCTTAAATCGCCTCGTCTTAAATCGTGAGGAAAGTCCATAAAATTTTGATAGACGTATATATGCTGTGCCCGAAAAATGACGACAGGCTAGCCTCCTATTACATAGACCAAAAGTGAAAACTCTACTAATCACTTCGGTAATAAGGGGCATTGCGAGGCAGAGGATACCAGTAAATAAGGTAGCCTAGGTTTGGATGTCGTTGAGCGTTAGAATCACGGTTTGAATACTGAGGGGCGTTTCAAATTCCTCTGACAAAACAATGGAGATAAATTGTTATAGATATATAACAATTTATCTATAACATATATATCTATAACAATTTATCTCCATCGAAATTCACGAAGGGAAAGCTTTGGATTACTTGTGTATTAACAAGGAAACCAAAGTTAAAATAAGAAAGAAAGCCTAATTAGTTAACACCAATAATTCAAATGAAGGACTGTTGAATGTAACAAAACCTACTGATTCACTAATAAGGAAAAGTTTAAATCACTTCGCACCTAATGTATGACGGCAATTCTAAGTCTGTTGGGAAACCGACGGGAAATACCCATAACATTCATTAATGGATTACCCGAAGCCTAAAACGCGATAGGCTAAATTGTTAAAAATAGCTTCCTTTTAATTTAATCGGAGATACTAAACAACACCTAACAGCTGATATGTCGAGGGCACAAACGATTCATTTCAAGAGACTGAAAATCATGCATCGACTTCTACGGTTCATTAGGTTCCTATAACCACTTAGTTGTGTTTGCCTAGTAATTTCCTTTTATACATTTAAAAATAAGTATGATTGGTAAAAATCGCCTGTCATCGCACAGCAACATTACAACTTGAGTATAAATTTAATATTTATATAAATTGCGCAATTGACACTTTGTAATACTTCTATATACATTGGCATAAAACAATTAAAAAAAACTTACAGTTTCTAGCTGACAGGAACGCTGACAAATTAATAACAGATTTTATCATCTGGTTTTCCCGAAAGCCAAGCTTCGAAATCGGCTGTCCCGTTTGATGGTCAATGCGTTACTGGCGCCTGTATAAACTATAACTGGCGCTTCGTCGTTACAGACAAACCACGAGATCTGATTCATACATTTATGCGAAGGTCGCACGCCACGGGTGCGATAATCTGATACAACAATATCGTTGAAGAAACGTTTACTTAGTAGTGTATTAACTATTAGGTGGTTTGCTAACTTGGGTGTGAGTGTGTGTGTGTGTGTGTAAATGATGTACGCTGTTGGCCGCGAGGCCTTTACAGCTTCACCGGACTTAAAGGCGAGCGTGCAACCACTACGCTCTAGCCAGCCAGAAGGGCAAGAGGCGACATACTCGAGGCGCCCTCGGTTGGGACAGTCGCTGTAGGGGGACGGGTGCACTACTAAGTGCACCGGTCAACCGCCGGCTATGGGAGGGGATCTACTACTACGTCGTCGTCGTCGCCCGTATTCTGAGCGGAAAGAAGGGATGACAAAGCATCGGGGGGGTCGGTGAGAACATGTCGCGGCCGGCGGTGGCGGCAGGGGTCGGGGGGGAGATCGTAGTCGGCGGTGGCTACGATTAACGGATTCGGCTAACTTGGGATCAACGGACTCTTGCCATCACGTGCTGGTTTGACGAGTACAACCATGCTATAACTTAAGATGCCTTCGCTTTCGTTCATTCATTAGATATCCGCTTGGTATAGTAGTTTTAGTGTAGGTCGCTCGGCTCACTGAATTTTTCTCGCTGAACGGGTTTGATTCAAAAAAAATTGAAATATTCGTAATATATATTTATTTCGATCTTGATAATTGTGTATGAAAAAATTTACACAAAACGTTAAAGACTATCTCAAGTCCTTCAAATCCTTGTAGGAATTCAGTGTATTACCTTTGTCCACAAGCTAAGTTTTCCTCAAAGCTTACCAGTGCAAACACGATCTACCATGCTTACGTAAGCTAGTGGCACCACTTAACCTCGGGGCCAGTGGTTGCGGGTTCGATTCGCGTAGTTCATAGTTAAACATTCGTATTATCGTAATTGGTATTGAATGCACAGAAAATTTTAGTGAATCATGTATAAACCGCTCTAATTTAGTTGTATATTATTACTCTGGAATCCATCGTCACCTATCTTGCCAATTCTTATGATTATAAAAAACAAATGATAAAAAAGTTGTTTTGAAAACATAATTATCTCAGAATTAACATAATTACAATGTAGATACATGACAACAAAATCGTAAAACGCAATATATTGTATTTACTAAATATATTCATGTACCTAATAACTATCATCTAAATTATAGACACCACATCCTTTGCCACAATAATCCCAAATTACCAATTACCATTGCACAGGAATACTGTAATCAGGGTTGCCAACGCCAATGCTCCGAAATCCCCAAAAATCTAGGTCAAATTCCCCGAATTTGGGGGAGAACAACGTTCCGATTCCCCTGAAATTGTCTACAAAATTAGTTTATTTCAGAGTATTTTTTCAGATGTCTTTCTTGTAAATTAAACGGTAATTTTTACATTTTATGGCCAAAACAGAAAATTCAAATTCATGGAAAAACAAAACCACAACTCGCTTAGCTTCTTGTCACATGTCACCTAATTCTTGCGAGAAAAGTTTTAAAAGAGCCATGTGTTAAATACATTGTCTAGGTCCTTGTTTAAGGCAAAATAAAAAGAATAAAATCAGCTCTTAGCCAATAAAACAAGACTTTTAATTAATTAAATCTCTTCCATTTATTTATATTGATTCCGTGTGACAAATCTTCATCTTTTGTCCAGGAAGTGATATCCAGATCGCACCGAGTAAATTCCCAGGACATTATATAGTTAGAGAATAGAAACAAGTAATGTATATTGAATCATTTCTAGTTTTTTGCCTAATATGTCAAAATCCCCGCATTTTCCCTACGAGGTACGTGTATAACTCCCTACGTACATAATGCCAATCGCAATGAATTGTAATACTCTATCTTCTATACTGCGAATGGGAGAATTGTTGTTAGAATGACTCGGTGGAATATAAGGTACATTTCTTGATGATGGATCTGCGTTTATTTGTTTTTGTCTTGCCTGTTCCATTTTTGTACCAGAAGAATCACTAGAAGAATCAGCAGTGGCCAATGACAGAGCAGCAACCTCAATCTCTTTCTTTTTCTTTTTATTTTCTCTGTATCGCCTAGTCTTTTCTCTGTTTTTTTGTTTTCTTTCTTCTTCTCTTTTTTTTTCAACGAAATCTGAAGAGTCACTGATAGGCAGAGCAGCGACCTCATTCTTTTTCTTTTCTCTGTATCGCTTAGTCTTTTCTCTATTTTTTTGTTTTCTTTCTTCTTCTCTTTTTTTCTCATCGGAATCAGAAGAGCCACTGATGGGCAGAGCAGCGATCTCATTCTTTTTCTTTTCTCTGTATCGCTTACATTTTTCTCTGTTTTTTCTTTTTCTTTCTTCTTCTACTTTTTCATCATCAGATGAGTCATTTATCTGTCTTTTTCTTTTTTGTTCTTCGTGAGAATCATCTGTATTTTTTTCCATCATGTAAAACCAGTGAAATCTAAAACCAAAAGTATAGATTATTTTAAAGCGGTTTTTTTCATTTTACTATAATTACGTTTTAAATTTAGCGCTCAATGTTTGGGTATTCAAAATTTAAAAGCAGACAAAGCCGCGCATGCGCTGCATTCCTGCACCGTAACAGTTGGTACAGATCTCATGACCAACATAAGAAGAAAAAGAGACAGCTGACGTGTACATATATTATATAAAAGTGATACACATTTTTTGTAATTAAAAATAAAGTAAATTATTTTTGTTATTTATTTAAATAATTGTTTACTTACGAGATGATGAGCAGCAGTTCTATTAATTTATCAGCAGTGGTAGATTTACAAATTCAAACTCAAAAGCACTGCAGTACAAAATTATTATTTAAACAATAGACAGTATATAATTATTAACATTTTACATCAGTAAGTTAATTGTATGATACATTATTTGTAGCTAGCTAAATTAAAGAAGAAAAACAATATTTTAATGAATTTCAAGAATTGTCACAATTATAATGTTGAATTAACAGAAACGTGCGTTCAATTGTACTGAACTGTTACCTATGCGATTCTCGCAATCCAAAGTGTGTGAGCTTGTCGCCGTCGGTAAGGTAGAAATACATTGCATGTGTGCATTAGGTAGCATACGAAAAGGCGCGGAATTTAAATTTATGATTAGAACAGATTTTTTTTGTTTTTTTTTTCGATTCGAAAAGTTCCGAAATGAATATATATATATATATATATATATATATGCTGTACGTATATACACAATATATGTTTATATCATATATAGTTATATTATCAATGTATTTCAACCCAAACTCAACTCTCCTGTAAACGGGGCCAATATATGTAGATACTAATATACAGAGGTGTCGGTAGCGGTAACGGTAACGGTAACAGTGTCGCGAGTTCAATGGTTTTTTTCCCATCTCAAAAAATGCCAACATGCATGTATATCTATGTACGTACATACACAATACATGTACATACTTATATATAGAGGTGTCGGTAACGGTAACAGTGTCGCGAGTTCAATTGTTTTTTCCCATCTCAAAAATTTTCAATGCGCCTTAAGAAGTTTTCACTTCAATAAAACAACACATTATCTACACAAAACTGTATTATATTTACTCTTATGGTCGCAAGAAAATTGAACTCGTCGTCGTATACACGTGTGTCCGCGCCGCCCCGCCTCGTTCACACTTCATTCTATCACATTACATTTTATATTCATTATTTAATAAATAGTTCACCGTGGATCTTACAGCGTCCCTTAAATCCGACTCCAAGTCTGACTTGCTGACCCGCCCACCAGGCGCAACCTCAGCCTTCGGTGACGACGAAAAGGCCGAGCTTCTCGCCGACACCCTCGAGAGCCAGTGCACTCCCAGCTCTCTGCCCATTGACCCGGCTCATGTCGATTCGATCAACAGGGAAGTCGATCCCAGGACGTCCCTCCCCCCACCGATTCCTTACCCCTTATTACCCAGACCGAGGTCGAGGACCTGATTAAAGTTCTTAAACCGAAAAAGGCTCCCGGCTCTGACGGCATTTCTAATCGCGTACTTAAATCCTTGCCCGCCCAACTCATCTGCCTGTTAGTGGCCATCCTTAACGCCGCCATGACGATCGGTACCTTTCCCACTAAGTGGAAGGAGGCCGATGCCATAGGCATTCCCACCTCTTAACCGCTCCACGAGTTACCGCCCCATTAGTCTCCTCAATTCCCTGGCAAAGATCTGCTTCTGGCGCGGCTCAAAGACTTTGTATTGTCCAGGGGTATTCTCATCAATGAGCCGATTTCGAGCCCAACACTCTTACGTCCATCAAGTGCACTGCATTACGGAGCACATCCTCACCGGTCTCAACAAACCCAGACCCGGCTACACGGGTGCCCTTTTCTTCGATGACGCGAAGGCGTTCGACAAAGTCTGGCGTTCGACAACGGTTTGATGGACAAGCTTTACGAAATGGGTGTGCCGGACAGACTCGTGCCCATCTAACGAGACTTCCTGCCGAATCGCGCCTCTCGGTATCGCGTCGAAATGACGCGCTCTACCCCCCCACATACAAGCTGGTGTCTAACAGGGCTCAACTCTCTCCCCCCCGCCTATTCAGCCCTTACAAACGATATTCCTCGTTCGAGTAAGGTGCATCTAGCCCTATTCGCGGATGATACCGCTCTCTTTGTCTCGCATAGAAATGAGGGATTCATTACCAGAAACCTTCAGGCAGCCGCCAATACCCTAGAGGATTGGTTTGGAAGTGGCGTATTGAAGTGAACCTGGACAAGAGCGCTGCGGTGTTCTTCTCCTGAGGAACTTCTGGAGTGGCGCAGGAAGCCGCGCCCCTTCCTGCGCCACTCCAGAAGTAATCTCGATCAAGTGACCATGTTCGACCGACCTATTCCCTGGGTCAAACAGGTCAAATATCTAGAGGCACCCTAAACAATACCAAGACTTTCGGACCGCACATCAAACGAGTCCGTAACCGAGCAGCCTTTGTGCTCGATCGTCTTTACCCGATGATCTCCAAGAGGAGTAAAATGTCTACCTATCTATAACATCACGCCAGATCCCTTGCGGGGTAGGCAGAGAGTACAGAGTTCCAACAGGTTCTTTTCTTACATACCTCTTTGGCTTCCTCGACTCTCATAGTTCGTCTCATACACGCTCGCCGGTTACGGAGACCCTTGATTTTTCCTTCAGATAAGACTCGGGACTCGTGGTAAGATAGTTTCACATTGTATATCTGTTTTGTCATTCTTACCTCTGGCATTCTTTCTATATGCCCGAACCAACGGAGCATGCCCTTTCTCATCTTTAAACCGATACTATCTTCCATACCCACTCGCTTACTTACTACGCTGTTGCTAATGCGGTCGGTCAGCTTCACTCCGCACATCTTCCGCAGAGCTCGCATTTCTACCGCATTTATCCTACTTTCATTCTCCTTCTTACATAACCAGCTCTCGCTACCATATAACAGCGTTGGGACAAGAACTCCGTTATGTATGGCCAGCTGCGCCTTATGGCTTAAGTGCCGGCTCCCGAGTAGCTTTCCCATCGCACTATTCACTCTGTTCCCTGCACTCACTCTTCTCTCTATGTCAGCGGTGTATTTCCCATCCTTACTGAAGGCGCATCCAAGATATACAAACTCTTTCACTTGCTCCAGCACATCGTTACCAACCACAATCCTTGCATCGTTCTGGTTTTTTCCCTTTCAAAAACCATAATCTTGGTTTTCTTTACATTCAAGTGTAAGCCATTGTTCATGCAGTCGTCTTTCATAACTGTGACTAGTGTTTTCAGATCAGTGGCTGTTGGCGCTATTAAAACCGCATCATCTGCATAAAAAAGATGGTTTACCACTAAGTCACCCATTTGTACACCTTCATTCATCGCTTTCAGTCTTTGAAGACTTTTATCCAGATATATTATAAACAGTCTAGCGGACAACACGCAACCCTGCTTGACGCCGATTTTAACGTCAAACCAGGGTGACCTGTTCACACCCACCCGTACGCATGCCTTGCAGTCCACATAAGTGGACTGGACGGCTCGCAACAGAGTGCCGTTTATACCATACTCTGGCAAAATTTCTGTCTCTTTCGCACAACTCTGTCAAACGCCTTCTCCAGATCTACAAAACCGCAGAAAACCTTCCGGCCTACTGCCAGATGCTTCTCTACGATGTTGCGGAGGGAGAAGACTTGATCCGAACATCCTCTTCTGGCTCTGAAACCCCATTGTGCCTCGCACAAAATTCCATCGAAATTCTCGCGCATTCTCCGTTCAATAACTTTACCGTACACCTTGGTTGCCAAGCTGATCAAACTGATGGCTCTGTAATTGGCGCAGTGATATTGTGAACCCTTGCCTTTATACAAGGGTACTATGACTGCGCGGCGCCAATCTGTAGGGACTCCACCGATCCTCCAGCAAAGGTTTGCAAGTGCTCGGAAAGCGTCCCGGACGCAAGGTCCACCATATTTGATCATCTCGGAAGATATCATGTCTACTTCCGCAGCTTTACCGTTTTTCATACTTCCTATCGCCCATTCAACTTCTTCCATAGTGATGTCCTCTGTTGATTCTGGTGCCGCAAACTTCCCTTGGGTCACGTCTGCGGCATCAGTATCCGGGGCATCTCCATACATTTCTCCAAAATATTCACTCCACCGGTTTAGCACAGCTTGTGTGTCTGCAAGAATGTCACCATCTTTAGATTTTATCCTTTCCATTCTGGAGCCTGAAGAATCACCTCGAGCCTTTCTCACCTTGCTCCAAAAGAGTTTGGTGTTGTTCTCGAAGTTCTTCGCCAGCCTCTCCTCCTCAATCATACTGGCTCTTTCACGCTTTTCTTTCACTAAAGTTCTAGTAGCATTCTTGCATTGCCGGTATATTTCTTTCCTCATCTCTGTCATACTGGCATTCTGGTTCAAAGAAGATACATAGTCCAGCCACGCTTTCTTCTTACTTTCTACGGAGCTTTGCAACTCCGCATCCCACCATGCATCACCTTTTGCTGTACTATGCTTCTTTGAGCAACCACATACTTCTTTCGCAGATTCCACCAAACTCTCTTTCTCTTTCAGTAAAATGTCTCTTAGAAATAAGGTGACAGTTTAGAAAACTTGTAGACGGCCCATCATGACGCACGCTTGTGAGGTGTTCGGGAACACCGCACACTCACACGCAATTTTCATTTCATATCCAAACTATCACTAAGTGAAACTAATTTTAAATTACAATCGTTAAGATCTTGCTTTGCCATTGAAACCGGAAAGACGAAAGGAATAGCTAACTTACTGGCTAACGTGTAAATTAAAATTGCGTGACCAACATTATAGCACCAAGATAATAGAAAGAAGAGAGAAAGAAAAGTATATTTATAAGTACAGCAGTTTAGTACACTACAGATTATTAGATATAACGATAACAAAAAAAAATACAAATATTACATTTAGGCACATACTACGTAGCTGCACTAATGAGGTAACACTCAGCGTAAATCTGTGTTGCAGCGTGAACCATAACACAGCCCTAATTTTCAGTGTTACCCCAAGTGACGTGCGCTGCGCATGAAGTCAAGTTTCTCGACAAGCTAATTGCACAGCAATGAGTGCTAAAGTAAAAAAAAGAACTCTTTTTTCGCACGAGGCAGTCGAGACAAACTTAGCATATAAAAAATAATATTTTTTTCTGATATTCACAATGGTTTATACCCACGAAGCAATTACGAATACGAATACTTTGTATTTGGTTCGTGCTTATTCCTGTGTTGGCAGGACCGGGCTTAGGTTTTAACGCCCCGGGACACTATTCATTATAGAACGGGGGCTGACTTTATCCTTTTTACCTGGATCTTTAATTAAGTCCTTTTAATAGCTCCTACACACATCGGCTAGCGGCATTTCGGAGACCGCAGGTATGAGCAACGAGCATGCCTGACTCATCCTATGGCTGGTACACTGCATGCCGGCATAATGATTCCTTATCCAAAAAGTATAATTTGGGTGCCTCTACGGACGTGCCTGCGGACAACGACATAAGTAGCTGAACAATCTAAGGTTTTCAAATCGCTTGCACTGTTTTGTTTTACATCAAATCCAATAATTTTCTTGATGTTGACACATGTTTCTGATATTTATTTTTGACAATGTTCACCAACATTTATAAAATAAAGAATGACTGATTTTATAAATTGATAATGCAGATTGTACTTTGTCGTTTAGTTTATTTTTGGTCAATTACATCTTTTAATATCCAACACAGAACGTGTCTCCAATATTTGCAAAATTAGAACTTATTACCATGACCAAATAGACGGGGTCTTATTTGAAGGACAAGTTAGGAGTCCCCGTAACCGGCGAGCGTGTATGAGACGAAGTATGAGAGTGGAGGAAGCCAGAGAGGTATGTAAGGAAAGAACCTGTTGGAACTCTGTACTCTCTGCCTACCCCGCAAGGGATCTGGCGTGATGATATAGATAGATAGAACTTATTACAGTCGGCTCCCAAAACCCAAGTGACATTTCGTCATACGCCCTGAGTCAAATGGCGAACACACTAAATCCGGTCCTACAGAGGACATAATATAAGTAAAACGATTAAAAACTGCTATTTTAAAATGACCTCCACGTACAGAGTTAGGGCCAAATTGCGTGTGCGAACTATTGACAGGGTACCAGAGACAAGGAAATCAAAACAGTCTCTTAATGAACGGACACACGTTTATTCGACTAGCGGCTAGTACTACAACTGACAAATCTAAGGATGGCTGAAAACACACACAGGGCTTCGACACCCAAAGGAATTTCTTTTCGCATGGTGTGAGAGCGACAGCAAGAGACTACTAAAACATAGTAGACTACAACTAAGGCAAATAACTGGAGCATTCACAGGCCACTATGGCACGAAAGAACATCTACACAAGATGAACCTATGCGGCGACGTGGTCTGCAGGAGCTGTGGCACAGAAACTGAAACCATGAAGCACATCCTCTGTCACTGCGACGCTCTGGCTGCGCGGCGAATGGAACTGCTGGGATTGGCCTATCCAAACCCAGAAGAACTACGGCTCTGTCCCCCTGCTGGAATCTACAACCTAATACAAGGAGTACTAGACACTTAAGGTACGTAAGAGCATTAGGGCAAGGACAGCACAAAAGATCCCATGGGTCGAAGTGCGCCAGAGGTCTCCTCGGTCCGGTAAGCCAACATTAAGATAAGATAAGGACGGCTGCGTGGGCGCATCTTACCAACGTAGGTCTACATGTACATACTAGTAGTTACAAGGCGCAATATGGGTATAGGCGCACGCTCAGGCACTTCGTATTTTTAACACCTTCCCTCAAAATAGTGAGCGACCTAAAACACATATTATTGACTACAATCAAAAATGCCCAACATACGCACACTTTCATAATGCTTTGATGCACACAAACCTTTCGTGAAAACATCTGCAGGCATTGTTTCTGTACGTAAGTATGTAAGATCAATAACGTTTTGCTCGCACAAATCTCGAATAAAATTGTGCCTACGTCGATGTGTTTCTTGCGCGAGTGGTAACTTCGATTCTGAGCTAGCTTAATCGCGCTTTGACTATCATTAAACAATGTCACACATTTACACATTACACTTTCATTATTCAGCACGCTACGCAAATACACAGCCTCCTTTGTAGCTTCAGATATTGTCATGTATTCGGCTGCGGTACTGGACAATGCTATTAAGCGTTGCTTACGAGCCTCCCAGCTGATCGGCGCTCCCGCGAAAATAAATGCGTATCCGGAATACAACTTTCTATCTATCACATTCGTGCCCCAATCCGCGTCGATCACACCGAATAAAGGTAATCCTGTACCTTGGCAAACTAAACTAAACTCAAAAACTCAAACTCAAATAATTTGTTTTGTATAAGCCCTTTCATTAGATTTCAATAAAAAATGTAAATTGACTATTTGTAAGGGGCGCGTACATTTTTTTTTAATCTTATTAAACTACTAATCTACCACCGGATCGGAACGCTGCCTTCACTGAGAAGATCCGGCGAAGAAAGTTCACCGCCCATTTCTCCGAAACTGTATACGGTAACCGTAGAGGACGCCTTCAATGGCAAGACTTGGCATCAACATCAAGGGCGAATACATTACTCACCTTCGATGTGCCGACGACATTGTGGTCATGGCGGAATCGCTGGAAGATCTAGGACGAATGCTCGGTGACCTCAACATAGTATCCCAACAAGTGGGTCTTAAAATGAACATGGACAAAACGAAAATAATGTTAAATGTCCATGTCGTACCCACCGCACTCATCGTTGGGAACTCTACGCTTGAAGTTGTCGACGAATACATTGACCTGGGACAGGCAGTCCGGTCAGGTAGGTCCAACTTTGAGAGAGAGGTCAATCGACGAATCCAACTCAAATGGGCAGCATTCGGGAAACAAAATTCCTCAGTGCCTCAAGATTAAAGTTTTTAGTCAATGTGTGTTGCCAATGATGACATACGGATCAGAGACGTGGTCTCTTACAATAGTTCTCATAAAAAAGCTCAAGGTTATTCAACGAGTTATGGAAAGAGCTATGCTCGGTGTTTCTCTACGTGATCGAATCAGGAATGAGGAGATTCGTAGAAGAACCAAGGTCACCGTCATAGCCCTCAGGATTAGCAAGCTGAAGTGGCAATGGGCGGGCCACATAGCGCGAAGATCGGACCGGCGTTGGGGCAGTAAGATTCTAGAGTAGAGACCACGTATTGGCAAGCGCAGCGTAGGACGACCACCTGCCAGATGGACCGACGATCTTGTGAAAATCGCAGGAAGTCGTTGGATGCAGGTGGCATCAGACCGGTTACGCTGGAAAGCGATTGGGGAACCCTATTTTCAGCAGTGGACAAGTATAGGCTGAGATGATGATCTATATGCGGGTTCTAGGTGGACCTTTCATTCAGCATCAACTTATAACTTACTAGGTGGTGACTTTTTCTCCGAAACAAGCGCATTATCCCTTCCCTGCGTACGAGGTGCACGCTGAGTGGCAGTGGGCGCCGCCACGCAAGTCCCTGCCGATGCTTTAATTTCATCTCATAATTTTTTGAGTACCGAAATGGTATCTGTATAATTGTAGGTACTTTCCTCGTATACAATTTCTATAAATTCTTCCGAAATACAACAGGGGCGAGTCATCGACATACAAACGTTTTCTTGTTTTCATTCATCATCATTATTTGGTGTAAGTGGATCTAGTTTTATGTAAGTGGGCATCAATACATTAAAGTGTATTTAAAAAATACTGTAATTTGTTTACGAGTATTATAATTGAATATATTATAATTGAATCTCTGACAAACAAATCACCGTATTTTCTATAGTGTTATTAACCTGATAAATTTAAGTATGTACATAATATCTACGATTCTTTAATTTCAGTCCGTATTTCAGGCACTTTCGTCTGCTTGTGCCAACCAGCCCACGGACTCGCCATAAGAATAGGGCAAAGTGTCAAAGTACCTCTTACTATGTTGACGGCATTGCTGTTCCTCACTCCACTGCTTCTCAAGTCATGGCCAGCCGTAACACTTTTTGCAGGAGCTTTCATTAACCTACTTCAAAAAGGAGGAGGTTGTATGTTCGGTTGCATGTATGCTATTTTTTTTTTATGTATATTCAGCGATATTTCCGTCAATTGTGGACCGATTTTGATGATTTTTTTGCATTGTTTTGAGGTTGCATTTACTACAGGAGGTCTATCTACCCTGCATGTATTCTTCTTGACCCCCTTGCGCTCACCAACATCAAAGCCACGGTCTGTCGTATTTCCCTTACTGGCACCCCACTCACTATCCGGACAACATCGACCTGATGTCCTGAACATGGCGCTTCTGAAGGGTGTAACCTTACGGTTGCGCTCCTTGGAGATAGTCCATAAGCTGGACTCTGACCACCCACTTGTAGTCATGAGACTCGGTCCTCCGTCCACCCCTCAGCCGCTCTTGAAGACGGTGGTGGTATAGCCTTGGCTGATGCCGACCCCCCCCCCCCTTTCTTTCAGCTCGGACTCCACCCCGATCAGGCTGTAAATGCCTTCACCGCCCATATTCAATCAGCTGTCAGTCGGTCGTCAAAGCAAGACGATGTTAGGGAACTTATTCGGGCTACGTACGACCAACCGGGCCCGGATGCACGTCTAACAACTTGATGTAAAGCGTCGTGTCGCGGAGGTCCAGGATGATCGCTGGAGGGACTTGTTAGAGGGCCTCACGCCATTGCATCCGGTTTACTGGAAGCTGTCGCGTACCCTTAAATCCGACTCCATGTCTGACATGCCCCTGCTAACCCGCCCCTCAGGCACAACCCCAGCCTTCGACGACGACGAAAACACCGAGCTTCTCGCCGACACCCTCGAGAGCCAGTGCACTGCCAACTTTCTTCCCGTTGACCCGTCTAATGTCGATTCGATCGACAGGGAAGTCGAGCGCAGGGCGTCCCTCCCCCCCACTGATTCCTTACCCCCTATTACCCAGACCGAAGTCGAGGACCTGATTAAAGGTCTTAAACCGAAAAAGGCCCCCGGCTCTGACGGCATTTCTAATCGCGTACTCCAATGCCGCCCAACTCATCTGCCTGTTAGTGACCATCCTTAACACCGCCATGATGATCTGTACCTTCCCCACTTAGTGGAAGGAGGCCGACGTCATAGCATCCCCAAGCCCGGTAAACCTCGTGACCGTCCCATCAGTCTTCTCAACTCCCTGGCAAAGAGAGCCTGCGCCTACGACCGTCTGCTGCTGGCATGGCTCAAAGACTTTGTATCGTTAAGGGGTATTCTTATCAATGAGCAGTTTGGTTTTCGAGCCAAACACTCTTGCGTCCATCAAGTACACCGCATCACGGAGCACATCCTCACTGGTCTCAACAAACTGAAACCTGTCTACACGGGTGCCCTTTTCTTCGATGTCGCGAAGACGTTCGACAAAGTCTGGCACAACGGCTTGATCTACAAGCTTTACCAAAGCTTGTCCGGTGAAGCTGTAAAGGCCCCGCGGCCAACAGTGTAGATCATTCACACACACACACACACACACACGCTTTACCAAATGGGTGTGCCGGACAGATTTGTGCTCATCTTACGAGACTTCCTGCCGAATCGCGCCTTTCGGTATCGCGTCGAAATGACGCGCTCTACCCCCCACTCCATACAAGCTGGTGTCCCACAAGGCTCAGCTCTCTCCCCCCTCCTATTCAGCCTTTACACGAACGATATTCCTCGTTCGAGTAAGGTGCATCTAGCCCTATTCGCGGATGATACCGCTCTATATGTCTCGCATAGGAATACGGGTTTCATTACCAGAAACCTTCAGACAGCCGCCAATACCCTAGGGGATTGGTTCAGGAAGTGGCGTATTGCGGTGAACCAGGGCAAGAGCGCTGCGATGTTCTTCTCCAGAGGTGCCACCCCGCGCCCCTCCAGAAGTAATCTCGGTCAAACGACTATGTCCAACCTACCTATTCCCTGGGTCAAACAGGTCAAGTATCTTGGGGTCACCCTAAACAGTACCATAACCTTCGGCCCGCTCATCAAACGAGTCCGTAACCGAGCAGCCTTTGTGCTCGGTCGTCTTTACCCGATGATCTGCAAGCGGAGTAAAATGTCCCTCAGGAATAAGGTAACACTTCACACAACTTGTATACGGACCATCATGACGTACGCTTGTGAGGTGTTCGGGCACGCCGCCCGCTCTCACATCGATAGACTCCTAACGGTTCAATCCCGTTTCCTCCGCAAAGCCGTCGGACCCAGTGGTTTATACGAAATGGCGATCTCCATTCCGATCTCGGTCTCGAACCTATTCGGGCCTTTATTAAAAAGGCGACAACCCCATATATCGCGAACGCATCCAATCATATAAAACTAATCACGCTAATCGTAGCCGCCGCCGACTACGAACATAACTACCCTCCTATCAGCCGCTACCGCCGTCCGCGGCATGTTCTCACCGACCCTCCCGATGCCCTTACATCCCTTCTTTCAGATACAGATACTGCACACAGGATCAGATACAGATACCGCACACAGGATCAGACACCGATCTCGCCATAGCGACTGTCTAAGCCGATGCCGTTACTCCTTGAAGCGCCCTTCAGCTAGTTGCCCCCTGGACCTTCGAGCTTTGTTGGCTTAAATATGGAAAGAGTATTTTACAAATGTAATGTCAAAAGTCAATTGTTTGCTGTTCCTGTCGGTGCGCTGTGCGAGATCGTTTAAAAGTGACGCTGCTGCTATCCTTACGACTTCCTTTTACCCATTGCGCCTGAGGGTTTAAAACTTCACTAAACAATAGGGGATGTAAGGGAGTCAAATACCACCATAAGGCTCCAAGTCATCCTCACCTGCTCGTGGTACATCCTGCTAATCAACGAACGAGGCTCTGACGACCGAAAAATGGCGGTATAACCATAACAAATAACTGCGTGACTAAATACCGCAGATCGGTGACAGGCAGCAGCGGCACCGATGCGAAGAGTTACGCACTGCGATCGCCAACCCGCCTGCCCAGCGTGGCGATTATGGGCAAACCCTCCAAATGGCAAGCCAAAATAAACCACGGCCCCCAGTTCCCGGCCGCCCTGCTATTCCGGATCACGGCGGCGGTCACGGTAACGGCAGGGCAGGGGGTGCGAAGAATCCCCGGGCTACGAGAGGCCGCCAAAATCAACTGACCTTGGCGACGTTTAATGGACGCACGTTACGGCTTGACGAGCACATGGCGCAATTAGAATCCGAACTCGAAGGGATGAGGTGGCACGTTCTGGGACTGTGTGAAGTCCGAAGAAAGGGAGAGGACACTGTTACCCTAGAATCAGGCCACCTTTTGTACTTCCGAGAGGGCGATCAGCTATCCCAGGGCGGCGTAGGGTTCTTGGTCAATAAAACCCTCTCTGACAACGTTGTAGAAATGTCTAGTGTGTCGAACAGGGTAGCGTATCTTGTTATTAAGTTAACCGATAGGTATAACCTAAAGGTTGTGCAGGTTTACGCACCGACTTCGGCACACTCTGACAATGAAGTTTAAGATATGTACGAGGACATATCGAAGGCCTTACACTCCACCACTAAGGCCTACTACAACGTTGTCATGGGGGACTTCAACGCTAAAGTGGGAGTACAAATTTGCAGCGAATCGGTAGTAGGATCTCACGGTTACGGTAGCAGGAATCATAGGGGGCAAATGCTTGTTAACTTTCTTGAGAAAGAGGGGCTTTTCTTGATGAACTCTTTCTTTAAGAAACGGCCCCAAAGAAAGTGGACATGGCAAAGCCCCGACACTAGGACTAAAAATGAGATTGACTTCATCATAACGGACAAGAAGCACATATTCAGAGATGTCTCAGTGATCAACAGGTTTAATACCGGAAGCGATCACCGACTTGTCAGAGGCTCACTGAATATCAACTTTAAGCTCGAGCGAGTCCGTTTGATGAAGGCCAGGCTCCGGCCCAACCTCCTCCAAACCGTAGTAGGATCTGAAGCGTTCCAGTCAAATCTGGAGAACCGATTCGTTACCATGGAAACCACAAATGACGTAGACCAGGCCCTCACAAATGTAGTTAAAATCATCAGGGAGGAAGGTACGAGATTTTGTGAAACGCGACGTATAAGTAAGAAAACGAAGCTTTCGGAGGAGACACTGCAGCTTATGAAGGAACGACGTGTAAACCCACCCAACACTTCGTTAGAGCAACGGGCACTCAACAAACGAATTAACAAACTGGTACGACATGACTTCCGATGCGCTAATACACGCGCTATTGAAAAAGCAATCGAGCAAAATCGGGGGTCGAAAGTTTTCGTTCAGTCTTTGGGGAGGAGCCATCTGACGAAGTTGTCCAAAGCCTGTGGGGACGTCATCACTTCTAAGCCGGAGATTCTTTTGGAAGTAGAAGACTTCTACAGCCGACTATACGCCTCGCATACATCTCGTCCTGATCCCGGAAACGAGGATCCTAGAGCTACATTAAGCCGCCACTTTACGGAAGACCTGCCCGAAATCAGCCTAGACGAAATCGTGATGGCTCTTGAGCAGCTAAGGAATGGAAAAGCCCCTGGAGAGGACGGAGTTACAACTGAACTATTAAAAGCAGGAGGTAAATCCGTGCTAAAGGAGCTCCAAAATATCTTTAACTCTGTCCTCTTTAATGGGAGAACTCCAGAGGCTTGGGGTAGGAGCGTGGTCGTATTGTTTTTCAAAAAGGGTGATAAGACCCAACTGAAGAACTACCGCCCTATTTCGCTCCTGAGCCACATTTATAAGCTGTTTTCAAGAGTTATCACGAATCGTCTTGCGCGAAGGCTCGACGAATTTCAACCCCCGGAACAGGCCGGGTTTCGAAGAGGGTATGGAACCATAGACCACATCCACACTATACGGCAGATTATACAGAAGACCGAAGAGTATAATCGGCCCCTGTGCTTAGCATTCGTGGACTATGAGAAGGCCTTTGACTCGATCGAGACCTGGTCAGTTCTGATATCCTTGCAACGATGCCAAGTCGACTGGCGATACATCCAAGTGTTAAGAAGTCTCTATAACGCCGCGACCATGACCATCCAGTTACAAAACCAGCAGACCAACCCTATCTCAATGCATCGAGGAGTGAGACAAGGGGACGTTATCTCCCCCAAATTGTTCACAAATGCATTGGAGGATATGTTTAAGACGCTGGACTGGGAAGGTCATGGCATAAACATAAATGGCAGTCATATCTCACACTTGAGATTTGCAGACGACATCGTCATTATGGCCGAAACGTTGCAGGATTTACAACAGATGCTGACCAGCCTAGCCGATTCTTCCAAACAAATAGGTCTCCGCATGAACTTGGACAAGACCAAGGTAATGTTTAACCGACATGTGGTACCGGAACCTGTTGCAATACATGGCGCTATTCTCGAGGTTGTTCAAGAATATGTTTACCTAGGGCAAACTCTGCAGTTGGGGAAAAACAACTTCGAGAAAGAGGTCAACAGAAGAATACGGCTGGGCTGGGCGGCATTTGGGAAATTACGTCGAGTATTTACATCGCCCATTCCACAAAGCCTAAAGACAAAAGTCTTTAATCAGTGCGTCCTGCCCGTTATGACATATGGAGCCGAGACGTGGACACTCACGGTTGGAATGGTCCATAAATTTAAAGTCACTCAGCGAGCTATGGAAAGGGCTATGCTCGGAGTTTCTCTGAAGGATAGAATCCGGAACGAAGTCATTCGACAGAGAACCAAAGTTATCGACATAGCCCACCGGATTAGTAAGCTGAAGTGGCAATGGGCCGGTCACATTAGCCGAACAACCGATAACCGCTGGGACAAACGAGTTCTTGAGTGGAGACCGCGGACTGGCAAACGTAATGCAGGACGCCCTCAGGCTAGGTGGAGCGATGACCTTCGTAGGGCGGCTGGCAGAAACTGGATGCGAGTAGCCGAGGATCGTACCCAGTGGCGTGCACTTGGAGAGGCCTATGTCCAGCAGTGGACTGCTATAGGCTGATGATGATGATGATGAAACAATAGGAATGCACCGGATAGCAGGTAGCAACAGTCCATGTGCACGCGGTCGTATATTATCATATATTATTGTTTTCACTTGTTTTAGCCAGCGTGTCCACCTAGGCCCGTAACCTGTTGGCAGGGTACCTAGGACGAGGAAATCAAAACAGTTTCTTAATGAACGGACACACGTTCGGCTAGTACTATAACCACACTATAACTGACAAATCAAACCAGAAGCGAAAACATTTCGTTCTGTGGTCAATGACCGAAACCGGTTTGAAAAATTAACCTGTTTCCGTCCCCTGTTGCAATCATATTCCTAAATAAACAAATACCGTCACACAAGAATCATGTAATGGCCTGGTCCCGCAGAGGCGCAACCAAAGGCAGGGGGTGCAGTAAGACTGACTGCAATAAACTACCTGGTGGATGTGAGCCCGTATTGACGAACTTGGTAACTCCAAATATAATAAAAATAAAACAACGCATTAACTACACAAAAATGTATTTTATTCAATCTGATGGTCGCAATAACATTGAACTTGTCGTCGTATACATGTGTGTCCGCGCCGCCCCGCCTCCTGCACACTGAATTCTATCACAATTCATTTTATATTCGTTATTTGATAAATAGTTCACCGTGTATCTTACAGCGTACGTTCGGCAGCGGCGCGATGCAATTACAATGTTCCACAGCGTTTAAACATCTCAATTAAATTTCATCTTTTTTTATCTCGTATACTGTTTCAGATATTTTGTTTTAGAACACATCAACTTAACGCTAGCAATTTTCATTTCATATCCAAACTATCACTAAGTGAAACTAATTTTAAGTTACAATCGTTAAGATCTTGCTTTGCCATTGAAACCGGAACGACGAAAGAAATAACTAACTTACTGGCTAACGTGTAAAATAAAATTGTGCTACCAACATTATTAGCACCAAGATAATAAAAGTATTTTGTTCTGATATTCACAACTCCTGGGTTATTCGTATGTTGGCAGGGCCGGGTTTAGGTTTTAACGTCCCGGGACACAATTTATTATAGAATGGGAACTGACTTCGACCTTTGCACCTGGATCTTTAATTAAGTCCTTTTCATAACTCGTACACACATCGCCCAGCGGTATTTCGGAGGCTGCCTGTAAGAGCAACGAGTATGCCTGAAAAATCATGCCGGCATCCTGTGTACCATCCTATACATAGCATGCCGGCATAACGCGTCCTTACTTAAAAATAATTTATGTGCCTCTACTAGTGTTGTAAAAACGTTTGAGTCGGCGCTTAAAACGCTCGCGTCTTCGACATGTTTCAACGCCCGTGAGCGTTGAATCAGCGCTAAACGCTCGACTTAGCGCTCATTTTTACAACACTAGCCTCCACGTACGTACCGGCGGGCAACGACATAAGTAGCTGAACAATGTAAGGTTTTCAAATCGCTTGCACTCTTTTGTTTAACATCAAATCCGATATTTTTCTTGATTTTGAGACACGTTCCTAATATTTGTTTTTTGATAATGTTCACTAACGTTTAAAAAATAAAGAATGAGTGAATTTATAAATGTCACTAACTGTACTTTGTCGTTTACAGCTTTTGATATCAAACTCATAACGTGTCTCAAATATTTGCTAAATTAGTCGTTATTGCAGTCAGCTCCCAAGACCCGATTGAGATTACGTTACACGCCCAAAGCCAAAGGTCGAGCTCACTAAATCCGGTCCTACAGAGTACTTAATATAAATAAATCGATTATTAAAATTGAATGCTATTTTAAAATGACCTCCACATATAAAGAGATAGGGCCGAATTGCGTGTGCGAACTAACACAACCATTGCTAATAAAATATTTAAAATTGCACACAAGTCGCCGTGCGCCCGCTCAAGTATACACATGGACTGTAAATCGACACTACTTTTTGACTGCGAATAAAAATTTTTATACAGAGCACACAGAACCCCGATAATATTCTTTATTTATTTGCGCGCATGTGACTCAGATTAATAATACCCCTAACCAAATACCTCAAATATGCATATGAACATAGTATACCTACATTTATAAGTATTTATAACAGGACTGTTGATACGTGAATCGAGTATACGGTTACTGACAAATTACATTGGGAGCGAAAATAAAATTATCTTGAATTTTCTAATTTTGAAGTATAAAATAATGGCGATTAAAAGTCCTAAAGACGTGGGCGCACTCACATAGTCTAGTCAGCACAAAATATCTGAATACTTATAATTAATATTACACTAATTTTCACCTTAAAACTATCGTATATTTATAACCACCGTAGAGTAAAAAGATTAGTTAGTGAACGTATAGAAACACGAGATCCCCGCCATGTCGATGTTATGTAATTTCAATTTATTTTTAGTACATAAAATTACTAATACTGCCCAAATAATTACTTAAAAATTCACTGGTTCGAAAAAAAAAACAATAATACTATAAAATAGTTGCCACATTTCAAATTTGATTTACGGTTATTAAAAATTAAAATTGTATAATATAAAAAAAATGGATTAAATACTGGGTGCCAGTCGTATAGATTTCGTAATACAAATAAAAATACGTCTCTTCAATTACACTTCCGTCCAAAAATATCGCTAACAATATGTTGTTTATAGATAGTATGCAATAGTATACAGTATGTCCCGTACGCGTGCACTACTGGACGAAACCTTCGTGTATAATATGATTCCCTATAATATATATAATAATATTAGCCCTGTTAAGAAACTGTCCCACCATTGGGCACGGGCCTCCTCTCAAACTCAGAGGGTTTAGGCCATAGTCCACCACGCTGGCCCGTGCGGGTTGGCGAACTTCACACACCTTCGAGAAACTCTTAGGCTTGCAGGTTTCCTCACGATGTTTTCCTTCACCGTTAAAGCAAGTGATAATTAATTTTTAATACGCACATGCTTTCGTAAAGACAGAGGAATCTGGTTTAGTACCAGAGACCTCTGACTTCGCAGTCCAACGGTCTGAACACTAGGCTATCATCACTGCTTATGCACTGCTGCAATATAAATCCCTACGTAACCCTAATTACATTGTTTTTCTGTTACACTTCAAAATATGGTAGAGGTGAAGATTGCTTTACTAGCTTTAATTTCATTTGCTATTATCTTCCGCGATGGCGATTCTAAACTTGGCTTCCGATTGAACTAAAATATAGTATACCTATATAACTTCAATTACAAGACAATCATTTGTTATGGATGGATGGATCTGATCTGATCACGGAATTGGAACATAGTTATATAGTAGTATAGAGTTCCTATGACACATCATAGCCCAGTAGTGTTTAGGCTAGTTCGACTACACATCTTAGCCCAGTCGTGCTTTGGCTTGGATTTGCCATGGCATGGATGTTAATCCACCTAGGTGATGTCGAAAATCTAATGATTCTTTCTGCTTCTAGTAGAATAAGATATTTTTTTTAAGAAACTAGAAGTTCGTAGTCTTTTTAAAACCTTTTATAAAAAAAATAACTGCCTGATTTTTCCATTGAAGTTGAATGTTATAGAAATGAATATTTTCGTCCAGTAGTGCTCGCGCGCGGCATATCCTACGTCCTAAGGCTCGGTGGCGGGCGGAGGCGAGCGCCGCCGCGTAAATAACCGATCGTAAGTAGTTCCTCACCTACTTAACATAATATAGTAAATGTAAATGGCAATTCTGTGGAAGCTGCACAATCATGTGTCGTACCCGTTACCTGCAATGCAATATGAATGAATTAAATACAAATATTAAAAATAAATAAACAGCGTCATGCCTTCATTCACTAAGCGGGTGCGGAGGTATAGTTCTTTCGACCACATTTCGTCGATGCTCTTAGATCTTTAAGTAATAGGGAGCGCGTCTCATAAAAATGACATTGGTATAAAACTATTTTTTCGGATTTTATCGCTGTTTATTTTGATTTTTAAGATCTACGCAGAATGAGCTCATTCTGCGTAGATCGGACCAACAAAAACAAAAATAATTAAGAAGTTTGAGGGTACCCCGGAACAACTATGCCTTTTGGACGTCTAACACCTCAGTCGACTTTATGGCGGGAAATCGAAGCGTGATGTTGTCAATTTGTTTTAATTTCCAAAACTTGTGTTATTTCGAATTATAATGTGTAATGTTGGTGGAATATTAACCATTATGTGTTCCTATATGTGCATGAGTGAAGGTAATTGTAACAAAGTGATAAAACGTGCCTTTTCGATTTCCCTCAAAACGGCCGTCGCAATTGGTATGTAAAGTATCCATCACTTTACTATCCAGGGTGGGGCACTTCATCAATTTCATTATCATCTTCGTCATCAAGTTCATTGGGTAGTTGAATTAATTTAGAAATGAATATTCGTAAACTTTGTACAATGGCATAATGTAAACGCAATTGCAAAAAAAATGTTTCATGTGTAATGTTCGCGTAAATCTAAGAACGACATTAGAATTTAAAATTGTGACGGACGATTTAGCGCAGTGGGTTAAGAGCTTAAGCCGCTCCGCCCATTGTGTCTAATGTCGAACGTGTATGTAGTACGTAGTGCTGTTGAATTTTGTCTCGTTGCGCATCACACTGGAGCTATAACCAGTTGTTTTGTACGCACTCTTTACATATTTGATAGTAACCCTTTCCCTTACTATTATTATTATACTTTTTATTATATACCTCTACAACATCTCTATTTTGTAAATGAGAGGACTATGTAGACACTGACCGATACCATGAATCTAAGTACACTTATGATTAATCTATACTTAAGCACATCTATTTAGCTCGTTCTGCATTGTTCTCCCATACTACATGAATGCAATGTATACAAAAAGAATAGTAAAACTTTCATTTTTAAAAAGACTAACCGTGGTGTTTTTTGCCCTTCTTTCCACCGGAATTACTTTCCGAACGGGTGGTAGGGTCTTAAGTAATCAATATTTTTTTTCTTTTTGACTATTCATAAGTGCCTTTTGGTCTACATAAATAAAATCTTTTGATTTTGATTTTAATAGTCGCGGTTCGATTCCCGCACGGGACTAATGTTTGTCTGAGTATTTGTGTATGTGAATTTTCATATCTGTAAACGCACCCACGACACAGGAATAAATCCTAGTGTGGGGCTACGTTTAAAAAAAACAAACAAACCAAATATGATAGAAAAGTGCATGTTGCTTGCAAAGACCGGTTTGGGACCGCATCTGGATTTATACAACACAAAATCGATCGTTGGGGGGTACTTTATGAGAGACCGTTGTCCTAGTGGACGTCTTTTAACAGACGATAAATGTATAGACGGGTCCCAAGTAGTTTTCCCATCGCACCATTCACTCTACTCTCTATGTAAGCGGTGGATTTCCCATCCATCCAAACTCCTCCACTTGCTCTAGCACATCGTCACCAACTAAAATCCTTGCATTTTTTCTGGTAAAAAGTAAAAAAATGATTGCTATTGACTATAATAATGTTACACACTTTACTAGCCAGTTTCAAATACATCTATTTATGATTAATTACGGCGTTACGTTCAAAATAGACCTTTTTGGCTCTCTCACATAGTTTGACTATCAGAGTAACACAGACAGCCAACGCAAGATGGATTAACAATAACATCTGTCCCAAAAAATCCCGTCAGTATACCTGAAGTGTGAAGCCTAGGCGACAGGTCCTGGTGCATGGGGTATATACCTGAAGTGTGAAGCCTAGGGCGACAGGTCCTGGTGCATGGGGTATATACCTGAAGTGCGAAGCCTAGGGCGACAGGTCCTGGTGCATGGGGTATATACCTGAAGTGTGAAGCCTAGGGCGACAGGTCCTGGTGCATGGGGTATTTACCTGAAGTGTGAAGCCTAGGGCGACAGGTCCTGGTGCATGGGGTATATACCTGAAGTGCGAAGCCTAGGGCGACAGGTCCTGGTGCATGGGGTATATACCTGAAGTGTGAAGCCTAGGGCGACTGGTCCTGGTGCATGGGGTATATACCTGAAGTGTGAAGCCTAGGGCGACAGGTCCTGGTGCATGGGGTATATACCCGAAGTGCGAATCCTAGGGCGACAGGTCCTGGTGCATGGGGTATATACCTGAAGTGTGAAGCCTAGGGCGACAGGTCCTGGTGCATGGGGTATGTACCTGAAGTGTGAAGCCTAGGGCGACAGGTCCTGGTGCATGGGGTCGTAGCCCATGGAACCGTCATAGCCGGCGGCGGCGGCGTCGTAGCCGGGCGCGGGCAGCGAGTAGCCCATGGAGTCCTGCGTGGGCGCCGGCGACATCATGGGCGTGGCCGTGCCCGACGCCGCGCCCATCGAGTACGGGGACGCGCCCGCTGCTGCGTGGACAAACCTCGCTGTACTTTTGTGGGGTTTACCGCTTATGTGATAGATGGGGAGATTGTATGTATGGCTTGCGTTGTTCTGATGTTGTTACATTATAGTAAATAATTTCCCCTTTACATTTTCTTGGATCTCTACTTAATTAATAAAAAAAAATAGGAAAACGATAAATTAGAAAAAAAAATAGTTCATTTAAAGGGCATCTGAAATCAGATGTTATCGGAATTAATAGCAATATCAGGAGCAAAGTTACTTAAATAGAATACCTATTTGTTAAGTTGAGCAAGATAAGATTCATTGAGATACTTAGTACTCAAAATAACAAGGCTACGATGAAGTCATTATGTTCATTATTCTGACATTTTAGAAAGAGTTCTTTCGCATTTGATGCCAAATGCACAACCGAAATACTTCATCAATCTCTTAAAATTAGAACACAAAAACTTCTTACCAATTGAATTTCAACATCAAAAAAACGCAACACATCCACCACAGGCATGACTTACAATTGAACAAAGACTTAAATACTTTAATAAATATTATAAGTTTCACTTGATCAATGGCAGTAGTGCAAAATGCCTCCGGCTTATAAGTGTCTAGTTAATATTCTATTGTTTACTGTAATATGCGGTGGCTCTGGCCGGAGGGGAGCTAGCATCGCGCCCCGCGCCAACCCATGGGAGGTCTGTGTGCGAAAACTTATCTGTAGTACGCTGTACTGTACACGGGGCAAAGCTCACGGGACCAGGGACCATAAACTGTACTTCTTATTTTTTTTGTAATGTAAATGGGGCATAGCTAACGTGACCAGAGAGAATTGTTACATTTGTTGCTTTTATTATCTAATTTTTTTGGTTTTAATTGTGACAGATACTTGGACCAGGGAAAATTAAGACAATATAGTATTCAAAATATGTTATAGTAGATATTTTTACATTGTTGAGTCCAAGCAAACAGAGGCTAACGAAAGAATGACATAAAATTAAAAAAATGTGAAACCTCATCTTTGCCTGGGTATTAAACATGCAATACTCGAACCAGTGGCTTAAGAAGCCACAGCCGCCATAACCTTCATGAAAGAACCCTATTCAAGCAGCTCGTCAGAAGTTACTTTAATCCTACCGGTACAGCATATTTTTGGTAGAATGCCAGTCGCATTGTACAGTCGAAAAATCGTTATATCCGTTCCTTCATTAGCCTCCATTGACTTGGTATAAAATACATTAACTGTTTATACATATTGTAGTTTATTATTAGTTTGCGGTCACGTTAGAACAACGTACATTGTTAATCAACCGACACTCAAATCTGACATAAATGGGCTAGAGTTGACGTGAAAGCAGAACATAATTTATGCATACGCGGACTACGTGATCACGTGATGGAACGTGAATCAATACATTTTAAACAAGTCTTTTAATATTGTTACTCGCATCTTTCTTGGAGTGTAGATAGGATTTAGATATTGTTTTAATTCGTTTATTTAATTTAATCAGACATAAAATATGCTTCTAATTGTTGCCTCAAATTAAGAGTTGTTTGATAACAGTGACATTTCGACAGGGACAATTGAATTCAGAACTCAAATATCTACACCCAAATTTGTAATAATTTTGGGGCATACTGACTGATTATGATATTTTACATTCGAACGAACATTCTGCACCGGCTTCACACAGGTCTCAGGTACAAATATTTAAGTTCATCTATTGGCGAAAACCGAATAAAATTTACCTAGTTTAAGAAATTAGCGCACAGAAAGGACGCTTTGGACGATGTCTAATTCTAGCGCAGTGGTTAAGAGCTTAAGCTGCTCCGCCCACTGTGTCTAATAGTCGCGGGTTCGATTCCCGCACGGGAAAAATCATTGTGTGACCCATAATTTTTTGTTCCGGTCTGGATATTTGTATATTTGAATTCTCATGTTTGTAAACGTACCCACGATAAAGGAATAAATCCTAGTGCGGGGCTACTTTTTTTTTTTAAAAGAAAAAGAAATAGACACAACCACATGGAATAGATCAAAAAATATCATTCATTTTCAAATTTTGTAATTTCTTCAGATAGCAAGAAATTGTGATCTTTTGAAGAATTGAAAAGTGGTCGATATCGTTGTATAAAAGTATATCTTGATCAGCTCTACATATACTAGTCATAATATATCATAATCAGTCCAGTATCGCGTATAAAATAATGTGATTGCAACGTGTAGTTACCGGCTGCTTTCTTGGCGGCGTACAAGTTGGCCTCCTCCTGCGCCTTGCCGATGTTCTTCTTGTAGCGGATGCGCTTGTTGCCGAACCAATTGGAAACCTGCAGTGAATTACATCATCATCCATTATACCGTACCCACTGCCGAGTGTAGGCCTCTCCTTAATCACGCCATTCATTCCGGTCCTGTGCCTTAATGGCAATCAATTCCACTTCCATTCTGACTGATGGTCTGCCGTAGTCCGTCTCGTGTACTAATACCCTTCGTAGTTAGTATATGTTGGTATGATTGAATTAGGTCCAACCAATAAACATAAAAGCATATACTTGGGTTCAAATCCTAGGTCGGACAAATTAAGTGTTTCTAACGGAAACTTTCTAGTATGAGTTCGGAGTCTGGAATTGTGCCCGGTATATGGTAATAGGCTCGCCCCCTATTACATGGGACCTAACATGGTGAAAAGTGGGAGTACTCAGTACACCTTCGGCACCCCTGTTTGGTGAATACGTTGTGTTAAAGGAGAAATATGTTAAGAATGAAAAGAAAAACATATCTATCAAATTAATCCAAGATGACTCTAGAAATAGAGTTATCTATATCATCACGCGAGATACCTTGCAGGATAGGTAGATAGTACAAAATTCAACAGAATCTTTTATAAGGGGTCTTAGGGTAATAACAGTAAATTTGTATTATTCGATTAATTAAATGGAATTAAAACCGTAAATAATTTCCAATGATTTTTATATGACGATACTGACACTAGCTGTCTACACTGACAAAACAATACTACCAACCTAACGCCGAAGGGTATTGGTACATGGAACGGACTAGACGTATTTTTATTACGATAACTTATGTGTCTTACGAACTACTTACTAAACTATGACTATAAATAGCCAATGTACCCTGTTTTGCCCCACACAACGGGTTGGTACTTGTTATTTCTTTTAGTGTGTTGGTCAATTAAATGATTATTCCATACACCTTAAGACTCTGTCGTGCTTCGCGCGGGTTTCCTTGTTTCTGGGGACCGTGTTTTTTTGCGACAGTCATATTGATCATTGTATTCTTTCACATTATTTATCAAGTCATGTATATCTACAAGACTGAGTCACTTGAAATTGAGGTATTTTGATTATATAACTATCATCATAGATGTATTCACTATTAATTATTTTATACGTTATATTTAATCATTTATGTAACGGTTCTCCCTTACAGAAATGAAAAATATTATTCATAATACAATAATATTTATTATTTTTTTACACATTAATAGAATATTTCACACCATGTTTAAAAACAAATCCACTGAACAAAATTGTCGTGTCTAACGAGCACACAGAACGATTACCAATTTCCTTGATACCTTTACCTGTGTGACAGTGATTCCGCACTTCCTGGCGAGTTCCTCCTTCACTTCCTCACTCGGGTAAGGGTTCGCTAGATGGGAATAGAAGTACTCGTTGAGCAACTCGAGTGCTTGTTTACTAAAGTTGCGCCTCTTGCACCGCGCGTCGAGGAAGCTGCAAAGTGACATGCGGTTACCGACGTTACCTGCGACACGGTTATCCCGCACTTCCTCGCCAGCTCCTCTTTCGCCTCCTCGCTCGGGTACGGGTTGGACAGGTGCGAGTAGAAGTACTCGTTGAGGATCTCAGACGCTTGCTTGCTAAAGTTGCGTCGCTTTCTGCGCGCGTCCAGGAAACTGCAAGCGGTAATATGATTTTGGAATACGTTCTTTTAGAGGCCAAAGTTGAGCTGGTCTTTGTTCAGAAGAAATTTTGAAGATTAATGGCCAATTGTTGAACAATTTGTCGTAATTTGGGTGGTGAATGCTTACCGGGAGCGAAGTATCATGACGGCTTCGCAGGTGGACTGTTTCAGCTGCATCTGAATGGAACTGAACTTCTTGTGGATGATCTGCACCATGCGCTCTATTTCCTGTTTTAAGATAAGAGTTACAAGTACCCTTAATATACCAAGAATTTAGTTAAGAATACTGCAGCTACCTTCTTTAATTTAAGAGTTAAACATTATAGTCTTGTAGGCACAGCTCCATTAATTTTTATTTAAAGCAGAATCTGACTGAGGTTCTTAAATAACAGCAACTAAATTACAATTTTAGTAAAGACTAAATCAATTTAATATTTCCAACAAATCCAATGGTTAGGAGCTTAAGCCGCTCCACCCGATTGGTTCAATAGTCACTGGTTCAGCTAAAATTTGGCATACATATGTAAAGTCGACGACAATGCAATAATATGGTACCATGGAGCTGGTCTGATGATGGAGTCAGAAGGTGGCCATAGGAACATATGAACTGCACAACGTAAACCCCTCATGTTTGGGCTTGTTAGATTGGTATTGATAAGTACTTTACAACCAGACAGTGTTCAGGGTCTAATGAAGAAGCCGAAAGATGGCCAATGGTACCACTTAACTACTCAATGAAACCTCACTTAGTTCGTTGGATCGTCTTGAAGAGTATTTTAAACCCCTATGGTGTCCAAGGTCTGATGATGGAGCCGGAAGGAAACCATAGGAATTCCTTAACTAAAAAAATATATTCGTTGTGTTTGCTATAAAAGGGCTATTTAAATTAAAATTAATTAAAACTAAAAAAAAAAAACACCGTCACGCCTTTATTTCCCAGAGGGGGTGGCAGAGGTGTACTGAGTACACCCACGTTTCGCCGACGATGTTAGGTCCCATGTAATAGAGGGCGAGTCTATTGCCATATACCGGGCACAATTCCAGACTCCAGACTCATACTGGGAATTTTTCGTTAGAAAAACTACATTTGTCCGACCTAGGACTTGAACCCAGGACCTCGTGATCACAAAGTGATGCGCTTTGCCACCAGACCAAAACTAAAAAAACAATACCCTTTTCATAATAATCAACCAAAATGTGTACTAGTAGCAGTGTGACTAAGTCAGAAAATATTTAAGGAGCATCTCGAAAACATAATGGACTTGGCGGAAAAACATATTATTTTAAGACTTGCCATAAGCAATTTTACTACTGACCTTAGGCGTAATGGGCCTGGTACGACTCTGTTCCCTCAGAAGATTCATGACATGGGTGGTGAACTCATTGCACGCGTTCTCGTACTTGTCCAACTCTTGGTGATAGATCTGGCGAATTTGGGCCAGCTTCGCGCGGTAGTCGGAGTGCTCGATCGCGTTATCTATTGCAATCATAATATTTTTTTTTTAGATGTAGCACCACACTATGATTTATTCCTGTGTCGTGGGTGCGTTTACAAACATGAAAATTTACATACACAAATACCCAGACCGGAACAAATAATTGTGGATCACACAAAGATTTGTCCCGTGCGGGAATCGAACCTATTAGACACAGTGGGCGGAGCGGCTTAAGCTCTTAACCACTGCGCTAAATCGTTCGTCAATTACTAACTATATTTACCATAATAAGCTATTTATTAACATTGATATTTTTGGCTCATCCAAACAGAGATTTAAGCGCAATGTAATTCTGAGATTCTTAATAACATATTTATATTTTTATATACATTATTATGTTATATTTTTAATTTTTAATATTGTACTCTGTGATAATTATTTCATTCATTAATGTTTTCTTTCTTTATTTCCTAATTACTAGTCTACAGTAATCAATAATTTTTTTTTTTTATTTTACTGTATGTACACTTAAGTACGCTTATCTACCTTGCTTTTCATTCCTTATGTAATCTGTGAGTAACGGTTTCGGTAATGCATCTATATATTAATACGTGAAGCAAAAACTTTGTACCCCTTTTTACGAAAATTGCGCGGACGGAGGAGTATGAAATTTCCCACACTTATAGTTTATATAGAGAAGGAGTGCAGAATGCTAATTTTTTTTTTAATTATGCATAAAACATACATTAAAAAAACATTACACACACTACCATATATTTGACACAATACACGTCAAATTGATGTTTGTCTTTAATATGATTTGTCTATAGTCTTACTGGATGTCAAACATAACCAGCAAACGATGAAAGAGTAGGTCGAATATCGACCTATGGGCGACCACTTGTTTATATTATTCTGCCTATTTCATAATCTTATATTTCAATTTTAATGTTTTACTGTTTGTTATTCCGAGAAATAAATTAATTATGGCATTTTTCTAGGAAGTGAAAAGTGATTAAACTCTTAGGAGTTTAATCACATTTACCAGTCCTTTTTAACCGACTTCAAAAAGGAGGAGGTTCATGTATGCTTTTTTTTTTTTTTTATTTATGTATGTTCAGCGATATTTCCGTCAATTGTGGACCGATTTTGATGATTTTTTTTGAATTGGGTTCAGTATAGCTCCAAGGTGGTCCCATTTTAATTTCATTGGCATTGGACCTTGGACTTAGAAGATACACCAGGGAACTCCTTAACGACAAACAATAGGCATGTGTAAATTGAGATATTATGAGTATAACGTCAATCCTATAGGCATCCTACTATAGAACTAAGCAGTATATTAGCCGACTTTAAAAAAGGAGATTCATAATTCGTCCTTTTTTTATAACTCCTTTGTTTATAAACCGATTTTGACGATTGTTTTTGCATTGGGTTCAGTATAGTTTTGAGGTGGTTCATTTTAATGTTATTGGTATTGGACCTTGGACTTTGAAGATACAAGAGGGAACTCCTTAAAGGCGAACAGCACGAATGTATAGATTCCGTTATTATAGTCATTATATTAATCCTGTAGGTACCTTACTGTACAACTCAGCAAAATAATATAATATCGGTATATAAATATTACTTAATAATTCACTCGTCACATAAAATTGTAAAATAAAAATCTTTTCAAAAAAAAAGGTAAACCGACTTCAAAAAGCAAAAAATAAATATTTGAAGTCGGTGCCAAGTAACCGACTGCACCAACCAGCACCGACTTCAAATATTTATTTTTTGGTTTTTGAAGTCGGTTTACCTTGTTTTTGGAAAGATTTTTAAAGTTAGAGATGAGTTTAGACTGATACTGGTACAGCGTTCGGAACCGTACGATAATTATCGTACACATACGATAATTTTGTGCCTACGTACGATGTACGATAGCATATTATTATCGTTTTTATATGATTTATTTATCTATAATAGACATTATCCTAAAAAATACGATAATTTAAAGAAGAAAGAAAGAAAAATACGATAATTTTACGCCCCTGGTACGATAGTCAGTCCACTTCAAGTTCCGAACGCTGTACATTAGGGAGTCTAAATAAATTTTATGACAGAGCAAGGCCAAAACTTTTAGGATATTAAAAATGTTGTTATGCTTTTGGATATTATGAACAGTTTACATTCCTGAGAATAATGATTTATGAGGCTCATACCTCAATAAAATAAATTGAAATTTATTTATAAAATGGGCCCTGTTCATATATTCTTTTCTATATATATTTCTATCAAATGCTATGTAAGATTTCATAGATAATTTACCCCACTCCCCAGCAGCGGCTGAAGCCGAAGCGGCAGCACCAGCGCCTCCGCCCTTCTCCGGGCCGGCTACTCCCTCAGCAATCAACATGTTATCCAGACGCATCAGCTGAGGATCCGGAGGCTCCTCCTCTTGCGTGTTACGGAGAGACAACACTACGGACAAATCCATTTTTTAATCATTGTGTTATTTACCTTTGTCCCCTATTTTTTTCTTAATATGAAGGGAGGGGAGGCCTTCGTCTTGCAGTCTTATAATATAGTAGTAATACCAAATGTGTGACAGCCAGTCACACATTTGGTATTAATGATATTGTCATCCTTAAACAGGCTCATCATGGGCTACTTTACCTTTTTCAGTTAAGACAGAAGAGTATGGTGATTGGATATACTTTATTTTAGTTTTCTAAAAAATCTGTTGTGAAATGTTCAGCACAGATTTACAGAACTTCCAAAAGCTTTAAAACGACTATCTATCTATAACCTCACGCCAGATCCCTTGCGGGGTAGGCAGAGAGTACAGAGTTCCAACAGGTTCTTTCCTTACATACCTCTCTGGCTTCCTCGACTCTGATAGTTCGTCTCATACACGCTCGCCGGTTACGGAGACTCTTGACTTGTCCATCATATAAGACTCGGTTTATTTGGTCGTGGTAAGATAGTCTAGGTCTTCCCCGGTACCTGCATCCTTCCACTTTCACATTGTATATCTGTTTTGTCATTCTTTCCTCTGGCATTCTTTCTATATGCCCGAACCAACGGAGCATGCCCTTTCTCATCTTTACACCGATACTATCTTTCATACCTACTCGCTGTCTTACTATGCTGTTGCTAATGCGGTCGGTCAGCTTCACTCCGCACATCTTCCGCAGAGCTCGCATTTCTACCGCATTTATCCTACTTTCATTCTCCTTCTTACATACCCAGCTCTCGCTACCATATAACAGCGTTGGGACAAGAACTCCGGTATGTATGGCCAGCTGCGCCTTATGGCTTAAGTGCCGGCTCCCGAGTAGCTTTCCCATCGCACCATTCACTCTGTTCCCTGCACTAACTCTTCACTCTATGTCAGCGGTGTATTTCCCATCCTTACTGAAGGCGCATCCAAGATATACAAACTCATTCACTTGCTCCAGCACATCGTTACCAACCACAATCCTTACATTCGTTCTGGTTTCTTCCCTTTCAAAAACCATAATCTTGGTTTTCTTTACATTCAAGTAAAACGACTGTTATATGAAAACTGATTGGATGCGCTAAAGCTCATAACCTTAAGAGACCGCAGAGACTGTGGAGACCTAATAGAGTCATACAAAATACTGAATAGACATTATGACCTATGGGATTTCCATGATTTATAATAACGCGATTGCAATACTCGCCTAAGAGTCCATCATCTGAAATTATATACAAGCTTTTCATACAATAACCCTCATAAAGATTTCTCATCCAATAGAGTGGTAGGAGCTTGGAACCAACTACCAGATGACGTAATTTCTGCCGCAATGTCAACCATTCAAGAACCGGCACAACAAATGTCTTCTTAACACCAAACAGTAATTCGAGTAGAGGTCAGCAGAATACAGTTGTCTCATCTGTTTGCCTACTAATAATAAGTATCAGTCAAGGCCCTAATAGGGAAGAGCTTCGATAAAAACTTCAGAGCTTTAATAAACACCTCAAGAAGCTCTCGCTAGGCACTTGGGTGAATGGATACAGAAGGCGGTATTGGGACACGCCGCGCATTGTGAGGTTCCTCTGTCCAAAACCCCGGTGAAGCACTTAGAGTATTTGTTTATATTATATATCATCCTTGTCAAATGAATACCTGCTATGTGCTAAAAGTATAACTTTGCGATATTGAATAAGAACAATTTTCTGTAAATATTTTATATGAAGCAAATTTTTTAGGGAACACAGATCGCCGTATAGTTAGACCGCCGCATAGACTCACATAGCAATCTTTTTATATGAAAATTTGGTTAGCAAACTAGTCATAATAGTCAAAATGTCGCGATATTCCCAAAAAGTGCACATAGCAGATATTCATTTCATCCGTCATGCCTATATTTCCCAAGCGGGGATGGCAGAGATGTACTGACTACACCCACGTTTCGCCGACGATGTTAGATCCCATGTAATTGCTATATACTACACTTGTCTGACCTAGGATTTGAACCAAGGACCTCAAGATTACACAGCGTTGCCACTAGACCAAGGAGGCAGTCATATTGGCGATTTATAAGAATATTTTTGTTATATATTTATATGTATTTTATAAAAAATTGTAAATGTAAATAAAAATTATATAATAATAATTAGTTGTGATGTAAATGGTTCCAAGATAACCCGCAATATATCATCATTTCAGCCTATACTTGTCCACTGCTGAACATAGGCCTCCCCAATCGCTTTCCAGCGTACCCGGTCCGATGCCACCTGCATCCAACGATTTCCTGCGATTTTCACAAGATCGTCGGTCCATCTGGCAGGCGGTCGTCCTACGCTGCGCTTGCCAATACGTGGTCTCCACTCTAGAATCTTTCTGCCCCAACGCCCGTCCGATCTTCGCGCTATGTGGCCAGCCCATTGCCACTTCAGCATGCTAATCCTGAGGGCTATGTCGGTGACCAATAATATATTGAACACAGGAATAATTTTAAGCTGCACAAGACTGCCTGCATTTCTATCATTTAGGTAATATTAACATTTAGCTAGTCACAATTCATAATAAACTTAAATATTCATTAGATCTGACCTGTAAATACAGCGACAATTGAATTTGTGTTATAATTCAAGGTAAAAGGAAATTATCAATGACAATTATGAAGATTTTGAAGTAACTAAGTAACTTGTAAGTAAGTCGCACAGCGGGCTATGGAGCGAGCTATGCTCGGCGTCTCTTTGAAGGATAAAATTCGTAACGAGGTAATCCGACAAAGAACCAAAGCTACCGACATAGCTCGCAGACTCAGTAATCTAAAGTGGCCATGGGCTGGTCACATCTGCAGAAGGACCGACGGCCAATGGAGCAAGCGCGTCCGAGAGCGGAGACCGCGACTTGGTAAGCGTAAGGTAGGACGGCCCCCAGCTAGATGGACCGACAACCTCAAAAAGGTTGCTGGGACGGATGCGGAAGGCGGAGGACCGTGTGCAATGGCGCATGTTAGGACAGGCCTATGTCCAGCAGTGGACTAGGATAGGCTGATTGATTGATTGAAGTAACTTGATAATTAAACTATATTATAGATAATGTCTAATGCATCAGTTGTTAAAACACTCAAAATTGGGTTCAATTCCCATGACAAAGTATGCCCATGAATCTCACATGAATTATGTCACAAATTTACTGACAAATTTGTAATCATTAATATAAATTCTATTAAGGTAAGTCAAATCTCTATAACCGAATAAAAAAGTGAGTGGAGGAGTCCGACCTCTCTAGGTCTGTAAGAGCCTGTTGGAACTATGTACCCTCTGCCTACCCTGCAAGGGATCTGGTGTGATGATATAGATAGATACACTCTTTGGTTTGTAATTTACAGTACCAAACCAGTCCTTGTAGCATTCTTTGAGTGAGGCCTATGTCCTTTAGTCGATGACTTTTGGGTTATAATGAAGACAACATGCCACAACATGTTATGCTGCAGTAATGTATAGAAATGGGCAAAATGTAATCAGAGAATATAAGCATGATTGTGTATTAATAATTATGGATTACTTGTACATTTTTTAATCTTAAATGATTATGGTTACACTTTTAATCTTGAATTATGATTAAATATGTCAAAATGCAATTGTAATCATTAATCTGATTACATTTTGCACATCTCTGATTATGTATCGTAATGAGTACTGAAGCAATTTTGGTGCTTTATCAATCAATCTATATCATCACAGCAGATCCCTTGTGGGAGTGCCTCATTTACTGTCTAGGTGTATGGTGTTAAAATAATATGTATGTAAATTAATAAGTTATTACATTCAATGTAGAAACAGTCTAAAAAGGAACAGGTAAAAATTAACTACTTACAAAATATTTAATGTTTGTTTCAAAGTGTATACAAATGGTTTTATTAATTTGACAACTAACAGTTTTATAAGCTACACTGGCACAAATTGTAAAACATTACTACGATTAATTTGAACTAAACACAAACAAATCAGGAATCTGTTATAAAAAAACTACTAAATGAATTCACCAGTGTATACACGATCGTCCGCAACACAAACATCGTTTAACTCACCCGTTTTCTCTTTGATTTCACATAACACTGAAAATAGGGCAGGTTTCATTCTGTGACAGTTGAGCGTGTGTTTTCTCGCCTGCGCTTCGTCGAGACTCTGGTCCGTAATGTTCATGATTTGCTGCAGGATTTCCCCGATGTCTTGCTTCCGTGCTTCACCCTCGCCTGCGGCGGGCGCGCCTTCGCCCCCCGGTAGCCCGTAGCCCTGCGGACCCATAAGCCCGCCGCTGTGCGCCATCATCCTATTCGGATCGTCCATTCTTCCAGCTCAATACATAAATACACCTAAACTTACACTAAGTACGTATACTTGTTTGTACGTTGTTAAAACGGATATTTAGAAAAAATAACTCAATAAAAATACAACAAAGTTACACTGGGCGCAAAGCCACAGCTTCTCCCCCCGTTCACCAACCAGCAATAAAATGGCCGACTCCTTTGTGCTGTCAAATCTGAAATATTTCAAAAAGAAAACAAATAATTAAAACTATTCCTATCACGCTTCATCTCGCAATCATTTATGCTGTGATTTAAAAATAAGAAAGAGATGAAATATAATGTGTTGCCACAATGCGGACAACCAACATTCCCGAAATCGATAGAATAATTTTTTTTTTTTATTGCGGAACTTCTTGCACAAAAATATGTTGCAAACTTGCATAGCTGCAGTATTTTTTTTTATTGAATCACAATAGCAAGAACGTCTTAAAAAGTAAAGGTAAAATAAATTGAATAAAAATGGACACAATAAATAGTGAACGCATCGTATTCCACTGACATTTCCCAGTTTCCTTCAAATGTCATCAACGACATTTATTTTTGATGTTTAACATTAATGATGTGCTATTTCAGTTACTCTACAGCTTTTTTGTATATGTCAGTAGCTTTAATGCTGACACTTCTAATTTGATACGGAACGCACACGAAATCGTGAGTTTCTTGAAATCCATTGGGATTTCGTCACTTTCCACGCGATCAAAAAGCTAATTACCGGCTACCAGATGGATTAGTATTAGAAGCGGTATTGCTCTCAGTTAAATGAGAAACATTCTCGCTTTAGTACATAAGTGTAGTGTATTTAGTAAACACCTACCTATCGTCTGCAGTCAGGTCAGGCTATCGCACGATCAGCAGTGGGGAAGTAATAAGCTTCATAGAAAGATAAAAATCCCAAATCCTCTTAAAGAAATTATAATGGCTGACCCTAAGATAGAAGAAATCCTGGCGCCGCTGCGAGCTTGCGTCAAGGAACAAGGCGATCTAGTCAGAAAACTGAAAGAAGAGAAGGCTCCTGAAATCGACATAAAGAAGGCAGTAGCTGAATTAAAGGCAAGGAAGAAAGTTCTCGAAGATAAAGAGTTGAGTCTAGCTCCTGCCGAAGAACTCTTCGATCGCGCTAAAATGGAAGACCTCATCAAAAGGAGGTTTTTCTATGACCAGTCATTTGCGATCTATGGTGGAATCACTGGGCAATTCGACTTCGGTCCTATGGGTTGCGCGCTCAAGAGCAACATGATCCAGCTGTGGAGGAAGTACTTCATTCTTCAGGAACAGATGTTGGAGGTGGATTGTTCTATTCTGACCCCTGAACCAGTACTTAAAGCATCAGGCCATGTGGAAAGGTTTGCTGACCTTATGACTAAAGACATTAAAACTGGAGAGTGCTTCCGCTTGGACCACTTAATTAAAGCTCATCTTGAGAAGATCAAAAGTGAGAAGAACACTGCTACAGAGCTGAAGGCAGAAATTGAAGATATTCTTGTCAAGCTTGATGGCATGACTGCTGATGAAATGGCAGCATTGATGCAGAGATTCCAGATGAAATCACCAATCAGTGGTAATGACTTAACTCCTCCCATTGAATTCAATCTCATGTTTAACACCCAAATTGGGCCAACAGGCTTGGTAAAAGGCTTCCTAAGGCCTGAAACAGCTCAAGGCATTTTTGTCAACTTTAAACGCCTCTTAGAATTTAATCAAGGCAAGCTTCCGTTTGCTGCTGCCCAAATAGGAAATTCATTCAGAAATGAAATCTCACCTCGCTCCGGTCTGCTTAGAGTGAGAGAGTTCACTATGTGTGAGATTGAGCATTTCTGTGACAGTAAAGATCACCCTAAATTTGATACTGTTAAAGACACCCAGATGCTGTTCTATTCAGCAAATAATCAGGAGCAAGGTAGACCAGCTGAAATCATGACTATTGGTGAAGCTGTCGGTAAAGGTATTGTAAACAATGAAACTTTGGGATACTTTATGGCTAGAATTCACCTGTACATGTTGGCTGTTGGAATTGACCCCAAAAAACTAAGATTCAGACAGCATATGGGAAATGAAATGGCTCACTATGCCTGTGACTGTTGGGATGCTGAATGTCTCACCAGTTACGGTTGGGTAGAATGTGTTGGATGTGCTGACAGGTCAGCTTATGATCTGACCCAACACACTAAAGCCACTGGCATAAGACTTGCAGCTGAGAAGAAACTACCAGCACCTAAACAGATTGAAGTTGTTGAAGCTGTTCCTAATAAAGCTGCAATTGGTACAGAATTTAAAAAGGATGCTAAAGTTATCAATGATGCTTTAGCAGCAATGGACAATGCAGCTTTGGAAGAGCTGCAAGCCAAATTGAATGCTGCTGGTGAATACATACTTTCTACTCCAAATGGGGACTTCAAATTGACAGCAAACATTGTCAGTGTTAAGAAGACTCAAAAAACAGTTCATGTGGAAGAAATCATTCCGAGTGTCATTGAACCATCATTTGGTATTGGCAGAATTCTATACAGCATACTGGAGCATAACTTTAAGATGAGGGAGGGTGACGAACAGAGGACATTTTTCTCATTGCCAGCCACTGTAGCGCCAATGAAATGCGCCGTTTTGCCACTCAGTGGAAATGCTGAATTCCAGCCTTTTGTTAGGCAACTGAATGAAGAATTAACATCAGTTGATGTGTCCCACAAAGTGGATGATTCCTCTGGATCCATCGGCCGTCGCTATGCAAGAACTGATGAATTGGGTGTCCCATATGCTATTACAGTTGATTTTGACACTATGAAAGAACCTCATACTGTCACTTTGAGAGAAAGAGATAGCATGGGCCAAGTTAGGTTACCTTTAGTTGATGTTCCTCTAGTTGTGAGGGACCTCTCTAACAGCAAGATATCTTGGGCTGATGTAGAACAAAAGTATCCCAAGTTCGAACAACAGGAGAATGTAAAAGGCGCCGTAGCATAACTAAATTTTTATTTACTCAGCTGCTTAAACAGATCTTTCATAATGTTCCATTGAAAACATTGTATTTATTGTTGTAGCTATAAGCTTGGCCTTTGATTGTAATTAAAATATGACTTAAACTTGATTTGAAATTTTAATTCTTATAATAGAATAAAACACTTAAACACACTCAATGAAAGTATAACCATAATGAGTTTTGTCGAACATACGTGATATGATTGCGTAAGTTTATTGTAAAAGAAAGTAATTGCAATTTCAGCCATGGTTATTGCATCAGATGTTACTTAAAAAGGCATTAACATTTTCGGTTCTTCAGTCGCCTTTTACAGATTTTTTTAGTGGTTAATATTTTCATTACTTTGTCGAAGATTTGATCAAATGATGGGTAACCTATTCCATTGTATGAATTTTATTAGAATCTTTATTGTCATCCAATTTCCTTGATCAAACCCCATTAGACAAAATAGAATAACATAGTAATAGCAAATGTCTCAATGTAAGATCGAGATTCAGTTACCGACTGGAAGGAACTATTAAGCGTTTTGTCTGTTCTGTAAGATTAGCGCCTTTGTATACGGACTGGTGAATTTAAATGAGGCATTTTTGTCTGTACAACTCTTTCGAATCTTGTATTTCTTGTTCGTGTTTCATATCACTGTATCACATCAGTAAAGATCGACACATGTCTAGAATAACACCTTTAGATTTTTTTTAAACCTTACATTGGCTTATCCTATGACGATCACAAAGCTGTGAATTTTCAAATAAATTATGTATGGATGAATAGAAAATAAAAACAAACTAAATGAAGAACATCATTATTATTAATTCAAAGACAGAATAACATTTTGCATTAGAGGTGATTGCATCTTGCATTATCTATAGCGTCGGTCCTTAGAGCGCGATCCGTTGCGCTGCCGGTCGCGCGACCGCGAGCGCTCCCGGTGTCGGTCGCGTCGCTCGCGGTCGCGGCGGTCTCGGTCGCGGTCGCGATCACGCTCCCTATCTCGTTCCCGTTCTTTGTCTCTTTCATCGCGTCTCGGTCTGTCTTTTGAGTGCCTGAAATTTGAAAAGGAACTAATAAACCACTATGAGAGTAAAGGAAGCCAGAAAAGTCTATAAGGAAATAACTTGTTCAAACTCTGTACTCTCTGCCCAGGGGTCTGGTATGATGATATAAATAAACATACTAAATAAAGGAAATCAGAGATTTTGTGGTGTGAATTTTAAATTATTGATAACTAGTATCTGCCCACGATAACTTTAGACAGTACTCTGTGTTAATCTAGGAAATAACCTATCTGTGTGCCAAATTTAATCTAAATCGATTCAGCCGTTTTTGAGTGATTGAGTAACAAACATTTAAACAAACAAAGTTTCAGATTTATAATATTAGTAGGATTAGCGACTCATGACACAGGTAGCATCAACAAATATCAACATAGTTCAGTCAATTTGCACAAAATAACATTCCTCATAAATGAGTCCATCTATTGATGATAAGAGACAGAAAATCCATGTAGTGGATTGTGAGTTTATCGCGTATATACATAAAAAAGACCCAGCGGACGACTCCTATTAATATCATATGATGCCCACTCCACATATATATGAGGCGCTCGTAGCGCTGTGCGACCGCGGTGTTCCTACCGATCATCAATGTTAAGCAGCGTTTGACTCGGTGGGCCTGAGATGGGAGGCTGTTGTGGCATTTTCATATTCGAGCGTCTCCGTGCTTCGCATGGCACGTTAAGCCGTTGGTTACCACTTAATGTAGTAGTCGTTAAGCCGAGTTGGAAGCCTTATAGACGGCTTGATAAGTTCCAACAGCAGGTGGCCACTAACCTGCCTCCACAAATCCTCACTGGGTCCACGTGGTGGAGTATGACCTGATCTCTTCCTTACCTCGATTTGTAAGAGAAGGCCTTTGCCCAGCAGTGAGCAGTATAAGCTGATATTAATGTTGTTGTTGTACATATATTTATGTGTGAAATGGGCCAGACCGATGACCTGCTGAAAGTCGCAAGTAAGCTTGAAGCATACAACAAGCAGGCCTGGCGATCTTAAGGGGAGGCATTTCTTCTGCAGTGGACATTTTTTGGCTGATGATAATGATATTTAAGTTCCAATGAAATGAATATATATCAGAATCTAAACATGTTTATCTTTATCAAAGTTTAACTATGTTTTATCGGTTACCTATCGCCCTCGTAGTCACGTCGATCCCTGTCGTCGTGTTCCCGCCGGTCGGAGTCCATCCGGCCCGGGTTGTACGCGGCTGCCCCCGCGGCGGGTCCAGCGCGGTAGTTCTGAGCTGGCTTCGCAGCCGCCGACTGCCTGTTGTGCTCTGCTAACCTAGTAGTTCCCAATATTAAAAGGTTATACTATATTTGTAAGTAATGCGGTGAAGCTCAGTTGTATAACACGATCTCTTTGATTGATAGAAAATATTCTTTCCTTCTGGCATGAACACAAGTGTAAACATGCCAAAAGGAAAGTAGGCCAAAAAAAAACAAGGAGTCAACAGTTTTCCTTTCCAGTTGTACGAGTTTGTACTAAGTAGAACATGAATTATAATAGCAGTTTTGGTAGATAGGTGTACTTTAGGTATTTAATACAAAAACTGTTAAAACAATGACACGAGTTCCTGTTTTCCGGCCTGCAAGTGCTCACCAAGACACCATTTGAGAAGACTGGAATCAAACTAATGTTATACAGCACATAAAATACAGATACATTAATGAGTTATAATAGGAGTATAAATTGAAAATATCTAAGAAGTGCCTGGATGTTCCAAAAAGCTGACTATTAATGGACCTAAAACTTCACAGTAATGCACCATCCTCTTGCAGTTGCAGATTTTCAGTTAATTAAAACTTGTGTACTAAGATTTCCCTCAAAAACACTTGAGTAATTTGTGTAAGGGTCAACTAACAAACTATTGTGTGGATGAGGCAAGAGAAAAAAGTTTCTGCATCAGTTTTGTGTCAAATTTGAATATATGTAAAAACGTTACCTACTTCTGTTCAATCTGCTTCTGTATGGGTACGGGTATCCGGGGGAACAGCGTGCTGAACCAGTCCAGCTTGATCAGCATCTGGCGCACGAGCGCGCCTATTGTGGTGGGCCCACCGCCGCCGGCCCGCGGATCCACCTCCTCTTCGTCGTCCAGGTAGTCTGCGTACCAGTCGAACAGATCCGCCGGCGGTTGCGTGTACCGAATGTACATGAAACCTAACGCAAACGCATTGCATATAATTATACTTTTATTACTAATTATTACTTGCATATAAAAAAGAGTTTTGTGTAAAAGTCGAGTGGGTAATACTCTTGTAATCTTTGCAATGGATTAGATACACATAGGTACGTCATACTATGGTTAATATTAAAACTAAGTATCGAAATAAATTGGATGTAGCCAACTTATTGAGATTGAAAGTAACTAAAAAAATCTTTTAACAAAAAAGGTAAACTGACTTCAAAAAGCAAAAAATAAATATTTGAAGTCGGTGCTGGTTGGTGCAGTCGGTTACTTGGCACCGACTTCAAATATTTATTTTTTGCTTTTTGAAGTCGGTTTACCTTTTTTGTTAAAAGATTTTTATTTTACAATTTTAAGTGACGAGTGAATTATTTAGTAATATTTATATACCGATATTATATTATTTTGCTAAGTTGTAAAGTAAGGTACCTACAGGATTAATATAATGACTATAATAAAGGAATCTATACATTCGTGCTGTTCCCCTATAAGGAGTTCCCTCTTGTATCTTCAAAGTCCAAGGTCCAATACCAATAACAATAAAATAGGACCACCTCAAAACTATACTGAACCAAATGCAAAAATAATCATCAAAATCGGTTCATAAGCAAAGGAGTTATAAACAAAAATCTTTTATAAAAAAAGGTAAACCGACTTCAAAAAGCAAAAAAATAAATATTTGAAGTCGGTGCTGGTTGGTGCAGTCGGTTACTTGGCACCGACTTCAAATATTTATTTTTTTGCTTTTTGAAGTCGGTTTACCTTTTTTTATAAAAGAACTTTATTTTACAATTTTAAGTGACCAGTGAATTCTATAGTAGGGTACCTATAGGATTGATGTAATACCCATAATATCGCAATTTTCACATGCCTATTGTTTGTCGTTAAGGAGTTCCCTGGTGTATCTTCTAAGTCCAAGGTCCAATGTCAATAAAATTAATATGGGACCTTGGAGATATACTGAATCCAATGCAAAAAAAATTATCAAAATCGGTCCACAATTGACGGAAATATCACTGAACATACATATAAAAAAAAAAAAAAAAAAAAGGCATACATACAACCGAACATAGAACCTCCTCCTTTTTGAAGTCGGTTAAAAAAGGGCGAATTATGAACCTCATTTTTTGAAGTTGGCTAATATACTGCTTAGTTCTATAGTAGGGTACCAATAGGATTGACGTAATACCCATAATATCTCAATTTACTCATGCCTATTGTTTGTCGTTAAGGAGTTCCCTGGTGTATCTTCTAAGTCCAAGGTCCAATGCCAATGAAATTAAAATGAGACCACCGCGGAGCTATACTGAACCCAATGCAAAAAAAATCATCAAAATCGGTCCACAATTGACGGAAATATCGCTGAACATACATAAAAAAAAAAGCATACATACAACCGAACATAGAACCTCCTCCTTTTTGAAGTCGGTTAATTAAAGTTGATGGTAAAGGTATAATGACAAAAAATAGGAAACAGGCCCCTTTTTTCTTCATGAAACCTAAGATGTGAGTCCCGAATTTGGAAGATTTTCTTAAGTGGGTCGCGATCCATTCCACTTTGGAAACCACTGGATTAGGTATTCTGCTGACAACTCCTATAACGAGGACGATTTTTTGTGTGTGTATGTGTGGGTGTGAATGATTTACGCTGTTGGCCGCGGGGCCTTTACAGCTTCATTGGTTAAGAGGGCGAGCGTGCAACCACTACGCTCGAACCAGAAGGGCAAGGGGGCAACTAGCTCAAGAGCGCCTTAAGGAGGAACGGCCTCGTCATGGGCAGTCGCTATGGGGGTGGGCGTATACTAGGTGTCTCACCGTGGTGCTCCGCACCGGCCGGCGGGCAAGGGATTCTTCGACCTCGCCGGCGAGGTCGGTGTCTGATCCTGTGTGCGATATCTGTATCTGAAAGAAAGGGATGTAAGGGCATCGAGAGGATCGGTGAGGATATGCTACGGACGGCGGTAGCGGCTAATAAGAGGTGAAACAAGAACGATTCACAGCTCCTATATCTATATAAGTCTAGTTACGAGTTGTTTACAGGTGGTATTAACGCTATAAATAATTACAGGCATATTATATTTGATGATGCCAAGCACACCTACTGAGGAGCAAGGACATCGACTCGACTCCATTAAGCTGATGCCTCTATCTGCTGGAGAACCGACGTACTGGCCCACAGACAACCATAAGACCCCAGATCTTCTTGATTTCTATATTAAAAAAAGTCTTATAAGTCATTTGTATGTCCACATAAAATCAAGCCTTAAAGGTCCCTCAGACCACACTCTAGTAATGCTGATGTTAAGCACTACGATCATATTTAGTGAGACGAATAAAGATAACCTACATAACGCGAAAACTGATTGGATCAAATTTCGAAGCTATCTCGAGTCCACTATTAACCTCAATCTTCCGCTAAAAACTAACGCGGACATTGATGACGCATGCTTACAAATCACAAATCTTATACAGGTTGCTGCGTGGACTAATACACCCGCAATAGAAATACCCCCCAGGACCGTTCCGATTCCTATCACAATTCGTGAAAAGATATCAGAGAAGCGCAGGCTACGCAGAGTGTGGCAGCTTTCTCGCCATAAGGAAGATAAAACTAGAGTTAACCGTGCGATTGCACATCTAAAAGTTACTCTGGCGGAAGCAGCTAATGAAACACTCAAACGGAAATGATGTCTCCTAATTCAAGCGGCCGTCACTCCCTTTGGAAGGCTAAAAAGTCAATGGGTCAACCCCAACAATGCCTTCCTCCTATCAGGTCTGGTAATTCTTGGGCTCATACTGATTTAGAAAAGTCTGAAGCCTTTGCAGCTCACTTGGCCCCTAGTATTTACGCCAAACGCGACCGATGGCCCTCATGACCCAGAAATAGAAGCCATCCTTAATCAGGACCTTGAGATGGGTACACCATTACGTCCAACATCTCCAAGTGAACTAGCCAAGGAAATAACAAGTCTGGCCATAAATAAAGCTCCTGGATTTGACCTTATCACCCCAAGAGTATTAAAGGAGCTGCCCAGAAAGTGCATCGTCTTTCTTACAAACCTCTTTAATGCCTTCCTAAGAGTTTGCTACTTGCCGTCCCTCTGGAAAATGTCGCAAATAGTAATGATCCATAAACCTAGTAAACCTGATAATGAAGTGACATCATACCGACCCATCAGCCCTATGCCATTATTGTCAAAACTCTGGGAAAGAATCCTCCTGACCAGGCTTAAGTCGCACCTTGTTGAAGATGCCATCATACCCAATCATCAATTTGGATTCCGAAAAGACCATTCAACTGTGGAACAAGTGCATAGAGTTTACCACACTTTAAGACAATGCCTAGAGAAAAAGGAGTATTGCTCTGCAGCATTTTTGGATGTCCAACAGGCGTTTGACCGAGTATGGCATAAAGGCTTGTTGTGCAAAATTAAAAATACACTTCCACACTCGTTTTACTTTTGATGACTTCTTATCTCAGGGATAGGAAGTTTCAAGTTAAGCAACGAAACGACAGATAATCTATCTACACTTGTTATGCTGGTGTGCCCCAAGGTTCAGTTCTTGGTCCTGTGTTGTACAATATTTTACTCATGACCTACCACAGGCTCCCAATGTAAGTGTGGCGACCTTCGCGGACGACGCTGCCTTTCTATCGTCCAACACAGACCAAGGCAAAGCTAGTACAATGTTACAAACTCAACTAAATCTAACAAATGACTGGTTGCTGAAATGGCGCGTTAAAGCAAGTGCCACTAAATCACACCATATCACATTTACTCTTAGAAAGAAGTTATGCCCAACAGTCATCCTCGGTCAGGATCCGCTGCCGCAATCCAAGTGTGTGAAATACTTGGAATTCTACTTGGACCAACGTATGACATGGAAAGACCATATACGGAAAAAACGGGACGAAGTAAATAACAGATTCAAAAATCTACTGTGGCTACTTGGAAAACAATCAACATTATCCCTTAGTAATAAACTTAGTGTATAGCTCAGTTATAAAGCCCATTTGGACTTATGGGATTCAACTGTGGTCTTCAGCCAGTAAATCAAACATCCAATGCCTTCAAATAGCCCAAAAAAACATATTAACTATAAATGGCGCAGCCTGGTTCACTCGCAACTCAGAGATTCATGAGTACCTACCTAGACATGAAAACTGTGATAGAAGAAGCAAAACAGTACACAGAGAAATACTCAAACCGCCTAATGGACCATCCTAACCCTCTGACCAATGTGCTTCTGCAAAGAAATAACATTAATCGTTTGAAAAGAGCCAATGTGCTTGATGACTGAAGAGAATTGAGGCAGTGGCTCTAATTCCCTAATCCCATTTTATTAAACCAGCCTGATTATACGAGACTGATTGCGGGGTACAATTTAAAAGAAAAATATTATATTTGATATGAAATATTTAACAATAATTTCTAAACTTAGATATCTAGTTACACTATCACGAACCTGACAATGAATGCTGGGCAAGTAGCTTTGTGGGTCACACAAGACCGGCATTGAGTGACCCACAAATGTTTTGTCTAGGTACTTGAGTGGAATTCATTGTAAGTAAATGCATCCACATTACAGCAATTATTCTGAATTAAGATGGAATGGAGCCAACCCATTTAAACTTAACATGAGTGCAAGAGTACAATGGGACAAAGAAAGGCATTACCTGTTTTTGTTATATTCTTTTGACATCACTTTAACTATTGATAGATTGATATATAGTAGTTAGGTCAGGATATCATAGATTCTATAATATGGAAGGAATCCTATATCAACATGTTCAATGAACAAAGTCTATGATGCAGTGTTTATATTTGGCACTAGCGGCCCTTCCCGGCTTTGCACAGGTGGATATTTTCTTTTTAAATATAACCTATGTTAATTAGGGATAATGTAGCATTCTAATGGTGAAACAATTTTTGAAATCGGCCTAGTAGTTTTTGAGTTTATTTGTTACATAAATACAAAAATAAAAATCTTTCCTCTTTATAATATTAGTATAGATAAATAACCTTATATGTAATTGTCGTTATCAAATGAATATCTGCTATGTGCACTCTTTGGAAATTTCGACATTTTGACTATTATGACTAATTTACTAATTATCGTATAAAAACTGTGCTCGCTAACAAAAATATGCATCAAAAATCTGCGTCACATAAAATTTTACAGGAGAATGTTTTTATTCAATATATCAAATTAATAATTATTGCACATAGCACATATTCATTTGACAAACGACAGTATGTAAGTGTAACTTTGTTGTAAGGGACCTTCAAAATGGTACATACCAAGTGCTCTAATGTACGGAGAGTCAGAGTGCTGCAGCAAGCCATTGACCTGCTTACGTGTCAGGCGCAGCGTGTACAGCTTGTACAGCAGGCAGAACGCCGTGGACACAATACCGCCCGCGCCTACGCCGCGCACCTAAACACAACCAGAGTGGGCAAAATGTAATCGGATTAATGATTATTGGTGTATTAATGATTAACGACTGCAATTACATTTTGTAATCTTCAACGATAACGATAACACTTTAAATCTTGAATCATGATTGAATATTAGAAAATGCAATTGTAATCATTAATCTGATTACATTTTGCCAATCTCTGAACACAACACACTTGAACATTGTTACAAAACAATATGCATAATTTATCATTCCTAAAACCGAAGCCTTTTTTGTAAATATCATACCTCACATTGTTTGCTCATTACACAATTAACTACCAGTTCTAATTGTTATCTATAATTTTGAGGGCTTTCGAGGAACGAAAATGGTCTTTATTTTCTCAATGCATTAGTGTAGTTTCAGAATAGACCCCGTTGTGCTATTTACACTAACGAAACGAGAATAATGTGTTAACGATAGAGGTAGAGGATTTTATTATAAAATTTTTGGGTTAGTCACTATCTCACCCGACAAATCTCGTCCAACGCGGGTCAGTTGGTTAAACTTCATATTATTAAATTAATTCTTTCCTCAACTGAACCCGCGAAGGTTTTTAGTGAAAACCTACGCAGGTAGAGATGGTGAAATTTAAAATAAATTACTTTTTGCTTTCATCAGCTCATCCCACTCTTAGTTTTCGTCCAAAAAGTACAGTCAGGTGAAAACACTGTAAAAAGGTTGTACTTATGGTAAGAAAAATTGAACAAAACTGAAATATTAGAAACGAAAAAGAAATTATAGATAGTTACAAAGTGGGTCCTGTACAACAAAACACTTTTTTCTAATCAGCCATTATCGCCGCACCATTGGGCAAAGACCTCCCCCCCACATCTTGCATCCGGATTAGTTTAAGGAAACAATACCGGCAGCCAGAGAGGAACCTTTGGCTGCTGGCAATTTATGCGTTCCTGGTACTTTAAAATGAAACCAACTTGAAATAATAAATATATTATTTAATGCATTAACGTGGTGCGCAATTCGGAATACCGTCTGGTGCGTTTTGGTCGGCGCGCTCGATGGAAGTGCCTCATTATGATTAATGCTAAAAGTTATCCTTTATCAGAATATATTGAGCAAGCAGTTCATATGAGTATGAACTGAAGTTATAATTACCATTTTAGGATTAAACATTTCATTGTGTTCTATTTTTAGGTTACGTAACATTTGTCAATCTGGTCAGATCTAATCTGATGAAAAAGCTAAAATTTGTATATTTTAACTTTTACGGTATTATTCCCGTAAAATTATTAATTGTTATTTACTACAAAATCAAGGTTGCATTTCATTTCTGTACTATTAATAAAGATTAAAAAATTAGACGCGCTGTGTGTGAAAGCATCAAATAATTGAGCGGATACATTCGACTGATATTAAATCGCTTGAAGTGTTTTTATCTGGCTGTACTTTTTACACGAAAACTAAGAGTGGGATGAGTTGATGAAAGCAAAAAATAATTTATTTTAAATTTCACCATCTCTACCCGCGTAGGTTTTCACAAAACACCTTCGCGGGTTCAGTTAAGGAAAGAATTTATTTAATAATATGAAGTTTAACCATCTGACCCGCGTGGTACGAAATTTGTTGGGTGAGATAGTGACTAACCCAAATTTTTGATAGTAAACAAACATGTAAGTCACCAATTCTTATTATTATAATTACTATGGGTAATCGGGCAAGCAGTTGAAACAACTGGGAGATGTCTGTATCCTGCTATCCTCTACTTGCATTATTGTTTGTTGGTAAGAAGACATTTGTCGAGGTGGTTCTTGAATTTGTCAGTATATCAGGCTGTAGATACATCATATGGAATAATATGCCAAGTCTTAACATGATTGTGAATAACACATCGGCACCAAAATTTACAAAATAATAATATATAATAAATATGCGACAGGTACCTTAATGTACAATAATACAATTATAATGTCCAATAAAAAATAATAATTTGATTAGTCCCTATTTTATTTACTCCAGAATTTGTAATAGTCCTTGTATCTGCTGGGGTTGGGTCTGAGTTTATTCTTAAATTTCACATCTCAGTAGATGACTTTCATTAAATTAACTTCTAGCAAAGCGCTTATATATGTGATCGACAAAACCCAAGACTTATTTATTGAAACATGATTACAAATAACAATAGACAGTATAAATAATTAATTAATTGGGACCAAAACATGTAACTGAAGTGTGAGTATATTTCTGCTCTTTATATACTGCTTTAATGAGAATAAGCTTAAAACATATCAGATTAGTAACCTAGAAGAACCTATTGGAACTCTGTACTCTCTACCTACCGCCCAAGGGATCTGATGTGATAATATAGAGAGAGAGATTTAGTAACATTAAAATATGAGACAAAACATAACAACAATATGTATGTAAATCGTCATGAACATACTCACGCCGCCACACATGCCCGTCTGGCCGGCCGTCTTGCGGCTGCCCCGCTCCCACGGCTCCAGGTGCTTCACCTGGTAGTAGATCTCATCCACCACCTCATGATACGTCTTCAGCTTGAACAGGTGAACTGCAAACAAACTCATTGTGAGTCAAGGTATTGTAGGTAACAGAAATTGTTTCCATTTTACTGTAACTGTTTATGGATAAAACTACGTAAAGAATGAGGAAATGTATAAAATGTTATATCAGCGTTTCCCATAAAGAGGATCCCGATTTGGCACCGGGACACAGCATTGTCTCATTGTTAACATTCAATCATACTTGTTCATGATCAAGAGATCTGTTGCCTTGGGTCAATGCAAACACTCTCTCCGCTGTGGCACTGAGGAGCAAGTGAGGGTTGCGACATGTCCTGAAAATCTTATGTTTTACACGACCTGCTCCCCACGCCCTACATATTGTTCCCATCCGTTACCACATGGACATTGAAATGTGGCTTTTTTAATGCACTAAGAGGGTTGCAAAACTTGTGGTGGGTCACAATGGGGAAACATTTAAATAACTTGCATAATAAACTTTTTTTTATTCATTTTTACCCCGCAAGGGAGCTGGCATGACGATATAGATAGATAAATGTATCTTAGTATAACAATACATTCACAACATAATATGTTAAAAAAGTATTTCATTCTATCCAAAACATGACCTGACCTGACCCACTTAGGTACTAATTCTTCACACACAGATCAACAAATATAAGTGAAAAATAAAATAAATTTGTTTACAAACGAAGTCCAAACTCCTGTGCGTTGGTTTGTTTGCTTACCTACCTTTGAAGTAGCTAGAGCCCTGTATATTTGCTAATATTAGTGGATTGAGGTTCATAGTCTGTTCATTACCCCATATTGGTAATACATTGTGTTGCTTGCCCGTCTTCGCGGGTTTTTGTTGGTTGAACTCTGAAAATCAACAAACATTAGCCCAGGAGCTCCATAGTTACAAATGCGGATATTGGCACGACACACACCTTCAACATCCGTCATTTTAAAATTTATAACACTATACTTATCATATAAACTAATATCTAAAATGCTAAAAGCACCCTCTTCAAGATATAAATAGAAATCTAGACTGATTATTAAGTATAAGATTTTTGACTCGAAGAATTTTTCAGAATTTGACAAAACAATGCAAACACAATGGCGGCCAATGAATGAATGGTTATAATTTTGAATGAATGAAAAATAAACAAAACGGAAGAGAAAACGAATGACATATTATTAGGTGTAACCTCTCGTTCGCACGGACGCTTTTTCAAAGCGCGATGCCGCAGCGGTTCCAAAAAATTTGCATTTATATCATTTCAGCCGTAGACGAAGAATGCATAGACGGCGCATATCGCCGCGGTAGCGTGTCAATTTTATGTCGATATGAGTTTGTGAATCTGCGTTACTATGCGTGATTTATCGATAAGAAAATACAATTTATGATTAAATAATATTTACTTCATGCAAAATCGTAATGGACTCATCTAAATTATGATTTTGGAATTACTACGAGTATTTTTATATAAGTTCACACATACGTATTATAATACAAATCTTAAAAACGAATCTGTAAACATCGATTTTAGTATGTACAATATAATACAAGCCATTTAATAAAGCCTCAGCCTTGGTCTTGTAATGCGCATATCAATCACGAGGTCGTCGGTTTGAATCCTATGTCAGAAAATAGTAATTATTCGATAAAAAAATCTAGTCCGGAGTCTGGCACTGTGCTCGCTACAATATCAATAGACTCATCCTCTACTACAGGAGACCTTACATTGTTGAACGACAAGTACACAGTACACCACTCCCACTCCGTCTTGGGGAATATAGGCGTAGCGGTGGTTATAATTTTTACATCGCATTTACCCTACGTTCGCACTTTTCAATTCACGTTAGTCATGAACTTAGGATGCACGCTACCTCAGCGCATATGTGGATGCAGTGAGTTTGTGGATCTGCGTTAGTGTACTTTAAAAGGGAAGTGAATACTAGGACAGGCCCTATCGACGTAAAAAATAATTCTTGATTAAAAAAATATTTATTTCACCGAACAGAAAATCTTTTGTGTTACTTGAGAATCTATAGTAAATATGTTCCTTTATTGAATAGGCACTTTACCCACAAAACAGTAAGTCGAATGCAAGTACACACAAGTACTAAACACACAAGTATTAAACACACACAAGTACTAAACACACACAAGTACTAAACACACACTAGTACTACTCTCGCTAGTACCCAATTATTGCTTTTAAGTCGCTAAGTCAATCGTTGAATCCGTTGATCGCTGATAAGGTCGCTGTTATATTCCATTAAGATTGTTTGTTCTCTATTTGATCGCTGTCGCTTCAGAAGAGAGACTGTGTGCGTCGCCGCGCTGTTCCTTTTATACTAGTTTTAGAACGGACGCGAACCCTTAAAATACATCGATAGAAAAGTCCAGGTACATAAAACAATAGCCAGCGCATTCCACAAAGCGGTATTATTATTACGCACCTAGTTGCTTACCGCGACCGCTTGCCGGCGACAATAAAAGGGGACCTTCTTAACGTTTTAGCACTCAAACGCAGATTCTAAATTACGAACATCAATAGTTCCATCACACGGACATCAACATACTTTTCAGGGTTCAGAAATATCTACATACGGGGATGGCATACAGCGCGCAGGGTGGAGGGCACAATGCCATCTCATATAGAGGTCAAACCTCTAATATAACTATCACGACAAAGAACTATCTATATAGCTCTATATGCCATCTCAATATAAAGCTTCCAGTGAGGTAAGTAGTTTAATAAGCGTTTTATTTCAGGTAAACCGCCATTATAGTTAAAGATGAAATAATCATAAATGGGTCTAGATATCCCACCCCCGATTGGGGAATATAGACGTGACGGTGTTTATCTAGATATCCTATCCTTACTAAATTTCATCCAAATACGTTTAGTCACGGTGACTTGAAATAGGAATGGTTAATGTTTCAGTATTAATTTAGTAATATCGACAGTAAGCGATAGGCGCTGTAGGACATCACTAGTGGAGAAGCGTGTGTGTGTGTGAGAGTGATGTACGCTGTTGGCCGCGAGGCCTTTACAGCTTCACCGGACTTAAGGGCGAGCGTGCAACCACTACGCTCGAGCCAGAAGGGCAAGGAGCGACATACTCGAGGGCGCCTTGAGGCGCCCTCGGTTGGGACAGTCGCTGTGGGGGGACGGGCGGAAGGGAATTGGCGGTTGCCTGAAGGTTTTTGGTAATGAAACTCTTATTCCTATGCGTAGTGGAGAAGCGTAAAATAACGTATATTTGAAATATAAATTAAAGCTTAAAACTCACAGTTAATTATCACCGTATGTTAATTATATGACGTCAGTGATGTATCCCATTAATATAATAAGAGGCGATAAATACATACGTGTGAAATGATAATTCAGGATTTTTCACTCCTCCTTTGGTAATTATTGATCGACAAAATACCGCACAACACGACATAAGTTCACTATATTAAAGAATATTCAGTTATCACAATGATTTTCATTTATATTTTACCGGACGGGGCGAATTTGTTAAGGCCTAAGCACAGGTCACAACATTAGACCAGAATGGCTTTCTCATTTACTCTAAATGGTGATCCGTGTAATTGAGAGAGAAAAAAGACAATGTGTTAAACGATGGCCGGTGGAACGGCAACGTCGTATGACTCCCTCCAGGTAATTTTAGCTTCATGATTTCAATGCTATTCTAATGCGCATTGCGCGTTAAAAGAGCGCTCGCGCCCCTACGAACGTAGGTTACCGCTCGCCTAAGCGCCTTTTTTTATCCGTTGCATGTGCTGAATCACTGCAAGCTCTTTTCAAAAAATGTACTGTTAGCTGTTTATTTCATTCCAGCGCTTGATTAATGCGCGTTCAAAAAGAAGTTGAAAAAGCTGCTTATAACCAAGGACATCTATATGCTACTATTTTCCTATCTATACCATCTCGCCTGAACCCTTTGGGGGGGGGGGGGATAGAGGAGTGTAGAAGTCCAACAAGTACATACTACCAAAAATATTGCCAGTATCACAAGTGGTAGTAACATAGGCACTTAGCATAGGCAGCAATCTCTATTTGGACAAATATTTTTCCAAATTGACATTGACCAATTTTGATGTTTTTTTTTTGTACTTATATAGAGTCACCTTGATATAGCCTACTATAGTTGGACCCAGTAAGTGGTGATGTTTTCGACTAGGTGAGAAAGCCGTGAGAAACCAGTAGTGTAAAAGAAAAAAACAAATAAATTAAAAAGGTTTCTTATATTCATATAAATAAAAAAAATACATTTTAATGGCTAAGTGCTATTTATTGATAGTACAGCTCCAGATTCATTCCATCATGAATTTCATCTGTCAAGTATGTTTAGGAAATAAATATAGTATTATTAACGGGTATGTCTTTTATTTAATCTGTTGTATTAAACAGCAGAAGTGGTAATAAGGACTATTGATCTTGCAGTGCATTTCCAAATAACATTTTACATCTTTTTTTTGGATTTATAACATATTATTCATAACTGCTTTACTAATTACTTTAATATTATGACTACTATTTTTTATTGTTTTTTTTTTTAATCTATATATCATCACGCCAGATCCCTTACGGGGTAGGCAGAGAGTACAGAGATCCAACAGGCTCTTTCCTTACATACCTCTCTGGCTTCCTCTACTCTCATAGTTCGTCTCATACACGCTCGCCGGTTACGAAGACTCCTGACTTGTCCTTCAGATAAGACCCGGTCTATTTGGTCATGGTAAGATAGTCTAGGTCTTCCCCGGTACCTACATCCTTCCACTTTCGCATTGTATATCAGTTTTGTCATTCTTTCTTCGGACATTCTTTCTATATGCCCGAACCAACGGAGCATACCCTTTCTCATCTTCACACCGATATTCTCTTTCATACCTATTTGCTTTCTTACTACGCTGTTGCGAATACGGTCGGTCAGCTTCACACCGCACATCTTCCGCAGAGCTCGCATTTCCACCGCATTTATCCTACTTTCATTCTCCATCTTACATACCCAGCTCTCGCTGCCATATAACAGCGTTGGGACAAGCACTCCATTAGGTATGGCCAGCTGCGCCTTTCTGCTTAAGTGCCGGCTCCCAAGTAGCTTTCCCATCGCACCATTCACTCTGTTCCCTGCACTCACTCTTCTCTCTATGTCAGCGGTGCCATTTTTCATGCAGTCATCTTTCATAACTGTGACTAGTGATTGCAGATCAGTGGCTGTTGGCGCTATCAAAACCGCGTCATCTGCATATAGTAGATGATTTACCACTAGATCACTCATTTGTACACCTTCATTCATCGCTTTCAGTCTTTGAAGACTTTTATCCAAATATATTATAAACAGTCTAGCGGACAACACGCAACCCTGCTTGACGCCGATTTCAACGTCAAACCAGGGTGACATGTTACCACCCACCCGTACGCATGCCTTGCAGTCCACATAGGTGGCCTGGACAGCCCGCAGCAGAGTGCCATCTATACCATACTCTGGCAAAATGTCCCAAAGTCTCTTTCGCACAACTCTATCAAACGCCTTCTCCAGATCCACAAAACCGCAGAAAACCTTCCGGCCCACTGCCAGATGCTTCTCTACGATGTTGCGAAGGGAGAAAACTAGATCCGAACATCCTCTTCCGGACCTGAAACCCCCTTGTGCCTCGCACAACATTCCATCGGACTTCACGCGCATTCTCCTTTCAACAATTTTACCATACACCTTGGCTGCCAAGCTGATCAAACTAATGGCTCTGTAATTGGCGCAGTCATATTGTGAACCCTTGCCTTTGTACAAGGGTACAATGACTGCGCAGCGCCAATCTGTAGGGACTCCACCGGTCCTCCAGCAAAGATTTGCAAGGACCCGAAAGGCGTCCCGGATGCAAGTTCCACCATATTTGATCATCTCAGCTGATATCATGTCTATTCCCGCAGCTTTACCATTTTTCATACTTCCTATCGCCCATTCAACTTCCTCCATAGTGATGCCCTCTGTTGATTCCGGTGTCACAAACTCGTCTCTGGGCTCATCTGTGGCACCAGTATCCGGGGCATCTCCAGGTTAATACAGCTTGTGTATCTGGAAGAATGTCACCATCCTTAGACTTTATCCTTTCCTTTCTGGAACCTGAATAATCACCTCGAGACTTTCTCACTTTGCTCCAAAAGAGTTTTAGTGTTGTTCTCGAAGTTCTTCGCCAGCCTCTCGTCCTCAATCGCACTGGCTCTTTCACGCTTTTCTTTCACTAAGGTTTTGGTGCATTCTTGCATTGCCGGTATATTTCTTTCTTCATCTCTGTCATACTGGCATTCAGGTTCAAAGAAGAAACATAGTCCTGCCATGCTTTCTTCTTACTTTCTACGGAGCTTTGCAACTCCGCATCCCACCATGCATCACCTTTTGCTGTAATATGCTTCTTTGAGCTACCACATAGTTCTTTCGCGGAATCTACTAAACTCTCTTTCAGGCTATTTTTTTTTGAAATATCAACATACATATTTTTTTAATTTACACTTCAGTGCCATAAAAAGTTATTATTGTCATAAATTAGACGTGGATGAACCATTACTGTGGCAGAAATGGAATTGAGGTATGAGATATCTATATGAATTGAGAATTAATTCAACCAATACAATTTCTAGGCAAACTAATGAGTTAAATAAATGTTGGTTTCTATGTCTTCTAGAATAAAACAAAGAATTACACAGGTTTTAAACTGAATTCGGAACAAATTATGAAAAAGGATACAGTCTGATAGTTTGATGTGGTCCTTGAATACTGTGTACCATTTTTTCAGAACGATCTTGTCGTATCTTGTGCCAGTTTGTGCAGCTATTAGCTTCTTCAGGTCCCCAACAGTGTCATCAGGATTACATTTAACTCTCACTTTCTTTCCAAGACGATCGTTGCAGGTTACTTCGAGCATTTCTGCAAAATAGTTTAGTTATGTATATACTAACTAAGAACCTATTGTATCCTTAGAATAAATACTTGATGACGATAATTCAACTACTATAGCTATGAGAAATATCCAAATTCAACGTGAACGTTAAAGAAAATTATGATGTTTTGGAAATACGACTGATTAACCGATACATGACACTCGACAGCTGAGTTTAGGAGTAAACGTTTTGTAGTTGCATCTTATAAAAGTATACACATGTATTCTCTAATATCAACTCAATGTCATACATTATTTCTTACGTAATTGGTATAATGGCTTTTTTTATATCAGTAATAGTTTTTAGTCATTTACAACTAGATAATTATTAAATTTTTGATATGTAATTTTATATTAACAGAGCGTACATACGACATGAAGTAATTTTGTAACGCAATAACATAATGTTTGACATTTATTGCTTGTTTAAAACGTTTTCAAAAGAAAACATCCTGTTCACGTTTAATTTACTAAATATATTGTCGTTGACGTCTATAAATCGCGTAGAACCAACATAAATAGTTTAGGAATGTTTAATTTATATTTAAATTAATTACTTTAATACTATTTACTATTTGATTTATGAGGATTGAATAATAAAGTAGATATTTTGAACAGGAAGTGTATTCCAACTGTCCACACGTCATTTGACGGCGAAACACTGACGTGACGGTTCCGACGGCAGTGAAATTTCATTTTTCAGTGAATGTGCTTGTGAAACTGCTTTAAAAATGCAAATTCCAAATGAATACGTGTCTACGGCGGAGGATGTTGCAGATCAGGTAAGGATCTATCAATTATGTAATTATAAAAACTGGCATTTTTGTTCGAAATTTGGAATTTAGATGCGTACTTTTGGGATTGTCACGTCACCGAACTTATTTTCTGGTTAGCGCTTCTTGAATCAGTTGAAACTAGTGTATATAACAATATAAATAGTACGGCGCTAGAGCTGTATAGCTGCCAAGCATAGAATTATCGTTATACGACGCGGCGCATATGATGTTCATTGAAAAATCGGAAGTACTATCATAACATTGTAATCCCACAGATGCCTCACCCTTTAACCTACTTATCTTTCAATTGGATGTGTTAAAATGGTTTAATTTTATATAATTAAGTGGTCTATTAATGCTACATCTGATTTCCATGTGAAATCCTGTTTGAACTGATAGAATTATACTACTTCATACTATACATTTGATTACAAGTATATTTAAATAAATAATCTATTAAATTAAATAATTCTTAGTATTACAGACTTGTACCTAAATGTACCCCACTTTATACCCTTCAAATAAAGACAGGTATTTCTTAAAACAAAACATTTTTGCCTCATAGAATTTAAACACAATCTATTAATCTATATCATCACACCAAATCTCTTGTGGTGTTAAAAGGTTCATTCCTTACAGAACTCTCTTATTAAACATAAGAATAAGCTAATATATGTTAGCTGTGATAGCCTAGTGGTTAGACCATTGGACTGTAAAGTGAGAGGTCTCAGGTTCAAACCCAGGCACGCACCTCTTGTCTTTTCGAAAACATGTGCATGTTAAAAATTAACGATCACATTTAACAGTGTAGGAAAACATCATGAGGAAACCTACAGGCCTAAGAGTTTCTCGAAGGTGTGTGAAGTTTGCTAACCCTCACTGGGCCAGCGTGGTGGACTATGGCCTAAACCTTCTCAGTTTGAGAGGAGGCCCGTGCCCAACGGTGGGACAGTTTCTTAACAGTACAACTGTAACAATAAAACTAGAAGTGTATAGATAAGATTTTATGATTTCTTACTACATTCCTTATCATTATGTTATCAGAATATTTATTCTTAAAAGAATTGGTAAATATTTAAAACAAACAACATCTGGTTTAAAAGATAAGCTTATAACAGAGGAGAGTAGAACAAGTGGTGGGAGGTCTTTCCCCAACAGTGGGATAATAATGATTCATAATAATGAGGACATCTGAAAGAGCTATCTGCTTTTCGATCATTGTTAACAGTTTTTTTGTTCAATGCATTATGTTATTTGGCAGAACTCTGATGTAATTTAGTCATTATTTTTATTAGTTTTAAGAACGACCTAGCCCCACTAGGATTTACTCCTGTGTCGTGGGTGTGTTTACAATCATGAAAATTCACATACACAAATAGATAGATAGAGAAATAAAGAGATATATAGACACTGCACAGATCCTAGATATTGGTAAATGGTAAGAAAAATGTTTATGCCTTACATACATCGATATATCACAACATGATACAGCGACCCATTCAAAAGTTACACTAAAAAAAATTCCCATAACCATTTGAGAAGTTATAGTTATGATATAAACATAGAAGCACATTTTAACTTACTTGTATCACTTAAAGTAGTATTTGCAATAAGTGGAAGCCTGTAAAGTTTTTAGTACTGCCCATTTTTGCCTGCCATTTTGTGGTGCCATTATTTGTGCAGCAAGCCTGTATCTACCTATATTTTATTGATGCTTACATATCAACAGTTGAAAGAAATATTGAATCAATACTTAAGCTAATATAATAGGCTTAAGAGACAAGCAATCACATATCTTTAGCATCTATTAGCCTTTTGACTCGGATGCTTATACACTTTTACCTTTCAAGTGTCAATCAATATAAGTAAATATAAATTATTCATAATACATAATGTTCATTTTAATAAAAAAATACTTTAAATCATAATAAAAAAAAAATTACTTTGAATCTATCTATATCCATCCAGATCCCTTGCGGGGTAGGCAGAGAGTACAGAGTTCCAACAGGTTCTCTCCCTTATATACCTCTCTGGCTTCCTCCACTCTCATAGTTTGTCTCATACATGCTCGCCGGTTAGGGAGACTCTTGACTTGTCCTTCAGATAAGACTCGGTCTATTTGTTCGTGGTAAGATAGACTTGGTCTTTCCCGGTACCTACATCCTTCCACTTTCGCATTGTATATCTGTTTTGTCATTCTTTCTTCTGACATTCGTTCTGTATGCCCGAACCAACGGAGCATATCCTTTACACCGATACTATCATTCATTCACTTGCTTTCTTACTACTCTGTTGTGAATACGGTCGGTCAGCTTCACTCTGCACATCTTCCGCACAGCTCGTATTTCTACCGCATTTATCCTACCTTGATTCTCCTTCTTACCCAGCTCTCGCTACCATATAACAGCGTTAGGACAAGAACTCCGTTATGTATGGCCAGCTGCGCCTTTTGGCTTAAGTGCCGGCTCCCAAGTAGCTTTCCCATCGCACCATTTACTCTGTTCCCTGCACTCACTCTTCTCTCCATGTCAGTAGTGTGTTTCCTATCCTTACTGAAGGCGCATCCAAGATAAACAAACTCATTCACTTGCTCCAGCACATAGTTACCAACCACAATCCTTGCATTCGTTTTGGTTTCGTCCCATTCAAAAAATGTGTTGTTAATACTTTAAATCATAATGAAAATAAGTTTGATTTGAAACACTCGAGAGCTATTTGTAATTCATCACTACGTGTTGTAAAACATAGTTTGTCTGTCTGAACATGATAAACTCGACTACCGAACAGATTTTTCATACGATTCATGAGTTTATAATTCACCCGCGCGAAGTTGGGTCGGGTCGCTAGTTATTGATAAGTTAAATAATAAGTATTCGTTTTCCTCCTATGTATATTTTTATACAAGTGTTTATATCTATCAGTTCATTATTGTTAAGCAAATCGTCATTGCTATATCCTCAATTGATTTTTTTTTAAATATCTAAGCTAAGAATTTCTTATCAGTTCTACTTTTATCTGGTTGTTTAATTTTCTACTAGTCATTGTATTCTAGATACGTTACATAATACGTACATTTATAATTTTATTATTGGGCTAGGCGGAAAATATGGCCGATTTCACAAAGATTTGTTCCGTGCGGGAATCGAACCCGCGACTATTAGACACAGTGGGCGGAGCGACTTAAGCTCTTAACCACTGCGCTAAAATCGTCCGTCAAATTTTAAGATCTCTCTCTCTTATTTTAAGAATTTTTAGATCTCTCTTTCTCTGGTTAATATCTCTAAAACTCTGTACGACCTAGGTTTTTTTTTTGCGCAATTTCTATTTAAAAGTTTGTAGATATCGACCCGCTGCTGAAACTGTAGTTCTATAACGCCTATCTCGTTCCGCCCGTCGGTCAAATTCTACTAGAAACGGTAAAGCAATTTGTGAGTGAGCACGCGACGCGAACCACGACATACTGGCACAATTGTATTGTTAACTGTGGTATTGCAATAACCATAGTACAACTAAAAATACGTAGTTTATTTTTTTTATAAAAACTTTATTGTAAGATCTTTGCCACACACTACAATAAAACCATTCTAAGAAGTCCCTTTTGACAGATGAAATAGGTAAAATTACAATATCAAAAGTACGTAAGGTGTATATCAATCTTTATTTTGTACTATCTATATCATCACGCCAGATCCCTTGCGGGGTAGGCAGAGAGTAGAGAGTTCCAACAGGTTCTTCCTTACATACCTCTCTGGCTTCCTCTACTCTCATACACGCTCGCCGGTTACGGAGACTCTTGACTTGTCCTTCAGATAAGACTCGGTCTATATGGTCATGGTAAGATAGTCTAGGTCTTCCCCGGTACCTACATCCTTCCACTTTCGCATTGTATATCTGTTTTATCATTCTTTCTTCAGAAATTCTTTCTATATGTCCAAACCAACGGAGCATACCCTTTGTCATTTACACCGATACTATCTTTTATGCCTACTCGCTTTCTTACTATGCTGTTGCGAATACGGTCGGTCAGCTTCACTCCGCACATCTTCCGCAGAGCTCGCATTTCCACCGCATTTATCCTACTTTCATTCTCCTACTTACAATTAATACTTGTGATAAATATTATGTAGCGACCTTATACATCGGTAGAAATTTGTGACTACCTAGGTACTGACATAGGGTGCTGGCGTAAAGAAAAATGTATGGAGCAAAGAACATTAAAACGCGACATGGTAGTTCGCACGACGACGCCTAATATGTATATTACAAGCCCCCGATAACAACTCTCGCGGAGTGGTGGGCTTGACCAGACATCACACCCGGCTGGCTGGAATATCTTCCCCTTGCCAATCCTGTCAAAACACCTGTTAAAAGTCGTGTCACCCGCCACAATTTTCCTGTGCCCACACTGCAGTTGCGGCCATCAAAAGCACTTTTTTTAATGCACTACTATAGAAATTATCCCTATAAAAAGGGTGCACATACATAAATACAAACATAAATAGGTAACAAATATCATCATCAGCCCAAAGACGTCCACTGCAGGACAAAGGCCTCCCCCAAAGATCGCCACAACGACCGGCTTTGTGCTGTACGCATCTAGTTTCTACCCGCGACCTTCACCAGGTCATCGCTCTACCATGTGAGGGGCCTGCCTACTCTACGTCTTCCGGTACGAGGTCGCTACGCCAGAACCTTTCTGCCCCAACGGCCGTCAGTTCTACGAGCGATGTGCCCACTGCCACTTAAGATTGACAATTCTGAGAGCTATATCGGTGACCTTGGTACTCCTGCGGATCTTCTCATTTCTGATTCGATCTCGCAGATAAACTCCGAGCATAGCTCTTTCCATTGCCCTTTGGGTGACCTTGAGCCTTCTTATGAGGCCCATCGTGAGTGGTTACAAATATACATTTTACATACCAAGCTACACTATTTTACGAACACAAATACGCAGAGTGAAGTAAATGTGTGTGGGTGACCCAGGCCATGATACAGTCAGGCCACGAACTTCACCAGCCGCCTAATTTTATCATTCTTTTTTATCCAGGTGATACGCAAAGGCAAGAATATCCTGCCCACGGTGGCGCGGCTGTGCCTCATCTCCACATTCTTGGAGGATGGGCTCCGGATGTGGTTCCAGTGGTCCGAGCAGCGCGACTACATGGACATGTCCTGGGGCTGCGGCAAGTTCTTGGCCACCATGTTTGTTGTGAGTACCATTCATGAGATTTTACTCGTAGAAGCAGGGAGGATAGTTATAAGAACAGAAAAATGGTCTAATCAACCAATCTGCCTTCTATATGATCACGCCAGCCTTGCGGGGTAGAGTCCCAACAGGTTCTAATCAAACATTTATCTAATATGAAATCTTTTAGCGCAGTGGTTAAGAGCTTAAGCCGCTCCGCCCACTGTGTCTAATAGTCGCGGGTTCGATTCCCGCACGGGACAAATCTTTGTGTGATCCACAATTATTTGTTCCGGTCTGGGTATTTGTGTATGTGAATTTTCATGTTTGTCAATGCACCCATGACACAGGAATAATTCCTAGTGTGGGGCTACGCTTACTTAAAAAAAAATATCTAGTTTTGTGAGGTAGTATTTTTTTGGGTTTACATTTTTAAATTAGCAGCTACGTTTACTAAGCAATAAAATTTAGTATACAGTCTGAACTTAATTCTATCTCATAGTTAATTAAGGTCCTGATGAACAGCACAATCACATCGACGGTCCCATAGAACAAAGTTACACATGCCAAATAAAGTAAATGGCATTTACAACTTTCGTGCCCGACGATAAGGTTATTTATGCCGAATATAAATACTGGATTATAGGACTTTGTTCGTTGGACACGTAGCTATACAAGCACCTCCTTTTTTAAGTTTACATGTCGTTATCTCCAACCTCAATTTCTCATGGATGAACTCCGCAACATGGATCATGATCTCTACAGAATGTTAATTCTAGTATTTTTCTCTTTTACCACGTCATTCGTTCTGGTCCTGTACCAGTCTGTTCCATCATGCGTGGAAACATTAAAACTAACAACACAATAATAATTTAAGTAAACCCATATAACTCGTGAAACAAGATCACATTATGAGACGAACTATGCGAGTGGAGGAAGCGAGAGAACTTAATTTTATTGTTGGTTATTAGATTTAATTATATTTTTAATAGATAAACTAGAGCGAGTCTTATCTGAAGGGCAAGGAGAGTCTCAGTGACCGTCGAGCGTGTATAGACGAACTATGAGAGTGGAGGAAGCCAGTAAAGTCTGTAACGAAATAACCTGTTAGAAGTATATATATTTGGTAGGCAGAGATGCCTACCCCAAAATAGGTCTGGCGTGATGGTATAAACAGATAAACATTACATTATTTTTTCAAATTAAAATTCGATTTCTCTCAAATAGCTACTACTTACGTGTTGGACTCATATCCCTGTGCATTTCTTCCAAAGGTCAGGTCAGGTCAGGACAACTAATGTTAATATTAGAACAATCTAAATTATTTTAATAAACTCTGCTTCCCATTTAAACACGGTAGGTTATAGACGATTAACAGAATATATTTTAGGTCCGCTACAGTTGTAAGCCGATTGACATAGCTTTCATGCATAAATATGTATTAACCGCATGCCACAGTCATACTCATACCTTCTATGCGGGTTGATAAAATTATATTTTTGACCTTACTTTAACAGATTTGTGTTTTTGACTTAAGTCACTCCTTCGTTTGTCTAATGGTGTATGGTGTGGTTCTCGGTCACGAGGTCCTGTGTTCGAATCCTTAGTCCGCCATAGTGTTATTGTGGGTTTTCTATAGAAAATGCCTAAGAAACCGTCCGGAGTCTGGAATCGTGTCCGTTATAATGGCAATAGACTCGCCCTCTTTCATTGAGACAGGTAATAGTGAGACTTATCACTGTAGTAAACTACAAAAATAAATATTCGCCACTTCGGAATTGTTGATTGCAACTCAGTTTTTCTGTATCTTGCAGTCGTATGTTATAACTTAGAGCAGCGTTTCCCAAACTTTATTGCCTGCCCTCAGTCATTTTAATGTTTCCCAATCGTGACCCACCATAACGTTTTTCACCCTCTTAGTATAGGGAAAATTAAAAACACATTTCAATGTCATGTCCATGTACGGGTAGGAACGATAAGCGGGGAGCAGGGTGTGTATAACAAAAGATATGCAGGCCGCGTGACACCCACCACTCCCCTCTCGATGCCCTTACATCCCTTCTTTCGCATACAGATACCGCACACAGGATCAGACACCAACCTCGCCAACGAGGTCGAAGAATCCCTTGCCCGCCGGCCGGTGCAGAGCACCACGGCGAGACACCTAGTATACGCCCTCCCCATAGCGACTGCCCACGCCAAACCCGTTCCTCCTTGAGGCGCCCTTGAGCTAGTTGCCCCCTTGCCTTTCTGGCTCGAGCGTAGTGGTTGCACGCTCGCCCTCTTGTCCGGTGAAGCTGTAAAGGCCCCGCGGCCAACAGCGTAGATTATTCACACACACACAAGCCCATTGCTCACTCCTCAATGCAACAGCGAAGCGAGCGTTCGCGTTAACGCAAATGTCTCTTGATCATGAACGAGTATCATTGATTGTAAACGATGAGACAATGCAGGACCAGGTATTTTTTTTCGCGGCCCGGTGCCGGCTCGCGACCCACCATATGTGAAACGCTGACTTGGAGCATTTTTAATATCATTTTCTGAAAAGCGTCCACTGTTGGACATGGGTCTCTCCCAAAATTCGTCACAATGACCTGGTGATGGTCACGCGTAAAAGCTGGTTGTGTTCAAATCTCTATCTAACTATCTATATTATCAGGCCACATCCATTGAGGGGGTTAAGACTTTCTTACAGACTTCGCTGGCTTCCTGCATTGTCATAGTTTGTCTCATACACGTTCGCCGGTTACGGGGACTCTTCACTTGCTCTTCAGATAAGACACGGTTATTTGGTCATTGTAAATAGTGTAGCTCCTATGCTACATTTTTTCTTAGTGTACATAGCCATTGTTTTATTTAATTTTTTTATATTATTTCTTCTAACTATGATCAAATAAACATCAAATCAAATTGGAAGGTTCTATCTATACCATCACGCCAGATCCCTTGCGGGGTAGGCAGAGAGTACAGAGTTCCAACAGGTTCTTTCCTTACCTACCTCTCTGGCTTCCTTCATTATCATAGTTCGTCTCATACACAATTGGAACGTTTTGTACTGAAAACATATTTTAATCTTTTCCCCTGTGATTGGTTATGACGGCATATAATTAAACTGGCATATCATTTATAATTGCAGCGTTTAGTAAGTGGCAAATGCATATAAATTGATTGTTTGGCACCGGTCACCTGCACGAGTTGATTGTGACGAGTTGCGCACTTTAATTTAAGCTTATTATTTATTATATTTTGACGCACTATTGTTTTACAATGATATTCCACACGCTTTCTTTGTTCGGACATTTGTGTTTGAGTGTTTATTTATTTATACTTAATGCACTAATGAGGCGCTCGTAGCGCTGTGCGACCGCGGTGTTCTTACCGATCACCAAGGTTAAGCAGCGTTCGACTCGGTCGGCCTGAGATGGGTGACCATTTGTGGCATTTTCATATTCGAGCGTCTCCGTGCTTCGGAAGGCACGTTAAGCCGTTGGTCCCGGTTACTACTTAATGTGGTAGTCGTTAAGCCGAGTTGGAAGCCTTAAAGGCGGCTTGATAAGTTCCAACAGCGGGTGGCCACAAACCTGCCTCCACCAATCCGCACTGGGTCCGCGTGGTGGAGTATGACCTAATCTCTCTCACCTCCATTTGTGAGAGAAGGCCTTTGCCCAGCAGTGGGCAGTATAGGCTGATATTATTATAATGCACTAATGTACATAGGCGGACTTAATGCCTACGGCATTTTCTCCCCTTGCAATTGAACTAATCCCTTAGGTACTCCGAAATGACGTAAATTTAGATGTTAAACGCCTCAGTCCCTCCCATGACCATCGGTGCCGTAGAGCGGCGTCAGGAACTTAAGAACCAAAAATAAGCCGTGTACATTTTTTTTTTTTGAATATTCAAACGTAGCCCCCACACTAGATTTATTCCTGTGTCGTGGGTGTGTTTACAAACATGAAAATTCACATACACACTCAGCCAGACCGAAACAAATAATTGTGGGCTCACACAATGATTTGTCCCGTGCGTGAATCGAACCCGTGACTCTTCGACGCAGTGGGCCGAGCGGCTTAAGCTATAACCACTGCGCCAATCATCATCTTATCAGCCTATACTTGTCCACTGCCGAACATAGGCCTCCTCAATCGCGTTCCAGCGTAACTGGTCCGATGCCAGCTGCATCCAACGACTTCCTGCGATTTTTACAAGATCGTCGGTCCATCTGGCATAACCACTGCGCCAAATCGTCCGTCTTTTAATTCCAATTTAATGTTTTCACAAGCGACTACTAAAGAAAGGCATGTCAAGCCGTTGAACCCGGTTACCACTTAATGTGGTAGTTTAAACCAAATTGGAAGCTTAGCCTCGCCTGGGACCTGTCCCCACTGGGTCCGGGTGGGGGAGTAAAACTTAATCTCTCTCATCTTGATGTGTGTGAGAGGACTTTGGCTTGCACTGGGACAGTACCTGTAGGCTGATTATTTAATAATCAGGATATGTACCCTGGGTACAGATGATTGTGGGACAATGCATGTAAAGCTTGTTCATTGGCAAGGCAAGGCAGATTAGTTATTCCGCATGATTGCACTCCTATCAGCTGCTACCGCCGTCCGCGGCATGTTCTCACCGACCCTCCCGGTGCCCTTACATCCCTTCTTTCGGATACAGATACAGCACACAGGATCAGACACCGACCTCGCCGGCGAGGTTGAAGAATCCCTTGCCAATCTCCGATGCAGAGCACCATGGCGAGACACCTTGAGTTAGCTGCCCCCTGCCCTTCTGGCTCGAGCGTAATGGTTGCACGCTTGCCCTCTTGTCCGGTGAAGCTGTAAAGGCACCGCGGCCAAAAGCGTATAAAAAAAAATGTTCCGCATGACCGTGTAGTGCTATTTATCATTTTATGCTATTCAACTAATTATTTTGCCACGTTCTCCTATGATTATCTGAGCTAATGTCTCAGCCTTAAGGTCCGTATTGATAAGAAATTTAAATGTTACTTAGGTGGAAGTCAAACTGGTTTGAAGTAGCTATTTATATAAAGGCGAACCTTCAAGGAGGACCCTAGTCCAATGCACGTTGCTTGATGATAAAACTAAATACACTACGTGTATTTATTCCTGAAATTAACGAAAATAAGTATTAGTAAACCTTAAAGTAAATTTCTCTTCTACGAAATCTCACGATTTGTTTGCTCCAGCCACAACGCGACTGTGTATCGTATTCGTAAAATATTGATGAGAACGAATTAATGTTTCGTATAACAAATTAGTGTACACCATTTCAACATATTAAACACTGCTAACAATATTAAAATCCACGACAGAATGAAAAGAATCACATAAAATAACTCAATTTAGTAGTTATTAAATGAGTGTAATCAAATTGAACATATATTGTTATGTAATTGAAGCAATAAACACTAATGGTGGTTAGGGTGATATTCCATTTATGATCATGATCTATACAAAATAAAAGTTCTTTGACTTTCGAATTGAGAACTACTTAATTTTTTTTTTTGTTGTGCGACTTAATTTAATGATTCCCAGCTATTGGTTGGGAAAGCTTGGGGCATGTAGGACTGGGCATGTCGATTTAAAATCGAACTTTAGAGTCAAATAATCGATTTTTTATATCGACTATATTAATACCATTTAATACTAGAACTAATAAAGTCATCAGGAAATAAAAGTACAACAACAACAACACCGTCACGCCTATATTCCCCAGAGGGGGTGGCAGAGGTGTACTGAGTACACCCACGTTTCGCCGAAGATGTTAGGTCACATGTAATAGGGGGCGAGCCTATTGCCATATACCGGGCACAATTCCAGACTCCGGACTCATACTGGGAAATTTTCGTTAGAAAAACTACATTTGTCCGACCTAGGATTTGAACCCAGGACCTCGTGATCACAAAGCGATGCGCTTTGCCACCAGACCAACGAGGCCAATAACCAAATAAAAGTAGGGAAAAATAAATAAATAAAGGGAAGTCTTTTATTACGACAATTACAGACGGAAGAATTAATTCGATATTTAAATAATACAATCAATCAACCAAAAGACACACGCATAACACGTTATTCCGCACGACGGTCACGGAGTGACTATTGGCGTTAACGTGTAACTACCTGCTTCGCAGGTAGTAATTGTTCCTTCAATTTGAAGTGCGCTTCTGGATTATTTTAATTCTGAGGCCTTAATATAAGAGTTTATTTATATTGGGTCATGTTGTATGTATGGTTCTATAAATGTATCGTTTTTGCAGATAGTAAACTTAGTGGGCCAGCTTGGAGGGTGCGTGATGGTGTTGGGAAGACTGAAGGTGGACATAGCGTGTGGAGTACTGTTCTTCATTGTAGTGTTACAGGTGAGACTCTTGATATTCCGATACTGATGTTACAGAAGCCTTTTCCAGGAACGTAATAATTACCTCTAACCTCACCTGATAGACCAGTCTACATTGTTCTTAAATAACCCGCAAGTAATAGTGTAAAGAATGGTAAAATTTTGTTCATAACGAGTGACATCGAAGTTTCAGCCCGTTTTTCTCTACAGGAATGATATTACGGTGAAGGCTTTGTTACGCTCTCGGGAACTCATAAATTGTTACTTGAATTAAAGTTATTCCGATTCTGATTTACTGGGCATAACCCACTACCCTCGTGGCTTTCGTTAGCCAGGTGAATTTAATGGGGGTCTACATTTAAATAGCATATATTCTGACTTTAATAGTGCAATGCTTAATCAAAATCGGTTAGGCAGACTCAGAGCTACTGCTACATCTCAGAATTATTCAAGTGGCTACTAGAGAGAGGTTGACTATCTGGTATTATAGTCCAACATATTTAACCCAAAATAAAATAACAAAATATTTTAGTTTTTAGTGTACTAGATTCACGCAGTTGGATTTACCGGCAAAAATGTAGTAAATTGATGATACGGATGGTTGTGCTTTCCTGGCGCTTTTGATGGCGCGATGTTGCCAGTATTACATAGTTTTTCTAGTAATACTGTGATAAACTGTTTAAAAGACAGAGGTTGACAACGGATGTACATTATAGTACCTCTAGCAAATTACATCTTTTTACTAAGGGAAGAGAGGCCTGGTAGTTTAAAACTATTCCATCAGAATATACAAGGATTCTCTACAAAATCATTAGAGATTCAGTTGTTTTTGGAAAAAATGAACTATTATCTTATTTGTATTTGTGAACATTGTTTTAAGTTACTATAGTCGTAAGTCCAGGCTTTATGGGGGTACTTTAATTTTGGTAAAGAAAAATATGAAGTCGAGAGAACGTAGTGATATAGTTGGGCTTTCAGTTGAACAGTGTGTTGAAATTTCTTGTATAAGCATATTATTGTGTGTGTATACAGACCCCCAAATAACAGAATTTTACAAAATTTGAATCTGTAATGGAAGATGTGCTGAATAAAACTTTCACGAGTAACAGGTCTGTTGTAGTTTACGGTAACTTCAACATAAATATTTTACAAAAAACAGTGACAGACTCTTAAGCTTATTTAATGCTTTTAAATTGACTAACGTTTTTCTCGAACCGACTCGAACTTCTGCTACATGCATTGACAATATATTTTGTAATTGCGATTATTTAGATCAAGCAGTAGTTAACTATCTCCCATCGGATCACACAGGACAATCAGTTTTCAAAAGTCAGACCTTTAATTATATTACACCAGAAAAAGGTATTACCATTAAATGTAGACATATAAAACCTATGAGTTTGCAAAAATTTAATAGTGTTTTAAATAATATATATGGTGTTCTCGTATGTATTTCAAACGACCCTGGCAGATTCTATGCTCATTTTTTTTTAATATTACAAAGAGAATTTACTAGTAAGAAATATTAAACCCAAGTTTACCTTCTGTGATTGGGCTACTACTGGAATTCGTAGAAGTAGGGAAAGGCTATTTGAATTGTATGATCTCAAATCTCAAATTAATAATGAAATTTTTGCAAGGTACGTTACAAATTACTCTAAAACGTTTAGAAGAGTGTGTAAAGCAGCTGAAGCGCTTCATATAAGTAAAAAAGAAAATCTGCAGATGATAAAATAAAGGCCCCTGGAAAATTATTAATAATGAAACTGGGAGGTTTAAACAACCCAGTTAGGACTTGACTCTTGAGACTCCGCGCGGTCTCTTTAACACAGATAGAGAAGTATATCAAGAATTTGAAAGATTTTTTACTAATATCCACTAGAGACGACTAAATCTTTGAATCCTCTTCAACCTTTGCAATTTTATTTGTTAAAAAGTACATTGGTGCTTGTCCTGTAGAGTTTAGGTCCACGGTCGGTTATTAAAGTCTTCAATGATTTAAAAATAAAATTAACAGTAGATCTGTGGGGCATGTCTGTAAAATTGTGTAAATCTATTAATCATACAATCGCGCCTCACTTAACTTTAGATTTTAATATGTTTGTAAATCAGGGAGTATTCCCGGAATTAATGAAGTTTAGTAAAGTAATACCACTGTTCAAATCGGGTGATAGTAATGATCCGAACAACTATAGGCCAGTGTCTGTCTTGCAAGTGCTCAGCAAGGTGTTTGAAAAGGTAATGCTTATTCAAATGTTAGATCATTTTAACACTAATAACATCCTCCACGATCAGCAATATGGCTTCACCAAAGGACATTGTACCACCGACGCCTGTGTTACCCTAATAAAGTATATATTTGATGCGTGGGATGCGTACTCACAGGACGCCATTGGCATCTTTTGCGACCTATAGAAGGCATTTGATTGTGTTGAACAGGAAACACTATTGCTTAAACTAGAGCACTATGGAATCCGTAGTAGGGCGCTCAATCTTTTAAAATCTTACCTAGGAGACACACAGCGGTGTATTCAAATAAACAAAATTAACTTTCTAGAAGCTCTAGTTAAAATGGGCGTTCCTCAGGGATCGTTACTGGGTCCGTTTCTATTTTTGATATATATTAACGACCTACCTCAAGTAATTGAATAACAAGCGAAGGGAGTGTTATTTACTGATGATACCTCTTTAATTTTTAAAGTAGATAGAAATGTCCCTATGGTGTAAAGCCTTTGTCCGCCCCCTTCCTAAAATTGCTAACCCCTCCCTTCCTAGCCACTTTCGTCCTATTTCTATTCTTCATTTTCTTTCAAAAGTGCTCGAGGCCTGCGTCCACAAACAATTGTCGCAATTTATCTACTCTAACAATCTAATTAGTCCTTTTCAATCTGGATTCAGGCCTGGCCATAGTACCGTTTCTGCTCTACTTAAAGTGACTGATGATATCCGGAAAGGCATGGAAGAAACTAAAGTTAGTGTTCTTGTCCTAGTAGATTTCTCCAATGCTTTTAACACCGTCAGTCATGATGTCCTATTATCCATTTTTTCTTACCGTATGTGCTCAAGGGAGTTGCTGGATTGGTTTTCATCCTATCTTCGGGAACGTCAACAGGCTGTCTTGAGTGACGAGTTATCATCAACTTGGCGCTGCCTAGAAACTGGCGTTCCCCAGGGCGGTATACTTTCTCCTCTTCTATTTTCTATTTTCATTGATCTAATAACCTATGAACTTCAGTGTGCGTATCATCTTTATGCAGATAACCTTCAGCTTTACTCACAAGACAGTGCTGATCAAATCTCTTACACTATTAGCAAACTAAACCAGGATCTGAGGGCTATCAAGAACTGGTCTGATAGGTTCGGAGTGACTGTTAACCCGGCTAAGCGTCAAGCTATTCTTGTAGAAAGCGCTAGAACTATAAGCAAAGTAGATATTTCAACTCTGCCGTCACTTGTATTCAATGGTACAGTTATACCCTTTAGTTCTAGTGTCAAAGATCTCGGCTGCACATTGACAACACACTTAGCTGGCAAACCTAAATCACAGCCGTCGGTCAAAAGGTCACCGGGATGTTGCGATTCCTGTATCGCTTTAAAAATCTACTCCCCTCTAGCACGAAAACAATGCTCGTGCAGTCCTTAATCCTTCCTATATTCGATTATAGTGATGTGTGCTACTACGACCTGAATGCAGATCATTTCAACAAACTCGACCGCCTTCTAAATAACTGCATTCGATTCATATTTAATATACGTAAATTTGACCATGTATCTGAGTATCGTTCCCATCTAAAGTGGTTGCCAATTCGCAAGCGCAGGGCTCTACGGGCACTGACAATGTTATTTTCTATTCTTTACTCTCCTGCTTCGCCTGATTATCTTTCCTCCCATTATCAATTTCTATGTACTAATCATGATAAACATCTTCGCTCTTGTAATTATCGTCTTCTCCAATGCCCTTCTCACCATTCTAATTTTATACACTCTTCTTTCTCTGTCCAATCCATTTTGCTATGGAACGCACTGCCCCAGGATATCAGGATGGCCACAAATCGCTTGTCTTTTAAAAACAAAGTGCAGGATTATCTTCTCAAAACTTTAGGAGAATGATCTCAATTTTAATTTCATTTGTGTATATGTGTATTTATTATTATATGTATATATTAGTTATATATATATATATATATATATATATATATATATATATATATATATATACCATATATATGTATCTTATTATATTTTTTCTATCTCTTTATTTTTATCTTCTATGGATTTGCACCTACTTCACTAGTTTTTGCATCACCCTAAGGTAGACTGGTAGAGAATGCCTCAGGCATTAAGTCCGCCTTTGTACCTGTAGTGCATAAAGTATTAAATAAATAAATAAATGTAAATAACGTTGACGAGGTAAATGACGCTATCATTCAAGTACATAATTGGTTCACAACCAATAACTTAGTACTTTATAACCAAAAAACGAATTGTTAAGGTTTTCTTTACCAAATGTGAAAAGTACTGCATTATATTGAACAACGAGAAACTTGAGTTTATCAATAATATATCTTTCTTAGGGATTGTAAGTTACAATGGGGCCCTCACATTAAGACTTTAGGTAAACGGCTCGGCGCCGCTGCCTATGCCGTAAGAAAGATCAGACAATTTACTGATGTGCTCACAGCGCGGATAGTCTATTTCAGTTACTTTCATAGTGTCATGTCTTACGGTTTATTATTGTGGGGTAGGGCAGCTGACATTGAGTCTATTTTTATCTTACAAAAAAGGGCTATAAGATCTATCTATAACTTAGGTAGTCGCGACTCTCTCAGAGAATTGTTTAAAAGGCCAATATCGGCCGGTCCCACGTCAGTATATTTATGAAAACATAAGGTATACAAAAAAAAATATAGATCTGTTTAATCAGCTAGGCGATAGGCATTGCCATAATACGCGACATAGAAATAAATTAGATCAACCGCAATTTCGTCTGTCAAAAATTCACACTTCTTTCATGGGGTACTGTGTCAAATTTTAAAATAAAATTCCTCTTGACGTAACTAAACTTAGTGACAATAAATTAAAAGCTTGTATTAAACTTACGCTTAATAAGCAAGCTTATTATATGCTAGATGATTATTTAAAAGACAGAAATACTTGGATAGGGGCTGTTCCAGCTTCACTTGATTGAATATGGACAACTTGTTTAGCTATTATTATTTAATATTCCCTCTCTTCATTCTTTTAATTTAGTAAAATGTGTCTTTTTTATCTCATTTCTTTCTCTGTAAATGAGGAAACCATGTAGCCATTCAAATGAATAGTATAATTTGTATAATTCACCTTAGACCCACCTGATAGACCAGCCTACATCGTTCTCCCATATCCCACAACAAAATGTAGATGGAAAAAGAAAATGTAAAAATACTATTTTAAAACAGTAACCGTGGAGTTTCTTGCCCTTCTTCTCCACAGGAATGACGTTCCGAAGTGGTGGTAGTCTTTGTTACTTTTCTGACGATTCATAAATACTGTAATGGTTTACATGAATAAAAAATATTCTGATACTGATTCTGTGACAACATATTGTATTGTAATGTAGTTAAAAGGCGATACGCTCCACTGAAAAACATTGATCTAAATGTTGACATATAATACCTACACAATCTACAAATAGATCATTTCGGCAAGAATTTATTAGCATGATGTGGCAATTGCTATTGAAGTTATATTGCAACCTAGACTGATGTGCAATTGAACTCTGATAAGCATTATGTATCTGTAAACCTGATTTGTGGCCACACAGTTTCAAAGAAGCAAGAACACGCGCACAGGTACGCACGCACGCGCGCTCACATGCACACACGTATGCATACACGCAAACAATACTTTAAGTGTATGCTGTTAATGACTGCATCAACTTTTGGCGATTTCTTAGATGCGACCCTAGTATCAAAGTCGCGGGTTTTCGTCAGTCAGTAGCAGCATCAAGCCTTCAAAGAGCGATCGTACTGTCGACGGCCGATATTTAAAGGACTGTTATTATTTACTAGATATAGATCATTAAATGTGCGTAGTACGTCCCACCCTTTCGCCTAAATGCTTACAGTTTACAGTACAGATGTGCATTGTTAAGGTAGTGTGTTAGTTCTATATTAACACATTTTTTATCATATGTCGCTATCAGATCAAAACGTCGTTTGTAAAAGCGGACACTTTCAGGAGCCATAAAACAGGATATTTTTTCAGGATAGCTACCAGAAGCTCATCTCGTTTCAGTAAGAACTTATATGCATTAGATTTACTGTATACTTGAACCCTTGTTCTAGACATTCGCGTACAGCATACTATGGGACATGCAATTCCTCCTCCGCAATCTGGCGCTGATCGGAGCCCTGTTGCTGGTGGTGGCTGAGGCGCGGGCCGAAGGGCGCAGCCTCTTTGCGGGCGTGCCCTCGCTCGGCGAGAACAAGCCGAAGACCTACCTCCAGCTGGCGGGACGTATACTCCTCGCCTTCATGTTCATCACGCTGCTGAGATTCGAGTTTTCCTTCTTGCAGGTTAGTGGAAATAATTGAATCCCGCTGTGGCCCATTTATCTATGAAGTGAGGTGGAATAATAAATGTATATCCAGCATTTTCACGAAGTTACACTTGCCGTGTGAAGATTTTGAAAATAAAAATAGACACCGTCACGCTGACATTCTCCCAAGCGCGGGTGGTAGAGGTATAACTGTCTGCACCCACTTTTCGGCAACAATGTTAGGTCACATATTGTAGGGGGTGAGCCTTTCGCCTATTATAGTGGACCTACACCTAGACTATTTTACCACGACCAAATATCCGACCCGTAATCGGCAAGCGTGTATGAGAGTGGAGGAAGCCAGAGAGGTATGTAAGGAAGGAACCTGTTGGAACTCTGCACTCTCTGCTTACCCCGCAAGATCTGGCGTGATGACATAGATAGATAGATCCTGGAGACATTGCCAAACTCCGGACTAATAAAATTAGGTTTGAATCCAAACTTCGTGATCGCTACGAGCATTATTGGGCACAAGACCAACGAGACAGTCTTTGTAAAATACTTCATCACTGCATATTATAAAACAAATTTCGTCGGGCGGGTCTGTGTGTCTGAACGGGATAAACTCAATAACTACAAAACGGATTTTCATGCGGTTTCCACCAATGGACGGAGTGATTCAAGAGGAAGGTCTACGTGTATAATCCACCCGTGCAAAGCTGGGGCGGGTTACTAGTTGTATGAATTCTCTTCAGTGTCGCCAGTGTTTTCAGTTGTACTATGATACACATAGCATATCCAAATTGTGCATAGGCATTTCAGTTTCAATCTTATTCCAATGTCTTAATAACACATATCGATTGTTAATCAAATACCAACCCTCAGGAAAAACTATTTTAACCTATTTAGCTATAAAAAAAAACTCCGGGAGTGCCGACAGAAGTGAAAACTTGAACAATTACGTGTGTATTTCGTGAATCGTCAGGAAATATTTTTTGATTTTTTTTTATATACAGAGGTGTCGGTTACGGTAATAGTGTAACGAGTTCAATTGTTTTTTCCCATCTCGAAAAATTCCCAATGCGCCTAAAGAAGTTTTCACTTCAGAAATTATAACTTGGTATAAAAATAATGAGCAGTGATAGCCTAGTGGTTAGACTGTTGCACTGCAAAGTCAGAAGTCTCGGATTCAAACGCAGGCACGCACGCACCTCTTGTGTTTTCGAAATTATGTGCGTATTAAAAATTTATTATCACTAGCTTTAACGGTGAAGGAAAACATCGTGAGGAAACCTGCATACCTAAGAGTTTCTTGAAGGTGTGTGAAGTTTGCCAACCCGCATTGGGTCAGCGTGGTGGACTATGGCCTAAAACCTCTCAGTTTGAGAGGAGGCCCGTGCCCAACGGTGGAACAGTTTCTTAACAGGGCTTATATTATTATTTTATATTAGATTATTATCAGAATTATTTTACACCGGTGATCTATCGTGAAGATATAGATCGTTAGATGAAATTAGCAATATAACCAGTGGATATATAAGGAATCGATATCTTAAACCCATTCACCGAACATAACGCGTAGTGTTAGCTTCATTGAACGCATTAGTTACGGCACTCGCGGCCATCAAAATATTCACATTATGGAAATGCCGTGACGTCACCCTTGACCCACATTAGCCTTGCCAAAATTACATAAATACCCGACCGGTTCCGTATGAAACTTGTTCCTATATGGAAAATATGTTATAAATAAGCTAAGTTATTTCTTGCTAGATATATATCGTCAAATGTACCAAGACACGTAGGGAGTTGTAAGTGTATGGCCCACACTTTCTCCTGTAAGTTGGATCCCGATCTTCCGATCCTTAATGCAGGTGAATAGGAATTCAGGAATGAATAGGTATCTAGATGTGAATAGGGACAAATCCTGAAATTTTTGTTACAATAAATCTGAGAAGCTACCAACGTGCTCGTTGGTTTAGTATCGAATGATGCCATCAGGGGGAGGGGGAAGAAGCGTGTCATCAGGTCTCTCCCCGATGGCGGGCTCTTCAGAGCGCGACACAAGAGGGGCACCGGTGCGTTCCATACGGAGATCCCGGAGCCCCTCCAAAGTGCTGTTGTCGGCCACCCTGGGGTTTTTATTCGGTAGGAATCCGACACGCCCCGCGAGCCTAGCAGTCCTACGCAGGATGTTCCCAAGAAAAAAAAAGTTATCGAATGTCTCGTGATGCGGAATTTATTTTATTTCAAGTTTCATGGCCAGTAAGTGACATGAGTTAAAGGTTGGTAGCTTTCAGATTTATTGTAACAAGAATTTCGATCCCGGATTTGTCTCTATTCGCACCTCTGTTCCTATAAACCCCTGAAATCCTAATCAACCGAAGTTAGGCTCGGAAGGTCTGGATCGTTTTATACGCTTACAGTTTACAGTACACGTGTGCATTGTTCTGCTAGTATGTTCGTTCAATCGTATCGCACTTTTTGTCACTATCACAGTTCAAATTTTGTTTCTGTGTACCCCTGAGGGTACTCCTTCAGTAAGCAGGCAAAGTCCCGGGGTGGCCTTGAGTGTCGAGATCAATCCTATAATCATACAGATTATAAATCTCTTACAAAATACCTATTTGACAGAGATGGGCAAAAATGTAATCAGATTAATGATTAGCTACAGCACAAGGAACCAATCAATTCTCACTTATTTCATTTAGAAAACTCCCCATTCGGAGTGGTAAAAATAAAAAGAAAAATAGTATATTTTTTTGTGTTGTATTTATTCGCGCCCATAGGTCGATATTCGACCTACTCTTTCATCGTTTGCTGGTTATGTTTGACATTCAGTAAGACTATAGACAAATAATATTAAAGACAAACATCAATTTGACATGTATTGTGTCAAATACATGGTAGTGTGTGTAATGTTTTTTTCATTGATTTAATGTATGTTTTAAGCATAATTTTAAAATAATGTTAGCATTCTGCACTTCTTCTCTATATAAACTATAAGTGTGGGAAATTTCGTTCTCCTTCGTCCGCGCAATTTTCGTAAAAATGTGTACAAAGTTTTTGCTTCACGTTTTAATATATAGATATGTAATTATAACACTATTAATTATTATTGTTATCATATAACATTGTAATATGATAACAGTCGTAATATTATTAAAATTAAACATTAATAACGTAACCAGTCTCTTCTCGAAAGCTATAGTGATCAAGTCGGAGAACAAGCGATCTAAGTGGAATACACCGGCGACTTTAGCATCGATATACGGGTACTACGAGTGACTCCGCGACTTGGAAGCAGTATTTTGGTACTAACGAGAGTAGTACTATTGTGTGATTAGTTCGCGTGTGAATTTGCATGCGACGTACTGTTTTGTGTGTACAGCGCCTAATAAAGTACTTCGCACGTTATTCGGCATTTAATCAATCAATCAATCAATCAGCCTATCGCAGTCCACTGCTGGACATAGGCCTATCCTAACACGCGCCATTGCACACGGTCCTCCGCCTTCCGCATCCAGTCTGTCCCAGCGACCTTTTTGAGGTCGTCGGTCCATCTAGCTGGGGGCCGTCCTACCTTACGCTTACCAAGTCGCGGTCTCCACTCTAGGACACGCTTGCTCCATCGGCCGTCGTCGTCGTTCGGCATTTAATTACCCCGCAAACGTAACAATATGTACAAAAGGCTACATTTCTGTCTCCCTATTCCAGATCGTGCAAGACATGCTGGGCAGCATCCTGATGATCCTGGTGACGGTGGGCTACCGCACCAAGCTGTCGGCGCTGATGCTGGTGCTGGTGTTGACCGTGCTCAACCTGTACCACAACGCGTGGTGGAACGTGCCCTCGCACAAGCCCCTCCGTGACTTCCTCAAATATGACTTCTTCCAGGTATTGACCCTCAACTCTAAAATATTGTCAAGGATAATACTGCAATAGATTAGCAAAGGAGGCACAAAACTCAATTTTATAGGAAGAGCATAAAATGTGATCGAATTGGAGAATATTACGAGCATTGCTCCGTAATCTCAATAAAGAAAAGTCAAATATGTTCATTTCCGCGCTATTGCAATACATTTTGTAAACAGGAGTGGCAGAGGTGTAATTATTTATTTAGTTTCGCATTAGAAAAGACATCCTCCCACGGAAATTTTAGCTGAATTGTTATAAGTATCGATACTGGGAACTGTAAAAGGACGTTGTCGAAAATTGCCCCAGAATCAACAAACATTTGACCCATGCTATCATTATTTATCTATTTTATTAAAATATTGGCAAATATCCGTGTCTAACGGACAATTTGCAATCTAAAACGAATATTTCAAAGTATTGTAAGTACTTATATCGAAGTCGCCGACATCTTTACTAATAAATATAATAAAACTGTAACCGAGCCGAATTTGTACATTGAATATTTTTTGAAAATTTTAATTGAGGTACCCTTCCTTATCGAAATAGAGGCCGAAACAATTTTTTTTGGAATTATTTTCTGTCTGTCTGTCTCTTTGTGTTTCAATCACGCAAATACTACCGAACAGATTTCAATGAAACTTGGTATTGTAATAACATATACTCTAACTTACAATCTAAAATACTTTTCATCCCGAAAAAATCAAGCAATCCCGTATTATTGCGGGATAAACCATAAAACTTTTGCGGGATAAACCATAAAACTTATTATTATATTATTTTAATGATGGTTAGTCACGAGCTGCAATGTTACGTTAAAATGTGTGATTTCGCCTACTAATATTGCACTCGGGTTTTTCTCCTTACGAAGTAACTCTTCGTCTTCTATATGTCTTCTATACATCTATCTATCTATATCTATAAATTCGGAAAGTAAATCGATTTTATCCAGGGGAAGGACATACATAGGCTATCTGTTGTCTCAAAATAAAAACCTAGGAATGTTAAATACACGCCAAAAAATAACGCGAACGAAGTTGCGGGTACAGCTAGTCTTTACTAAATGTCAACACACACAATATAGCCTCATATGTATTAATGGCTATTAAATTATAACCTCAAATCTAATACTTTTGTGCAATATTGCGATTCCCCCGCTTGTCCGTTTATTGATAAATGCCTTAGGAGAATTTATGGGTGATTTGAAATCATACAAGTATTTTTTCATTGTTGTTGGTCCTGGGGCAAATATGTATGGGCGCAAAACATGTCCTTTAGTAGAATTCGCCTGGACCTTGGTGGCATCGGACCGGTTGCGCTAGAGAGCGATTGGGGAGACCTATGTTCACAGTGGACGGGTATAGGCTGAGATGATGATGATGAAACGGGGCCTGTAAATTACTTTTATTTGGTATTAAATCCTGTGGATTCACTCGCATCATATTTTTTATCAAATTTATATAGCCTACATGTTATTCCGGCTTGTAATCTATCCTGCCAAACTTTATCTAAATCTGTTAGACATAAAGACGTTCAACCATCTAAACTTCCCCATTTATTAGACAAGCTGTAACATAATCAACGGAAGACCTGAAAGTATTTTGTTTTAAATCGGCGACTGAATTGATTCCAAATATTTTAGTTTTTTTTTTTTTTTTAATTATCAAAATATGCCGTTACTCGTTCTGTTCGCTGTATTAAACAAAATGTAATAATTATTCAAGCAAAAGCTATTTTAAATGTGTTTCTATTACACACTAATTCATTATACAATTTCATGGTTAATTTGGGTACCAAAGAACTTAAAAAAATGATAAAAAAAACTCCTTAAAATTGAAAGTTTGATTTTCGTATTGAACTCGTAAAGCAATAATCTAATTGGAGTGGCTGAGGTCTTGCGTAGCTTATGATACTCTTTGTATAAGTGGGATAATATATTAATCCTACCAATACAAATGCCATATTTATGAATCCATACTGATAAAGAAATATTTATTTCCAGACTTTATCAGTAGTCGGCGGTCTCCTAATGATCGTGTACCTCGGGCCGGGCGGCGTGAGCATGGACGAGCACAAGAAGAAGTGGTAGAACCTGCGGCGCGTGCGCGGCCAAACGCCTGCGCGAACGCCGCGCAGTGAAAGACATTTACACTAATCTTAAGATTGTTATGGTGCGACGACAAATGAAAGAAAATTTCCACACATTTTGGTGTTTTTATGTGACAATCTGACTAGTCCGCAGAATCATCGGGAACTCCGAGCTTACTTCCATATCCTATTAAAATTATTTTTTTAATATATTTTTAAAAAAAATGTTGTGTATGCTGTGGACGATTATAGGAGACGGGACAGTGTTTGTGGGAATAAAATAAATGTATGTTATTATTATTGAATACTTGTATGTCAATACTTATTTTATATACAAGGTGTATTATAAATAACGCTAGACCTAAGACACTCCGATTAGATTATTGCTTCACAAATTCCACACGAAAACCAATTTTCCGAATTTAAAATTTTTAACCCCTTTTGACGCACTTTTATACCCCAATTAACAATGAAACTTGTAAGTGTGTGTGCGAATTGAGAAATACGTTTTAGAAATGCCTATAAATTCTCCGTATTGCTTTAAAACAAGAATACATTTAGTTTATTATAGCGCACTAAGGGAGTAACAGTATTTTTTGTAAATTAAAAAAAAAGGAATATACATTAAAATAGGCGCTCGTACCGCTGTGGGGCCGCGGTGTTCTTAACGATCACCAAGGTTAAGCAGCGTTTGACTCGGTCGGCCTGAGATGGGTGACCGTTTGTGGCTTTTTTATATTGGAGCGTCTCCGTACTTCGGAAGGCACGTTAAGCCATTGGTCCCGGTTACCACTTAATGTGGTAGTCGTTAAGCCGAGTTGGAAGCCTTAAAGGCGGCTTGATAAGTTCCAACAGCAGGTGGCCACAAACCTGCCTCCACCAATCCGCACTGGGTCCGCGTGGTGGAGTATGACCTAATCTCTCTCACCTCGATATGTGAGAAAAGGCCTTTGTCCAGCAGTGGGCAGTATAGGCTGATATTATTATACATTAAAAATAGTTGGAATCAATTCAGTTATCGACACACTCTACTTTCATGTCTTGCGTTTATTTACACCTTGTATAAGGTTGATATCGTGTCTTTTTGTATGATCCTAATATATTAAAAAGAAAAATAACAAATATGTTATCTTAATCCTATGCACCTGCAATCGGTATTGACTCTTGCCAGACTTCAGTATCTGAAAAAATAACCCCGAAAAAAATAAAAATTATATTTAGAGTTATGTCTTAGAGAATCCGCATTTGTTTTATCTCCCACAAATTCCTGCAGTGGTTGTGTTTCTATGCTCAATGTGTTTTTGTTAGGCATTATAGGATTAAGAAAGGCCTGTATTCAATTCTACTAGTCAACAAGTGTTGTGTAGAAAAGATTTACTTGTACGAGTTTGACAGTGTAAGGACTTTAAATTTTACCCTGTTAAGTATGATTTGGACCAGGTAGCATTTTAGCAAAGCATTGATACAAAATATGTTTCAATTTTCATAAACGGTCCATAAATCTAAAGAATACACGGCCTTAGTCCATAACATACACAACAGCGAACAGTTAGTGCCACATTTATATTAAATTTCTATAAAATTAACTATCTTTTATTGTTGTTCGTTCAAAATTAACACTAACTGCACAAAATTGTAATATTTGTCATAATAAATCGACGTGAATATGGCGCCACAAACTTACTTCTCGTAGAAAGATAAATTTTTATTGTGCAGTAATTTTTGTCCCACTACTAGGCCAAGTCTTCTCTACCATTTCCGTTTATCTCTGTTTTGAGGGACCAGTCGTATATAGAATTTACTAGGAACCCTCACATTAGATACCAGCTGAGTGAGAACATCCAACTGTCCCACATTATTTTATTCTAACCTCGCAAATAAACTAGCTGGACTGTACCAAATCAAACAAAGTGTAGCAACGTATAGTCTGGGAACAATACCATGACCTTCAGACAGCACATCAAGCGAGTCCATGATCGAGCAGCCTTTGTGCTCGGTCGTCTTTACCCGATGTTACCTCCCTTCTTTCGGATACAGATACCGCACACAGAATCAGACACCGACCTCGTCGGCGAGGTCGAAGAATCCCTTGCCCGCCGGCCGCTGTAGAGCACCACGGTGAGACCTAGTATACACCCTTCCCCATAGCGACTGCCCAAGCCGAGGCCGTTCGTCCTTGAGGCGCCCTTGAGCTAGTTGTCCCCTTGTCCTTCTGGCTCGGCCGTAGTGGTTGCACGCTCGCCCTCTTGTCCGCTGAAGCTGTAAAGGCCCCGCGGCCAACAGCGTAGATCATTCACACACACACAAACTTGTATAGAAATATAAAAACAGAGGCGCTCGCCCCATTCTTAAGGAGTGACTCGTGAACAGATATATTACTTAATACGCGCGTGTATTATGCGTATTTGATAACGCAGTATAAAATATCTCTACTCAATATGATCGTGTGGGTATCTACATGCGAACAATGTTCATAATTGTTATTGCTTAAGGATCATCGATAACTATGAGACTGAAGGTCATATCGACGCTACGTCAACACTTCCTCAAATTTTTATGTACACTAATATTATAGAGAGGAAAGATTTGTATTATTGTATGTTTGGAAAGAATAATCTCATAAATTGCTGGACCGATTTTAATGGTTCTTTCACCATTAGAAAGCTACATTATAATATAGGTTATAAAACATACGCCCGGTAGGTGGCGCTGTTGTCGGCCGGGTACGAAGTCGCGGGAAACTGCTAGTAATTAATAACTTTTAATGTTACAGTCGTGAACACTGATAAGTATGTTTGTGGCGCTATACATGTTTTTTTCAAGCTTCTATGATACAGTCCATTTTTATATTTAAGACGTGTTTAGTATTTTCTTAGCACTTTTTAATAAGGTGTTGTGAACTGACGATTGCGGCGGCAGTCACAGCGGTGTGTGGAATCGCTCAAAGTTCATTATCACGCGGTAATATCGATAATGTTGATAGGATAAACATTGTTATGCTACGTCATATTGATTGACGAAGATGTTGATCAATGTTAAGTAGGAAATTACGATTTTGGATTATATATGATTATGTTGTGGCTGTGACATAAGCTAAGTATGTCCACATTTATAGACTTGGATAATGCATTCAACACGCTAAGTTAAGTCAATTCAGTGCGGCAACGTGTTATTTTTTAGAGCTTTGTTTAAAGAGAATTTTGTCGCAGACGTTAACGATAACGTTAAAGCAGATTGGAAAGGACCGTTAATGTATGTCATAACATTATAACCTATTTCAACTATAACATATTATATTTCTGAGAAGGTTACTTTCATGTGTCCACACAGCGCTGCGTCCAGCCGTCGACAGAACATTCGTAGTATCCTTCCTATCCGTATAGTAGCTCTATCATTTGTTACGTGCGTTTTGTGTCTACGTAATGAAATCTATAGTACAGATCGTTCAATCTACTAAGGTACGGTTCTCTCGCTGTCCTAATCGTTTTCAGCAGGCATGTCAAACATACGGGCCGCATGCGGCCCACTGCATTTTCCAGCCGCCCAAACCAATTTTGAAAATAGCCAGATAATGAGGCCCGCGAGCGTGTTAAAAACCTAGTGTTGTAAAAATGAGTCCTGAAGTCGAGCGTTTAGCGCTGAGTCGACGCTCACGAGCGTTGAAACACGTAGAAGACGCGAGCGTTTAAAGCGCCGACTCGAGCGTTTTAACAACATAGTAGTGTTTTGTTAAGATTTTCAGTATTTTGTCTTATTTAAGATGAGGTTTTGCGGCCCACCTAGTCTATGGTCTTCATGCATTTGGCCCACCAGTGACTTTGAGTTTGACATGCCTGGCTTACAGTGCTGCAAGGCTAGTACAGGCGGTGTGACAAGAGATATGTCAGGGATTTTGTCGCCTTAGGCGTAAGATAACCGTTGTTTTACGTGCTAGCATGGCGTGACGTGACAAAAGTCCCCCCCGTCCCCTGCCGCCACCGCCGGCCGAGACATGTTCTCTCCGATCCCCCCGATGCTTTGTCATCCATTCTTTCCGCTCAGAATACGGGCGACTACGACGTAGTCGTAGATCCCCTCCCATAGCCGGCGGTTGACCGGTGCACTTAGTAGTGCACCCCGTCCCCCCCACAGCGACTGTCCCAACCGAGGGCGCCTCTTCAAGGCGCCCTCGAGTATGTCGCCCCTTGCCCTTCTGGCTCGAGCGTAGTGGTTGCACGCTCGCCCTTAAGTCCGGTGAAGCTGTAAAGGCCTCGCGGCCAACAGCGTACATCACTCACACACACACAGTGACAAAAGTTTTGCACTAGGGAACTTGTTTCAAATATTGTATTGACGTATAGACAACACTATTTGGCTTGCGTGTGTACATGACTCGTAAATTTCGTACAACCGTCGTCAAAATTTCGTCTCGCGCGAGGAATGTCTTGCCGCCCGTGCTAGCCTAGCTTCTGTATTAATTTTATTGTCACAAGCGTGTAGCAAATTATTACACATTGCACTGCAAGTGATTAGGAACAAGCGTGGGACATGTCTTCGCGGATAGAACGATCTCTAAACGCCCTATAGATTTTAGTTCCACGAGTACTAACTAGGGACGCGTTACAAGTTATCTCGATATCGAGAATTCGCTCTATAAACTCGTGGAAATCTATAGAAGTGATGTAGCGAAATGTTTTTGCATTGAGTGTATGAACTTGTCAGACTGATGTTACTTTCGCTGTCATTTCTCGTGTATATCGTCTCATTCCGAATTTTTTGTCTAAATGTTATGATTCTATGTAAATATTTATAAAAGAAATATATCTATTTTGTACTTATTGACTGAATATGATCCTTGAATGCTTGCTGCGTGTGTTACATATTCCGATGCGTACGCTTGCGTTCGTTCGGGTCGCTGCTTCATTATTTCCTAAACGATTATTATGAATTAACATTTTTGTATTTCGATTCATATAAAAGTATTTAAAAGACAAATATTTTTGTATTATTATTTTATTTTTTATTTATCATCATAAGTTTCAGTTTGGCCATAGTGATAATGATTCCTGAAAAGATTTGTTCCCAATAAATTTTTATACAATTATCTAACGTTGTTTTATTTTATCTCGCGCTTGAAATCAAAGTTTATTTCTGGTCGTTGTCGTAGAAGATTTATTATTATTTATTACCAACTTACTACTATAATTACCGTTGGTTCGGGCATATAGAAAAAAATGTCAGAAGAAAGTATAACAAAACCGGTATACCATGCGCATGTGGAAGGATGTCGATACCGAGGAAGATCTAGACTATCTTACCACGACAAAATAGAGTCTTATCTTAAGGACAAGTCAAGAGTCTCCGTAACCGGCGTGTATGTCAACGAACTGTGAGAGTGGAGGAAGCCAGAGAGGTATGTAAAGAAAGAAGCTGTTGGAACTCTGTTCTCTCTGCCTACCCCGCAAGGGATCTGGTGTGATGATATAGATATATAGTACAGCTTACAACTAACAGGGCTATTCTTGTTAATTCACTGGAGCCAACAAAATATGTCTCTTTCGTTCACCACAAGATTGAGCGTGCGGAGGGCGCTCGCCTTGAGCGCCTCTTTCAGTAGGTTGGTGCGCGTGCTCGTTACCTGCCTGCACCTGCTCCTTTGGTTCACAAGGTCCGTACCTGATACTTGTGTAACGTGTCATAAAGATTACCGAACTAAATGAGTGGAGAGTAGATGGGGCTTATGCCTAGCAGAAAAACGGCAAACATAATGCAATGTCGAAAACGATGGTGATCATCCGCGAATGCGGATGCCGTTATTCGCAACAACCCTGCTAAATACAAGTTGGACAGTGTCCATAAATATGATAATACTACCATAATGGTGCAGAGGTGGTGGCTGCTCAAGTAGTCGTACTCGTGAACGGGTGCTGCTTGTGGAGACCGGCCCATCCACAATCCTCTAGCTTTTCATTAAAACATATATTATAATATCAGCCTATACTGCCCACTGCTGGACAAAGGCCTTGTCTCACAAATCGAAGTGAGAGAGATTAAGTCCTACTCCACCACGCGGACCCAGTGCGGATTGGTGGAGACAGGTTTGTGGCCACCTGCTGTTGGAACTTATCAGGCCGCCTTTAAGGCTTCCAACTCGGCTTAAGTGGTAGCCGGGACCAACGGCTTAGCGTGCCTTCCGAAGCACGGAGACGCTCGAATATGAAAATGCCACATACGGTCACCCATCTCGGAACAACCGAGTCGAACGCTGCTTAACCTTGGTAATCGGTAAGAACACCGCAAACATATATTTAAACATATTATTATTAGTCTTATATTTCAGTCGAAAGGCCACACTGGAGCTGGATCGCATGAATAATTTTGTATAATATAAAAATTATGTAGGTATATACAGAAAACGCTGAAAACAAATTGGAAAATTATACAAATAAGACAAGCCCGCTGAGTTTCTCGCTGGATCTTATCAGTGGAGGCCGTGTTTCGATCCGGTGGTAGATTAGTGAGTTAAAATAAAAGAATATGACAATTTGTAAATATCTCCTCAATTCCCTGGCAAAGTTCTACGAGCGCCTGCTTCTGGCGTGACTCAAAGACAGTAATGTCCAAGGGTATTCTCATCAATGAGCAGTTTGGTTTTCGAGCCAAACACTCTTGCGTCCATCAAGTGCACCGCATCCCGGACCACATCCTCACTGACCTCAACAAACCCAAACACGTCTACACGGGTGCCCTTCTCTTTGATGTCACGAAGGCGTTCGACAAAGTCTGGCACAACGGCTTGATCTACAAGCTTTACTAAATTGGTGTGCCGGATAGACTCGTGCTCATCTTACGAGATTTCCTGTCGCGCCTTTTGATATCGCGTCGAAATGACGCGCTCTACCCCCCCACTCCATTTAAGCTGGTGTCCCACAAGGCTCAGCTCTCTCCTCCCTCCTATTCAGCCTTTACACGAAAGATATTCCTCGTTCGAGGAAGCTGCATCTAGCCCTATTCGCGGATGATACCGCTCTCTCTCGCATAGGAATAAGGGTTTCATTACCAAAAACCTTCAGGCAGCCACCAATACCCTACGGGATTGGTTTAGGAAGTGGCGTATTGAGGTGAACCCGGACAAGAGCGCTGCGATGTTCTTCTCCAGAGGCACCCCGCGCCCGCCCTGCGCCACCCCAGAAGTAATCACGGTCAAGTGCCATTGTGTGTAACTGTCCCTTATAACTTCATACATACATATCTGTACTTAGAACTAATCAAACGACGCAAGCAAAAGCTCCTTAATAATAAACAAATAAATATTTCTATAAAATATTTAATCAAATAATCATAAATAATATCCATCTATTGCATCCACCATTCACTATTCCTTTATTTTCGCGCGTTTATTTTCCTTATTCTCTATATATTTGAACACTTTGTTAGCTAACTGTCTATATTTCTCTGCGTGTATGCTATCGGGCAATGCGTATATCGCTGGTTTCCCGCTATTTATACACTCGGACATATTGTGGTCGACTTCAAAACTCTCGATAATATCTAAGCCCATTTGTTCAGCGGTCTGTTTCGTTTCGTTGCCAAATACGTAGTTCTTCGTGCCGCACTTATAGCATATCGCGTGCGACATGTTTTCTACCATGCCGATGATAGGAACTTTTAGTTTTTCGAACATGTTCACGCCTCGTTTTGTTACTTGGAGCGCAGCTGACTGGGGTGTTGTGACTACTAGAGCTCCTGTAAAATGAAGAACTGTTAGAATAGTACTTGGGGTAACATTCTCATTAAATAATTATGATTTATAGATGTCATTTAAAAGTCTTTTCATTTATAGGTCTCATTATGGTTAGCATGTTTTAAATTGTAGTTAATTTTGTTATAATCTTTTCCTACTTGCTAATTTGTATCTACTAGCCAAACACTTACATTGCCATTTAAAACCAACGTATTAACGTTGGTTTTAATTGATGATCATAAAAGGTTCTATTGATTACCATCGTAATATTTTACATTTGCAATGAACTGTCAAAAGCATGGATTACCAAATTAAATTTTGAAATTAATCTTTAATTTTATACCTCCGCCTATCACACATGGGATCTGCCGTAATGATATAGATGGAGGTTACATTTTAATTTCAGAATGTTTATTTAAAATAAAATACATTTCATACATTACACAGCCTTATGTGAAGAAGCACCGTCACTCACTCCTTAAGGGATCCCTTTATCCCACGCAGATATTTTTCGGCTGATAATTGATTGATATACTCACCATCTATTGGTAAATTTTGTGCCAATGACAAGTGTGTGTCCCCGGTGCCGGGGGGCGTGTCCACGACGAGGCAGTCGAGCGGGCCCCACGCCACGTGCCTGGTGAGCCGGTCCAGCGCCTGCATCACCATCAGCCCGCGCCATACCACCGCGTTTTCACCCGACACGAGGAGGCCCATTGACATGCTAGAAAATTGAAGGAATTATTCAGAAATGAATTATAATTGTAGGGCATATCTTCAGCATCAACCCGTGTCCACTGCTGGACATAGGCTTCTCCTATGGCACATCTTCTTGTGATGAGAAGTATTGATATTCCACAATCTTCGGCAAAAACAGTGATAGCCTAGTGGTTAGAACGTTAGACTGCAAAGTCAGCGGTCTCGGGTTCAAACCCAGGCACGCACCTCTGTCTTTTCGAAAGCATGTGCGTATTAAAAAATAAATATCATTTGTTTTAACGGCGAAGGAAACATCGTGAGGAAACCTGCATGCCTAAGAGTTTCTCGAAGGGGTGTGAAGTTCGCCAACCCGCACTGGGCAAGCGTGGTGAACTATGGCCTACACCCTCTCAGTTTGAGAGGAGGCCCTTGCCCAACAGTGGGACAGTTTCTTAACAGGGCTAATATTATTATTTATTATTATTGGAAAATAATTCCAAAGATTTAATGTATGTTGTATTTGCTTTATAGAAAGTCATTCTAAACAGAAGCTGGTAAATCAGATAGAGCGGTCAGCCTGTCATGGCGGAATATGTGGGTGCGATTCCCACCCAAAGCAATGAATTTTCATTCTATTTAGAATTATCTCACAATCTGTTGATCTATTTGTTTTTAATCTAAGTATTTATTAGGAGTAGAAACTTTTAGATTAAGTTTGTTTAAATCTATGAATAATAAAGACAACACCATCAGGCGACCACCATTGGTGATGGTAGGTAAACGCTCGCCGCACAAAAAAATTACACCACGGAAGGGCAGGCAAAAGTCGATGGTAATAAAAATTAACAGGCTTCCGCGTTTTTGCAAATACAGCTTTAAGTGGTACGAGTAAGGAACAATATGCCCTGATTTATGTATATATCATAATAAACGTCCACGCGCTCAGGCACGATAGATATCATCTTTTGCAGGTCATTATGATGGGAAAAGTTGCCGGTAAAAGGCGTGTGTATCGCAGAAAGAAGTCGCGGCTCCGTAACATCCGGGAGTGGACGGGAATTGCTAGCGCGGCACAGCTCTTCCATGACGCACAGGATAGGGACGAATTCCAAAAATTGATGACCAACCTTCACTAGTAAGAGAGGCGAGGCGAGAGAGACGATTTGAGGACGTTTTTTATTGTAACTTTTCAATGGAACTGTGTATCTTGTTATGATATGTATATTGATGTTTACATCCAAATATTGCCGTGCCGCAAATGCCATGTCTTTTGTTGCTATAATACTGGTTACTTGAAATCCATATAAAGTGTGACCATCTTTAAGCCATAAAGAGGACATATTGGTGCCTTACCATTTAACACCATAATTCAGGAGCGGTTCAATAAGATGATCATCATTCAGCATAGGTTCGCCGTTGATGTTCATCATGAGTGGAACAGAGGGGCCAAACACGTCGGCATCCAGGAGCCCTATCTCCTTGTCCGGTTCTATCACCTTCATTGCACATGCTAAGTTCACTGTAACATAAAATTGGTCCTTGTAACTCAAAATAATAAAGCACCAAACGCTTTATAACTCTGGAAATTTAATTTTATTCCTTGAAGTAAAAGTTCTGTTTGGATTGTTTTATCAAATTTTAGGACCGTTATTTAAAGCGCCGTAGCGGCGTCGTTATACTACTACCACTGCAGTATCATCTATCTTAGGAATACATTGTTCTGTATCTCTACTACCCACTTCTGTGGCATGTGTATAGAAATACAAGTTGTTCAGTCCAAAGTGAAAGAAGCCATACTGTTTTTGACTCTCGCATGTATATTAAAACTGTAAATTACATGTGTGTACCTCAGTAATAAACTTGTCCCTGAATTCAACTGTCATTATATTTGTACTAAATATAAATTATTAGTGAAAAAACATTTTTAGGAACAAGCCTTTATGCTCCTTCACTTCACAAAACAAACAAATCAATTCAGGTGTCCCCCAGGGTAGCATATTGGGTCCAATACTGCACTTCATCTACACTGCAGATCTTCCGACAACCGACTATACTACGATTGCGACTTATGCTGACGATACGTCCTTGCTATCAACTCAGTGACGCTAAACTTGCCTCGTTGGCGCTACAAAAACATCTAGATGAAATTGAAAAGTGGCTTAATTTGTGCAGTATAAAAGCTAATACTTAGGTTTGCGCCTCGATAGAAGACTCACGTGACAAAAGCATATTAGGACCAAGCTAAAACAACTAGACACAGAACTCCGCGGTCTCCACTGGTTAATCGGACGCCAGTCCCAGTTATAACAACAACAGTAAAATGATGGTGTATAAAGCTATTCTGAAGCCAATTTGGACATATGGTATACAATTGTGGGGTTCAGCCATCAATAATAACATAGAAATATTGGAGAGATTTCAGAGCAAGACACTTAGAACTATGTTCAATATCCCACAATATATTAGCAATAAATACATGTATCTAGATTTCAACATAAAGACAGTTAAACAAGAAATATCCCAATATAGCTTGAAATATCAAAGAAGACTATCACAACATGTCAATGAACTTGCACTAGGCCTAAGTGGAGAGGGTGGCTTACAACAAACTAAAGAGAAGCGATATCCCAGGACTTAGAAACAGATTCCAAGAGAGTGATTAGAATTATCCAATTTAAAAACTCTGAACTAAAGACATGGCAACAGATCTAATCAAACAAAGAAGGCTTATTGTTTTTTTTTTACAAATTGCCATGGCGTGAAAAGGAAACAAAAATATAAGCATTTATATAGTTAATTGTGTGTACAAAGTTTAGTGTCTGCTGGCTGTTGAACAGATCCTGTGCCTAGAGCCAATCCATCCAAATAAAAAAAATCCAAAAAGGCATTGTCATTAGAACTGAACCAACTTGTCAAATATCAAGTATTTAGGATAAGAGAAAGTGGTTCCAGAGTTAAGCAAAAATTATTTATTTATTTGTTTAGGTTTGCTAACAGCTATTACATTTTATACTTAATATATAGACATTCTAGGAGTTTTATTTTAAATGCATAACCAATTATAAGCAAACACCACATGCGCTATGAGCAGTTATATAAAAAAAAGAGAAAATGTGGAAAATTATACAAAAAAAAGCAAAATGCGGAAAAAAATATAAACTTAAAAAGATAAATAAAGTCAAAAAATTAAAAGGAAACGTACCATGTAGTAAATAAACATTAACTAGGGTTAACAACCTTTGTGTACATCACGTATACATGAGGAGACTACTTTTTATTTTATATATAAATTGTGAAAAAATTAAATAGCAATTAAAATATTATCGATATCATCACGGTTTACCATCTTCCTCTAAGTTCCCGACGTCTCAAGTGCTCTACAGCACCCATTGTCACAGGAGGGACATACATAAATTTCAGTCGATTGATCCTACATATTAAAAAAATATTGAATAATGCCAAACACTGAGTGGTTCTGATTCAGTTTGCAAGGTTTGACCTAAACAAAATGAAAGCAGCCTGTAATCAAAATGTATATGAAAACAGTCCTTCATGTATTGTACTTCAAGTCAGCTCAGTAGGATTGTTGGTATGTGATGGGCTCTAGTCATGTGATAGCCCAAAGGACAACACTTTGTTCAATATTAATAATAGACATATAATAATAATAATAGACATTTATAATAATAATATACATTTATAATAATAATATATTTATAAAAAAGAAACTAATATTTGACATAATATATTTATTAAAAAATCTATCACTACTGACTTCCTACCAACAATAACAGTTCGTAGCTAAGTATTTCAATATAAAAATTTAATAATATTTATTACTTTTAAACTAAAATTTCTACTAGTCTTCCTCTCTCCTAAACACTTTGCTGTGCCCGACAGGGTCCATGATTGTTACCTAGCTTTTAAGCTGATCAATGTAACCATCCAATCAACATTGTGGAACGCAAAATAAAATATGAATATGAATATTATCAAAAGATGCCTGGATAAGGAAGGACAATCATTTTTATTGGTACTTGTGATTTATGTTTTTCTTGTATGATTAATAATGATTAAATGAAATCACTACATATTATAAAACAATGTCTCCCAGCCTCGTCTGTGTGTCTGTCTGAACGCGATAAACTCAATAACTACCACACGGATTCTCATACGGTTTTCACCAATGGATGGAGTGATTCAAGAGGAAGGTTTATGTGGCCGCTAGTAGTAAATATTTAAACACAGTTTTATGTTAAATAAATAAATATATATGTAAATTACATTGTCTCTACAGCTAAATGCCAACATAACCTTCATGAAAATCAAAAGCCACCTATTATAACATAAGTATAACATCATCCTTTTAACATAAATAAGACATAGTGATTATATGCTCTTTGGAATAGTATATGTCTTTATAGTTATATTTACTTTACTTTTTTATATATACGTAGCCACTCACTAGGTTTTATTCCTGTGTCGTGGGGGCGTTAACATGAAAATTCACATACACAAATACCCAGACCGAAACAAATAATTGTGGATCACACAAAGATTTGTCCCGTGCGGGAATCGAACCCGCGACTATTAGAAACAGTGGGTGAAGCTGCTCAAGCTCTTAACCACTGCGCTAAATCGTCCATCAGTTTATAAATGCATTTCAGTTACAGGAATAGTTCCTAGTATGGGGGTGAGTTTTTAATAATACCTGTCGAGTGTACACACTCGGACGGACAATTTGGCGAAGTGGTTAAGAGCTTAAGCCGCTCCACCTTCTGTGTCTATTAGTTGTGCGGTCGATTCCCGCACGGGACAAATCTTTGTGTGACCCACAATTATTTGTTTCGGTCTGGGTATTCTTGTATATGAATTTTCATTTTTGTAAACACACCCACAACGCAGGAATAAATCTTAATACAGGGCTACGTTTTTTAAAGGAAAAACAGCAGATATTCAGATGAAAATTCTTAAGGTTATAAAAAAAAATTAACACATCATGTTAATAAAAAGAAAACAATATACCAGCTGTAGTAGTCTTCCCCACACCACCTTTTCCTGAAGCAACAAGAATTATGTTTTTAACACCAGGCAAAGGTTTTTTTTCAGGCAGCCCACGGGCCATAACTTTTGCTTTGTGTTCATTTATAGCCTCAGTGTTGTGTTTGAGTCGCATTGAATAACTGCATGGCAATGCCTGAAATTAGAAAAAAACAATAAATACAGATAGATATATATATCTATAACCGGCGAGCGTGTAAGAGACAAACTATGAGAGTGGAGGAAGCCAGAGAGGTATGTAAGGAAAGAACCTGTTGGAACTCTGTACTCTCTGCCTTCCCCTCAAGGGATCTGGTTTGATGATATAGATAGATATATTATGGTGCCATATAGAATTGAGTAGAATACTCTTTAATGTACACCAACAAAATTATAAAACAACATGTGAAATAAGACACTGATACAATAGGCGGTCTTATTGCTAAGTAAAATTTCTTCCAGACAACCTGGTTAAATACAAAATACTAGAAAGAAAAGTAATCAGGGTAGTTGGTGGCGTACGCTATTATTGGTATACAGAAGTATTTAAATATGTATAAAAGATAAATGAATACATATATACGTAAATAATTACAAAACATATACATACTACATACATACTCACAGATAAATATTACAAAAAGGGACTGACTATGACGCATCTTATTTTATCAACAAGCACAGAGATAGTGGTCTTTGACCATCTTTTTGAAAGAAGCTGACATTTCATAACACTCCCCATACTTAAAGACTATTGTAAATATATATCTATCTAAATCTGCTTATCCCGCAAGGTATATAAATAAGACAATGAAGTTAATACCAGAATTTATGATGTGGGGTAGAGCTAGAGGATTCCTATTTAAAGGAGTGTATCAATATTATAATTACTAATGAATGATACACCAACCGACATATTTTATATTAGTAAAAAAATATTTGATAACAGCAAACAAATACAGGACCAAAATTTTTTTGAAATAGTTTTTTTTTTTAATTCCCTCTTTCACTATTCAGTGAAGTTTTAAAATGAACCAGGTTTTTATTTTCAGGAAACTGTTACATTGTTACCTGGTGCAAATAAAAAAGAGAACAATGAGGAATGTGTTTCTTTCTATGACTGCCATTCTACTATCGTAACAAAATATATATTTCAAGAAATCTATACGTATCTATGATTTTAACAAATTATTACATACAGTACTCAAATTGGTTTTCAATAAAACGCTGTAAACTCTATGAAAAGCCCCTTGTAGCTGCATTTTACAATGTAAACACTGCCGAGTACAACGTTTATTAAAATTTAATTGTTTTATCCTAATATTCACGAATTACTACGCAAAACACTCGCTTAAAAAGCACAAAGTGTCAACTTAGCACAGCTGTCAATGCTGTCATGTCAACAGACAGCTGTCAAGCTAAACAGTGCGTTCCATTCGGTTCCATGGGTTTCCAAAAAGTGCGTTCCTTTATGGAAATCATGGAGCAAGGGAATGCGTCAAGGAATTTGGATAGGTTTGGCGTAAAAATTAATATGAGAATGTTTAATATTTTATTTAGATAGCCTACAGCCATTAACAACAATATTCAATACTATCATAGTAACTATAAGCCATTTATAAGCTACCACATATGAGAAAAATATAAATGACTAAGAAGCGGGCGTTCGCACGAACGATTTTTCAAAGCAGTGCTGCAGCACTGTACAGGGCTTTCAAAAAATATATTGTTACCCATTTATTTCATTCTAGCGCGTTTAACTAATGTGCGTTGAAAAAGCATCATGTGAGAGTAAAAATAATTTCATTTGAGAATTTTTGAGCATTATTCCTGAAATATTACATACGCTGCCGTTTAAATACGAAATGAGTACAATAGACCAGGAATGTAATCAGGAAATGCTCTACAAAGATAAGCTCTAATAAGATACGATGCGGTAATTAGGTATTATATATATGAACTGATTGGCCAATCCTTTCACCACGATGGCAAACAACTCCAGTCTAGCCGTAAAGCCGGCGCGGTGTGAAGTCTCTATTAACATTGAGGGTTCCTCACAGGATAAATCAGAAATACTTTCTGAGTTATATGGCAACTGCCATCGTAATACGAAGCTCCGTTAAGCACCATATTCTGCCAGTGTACAAAACTCCGGTTTGTTGCAAGAGGAGATTGGAACGCTAAGCACACACAATGGGGCTCTAGATTGATAACGACTAGAAGCAGACAGCTTAAACTCAGCATTGATACCAATAACCTCAAACCGATTTCAACCAGCGAACCCACATACTGGCCTACGGATATTAACAAAAGACCCGATGTTGGACTTTTTCATTGCGAAGGGTCTATCGAAGCATTACTTGAATGTCGAATCTTGTCTTGATAGCAACTCAGATCACACACCAGCGATACTTACTTTATAGTAAGTATCACTGGTGTGTGATCTGTACTTATGTACAACAATACTTTCCTATGAAAAACCGGAAGCCTTATGTAACAAACTTACGGACTGGGAGGGTTTCAGAGTCTACATGGAGGAAAAAATCGAGTTACACCTACCTTAAAACTCCTGAAGAAGTGGAAAACGCTGCGACCTACATAACTAATCTTATACAAAAAGCATGCTGGGCTAACACTCCAGTAGAGGAGATAAAAAATAAAAGAAAAAGTATACCACTTAAAATCAAAGCAAAGATATTAGAGAAAAGAAGATTGCGAAGGATATGGCAACAGTCGAGACATAGAACTGACAAGACTGCTCTAAATAAGTCCATAAAATAACTAAGGATTATGCTAGATAATGCAAACAATGCCACACTACAGAACAAGCTAGAGAACCTTACTGCGACATCAACAAAAGAATATTCCCTCTGGAAATTCACAAAAAATTCGAATAAATCCCAGAAATTCAGGGCCGATTGAGGGTAGTTATTCTGAAGAAGAAATTGACATCAACTTGCGGCAGGGTTTCCAGCTGTCACCACCTCCTGAGCCCGTTTCGTTGGTTGAATTGAGAGGCCTTATAAAGGGGCTTCAAAATAATAAAGCTCCGGGATTCGACCTTATCACCAAGGAGATCCTCGTGAAACTGCCTAAAAAAGCATTAGCGTTTGTTTCTGCCCTATATAATGGCATACTCAGAGTGCAACACTATCCTACTATCTGGAAGACATCAATATCTAAAATGGTACATAAAACAGGAAAGCCACCAGAAGAAATGACATCATATAGGCCGATTAGTCTTCTACCAACGTTATCGCATGTATTCGAAAAAATACTTCTTAAAAGATTAGTTCCAATACTGACTGAACATAAAATCATCCCCCGATACCAATTCGGATTCAGACAACAACACTCGACGATCGAGCAAATACATCGGGTACGTAAAAAAATACGTAAGTCCCTGGAAGCAAAGGAGTATTGCTCAGCAGCCTTTCTGGACATCCAACAGGCCTTTGATAAGGTCTGGCACAAAGGTTTACTATGTAAGATAAAAACATCACTCCCATACAGTTATTACCTGCTGCTGGCATCATACCTATCGGGTCGCATGTTCCAGGTGCGAGAGGATGGAAACATGTCCAAAATCTGTGACATAAGGGCCGGAGTACCTCAAGACTCAGTCCTTGGGCCAGTCCTGTATACTCTGTACAATGCCGACCTCCTAGTAACACAAGGTGTGACTACCGCTACATTTGCTGATGACACGGCACTACTGGCAAGCAATGAAGATCCTAATATAGTGTCCAACATTCTGCAAAGAAGTCTTTATAAAGTGGAGGTTTGGTTTCAAAGATGGCGTATCAAAGCTAGCGCTGAGACTGCCCACCAGTAACTTTGGGAAACACCACACTGCCCCACAACGAATCTGTTCGATATCTCGGGATCCATTTGGACAGAGGAGGCTGACCTGAAAAAAACACATCAAAACTAAACGAGACGAACTGAATATACGATTCAGAAGCATATACTGGTTGATGGCACGCAACTGAATACTCTCTGTTGACGAAAAACTTCTCATCTACAAAATCATCCTGAAACCCTCCATATTGGTTTCAGGATCATTTTGATTTGATCCTGAAACCAATATGGAGATACGGAATCCAATTATAGGGAAGTGCCTGCAACTCCAACATATCAATAATTCAAAGATTGCAAAACGGCATATTGCGTACCCTATCAAACGCACCATGGTTTGTCAAGAATACCGAACTACATGAGGCTCTAAAAATTGAAACAGTTAAGGAGGAGATAAAATTGTCTGCTGCTAACTACAGGGCCCGGCTCCAAAACCACCCTAATGAACTAGCCATCATGCTATCCAAAATGAAATACTGTAAACGACTCAAGCGCCACGACATCCAGGGTCTGGAGGAGCGATGGTGAAAATTATGAGGGATCTCCTGCTGAGGAGTACCCTCTAAACGTTAAATCATTGGTTCAGGAAGTGGCGTATTGAGGTGAACCCGGACAAGAGCGCTGCGGTGTTCTTCTCCAGAGGTGCCACCCCGCGCCACTCCCTGCGCCGCCCTAGAAGTAATCTCGGCCAAGTGACCATGTTCGACCGACCCATTCCCTGGGTCAAAGAGGTCAAATATCTAGGGGTCACCCTAAACAGTACCATTTCCTTCGGCCCGCACATCAAGCGGGTCCGTCACCGAGCATCATTTGTGCTCGGTCGTCTCCATTCGTTAATCTGCAAGCGGAGTAAAATGTCCCTTAGAAATAAGGTGACACTCTACAAAACTTGCGTTCGACCCATCATGACTTATGCGTGTGTTGTGTTCGGGCATTCGGCCCCCTCTCACATCGATAAACTCCAAGTGGTTCAAAACCGCTCGAGGCGCCCTCGAGTATGTCGCCTCTTGCCCTTCTGGCTGGCTAGAGCGTAGTGGTTGCACGCTCGCCTTTAAGTCCGGTGAAGCTGTAAAGGCCTCGCGGCCAACAGCGTACACACACACACACACACACACACGTTAAATCATACTCACAACCAATCTGCTTATAGTCCTAGGACTGATTGCAGATAAAAAAAAAATCGCAGGACGCACTGCGACGTTCTGTGTGTCCAAGAAACCCATAGAGACGAAACTCGAGGCCGGCTGCACATTCCTGGACTCACGCTTATCGCCGAGATCTGTCGCCCGAAGCACGATAACGCAGTGTTTGTTGCTCCAGGCGTAAGCACAAAGTCAATTGAATGTTTGACCCACAAAGGAATCGAGATCACAACCATAAATCTTGGCTACTGTACCGTTACTTCCGTTAACAAGCCCCCTGGGACTTCATTCCAGTTTTCACCTCCTGAAAATTTTAAGGACCTACCTGTCAAGAGTAGTGATCGGGGACTTCAACAGTCATAGCACGTGTTGGGGCTACAATGGGCAAGCTGTTGAGGGCCAAAACAAATAACCTGGTGCTGATTCACAACACAAAGCAACCAGCGTCCTTTAACAGCGGTCGATCGAAACGTAGTTACAATCCAGACCTTATATTTGTCAGTGAAAACATCAGCTCGCAGTGCACTAAGACCGTGTGCACCCCAATACCACGCACACAGCATAGGCCGATCATGTGTACAATTCAGCCTGTTGTACGACCTTTAAAAGTCTCCCTTAAGCGCCGTTTCAACTACTCCAAGGCCATTTGGGAACTGTTCTCGCAGTTGCTAGATGAGGCCCTACTGGATGTTCGGCCAACCCCAGGAAACTATGACCGATTTGTCGACATAGTATCAACGACATCCCGCCAATGTATCCCCAGAGCCTGTCGAACATCCTACATTCCAGGGCTATCTAAAAAATCTGCAGAACTGCTTAAAGAGTACGAGACTCTTTACAGCCATGACCCCTTCTCTGAGGAGACCACCTTAGTCGGCGAGGAGCTGCTGTCGCGGATCAGCGTAGCCCGTCAGGAGAAGTGGATCGAAACAATTACGAATATAGACATGACACATAACATTAAGAAGGCATGGAACACCATCCGGAAACTGACAGGTGATCCCCGTCCTTTACCTACACCTAGCCAAGTTACTGCAAACCAGATAGCTCATCAGCTCCTCCTTAACGGAAAACCATCAGGCTGGCAGGCAAAAGTCCCAAAATTAAACAGCTGCGCGAGCACTAGTGACGAGATAAGCAAGCCATTTAACCTGACTGACATTAATTCAGTCATTAACCAACTTAAAGTGGTAAAGCTTCACGGGTGGATAACATATCTGTGTTGCTGCTTCTATTCAACGGCTGCCTGGAATCCGGTTCTATAACCCGACTCTGGAGAAAGGTTAAGGTTATAGCCATTTCAAAACCGGGAAAACCAGTAGACAATCCAAAAACTACCGGCCAATATCACTCTTGTGCCACACGTTCAAGTTGTTTTAGAGATTGCTACTGACCAAGCTCACGAACTGTATCAACCCAGTTTTGATACCGGAGCAAGCGGGTTTCAGACCGGCGAAGTCATGCTGCAATCAGACACTTAAACTGACGCAGCACATAGAGGATGGTTTCGAGTTGGGAAAGATCACTGGTACTGTATTTGTTGATCTGTCTGCGTCCTACGACACAGTGAACCTTAGGCGATTGTTGTGGAAAGTAGAAACTATGACCGGCGATCACAAATTTGTCAAGATACTCCGAGAGCTTTCACGAGAGGTCACAAAAGAGAGGTCACAAAAAAAAACGGCTTACCATAGGACAGTGTTCTAGCACCGCTCCTATTTAACATATATTCCAACGATCAACCGTCTAGCCCCAACACGACTCGCTTTATTTACGCAGACGACCTCGCGCTAACTTCCCAAGCCACGAACTATGAGGAAGTAGAAGCTAACCTCACCATGGCTCTTGGCGCTTTGAGTCGGTACTATGAGGAAAATTATTTCAAGCCTAACCCTTCCAAGACCGAGTCTTGCGTGTTCCATCTACGCAACAACCAAGCGGGCCGAAGGCTTAGCATCACGTGGCAGGGTGTACATAGTCCACAATCGCTATCCTAATTACCTGAGAATCGATCTGGACAGGTCTCTTACATATAGGAAAAATAATAACTTTAACGCCTAACAATAACTTACTTCAACGTCTAACTACAACCAAGTGGGGAGCCTCGCCACAAGTAGTGCGGACATCTGGCCTGGCGCTAGCATTCTTTGCTGGGGAATATGCGTGCCCTGTGTGGAGTCATGCCGCCCACACAAGGCTAGTGGATACAGCACTTAATGAAACTTGCCGCATTATCACTAGCTGTCTAAAACCGATTCCGGTAAAACTGCTGTATCCACTGGCTGGAATAGCACCCCCAGATGTTCGCAGGGCTGTGGCGAGCTCTGTAGAGAAAAGTAAAATGGTTAATGATTCACGGCTCCCCATACATAGCCACAACCCAGTGGAGCAAATGCTAAAAAGCCGTAAGAGCTTTATTAAATGCGTCGAACCATTAACTTTAGAACCTACAAAAGCGAGGTGCGGACCCAGGTGGGCCGGTGCAAGGAAAACATGTTCAGGTGGGGTACCAATGTAGCGTGTTTGTGCGGCGTACCCAAACGATGTCTCACCTTATATCGTATTGTGATTTGATGACTGCCTCCGACAATGCAGTCAATGTGGCCGCATTCTGGGCTGATTCGATATAACTATAGCATGTTTGCCGTCGAAACGCTAAAAAGGAAGAATTCGGTATTCTATTATAACGGGTGGAAATTCAATCGCAAGATTTTAATAATATTTTACAGTTACGAGTATATTACATAAAGCAAATTTTGCACAGGCTTGTATTAATTTTGTTTAGTTAGGTATACAAAGTTTATACAAACTTTATACCTATTTAATATAAATTTATACAAAGTAAAGTCTTCGCGCAGTCAAGGGCTCGAAAATAATATCGCTGTCATGTGCCTGTCAGCTGTCAAACTATTACTCTGCATGTGTCAATTTCGGTGCGATATGTCGGAAACCTTTAGCGATACTTTTTCGGTGAATTTTGGAATTTCTTGCATTGCAGAGTGATTAAATAAATCGTATTTACGATGGCTATTTGCCTTCGCACGTTTTCTCCTAAAATTTTGCCCATGAATGGGATTGTTTCTACCAAAAGTCATCCTAGCCGCTTGTCTAGAAAAGTCCCTATTCGGACGCAATTTCTAGAAGAAGTAAGTATTTAATGCTATTTACGTACAGTTCAATTGCTTAATGAGTTATAAATTTGTTGTAAATCACATAAATTGTTACGTAATGTTATAGAAATGCGCAATATTTATATTGACAACCGTTTTTTCCTCTTTGACATTGAGCTAATTAGAGTATGCGGAATTGCGATCAAATTCACGTGGTTCTGACATGGTCATAAGAAAATAAATATATTACCGTAATTTTATAAATATTTAGAATAAAGGTTGATGATAATAAAAAAACTAAAATTCATATTAAATAGGTACACTATGCAAATTATCATAGATACTTTAAGTATCCTTGTTTTTTCACCATTTATGGTTAATGGTGACATTAATATTGTTTACTTTATATCAGCGATGGGCGATTGTTGCGAAAAAAACTATCGAATGAATCGACAATTGCAGTTACATACATTCGATTGTCAATTCATTCGTCCTCACAAAAATACAATCGAATAACAATCGACGAACAAATGAAAATCGACGGTGCGCTTCTAACGCGCAGGGTATAGTTGAAACGGGGGAAACGTTTCGATTGTTAGCAATAATTTTTCGTTGATCAGTAATTGATGTAGGTGAACGTCGTGTTGATAAAGGGCTTAGGTTAAGTTGGAAATATCGACTGAATTATAGACAAATATAGACAAATGTAACGTAGTTATAATCACTAAATCTACCCTGCAGGAGATTTGACGTTATGATAGACCACAAATTTCAAAGTATTTTTTATGAATCCTACTTATTTCTTATAGAAAATAAGTATACCTATTTACTAATAGTAAATTATATTATATAATTCATAAAAATATTTTGGAATTAATTTTTTATAAGTATAAATGGCATATAAATTATTATATGAAAAATTAAAAAGCAAGTTCCGATCCAAATCTATTGAACGATGCAAAAACAATCGACAGTGCGTTCGATTCGTCTGTTGATTGCGTACCCGTTACTAAAGTTACGCGCGCGCGGTCTAAACGCTGAGCATCAATCTAACAATTATGATTCTCATTCGATTGTATTCGAATAAACGGAACAATCGAATGATTCGATTGTTTTTAGTAATAATCGCCCATCGTTACTTTATATTACTGTACGAACTCTTATAGTTCGTCTCATACACTAAACATATATACATTAAACCTATAAAAATGAAAATAGTAAATGTCTTCAAAACTATAGTCTTAAGAAATTATAGGTCACATTGTTTCATCTAGTATCTACAACAATATGATCTTTTTTAAAGAAAACAAGTCTAATAACCTCAATTTAATTTTGAACAACAATATTATAAGAACATTTCCGAAGAAGCCAATTTCAGTGGAAGAAGCCAGAGTAGTATGTAAAGAAAGAACCTGTTGGAACTCTGTACTCTCTGCCTACCCTGCAAGAGATCTGGCATGATGATATAGATAGATAGATAAGTTTAATTTGGGAATAGACACTTTACAAACTGAACCATGTTATTTTCAAACTTAACCATGATTTTTTTGGCTTCTAATACTTTTCTTGGTGCAACAAAGTCTATGTCAATTTAATTATAACTAAATTCAGCTACTAAATTGTGTATTAGTTATCTTATACTTTTAATATAGTACACATATGGAAATGTTAAAATTACTTAATGTGAAACATAATTTTCCCCAACAGTGGGAGTTTATATGCATATAATACATTGGCTTTCCCATATAAAAATTCTAAACTTATGTTTAATTACAGTTCCTGAACCGTCGCCGCATATCCAGTTGTCAACTGGCACCGAAATGTACTACAGAGAGCAACATCGACGACATATACATCCATGAGACAGCCAACAGACTTCTACGACACGAGATGAAACTCAACCCTATTGTGAGGAATGTACAAGAAACTAATGACAACTATTTGGAGCACCAAAGGAATTCCGATATTCAGCTGCGAAGCCTGGGAATCACATCTGATGACTACATAGAGAGAAGAATGCTTCCATATGCCTTTGACATACCATGCAATAGTGTCCGGGATTTAGATTTAACCAAATATACCAATGTGAGTATGGGGGAAGTATTTTTAATTAAGGGCATACTAAGCACACATACTTTATAATAATAAAAAGTCCATCAAGGACAGAAGAAATTCAAATTCATTTTGTTGAAGCAAAGAGGTTTGCAATTAGATTGTAGTTTTTATTTTTGTAAATATGAATTTGAATATTTTCATAGAAGGTGAGAAAGTTTTTGATTGTACTGTATAAACGGAATAATAATGTGTATACCGTAAAGGATTTCTCTTACACTGTGCATCATTAGAGTAAGCCGAGAAACTGATCCTATTAAACAATATGATCCACAGACTGCTCTCTTGACCTAAAATCAGCTTGAGATAGATATAATATCCATTCACCATTTTTTTGCAACTCATACTAGACTGCTTGTTACTATTCAAAATGGACGCTCAGAATCTTCAGTTATATCCTTAATACCTATAATTACAGGGAAAAAATATTTTTCCTTCAATCATCAAAAAAATTCCATTTTTGTAATGGCAGGAAATAGAACCAACCTATTTGTCTGAATTCGAGCGCGATGCGATCGCGTACTGCCGCGGCACGACAGAGCCGTCCCCGAGCGACGCGTCCAAGGAGCCGAGCCGCGACGGCAAGCCTAGCGAGGAGCAGGTCATGAAAGTCTATCACGTCCTCTCTGAAACTGTGAGTATGCTATTCCCACAAATAAATATACTTCTTTATTTCCTGTCATGGCGAAACTCCTTCAAGTATTTGATAAGGTAGTGAATTATAATGTTTTTTTTGGATAATACAAAACTATCTGCTATTTATATTTTTGTAACTACATTTTTGTTATTGTACATTTTATTTCTATAACACGGGCTACGTTTTATAAAAAAAAATGTAGAGATTAGACACTCTCGGATTTACTCCTATATCTTGGGTGCGTTTACAAACATGACATAATAACTACATTAAAATTACACATAATCTATCTATATCATCACGCAAGATCCCTTGCGGGGTAGGTAGAGAGTACAGAGTTCCAACAGGTTCTTCCCTTACATACCTCTCTGGCTTCCTCCATTACACAGTAATGATAATATATTTTTTTAACAAAATATCCTTGCGTTTTGCGAACTTTAGGCTGCCACACACAGTCGGAAATCCGTTTCGGAATATGGACTTGAGATAAATTCAGAGAAAATGTCGAGCGAAAAAGTACTGTACGTTTGTGAATGTTATAGGGTCTTTGACTGACTTCGAAATCCCGAAGAGCAATACAGTCTGTATGGGGCCAACCTTGACGCGCGGAATTCTGCACATTTCGGAAGTATGCGAAATTCATGGATCTTCGGGGTATCGTGTTGCGGTATTGCGAACCCGACTCTGCAGTGTAATTTGTCAAGTTTTAATGTTTTTTCCTATCATTTGTTCTAGATGCCAAATCTATTCGTGAAACCATTAGATTACTCAATCTACCATCCCAATATGGTGTTTGTCAACAACATTAGAGGAACTACAACAGTGTAAGTTTAATAAAGTCTCAACACTATCATCATTTCCGTTATTTAGTTTTAAAAGTATTGGATATCTCAGAAATAACCGGGTACGCTTTCAAAACTTATTTATTTCCAAAACTTATGTGCTATTTCCAAACTTAAATTGTCTTCAAAGCTTATTAATCATACATTCACTTGAACGAATTAACCGGTAGCCTTCCAAAACTTATTAATATTACCAAACTTATTACCTCGAGCTTTACAGCCCAACCACCCAGCGCCCCTATCTTGACACCCTTTTTTTCGGTGCTTGTAGTACAAAAATTTTAATTCACGTATGTATTTCCGCCGTCAGTGTAGCCAGTGCACCAATAAAAGTACGATTTATCGTATTTAATAACAACAATAGATTTGGTACCGAATTAAGTTAAGAATAAAATCTTATATATTTTTTAAATAAACCTTACAAAAGGTTACCCGTTTCAGGGAAACCTGAAGTACACACATACACAATCAACTATTCGTATGACAACACTCACCGCAAATGAAAAGAAATAAATGGTTTTATAAAAAATCTTTACACATATTCTAACAAAATGTATGAAACTCCTGATTTTCTTTTCATTAGATTTTCCTTTCATTGTATTGATAAGTACTATCAGCTATTTTTAAGTTTTGCGCACCTATTCTTTAGATCCTGTTTAGTTTGATTTTTATTTTCCACAACTTATTGGCCAAAATGGCAAGTTCTAAATGTGGTTTGCAGTCAATACTATTAAGCTTTATATGATCCTTTCCAGTGTATACTCTAGAATGCGGTGTTCATAACGGCTATGTGTATGTCTATTTTGCATTTTGGCCAATTCAAATTCAATTCTCGCCCACTTGTGCAGTAAAGGTGTGCCAACAGCATAATCATTTACGCACACAAATCGTGAACTCGGTTGTCAATTCGACAGGGGAGTTTCTTTTTATTTTTTATTTCTTTGTTTATTTATTTATTAAGTTTTGGCAGGAAAGCGAAGAGCGATGTCGTCAATTTGTTTCATTTTCCAAAACTTGTGTTATTTCAAATTGTAATGTGTAATGTTGTTGGAATATTAACCATTATGTATTCTTATATGTGCACGCGTGAAGGTAATTGTAACAAAGTGATAAAACGTGCCTTTTCGATTTCCCTCAAAACGGCCGTCGCAATTGGTATGTAAAGTATTCATCGCTTTACTATCCAGGGTGGGGCCCTTCATCAATTTCATAATCATCATTGTCATCAAGTTCATGGGGAGTTGAATTAATTTTAAAATGAATATTCGTAATACTTGACATTGGCAAAATACTCGTCTTCGTGATGCCATAAACATAAAATTAAAATCCACAGGGGTCTATTCCACTACGTAAAGCAAGTCGCCCTGCTCCGCACTGTAGGGCATCTGAAGTTTGCCTATGTCAAATTGGAAGTAATGAAGATCACTGCCCACCCTGAGGACTGTACAGTCAAGTGAGTATTCCAAGTTACGTTTATATTTATTTATGTGAACAAAAAACAGATTACGATCACATTGTGATTGTTTTTTATCGATCTATCACCACGCCAGATCACGTGCGGGGTAGGCAGAGAGTATAGAGTTCTAACAGGTTCTTCCCTTACAGTGTCTGGCTTCCTCTATTATATATCTAGGGTTCAAATCCTGATAAGCTACTTTGGAGTTTTCGAAACCTATCTGTCATTTTCCTTGCCAATGGTGAAGGAAAGTATTTTGGGGGAACCTTATATGCTGAGAGAACTTAAAAAAAATCTAAAGGTAAATGGTGGCACATTGTGACCAAAAATATGTCGGCGAAACGTGGTTATATATATTATGTACACCTCCGGCTACCCCTTCGGGCTACTACCTCGACGATTTTTTTTTTATTCTTAGGTATGTAACATACTGGATAGGGAGGCCTATTACAATGGCAACTAACGTCGGTGAAATGTTGGTACAACATTGCCACCTCTTCTTGATAATAAAGCCGTGACATCCCACGTTGTATAAAAATACTTACCTGTAGGATTGGACTGTGTGTAGCCGGATCGCCGGATATGGTGCGTGGTGGTGGTACGCTTGTCAGGAGTTACCATGGAGTTTCTTGCTCTTCTTGCCCACGGGGGTGTCTATTTATTTTATTGACGATTATTGCTCATAAAGCACGTCTTTAACAAACAAACAAAAACAAACCCGTCGAAGCGTAGCGTGTTGTGCCAAACGTGCTCGAAGTTTGGCTCCTTTTGTAGACTTATTTTGACTCCTGTGTGGGGTCGGGGATTGGTCAAGCTCACTAAAAATCAACGCAAGCGTAGACTATTTAGTACGGGTCACTTCCTTCCCTTTAATATAGTCGAGGGAGGTGATGGCTGCTCAAGTCGTCATACTCGTGAATCGTTGCTGCTTCTGGAAACCGGTCCATCCAGAATCCTTTAGCTTATCATTCTTGAAAAATATTATTATTACTCTTATATCGCAGTCTTAAGGCATCACACTGGAGCTGGATCGCATGCTTAGTTTTGTATAATGTAATAATGGATATATCCAGAAAATGATGAAAAAAAAATTTGTGCGTCTCGGGACGCCCGACAGAAGTGATAACTTGAACTAGCGCTGTGGGTTAGAGTGAGAGAGGAGCCTGCCTACCGCTGCCGTATGCGTGAAAGAAAGGGAAGAGCGCTGTGGGTTAGAGTGAGAGAGGAAGAGCCTGCCTGCCGCTGCCGTATGCGTGAGAGAAAGGGAAGAGCGCTGTGGGTTAGAGTGAGAGAGGAAGAGCATGCCTACCGCTGCCGTATGCGTGAGAGAAAGGGAATTCAGACAGACTGGCGCCGTTACGCGTTACGTTACGAAGCGGTTTACCCTCCCATAAGAAGTTATCACTTCAAAAATTAAATACAAAATTAGACACAAAAAGACAAGTCCGCTGAGTTTTTCGCCGGATCTTTTCAGTAAAGGCCGCATTCCGATCCGGTGGTAAATTAGTAAGTTAAAAAAAAATGTTGATATTACCATTTGTAAGTAAAGCAGGATTTATACAAAATAAATGATTTGGGTTTGATCAAATCCGATCGTGTGGAGTTATGCACTCGTCTGTTGTGCGGCAGTCCAGTGCCTCACCAAGTTATATAGTCATTTTTGAGTTTAAAAATAAACCTGAATGCTAGGAAAAGAATGATACGGTTCTATTTAGCATTCCTCATGCATTATATTATCCAGTATTCGATATAAAACGGCGTTTAAAACTAAATTATTTGGTTACAGAATGCGATGGCGCATCCGAGGTCTCTCAGGACTGAAAGTGTTCTTCATGTTCTGGAAATACAAGCTATGGGATATGAAGCAGGTGTTCAAGGACCAAGAACTGTGAGTAGTCCTTACGCCACCAGCTTGATTTTGATTTATTTTAAAGCAAGCATTCGTGCAAGGTTACGGATCTGTCAAATTCTTGTATATACGGAGTTATTGCTATATTATTTTTTATGAAGGATAGGTACTATGACAGTGATAAGTGTCAAAGAAAATTATACTTATTCAATGGCAATAAGAGGCATGACCTGTTTCTGTAACACCGTCACGCCTATATTCCCCAGCGGGAGTGGCAGAGGTGTACTGAGTACACCCACGATTCGCCGACGATGTTAGGTCCCATGTAATAGGGGGCGAGCCTATTGCCATATACCGGGCACAATTCCCGACTCCGGACTCTAATTGGGAATTTTTCGTTGGAAAAACTACATTTGTCCGACCTAGGATTTGAACCCAGGACCTCGTGATCACAAAGCGATGCGCTTTGCCACCAGACCAACGAGGCAGTGTTTCTATACTTATGGTTTTATCCCTTAATATCATTGACTTAAATATTAATTTCGTTTGGCACTAAGAACTGTCACTACCCATCTTAAGTGAAAAATATTATAATTAATTAATGCCATTTTGATAGCAACTCCGGTACACCATGGGTCGTATTTCTTTTTAAATTCTAGCTAAAGAAGTCAGCTGTTTAACACATTTTGTCAATTGTTTTTTTATGATTATCTGTTTCATTACTAATATTTATAATCTCAGAACAATCAGTGTTTCTCATGGTGTACAGAAGTTGTTCAAGATATTATTAATTGATAACCAATAACTTTGTATCATGGATATAATACAATGGATTGAGCACTCTGTGATGGGCTTTGCTACTAGACCAACAAGGCAGTCTAAATAAAATTACCTAAATCTAAATAGATTAATAATTGACTGCCACGTTGGTCTAGTGGCAAAGCGCATCGCTTTGTGATCACGAGGTCCTGGGTTCAAAACCTAGGTCGGACAAGTGTAGTTTTTCTAACGAAAAGTCCCCAGTACGAGTCCGGAGTCTAGAATTGTGCCCGGTATATGGCAATAGGATCGCCCCCTATTACATGGGATCGTCGGCGAAACGTGGGTGTACTCAGTGCACCTCTGCCATCCCCGCTTGAAGAATAAAGGCGTGAATGTGTGTGTAAATAGATTAATAGAAACAGGAAAATTTACTGGACTAGATAAAAATTTAAAATAAGATAACAGAAAATAATTACAAATAATCTTAATCATCATCTCAGCCTATACTTGTCCACTGCTGAAAATAGCCCCCCCCCCCCAATCGCTTTCCAGCGTAACCGGTCCGATGCCACCTGCATCCAACGACTTCCTGCGATTTTCACAAGATCGTCGGTCCATCTGGCAGGTAGTCGTCCCACGCTGCGCTTGCCAATACGTGGTCTCCACTCTAGAATCTTTCTGCCCCAAAGTGGCAATGGCCCGCCCATTGCCACTTCAGCTTGCTAATCTTAAGGGCTATGTCGGTGACCTTGGTTCTTCTACGAATCTCCTCATTCCTGATTCGATCACGTAGAGATAATCTTAATAGAGACCATTAAATTCCTTTGAATTTGACACTGCGCTTGTAGGAACCATATGAGGGTTCAAATATGTCAATATCTAATAGTGCGGTTTGCAGTCGTCGAATACCCTACACATGCGAATGATATATTACACTTGTTAAAAATCGCAATCACAATTGAAGCATCTAAAAATGACGACCGAAAGTTTTAAAAGTTTGATTGGAATAGACTATACTTTAACTCGCAAATTTTATACTCTATATGCAACTTCTTTTACAGATGGTACGACGGTTTTTCAACATTTTACGTGGGAGCTGACGGTCTCATACAGAAACACATAGTAGACAAGGTGAGAAGTACATATCTTTAAGAATGTCAGAATTGGCATGGCTGGCGTTTAGACTGTCTAGTTGGCCTAATGGCGAATCGTAATGTTAGCGTTTACGAGGTCCTGAGTTCGAATCTTGGGTTGGGCAAAGTGTTCATGGCATTTTTGGTCTCGCACCCGTTCGCCCCTGTTTTCGCCCCTTGTTATTTAAAAGCGTATTTCGTCCCTTTTAACGGTACTCGTTCGCCCCCAAGACACAGGCCGAACCTATTTTTCATATTTACGAAGCATCCGTTTGCCCCTCGTTCAATAAAAGCATTATTTTTTATATTTAATGTTTTGTAATGTATATTGTAATTTGATTTTTATTTCACTGAGACTACAATTTATTTTGAGTTGATGGCTTTAAGACTTATTCCAAAACGGTATTTTGACATAGACTAATACAGGGGTGAACCGGACCATTTTAACTTTCAAGGGGTAATGGGTTCAGTTAGGCTATCAGGGGCGAAACATACAGGGCGAACGAGAGCGAGACCGCATTTTTCTATCTGAAATTTTCAGTAACAGTCTGGGGCAACAGTTTCGCTTCCCATCACAATGAGACCCCCATCGTAAAATATGAGTGTACATATTAGCCTTCTGCGGGGTGGCAGAGGCAGACAAAAACGGGCATACAATTTCCAAGTGAAGGTCCATGGTGGTCCACTCGGGAAATGAAGGAGTACCGGTGATTTTTAAATATATAAACTTTTGTTATTTGATTAAAGAAAAATCATATTATGCCATACACGACTATTACCCTACGTTCGCACGAGCGCTTTTTCAACGCACGTTAGTTAAACGCTGAAATAAAATAAATAGCTAACAGTTTTTTTAAATGTAGCCCCAGACTAGGATTTATTCCTGTGTCCTGGGTGCGTTTACAAACATAAAAATTAACATGCACAAATACCCAGACCAGAACAAATAATTGTGGATCGCACAGAGATTTGTCCCGTGCGGGAATCGAACCCGCGACTATTAGACACAGTGGGGGGAGCGGCTTAGTCTCTAAACCACTGCGCTAAATCGTCTGTCGATCATCATCGAGACAAGATTCACATTCCCGTTCAAAAGTTACACTGAAAACATCCCCAAGTCCACGTGAGTAGTTAAAGCTATGATATAAACATAAATTAGGGCATATTGAACCTTACGCATATTACTTAAAGATGTATTTGCAAAAAAGCGAAAGCCTGTTAATTTTTTAGTACTGTCCACTTTTGCATGCCTTTTGGTGGTGCCATTTTTCGTGCAGCGAGCGTGTATTTACCTATATTTGATCGATGACTAAAATATTTTTCATATCAGATGGGTAGTGACAGTTCTAAGCGCCAAATGAAATTAATATTTAATTCAATGGTATTAAGGCATAACACCATAAGTATAGAAACAGGTCATGCCTCTTATTGCCATTGAATAAAGTATAATTTTCTTTGACACTTAAAACTGTCGCAGTACCTATGTTATAATATTTTTCATAAAGGATGGGTTCCTTAATGAAAAATATTATAACAGTCATTTTTTTTTGAAGCACTACAGCGCTTCAACCCCGCTCATTGAAAAAGTGTCGGTGCGAACGAGGGAGGGAGAAACTTTTCATCAGCCATCGTGGGACGTGCGACGGCAGACGTAATAGTAATATCATAATATGCGACTTTAAATTAACTTTTTTTACACGCAGGTGATGCCAGACCAAGATACGATAATTGACGATGAAGAAAAGGCCCCCATAGCGGCAAAGATCGCGCTCCTCATAGGCCTCCTACCACGTAACTATCTTTCCGACGTGTCCCCCTACTTCAGCGCGTCCTCGGGCACAGCTGACAGTACGCCGTTACCTTTCAAAGTACTGGAATAGGCCCATTGTTAAAGCCTATTTAGCATATGAGCTTTTGACATTACTTGTAATATACATTGACAGATGTTCCAATAACTGAACGATCTAAACGTCAATGGATACATATTCGAATTTTCAAAGATGTAACGATATTGTTGTTGATATTTGTAAACTAGCTGTTTGGAAATGAATTACTGGAAGCAACTGGACGAAGATTATAAAATAAAAATAAAAATCGGTATTTCCTAAAAATAAGGTTTTTTAATGGATTATTAGAAGTCTTCACCCATTTTTTTTTCATATTGTTTTGGGGCTGCCAATGTTGATGTAATTTATTATACTCGCGATTTGTCTGTAATAAATTTAATTCATAATTTTAAGGTTCCTACTCAAAATGTTATACAAAATTATGAAACAATTACCATTTTATAGACGGCTAAATCTGTAAGCTTCGTAATAGGTAACTTTCATAACCACTCGAAGAAAATTAAGCTCGATTTACACGTTTTATCCGAAAAGTATTTCAACGACATTTTGATAAGTTATTTATTTATACTAAAAATAATATTTTGTTAATGAAATTAATGAATTATGTCTCCCGCTGCGGATGCATGCGGGGTTACATTTAGTTCGGCGCGCACGCAACAACTTCGTTAATTGCGAAGTATTACTTAGTGATATTTTGACCACTGTGAATGCCTTTTATTAGTCTGTATAGTTAATGTTATGTATTGCTATGATACAATAAAATTGTCATTGTATTTTCGCGTTTTATTTCTATTATAGTAAAAGAATAAGATAGCTGAAGGTTGAAGTTGGAGAAGCAATACCTAAAAGATTCTAGAATGGGTGGTTTCATGAAAATAGTATAGGGTGGACCACGAATTAGTTAACATTTAAAAAAAATATAGAAAAAAACAATAAGACTTATTTGAAAAAATATTTATAAGATTACAGAAGAACAGGAATTTACTTTTTAAAAATAATATCCGTTAAATGACTCCCGTGGCGGATGCGGCAGTCTTAAAAACGAGCACGTTAATTTGCAAATGCTTCGGCATAAAGATTGGGAGATTGCTGACATGTCTTCCCTAATTTTAGCTTTTAATTTAAGCAGGGTTTATGGGTATACATACACTCGATGCTTGAGATATCCGCATAAAAAGAAATCTGCTGGCGACAAATTTGGTCTCCTGGAAACGAGCTAGCCCTTTCCCCGCGCTCGGCGTATGCGCGGGAAATAAAAAAATTAAATTGAAACTATCTAATGGGCTTTCACCCTGTACATGATATATCTGACACACATTTTAAGACTTACACGGAATTTCCGAAAGGTGTTTGTGTACCAAAGAGCGTATTATTATAATCACTATGTACGTGCTGTGCACTGTAGTACCTTTACTTGAATGCAAAGTAGGGATGATCGATATTCTTCGATGTTCGATAAACATCGATTTTTTGTAAGAAAATATCGATGTTTTTACATCGATGTTAAGGTCCCTAAAACATCGACACATCGATGGTACAAGAATATTATTGGAACATCGATATTTCCTTACTCAACTAGTTCACTTAATATTAGTTTGGTATTCTCTAGGATGCCAAGCCACAAAATCTATACGAACTTAGTTTACTCAGTTTACACTAGATTTTGCTGACTAAATTTGGTCATTAATAATTCACTCAATCCACATCTAGATATCGTTATCTGTGGAGGTTTACACACACAAACAACATCGATGTTTTTGAACATCGATGTTTTCCTTTTGATATTTATCGTACATCGATATTTTTGAATCGATGTTTTTCTAATATCGAGCATCCCTTATGCAAAGAATTGTGCTTCAATAGGCATTTTGAAATGAGAGAACTGGATCCGATCGATGCATAATCCAGGGTCGAGTAACGTATGGTACATATCTACTATAGCGCGACAATGATCTTTTGGCACTTGGGTAAAAGTGATATGGAGATGTTGGTGTGAAATTAGGGTTACCATTTAATAAAATTTGCCTACTTCCAGGGAAATACAGGTGGGTCCGCATGGTGTAACTTACTCGAGAAAGTTAATGCACTTGTTCAACAAAATTAATAAAGTTGCATCATTTTGACGAAATAAACCGAATTGAGATATCCGCATAAAAAGGATATCTCAATTCGGTTGAGTCGGCAGGTTCGGTGAAACAACCAAAAAAAATCTTAAAATCAATAAATAAAAATAAAATAAAATTGGTTATTTTTTTTAAATAGGTATATTTCATAGCAAACGGCAACTTCAGCGAACTTTCATTTATTTCATTTGATGACAGCGTTAATTCCGATTAAGGTGACGTGGCAAAATGTCTTTGTCGGACTTAACAATGTCGTATAGCCTTATAATTGTCATTTAAAAAATAATTTTATGTTGTCAGAAACCTTCGAATATGATTATTTAGGCGTAATTAGAGCATACGTTTTTGTATTTACACAGCACATACAATGCTAACCATTTCTTTTCTCATTGCGGAATATTATACCTCAACTTAATTCACTACATAAGTATTTATTGTACTTATAAATATCCACGATTTTTTTAATTGATGTTATTCTTAGATCGCAGGAAGTCGGATGCAGGTAGCATTAGACCTATCGAGCGACTGAGGAGGCCTATGTTCAACAGTGGACGGGTATACGTTGAGATGATGAATGTTATTCTTATTAAAGTTACACTTTTTATTTATTCTTTATTGTATATCAGAAATAAAAATTTGTTAGTATATTTACACAGATGATGTCCAAAGGCGAACTTAACTCAATTTGAGTTATCTACCAGTTAATCTTTGAGTGTAGACAGATCAGTTTTGTGAAAGTGGAAATGTTGAGAATTATCTTACGGGTGTTAGTAGGAAATAAACGTAGACTGAGCAATAGACTGTATAATCATTTAGACACGCGTAACAAGGCAATTACGGCGACATAATTAAATATGTGTGCTTCGAACGGCGGACAAGATGCAGTCCTTTGCCGTGGCTGTCATCGCTCCCAGCCATCCCCGTCCCGCGTCCCGCGGCCTCTCCACCGCATAGTGATGTATCAACAGAAAGTGAGGGCAATTACGCAACAATCTAAGAGTTACTTTAGAACTGACGAAATTACTACATATATACATTATACTAATACTACATACATACACATATATAATATATGTCAAAAGGAGAGGTAATGCTCTTTAACTCTTCCTCTAAAACACCTAAGGAACATTGATAGCTGGTATGGAATGTGGGAGGGAATCCCAAAGTTTCACCGCATACACAGTAAAGGAGTCATCATAAAGACTAGAAGTATGACGAGGAGTTGCGAGAATTAGAGAGGTAGTCGTATGAAAAGTTTTGCCCCTAAGAATAAGAAACTCGAAACTACACTTTTTTAATATTATTTCAATATATCTATATCACCACGCCGGATCCCTTGCGGGATAGGCAGAAAGTACAGAGTTTTATTTTTAAACTACCAAAACTACCTTTTTTGAACATGTGGCAACTTTTTATTTCGTATGGCCCTTTATGCTCTGTGGCATGTGCGTATGGCAACATAGTTTAACTCCGCTGATGTCGGAGGATTGTTGTTGTCAAATATTTTGTAAAATTTTATTGACGTTATACAACTCAATTTACACCTATAAAGAATGTAAATATACTTCCTTGCGTATAATAATTACTGTGCTTCAATTTGACTCTATGTTGTGTTCAATTTACAAGTTTTATTCAATAGCGTTGTGCTTTGTTTTATGAATTCGAATCTAGAAAAAGGGGTGAAGGCTTATAAGTTTTTTCGCGTGATGTCATGACTACGGTGAGTTATCTCAGTACCGTTGAGTTGAACACTACGTCGCCGGTTTACGAATAGAATTGTATCATCTGTCGGGGCTTCGGGGGTCATTGTTCGTGAGACGTCGCCTGGGCGCCTGTCAATTGATTTTAATTATTTCTCTCGCTCGGGTCGTGGGTGCTGCACGCGGGTGTTCTTTCACTTACTACTGATGGAACACTGCCAAGTCGGCCGTATGAGTATTATTGTGTGACCAGTTATTCCGGAGACAGAAATATCTATTACATGTGTTGTGAATTTTATGAATGTGTGTGGTGCTACTGTACATTCCTTTAGCTTGTTTGTTATTTATAAAAACATCGTAAATTCGCCAACGTCATAGCAAGTGTAATTTTTCATGTTTCCTACAAGAAATCAAAGAGTAAGTACTTGCATCTTTTGAATGGAAGAATTTTGAATCCAAAGGTAATCAGATTGTTGATATTTTTTAACAGTAATAATCATCTATTGTGCCTTTGTCTTGGCAGGGAATTCTCTCACTGATGTTGACTATGTTAGAGATAAAATTGTCATAATAACTCATTGTTAAACTATGTGGTAACCTTCTGGTTACACTCTATTATTCAATGTGGTTGGTTAAATTAAACAGGATTTATAAATGCTTTGTTTGGAAAAAAAGAACATGTTCACAGAAAAAGGATTCAAATAATTCAATCTGAATCAGACTAGTGTGATGATAGAGATAAAAAAAATTACTAACTTAACAGATCAGAACGTAAACAGATTATAAAAAAACATGGTCTTTAAAGACCAAGTCTTATCTGATGGACAAGTTGAGAGTCTCTGTAACCGGTGAGCATGTATGAGATGAACTATGAGAGTGGAGGAAGCCAGAGAGGTATGTAAGGAAAGAACCTGTTGGAACTCTGTATTCTCTGCCTACACCACAAGGAATTTGCCGTGATGATGCAGATAGACAGATACATGGTATTTAAAAGGTGTGCTCAGATGACAGTAAGGTCTATGACCATTGACCCAAGCTACCCAAGCCCAGGCTCCAGAGCATGGAAGTACTTCACAGTACACATCTTATCTGAGAGTATGCCTTCTATATAGGGCCCTTTACTTAATTACCCATTGTGTCTGTCTTGGGATGTCTTTCTCTCAGGCCTATTTATTCTGAATGACAAAGATGGTGGTGTATTAAATACATTTTTCAAAAATATTTTTAGATTCAATGTAACAGACAGGCAATCTTATTATAGACAAATGACTAAACAAACAAATGATTATTGATCTGTATTTTTGCACCTGCCACTGCTGTTTCTAGAGAACCTCAGGTAGAAAATGCCCCAAGCATTAAGTCTGCCTATGTATGTAAGTGCATAAAGTATAAATAAATGTTACTGTTTATGAGTTAACATCATTCAACATTTTTCTTAGTATACAAAATACAACTGGGATTGTGTTGCGACCTCATAGACTATGTCATAATTGCTGGTCTGTCCTTTGGGCCGCACTATCTGTACAAGGCAAGAGCACTTAGGACATATGAACGATTGACACACAAAGAAGAAGAAGAATATACACAATAGAATTATCATTCATTCAATTTATATTGTGAAGCATAAAGTACAGTTACAAGTGAACCACATAAACTGGGGTATCTAGCAATTAACATGTTGTCTAAGAGGCAGGGGAGATGGTGACTCAAACATGACAAAGTTTATTGTTTGAATTTCAATAGAATTTTTTTCCTTATTCTATTTATAAATTTAGTTGTAGAACAAATTTAAAAATAAAAGTCAAGTGTCTCTGTAATCTGTGAGTAAGGAATCCTGTTTGGACTGTTATCTCTGCCTGCAAGGCATCTGATGTGATTATAAAGATAGAGGTTGTGGATTAATCATATTTTATTTTTAGCAACTTATTAATAGATGATCCCATAGATAGAGAGAACATTTTTTTTTGTTTTGTCTGATGTTCATTATTTGGAAATAATAAAAGATACTTATTTGGGTTTGGAATTCTACGAAGTACTGTTTAGTAGCTATCACTAGTAAAACTGCTGGGAAATTCCTCATTTATGACGAGATATGATAATTGTCATAGATATGGTTAACTTATCATATCAGTTACAATATTTGGTTATCATCCAAATACTCAAGTACCTATTTTGCAAACTATCTGCTGCTAGAAGTACATCTATACTAAAATGAGTAGTACTTAATTTGATAGCTGGTTTGGCCCAGTGCTTAAGAGCTGAAGCTGCTTTTACCCACTGGTTTAAGTAGTTCCAGCCGCAGTATTGGGTATACATTGAATTTTTAATTGAAATTAAATTAATTAAGGTACCTCTAAGGTTCTCCAAAAAACAAAGATTTTTATATGTCAAACGCATCAATCTTTCCTGTGACCATGGGTGCTGCAGTGCACTCAAAATGTCTGAACCTTAAATACCAAAAATAAACCAGGATAAAACCCGAGATATTTTAATTGCATTTGAATTTTTTCATGATTAATTTTTGCCTAGCTCTGGTTGCAGACTTATCATCTCACAAAATAAATCTTGTTGTGACGCATAAATATTTGCTTTAGGCTAAGTGTTAGTGTAAGTGAATTACCTGTTTTTTCATATGCACCAACAATACACGAATTATTCTTGTATTATTAGGGCTATGTTTTTAGGGCCTCGTTGGTCTGGTGGCAAAGTGCATCGCTTTGTGATCACGAGGTCCTGGGTTCAAATCCTTGGTCGAATAAATGTAGTTTTTCTAACGAAAAGTTCCCAGTTTGAGTCCGGAGTCTAGAATTGTGCCCGGTATATGGCAATAGGCTCGCCCCCTATTACATGGGACCTAATATCGTCGGCGAAACGTGGGTGTACTCAGTACACCTCTGTCACCCCCTCTGGGGAATATAGGCATGATGGTGCTATGTTTTGCAAAAAAAGAATCAGTACTTTGCCACTTTAAGGGATAAGAATACATACACAGCAACCTATCCTGTGTCGGCAATATTATGCGGCTGAAAGTAATAATTAGGATACATATCTGGTAGTTTACCAACCCATCTGTAACCTCCTCGGCCAGCTCAATGAGATTATGGACGATCACTTCAGAAAATCCTGCTGGCATGACTAATTTAATATATGTACGTACATATTTACTTATGACCTCATTGAATGCGTAATTTAAAACTTATCTTGCACTTTTATTCTTTCTTAGTGTTAGTCACCAGAGTTAATGATAATTATACACATATAATGGTTTTTGATTCGCTTTTCCGCTTCCTCCCTAAAAACGCCTTTATTTCAATAAAAAACTACTCAATCGTTTAGAACAGCGACGTTATTGTTGTTCGAGGACTATAAGATATAAAGTTTGAATCACGGGAATGTGTGTGTGAATGAATGATCTACGCTGTTGGCCGCGGGCCCTTTACAGCTTCACCGTACAAGAGGGCGAGCGTGCAACCACTACGCTCGAGCCAGAAGGGCAAGGGGGCAAATAGCTCAAGGGCGCCTCAAGGAGGAACGGCCTCGGCTTGGGCAGTCGCTATGGGAGAGCGCGTATACTAGGTGTCTCGCCGTGGTGCTCTGCACCCGCCGGCGGGCTATGGATTCTTCGACCTCGCCGGCGAGGTCGATGTCTGATCCTGTGTGCGGTATTTGTATTTTTATATACATCCCTTGATGTAAGGGTATCGGGAGGGTCGGTGAGAACATGCCGCGGACGGCGGTAGCGGCTGATAGAAGGGGAGTTATGTTCGTAGTCGGCGGCGGCTACGATTAGCGGATTTCTATGATTGGACGTGTTCGCGAAATATCGGGTTGTTAACTTTTTAATAAAGGCGCGAATAGGTTTGAAACCGAGATCGGAATGGATCACGGGAGATGTATGAATGTGGAACTACAGTATCGTGTGATTGCAAGTTCGATTTCGTACAAGACAAATTTTAAAAATGGCATTTTGTTTGAAATATAAAAGCGAAGGTCCAGTGACATTAATAATGTTGCTGAGATCGACCTTAGTTTGTAATGGTATACATAACACAAGCGATGCTTGATTAGGCATTATTCTCCTTCTCTATCGTTCTCTCATGGCTGAGGGTTGTGACCACCACAGTCAAGTTTTTGTACAACCGCTCTCCTGGCTTCCCGGCATTCACCTTTTGATGGCAGCTGGAATACTGGTGCTCGTAGTCTCTTTGATGACGTCTGTCCATCTGGTTGTCGATCTTCCTCTACTCCTCATTCCTGCCACGTTGCCAGCTTTTCCAAATTGTCTGGTTCTTGTCGGGCTAGGTATCCGAAGGATTTGAAGAGTCCCTGCATGCACTGTGGACAGGCGAGTCCTCTTTGATTTCGTCAGAATGGATGCATTGTTTGGCGTGCGGTCCATGGTGTGCCCAATATTTTGCGCCCACAACGCATCTCGAATGCATGTATTCTCGATCCTCGGCCTTGTAAGTTCAGGTCTCGGAAGCGTACCTAAATATGGAAGGGATAAGGGTGCAAGACCAAACTCATGCGAGTTTAACTTGGTGTTCCGATTGTTACTACGGTTCCTTTAAATCTTCTCTAATCGTCTCACCGCCAATTTTAACATCTGGGCCTTTTTTATGACTTCCCTGTCACAGTCACCATCATTGGTTATCAATGACCTAAAGTACATAAATTCTTGAACAACCTAAAGTTCGCGCAATTCGGAAGTGCGGGTCTTTGTTCCCGCTCTGTAGACATCGTCACTTTGGTCTTTAATCGGTTTATGCAGAGCCCGTAGTCTTTTCTTTTCTGAATAGTTCACTTAGTTCTCTTTCTGAGGATCCCTTTAGGGAGGTATCGTCAACAAAGCTAAGGTTGTTAATGCGCTCGCATCCTAAATGATGCCTCCCTCCCACTTCTCAAGTACTATTCTTATAATAATCTAATGAGGTTAAATGGTTGTGGTGAAAAGATGCAACCCATGTCTGACCCTACGCTCTGGCTTAAATAGGTAAGAAAGGTCATCGTCCATTCTGACTCTTGATCAGGGATAACACCCACGAATTTTGTATTTGCTTTCTGGATAAAACTAATGGCATGTTGATTTGGCGATACTTATATTCAAAATACTCAAAGGATACTCAAGTTTCTCAATTTTATTCCAGCTTATTAACACCAACTAATTATCGTTAGCATACTAAACCCGACATGATGTCGGTAACATCGCCGTCTGTGATTTGTCCTTAATTCCGAAGAACCCTAGGGTTCATCGGGACCTTTCGGGGATCAGCGACCCTTTTACCCCTGGGTAAAAGGGTCGCCGAGGTCAACATTTGCGCCGATCTATTCAAATTAAAGCAGACACAGGCCTGCAATACCAATGAACCCTTGTTTCTGCTCTTAAAAATGTGCGATCGTCTACGGAGGTGTTGACCTCCGACCTTTTGACCGGCGCCCGCTTAAGGTACATATCAAGGTGCCCTAAAACTAGTTAATCTGTCTATGAAACTTTCTCAAAATTATTACGGGTTTAATATCTCGTTTTTGGATGTTGTGATAAACATCTTCCCTTAAAACATTTGAGAGATAAAATATCATTACGGTCTGTTGATTAGGTAGATTTGTGTATGAGGATAAGTAGGATGTGAATCGCGGGACCTTAACAGTTTCACCGGAGGGGTCTTAGCGTACAGGCCTGCAACAATTACGCTCTAGCCGAAAATGTAAACTAGATCATGCGCGCTTCGAGGGAGGGATGGCTTCGACTTGAGTAGTGCATATAAGGGGAGGGTATAGCCGACTGTTTGCACCGAGCGGCACACAAGGGATTCATCGACCTCGTCTTGTGCGTGGCATACAGGATCAGACACCGATCTCCCCGGCGCGGTCGAAGCATATAGAAGCGTGTGATCCTCTTAATTGTTTTGTGTAAACGAGTTTAGTACACTTTAGTTAGGTGCCGTGAAAGATGTATTTGCTGGATAATAGAATACCGTGTCTCGTTTTATTGACGTTGTAAAAGGGGTCCCAGCTATTGACATCAATGTCAGGTTCAAAGGCTCATCGCGTATTATACGGACATGTAGACACAAACGTACCTAAAGCTTTTTGAATGTATCTATTAACCTTTTCAGGCATAATGATCTTGAGGATTTAGTATTTAAGATTATAGATAATGTTCTTATCTGTGACGATTATTTAAACATGTCACACAATTCTGAATACTAAGTAGTTCAGTCAACTCTCACACCGTGTAAAAGGTCATGGTGTCTTGCATTTTAACCGACTTCACAAAAAAGGAGGAGGTCCTCAATTCGACTGTATATTTTTTTTACCTCATAACTCCGTCATTTATGAACCGATTTGGATAATTCTTTTTTGTCTGAGAGGGTATACTTCCCGTTTGGTCCCATTTAAATTTGATGTAAAAATACCACCCCTAAGGGCGGAAATATATGATATGACATTTTTATGGGCTCCAATTTTATTGTGTAGATTGAGTTATTATGAATGTCGTCTTAATCCTGTACTTTATTATAGAAAAAAAGCTGTTTAATATAGTATAGGTATAAAACTAAATAATTCACCTTTCAAAAAAAGGGGATACCGACTTCATACATAAATTAAAAGCAAAAAATAAATATGTGAAGTCAGTGCTAAGAATCCGACTGCACCGACTTTATTAATTTAAAAAATAACATTCTTCAGAAAATAAAAGGTTCCATAAGCTAATGATCTCTAGGGCCCCACACTCCAATTATTGCTGAGACAATACAACTTTCCATTTTGTTACAGGTGCTAATTCATTCTTCATAGTGCAATACAAGCTAAGACTGACCCATCTGTATAATGACATAGCACAGCCATGTCGAAAGTGCTAAGCGCGCTTGGAGGCGCGCTGCCGGACGAACGGCCTTTGCTTTCACTGCAGATCGTGGAGACGGTGGCGAAATGTCCTGCTGGATACTGGCCAGTCAGCAGGACCTACGATGAAGACGCCGATGCAGGATTGCTACGCCAAAATGGACTTTTTGGAAAGAAACCGAGCCATTACATTTGCTTGTCGAAGTCTGAAGGTGAGTTGTATTATTTTGATTAGGATGTGGCTATCCTGTTCGATTATAGTTTCGCTTTAAAATTACTACCTTCTGACTCCTTGCAAAGATTGTACCTGAAATTGTTTCTTGTATTGTTTGATTTTCCAGAATCACAGAGGTATGCATAGACTTGGCTATTTATTTAGCCTATCAAGATAATATTAATTTTATAAATTCTATCTGTTTCTGTGCCTCATGTATCCACTTTTGAAAAACTTTCTAGATACCACTAATAAGCATCCAAGATTACAGGACAAGTCCAGTTAATTTTTTGCCAATTTTTTAATGGCAGTGACTAGTTTAGTACAAAACAACATCATGTGAAAGATGATGCTCTAAACGTGTGCAGCATATCGATTAAAACTATTATCAAATTGACGGTATTCCCGACATCATGTTTTCTCAGAATCGAGCATCACTAGCCGGTGAATCGATTACGCTGGTACACGATACCGATACTGACCGCACAAAGACACATTGTCTAACCATGGTAGTTACACAACTCGTGATAAATCGAGCCGGTGCAGATAAATGGGTCAAACGATAATGTACGCACTGGGTATTAGACATCGGTTGCTTTACGGAATAAAAAAAGTTGAAAGGAGATACGATAACGGGCTTTTATTTTTAATGACGGGTTCATTTGTAGAAATTTGAAAGTTGGGAACCAGAACGTTTGTATTTCGTGTCCCTTAATTAGACGGTATACGCTTCGGTACCCATGTGAAAACAGTTCAATTTTAACTAATTTTTCGGGGTGTTAGAGTTCAGTCTTGTTTGCCATCTCTGTATGAACTAAATGAATGGCCGAAGAAAGGAATTAGCCTTTTATATTCTCTTACCAACACGCCAAAGTTCTTTCTTATCAAACAATTAGCCTCATTCAGGGGCAATTAGGTAAAAATATTATTAATGTCAATATCATAAGCTATTCTAGACATCTATCTGCCAATACATACTAAATTAAAACGTAGACGTAGCATTTCCCAGGCGATCCCTTTAAACATTGTGTTATTGCAGCTTGGCTTTTATAAACCACAATAAATCTAAGAGGATCAATTGCTAAAATTCCTAGCCTAATATTTTTATTACTGATCGATACGATATTTTTACGATATCACGCAACGCTATGACGTATGACTATTGGCGGGAATCCCATAAAACTGATATATTTTTTTTTTATCTGCGTAAGCAGTTGAGTTCGGACTAACAGGAAACGGTCGTACTTCAAAGTGGATGAGTTTAAAAGCAATTCTTATACATAAATTAAGCCACATAATACCTATGTACGTGTTTAGAATTTTGTGTCCACGTCACATGCAGCAGAAAATACGTTGCGGCCGCGCCCTAAAATTATTAACCAATAATAGTAGATAAGTATAGATATAGACAAAATTATTAAAATCATTGCTCTATTTCTGGAGCAGGTAAAGAGTAACAGATTAATGATTTCAGTTGATAAATAAGTAATTACTTTCTTTAAGTTTTCTCGTCATGGCTACTTTTACGGTAGCGTGAATCATTTGCTTGACCACGTCTTTTATTTTTAGCTACTCATTGCGTTTACTTTCATCAATCTCTATGCGAAGGTCGGACCCGTTGTCAAATCATTACTCAATGATCGTAACAAGGCGAGGCCGTGAGCTATTGACCGCCTTCCAGACTCCGTTACTATTACGGTTTGCACTACACAAATCGACGTTGAATAGAAAAAGCGGAGTAAAATGTCTCTTAGGAATAAGGTGACACTTTATAAAATTTGTATACGGCCCTGAGGGTCCTATCAGCCGCTGCCGCCGTCTTCGGGATGTTCTCACCGACCCTCCCGATTCCCATACATGCCTTCTTTCGGATACAGATACCGCACACAGGATCAGACACCGACCTCGCCGGCGAGGTCAAAGAATCCCTTGCCCGCCGGCCGGTGCAGAGCAACACGGCGAGACACTTAGTGTACCCCCTCTCCCATAGCGACTGCCTAAACCGAGGCCGTTCCTCCTTGAGGCGCCCTTGAGCTAGTTGCCCCCTTGCCCTTCTGGCTCGAGCGTAGTGGTTGCACGCTCGCCCTCTTGTCCGGTGAAGCTGTAAAGGCCCCGCAGCCAACAGCGTAGATCATTCACACACATGATACACCCACATGTGGCCGACGAGTTTAAACTCCAAGCTTGTTACTACGAAAAAATCTAGACTTTGTATTACAACTGAGATTATTTCGATAGAGCAACAACTGGAATATTTTATATTAGAATATGACACTGGACTTATGGCCTGATAATAGGGCGATGCCGTTATTAGTATTCCCCAGAGGGGGTGGCAGAGGTGTACTGAGTACACCCACGTTTCGCCGACGATGTTAGGTCCCATGTAATAGGGGGCGAACCTATTGCCATAATTCAAGACTCCGGACTCATATTGGGAATTTTTCGTTAGAAAAACTACATTTGTCCGACCTAGGATTTGAACCCAGGACCTCGTGATCACAAAGCGATGCCCTTTGCCACCAGACCAACGAGGCAGTCGAAATAATTATATTATTATCATAAGAAATTGTCCTGTTTAGTGTTGAGTTGTTTAATTACCTACACACGCATTTTTTGTAGAAAGAGTGTGAATTTATATGAATATCTTTATTGAGGAAATCTCATTGTGCATGCCACAATCTTCGAGGGAAATACGCGGATTATGTTGACTCCCACTGAGTAAAAACCCCAAAGTCGGCGGTGTAAACTTGTCAAAAGGGGGTTCAGTTTTGGAATCTGTATAAAAAACTACTTGGTTTTCTTTTCATGGAAAAGCTCATAGATTATTTATTTATTTATTTATATAGATACACCAACGACATACTACAAAAAATTCTTACAATAAATAAAAGTAACAATAATTCTTAAATTCTGTGTAGAATGACTTTACAGGTGTATACAACACTCATAAAGACGTAGATTACAATAAGTTACAATAAATGTTATAATGTAGAAGAAAATGTCGATTTATAAAAAAAAATAAAACAAAATGAACAATAAGAATAGAAAGGATTTACATTAATTTTAGTATTGTGGACTTAATAAAATTAGATTATTAGTACAATTGGACAGAATTAAATTGTAAGATTGAATTATTATTGATTGAGTTATGTCAGATGTTTTTTTAAATTGGAAATAAATGTCGTTAATATTATATCATTGAAAATGTCAATGTCACCTTTTGCGCAAATATCGTTATAAGTTAACATAAATCTATTAAGAGGAGAAGTCATTCCCAAGTTAGTTCTTGAGCTACATGGACTGAAAGTGTTTGTGACTGGGTATCTCGGCAAAGTACGCAGGACCGTTATATTAAGACGCAAGAAAGATTCGCTAGAAATCATAGCCCCATGAATAATTTGTGCAGCGTTGTCAAGTAACCAATTTTTCGTCTCTTCCCAAGAGAAAGCATTTTAAAGTGATCCATTCTTGTATTATATTCAGCTCTATATGGACAGTTTCTATCTTTGAAGGCAAGGAAACGGGTAAAATTCCTCTGTATTCGTTCTATACGATCGCAATGCACTTTGTATTGTGGGTTCCAAATGGGAGATGCGTATTCTAGAATGCTGCGGATCAAGGCGTTGTACAAGATTAATATCGCAGCAGGATCTTTAAAATCTCTGCAAGTGCGTTTAACAAAGCCGACCATTCTCCACGATCTTGATATAATGTTGTCAATATGCTCTACAAAGCTCAACTTTTTATCAATTCGGATACCAAGATCACGGACCGAATCTGATTCTATCAATTGGACATTTTCTATGAAATATTTGGAAGGAAATTTACGCGAAATAAACAGGTTACTGTTTATTTCGCGTAAATTTGATGTGCGTGCATTTTGATGCATTGAGATTCATTCCGTTAGTATGGCACCAATCTTGTATGGAATTCAAGTCAGACTGTAGTAGTAGGATATCATTGTCACATTTTATGTGTTTATAAAGTTTTAAATCATCGGCAAAGATGGAACACTTACTAAATTTAAAGTTGTTAGTTATATCATTTATAAAAGCTAAAAAAAGAATAGGACCGAGATGCGAACCTTGAGGAACGCCAGACACTGGAATGAAGGAAGAAGATGATGTGAAACCATTTGCTGTGACTTGCATCCGTCTGTCTCTAAGATAGGAATTGAGCCAAATAAGTAATTTGCCATGTAAACCATAAAATTCCAACGTTGATAGCAAAATATTGTGGTCCACCCTGTCAAACGCACTGGTAAGGTCTGTATATATGCCATCAATTTGAGCCCTCCCATCAACTCCCATCATGATATCTGTCACATACTCAAGAAGATTACTGACTGTTGATTTTTTGTTACAAAAACCGTGCTGATAATTCGAAATTACCTTTTCCAAGTGAACATCTGAGCAGACAATTTTTTCAAAAATTTTTGGGAAGATGCTCAAAATTGAGACAGGTCGGTAATTCTTTACATTGTCCTTTTCTCCCTTTTTATGAATGGGCACCACATTAGCTAATTTCCATACACTTGGGAATTTAGCTGTTTTCATAGACATTTCAAATAAAATCTCTAATGTGTTAGATGTCTGTATGTCTTTTTAATAAAGATCGGGGGTATCCCATCTGGACCTTTGCTAGGGTCGACTGCTTTTAGGAACTTTTCAATTGATTTTTCAGAGATGTCTACATTGTGAAGTGTGATCTGAGGGTATGCGTCACCACCAACAGGAATAGACCCATTAATAGGCGATGCATAAACTGACGAAAAATAGGTTGCGAAAAGGTCACAGATCTCTTCTCCTTTTTGGGCATTGCGGTCATCGAGAAACATCTCTCCAGGAAGATCCGAAGTTCCACCTCGGTTCTGCTTCACGTATGCCCAAAATTTTTTAGGGTTAGTATATATGGCCTTTTCGGTTTTGTGAATGTAGTCTGAGTAACAGGAAGAAATCACAGTGTCTAGTCGCTTGTTACATAATTTTAATTCAAGCTGGTCTCTTGGGTTTTTGTATATTTTATATTTCTTGTGAATTTTATCTCTTTCGCCTATTAAACGAATTAAATTACGTGAAAACCAACAGGGATACTTTGATTTATGTGATTTGGTCTTAGGTATAGTTAGATCGATTATTATGTTAATTTTATCATAAAATTTTGAAACTGCGACATCAACACTTTCAACTGAGAGCAACTCCGAGACCCAATCCACCTTTTTCAGCTCCGCAATGACGAGAGAGTAATCTGCTTTCCTAAAATTATGTGTAGCAAAACGCCTGCATGTTGTACTAGACGTATTAATCGTTCTTAATTCTACTACTAAGGCAGGGTGGTGAGCGTCTATTTTGATCATTGGGGAATCGCAATTTTGTACCCGTAATCTCTCGAAATTGCACAGGATTAAGTCCAGGACCCTATCATTGTGATTATAAATATTGTTAAACTGGGACAGATTATTTAGTGACATGAAATCAATTAGGCTATATCCTAGAGTACAGCTGTAATTAAAGGGCGATAAATTATTACAACAAACACTTCCATCATAACGCTAATCGATAAAACCCAAATTGAAGTCACCCAGTATAATAACATCTCCAGAATAAGACTGCATGACCTGATTACAATTATCAAGAATGGAGTCCAATGTGGGTGATGTAACGGGTGGTGGTATTTATAAGGTGCAAACAACTAATTCTTTGGGCATCCGAGAATTTTGCTGGTGCTTTACAGAAACCCATAAATCCTCGTATGTACTTTCAAAGTGCTTTAATCGTTTGGACTGTAGACTTTTAGATACCGCTATGATTACTCCTCCGCCAACTTTACCCGATGAAGATGTAGAACTCCGATCTCTTCTGTAAACATTGAAACCACTTCCGAACAGCTCGTTATCGTAAACGCTATAATTATGTCGTAGTTATTACAGACGTTTCGGAGGAGTTCCGCAAGGTACTAGACCAGGACCTCAATTTTATTATCAAAATTCTAAACGTTGACTGCCACGCATCAATGTTTTCGCTGTTCTAGTAGTATAAGAAATATTTAAACGCCGTTGAACGAAAGTTCACGGAGGTTCCGTGTACTAAGGAGTAAACTCAAGTGTTCCACTGTGGCATGGTTGACGCTACACCGAATCTGACCGGTAGTTATGAATCTTCGGAAAAACTCAAAATCGCGGGCTAGTTTTCTCTATTAATTATTCATTTTCGGTGCATCGCCATCTATCCGGGTATGTCGTTTACCATTAAATTATATAAAAGTTTTCATGACAAATATACAATATTTGAGTTATGTAGACGCAAAACCAACAACATCCATATCGATCGATATGGATGTTGCTGGTTTTGTTTCTACATAACTCATTTGTCCCAACAGCTGTAGATAGCTTACCGATGCGATTAACAGCGTTTAGCTGTTTTCGTAATCAGTGTTGCAGAAGTTGTCCGTAGAATTGGCCGCACTTTAAGAAAGAAGTTATCGTATGTCGGACGTTACCGTTTGAATTTATAGTTTACTGTATGCCCAAAACTCAGTCAACAAACTTATTTTCCGAGTCTCGGTCGCGTGATTTCGGTTATAGGGAAAAAAAATCTGACATCCAGTTAACCGACATACAAACGAAGATATACATGTGCCGTGTGTGTGTGTTATACTGTGTAATAGGTAAGAACCATGTTCCTGTTGGACGCGGACGTAAAAGAAATTTATGGCATCATGGTTGGCAGATTTAAGCTGTGCTGGTGTTATATGATAAGATGATGATGATATGATTTGGTTAAAGTCGCGGGTAAAAGCTGTTGCTGGATGCGTAGAATACAGTGCAAAGCCGGTAGACGTGGCGATCATCGTGGGAGGACTAGTTCTGCAGTAGACATCAATCGACTAATGATGACATTATGTTAATTCGCTGTATCGAATATTTGAATAAGTGTGCCATCGCTCATGCTACTGCAGCATCTGTATATTCACTGCTCAGAAATCCTATCAGAGTTGATAAAGATTGTAAAGGATATTTTGTTTTAAGTACACGAAAGATATTCGTCGGCATAGTCGTTGTCTTCCATGGTTTTCAGCATGCTCCATCTAGAAGAGATAGTGCACTATCTCTTCTAGATTGAGGATTGACCATTTGGCACTAGTTCAAGTGATGCTTTAGTACTATGGAAGATATCACCATAATTATGTCATCATATCAAACTGCGCATTGCGTGTAAGTCTTATCACTGTGAGTGACATACGGATGGTGTATACTTGCACTTAAGGATCAGCCGCCTTTGACTCGGTCAGTCTGAGTGACCGTTTGTGGCATTTATAAATACCGGAGTCTCCGTGTTTCAACAGGCATATTATGCCATCGGCCCCTGTTGTAGTGGTTAGACTGTTATGTACTTCTTGTAGGTAAGGTCAAACTTTATGGTCAACTTGATAAGATCCCCAGCATGTGGCCACAAACCTGCCTCCACTGATCTGCACTAGGCCATCGCGGTGAGTATGACCTATTCTCTCTCAATGACTGAGGAATGGCCTTTGCTCAGCAATTGATAGGATAATATACGTATCATAACACAGTTATGACTAGATGCTCTATCATAGAAAAATAGTTTGTTTTTCTTTTGAAAACCTTTTCGCAAACATCCAAAAATCAATAGAGCTATACGTTACTGAGTCCTAATAACACTAAGATAACATTTTGCAATATGCAAATAAACTATGCCCTCGTTAATAAGTGCGTTCATAGATATCACGTATCGCTTTTGTTTGCTTTCACCGTTCTTAAGCAGCAGATACGCGATATTGCTGGCAAGATAACGAGGAATCATTGAGATGGTACGTAAGGCAATTGAATGATTGGGTCGTGCCTTCCCACAGGCTTCCGACAGACGCTTTATAGCTACAAGTTTATACCGTCACAATGATACTTCGGCATACCGAAGCCCGACCTGGCATAAAATACTAAGGAATATCGAGTTCTAGTTATGTTGACATAAGATTGTTGACTTTCTACAGCCGTAAAGATATTAGAAAAAAATAATTAAATATAATGGGTTTACAATCAGTATGAAAACATACTTACTTGACGGTTTATTTAAAATGTTGCCAATACAATAATATATCGTACAACATTATAAACACATACGCCATCCCATAATAATGGAGATGGCAAGAAAAATTATGATTACTTATTTCTGTGAGGACTTTAAACAGAAACCTTACATTTTGCCGGGATATAAGTATTTTCTGTGTTACTTCAAGTAATAAAGTATCTGTGTGCCAAATTTCATCCAAATCCGTTCAGTCGTTTTTGCGTGATTGAGTAACAAACATTCACATTCATAATATTAAGTAGGATTTGTGTATGTGTACAATACGGTAAAATTGTATTTGTATACTTATATCGAGGTGAGAGAGATTTGGTCATACTACACCACGCGGCCCCAGTGCGGGTTCGCCGAGGCCAGTTTGTGGCCCATTGCTCTTGGAACTTTTTAAACCTCCTATAAGGCCTCCAACTTGGTTCAACGACTACCACATTAAGTGGTAACCGGGACAAACGGCTTAGCGAGCCTTCTCAATATAGACGCTCGATTAAAAAAATACTACAGAGGATCACCAATCTCAGACCGACCGAGCCGAACGCTGCTTGATGATCGCTAAGAACACCGCGGTCGCCCTCTATAGAAATGCTTGTCCATTAAATATTTTTCTTCTGCAGGTGTGCCCGGCTACGTAATGGACGGTGTGGTGGTGGTGAGCGAGCGGGAAGCCGCCCCGCCCGGCTTCAGCGTGGCCGGCCGCGCGGGCAAGCGACGATTATGCACGCGCGTTTCGCGGCCCGCCGCTGTGCGCGACCATCCGCCTGTTACAGACGTCATCGTCTGCTCTAAGATGAGACAAGCGCCACAGGGTTTTATACTAGCTGGGTGAGTGCCTGAGTGGTGTCTAATAGATACTATTTGGTTGAGAGTCTGAACTCTTTCTGCCCTGCTATAACGTGATCAGGTGCGGGCTAGTGAGTTTCGTGGCCCACCGTTGTTTAACCTAGACATCGGCCATTGTATGCGCCGAGTTGTGAAACTGTCATAGGGTTTCATAAGTATTATTAGGATCAGAATTTCTTTTCTCCTAAAAAGTTAACAGTGCAATGAGACCATATCGTTTTAACCTTTAAAGCGTTCCTATTTCGGTCATCCTGATTGTAAGTAAATGGACATTTCAGGCTCATAAGTAGGTCGTATTTAGGGTTACCGTTTTTGCAATGAGCATTATTATCACTTTTTCATTTGAAAAGTTGACCTACTGTGAGAATTATTCCAGTATCGTGGGTGCGTTTATGAACCCAAATATCACATAAACAAATATCAAAAACCGCAAAAATACCTGCTGATCGCACAGGTATTTTTCTCGTACATGGTTCAGTACCGTTTTCATCAGTCATTACCCAGTCCGATGAGCCGTTTGGTTTACATTTAGTTCGCTAGACCAGCAAATGATATACCCTCACAAGATGATCGTGCCGCATATCATGTATACAAGGATGAAGTCATATCTGTTAATTTACGCTTAATTTGTCGTCTAGTTAGAGCATTAAATCACAAACCGATCTTAAGAACATCAATCTCTTTCATAGTGAGATCAACGGCAAGATGGTGTGCTACAAGGTGAGCGGTGGCAGCGCCGACACATCGCCGACGCACGCGCAGAGCGAGTACGAGAACATTGTCAACATCACGCCGGAAGCTAACAGGAGGTGAGCACTGATAAACAGAGCAGAATACATTATGTTTAAGAGTCCATACTCTGGAATAAAACTATTTTAAGGCGGTTTATTTTTGATTTTTAAGTTCCCGACGTTTCGAGTGCTTTGCAGCACGCATGGTCACAGGAGGGACTGAGGTGTTAGGTGTACAAAAGGCAAAGTTTTTCGGGGGTAACCTCAAATTATTTTTCTTGGTCTGATCTTGGTGTCTTAAGGTCTTGCAGTGTTATGCTTGGTTTTGGATTTTGATTATATTAATTACCGGATTCCAAGTCGATAAACACCCAACCATCTCTATTAAAATTGGGATGATTTTTAATTTCAATAGCCTCGCGAACCATCCTTAGGAATCAGTAGGAATCAGTGTTCTTTCACGAGGATTTGTGGTCTATCAAATCTGATGTTATGGCGGGTGCGGTCAAGGACATGTTCACAAACTACAGACTTCTTTGAGCGACGGTGTTTTAGGTCAGCCATGTGTTCTTTAACCCGAGTTTTACTGGTCTTTTTCTTTGTCCTATATAAGAGAGACCACATTCACAATCAAGCTTGTATACTCTTGCATCTTGTAGAGGGATGTGGCACTTGACAGATGGTAAAAATTGACTGATCTTCTTCGGTGGCTTCAAATAAAAAATAAACCGCGATAATATGTGAAAAATAGTTTTATTTCATGTGTAATATTCGCGTTAATCTAAGAACTCAGTCCCTACTCTTTTAAAAAGTGGCCTCATAGCGGTAACTAAACTTTATACTCGCCGGTTGAAAGTTAAACCCCATCTCTGAAACCGGTGGTACCTAATTATACGCTGTACATATGTACATATTTCTAAAATTCTTCATCAGATCAGAATAATATGTATATTGACAGGGAAGGATGTTATGACGCAACAACAAACAAAAAATATGTCAAATTGTAAATTTCTCTTTTGAAAATTTCTCCAATCTGCAGAGGTGTAAGTAGTTTGTATACCTACCCACATTTTCCGAATAAGGTTAGGCATTGTAATATAGGTAAGTATGTTTTATATGCATCGAAAACCGTTCAAATATTGATCAATATAATGATGGTTTTGGTTTTGAATCAGACATAAAATCCATTCTTTTCTCATATTCCACGCAAAGTATGACGGACGATTTAGCGCAGTGGTTAAGGGCTTAGCCCGCCCCGCCCATTGTGTCTTATAGTCGCGGGTTCGATTCCCGCACGGGACAAATCTTTGTGTGATCCACAATTATTTGTTCTGGTCTGGGTATTTGTGTATGTGAATTTTCATGTTTGTAAACGCACCCACGACACAGGAATTAATCCTAGTGTGGGGAAAAGTTTAAAAAAAAAAATCAAAAAAAAAGTATGGCTCTGGATAAATCGCAATACTATCCTCCTGTCTCTGCCTAGGGCGTGGCATGATGATGTTCCGAAGTAGAAGACTTATAAATAGCTCAACCGTGAATTAATACACAAACATTGTTTACATTGTCAATGGATGCGCGCCCATTCATAAGCGAGCCGCGAATGCAATGCGATACACGATCCACTACCCAACCTGCTACACCAATATTGTATTATAAATATTGGGATATAAGGTTGAAAATCCATAAACATTCCTGTCTTTGTATAGGGACTGTGACACATCATAAATTTTCTACTGTTAGATAAAGAATATAAGGTCCAAATTCAATTGATAAAGTGGTCACGTACGTGGCTACCTCGTTTAAACAATCACGTTGTTTGTAAATAATTTAAAGATTCTATAAATACTTAAATCAAAGGTAGAATATCAATCGAAAGTTATACTATTTGGACGTCGTCGTCAATCAGTGTTGTTGATAAAATCGTAAGTGACTTATTTGTTAGTATTAGATATATATTAGATTTGCCGGATCTTCTTAGCGGAGGCCGCGTTCTTCTCCGGTGGTAGATTAGTAACTTTATTAGATAAAAAAAGTGTATGGCAGGGCAGCGCTTATACAAAATAAATGATTTTGGTTTAAGTTTTAGAATTCACATTTTTTTTTATATATCATTTATCATAGTTACTAGAAATGATGGATCTTTGGGGGAATCAGTTGTACTATAGTAGGTGCCTTTCGGTTGATACTTTGGAAAAGTAAATTTCTCGGCACGTTTAAAATTACAGGCTGAGAACGGTAATAAGTATAATACTAGATGTCTTTACCTACCATTTTCGATTTATTATTTATTTACGATCACAACATAATGCACTATATTAAAATCATGCATCGCTTTGTTTCACGGTCACGCCTATATTACGCAAGCCAAGGTGGCAGAGGTGTTCTGTGTCCACTCATTTTTCTCCAACGATTTTAGGTCTCATGTAATAGGGCGCAAGCTAATTGCCATTATACCGGGCACAACGGAGTCTGGACTCCAGGCTGATATTGAAAACTTTTTCATCAAAAAAATACATTTTTGACCGATCCAGGACTCGTTATCGCTACGCTCAATATTCGCCATTAGACCAACGAATCAGACCTTTTTTTTCATATAATAATAATAATTTTAGCCCTGTTAAGAAACTGTCCCACTGCTGGCCACGGGCCTCCTCTCAAACTGAGAGGGTTTTAGGTCATAGTCCACCACGCTGGCCAAGTGCGGGTTGGCGAACTTCACACAACTTCGAGAAAGTCTTAGGCATGCAGGTTTCCTCACGATGTTCACCGTTAAAGCAAGTGATAATTAATTTTAAATACGCACATGCTTTCGAAAAGACAGAGGTGCGTGCCTGGGTTTGAACCCGAGACTCTCTGACTTTGCAGTCCAACGGTCCAAACACTAGGCTATCACTGCTTATTTTTTTCATAGTGTTTAATATTTAAATTTTTGTATAGCGATTTTCTGAAACACATCCGACCCTGTTCGATGACTTCGTCTTTACTCTTTACTTTCTAAATGTCCGAATCTGTAGTCACGCTATTTGGAAAGTGTTCCAATTCCCGGTGAGTACCATATCTAATCACTATAAGATATGGTATTCACTGGAAATGCTCGTCTATATTCCATAACATAACATACTTCCATCCATTCCAGATTACGAGCACCCGACCGCCCGCCAAAACTGTCTCCTCTAGTCTCCGAGCTCAACAACTTGAATCTCAAACAATCCCCAAATGCCTACCCGAACATCGAGGAGTTCACCACAGACCATGACTACGAAGCCTTAAGTCCGTCCTATAACATCAGGCCCTCCAGACCGGCGCCTCGTCCGCCGTCTGCAAAGTCCCCGATCCCTCACGGGAGCCCTGCGTTAGGAGGGCCGACGTCGCCTGTAGCAGCCATCAGGAAGAAGGGACCAGCTCCGTTACCGAGAAACACTTACCAGACCTTGGGAGGGTACAACGGGATGGAAGGAGTCCCGTTCGTGTTGAATCCCAAGTTGAGAGGACTGCCTAATGATACTCTGGTTAGTTTGATAATCATTAATTGTTTCTGCCTTCTTTGTCTGCGTTTACTTTAGGCAGGAACCTTGAATTTTTTCGAGTTAAATCCTATGTGTTAATCTGGGTAAAAACAATCTGTGGGTCAAATTTCATTCGAATCCGTTTAGGTATTTTTGCGTTATTGAGTAACAAACATACAAACTAGTAGGATTATTTTATTAAAAAACGTAGCGTGAAACTAGGAATCAAAATCAAAAGTATTTTATTCATCTTGACCAAAGAGTCCTTACGAATAGTCAAAAAAAGGCTATTGATAACTTAATTAAGACTACCTGTTCGGAATGGCATTTTAGTGGAGAAGGGCAAGAAACTCTACGGTTACTCTATTTTAAAAATGAGTTTTACAATTCTGTGTCATACGGATTACGGATACGAATATCGCATGCACAAACACAGATCGAAATAAATGTTTGTAGGTCACAAAGGCCATTGTATTGCGCCCATACATGATTTGCCCCAGAACCAACAGCAATGAAAAAATACTTGTATGATTTCGAATCACCCATAAATTCTCTAAAGGCATTGTTTATCAAACGGACAAGCAATCGCAATATTGCACAAAAAGTATTAGATTTGAGGTTATAATCAGTAGCCATTATTACATATGAGGTTAAATTGTGTGTGTTGACATTCAGAAAAAAATTCGGCGACTTCGATATAAGTATTTACAAATTATTATTAGTTAGCCTACATTGTCCCACTGCTGGGCAAAGGCCTCCCTCCATCTCCTCCACTCTACTCTATTCAGGGCTATTGCGCGCCAATCGTTTTTAAAAGAGTCCAGTTCGTCCCCCCATCTCCTCCTGGGCCTGCCGCGATGCCGTTTAAAATTGGGAGGAACCCAGTTGGTGATTATTTTTGCCCAAGATGTGTCAGGCATGCGACTGACATGGCCAGCCCAATCCCATTTCGGCTTGGCAGCTTGAAATTTATAAATACTTTGAAAAAATAGTTTTAGATTGTAAATTGTCCGTTAGATACGGATATTTGCCATTATTTTAATGAAATAGATAAATAATGATGGCATGGGTTAAATGTATGTTGGTTCTGGGGCAATTTTCGGCAATGTCCTTTATTTATTTTGATCTTCATGCAGTCATGTACATGCGAACAAATTCCCTCCCGCATGGTACAAATCTTCGTGCACCTGTAAAAAATTGCTTAGGTCTGGATATGTTTGATATGCATTCCATATTGGTAAACGCACCCAGCACCACACACACGAGCAATCCTAAGTGGGGTTTTTTTAATGCTTCCTCCCACAGCCCGCCAACTTTTGAAAAAAAAACACCGTCACGTCTATATTACCCAAGCGGGGGTGGCAGAGGTGTACTGAGTATCCCCCCCGACCCCTGCCGCCACCGTCGGCCGCGACATGTTCTCTCCGATCCCCCCGATGCTTTGTCATGCGATGCTCGAGGGCGCCTCTTCAAGGCGCCCTCGAGTATGTCGCCCCTTGCCCTTCTGGCTCGAGCTTAGTGGTTGCACGCTCGCCCTTAAGTCCGGTGAAGCTGTGAAGGCCTCGCGGTCAACAGCTTACATCACTCACACACGTGTACTGAGTACACACCATGTTTCGCCGACGATGTTAGGTCCCATGTTAAAGGGGCCGAGCCTATTGCCATATACCGGGCACAATTCCCGAGTCCGGACTCATACTGGGAAGTTTTCGTTAGAATAAAAATATATGTCCGACCTAGGATTTGAACCCAGGACCTCGTGATCACAAAGCGATGCGCTTTGCCAACGAGGCAGTCAATATTCAACTTTTGAATAATGACGGGCGATTTACCGCAGTGGTTAAGAGCTTAAGTCGCTCCGCCCACTGTGTCTAATAGTCGCGGGTTCGATTCCCGCACGGGACAAATCTTTGTGTTACGAAGAATTATTTGTTCCGGTCTGGGTATTTGTGTATGTGAATTTTCATGTTTGTAAACGCACCCACGACACAGGAATTAAAACTAGTGTGGGGCTACGTTTAAAAAAAAAGTGATAGTGTAGTGTATTTCGATTAAATGCTCTGTTTTCTGTAATGTTATTAAGGAGTGTCTTAAATTCTTACAGATAACCCTTGATTATGACGTAAGCACCTGTATTTGCGTTTCGTTTCCAGACACAATTGCCTTCAATCAAGCGGCGCACGCGCTTTGATCTCGACCGAGACTACACCTACAATTTCACCGTGGAGCGACAGACGTGAGATATGAGGAAACGCATCCTATTACCATTGACATAAGCTATATAATGAATATTCTATATCTAGTATGTAATTGATACGACCTTGCGCGACGACTGAGTCGCCAAGTGATTGGACACGAAAGTAAACTGTAATAATTTGTGCAAAGCTATTGAGCGATGACGTAGCAGTGAAATCAATAATAACTTAAAATCGACTTTAACTACATAGATATATGTAAGAAAATTAAAAATTCTTATTTCGGCTATACAATATCTTTTAGTGATTATGATCTATATGTCAATAAATATAAAACCGAATTTTAATTATTTATTGGTTGATGATTCCTGAGATATGTATGCCTAAATAAAATTCCACTTAGCTCTACCGGTATGTATAAGTATATATAAAATAAATATACTTCACCCCAGTAAGGGGAAACTGGTTAGGCTTATAGCCTTTTTCACGAATCATGGGTATGGTGGCGTTTGATCAAATTTCATTTCACGCGTATTATATTCAAGAATATTAAAAATAGGGAATTCAAAAAAATAAACAAGAATATAAAAATAAATCAATAAATTAATAAAACTCTATTACTCAATTATGTAAATTAGAACGGTTCGCGTTTCAGGGACTGACAGAATAAATTCATAATAAATGATAGTGTTTTTTAAAATGTACAAAATCGATTTCTGATTTCTTTACGTATATAATAACTATGTATCCGATTGAGAGACATAATATGCTCATGCTTAAGAATTAATAAAAAACGTGGATGATTTGATATATTAAAATAGACATAGTCATAGACTTTAAAATAATAATTCAGGTAAACGACGAAGTAAGCGACTTGCCTGTTGATTTTTCTGACCAATCGCTCAATTCGTAAATAAATAATGTATTTAATTTACGTTCCTAAATTATTTTTATTAATATCGATTCATGCTTCGTTATGAATTATCTCGATACGATTATCAATCGATTCTTTTTCATTCATTTTTATCAGCACCACATTTCTAGAAACGTCAAATTCTAAACGCCACCGTTCCCATGTGTCATGACAAAGACTATATAGTAGACTATATATAGTATAACTGACGATAGCAGAGTCCTACATAGAAAAAATCGTAAATTCAACATTCTGGAAAATTGCGTCGTACAAAAGATATGTTTATACCATCCCTATATGTGAATTACGTAAGCAACTTCCCAAAAAGTCCATTGTATTGTCGATTATAATATTTATACTTAATGAATTGGTTGTGTGTACGTTCGTGACAAGTTCCCATGGCTCATAATTCGACTGACAATTTTATTAACGACTCGATCGTAGCAATTCTTCTACATATCTCTTTTGTAGGTATATTTGTAAAGTTTGTTGTGAGGAACTAGATGTTGTGACGGGAACAATTAACTGCTGCTCTCGGGATTTCGGCAATTTTAAAAATTTCTATCAGTTTTTTCTTTTATGAAACTGGCTTCCTCACTTTTCTGGTACATGGACGTCCGTTTGGAAACTTATTACTATCTATATCATCACACCAGTATGCTTGCGGGTTAGGCAGAGACTACAGTTCCAACTGGTTTCTTATAGACCTCTCTGGCTTCCGTCACTCTCATAGTTCGTTTCATACACGCTCGCCGGATACGGAGCCTCTTGACTTATTGATCTTACCTGATGCGTCCATTAATTACATGATTCTCGAAGGGCTGGGGGGGGGGGGGGACGGGGCGTATTGAGAGATCACGTGCATTTATGTTTTTGTTAACCGCCCGATTTATAACGCGTGACTATGACTCGCCTTAAATTTTTTTAAGATACTTTGCACCAAAAAATACCCGTGGTTTTGGGTAGGGGGGGGTGGATTTAGCTTTGGGCTAAACGCCTCATCACGTATATAGGTCAAAAAATTGCAGAAACCATCTCGTGATTAATGGACGACCCGTATAAGGGTGGAGGACGCCAGAGAGGTCTGTAAGGAATGAACCTGTTAGAACTCTGTACTCTCCTACCCCGCAGGGGACCTGGCTTGATATAGATAGATAGAAATATGCAGGATCTTATTGCAGTTGATTGATACCGAAAGTCAGCTAAATGTTATCAGTCTGCAAGCTCGCTCTATTATATGGGGACCAAAATATGGGTGTACACACGAAGCTAATATTAAGAGGAGATGGCATGATTTTTTTCCTATACAATCAAGCATCACACTGCGCGTGATGTAGAGGATGTTACATCCAGCCCATTTCTGTTTCCTATCTAGCTGAGAATGACAGACTGACGTAAACCACGCCCGCCGCGATGACGTCAGGGCCTAGTTGGATGACGCAGTGCACAGTTGTTTAGGCCAACTCCTCTTTATTTCGTCACATCTCTGCCATCTCTGCTTGACCAATGTAGGCGTGACGATGGTTTTCTTTCTACAAAACTAAGAAGTGTTGAGTCATAGCATCTTGTTCTGCCATTCTAAAAGTGTAAGTAGTGTGTTGACCCCGAGGCCTTGACCGAGCGACGGTGCCTAGTTTTAAGCATAATTGTGAGAGAATTGCATGGCAAGATTAATCTTGTTCCGATCGGAACACGGGTTTGTGTACCCCTTGGAGTTCAATCGGAACGACGTTGAAATAAAAGAACTAAGTCAGAAATTTTGCACATTCTTTTTGTTTTCCACATACTTTAAGAGAATGGATCTACATTTCTGGTTTCTTTGCTCATCTTTATTCTTATATCTAGCCTGTAGGGCATTTTATTCGAGCTCCAACATAAACTTACTATTTCTAACTTAATTATTATTAAAAAAAGCTTTCTGAAAAAAGTCAACCGTCTGACAGATAGACGGACACAAAGTGGTTCTATTTACCGTTCGAGTAAACAGGATCACTTTGTTCGTATTTAATTAAAAATAAATAAAATTGAAAAAGACGAGTCTGTAGAGTTTCTCGCAGGATCTTCTCAGTGGAATGGACGCCGCGTTTGGGTCCAATTAAAGATTAAGAATTCAAAAATACCCTCGCAGGGTTTATAATATTATAATAGTAGCCCTGTTAAGAAACTGTCCCACTGTTGGGCACGGGCCTCCTCTCGAACTGTGAGGGTTTATAGTCCACCACGCTGGCCCAGTGCGGGTTGGCGAATTTCACACACCTTCGAGGAACTCTTAGGCATGGAGGTTTCCTCACGATATTTTCCTTCACCGTTAAAGCAAGTGATAGTTTCTTTTTAATACGCACATACTTTTGAAAAGACAGAGGTGAGTGCCTGGGTTTGTACCCGAGACCTCTGACTTTGCAGTCCAATGGTCTAACCACTAGGCTATCACTCCAAAATATTTTTTTTAAATTGAAACTAACATTTGGTCGATATATCTTGCCATGCAATACTTATTTGATGTGTATCAAGTCGATATCGTATGAAGTCATAAAAAGAAATGTGTGCGGTTATAGTGTTATGATAATTTTACTTACGAACAATATAGATTAGGATTTTGAGGTGCAAAAATATGAATTATCTCTCATTATTGAGTACCGTTTACTAGTTTCGATAATATAAAGTTAGTGTATAACTCTTGCCAATGTTTAAAAATGTTAAGTATGTTTTGAGACAGTGATTCATTTCACCTATCTCGTACGTTTTTACATGCCATGTGAAATATCTTATAATAGATTAAACATTACTACCACCGTTAACAAATGTAAACAGTGAAGCGTCTAGTACTCGCGGTACGTATAAGAATCATGTTCGCACAAATGCGCACTCTACCCAGTTTCAACGGTTTATTTCCGGGGGTTCTCGCTGCGTGATCGTTCTTAATTCTTTATTGTACACACAATTTTTCACAAGTAATTGATCTAATAGTAAATTAATGTACAAAGCCGAGCTTAACTCAAAGTCGAGTTCTCTAACAGCATACCTTTGAGTGATAGAGAAACAAATTACCAAAATGAGGATAGGAATAAGTCTACAACACAAAAGAGAGGAAAGAAAAAAATAGTAATAGGAAAAGATATAAACTACAGGTTACAACAATTTAATCTACAGATATACTACGCTATACATTACCATAAAATACAGGAACACACACAAACACGCTCTACGCAGTTTCTTGGCAGGTTTCAGCGGTTTATTGCCGCGGATTCTCGCTTCATGATTGTTATTCGGACCGCTGGTACTAAGATGGTTCTACATAATATGTAAACAAGAATAGGTATTTTTGCGGTGGGATCAGCTGTACCATAACAAACTTAAGGTTTCGTTTTTCATGTTATATATTTTACAGAAAGGATTGACCCAAGGGATCCGCGCAGTGAAGGCAGATTTAATAATATTTAAGTTAGAACTGCTGGAACATGTTCACATTTGTTGCCAAATATCACACTTATCCAGTTCAAATAATATTGTAATTAATTTGTAAATAGGCACACGAAAGAGGCATACAATTTACAACGCTTATTTAAAATGGATGAGGTAAATATGTCATTACATATGAGAAGCTGCTCGAGAAGTTTTTTTTTTTATAATCTGCGCTAACCTTTGTTACCCAAACAATTATTATGGACTAATATTTAAGAAAAACGGAATTTCCGACTATGGGCGAGGTTGTAATTTTACATTTTTTTTTATTCCAGTAATTAAACAATTCTAATGTTATCTCTTCCAATTCAAAGACTAATTTGAACGAATTGATTATATACAAAATTCTATGTGCCAATATATGCAATGGTATACCGAGGTTGTTACCGGGCGCCGAGCCAGCCACTTTGACTAGTCAACACGAATTTTAAAGTGAAATTGCATCATTTTAATAACTGTTCTGGGAGCTGCTAAGGTTTTCGTGCTCTACACACCGTCCGATAAAAGCCGACATAGCCATACGGTTTTGTGGCGGCGATCTTATTTAATAATTGATTTTATTAAATGACATCGTCCACTACATCCTTGTCGATTATCCGAACAGCCAGTATTGCCGGCTGAATATATAATGACACAACTTAAAATCTTCATAATTGAATAAGCAATGTAATTATAACATTTATAAGCATATTTTATCCTGTTCTTCGAAAGTTGTCAATAATATATTCGCTTAATAAACGGAGGGTTGTGTAGAGCGCTTTGGAGACATCTGTCCTCTCTGCCACTTTTTATAGGTCCGAAAATAATGCCAAGTTTTACCTTGGATAGGAAGGATTTTCTGAGGGACGTGTGCGTTTTAATATTGCAATCTGTTTCATTTTACCGACTAATAATCGGTCACGGATTGTCGGACGTATGGAGGCAAGTAGTAGCCTTAATACATCTCAGATTGAAAAAATGAAAATATATGTTTTGCACATAATAATAATGTTCAAACTTACTAGTGAGATCACAAAATCTATTCATGGTCCCCACACTAGGCAAGCCTGTATCGTGGGGTCCCATACACTGATTAATCTAGCTCAAGCTAACTCCAGTACTACACACATAAAGCATAAATGAACTTTTAAAAAAAAGATTAAACTACAGACTATAATAAACTGGATTCCTAGCTCAGTTGATATCGATCGAGTCGATTGCCAGGAAACATAGCTGACACTGATTTCTAATGCGAGTGATTTAAAATAATAATATATAATGCCGCCCGTTTGACTGCACCATTGTTTGTCAATTTATTGTACATATCTTAGCGTATTGCGTTTGCACGACTGTTATTTATTAACGACGATTTTTAGCTTTATATTTTTTTAACTGACAACACTAAATGTTTTTAGAACATGAGATTATGCAAACTCAAATTTTATATTTTTAAAATAACGTTGATCGCAATTGTAGTACACAAACTAACATTAATTTGAAAAGACTATGTAAACGTTAGCTATTAATTACCAAAATTAATACTTTCATATAATGACGTGTCTAGCGGCAAATTAACAAAAAAAACAAGACATTTTTAGTTTTAGCCGGGAAATAAATAAAAGTGAAATCAACTGCAACCAGCAGTGTTTAGTTATAACCAGCTTAGCCTAGGGGCAACTGCAATTCAGCTTTTAACCTAACAGATTTGTCATTGGATTTTGAGATATTAATCATATTAATCTTAGTTTGTGATACTGCATATTGCTAGCCCCCGTTTCTAGATAATTGTTATAGATTGAAGGACATGAATAGTATTGTTTTGGACTCAAATCCTATATGTTTTACTCAAATATTTATTAGTCATAGCTGTAAATATTTTTTTTTTGTATAATGAATGCAATTAGATAATTAGTAATGCTTTTTTACACACTAGAATTGTATTTCATCTATTTGTTTAGAATGGATATGGAGGAGTATAAATTAAATTATTGACTGATTATATTGTATTTTTATTTGAAAACCCGTGTCATAAATTTGATACGGTTTTTATGTGTAACATCTTTCCTCTCGGTTGCTGGATATTTTTTGTGGGTGTCGTCACGCCTATATTCCCCAGAGGGGGTGGCAGAGGTGTACTGAGTACACCCACGTTTCGCCGACGATGTTAGGTCCCATGTAATAGGGGGCGAGCCTATTGCCATATACCGGGCACAATTCCAGACTCCGGACTTGTACTGGGAATTTTTCGTTAGAAAAACTACATTTGTCCGACCTAGGATTTGAACCCAGGACCTCGTGATCACAAAGCGATGCGCTTTGCCACCAGACCAACGAGGCAGTCAAGCAGTTTGTGGGAGTGATTTTGAAAAAGGGACGGAAATGTGTTACAGGAAAACGGGGCAGCGCGCGCTAATTGATTTGACCAATAAGCGCGTGCTATTTGATTTGAACAATGAGCGCGCGCTATTTGATTTGAACAATGAGCGCGCGCTATTTGATTTGATGCGGATATTTTTCATAGTAGGATAACATGTCAGATGTTACACATTTTATGCGACTACTGTAAGGCTGAATAAGTGTCCAAGTGAACGTCTAGAATGAACTCCTTTTGTGCATGCAGCAATGACGAGCCAGCAAGATTGGGTAAGCCAAGCGTGAGCCTCGACATCGGCAGGCGTCCATGTACACAACTCAAATGTATATGAATCATTTTGAGTAATCATTATACCGATACAATTTGTAATGCCCAGCACCAGTCAGCATTACTAGTGATTATCATGGGAGAATATTTAAAATGATATACCTGTTTCAATAACAAAAATATCTTTATTACAAAACACAGTTTCACAAAGGTTACTTCAATTTACTTTTCACTTAAAATCACAACAAAAACATGCTTAAAATAAGTATTCTATTAATGTCGAACTACGTGAAATCTTGTGGCCTACATATAAAATGTCTTTTGAATACTTTTTTATCAAATTATTAAACCACAATTAGGTTAGTACATAAGGATAATTCGGCTATAATAGTACCCCATAGTCTTATCATTACACATTATAAAATAAATAAGCCATCTTTTAATTAAGAGATTTTGGCGAGCAGTAATAACAGCGCGCGGGCCTGGCAACACCGAGCCCCCAAGTAGATATTTCATCTAATCTATGGTAATACCAGACACCACCACAAATTTAAAAATATTTTCATTATACTTATTCTCTTGGTAAAAGCTTGTCATCAGGCATCAATTAAAAACACTTCATCAACGAAGGTACTCATAAAAATACTAACATAAAAATTGAAAGTTTAGAAGTTAAAGAAAAAACATTATAAGTGAATATGCAATAAAAAAATATTGCGCTCAAGTCTGAGTTTTAGGCTACTTTGAAGTAAGTAATGGAAATTTTAGACAATAAATTATTGCTTGCCTATTTCTGTTCTATTAAGCGGAATCACCTCTATGTATCCCTAACTTTGTCTTCATAGTTCGACATTTTCATAGAAAACAGTAATATCCTTTCACGCGGTAACAACTGATAGTAAATATACAAAAATATATGTGTAATGTGTATAAAATGGCAATTTAATCTCACATCTGTGGCCGACACGAACACGAACATTTATATACAAAGCACTAATATTATTTCAATGTCGTCTACGCGAAAATTCCACTAAAAAAATACGATAAATAATCTAACCGCCGCCGAACTCTCGTTTAGTTGTTTTTAGGATATTACTACTTTATGCGAAGTGTTTTGTTTGTATTTTCGTAATAAGTGCTACGCTAAATCAATCAGGGGGAAAGACAATAGAATGTCAAGACTATTCTTGCAAATCCGACTTTCTTCTTCTTCAAGTTATGGCTTAACACTAATTTTAAGTGTATTTTGCCAGTGTCCAGTGAGATATATAATCTTGTTTGTTTAAATTAATTCGACTCCCGGATGAATTTGATGACAACGATGATAATGAAATTTTTGAAGTACCCCACCCTGGATAGTAAAGCGGTAGATACTTTACATACCAATTGTAACGGCCATTTTGAGGGAAGTCGAAAACGCACGTTTTATCACTTTGTTACAATTACCTTCACTCATGCACACATAAAAACACATAATGGTTAATATTCCACCAACATTACACATTATTAGTCGAAATAACACAAGTTTTGGAAATTAAAACAAATTGACAACATCACTCTTTGACTTCCCGCCAAAACTCCACTTCCGACTTTAATACACATTATTATAATATTTGTATTTGCAGCTACAGATGAATAAAATATAGGCTTATAGAAGTTAAAAATGATAAAATCATGACGATTAACACTGGCCTTCATTCCCTCTGGGAGTCTAAACAGATCAAATTTCTTATATGAAAGTGACATAAAAATGACAGTTTAAACTGTCAAACTCAGGCAGTTTGGCGGGTAACACTTTCGTAAAATAGAAATTACGGAGATTTATTAAAAATTAATAAACATACGTTTCTAGGTACGTTCTAAATCTCCATATATTATCTCGACATATTTTCTTTTTGAGTTGACTTTAAAATAATATTAGCGCATATCGAGAATCGCCACAACACATCCACCGCTACATATTACCTGATTACATTTAATACAAAATTTTATACAACAGTTTACAATTCATGGAAAATTTTCTACTACGCATCGGTGAAAGTCACGTCGAGTCGATCAAATAAAAATCCTCATTACTATTTTATTTGTAAAAAGTAATAGGAACAACCTTGTAAGACACCACGACACTCCCAGAATTAAAATAAAATTCATTTAAAATATATACAATAAAATGTATTTTTTTTATAAATGCAGTATCCACTTTTCAATGAAATAAATAATTAAACGAGAACTGTCTTACAGACTATAATAAAGTCTGTATTATTGAAATACAGAAATGAGACCCCTTGAAGAAATGAGAGTCATCGCCTGCATTGTCTACATAGAATTTTAAGGCATCTCTGATAGACCACATATTCTCCTATGTCCATCAACTACAAAAAACTATAAACCCAATTGTTTCAAATGAATCATGATTCATATTTTACTTGTAGCAAACAGTATCAAGGGCAACACTACTTAACTAGCTCTCAGCGAATTACAAATCATTGCCTTTGAAATTTACATGTTAAATTTAATTACAATCTTGTCTTTAATTTCACATGTAAATTACTGTAAAATAAAAATATAATTTCATAAAATGAAAATTAATTGAAAGATGCCTATTTCTTTTCTCATTTCCGGGCAAGTGAGCTGAATGTAATGTAGAGGGATAAGATAATTCCTAGAGAATTAAGAGAGATTATTTTTACTTTATTCTTTTCAACAAGATTAAATTAATAATTACAAAATTCTAACGTGGTGTATGTAACTGGGAGCTTATCTGAGGTATGTCTGCGTCTAGCGAGAGAGTACTGAGTTCATCCATGTTAAAGGAACGTCATTGTGTTGTCGGCGGCTGCTTCATCAGCTTCTGCTGCTCCAGGAGACGCTCGAGGGGCGAGGGTCCCGGCCCCGACCAGAGAGACTGGAAAAAATTTTGATATGTGCGAAACTGGGCCCTTATTCGTTATGATCAATAATACACGTGACGCGACGGTGTCTGCACGAAATGATCGTATAATGGTAATTCAGTGACATACACAATCATTTCACGAAGACATCATAACGCGCTGCGTTTGATCATACTTAATAGCCCTGGCTTGTGGTATATACCTTTTATCAGATGGTTGTGAATAGGTATTTTGAGTGTCCAAAGTTAAAGGTTATCTTATCATACTAATGTATGAGGCAGTAAATAAATATCTATCTATCTATAACCTCACGCCAGATCCCTTGCGGGGTAGGCAGAGAGTACAAAGTTCCAACAGGTTCTTTCCTTACATACCTCTCTGGCTTCCTGCACTCTCATAGTTCTTCAATCATTTATCTATTGCTTTATTTTTTTATTGATTAAGTTAATCGAAAAATGACAAACCAGTGGTAGCGCAGTAACACATTTTCCTAAGTACGCGTCAAATGCGTCAAAATATCGCATCAAAGTCACAATCAAAAATCATTTATTTGTATAGGCCAATACAATAGCACTCACAAACGTCAAAATTATTACATTTGTTACATCTACCACCGGATCGGAACGCGGCCTCACTCACCACATCGCGTCGGTTAGGTACACTTGACGGTCACTAAGGACATGGCTAAGTGAATCATTAGCCGAAAGACGTCCACGAGAGAACAAAGAACTACACGACGACCGGCGTTAGTAAGCAAATAGCTTTTACCAACGATCTTAGGTCATCGGTTCATCTTGTGGATGGCCTGCCCACTCCGCGCCTTTAAGTATGTGGTTGCTACTTAAGAAACCTTTCTGTCCGAACAGTTGTCAATACTGTGCAATGTGCCCCGCCCTCTGCCACTTAAGTTTGGCAGTTCTAAGTGCTATGTTAGTGGCATTACACAATTAAATTTTCCTTCCCCAATGGTTAGCAGTAGTGTCCGACCGAAGGTCGATTTTTGGCCGAAGCCGAAGTCGATTAATAGGCCATCGCCAAAACCTAAGAAAGGACATTGTTCTGCGCCCATACATGATTTTACCCCAGAACCAACAGCAATGAAAAAATACTTGTATGATTTCGAATCACCCATAAATTCTCTTAAGACATTGTTTATCAAACGGACAAGCAATCGCAATATTGCACAAAAAGTATTAGATTTTGAGGTTATACTTCAGTAGCCATTAATACATATGAGGCTATATTGTGTGTGTTGACATTCAGTAAAGATGTCGGCGACTTCGATATAAGTACTTACAATACTTTGAAATATTCGTTTTAGATTGCAAATTGTCCGTTATCTATCTATCTATCTATAACCTCACGCCAGATCCCTTGCGGGGTAGGCAGAGAGTACAGAGTTCCAACAGGTTCTTTCCTTACATACCTCTCTGGCTTCCTCGACTCTCATAGTTCGTCTCATACACGCTCGCCGGTTACGGAGACTCTTGACTTTTCCATCAGATAAGACTCGGTTTATTTGGTCGTGGTAAGATAGTCTAGGTATTCCCCGGTACCTGCATCCTTCCACTTTCACATTGTATATCTGTTTTGTCATTCTTTCCTCTGGCATTCTTTCTATATGCCCGAACCAACGGAGCATGCCCTTTCTCATCTTTACACCGATACTATCTTTCATACCTACTCGCTGTCTTACTATGCTGTTGCCAATGCGGTCGGTCAGCTTCACTCCGCACATCTTCCGCAGAGCTCGCATTTCTACCGCATTTATCCTACTTTCATTCTCCTTCTTACATACCCAGCTCTCGCTACCACATAACAGCGTTGGGACAAGAACTCCGTTATGTATGGCCAGCTGCGCCTTATGGCTTAAGTGCCGGCTCCCGAGTAGCTTTCCCATCGCAGCATTCACTCTGTTCCCTGCACTCACTCTTCTCTCTATGTCAGCGGTGTATTTCCCATCCTTACTGAAGGCGCATCCAAGATAAACAAACTCATTCACTTGCTCCAGCACATCGTTACCAACCACAATCCTTACATTCGTTCTGGTTTCTTCCCTTTCAAAAACCATAATCTTGGTTTTCTTCACATTCATTGTCCGTTAGATACGGATATTTGCCATTATTTTAATAAAATAGATAAATAATGATGGCATGGGTCAAATATTTGTTGGTTCTGGGGCAATTTTCGACAATGTCCTTTGGTTCATGTATTAACAAGCTAGTTTTGTTTTGGTTATTTACTGACAATGGCGGCCGGCCGGCGCAACGCAATGTGACCCCTGACTGCGCCTCTTTAGCCGAGCTCTCGAGCATTCGTATGTCGTAAATCGTAAAAAGTCGTTAAATTTCAGTGCTCGTTAGAAATCTTAGGCTTCGGCCACAACTTTCGGCCCATTTTGACAGAAACCGAATGTTTGGCCGGGACACTAGCTATCAGTTCTACGAGCAATATGCTCCGCGCACTAGAAATTTTAAGGGATATGTTGGTGACTTTGTAGTAATTATGAATCGTCAAGACATCAAGGACTCTACCGCCACTTCGGAATGCCGTCCCTATAGAGAAGAGGGCCAAGAAAATTCAAAGTATATATATTTGTCAAAACATTTGTAGGTACATAGAAAGTAAACATCGATAATAGAATCCACATGTTCTTGCCCAATCAGGCGTACAAATATAAAATGAAAATTATTTTTTAACAGTACTAATAAAAGTCCGTTAATCAAGTAAATTAAAATAATTGTCAATGCGATCAAAGTTTTGCACAAAACTATCAAATATTGAATGGTGCGATGGGAAAGCTACTTGGGAGCCGGCACTTAAGCCATAAGGCGCAGCTGGCCAAACATAACGGAGTTCTTGTCCCAACGCTGTTATATGGTAGCGAGAGCTGGGTATGTAAGAAGGAGAATGAAAGTAGGATAAATGCGGTAGAAATGCGAGCTCTGCGGAAGATGTGCGGAGTGAAGCTGACCGACCGCATTAGCAACAGCGTAGTAAGAAAGCGAGTGGGTATGAAAGATTGTATCGGTGTAAAGATGAGATAGGGCATGCTCCGTTGGTTCGGGCATATAGAAAGAATGACAAAACAGATATACAATGTGAAAGTGGAAGGATGCAGGTACCGGGGAAGACCTAGACTATCTTACCACGACCAAATAAACCGAGTCTTATCTGAAGGAAAAGTCAAGAGTCTCCGTAACCGGCGAGCGTGTATGAGACGAACTATGAGAGTGGAGGAAGCCAGAGATGTATGTAAGGAAAGAACCTGTTGGAACTCTGTACTCTCTGCCTACCCCGCAAGGGATCCGGCGTGATGAGATAGATAGATATTATAATTGTTGTTCAGTTCGCGGTTACTGTTTTAAAATGAAGTGTGTGCGGTTACCTGGTGCGGGTGCGGGCGGGCCGACGGCCAGGCCGCGGCGTCGGGCGCGGCCCCGCTGAACAGTGAGTACGTGCTGCCCGCGGCAGCGCCCGCGGCCCCCGACGAACCGCTCTGCACAACACAATACTATCACAGTTTATCAGAATTGTAGATTTTTCATTATTTTATATTTTACACGTACAACTACTACTGCCTCGTTGGTCTGGTGGGACTGCCTCGTTCGTCTGGTGGCAAAGCGCATCGCTTTGTAATCACGCGGTCCTGGGTTCAAATCCTAGGTCGGACAAATGTAGTTTTTCTAACTGTCTGGAATTGTGCCGATATATGGCAATAGGCTCGCACCCATACATGGGACCTAACATCGTCGGCGGAACGTGGGTGTACTCAGTACACCTCTGCCACCCCCGCTTGGGGAATATAGGCGTGACGGTGTGTGTGTTTTTAAATGGATTAATCTAATTAATTATCTTAAAATGGATTAATATCGATAAAGAAATTGCTAAATTATTCAAAATAACTCACCCCAATCTGATCCAAGTTCTTCATACCACCAACGTCGCCCATAGACTCATTAAAGTTCACATTCAAATTCCTCTGCTGCACATCGAGAACGTTCGATCCGAAACTTAACTCGCCCATATCCATCAAGTCCTTATTGCCCTGGTAATTGAGTTGAGGTTTGTCCAGCATCGTCATCTGAAGCGGTTGGTAGCCCAGCTTGTTGTTAAACTGAGGATACATTGAGGAATCATAGCTCACAGTGGGAGCGTACGTGTTAAAGCTATTTAGTGGGGAATTAAAATTAGGAGCAGTGACTAAATTCTGTAAAGTCTGCATTTGTGGCTGCCCAATAGCAGACTGCAAATAATTCGGCTGATTAAATCCCTCCTGTTTAGGTTGCCCCATGTTATTCTGTATGTTATAAGTCTGATAAGGGTTGGGTTGAGCTAAATGGGGCGAGTAGAAGTTCGGTTGGACCGGCTGTGCGAAGTTCGCGGTGAAATTGGGTGGCTGTTCGGATTTCCACCACATCTGTTGTTGCGGGTACGATTCAGGCGCTGGCTGTTGCGTCGGTTGAGGTTGCGCGTTCCAAGCGTTAGGCTGGTTATTGAACAACGAATTAGCCTTAAAGCTGTCGTCCCTGAACTTATTTTCGAACTGATTTTCTTGAGCGTTGCCCCAGTATCGGTACTGGTTCGCGAATCGAGGCGGCAGATCGTTCAAAAAGTTTTTCTTGTCACCAGACATTTGGTATCCATGGTTGAATTTTGCCCCGTCCTGGAATAATTCTTGCCTAGAATTCTGTTTCTGCAAAGCTGCTGTTCTGACGTCAATCTCTTTAGGGTTCACGACTGGTAGTTTGATGCCTTGATTGTTGACGTTAGGGGGTTGATAGCTGGGATTGTAGCTCAGCCCAGTGTTCTGTATTCCGTAGTTCTTCTGGAAATTCATTCTTTGGGCATCTGTATACTGGTTTTGAGCATTAGGCCCCCAATTAGGTGGCGTTAAATCTGGCCGTTTCTGCGTGTAATTCTGTGAATTCTGGCTAGCACCTTGGCTTAACTTGTTCTCTTTTTTCTCATCTTTTTCTGTCTTCTTCGGTGGTTCTTCCGTGTTGACCAGGTGCGGGTACCCGGCGGATTTATCTTTGAGCGAGAGGATACCTCCTGTTTTTCTGCCTAAGGGCAGGTTAGTAAGGGACTTGATAGCTTTCGGTTGTATCATTTTTGGCTTGTCGTCTTTCACCTCGTTACTGTCTCCGGTGGAATCTGGAGTCGGTGGAGGTGTTACGAATTTGACCTGGCGGAGAAATGACAGACTGTAAGTTAATTTTGTCTGAACAAAATGGGTGACAGAAACAGTACAGAAGTGGAAAAATTTAACCAATGTAATAGGAGAATTAGTATTTAGCACTACAACAGAGGAGTACCCGGTACAAATAATAGAACTAATTTAACTAAGGTTGGAGGATGACACCGTAAAAAATTGATGTAACCTGTTTGTTAGTCTCCTCCTGCTTTCTCATGATGGCCGCCATGGCGATGTTCACGCGTGGTTTGCGTGACTCCTTCTTGTCGTCACCCTTGCAGTCTTCACTCACGTCCGTATCCTGAGCAGAAATCATTTTAGTATTGGAAAACTGCAGCATATTGTGCAATAACATATTGATGGTTGGATCCGTGGTGGAAATCTCGATATAAGGTATGACCTATAGATAAAGAATGGAATATACCTGGTCGTCTTGCGTGGCCAGAGCGCGTTCTTCACGAGCCCGCTCCAGGGAGCCTTGAGGTTTCAATATACCGACGCGTTTCTCGCGAACTGTAGGCAAATTGACAACTTTAGTAATCGGAAGAAGACTTCTCTCTGAAGAGAGATTTTTATTAAAATTAAACTAGAAGAACTACACCTCCTAAGACTTTTGATAAGTTTAATAGCAGGAGGCCACAAACTTTCCTCCATCAACCCACTTTGCTTACGCGCTACCGTACCGAAGTGATAAATGATTAATCAAATAACGACTATAATCACAAGTGGAAACTGCAATCGTCATGATGTTACATCGATCTCTTTCTCTTAAAGAGCAATATTATCATCGAAAATTTATGCGGGCCAATACCTATTTTATGCACATGATGCAGTCAAAAAAGTTCAAACCTTAATAACCTGAAAAAAAAATTGATTTTACCTGAGGGCCAAAATGAATCTTACGATAGGAAAAAAAATCTTATATGCCTTATAAATTAATTGCCTCAAGCTTTACTTTAAATATCAAAAATTGATATGAATCTTACGTTGGGCAAAAATGAATCTTTTGTTGTCTACTCAAGGTTTATTTAAAATACCAAATATTGCTCTGCTCTTTGAGCCAGTCTGTGTGAACAGCACCGATTCTAGATACTTTTATAATGGAAAATGGTAGGGAAATTAATGAGATGTAGTAACCGATGAGACGAACTATGAGAGTGGAGGAAGCCAGAGAGGTATGTACGGAAAGAACCAGTTGGAACTCTGCACTCTTTGCCTATCCCGCAAGGGATCTGGCGTGATGTTATAAGTTAGATAGATAGAGATAGTTACCGCACCTTTCTCTCGGAAGTCAGCCTCGGAGATGACTATAGGTGGTGGTGGAGGAGACGGCTCATCGTCACTGTCTTCTTCCAGCTCCAAGCCCTTATCGGCGCCGCGGCCGGCCGCCGCAGCTGACAGCGAGGCCAGCGCGGCCGACAGCTGCTCGCCGCCCACCGATGACGCCGTGAACGAGATCCGACCTTCCTCCTCACTGGAGAAGAGGAGATATCGATATCACTATTACATTCCATCAGAAGATGAGGCTGTAATGTGTAGATTTTCACCAAACAAATTTTTTTTTTATGTTTATTGCATCACGACGACGCTTATTTTGCCAAAGTCAAGTATTACGAATATTCATTTTTAAATTAATTCAACTCCCCAATGAACTTGATGATAACGATGATTATGAAATTGATGAAGTGCCCCACCCTGGATAGTAAAGCGATGGATACTTTACATACCAATTGCTGCGGCCGGTTTGAGGGAAAATCGGAAAGGCACGCTTTATCACTTTGTTACAATTACCTTCACTCGTGCAAAGAATACATAATGGTCAATATTCCACCCACATTACACATTATATTCGAAATAACACATGTTTTGGAAATTGACAACATCACTCTTCGATTTCCCGCCAAAAATCCCGCCAAAGATCTAATTGTAATAGGGACGTACAGTCAGCGACGTAAGTCGCTTAAAATTCCGAGTTTTTCGAACCTTTATAATAATATCAGCCTATATTGCCCACTGCTGGATAAAGGCCTTTTCTCACTAATCGAGGTGAGAGAGATTAGGTCATACTCCACCACGCGGACCCAGTGCGGTTCGGTGGAGGCAGGTTTGTGGCCACCTGCTGTTGGAACTTATCAAGCCGCCTTTAAGGCTTCCAACTCGGCTCAACGACTACCACATTAAGTGGTAGCCGGGACCAACAGCTTAACGTGCCTTCCGAAGCACGGAGACGCTCGAATATGAAAATGCCACAAACGGTCACCCATCTCGGGCCAACCGAGTCGAACGCTGCTTGACCTTGGTATCGGTAAGAACACCGCGGTCGAACAGCGTTACGAGCGCCTTCGAACCGTTAATACTATCTATCTTTATCATCACGCCAGATCCCTTGCGGGGTAGGCAGAGAGTAGAGTTCTAACAGGTTCTTTCCTTACATACCTCTCTGGCTTTCTCTGTTAATACTCTTTATTTTAAAAACTTTGGTAAACATTGTTTAGGCCCCATTATTAGCTACATACTCAAATATATCTAAATCAACAAAAAAGTGTATTTGATGCAATACATAAAGTGTACAAGCGGTTTGAAAATCGAAGAATGTTAAACGTCTTATGTTGCTGACTGTACATAATTGTCAGTAGTCCAAATCACGCTGATATTAGATTTTCTAGAAGATCGATGGTTGACCTTGAAAAGTATTACTATATCGGTAGTACTTTCGATACCACAGATACTAATGAATACTAATGAATCAGAATCAGAATAGTTTTTATTCATGTAAACCATAACAGTATTTATGAATCATTAGAAAAGTAAACGAGACTCTACCACCACTTCGGAATGTAATACAAGTAAAAGGAACACAAAAAAAACCATAATGTTGAAAAATAGAAGGAAAAGAGGGATTGTTTACTAATAAAAGTTGTCATGACTCAAGTAGAGCTGAAATAGCATCTAATCAAGCATGTTTATCTTTTAAATAATCTTCTATTGAATAATAAGCTTGCTTACAAAGTGTTCGTTTTACACAAGCTTTGAATTTATTTTCACTAAGTTTAGTGACGTCAATTGGAATTTTGTTATAAAATCTAACACACACCGTCACGCCTATATTAACATAAAATCTAACACTGCCCCATTAAAGACGTGTGAATTTTTGACAGACGAAATTGCGGTTGATACAATTTATCCTTCAGGTCCAAAAAGTTGAATTTGCAAAATGAAGAATTTTCATTATGTTGAATTCCCAATATGTTGAATCTCAAAATGTTGAATTCCCAAAATGTTGAGTCCAAAAACGTTGAATTCTCATTATGTTGAACGATCAATTCGCACAATGTTGAACTTGTCAAAATGTTTAATATCAAAATGTTGAATTCCCAATATGTTGAGTCCCAAAATGTTGAACTCATATTTGTTACGTTGACTACAAGAACGTCAATCCTAATGCTATTAAACTGACTTCAAAAAGGAGGAGGTTAGATGTTCGTCTGTATGTATGCTTTTTTTATGTATGTTCGCCGATATTTCTGACAATTGAGGACCGATTTTGATGATTCTTTTTGCATTGGGTTCAGCATAGCTTCAAGGTGGTTCCATTTTAATTTAATTTTAATCCAATCAACTTGTTGAAATGTTGAATTTTTCAAATGTTGAATCTGATGGGTCTGTTCTCATAATATTTTTCCCGTGTGGTTTCGTACTTAGAATATATCAACCCGTATTATCTCGTGGGTGCCCTACAAGGCGAAATAGAGAATACCTAAACCAGAAACAAGCAGCACCGTAATGATAAGAATAAATATAACTTAAAAATAAAGGGACTTCTAAAAGCAAAAACTAAATATTTGAAGTCGGTTACTTTGCACTTCGGGTGGTGGTGGTGGTTTGCACTTTGCACGTCGGACTTTAGCTTTTTTGAGTCAGTTTCCTTTTTAAATTTTACAATTTTAAGTGATGAGTGAATTTTAATATTCTGCTTAGTTCTACAATAAGGTACATACAGGATTGATGTAATACCCATAATAACGAAATCTATACATTCACCCTGATTACCGTTCCTTATACTTTCAAAGTCCAAGGTTCAATACCGATTTCATTAAAATGGGTCCACCTCGAAGCTATATTAAAGCAAAAAGAATTATCGAAGTCAGTTCATAAATAAAGACGTTACAAAAAACAGACGAATTGTAAACCTCTTTATTATTTTAAGTCTTAATATTCTGGTTAGTTCTATAGTATGGTACCTATAGGATTACCACAATACTTATAATAACTCCATCTACAGATTTAAGTTACTTGTCGTTATGGAGTTCCGTGGTGTATCTTCAAAATCCAAGATCCAATACCGATGATTAAAATGGTTGATTGGATTAAAATTAAATTAAAATGGAACCACCTTGAAGCTATACTGAACCCAATGCAAAAAGAATCATCAAAATCGGTCCTCAATTGACGGAAATATCGGCGAACATACATAAAAAAACATACATACAAACGGACATAGAACCTCCTCCTTTTTGAAGTCAGTTTAATAGATTAGGATTGACGTTCTTGTAGTCAACGTAACAAATATGAGTTCAACATTTTGGGACTCAACATATTGGGAATTCAACATTTTGATATTAAACATTTTGATAAGTTCAACATTGTGGGAATTCAACATTTTGAGATTCAACATATTGGGAATTCAACATAATGAAAATTCAACATTTTGAAAATTCAACTTTTGGGACCTGAAGGGTTATATCAATGCCTATCACCTAGCTGATTAATTAGATCTAAATTTTTACTTGTATACATTATGTTTCCATAAATATACTGACATGGGACCGTAATATTGGCTTCTTTAAATAATTCTCTTAAAGATTCGCGACTAAGTTATAGATGGCCCTTTTTATCTTCGGTGTGGGACGTAAAGAAAACACCTGCAAAGGAACAATCAAAATCGAATTTATGTCAATGTACAGCGATTTTTCATTTGAGTCGAAGATCTTTATCATGACTAACTTGATAAAAAGGCTACCAAACAACACATTTCCTGCACTAACATAGTCTTGCCTAGAAATAATTAACTTGGCTGATCCCGAAGTTATATTTACTAAGTTTACTGACGTCAATTGGAATTTTGTTATAAAACCTAACACAGTGCCCCATGAAAGACTTGTGAATTTTTGACAGACGAAACTGCGGTTGATCTAATTTATTTCTATGTCGTGTGTTATAGCAATGCCTATCACCAGCTGATTAAAGAGATCTAATTTTTTTGTAGTATACATGATGTTTTCATAAAAATATTGACATGATATTAGCTTCTTTAAACAGTTGTCTTAAAGAGTCGCGACTACTCAAGTTATAGATGGCCATAATAGCCCTTTTTGCAAGAAAAACTTAAAAATAGAAAACTTTAAAAGGAGACTCAATGACAGCTGCCCTACCCCAGAATAAGATACCGTAAGACATAATACTATGAAAGTAGCTGAAATAGACTATACTCGCGGTGTCCGCAGCAGTTAGTTGTCTGATCGTCCTTACGGCATAGGCAGCGGAGCTAAGCCGTATACCTAAATTCTCAATATGAGAACCCCATTGTAACTTGGAGTCAAGCGTAATCCCGAGGAAAGATGTATCATTGGTGAACTCAAGTTTCTCATTGTTCAGTATAATATCATGAACAGTAATTTTTCATTTGGCAAAGAAAAACCTTATACATTTAATTTTCTTGTTATTGAGCACTAAATTGTTGGATGTGAACCAGTTATGTAGTAGAAGAATAGCGTCATTAATTCGTCAAAGTTATCAACATGTCTACCTACTTTAAAAATCAAAGAGGTATCGGCAGCAAATAACACTATCTTCGCTAGTATTTTTCGTAGCGCTGATTTTAACAAAAGACCCAAGAGATTTAGTTTGATTTATTTGAACACACTGTCTTTTATCTAGGTTGCTTTGATTGCAGACAATACTATCGATAATATCAATAGACTATCGATAGGTTTACTATTGCTATAAAATTTCAAGCGGATCTCGATATTAACATTTCTATATTAACAGTTCTAAAACGTTGGCGCACTTCGGTTGGCGACGCTCTTTCGGCACGCATATACTATGCGCTAAAATTTATTATGTAGACAGATGTCAAGTGTCAGTTTTGCAATCACGAAGCAAATACGAAGTGGAGATGGCGTAATCAGATTCTTTTATACAATTAAAGCATGCGACTGCGCGGGGTGCACAGGGCGCGAGGTAACGTGTAACGTACACTCCACCCACATTTGTTGCATCTGCCATCTAGCAGGGAATGGCTAGTAATACTAAACCGTAGGAGGCATTTGTATTTTGACGGGGACGGAATTTTAATTTCTTATTATTAATTTAACTCTTTGACTCGAGAAAATGCCATTAATCATGCTAGTAAGTTCGTGAAGATAATTTCTGGGGTGGCTATATTATGCCGAGGTGTGCCAAAAAAAAATTGTAGCGAATTTTTACTTGAAATAAAAAGTAAACGTCTTTATGACAATGAATTAGTTCCGATGAAATGTTGTGCGAGGCACAAGGGGGTTTCAGGGCCGGAAGAGGATGTTCGGATCAAGTCTTCTCACTCCGCAACATCGTAGAGAAGCATCTGGCAGTGGGCCGGAAGGTTTTCTGCGGTTTTGTAGATCTGGAGAAGGCCTTTGACAGAGTTGTGCGAAAGAGACTTTGGGACATTTTGCCAGAGTATGGTATAGATGGGCACTCTGTTGCGAGCCGTCCAGTCCACTTATGTGGACTGCAAGGCATGCGTACGGGTGGGTGGTAACCGGTCACCCTGGTTTGACGTTAAAATCGGCGCCAAGCAGGGTTGCGTGTTGTCCGCTAGACTGTTTATAATATATCTGGATAAAAGTCTTTAAAGACTGAAAGCGATGAATGGTGTACAAATGGTTGACTTAGTGGTAAACCATCTACTTTATGCAGATGACGCGGTTATAGCGCCAACAGCCACTGATCTGCAAACACTAGTCACAGTTATGAAAGACGACTGCATGAACAATGGCTTACACTTGAATGTAAAGAAAACCAAGATTATGGTTTTTGAAAGGGAAGAAACCAGAACGATGCAAGGATTGTGGTTGGTAACGATGTGATGGAACAAGTGAATGAGTTTGTATATCTTGGATGCGCCTTCAGTAACGATGGGAAATACACCGCATACACATATAAAATGAAAATTATTTTTTAACAGTACTAATAAAAGTCCGTTAACAAAGTAAATTAAAATAATTGTCAATGCGATCAAAGTTTTGCACAAAACTATCAAATATTGAATGGTGCGATGGGAAAGCTACTTGGGAGCCGGCACTTAAGCCATAAGGCGCAGCTGGCCAAACATATCGGAGTTCTTGTCCCAACGCTGTTATATGGTAGCGAGAGCTGGGTATGTAAGAAGGAGAATGAAAGTAGGATAAATGCGGTAGAAATGCGAGCTCTGCGGAAGATGTGCGGAGTGAAGCTGACCGACCGCATTAGCAACAGCGTAGTAAGAAAGCGAGTGGGTATGAAAGATTGTATCGGTGTAAAGATGAGAAAGGGCATGCTCCGTTGGTTCGGGCATATAGAAAGAATGACAAAACAAATATACAATGTGAAAGTGGAAGGATGCAGGTACCGGGGAAGACCTAGACTATCTTACCACGACCAAATAAACAGAGTCTTATTTGAAGGAAAAGTCAAGAGTCTCCGTAACCGGCGAGCGTGTATGAGACGAACTATGAGAGTGGAGGAAGCCAGAGAGGTATGTAAGGAAAGAACCTGTTGGAACTCTGTACTCTCTGCCTACCCCGCAAGGGATTTGGCGTGATGTTATAGATAGATAGACTTATTTTATTTAAGTGCAAGTTTACCAGGTTGCTGCCATGATACGTAGGTTGTAACGTATGAATTCATACGTTCCTGCACCAAGGGGAAATATTATATTAAATTTCGAATCCGGCCCAGTTGTTTTAGTACTTCATAATAGATGGCGGGCACATCAAGCCGCGTTGTAATTCAAACGTGATAAAACCGATTAGTAGATAGTTTTACCAACAGAAACTAACATGTTTTAATCTAATATATAACTTTAAACTCATAAACGCTCTGTACATCGTTTTTAATGTTTACGTGATAAAGAACTTTATCGCCACCTAGTGTCAAATAATAGTTCCGTTTATTACTAATTTGACATGACATGACATAAGACTATTCTAGAAGTAATTTAATAAATTACGAAAAAAAATACCGAAAGTATAAGTAGTACTAATAAGTGATATGAGATACTATTTGGGTTACCATAATGTCAATCCGAATATTTTTTGCATGTTATAACGCAACATTTCCTATTATAATTCTTTTTTTAATAACCATAAATACCACGGTAGCGTCTACGGTTCACATACTGCCTTTGCACTTCAAGCATCTCTCTCGTGTTTCTCCTAGTGTTGTAAAAACGCTTGAGTCGGCGCTTAAACGCTCGAGTCGACGCTCAAAATGTTGCTAAGCGTTTTATTTATAACGCTCACTGGAGCGTCGCGCTCGAAGCTCGACTCGCGCTCGGGCGTCGAGCGCAACGCTCCAGTTTTATGGAGGAATTTAAGTCATGTTCATACATTAATATATACTGCGTAGAGTACCTATTTTTTTTGCTAATGCTCTTTTCGTGTCTGTCTGTCTGTCTTTCCGATTCAAAGTTATCGTTAGTACAAAGGAAGTTTGTGATCTTCTTTTCAAACAATTGCGGTTCTCCAATTGACCTGAAATTTGGCATACGTATATAAGTTTAGACAGACGATTTAACGCAGTGGTTAAGAGCTTAAGCCGCTCCGCCCACTGTGTCTAATAGTCGCGGGTTCGATTCCCACACGGGACAAATCTTTGTGTGATCCACAATTATTTGTCACGGTCTGGGTATTTGTGTATGTGGATTTTCAGGTTTTTAAACGCACCCGCGACACAGGAATAAATCCTAGTGTGGAGATACGAGTTTTATGTTCTTTTTCTTTTATATAGTACCATGGACCTGGTTTCATAATGGTACATGACCAACTGAACAAACCCACTGAGTTTAGGCTCGCTGGTTTAGTCTTGGCAAGTATTGCTACTTAAGTACTTACTCAAGTATATAATATCAGCCCATACTGCCCACTGCTGGGCAAAGGCCTTCTCTCACAAATCGAGGTAAGAGAGATTAGGTCATACTTAACTACGCGGACCCAGTGCGCATTGGTGAAGGCAAGGTTGTGGCCACCTACTGTTGGAACTTATCAAGCCGTCTATAAGGCTTCCAACTCGGCTTATCGACTACCACATTAAGTGGTAACCGGGACGAATGGCTTAACGTGCCTTCCGAAGTATGGAGACGTTCGAATATGAAAATGTCACAAAGGGTCACCCAGCTCAGGCCGACTGAGTCGAACGCTTCTTAACCTTGGTGATCGATAGGAATACCGCGGTTGCACAGCGCTACGAACGCCTCAACGCGCCTTACTCAAGTACTTCACAATAGCTCTAGGTAATACCCAGGGTCCCATGATGAAACCGGAACGTGGCTATAAGAACTATTTAAATTAAACAAGATAGCACCATCGTATTTGGGCTCTTTGGATTTGCTTTGACAAATGTAATAGACCTAGATGATAAGCAGGATCTGATGATAAAGCCGGAAAGAGACCATATAAGCTCCAAGAATGAAAATACTATCTATCATCACGCCAGATCCCTTGCGGGGTACCGTGTTACCCCGCAAAGTACTAATTTAATAACAAAAACAAATATTCATACCATCAAATCAGTGCGTTTTGGTTGGCTATCCTTTGGCCAATGCCGTAATAGCAAGCACACCTAGAATCATAAAACATCGTGCAATGTACCGACAAATCCTTTGTCGGCGCGTTTGATGTTTGTGCCGCAAAATTAAGGATTCGTTTACACTAACGTTTCCGTAAAAATAATAAAGAATGACAATAAACGGTGTCGTCGTGTACTATATTCCCTCAACCTTATACGTAAGGATAAAGGCGTCAAGGTGTGTGTGAGTAATCACTAAATTAAAAAAAAATCGTTTGTTTCATAGTAGGTATCGCGCATACCCAAACGTTGAGTCAACGAAGATTCGTATTTTTTCTTATCTATCACCGGGAAGACATTTTCTATTTATATAACGTTTCCCCTAACAAGTTCTAAATACATAAATGAAATACGATTACATACTTAATGGTACCTATGATACGATACAATGAGTAGTGTGTACGCGCCCCATATACATAGTCGGCCCTTTCAAAGGATTTATTTTACCTATTTTATTTATAATTTCGTTTTCGGCTTCTCTTTTAACCTATATACTCTTTCGGCACGTAACATCCACGACCGCTCTGCCCCGCGGCGCCTTTGGCGGGTGTTCACAGACAAATAACTATAACTTGCATAAGTACGAAGGACCCGCGCCTACATTTTTGTTATATTTAGGTTTAATATAAACTGGGTGACTGCGTCGTTGGTCTAGTGGCAAAGCATATCGCTTGGTGAATATGTGGTCGGACAAATAAAGTTTTTCTAGCGAAAACTTCCCAGTATGAGTGCGGAGTCAGGAATTGTGCCCGGTATATGGCAATAGGCTCGCGCGCCCTATTACATGGGACCTAACATCGCCGGCGAAAAGTGGGTGTACACAGAACATCTGCTGCGTCTAGAAGCTTGCCATTAGCATATTACTGCATTTGTACTTGCCACAAGAGCTGCCCTTGGAAAAATCAGGCATTCATGCAAATACTAGCTTCGTGTTGGTCATTTTAAAATTATACATCTTTTTCCATGTATCAAAATTGATGTAGAAATCGTAGTTACTGGTGTTGGGTACGCCTCTGTATACAGTTGTTTCGGCACTATAAATTAATTTCGATTCTCGAGGATCAAAGCAAAATAAATTATAACGCTATAACGCTTGAGCACGCAACGCTCGCGTTATAGTCCAAGTCTTCAACGCTCCGTGAGCCTTAAACGCTCGAGTCTTGAACGCTCGTAAGCGTCGACTCAGCGCTGAACGCTGAAAAACTAGTTTCTCCTATGTTTGCAAGAACTCCCGACATCAGATTTTCTTTTCCCCGAAACGATATTGTATTCATTATAATATCCCCAAGGCAATTCTTATACTAACTAGCTTTCCCATGGTTTTTCTGATGCACCAACCTCACATATTTTTTTTTGTATTCTATATATTTCTTTAGTGTTTCAATCTTAAGTTATTTATTCAAAAAAAAAGATTTCTAAGCTAATTTCTAAGTGGGCGTGGCCTCACAGTCTTTTGATTCCCGCCCAAAAAACCGCCATTGAAGGAAGCACTCGGCAATGATAGCGTAGGAAAGTAGGTAGACCGTAAGTGGCGCATTTATTCGTCTAATCTTTCTTCACTTCATGAGGAAGTAAGCAGTGTGTAAATTGGGTATACATATAAGGGGTCATCCATTAATCACTTGAAAGAGGGGTTAGAAAAAATCACGAAATATCTCAAGGGGACAGGCGGGTGCGCGATAACGGGCGATTTCTAAACCAAAATCTCGTGATAGATTATTTAAAAAAGGGAGTATATGGATGTGCAGCTGATTGGTCGTTTCTTGATTTACAACAATATATATTGATTAACATATTTTAAGAATTATTTATTTAATTATAAACACCTCAACGTGCGCTGCACCTCACACAAGGCGTGCGTTTCTCACCCAGGTCCGATAAGGAATACCGGGTAATCCAGTCGTACCTTTATGTCCTGGAGAAGAAAGAGAACATCGCCTGGTTCTCGTACTCTCTCCCGGCGAAGAACCTGAAGGTGGCAAACCGGGGTCTACCGGCGAACACCGACCCCGAAGATATTCTGGTGGAGCTCACCGAATTAGAGTTTGAGCCCAAATACGCGCGCCAGATCCGGGCTAGACAAGGAAGACCAGGGTTCATCTTCCTTGCGATCCTCAAGCGCACATCAGACCTCACGCCGGGCATCTACGATGTAGAGGAGTTACTCTGCATGCCCGGCGTCAAGATTGAGGCCTGGCGGAGCAAGAAAGGCCCCGCCCAATGCCATAGGTGCCAGAAGTTCCGGCACTCTAGTCACCAATGTCACAGAAGGCTGGCATGTGTGCGCTGCTGTGGTGAACACCCCGCTAAGGAGTGCGAGCGCCCTAGAGAGGAACCGGCCACCTGCATAAACTGCGGCGGCTCCTGCTAATCACGTAAAATGCCCTGTCTTCCGGAAGGAGGCCCGAAACAAGACGGCAGGCATGGTGGCCATCAGTGGGGAGAACGGAGTGAGGGCAGAAGAGGTCCCGCTCCCGCTGAGCTCGCACAGAAAGCCCGAGGCGCCATCTTAATGGCGCCTGCGAACGACCCCAAGGAGAGGAGTTCGCAGAAGCAGAGGAGGAGGAGGAGGCGCAGGACCAACCGCGCTCAACCACCCTCCAGGACCGAGGCGCCCGTTGTACCGCCCACGGACATACCAGCGGTACAATTCGAAGTACCGGCGCCCCCGAAAGCGCCAACCATGGCAAAGGCTGCCGACCAGGAACAGGCCCAGGAAAAACCTGACTCCACTCCCTACCCACACATGGGAGGCCACCTCCATTCCACTCTCGACCAACTGAGCGAGATCATCGGTGTCCTGCGAGAGGTCCTGGAGGCACTAAAGGCAGTAGAAAACCCCGTCCCAGTTATCCTGGGAGCCATGACTCGCCTTATTAGCCAATACGGATAGTTCTTTCCACATTACAAGCTGGAACGCCCGTGGCCTAAGGTCAGAGATCAAAGGCCATCCTCCTCAAGCCCCTACTGCTGAATCCCGGACCCCGACCCGGACCCCGTGAGGCCCGCACCGGACTGACTCCCGCCGCCCACTGCAGTTCGCCCTGACGGCTCGCCGCTGGGGCTCGAGCGCATGCGCGGCGATGACACTAGACCAGACACCATGAAAGACAGAAAAGGGACTGGACGAAGTCATCGTTTTAGCTGGTCGCCTGCGGAGTCCCACAGCAGAGCTTGACCGCACGGCGGTGTGAAGAGTGCAACGCTCATCACCCTCACTGTCTTTCCCACCACCGGACATGACTTTCCTAACCTCCTTACACCTCGTCTTTCCTTCCCCAAAGCTCCCTACCTACACAACCACATCCTGACACAGCCCGGTGGTGTTTGATCGCCCGCTAGGTCTCCCTAGCGGTGCTGTACCGCACTACCGGGCGAAGAAAGGAGAGGGGCCTCGAGAAGTCGCCGCCTCCTGTTGATCGCTTTGCCGGGCCTCCTATTGTATACCATAGGTTCCACCTGACAGAGTTGGTCGCGAATTGCGGCGTGAACACTCTATGATGCCCTCCCCCCGCGGGATCCACTGGTCACCGCAGCTTCAAGGGACCTTTGACCCAACTCAAGGACCCGGCCATGTCTACGGCCGGAGATCGACACTTCGGCCAGGGGGCCGTTGCCCCGATGCCGTTTCCCCACACCCTTGCCAGGTGTGTGCGAAGACCATGATACGGGGAGCATTGTGTCGCCGACCGCCGAGCCGAGCGAAGATCTGAAAGTCTGTTATTATTAAATACTCCTTGTGGAAACCACGTAAAGGCACAGTGAGCAAAGTTAAGTATATATTGTAATAATATTTTTTCTTATTGATTATCTCCGTAATAATTCTATTCCTATTTGTGATATTATATATTTCTTTTATTATTGCTTTATAGCTTATCAAAAAAATATAAGGTAAATTGGTATTTATTATAATAATAAATTGATTGTAAGAAGCATGTAGACTAAATTAGTAAATAGATTCGATTACATTTTAAAAATTGCAATTCTGCTTGGCTTTTTATTATTATTTTTTAAGACCCTAATTGGAAATAATTTAACACTCGCGAGACCTTGACTCGCCTCGAAAATTTTAAGATTCTTTGTACCAACAAAATACACGTGATTTTGAGTAGGGGGGGCTTAGCCTAAGACCTCACCGCGATCACCGGGGGAGGGGGTTTAAAAAGTTGCTATAAAACATCACGTGATTAATGGACGACCCCTAACAGGGTACTTACGTGTAGGTGAGGTGCTCGGGGCGCATGTCTGCGAGCCGCTTGACGAGCTGCACGAGGCGGCGCGCGCGCACGCGCTGCTCCAGCTCAGGCTCGCTGCTGAGGTACGCTGGGCACGCCTCCGCGCCCGACCTGCCAACATCAATCAATCATTTATTTTCTAAAAATAAATATTTTTTTTTATTATATTTGGAAAATGGATATGCAGTGATAGCCTAGTTGTTAGACCGTTGGACTGCAAAAGCAGAAGTCGCTATCTTTTCTAAGGCATGTGTGTATTAAAAATTAACTGTCACTTGCTTTAATGGTAAAGGAAAATATCGTGAGGAAACCTGCATGCCTAGAGTGTCTCGAAGGTGTGTGAAGTTCGCCAACCCGAACTGGGCCAGCGTGGCGGACTATGGCCTAAACCCTCTCAGTTTTAATTGGGCCCGTGCCCAACAGTGGCACAGTTCCTTAACAGGGCTAATATTATATTGGGAAACTTACAGCTAGCGTAATATAATATAGAATATACAGATTAAACAAATGAAAGCTATTTATAAGTTTCCACCGGCAGCAGAAGAGTAAGAGAAATGAGGTGGTAAAAAACCACAAGATTTATATATTTTTTTTTTTTTTTTTTGTTCTTTAAAAACGTAGCCCCACACTAGGATTTATTCCTGTGTCGTGGGTGCGTTTACAAACATGAAAATTCACATACACAAATACCCAGACCGGAACAAACAATTGTGGATCACACAAAGATTTGTCCCGTGCGGGACTCGAACCCGCGACTATTAGACGCAGTGGGCAGAGCGGCTTAAGCTCTTAACCACTGCGCTAAATCGTCCAAGTTATATCGTCCGCTAAATCGTTAGGAAAAGAATGCTCTGGCCTATGAATTTGACGGATGATTTAGCGCAGTGGTTAAGAGCTTGAGCGGCTCCGCCCACTGTGTCGAATAGTCGCGGGTTCGATTCCCGCACGGGACAAATCTTTGTGTGATCCACAATTATTTGTTCCGGTCTGGGTATTTGTTTGTGAATTTTCATGTTTGTAAACGCACCCACGACACAGGAATAAATCCTAGTGTCGGGCTACGTTTTTAAAAAACAAAGAATTTCATATGGTGTCCCGTACATTTCAGTGCATTACAACTCCCCAAGCCGCGCCACCGCCGCGCTCCCACCGCGCTGCGTTGGCTATGTGGCGAGACCTTAATGGTGAGCTCAAAAAAACAGCCCAATACGAAATACGACTATGGGATAGTCTTATTTCGAATTAGTTCGAACAACCATAGCCACGTGAAGACGCTTAAAAAACTACAGTTTGCCAAAATGACTACAATAAAAATACTCGTATATTAGTTTATTAATGATATAAAACTAACTTTTGCTAACTAAGTATTGAACTGCAATATTGTATCTTTTTTTGCATTTAACTTTAATATTTGGACAGAAATAAGCAATAATGTGTTTTTTTTGGCGGGAAGTCGAAGAGTGATGTTGTCAATTTGTTTTAATTTCCAAAACTTGTGTTAGATCGACTAATAATGTGTAATGTTGGTGGAATATTAACCATTATGTGTTCTTATATGTGCATGAGTGAAGGTAATTGTAACAAAGTGATAAAACGTGCCTTTTCGACTTCCCTCAAGATGGCCGTCGCAATTGGTATGTAAAGTATCCACCGCTTCACTATCCAGGGTGGGTTACTTCATTAATTTTATTATTATTGTTGTCATCAAGTTCATCGGGGAGTCGACTTAAATTAAACAAACACGATTATATACCTCACTGGACTCTGGCAAAATACTCTTAAAATTGGTGTGAAGCCATAACTTATAGAAGAAGAAGCAATCATGTGTCACGCAATAACAATGTGCTAATGAAAATAGAATGTATAATAAAATAAAATACCACGCTACCTCCGATTACCGTGTTGTTGCTTATATTTTTAAATTCAAATAATTTATTTGCTGTAAACATGGGTATTATATTTTTACAAAAAAATATATATTAGTTCTGCATGTTTCGCTGGTTCGGCAGCATGCAAATATTATTTTGTAGGTCATAATAAACAATTAATTATTGATTGAAAGAAAACTAAAAATTACAGTAACCTTATTTATATAACAAATATATAACACATAATTATGTTAAAAAATCTCTAATATTATAATAACACTTGTCCACGACCCATTTAATCAGTTTTTTTTAACATTTCACCTGTCATGCCACGTAGCGTTTTGTTGCAAGGCAGTAAACGATCTTTGGATGACTAGTTTCGTTGGATTTCTGGACTAATACTTTTTATATACGCAAGCTTTTTGTCCATAAAATATTATAATAATATCAGCCTATAATGCCAACTACTGGACAAAGGCCTTCTCTAACAAATCGGGGTGAGAAATATTAGGTCATACTCCATCACGCGGACCCAGTGCGGATTGATGGAGGCAGGTTTGTGGCGACTTACTGTTGAAACTTATCAAGCCGCCTTTAAGGCTTCCAACTCGGCTTAACGACTACCACATTAAGTGGTAGCCGGGACCAACGGCTTAACGTTGGTCCCGGCTACCACTTAAAATAACCAAAGAATGGTTAAGGACCACTTTCTTTCGTTAAGCACCACTTTTATTCTGTAATAAGTCACGTACTATCATGCCGTTTCTTTATTCCTACCTTTATTATATTTGTATAATGTTATCTATCATATATATTTATGTCATATATATACCTATACCTATTAAAGTAAAACTTAACTAATAAATGTACGCCACTTACTGCCCTCTATTTTTTGTTTATCTTTTTGTCTTGTTCTTTCTGTTTTGGTTGTCTGGAAGAGATCGCTATTAGCGATAAGACCGCCAATTGTGCCTTTGTTTAATTTTTTTTTTTTCTCTATGTAAATGTATTGGTGTACAATAAAGAGTAATCTATTTATCTATCTATAACGTGCCTTCCGAAGCACGGAGACGCTCGAATATGAAACCACCCATCTCGGGCCGACCGAGTCGAACGCTTCTTAACCTTGGTAATCGGTAAGAACACCGCGGTCGCACAGCGCTACGATACAGCTAAATATTACCCACTCATGTAGGTATGACCGCACGCGGCTGTTATCTATTGCAAATGATATGTAAATGATGTACTACAGTTAAAGGAGGTCTATTCATTAAAACTGACTTTGCAAATTTTTTTTAAAGTGAAACTTTTATTACATCGTTACAAACTTTTTGGTCTGTGTGTTACATGTCGCGTGACGGTCGGCCGCGGAGTAGGGATAAAGTGAAAGGCGCCCGCCAGAGCAGCCAAGGCCAATATGTTTCACTTTTACCGTGGTTTCATAAAACCACACAAGGGTTTTTTTTAGTAAATGACAAAATTGACACATTGACACAGTAGTAACATGAATACTATATTGTATGTCAATAAAACCCACTAAGAAATACTAATTTCTTTTCGGTTTTTAGTTGGTTTTTGTTTAGTAGTTAGTAGGTATTGCGAGAAAATAATAATGTAAACGCACCCTCAGGACTGACTTGCCTAGTGTAGGGCCATGGGGTTATAATGACAAAACAATGACGGACGATTTAGCGTAGTGGTTAAGAGCTTAAGCCGCTCCGCCCACTGTGTCTAACAGTCGCGGGTTCGATTCCCGCACGGGACAAATCTTTGTGTGATCCACAATTATTTGTTCCGGTCTGGGTATTTGTGTATGTGAATTTTCATGTTTGTAAACGCACCCACGACACAGGAATAAATCCTAGTGTGGGGCTACGTTTTTCTAAAAAGAAAAGAAAGAAAAAGAATATCATACCTTTTTGGGAATAATTAGTAATTTACTATTTTAGACCGCCTCGTTGGTCTAGCGGCGAATAATGAGCTTTCCGATTTCGTAGTCCTGGATTCAAATCCTAGGTCAGACAAAAGTAGTTTTTCTATCTATCTTTATCATCACGCCAGATCCCTTACGGGGTAGGCAGAGAGTACAGAGTTCCAACAGGCTCTTTCCTTACATACTTCTCTGGCTTCCTCTACTCTCATAGTTCGTCTCATACACGCTCGCCGATTACGGAGACTCCTGACTTGTCCTTCAGATAAGACCCGGTCTATTTGGTCATGGTAAGATAGTCTAGGTCTTCCCCGGCTCCTTCTGCGAGACTGTAATGTCCCAGAAGGAGGAGGCTGAGCGGGATCGGGAGAGGGCCGATCCTGCTCGACGAAGGCGACGGCGCCGGGGCGGAGGCACAGCCCGCCCAGGCCCCCCAGCCCAATAGCCCGGGGCTTAAGAATACAGGCTAACTCGCGTCTCCCGCCGTAATATCTGGCGGGGGACCCCCCCTGCACCAACATCAGCAGGGGGGCCTTCGGGGTCGCGGACGCAAGGGGCGGGGGCCTTGAGCGTTCTTCACGAGCGACCCCGAGGAGGACGGCGGCGTGGTGTGGCCCACGTCGCCGTGAGCACCGCGTTGGTGCGGGGGGGAGCGTGTCTTTAAGTCTCCCCCCGAAGGCGGGCTCTTCAGAGCGTGGCACAAGTGGGGCACCGGTGCGTTCCATAAGGAGATCCCGGAGCCCCTCCAAAGTGCTGATGTCGGCCACCCTGGGGTTTTTAGTCGGTAAGAATCCGACACGCCCCGCGAGTTTCCCCCGAGGCTCGCGGAAGTCCTATGCAGGATTTTCCCCAGGTAAAAAAAAAAAAAAAAAAAAAAGAGGTCTTCCCCGGTACCTACATCCTTCCACTTTCGCATTGTATATCAGTTTTGTCATTCTTTCTTGTCTTTTATTCAAGTAGTTTTTCTATCGGAATAATCCCAGAATCAGTCCGGAGTCTGGAATTGTGCCCGATAGGCTCGCTCGCGAGGTAAATAGAGAAGAAAACGTCACTTCGGCGCGTCGAAAAAAGTGTAACTACTCAAAAGTAAAAACGTAAAATTTGGAGTAAGCATATATCCATTTCTTTTACTCTTGTTCCCCGCCATACCGAAATGTCGATTCGATAGAGGTAGCAATATAACTAGTAGTGGGAGGCTCGGTGTTGCTTACTATATGATTTTTTTCCCACAATGTAAAATCATAACGAATATAAAAAACGGACGATTTAGCGTAGTGGTTAAGAGCTTAAGCCGCTCCGCCCATTGTGTCTAATAGTCGCGGGTTCGATTCCCGCACGGGACAAATCTTTGTGTGATCCACAATTATTTGTTTCGGTCTGGGTATTTGTGGGGTCCATTAGGGTACGTGGTCAAACCAAAAAAATATTATTGAATGAGTAATAAACAAAAATATGTATGTTATCTATTACATTATTTCCAAAATACGCAGGTTTATGGTTGCAGTTTATTCAGAGCAGGTAAAATAAGTGCAATTTGCAAAATGCGTGCTTCAACAAACTCAGGCAAACGTTGCTGCCCTTTTCCTGTTTCTACTGACGACGTCTTGATCCAGACGTTAAGAGCGGTAGGCCGCTCCGATTACTCAACTGATTATTCGCGGGTTCGATTCCCGCACAGTACAAATCTATGTGTGCCTCGCAGGTTTTGTTTAGGTCTGGGTATTTGTTTGTGTGATTTTCATGTTTGTAAACGTACCCACGACACAAGAATAACGACGGCTTTAAAAAAAAAAAAAAGAAAAAAAAAGACCTGGTTAATTCCCCAATTGCTTTCTACGACACGCGTGAGAACAAATGGGGTGGAGCTATTCTTTACCGGATCCATAAGGCATTTATGTAATAAAGAATTATGTGCAAAATTCTTTTTGGACAAATAGCTTATTTTTCTTATTTTGTAATGAACCGTTGGGAACCAACAAAATTAATAAAAAAGGTATTCGTATAGTACATAATTATGTGTGATAAAATCATCCAACATTTTCCCATATAGATGGGAACACCGAATAGAGTTTTTATTGGCAACACTGAATCTCAATTTATTTTTGTAACTTTAAAATAGTTTATATTTTATTTACTAGTACATAACGGAGTGCTTGTCCCAATGCTGATATATCGCCGCGAGAGCTGGGTATGTAAGAAGGAGAATGAAATTAGGATAAATGCGGTGGAGATGCGAGCTCTGCGGAAGATGTGCAGAGTGAAGCTGACCGACCGTATTCGCAACAGCGTAGTAAGAAAGCGAGTAAGTATGAGAGATAGTATGGAAGTAAAGAAAACAAAAAAAAAAATGAGAAAGGGTATGCTACGTTGGTTCAGGCATTAAGAAAGAATGTCAGAAGAAATAATGACAAAACAGATATACAATGCGAAAGTGGAAGGATGTAGGTACCGGGGAAGACCTAGACTACCTTACCATAACTATTTGGTCATGGTAAGGTAGTCTAGGTCTTCCGGAGTCTTATCTGAAGGACAAGTCTAGAGCCTTCGTAACCAGCGAGAGTGTATTAGACGAACTATGAGAGTGAAGGATGCCAGAGAGGTATGTGAGAAAAGAACTTGATGGAACTGTACTCTCTGCCTACTCCGCAAGGAATCTGACGTGATGATATAGATACTAGTGAATATATGAAAATACAATAATGTATGGAAAGTAGTTCCATTTGAGTTATAGTGATTTTGTGACCTCAAATCGCGTTCTTACACCACGAATTTAGCTATTTTGTGATTTTTTAGTAATACGTGTTTCTCAACATATTTCTGGCAGACCAATGATTAACATAAGTTTGTTACATGGCTGCGAGCATATTCTTAGCCGTCATACATTTACACCTTTACTGTTAATCTAGTGTTTACATGTATATCAATGGCTCGCTCCTTATTACATGGGACATAACATTGTCGATGAAAGTGGGCGTACACTATACTTCTCTGCCAGCCCCGCTTAAGGATTATAGGCGTGACGGAATTTATTTATTATATTTATAAATAATATTAATATAATACTAGCCCTGTCCTTCGAGTGATATGGGTGACCGTTTGTGGCATTTTCTCATTCGAGCGTCTCCGTGCTTCGGAAGGCACGCTAAGCCGTTGGTCCCGGTTACCACTTAATGTGGTAGTCGTTAAGCCGAGTTGGAAGCCGGCTTGATAAATTCCAACAGCAGGTGGCCACAAACCTGCCTCCACCAATCCGCACTGGGTCCGCGTGGTGGAGTATGAACCAATCTCTCTCACCTCGATTTGTGAGAGAAGGCCTTTGCGCAGCAGTGGGCAGTATAGGCTGATATTATTAGCCCTGTTGAAAAACTGTCTCACCGTAGGGCACGGGCCTCCTCTCACACTAAGAGGCTTAGGCCATAGTCCACCACGCTGGCCCAGTGCGGGTTGGCGAACTTCACACACCTTCCAAAAACTCTAAAGCATGCAGGTTTCCTCACGATGTTATCCTTCACCGTTAAAGCAAGTGATAATTATTTTTATAGCCCACCTAGACTATCTTACCACGACCAAATAAACCGAGTCTTATCTGATGGAAAAGTCAAGAGTCTCCGTAACCGGCGAGCGTGTATGAGACGAACTATGAGAGTCGAGGAAGCCAGAGAGGTATGTAAGGAAAGAACTTGTTGGAACTCTGTACTCTCTGCCTACCCCGCAAGGGATCTGGCGTGAGGTTATAGATAGATAGATAGATAATTATTTTTTAATACGCACATGCTTTTGATAGGCCACGGGTGCGTGCCTGGGTTTGAACCCGAGACCGACTTTGCAGTCCAACGGCCTAACCACTAGGCTATCGCAACTCTTTTATTATTTTTTTACTTACTCATTTTCCGAATTTTCAGCCTGTTCGTCCGGGTCGGGCACTCGCCCCCCGTACGTGTCCCAGGCGGCATGGTTGGGGAACTTGAGGCCTTTCAGTGCGTCCTCCAGCGGCAGGAACCCTGTCAGCTCCTCATCTTCTGGTAGAGGGGCACTGTCATCTGTTAACCAGAACATTTTCTATACGTCAGTGGAATTCTCCGAAAATCCTTTTAGCCGAAAATCCGTCAGTTTTATGAGGGAATGTTTCGCCCAATGCCGCTTAAGGGGCTAACGAGAAAAAAAGCGGTTTTTTTCCGCTCCTTTTACTTGTAAAAAGTCACATGATTGTTTGCTCGAAATCCATTGCGTGGACGAAATTATTCTCTTATACTAATGTTCCCGCAGGCGGAGCTACGTTTCCGATCTCGGTTTCAAATCTATTCGCGCCTTTATTAAAAAGGCGGCAAACCGATGATTCGCGAACGCGTCCAATCATAGGAATCCGATAATCGTAGCCTTGGCCGACTAGGAACCTAACTCCCCTCCTATCAGCTGCTACCGCCGTCCGCGGCCTGTTCTCACCGACCCTCCCGGTGCCCGTACATGCCTTCTTTCGGATACAGATACCGCATACATGATCAGACACCGTCCTCGCCGGCGAGGTCAAAGAATCCCTTGCCCGCCGGCCGATGTAGAGCACCACGGCGAGACACCTAGTATATGCTCTCCTCCATAGCGACTGCCCAAGCCGAGGGCGTTCCTCCTTAAGGCGCCATGGAGTTAGTTGCGCCCTTATCCTTCTGGCCGAGCGTAGTAGTTGCATGATCGCCCTATTGTCCGGTGAAGCTTCAAAGGCCCCGCGGCATTATAAGATACCACTACACAGCGCTACTAATAAAAAAAAATCAGCGAGCCTTACAGTAGTGGCATATGATGTGTAACATCTGACATATCATCCTATTATGAAAAAGATCCGCATCAAATCAAATAGCGCGCGCTCATTGGTCAGATCAAACAGCGCGCGCTTCCCCGGTTTCCTGTTGGAACCATCTCGCAGCCATCTCTCCGCCACCGCGCGCGCTCATTGGTCGAATCAAACAGCGCGCTCTCATTGGTCAAATCAAATAGCGCGCGTTTCCCCGGTTTCCTGTAACACATTTCCGTCCCTTTTCCGAAATCAAGCCCACAATAAATATCCAGCAACCGAGAGGAAAGGCGTTACACATCAAAAATCGAATGATAAAATTTTGTTTAATGTTAGTTACATGTGTGGGTGAGGCTGGCGGCTGCTGGCGCCAGCATGTTGGCGGTGTGCGCCAGCGCTGGCCACAGCGCGGCCAGCGAGCGCCACGCGGCGCCGCCCGGGATGCTCGGGTGCCACGCCGCCCACTGCAGCAGCACCTTTACTGCACCACACAACAATACCTTGTCTTAGAGACATACATATCGAAGGACGATAAGACAATGGCACGACTACAGATTACAAATTAGACATTGAGAAGAGATATAGTAAGAAATAGAATACAGTTAAATTTGAAATCCGATTATAGTCAGGCACAGCTTTCGTAGATTGACAAATATTAGTTAAGATAGGGCTATAAAGTTATGAGAAATTTCAGAACTATGGAAATATCAATTAATAACCTAATAAAAGTAAACTTAGACTAAGCTTAAATAAAAACATTAGTTTGTCAAGTGAAAGATTCAAAAATTAATTATGTCAACAGGGATTGGATTAAATTAAGTAATTATAATAAAATAAAGACAACACAGTACATTAAGTATTTCCAAAATACAATTTAAAAGATAAAGACTAAAATGAAATTATAATTTAAAATTAAGGATTAAAATGTATCCTTAAAAGTTAAAAGCTTAAGCCGCTCGGCCCACTGTCTAATAATCGCGGTTTTGAATCCCGTACGGGATACATTTTTGTGAGATCCACAATTACTTGTGTAAACGCACCCACGACACAGGAATAAATCCCACGTTTAAAAAGAAAATTATACAACAAAAAATTAAGTCGGTTGGAACGCTGCTCTCTCCTACTTACCCCACAATGTTATTGTGATATAGATCACAGAAATCAAAATAACAAGACTCTAAATAAAATATCGCACGATTTTGTTTAAAAACACAGTCGCAGTTTTATCGCACAGACATAATTTAAAACAAGTAGACACAGCATCACACACGGTAAAAAATACTTTCTTATGAATTGTGATACCGCAGTTAACATATGTAAAGAATTGAGCATCTTAGTACTAGCTTCGCAAATAACAATCACACACGCAGACGCTCTACGCAGCTTTTCAGGCGTTCTCAGAGTCTTGACTCTTGACTCTAAGTTGCAATGGGGCCCTTATATTAAAACTTTAGGTAAACGACTCAGTTCCGCTGCCTATGCCATAAGAAAAATCAGACAGCTTACTGATATGGACACCGCGCGGTTGGTCTACTTCAGTTACTTTCATAGTGTCATGTCTTACGGTATATTATTGTGGGGTAGGGCAGCTGACATTGACTCTATTTTTATCTTACAAAAATGGGCTATTAGGGCCATCTATAAATTAGGTAGTCGCGACTCTTTAAGATAATCGTTTAAAGAAGCCAATATTAGGACGGTCCCATGTCAGTATATTTATGAAAACGTAATGTACACACGGAAAAATTTAGATCTATTTAATCAGCTAGGTGATTGCTATAACACGCGACATAGAAATAAATTTGATGAAACGCAATGTTGTCTGTCTAAAATTCACACGTCTTTTATGGGGTACTGTGTTAGATTTTATAATAAAATTCCACTTGACGTCACTCAACTTAGTGAAAATAGATTCAAATCCTGTATTAAACGTGCGCTCTGCAAGCGAGCTTACCATACTCTAGATGATTATTTAAAAGATAAAAATGCTTGGATAGGTGCTGTTCCAGCTCCACCAGAATGTGGATAACATGTTCTGCTATTATTATTTATTATTCCCTCTCTTCCTTCTAGTAGTTAAATAGAATTGATCATATTTCCGCATTAAATAGATATGATCATATTGATCATATTTGCCGCGTGGTTCCCGGCTTAGAATAGGACCAACCCATCGCATCCCATCGGGTGTCGTACAAGGCGACTAAGGGAAAACTAGGGAATGGGCAGCAGCGTTCCCTTAACACTTCTACCATCAAAAACTGCGCTCGCCAACCCGCCTGCCAAGCGTGGCGAGTATGGCAAACCCCGCCAATTTATTAAAATGGAAGAAAAGAATAAAACCAGGCCCCTAGTCCCCGGCGGTCCTGTTCGTCCTGGCCACGGTAGCAGCTATGGTAACGACAGGACAAGGGGTGCTAAGAATCTCCGGCAGAGATTCGGCTACCACCAACTACGAAAATTGGCCCTGGTGACATACAACGCACGCACGTTAAGGACAGATGAGAAGCTTGTTGAGCTGGAAGAAGAGATAAACAAGTTGCGGTGGAATATTGTTGGTTTATCGAAGGTCCGAAGAAAGGGCGAGGACACGATAACCTTTAAATCCGGCAACATATTTTACTACCGGGAGGGCGAACAGCAGTCCCAAGGTGGTGTCGGATTTATCGTCCACAAGTCACTCATAGACAACGTTGTGTCCATCACTAGTGTGTCGAGCAGAGTAGCGTACCTGATACTCAGAATATCCAAAAGATATTCGCTGAAGGTCATACAGGTCTACGCACCGACTTCGGCATACTCAGATGATGACGTCGAAGTAATGTATGAGGACATTAGTAGAGCCTTACATACTTCCAAATTACACTTTACAGTGGTTATGGGTGACTTCAATGCGCGGCTGGGCAAACGGGGCGATGATGAGTTGAGAGTGGGGCAATTTGGATATGGGCAACGCAACCCCAGGGGTCAGAGGCTGGCCGAATATCTGGAGAAGGAGGGACTCTTTATGATGAACTCTTTCTTCCAGAAGCCACCTCATAGTAAATGGACCTGGATGAGCCCTGATGGTTCCACAAAAAATGAGATAGACTTCATCATGAGCACCAAGCGACAAATATTTAATGATGTCTCCGTGATTCACAGGGTAAAAACCGGCAGTGATCACCGAATGGTCAGAGGCACATTAAATATTAATGTCAAAATGGAAAGATCGCGTCTGATGAAGTCTACGCTCCGACCTTCTTATGCATATATCCAAAACCCCGAGAACTTTCAACTCGAATTGGCAAACCGCTTCGAATTGCTAGACAGCAGCGCATCAGTGGACGAAATCAACAACAGGCTGGTAGAGACTGTCCATACGGTCGGGGGTCCAAGTATTTTAAGCCCCACCGTAAAAATAGACCTCAAAAACTATCCAACTACACCCGTAACCTCATGGCTGAGCGACGTTCCATGATGCTCCAAACCTCCGATGATGCTAAGTCCTATAGGCAGCTCAATGGACAGATACTGGAGTCCTTGCGACACGATTTACGGTCCTTCAATACAAGGCGTATTGAGGAGACCATAGCACAGAAAAAGGGCTCCAAAGTGTTCGCGAGAGACGCGTCTATTGGGCAAAGCCAGTTGACGAAGCCGAAGACAGAGGACGGAATCGTAACGTCGAATAGGTCAGAGGTGCTCAGGGAGATAGAGAGGTTCTATGGGCAGTTGTATACCTCAGTAGCTAAACCTGTTGTTGACTTGGTAAAAGACCCAAGAGCCAAGCTAACCCGACACTACACTGAAGATATCCCGGACATCAGCCTGTACAAGATTAGGATGGCTCTCAAACAACTCAAAAATAACAAAGCGCCAGGCGAAGACGGTATTACCGCAGAGCTTCTGAAAGCGGGCGGAACGCCGGTACTTAAACTCCTTCAGAGGCTGTTTAATTCCGTCTTGCTCGAAGAGAAAACGCCGGAAGCATGGAACAGGGGTGTGGTGGTACTGTTTTTCAAGAAAGGTGATAACACTTTACTGAAGAATTATAGGCCCATCACACTGCTGAGCCATGTTTATAAGTTGTTTTCGAGAGTCATCACGAATCGTCTCGAACGCAGGCTTGATAACTTCCAGCCTCCCGAACAAGCCGGTTTCCGGAAAGGCTTTAGTACCATAGACCACATAAATCCGCTGCGGCAGATTATACAAAAGACCGAGGAGTATAATCGGCCACTATGCTTGGCGTTTGTGGACTATGAGAAAGCCTTCGATTCGATCGAGACTTGGGCGGTTCTTAGATCTCTTCAGCGATGCCGCATTGACTATCGGTACATTAAAGTGTTGAAGTGCTTGTATAATATCGCCACCATGTCAGTCCGAGTACAGGGGCAGTGCACGAAGGCGATCCCCATAAAAAGAGGAGTAAGGCAGGGAGACGTCATCTCTCCGAAACTGTTTACGGCCACCTTAGAGGACGCCTTCAAGCTCTTGGAATGGCAAGGACTTGGCATCAACATCAATGGCGAATACATCACTCACCTTCGATTTGCCGACAACATTGTTGTCGTGGCGGAGTCGCTGGAAGATCTAGGACGAATGCTCGGTGACCTCAACAGAGTATCTCAACAAGTGGGTCTTAAAATGAACATGGACAAAACGAAAATAATGTCTAACGTCCATGTCGTACCCACCGCTCTCACCGTTGGGAACTCTTCTCTTGAAGTTGTCGACGAATACATTTACCTGGGACAGGTAGTCCGGTTAGGTAGGTCCAACTTTGAGAGAGAGGTCAATCGACGAATCCAACTCGGCTGGGCAGCGTTCGGGAACCTGCGCAACATCTTCTCATCCAAAATACCTCAGTGCCTTAAGACTAAAGTTTTTAGTCAATGTGTGTTACCAGTGATGATATATGAATCAGAGACGTCACAGACAGGTCTCTTACAATAGGTCTCATAAAAAAGCTCAGAGTTGCTCAGCGAGCTATGGAGAGAGCTATGCTCGGCGTTTCTCTACGCGATCGAATCAGGAATGAGGAGATTCGTAGAAGAACCAAGGTCACCGACATAGCCGTTAAGATTAGCAAGCTGAAGTGGCAATGGGCGGGCCACATAGCGCGTAGATCGGACGGGCGTTGGGGCAGAAATATTCTAGAGTGGGGACCACGTATTGCCAAGCACAGCGTAGGACGGCTGCCTGCCAGATGGACCGACGATCTTGTGAAAATCGCAGGAAGTCGTTGGATGCAGGTGGCATCGGACCGGTTACGCTGGAAAGCGATTGGGGAGGCCTATGTTCAGCAGTGGACAAGTATAGGCTAAAATGATGATGATCATATTTCTTGCTCATTTCTTTATCTGTATATGAGAGAACCATGTAGCCATGAATAGTGTAACTTGATTAATTTTATTTAGACTCACCTGATACTACATTGTTCTCCCATACCCCACAACAAAATGTAGATGGAAAAATTGTAAAAATACTATTTTAAAAGAGTAACAGTGGCATTTCTTGCCCTTCTTCTCCACAGGAATGACATTCCGAAGTGGTGGTAGAGTCTTTGTTATTATTTAGACGATTCTTAAATACTGTAATGGTTTACATAATAAAAAATATTCTGATTCTGATTCTACAATCCACTGAACATCTCCGAAAAAGCGCCCTTTTCTGATTCGCCCTCGCCAGCGTGTTGCTATCTACGCCTAGCTCCTACATAGCGCTACAAATGCCTTGTCATCTACAACCCGATATTTCACGAACGCGTCCAATCATAAGAATCCGCTAATCGTAGCCGCCACCGACTACGAACTTAACTCCTATCAGCCGCTACCGCCGTCCGTGGCATGTTCTCACCGACCCTCCTGATGCCCTTACATCCCTTCTTTCCGCTACAGATACCGCACACAGGATCAGACACCGACCTCGCCGGCGAGCTCGAAGAATCCCTTGCCCGCCGGCCGGTGCAGAGCACCACGGCGAGACACCTAGTATACGCCCTCCCCTAAAGCGACTGCCCAAGCCGAGGATCTTCCTCCTTGACGCGCCTTTGAGCTAGTTGCCCCTTTGACCTTCTGGCTCTCGCGCGTAGTGGTAGCACGCTTGCCCTCTAGTCCGGTGAAGCTGTAAACGCGGCTAACAGCGTAGATCATTCACACACACATGCCTAATCATTATTACTATGCTAGTATACTGACGGGCAGGCAGCGTGCGCGGCAACGGCGCGGCGGCGGTGTAGTTGGGCAGAAGCAGCGCCAGCAGCGCGGCCGAGGCCAGCGCGCCGGCCAGCGCCGCGGCTCGAGCTTCGCTCGCGCTCAGCGCGCTGCTCTCCAAGCCCAGCTCCTCCGTCGTAGAGTGCACGAGCCATATCAGCACACACACCATCTAATCAAACAAATTGACGGACGATTTAGCGTGGTTGAGGGCTTAAGCCGCTCCGCTCGCTGTGTCTAATAGTCGTAGGTTCGATTTCCGCACGGGACAGATCTTTGTGTAATCCACAATTATTTGGGTATTAGTGTATGTGAATTTTCATGTTTGTAAAACGCACCCACGATACAGGATTAAATCCCAATGTGGGGCTACGTTTTTATAACAAAAAAAAAACAATAATAGGCAATCTATTAAGGTTTGGTCACATTGCCGACGCAAGGCGACGGAGGCGCATCGCTGGGGCGACCTGGGAAGTCGTAATGTACTGGAATGTAGGGGAGACAACACACAACTCCGCTAGGCTTGCCGCTACGGCAAACGTCACGACCCACCACCGTCGCGCTACTGGCGATTACAACCGAAGCATGGTGAAAGCGAGAAGCTAATACGCGTGTAAGCGGAGTGATGTTTGAATTTAATACCAAATTTACACACTGCTTACTTAGCTTTACTAACTTTACTTCCGTGTGAGGTGAGGGAAGGTTAGTAGAATAAAAACGCCACTTACGCTCAACTTCCCTTCCTACACTATCACTGCAGGGAGTTCCCTTTGGAATTACGAGGAAAAAATAATTTCGGAAATAACTTAAGGATATGACTAAAGAAATATTATAAAACACAAAAAAGTGAGGGTGACGCATCAGAAAAATTATGAGAAAGCAAGTATAAAAATTGCCTTGGGGATTAAAAATTAACACCGTCACGCCTATATTCTCCAGAGGGGGTGGCAGAGGTGTACTGAGTACACCCACGTTTCGCCGACGATGTTAGGTCCCATGTAATACGGGGCGAGCCTATTGCCATATACCGGACACAATTCCAGACTCCGGACTCGTACTGGGAAGTTTTCGTTAGAAAAACTACATTTGTCCGACCTAGGATTTGAACCCAGGACATTGTGATCACAAACAGACCAACGAGGCAGTCCACCAAACCAAATGGGTTCTGGGTTCAAATCCTAGGTCGGGCAAGTGTGCCCGACCTAGGATTTGAACCCAGGACCTCGTGATCACAAAGCGATGCGCTTTGCCTTGGGGATATTTCTATGAAAACAATATCAATTCGTAATAGAAGAAAATCTGATTTCGGGAGATTTTTGCAAACATGAGAGAAACACAGAGCGATGCTTGAAGTGCGAAGGGAGTATGTGTACAAACGACGCTGCCGCGGTACTGCTCATTGCTTTTGGCGAGAAGTAGTGACAGTAACAGTATATAAACCGGGTATAAGACGTTGATAGCGACAAGATGGCCGCCCGGCCGGCAGCCGTACGCCTACATCAGCAATGTGCATTTACATTACAATTCCCCATCAGAGTCGCGCCTCCGTAGTCACGCCGCTTCCTCGGTTATGTGACGGTACCTTAAGCGTTCATTGTTGATGTGATGAATGTGGAGGTAAGCCTTACCTTTATAAGGGTCATAGACTCGAAGCTGTCGGTCGCGATGAGCGCCGTCAGCGATGAGTTGAGAGAAGTCACCAGAGCAGACGCTGTGTCAAGCCTGTGAAACAAAAAATTATATGTTTTTAAATGTTATAAATAGTAACATAAAAGTGTACAGGAGTTTTTTATATAAAGTAGGATTTTTTGGAAATCTTCCCCTTGGGGATTAAAAATCATAAAATTACACCCGAACAAAATTTTGGACATAAGTTTCTTATTTAATAAGGATGAGCACTAAGAAATCGTTTTTGAAAAATCATCCCCTAAGGAGGTTAAAAGGTGAATGCGTACAGAACTAAACAAGTCGTCGTGGCGATCTATGGGGGGGCTAGGTTCTGCAGTAGACGTCTGATGATGGATAGATGCATGATGGCTCCTCCTCCTTGGGTCGTACTCCTCGGTGCTGAGGGACGTGATCTTTATGAAGAACTTTAGCCTTGATACCTTCTCTCCATTTTGTCCTATCCTCTGCGATATGAATTGCGTCGCTGACACTGAAATCGGGTGTCGAGCGAATCTGATCGGACCAACGCATGGGACTCCGACTTCTAGGTCTCTTCCCTTCCACTTTGCCAGTGATCAAAAGTTTACCTAAATTGTTGCTTGTTTTCCTGGAATGTGGCCGAAAGATTCCAGGATTTTACGGAGGCATTTTGAGGAGAGCCTGGTTATTCAGAGTTCCTTTAATATTGATGCGTTGGTCCGATGTGCTGACCATAGGATTCCAAGCATTTTTCTCCAGCACCATATCTAGAAGGCATCGATTCGATTGCCTTTTTAACCGTCCATGTTTCCGAGCTGTAGAGGAAGATGGAAAAAACGAGACCAGTCACAAGCTTGTTTGGTTCCTAGGGATATGCTCCGGCGTTCCAAATTCGGCACAGCTGTGACATAGCGTTCCTTGCCATGCCAATGCGTCTTCACACATCTGTTTCGCATGAGCCATTATTTGTTATAGAGGAGCTCAGGTAGATGAAATTGTCTACTATTTCTAGTTTTAATGCTCCTGTGAGCTCAAGCTTACCCGTGCGATCGATCACCATAACTTTCCGTCTTAGCCCGGTTGATGGAAAGTCCGAGTTCACTAAGTTGGATGATGGAAGGATATATATAGAATAAACTCACTCTTCGACGGTGTGTATGTAGTGCATGGCTTTGATGAGCTCAGTGACGTAGGAGTGCGCGTCGAGGCGTGCGGGCGCGGCCGCCGGCACGGACTCGCTCGCGCACGTCACGCCCGGCAGCACCGGCAAGTCTTTCACCTCATTCCTGTATACGTACAGATTGGAGGGTCTAGATATGTCACAGACAAGCAGTAATAGCCTAGTTGATAGAATGCTCGCTTTATGATCATTTGGTCTACAGTTAACGGGAGTTTATATCTATTAAACAGGTTTGATTAGGGCTCTATTAAGTCCCAATGTAGTAGCAGATAGCCAGCCTATCAGATACAATTTTAGATTCTGGACCGAGAACTTATTTGACAGTAAAAAAGACATTGGGACTAAAAATCTTGATCTGAAAAAAACATCTGGTGAAATGTGGGTTAAAAATGTAGTACATCTGTGCATGCTACTTCGGAGAGAGCGGCATATAACACGCGAGCAAACTTATGGCCTGGTCACATTGCGGGTGCAGGAGTGAGCGTGGTGTGATGCCGGGCCGACTTTCAGTGCATCACAATAACCCAGGTCGCAACCTTGCGGCTTGCAATGAACTGAAAATGTGAAGCGTGTTAGCGCGAGGGCAAACGTTGCTAGACGCTGGCACGCCGGCACTAGCAATTACAAACGAAGCCTGGCACGAACAAGTTGTCAACCGTCAGCAATGTGACGCACGCGTCGCGCTGCTAACGGCCGTCGTCGCGCCAGCGTTGCGCTTTGACGACTATGTGGCGAAAACTTAAAGTTTCAGTCTAATAGCCGACCGAGCGCGACGGAAGCGCTTGGCTGCGTTCGGTTGTGACGGTTGCCGTCACGCTGAGCGGGGCTGCGTTGTGTGGCGTCTCCCGTACATTTCAGTACATTACAACTCTCCAAGCCGCGCCACCGTAGCGCTCCCGTCGCGCTGCGTCGGCTATATTGCGAAGCGCACGTACCAGTACTGCGCGCCCCCCACCTGCGCCAGCCGTCGTGTGGGACACTCGCTCGTCTAGTTACAGTACGTACGTGGCGTTGGCGGCGGCGCGCAGCGTGCGCGCGAGGTTGACGGGAGCGGGCGGGAAGGGCGCGCGCACCAGCAGCGAGCGCACGTGCCAGTACAGCGCGCCCAGCCGCCGCCCGCGCCGCCACGCCACGAGCGCCAGCTGGTTGTACGGCTGCCCAGAGTGCGCGGAGACCACCAGCGCGTGCCTGAAAAGGAAACAATATTTAAGGAGTACAATAGGCACGTGTTTTTGTACTCCATGTACTTTAAGATGTAATGGATAAGAGACTTAAAAGAGTGTGAGAGTGACAGTGTGTGAGTGTGTGTGAGAGTGAGAGTGGGAGAGTGTGAGTGTGAATGTAAGAGTGTGAATGTGAGAGTAAGAATGTAAGAGTGTGAGAGTGAATGTGAGAGTCAAAGAGTGAAAGTGTGTGTGCGAGTGAGGATGTGTGTATGTGTGTGAGCGTGTTTGTGTGTAATAATGTGATATTTCTTTCATTTTTACCCTGAAGTTGTTTCCAAAATAATTTTTCCCTATAATTGCAAAAATATTTTTAAACTGGCCACACTGCGTGGGCGTAGCTTGTCAGTCTTTTTACTCCCACTCATAAACCGCCAACGACGGGAGCGCCTGGCAGGGATATTGTAGGCCAGGAAGACGTTAGTGGCGCGTTTATACGACTATTCTTCACTCACTTTGCGCGGAAGTGGGCAGTGTGTAAATTGGGTATTACCTATAGAAGGTGTGAGCAACTCGCAACTGCTGCCTGTACCGCGCCAGGTCGCCGAGATGCACGAGGCAGTGCTGGCAGATGTACCGCGCCGACGCGGGCGGCGGCAGCCGGGCGCCCGCAGCAGTCTCCCCAGCTCCCCACCCTTCCACTAAACCGAGGAGGGACGCGCGACGTCTATCGCACAAAGAGAGATTGGTATTAGAAAATAAATTGTCATTTATTTAGTTAAAATAACTACCGTCCCAAAAGGGCAAGTCGAGAGTCTCCGTTATTATGAGAGTGCGAAGTCTGTAAGGAAAGAACCTGTTGGAACTCTGTACTCTCTGCCTACCCCGTAAGGGATCTGGCTGGTATAGATAAAAAAAAATACTACGTATAACTCATTATTTGTACTAGGTGACAGGTGATAGTCCGAAAACGGACCGAAATTTAAGAGCATAATTATGACTGTGGTTTTATTTCAAAGTAGTGCCATGATACCTTAGCCAAAGGGAAGACGCGTTGAAATACAGTTTGCTAAAACTAGCATAATAGAAAGATAAAAATAAATAAAGCAAACACCGTCACGAATATATTCCCCTAGCGGAAAGATAAAAGAATTCCTCCTTCGGCCGAAAGACATCCACTTAAGTCTTCTCTAAAGATCCGACCAGGACGACACCATCATTTTCTTTTAAAAAAAACCATTGTCCCACACGAGAAATTATTTAAAAAACTATACAAGTATCACACTACAAATAGTGGATCATATTGATAAGTACTCTGTTTCACATCCTGTACACAAAAATACTATACAATAATATTTTGCTGACCTAAATGGCAAGTCCAGTTTAAATGTGGTGCATATCTGGTGCAGCAGACACAGGTAGAATCCAGCAGCTGCTTGAAGCACCCACGACAGCATCGCCTGCCCCTCGCTTCGAAGGGGATTCTAAGAGATAGAAAACTTATTCATAGCTTGTAAAAGATTGAGTCTATTTACTTGTCTTTTAAAGACTATCATTTTTATATCTGTAAAATTATAATATGGGAATGTTAATTATACTTAAAAACAGAAGAACAATAGTTAGTCTGAGCTATTCTCCATATTTGCTCTATAAAAATTATAATATAAAATTTTAAGTACCCAAATTTTAAGATATGATATTTCCTACTTATATCCTACTCATATTCGAGTGTCTCCATGCTTCGGAAGGCACGTTAAGCCGTTGGTCCCGGTTAGCACTTAATACGACTACCTCGTTAAGCCGAGTTGGAAGCCTTAAAGGCGGCTTGATAAGTTCCAACAGCAGGTGGCCACAAACCTGCCTCCACCAATCCACACTAGGTCCGCGTGGTGGAGTATGAACCCATCTCTATCACATCGATTTGTGAGAGAAGGCCTTTGCCCAACAGTGGGCAGTATAGGCTGATATGATATATCCTACTTATGCCTATAAGAATTCTCTAGCTAGAATATTTTATCCACAGTTTTAATTGACTGGCATGTTGAAATGTAACCAAACAATGTCTAGTGTAAATGTCAATAAATATTTGAATGATATACCTTCCTGTCCTTTGAGATGGCCTGCAAGGCCTCAATCTGTTGTTTGAAGCCCACATTCCACAAGTCCTGTTCAACTTTCTTGTCCAATGCGTAATCCAGATCCAAAACTAGTACTTTTTGGTATACCTGTAACAACATTTGAAAATTATAGAGGAATAGGAATCAAAAAATGGTTAGTTTATTATTTTTTATTTCAACACGCAATTTTTAACAAAACATTTAATAAAATGAAAAGACCTCAGTTAATTTGAACCTCTGCTACAATGAACTGAAAACCATAAGCATAGTATAATACCCTTAATCCTATGTAAATTATAAATTGCTACCGACCTTTGAATTATATAATATTTTATTATAATATGATTTTTTTTTATCAACTTAGTTTGTCCCACTGCTGGGCCCTATGTCAATAATGTCATTCTTTTCGATAGGCGTCAAGGTCTTCGCGCCATCGCTTCCTGGCAATTATTATATAATTATAATAATAATTAAACATAAACCTTCCTCTTGAAGCACTCCGTCCATTGGTGAAAACCGTATGAAAATCCGTTCGGTAGTTATTGAGTTTATTGCGTTCAAACAGACAGACGCGGCAGTGGGACTTTGTTCTATAATATGCATTGATGTGAAACACAATCAATTGAATTAGTCCTTCAAGCTATGGAGCAGCCGATGGCTTAGTTTTATGTTGTGTAAATTTCATAGGGGCTAACCCTAATTACATAGGGTGACCAAAAGATTGTTTTTTCGTAATTTTTGCTCATCTGTGTCCAACTTCCTCTCACCTTTTGTAACTGTTGTTGTATAGCCCAAAGACTGCGTTCCTGCAGCATAGAAGTTCCACTCTTGAATTTCGATATCTTCTGTTTCAGCTCATCCGCCTCTCTGTGATTAAAAAAAAAACGTATTATAACAGACTGCCTAATTAATCTAGGTCGGAAAAATGAGGTTTTTCTATCGAAAATTTCCCAGTATCAGTCCAGAGTATAGAATTGTGCTCCGTATTTAGCAATAGGCTTGCCATCTATTACATGGGACCTAACATCGTCGGTGAAAAAAAGGGGTAAAGAGTACAACTCTGCCGCTTGGGGAATATAGGCGTGACAGTGTTTTACTTATCATAAAACATTTCAATCTCATTTAGTAAAAGAAAAGAGACCAATGTCACCAGACTATCCTCGCATTATACTTGTTCTTTATCAGAAAAAAGATAAGCAATAAGAATGGTTTAACTCTATAACCACTTCATTTTATATTTGTTGCCACACACAAGGGCCAGTGTGGTGGACTATAGCCTAAACCCTCTCAGTCTGAGAGGAGATTTCTTAACAGGGCTAATATTATTATATTATAAGTAATTATAAAACTAAAAACCATACAATTTACAATCAACATTATTAAAAGGGGCAGTACAAGTGGAAAAACATTTTTCAAGTTAATCTAGCTGGAGCGATTGATTCATGGTAAATATTTTATTGTAAGTAGAATTTGTAACAGACTGTTTTATAATAATCATTGCATAGTGCTTAAAATAAAAAATAATGCTTAAGTTGGAAAAAAATCGGATTTTCGTCCCGGTTTGGGACCACAATCTGAAATTACCTGATATTATGGCAATAGGCTTGCCTCTATTACATTGGGACCTAACATTGTTAGCAATTTATAAATAATAATAAAAATAGTTTATTTACTTTATCTGAACTTAATCTACTAATGAGGCACTCGTAGCGCTGTGCGACCGCGGTGTTCTTACCAATCACCAAGGTTAAGCAGCGTTCGACTCGGTCGGCCTGAGATGGGTGACCGTTTGTAGCATTTTATATTCGAGCGTCTCCGTGCTTAGGAAGGCACGTTAAGCCGTTGATCCCGATTACCACTTAATGTGGTAGTCGTTAAGTCGAGTTGGAGGCCTTAAAGGCGGCTTGATAAGTTCCAACAGCAGGTGGCCACAAACCTGCCTCCACCAATCCGCACTGGGTCCGCGTGGTGGAGTATGACCTAATCTCTCTTACCTTGATTTGTGAGAGAAGGCCTTTGCCCAGCAGTGGGCAGTATAGGCTGATATTATTATTATTATTATTATATATATAATCTACTTAAATTAACAAATGGAGCCCTCCTTTTAAGCATATCAATACCTGTGTTAGGAGGCCCCACTCTTCTTAATATATTGAAATCAATTTTGTATAAAACTAAACTTAATACTTTCTTAAATAACAAAAGTAATTAAAACGGTAGGTAGTTCAAGTTACATTAAGTATAAAATAACAAAGGATAAATTATATAGTGTAGAATAAATAATGGGTCAGTAAATGTGCATATGGAAGTGTATACAAGGTGTAACATAATAAATGCAAGGCCCGATAGTAGTTTGTTCTAAATCGGTAACTGAATTCATTCCAACTATTTTTAATATATCTTATGTTTTTTTCAAAATTTGCAAATAATGCTGTTACTCCTTCAGTGCGCTGTAACAAACTAAATTTATTATTAATTCAAAGCAATATGGAGATTTCAAATGCATTTCTAAAACATATTACTAAATATGCACATATACACATACAAGTTTCATTATTAATTGGGGTATAAAACTGCTTAAAAAGGGGTCAAAAACTTTAATTTTGGGAATTTTAATTTTCATGTGGAATTTGTGAAGCAATAATCTAATTGGGGTGTAAAGGGGGGTAATGAGATCTTGCCTTAATTTCGGTAAACTCAAACTCAACAAATAAACTAGTTATAATTGTGTAACAGTATTAATATTATATGTATAAATACTGTGGGTGTACTCATTACAACTCTGCCCCCCCCCCCCCTTGCACTTGGGGAATATAGGTAATGGTGTTTAAATACTATGAACCTTATTACAGTTAAAGTTAAAATGCCACATTGCACATGACCAGTATGTTTGTATCAATAGGTAACAAATCACATGGAGAGAACTGCACCCTGCCTACTGAGAAAGTTCCTACTTTGAAATTAAATATGGTTGCCATGCCTTTGTTTACAAACTGTACACACATATGTATATGCGTGCAGCACTCACATGTTAACATACAGCCGCAGTCACCCATATCCCTGTCCCAAAGTAGGCACTTTTTGATTGTAGGTAGGGCCTTCCAATAAACATATAGCTAGGCCCTAAACGGACGGACGATTTAGCGCAGTGGTTAAGAGCTTAAGCCACTCCACCCACTGTGTCTAATAGTCGCGGGTTCGATTCCCGCACGGGACAAATCTGTCCCGGTCTGGGTATTTGTGTATGTGAATTTTCATGTTTGTAAACGCACCCACGATACAGGAATAAATCCTAGTGTGGAGCTACGTTTTTTTAAAAAAAAACAAAAAAAAAAAAAAACTAACTAAACATACTCGTAGTTACTCATCGGTTTGCTTTTGTTTCCCTGTTCAGTGTTTTTTATTCTACATCTTTAAAAGTGAGGTAAGGAAATTAATAACAATCTTTGGAATGTCATAAAACGGAGAGAAAGGGAGAGAGAGAGAGAGAGAATTAAATAAAATAGACAAGCCAACTGAGTTTTCTGGAGATCTTCTCTGTAGAGGAAACTTTTGGTCCACTGTAGATAAGTAAATAAAAAAATAGTATAGTCTCTTCCAATCAAACTTCTAAATTTTATGAACAAACCCTCACCATTATTAGAATTTGTTTTAGGTGTGATTGCAATCTATAACAAGTAGAATATGAAGGCGACAGTATTTCCGAAGACATCGAAAATGCTGTTAGCAAGAAATCAACATGTTTGTTTATGTTGAGTAAAAAAAGCTTTTGGTGTGACTATAGATTAGTAGGTGCAATTGGTAATTTATAAGTACAAAATAAATAGTTTGGGTTTGACCAGGATGGTAAGAATTGTAAATCAGTATGAACTTGTTTTTTTTAAAAAAACCTTGTAGCACCGCACTAGGATTTATTCCTGTATTCTGGGTGCATTTACAAATATAACATCCACATACATACTTCCCTACTTACGTACTTCAGCACTTATTTTTACAACACTAACAAGAACACCCAGACTGAAACAAATATTTAATAGTCGCAGAAAGATTTGTCCCGTACGGGGATCGAACCCGCGACTATCTGATCCTGAGGGCGGAGCGGCTGAAGCTCTTAACCACTGCACCAAATCAACCTTCAAACTACCCAACTGTTTTCAATTTTTATAGAACTACCATATTTTCGTGGAAGACTACCCATGATGGAAAAGTAGGCATAATGACATCAATATTAATTGGGATTACATAGCGAAATAACATTAATTTTTAACATATTTGTTGGCAGTTTGTTGGCTATACGTTAAACCATAACAAAGTGTCATGAACCAAAGGAGATCCTGGAATCTGATTGAGGTCAATACAGACAATTTTAACAAATTTATAAATCACAAAATAGGTTATTATCCATTCCTATCTATTATTACTGACCTTAGCATCTGCACAGCGGCGTTTAAAACCATTTTGAAAGAGGCTTAGAGCCTCAGCGATTGTCATAGCATTAGGAAATATCCAAAATAAAATTACGGAATAATGAAATGAAAAATTCTAAAAACAATCGAGTTCCATGCACTGACAATCAAACTGTCAACATGACTTTGAGACTGTTTGTTGCCATAATAAAAATGTTTATCCATCAAAGAAGTTTCAAATATTAGCATTATTGCTATAGTGATGGGAATTATTGCTATTTAATTTTAACCTCTATGCTCACTACGGTACAAATTTGTCCCCGTCAAAGTCATAGACCTTATACCCACTAAGTTACAAATTTGTCCCCAAATACTGCAGGTTTAAAAAATCCATTCTAGTATGAACACGTGATCTTGTAGACATACGGTTTGTTCGCACGAAAGATAGCGGAGGTTACGTTTTTTATTTTGGTGTATACTTGTCATAAATTGTCTGTGAGCGTCGGCCAGTTTTGGACAATGATGTCCAAAACTCGAGAGATAAAACGCGCGTCAACTGGTTTTACGAAAAAATACAAATAAATATTTTGATTTGAAGGTGAGTGAATTATGTGATAATTACGTCACAGAAATATGTATTGGACGTTCAGGTAAGTTATTTTATATAATTTGAATAGGATGTGCATTAGTTTTTTTCCATTGTCATTAAAATGGTAACAGTTTTTTGCGTTCAGAGTGTTTTGCCGGGTATATTTTGACGTATATAAACATTTGTTTTTAATATGAGTGGCATTATAATGCTAAAATAATATCCTTCTTTATATTTTTGCCTATATTTTAGATTGAAAACCACACATTTTTGTAAATATTGTGCTTTTATTTGTAAATGCGCGTTAGGTACGACTGCCATTTTTTGTCAATTGTTCAAAATTTTTATTGCTGCGAGGTAATGACCAACTTGATATCGATAATCTTATAAGTGAAATATTTTATAGCAAGTTATTATTTCAATGATTTTATAGCAAGTGTATGTATAAATTAGATATATATTATATCATCGTCGGCGAATCGTAGGTGTACGCAGTACACCTCTGCCATTCGCTTGGGGAATATAGGCGTGGCGGTGTTTATAGCAACGGATTTTGATTGATAATAAAATTAAACATACACATTCACGCCTATATTTTTCAAGCGGAGGTGGTAGAGATGTACTGTGCACACCTACTGGATATAATATAATATGTACTTATATTTATCGTGTTGTGGTACTTCACTGAAAATAAGTTTTAATGCCCTGTACGTATAACTTTTAGATGTGGAAACCTGACCAAGAGGCACCTCAAGAATACCTTGACCTCAATGAGTATCTCGATTCTGATGATGATGGGTCGATCCTTGAGGAGGTCGAGGTAGACCAGGAGGAGAAGAGTCTAGAACCGCCAGCTACTCACATTAATGTAACAGATAATATTTGTATAAATATATATAATTATTTCTTTGATTATTTTGTAATAATGTCTATTTTATTGCAGGGTCGCGGAGAGGTTTCTTCATCTCGTCGTTTGGAATATTGTTTTCGAGCCTTACCACAGCGTGCGTAAATGTGTGTGCGTGTGTGTGTGTATGAGGGCGCGTGAATGTGTGTTCGCGAGCAAGCGAGTGAGTGTGCTGTGCTTTATGTGTGTAATTATGTATGCGTGAGCGCGCGCGTGTATGATTGTGTGTGTATGTGTGCGTGTGTATGTGTGAGAGTAAAAAGGAGATAGAGAGAAAGATTAGACCCCGGTTAAAATTATTACTAACATTTCAGTAACTTCGTATTGGTAAGATATCTGTTATTTCTATCTATATAGCACGTAAAGATCATTCGGTTTTTTCTTCTTTCTCTGCTGAAACATTTGTAGTACCATTAAAACATTTGTTTGAATCTCGAATTGCAGTTGTAGGTAGTAAAACATGCCTCATTTGTATTTGAATCTGGATCTTGCATTCACCGGTCAGTATATCTAGTATTACAATCAAAAATTGAAACAAACTGCTGTATTTTATATTTTGATTTTTCAGGTAACCGTATGTAAACAGTGTAATACACACCTCTACTGACCTCTGTACCTCTGCCTGTATGCGTGTGTGTGTATGTCGGTATGTACATATGCGCGCGCGCATATATGTGCGTGTGTAAGAGAGAGAGAGAGAGAGAGAGAGAGAGCGAGCGAGAGTATGACAGAGAGAGTAATATCGTCTTGTCAAGCAGCTATATTTGTACGATGTAGTATACCTATAAAGTTTGTAAAAAGTAATGCGTTTATGTACCTACGAGTATTAATAAATAAATGTTACTAAGACGTGAAACTCGTATTTCGGTGTGGTTTTATGTTATATTTTTGTTATATGTTATCGATAAAAAATGGGTTTATACATATTTTATCCTAAGACCTGTTATATAGCTATTGTATTTACGTTTTATACTCACTTTTTTATCAAGTACCAGAGTTCAACATGTCCACGAAATTTATCGATAACATGTACATCACTACTGGAAGCCATTTTGTCATACAAAATTGTACTTACTTTGAACATTGTTTTGTTTGATTATTTGTTTGAAATGCATTATACTAAATATTTCAGAGCAATATATCAGTAGTCCACTATATAATATTTTGTTTTATTTCACCTAAACACCACCCCAGTATGAGTATAGGAGACGAAAAAAAAACTAGGTGCAAACTAGATGACTTTCATATTTTACCACGTTTATCTTTTTCTATTGACTATTTCAATGTATGTTATAATAAGATAAGTATATTTCCTTCAAACTTATCTAATGTTTTTATCTATAAGTTTCAAGATCATAAATTACTTGGTAGTACAAATGGTATCTTGCCATCTTACCGTCAGAAAAAGGCCTTTCTTCTCTAAGGCGTTTTGGGCAATTATTTTGTTCAGATGTCATAAAACTAGATATGCAGTTTTTTTTTGCTACTTATCATAGATTACAGAAAGCATAACTTGTTATTCCAAAGTAGCGTAATATTTTCATAAAAAAATATTTTCCTAAACACCCATTATTTTTTGTTTGTAGATCAACCGTTGTGACAGACTTTGTCAAACGCATTCGCGACATCGAAGAAAAGGGCACCCGTGTAGACGGGTTTGGGTTTGTTGAGGACAGTGAGGATGTGCTCCGTGATGTGGTGCACTTGGTGGACGCAACAGTGATTGGTTTGAAAACTAAACTGCTCATTGATGAAAACATCCCTAGACGATACAAAGTGTTTGAGGCCGTGGCAGAAGCAGGCGCTCGTAGATCCTTGCCAGGGACTTGAGGAGACTGATGGGGCAGTAACTCGTGGGGTGGTTACGAGATTTGCCGGGCTTGGGGTTTCCTATGACGTCGGCCTCTATCCACTGAGTGAGGGAGTGCAGTTAGTCATTGCAGCGTTAAGGATGACCACTAGGATGTAGATGAATTAGACGGGCAAGCATTTGGGTACGCGTACGTAGAGCCGGGGGCCTTTTTCGGTTTAAGACCTCTAATCAGGTCCTCAACCTCGGTCTGGTTAATAGAGTGTCATAGAGAGTCACAGAGAATGGGTGGGGGGAGGGGACGCCCTGCGCTCGACTTCCCTGTTGATTGAATCGACATAAGTCGGGTCAACGGCCAGAAAGCTGGGAGTGCACGGGCTCTCCAGGGTGTCGGCGCGATGCTCGGAATTTTCGTCGTCATCGAAGGCTCTGCTTGCACCTGAGGGGCGGGTCAGCGGGGGCATGTCTGATATGGGATTGGACTTAAAGGTACGCGTCAGCTTTCAGTAAGCCAGATGCGATGGCGTGAGGCCCTTTGAGATGTCACTCCAACAATTCTGCCGGACCTACGCGACACGACGCTTTACATCGACGTCATACCCCTGTGCTTCAAAGATCAAACGCAATTTTCTCGGTCTCCAGATGAAAAATAATCCGATGAAGACGAAGAAGGTAGTTCTATACAACCAGTAAGAAAATTCCCAAAGGATCTACTCAAAAAAGAAGTCTGCCGAGTAATATGTGATCTCCGAGAAGCGTGCCCCATTTTGGTCAAGCCCAAGGAACATCTACCACCCGTGAACGTCTATCATTGAAGTACGCGTGCTGGAAAACAAGACCTCCGCGGCACTACAACCTTCATGGCGTACTCCCTACCGTGCACCTGTTGCGAAGGAGGTGAAACCGGCTACATCAAAGTTGTCAACATGTGACAACCATGGTATGGCCGCTGGGAGAAGTCCTCACAAGGGCCGAGTACTGTCAGGAGCCTCGGCAAGTATACTTTGGATAAGCAATATCCCATTAAGAGAATCCAAGGCCAGCCATAGCCACTCATTCTAGCATAGGTGTTGAAAATAAAGATATTAAGGTAGGATCATTAAATAACCAAGATCATTCGTAATTAGTTCTTTATTAACGAAATATAGACATAGTTTTGCATCCGGTACACGATTTAAGTTACACAGGTTTAGTGCAAATGAAAATCAAACTCTGTAGTCCATGCGGGCTTTCTTAAAATGAACAAAAAGCCTCGAGTTCAAAGAGTAAAATAATTATTAGATGCAGACATTGTTAGAATTCCATTCAGTTATGCGCCGGTAATATTAGTTAAGGAAATAAGAGCAACAGTATGCATTATCGCTTTCTAAATGCACTCACTCTCACTGTAAAAGATTCATACCATCACATGAATATAGATGACTAGTTTCTAAATAAGCGGGTAAAAAATATGGTACCATCAGTTGACCATAAGTCCAGAAGATAAGTACACAAGGATTTTTATTACAACGCAAGATCATTATAGACTCCCCTTCGGTTTAGCAACTGCACCGTCACAATAAAATCTGTATCTGAGAATCTGTAGGTAGAACTAACAAAAATCGGCTACTGAATTTATGTAGGTCCAGTAAAACATTAGCGTTCTTAGAATATTTACTACTACCCTCAGTTGACGTATAATCTGGTTTGATTATTTTCGAAAAAGTTTGTGTAGACTTGCTTTTGATAATTTAAGGTAAAATAAAATAAAAAAAAAATTGGTAGAAAAATAATCGCGTATTTAGGACACTAAATATAGGACATTGCATTTTATGTAGCCAGTGAAACAACGCTATCGGCAGTGTCGAAATTTTCAGTCCAACGTAATATTCATGACGTTCGGCAATTTATGTGATTATGTAGGTATTTTAGGAAATTTAATCCCAAATTGTTGTACTCGCGTACCCTTGCGTGCCTTGACAAAAAAAAAGAATAATTTGTAGGTTTGTAGACGTAAACAAAACGAGAGGTTCAAAGAGTTGAGGGAGAAGAGAGAGTTTGTGTTCTAAGGAAGTGCCAGTAGTGATTATATACTCTTTGGTGCCAGCCTTACTATCCAAAGAAATAGGCGGATGATAGGTACATTACACACGATTTCACTCTAAATTTAGGATTGAGATTGAAAACTTGTCAATCGCTACTCGTGAACGCTACACTAGCGCACGATTGAACTCTATAACAGTGAAATTTTGTGCAACTAAATAACGACAATTTGCGATTATGTACCTTCCTACTTTTTTGGCACTCTTGACATTATTTTGACATTTCGTATCAAGTTGGAAGTCGGTTTTGCGATCGAAATAATAAAGCCACAAAGTCGTGTATGGTCACGTTGATTTTCGATTGTGTATTACAATTGATACATATTAAGAGTACCAATATCTTTCGGACTGAAATTAAAACTGTTTCGAGTGCGCGTCGGCTTGGGATTTGAATTGATTCCAAGAGTAGGTAGTTGAATCTTTGCGTAAATTTCGGGTTTAAGTCATCGACAAACGTTAGGGCGATATATTATGAAAATAGAGATATATAGAATAGAAAATAGAAGCTTTTGATTAGTTCTATATTGTGCAATGTCAAGGTGATAAACTTAGTGCTATTACTAACCAATTAAAAAGTAACACGGCAGGTCGAAATAAAAAAATAAAAACGATTACTTAAAATTTATAGGACAGGCTTTATCGAAAAACTCAGTATGATAGCCGATTAGTTGAGCCGAGCTTAGCTAGGTGCTAGATGACATAAGTCGCGTAGGTTTTAGTCGTATTTTCAAGAGTAAATAAAGTAAGAATACGGCTTTTCTAAAATGACTTAGTTAATTAGGAAATATGTGACTGTGTTTCCTTCCACCTTCATTGCACAGATGGCAGGTTAGTTACAGTAGAAAGGAAGGAAAACTGCATCCAATTCCGAAACCATCAAGAGTCGATGCGCATGGTGCATTTCTATCAATTAAGTCCGTTCTGTAAGACGCAATGTCTGACATTGCTCGTAAGTCATTGTGTTATCAGTCATGATGCTTCCCTACGGAAGCCAACGCGAACCGTTAATTCAATGGTATTCCTACATTGAAGAAGATATTTTAGTTTATTCAGGTATCCAGATCAAGTAGTAACAGATTATGGTAAAGTAAGTAAGGTAAGTAACCAGTAGGTACTTGAAAATCTTTATGTACATGGATAAATCCATGGCAAACATTCCGATACATCCTAAATACTATTGCTTGCCCGCGCGCTAACGGACAAATCGAGCGTAAGAGTCGAACTATCTTTGATAGTTTGTGAGTTTCAGGCCCCAGTGACGCTTCCAGCAATTAGTCTAATTTCTTGCCTAATCAAATTCCGGGAATAAATAAAATGTTCAACGATAATTGTAAGCCTTACGACTTAATGTACGCACAGACTGGTAGGTGTGTCTGCAGAGTTACGGGGCCTAGGCTGGAATCGTCCCATCGAGTCACGACGAATGTCACTTATAGTTTAGAAAAAGCGAGTTAGAAAACGAAAAATAGCTTTGATAAAGGACGAAAAGCTGCTCATTTACCAGAAAGGAAACCTTGTTCTTCGGAAACAAGCTCCCACGAGTAGTGCGGCCAGGGTAAATACTAAACTCGACCACTTGTATTTGGGCTTATATATGAATATGGTAATTAAAGTCCCAATGACTTAAAAGATAGATACAGGATTCGGAAGATTAAGGGTTTGAGTGGTTATAAAAAAAAATTCACAGGTTTCGTGTCGGCAGATTCTTTTAGGCCTATTGGAGCATAGCCTCTGTCGGATAGCGCCAGTAGTTCTGTTAAACAACTTGATACTGAAGATTTGATTAATTTACTAGAAAGCTGAAACATGTTGCTTGTTCCCATTGCGGGAGCAATTGTTTCAGGATGGCCGAATGTAACCGACGTAATGTCAGCCTACGCGTCAGCCTGCCAAGGTCAGCTAAAGCCGAAGCCATAGCCTAAGCCAAAGCCGAGCCACGCTGAAGCCGAGCCACGCATACGCCAAGCCACGCTGAAGCCGAGACACGCTGAAGACGAGACACGCTGAAGCCAAACTACGCTGAAGCCAAGCCACGATAGTCGATTCTCGTAACTGTCAATCGCTGCCGCCATGTTGACACATCCCTTGACATCCGCCAAAATTTCACTGCCAAAGAAGTGGGGATGTATGTATATAAGCCTTAGCTAAGTCATTTGTGGTGGATTCTAGTACCAATTAAACGGGCAGAACATAACTTATTTCTGTCCGTTTTAATATCGATAATCATTGGACATCCCTATTATTCGCACATTTATGCAGCGTTGCCAATGTGTGGGGAGATTTCTACAAAAATATTTTTCTTAAATAAAGACCTTTACAGTGTTTAACACATGACTCTTTTAGAGCCACTCGATTTATATTTGTATTTTTCTATGAATGCAACTACAATAACGGTTTTCATTTATTTTTTAATTTCCTGTTTTTATAAGTTATAATCTAAAAATTAATAATTATTAATGTGTTATAACAACTCATTTGTTTAAATGAACTACGTAATGATAACAAGAGCTGATTAAAATATGTGATTCGATATAATTAAAATTACCTCTTAATTTACAAGAGAGACCTAAAAAATTCCCTGTAACAAACTAATTTTTCTGAGGAATTTGCGGGGAGGTGAAATTTTGTTCTCCCTAAATTTGGGGAATTTGGCAACCCTGCATTTATGTCATATGTCGGATTTTCTTTAATGTCTTCGGAGCCCCCTGATCCGGGGGGCTCGGAGCTCCCTGATCCGGGGGGCTCGGCCCCCCCTGATCCGGGGGGCTCGGCCCCCCCAGTAGCTTGCTTTGTTACTATACCTGGTAATTGTAAAGTCCAACACACGACACGGATATGTCTGGAATGGACATGGATTGCTCATCCCGCAGCCGTTCTGGAGCAGTCAAACGTACTCGCTTGCATAAAAAATGTAAGCATTGTAACAAAAGAAAGAGGAGAAATATCACCAGTCCACTTGCAGCATCTGACTGTGTTTGTTTAGATGATTCTGGCTTAAAACAAATAATTCCGGATAAAAATTCAAAATCTAATATTAAATTTTTCACGCCTCAAAAGCCTGATTTACCCGTGCCCACAAGGGTCTCACGCGAAATTTACCTAGCCTCTGATAACGCACCTTACATAGTCCATGTGCAGAGGGAACAATTGTCACCGAATGATGGGACAATTTTCCATCCCGTTACATTTTCCCGTCATTCCCGGATTTTTTTTAAAAATAACAATAATAAGAATATTATAAACGGCAGTGTTAAAAAAATTGGTAGGAACAGAATTTCCTTGGCATTCTCTAATTACAATGATGCTAATTCTTTTATAAATAATAGCAATCTAGAAATTAGCCATCTAAAAGCTTTCATTCCAACCTTCTCTGTTACACGGATGGGGCTTATAAAAGGAATTCCTGCAGAGTGGTCACCAGAAGAAATTATTAGTAATGTGTCTGTTCCTATTGGTTATAAAGTTTATTATTAATTATAAAGTTATTATAGAGGGAACTCCTTCTTGGAAACCGACCCAGACTATAGTTCTAACTTTTGATGGTCAGATATTACCAAAAGGGATATTTGTTTGTTACAATTCTTTACCTGTGCAGTTATACACTTATCCCACTATTCAATGTTACAATTGCTGCGGGTTTGGGCATACCAAGGTACAGTGTAGATCTACACCTTGCTGTTTTAAATGTGGCCTTAGTCACTCAGGTGACACTTGCAATGTGGAAGAAGATGAAGCATCTTGCTGTCTTTGCCAGGGTTCACATTATGCCTCCAGTAAGAACTGCCCTGAATTTTTCAGACAGAAAAACATAAAATCTTCTATGGCCGTGAATTGCTTATCTTATTCTGAAGCTTCCAAAATGCATCCTCCAATTACTAAGTCTTATGCCAATGTTCTTAATATCTCATTACGTAAGCCAGTGATACAAGAAAACAAAATATTGCAATCTCCTCTTTCTTATAAAAAAACCTCGTGCCCCTCCTTCCCCCAGCAAAGAATACAATAAAGCAGAATATAATGCCATTATTCAGGGATACAATGTACCATCTTCATCTAAAGGGTGTGCCCTTAATAAGGACAAAAACAGTGATAAAGAATCATCTGAATCCTGTACTCAATTAATATAAACGATTCTGGATCTATTAATAAAATCAAATTTGATACCGTCCCACGCTGCCCCAGTTATAAATACACTAATTCAACTTTTCAATAATGGATTCAATCATTCAGTGGAATTGCAGGAGTGTAATTAATAAAAAAACATGATATAATGCACTTAACAAATAAATATAATCCACTTGCTTTTGCTCTTTCAGAAACCTGGTTAAAATCTAATTATAATTTCAATATATCTGGCTATTCTTGCATCAGGGAGGACAGGTATGATGGGTATGGTGGTGTCGCCATCCTAATTAAGAAGTCAATTCCTTACTCCATACTTAATATTCCTCCTCATAGTGAGGACTTTTCTATTGTAGGGATTAGATTGAATAATATTTGTATAGTTTCTTAATATATTCCAAGACCAACAATGCTTATATTAAATGATATTAAAAATACTCTGTCTTCTATTCAGCAACCTTGTATTATTTTAGGAGACTTTAACTGTCAACATACAATGTGGGGAAGTAGCTTATCTAACTGCTATGGCGAAGAATTATTAGAGATTATTGACAATCTTAATCTATGTATTTTAACTACTGGAGCTCCTACCCGTCGCACTTCACCCACTGAAAGGGAGAGTGTCGTGGATTTGTCTCTGTGTTCCTCTAATGTAGCATCTTCACTCTCTTGGTCCGTCCTTCCTTATACATATAGCAGTGATCACTTTCCTGTTTTGATTTCCTTTCCAAGTACAAATCCACAATACAGTAAGCCTTTATCTCGTATGAAATACATGGCGTGATGATATAGAGAGAGAGAGAGAGAAATACAGGGTAGCAGAAGATAAATGGGATTCATTTAAGTTATTTATTGAGAATAGTATTCCTTCATTACCTCATCCTTCCAGGAATGAAATAGACAGTGTCAGTATGCACAAACTCTAATTGCTGCTGCAGATAATACATTTCCTATTAAAAATTATTCTTCTAAGCAACCTCTTCATCCCCCCTGGTGGGATAATGAATGTACTGAAGCTATTAAAAAAAGAAAAATTGCAGAAAAAAAATTATAATGACAATATGTCTTCAGAGAACTTCAGCATTCTTTCAGAGAACATCTCATCCACTCAGAAGTTATTAAAAAAGAAAAAGTTAGATGGCTGGAGAAACTTCTGTAGCTCGATTTCTCCTGATACACCTTGTTCTACAGTTTGGACTAATATTAAACGTTTTAAAACAGCTTGTGCAATGCCTGTAAGTCATCCTCTTTCGCCCTCCTTAGCAGACAGTTTTCTGGATCAAATAGCTCCACCGTTTGTCCCTCAAGAGATTCCTCGTCCTCTTCCTGTAATCCTGTTAGTGGCCCTACTGATCTTAATGCCCCATTTTCTATAACAGAACTTCTTAACATTCTCTCCGTTGTGAAGGACTCTGCTCCAGGGGATGATGGTATTCCATACTCATTTTATTCACATCTTGGGGAGAAGGCCCTTGACTATTTATTGTGTACCATAAACTCTATCATGTTTACGGGTAATGTTCCCTCATCTTGGACAACACAAATAGTGTTGCCATTTTTAAAACCTAATAAAGATCCGTCCTGTTCTTCTTCCTACCGACCAATTGCCCTATCGTCTGTCATGTGTAAAATAGCAGAACATTTAGAAACGAGAAACTTGTTGTCTTCTACTCAAAACGGTTTCCGAAAGGGAAGAAGCACTATGGACAGCCTAAGTATATTTGTTTCGGATATTCGCTTGGCTTTATCTCGGAACCATTCCATCGTTGCAGCATTTTTAGACGTCTCTGCAGCATATGACAGTGTTCTTATTCCGATACTACGAGTCAAGTTGGAAAAACTGAGTGTTCCCGAAATACTAATAAACTTTATTATCAATTTACTATCGGAAAGAATGATACATTTAGATTTAGATCCTAAAATTAATTGTAGACGCTTATGGAAAGGACTACCACAAGGATCTGTTCTTAGTCCTTTACTTTATAATATTTACACTCATGATTTAGAAAATTCACTAAATAATTCAGTTAGTATTTTACAATAATAATAATAACCGCGAGGTGTGCAATCTCAGACAGTACTTTTTGAGTGTATCCGTGGTGATGTATCGAGATGTTGCCGCAATCGATAGAGGCCTAACTCCGCTTTCCTTGGCAAACGGGAACTGGCGAAGGCCCCAGGTATTAAGTACTTCGGACCGCACAGCCATATGGAAGGGCAAGGAGCTACACGGACGGTTCTATCGGGCTCTTACAGGGCCTGATGTGGACCAGCTCGCTTCCGTGACCTGGCTACGCTTCAGCAACCTTTTTGGGGAAACTGAAGGCTTTGTCTTTGCAATTATGGACGAAGTTATCATGACGAACAACTACCGGAAGTACATCCTAAAGGACGGCACGGTTGACATTTGTCGGGCATGCCACCGTCCCGGTGAGTCTATTAGACATGTAGTTTCCGGTTGTTCTCGTCTTGCTAACGGAGAGTACTTGCACAGGCACAACCAAGTGGCTAGGATTATCCATCAGCAACTTGCTCTTAAATATGGCCTTGTGGACTCTGAAGTACCGTACTACCAGTACCAGCCTCTTCCAGTTCTCGAAAGTGGTCATATCACGCTCTACTGGGATCGATCTGTTATCACGGATAGGACTATTGTAGCCAATAAACCTGATATCGTGATAATAGATCGATCGATGCGTCGTGTAATGCTAGTTGATGTCACCATTCCGCATGATGAGAACCTTGTAAAGGCCGAAAAAGAAAAATTATCAAAATATTTGGACCTGGCCCATGAGGTTACCGCCATGTGGAATGTTGATTCAACTATCATTATTCCGATGGTCGTTTCAGTCAACGGTCTTATAGCGAAGAGCTTCGATAAACACCTTGAGAAGCTCTCGCTAGGCAGTTGGGTGAAGGGCCTGATACAGAAGGCAGTAATGTTGGACACGGCACGCATTGTGAGGAGGTTCCTCTCTTTGGAGCCCTGACCGCCGGTAGCATGGGTCGTAGACCTTGCTGTCGGTGGAGCACATTTTTTTTATACAATATATATAAGAATATTTGTATTTTATATTTTTATATATATTTTATAAGAAATTATACTGAATAAATATATACATAATAATAATAACAATAATAATAATAATAGACTACTGGAAGCAAAAAGTTTATGCATGGGCGAAGAGGATTCGCAGGTATAAGGCGAGAGCAGATAGATACCACGTGAATCGCACCTTCCAGACGAATCAAAGGAGTGTATACCAGGCTTGGGAGCGCCCCCAAGAGAGAGTGACTGACGTGCACTTGCCAAATGCGGCCGTCATGGCCGAGTTTTGGCGTAAAATTTGGTCAGTGCCCGTCAGTCACTCCGAGAGCGAATGGTTTGATGTTGTTGGACGATCCTGTGGGCCCATTCAGGAAATGGAGCCCGTAGTCATAAGCCGTGAAGATCTGGCCTGTGCGGTTCGTGCGGCGCCGAACTGGAAAAGTCCGGGGCCGGATGGACTGCACGCATTCTGGCTAAAGAGGCTCCAGGGCTCACATTCTCGTCTAGCGACTCAATTCCAAGAAGCTCTTCAATTGGGATCGCTCCCTAGCTTTATGACATCGGGTGTCACTCACTTGATTTACAAATCTGGCAGCACTTCGGAACCTAAAAATTATAGACCGATTACATGTGTGGCGGCACTAGCGAGGTTGCGGTGGGTGTTGTTAATGATAAAAGTCTGTTTTGTTAATTATTGTTTATTTCACTTCATGTATACAATGTTCCATATAAATGTTAAAAATAACTAAAAATGTTGACTCTAATAAACTATGTTTGTTAAGGAATGCACCCGGTCGCCGCGAATGTTAGTTGTGCACTGATGTTAGTAATGCATGTTGCTTGGGTAAACAACTTGCATAGGTTTGCGATTCGTGTGTTCGGTTGCTGACCGAACATACTCCGGGGCCTCAAAAAATGATAATGATAAAATGTTACATGTTAAGCATTTCAAATTAACATCTGTTTAAATAACAATACAATAATGTTAGGACTAAATCGAATTCAAAATGTTAAATAAAGGTTACAAAAATGTTGAGTAAAAGAAAAAACACATAACAAATACAAAAGCATATACAAAAAGAATCAAAGACAAAAAATTAAAGATAAAATCTAAAAACTAGGCACATAATAAAGTCAAAAGAAAATCATTTGCCGACTTATTGTCTCTAGGTTAGTTAAAAGCGTTTATTGGTCGGTATGGGGGAACACGATTTGTTTAGTTTGGTACGCACGTTGAACACTTCACTAAATTTTGGAGATGGATACCGTAGTCGTTCAACCCTTTTACCCGCACTACCACTAGCACTCGCACTTGCACTTATGTTCAAATCACTCTGCTTCGGTACGGGGTGGAGCTCGATGTCAGTGGTGATCATCGCACGTTTGCGCCGCTTGCGCCGGCAACGCCACACCAGCGCGCCCGCCGCCGCCGCTCCCGCCGCTAACACCAGTACGTAGCTTAATACGTACTGATGAACATCATGAGGAGATATATTCTCGTTCAGCTCTACTTGACGCTCTTTCATTTCTTCGATTGTCTTGTGTAGCTTTTGTAAGGCGTCTCCGATTTCAGTAGAATCGGTACCATTTTGTATGTCTTCCAGTGTTATGGAGGTATTAATTATATGATTCAGAGGATCCATCTTAGGTACATAAATGTTAGAGTTCATTTCCACTTGGTTTGTCAAATACTTTTGTAAATGTAAAGTCAGATCATGCCCTTTCAATAAACAGCCTTGCTCTATGTTCATAATTCCAGCCTTAGTTAAACGCTCGACTGATATTTGATTATTGCAAATAATTCTGACCACATATTTATCACAGCAGTGATATAAATACTGCGACGGCTTTGTTAGAGGAACCCACTTGTTAGTACATCTCGACCTTTTTACTTTGCACTTTCTAGCAACGTAATCCATATCACAAAATTTGTTTTCGTTGTTAAGATGGAAGATTGGCGTTTTTAAGTTGCATATGTATAAGTCAACCATCTTCGTACATTGTTGTAGTTCTTTCGACGATATTGTGAAATATGTATCTTTCTTTAAATTAGTGGCTATGTATTCAGATACAGGCGTCACTTGTATCATATTCTGACCTATTTGTTGTGGTATAGTCAATATTCTGTATAAATTAAATTTGTCTCTACCGATCAATGGGAATGTTAATTCGAAAATAAAGTATCTTTCCGTTATTCTGGATTTTATTTCTATTAATTTATATAGTTTTCTGTAGTCAGAGTACTCAATGGGTAATGTTACGTCATCAGGTAATTGTGTAGATATGATGCTAAGTTCTTCTTGAATTTGTTTAGGAGTCAATAAATGGATATTGAATTGTCCATTATGTACGTCTGTGATGATATCCAAAATAGTATCTTGGGTTCGTTTCAAGTTATTAAGTAAGTTACTCGCAGTCAGTGCCATGAATATCAGTTCTTGAAATAAGGTTATGTTTCCAATAATAAATTTGACATCGTGAGCTGCTGTTTCCAGTTGTATTAGGCGTTGATTAATGATTTTATGCTGTCTAGAGATGCTATCTTCTGTTCTTTTCAATAAATTGTATTGCGCTTCGACTATGGAGGTTTGGTTTTTCCATAGATTAAGCAAATGTTTTTCATTTAGTCGGACTAATTCTATGTCTTTGGTATACTGTTCGGCGAAACGCTCATCCAATACGCCGAAGAGTGAATTAGCAAGATAGCCGACCCCGTTGATAAGGCCCCGACGCTGTCTGGAGTGTTCAATTAAACGTTGCGTCATCAGTAACTGATTGTAGTACGTTAATTCCTGGTATGAGTGATACAATTGCGGGATTATCGTATTGCACTGTTCGCCATTTACTGTTTCACATGTTTTATTTATATATTTAGATATTTTTTCGAAGGCTGTCATTCCTTCCCAGTATGGAGCCATATTATAATAGATGATAAGTTTCCAAGAGTCCTTTACAATATTCATTTTGGATACAGGGTCAAAATATAGTGACTGGTTGTTCATCAATTGCGTAATGTTATAGGCAGCATTTGCATTACAACACAGATTGATAAACAATATTAATGCCATGACAATACTGGAGAAGTGAACTCGGTTACATTTCCGTGTAGACCTTGTTGTTTTAATATTTATGTGTTGTTTCTTTGCGTCTGATTCTGATTCTCCATTTTGTTGATCACCATTTTCTATAGGTAATCTAGATAGTTTAACGATCGGTCTCTTAACTATGCCATTTTTTGTTTTTAGTGATACCACCCGAACACGGTTATCGTTTCCAGGGTGTAATTCAACCACTCTGCCCATTGCCCATTTGCCTGCAGGAATGTTATCTTCGTGAATTACAACTAAATCTCCAATTTTCATGTTAGCTTTTGGGCGTAACCATTTTTGTCTTGCTGTTAACTGGCTGAGATATTCGTTTTTCCATTTCTTCCATACTTCTTTGAATATGTTATTCGTTAAATACCACCTAGTTCTAGCGTCTTCTTTTGTTTCAATGACTGTTAACCCGGATCTTCCGGTTAAAAAATGTGCCGGGGACAGGTAATCAAGGTCTTCAATGTTCTCAGTTAGTGAACATAACGGCCGTGAATTGAGGCACGCTTCCAGTCTCGCCAATAATGTTGAAAATTCCTCATATGTTAATTTCTGCTCACCTAATACTCTTTTGAGGTGGAATTTTAAACTTCTGACCGCTCTTTCCCACAGGCCACCTGCGCTCGGCCATGATGGCGCGTTGAAATGCCATTCAATATTCATTTCGGCTGCTGTCTCACCAATACAGCTATCACTCAATGTTTCTCGTATTTGTTCCATCTCTTCTTGGAGAATTCGATTGGCTCCGATGAAATTTGTTCCTTGATCGCTATATAAATGTTGTGGAGCTCCTCGGCGAGCTGACATTCTCCTTAATGCCGCTAAAAAGGACGAGCTGGTTAGGTCAGAAACCAGCTCTAGGTGGACAGCCCTTGTAACCATACATACAAAAACTGCCACGTAGCCTTTAGTGATTTTAACGCCTCTACCTTTGTTTGTTTTTATATCGACGAAGCCTGTATAATCGACGCCGGTATGAAAGAAAGGGGGAGCAGGGTTGCTTCTGGATGCTGGAAGATCACCCATTAGCTGATGTTCCTTTTGTGAGTCACGCTTTCGGCAGATCACACATTTCCTTAGTTGCTTTTTGGTTACACTGTTGCCACTTGTTATCCAATACTGTTGTCTCAAGGTCGCCATGGTAAGACGAGGTCCACCGTGAAACGTCAGCTGATGTGCCTTATCAATTAATAGTTCCGCTAATCGACTCTTGTGTGAAATAATTTTAGGATGCCTCATTTCATCGTTAATGTTTGCATTTCTCAGCCTGCCCCCTACGCGCAAGATACCTTCTTTATCCAAAAAGGGATGTAATTTCAGTAATGTACTCTTTCTTAAAATGTTATTGTTTTGTCGCAATTTTTCCATCTCCAATCCAAACTCCTTGTTCTGTTCATGTTTTACTATAGTTATTTTAGCTCTTCTTAGCTCTGTTAAAGTTAAATACTCTGACTCACTTCTCTTGTTTTTTGGGGTCAATGCCCTCAGCCCCCATGCTAGAATGTTTGTAATTTTTGTTATAGAGTTATATTTATGTAATAAATTGTCGATAATGTTGTAGTTATTTTGTTGTACAACAGCGGCTTGTTTCTTAATCCTAGTTTCTTCCTGTGTTTTATAACTTTGTTGTTTTTCATCGACTTGAAGGTTGTATTGAGGTAACCACGAGGGTCCGTGCCACCATATCAAATGTTCCACCAATTGAGTGGCGTTTATTCCTCGACTGGCGCAGTCAGCAGGATTATCCGCAGACTTTACGTAGCGCCAGCAATTGTTCGGCATAAGGTTTGTAATAGCATGTACTCTATTAGCTACAAACGGTTTCCATCTGTCTGGCTCACTCTGTAACCAGCTCAACACGACCATAGAATCACTCCATCCGTATATTTCAAACTTGCATTCCATACTTTGTATGATTTTGTTAATCAATTTAGACAATAAATGTGCACCACAGAGTTCTAACCGGGGCAATGTTACAGCTTTCTTGTGTGGTACAAGTTTTGATTTACCAGCGAGCAATGTTGTTGTATGTTGATTTTTAATGCGAACATAAACTACAGCTGCATAAGCCTCCGTCGATGCATCACAGAAGCCGTGCAGCTCAATGACGTCATTGTCATGACAAAGTAACCATCTCGGTATTTTGCAGTGTTGTATTTTGTTGATATCCGCTCTTAACTTGGACCATTCTGTGTTGATGTCATCGGATACTACGTCGTCCCATTGCAAGTTGTTTTTCCACAGTTTTTGGAACAAAAGTTTTAGTTTGGTCGATAGAGGTGTTAGCCAGCCTAGCGGGTCAAATAATTTGGATATTTGGGAAAGTAAGATACGTTTTGTAAGTTTATGTGAGTTCTCAGAAAAATCGTAGTTAAAATTAAACTTATCATCTTTAGAGTTCCAGCTCAAACCTAAAGTTTTTGACGTATCTGTGTTGTTGTTAGACTTGAATTCAAATATAGAATCTCCATGATTGTTTCCTTTAGTTATATCTTCCAATAGAGCCTGACTGTTTGATGACCATTTTCTCAGGTGGAAACCTCCACTTTCCAATAGTTCGATTAGTTCTGCGATCAATTTCTTTCCAGATTCCACGGAATACGAGCCGTGCAAAACGTCATCGACATAAAAAGATTTATCTAGAACTGCTGATGCTGCTGTATATTTGTCTTGTTCGTCTGCTGCTAACTGTTTTAAAGTCATTATGGCTAAGAAGGGGGCCGCCTTTGTGCCATACGTAACCGTACATAATTGAAAAGCTTGTAAACCTTGTTCCGGGGATTCCCGCCAGATTATTTGCTGCAAATGTTGATCTAATTCGTTGACAATTATTTGGCGGTACATCTTTTCTATATCCGCCGTAAATACAAAAGGATATTGTCTCCACCTCAAAAGAAGTGACTGTAAGTCTTGTTGTAGGTTTGGCCCTTTATGCATCACGTCATTCAAACTATACCCCGTGGAGGTTTTGGCGGATGCATTGAATACTACTCTGTATTTTGTAGTTGTAGATTCTTCCTTCTGCACGCCGTGGTGCGGCAAATAACATTCTAATGTTGTGTTGTAATCGATTGTTGTTGGTTTCATGTGACCTAACGTTAGATATTCATGCATAAATTGGATATATTGTTCTTTCAAATGTTTATCTTTTTGCAGTTTTCTTTCCAAATTTGTAAATTGAGCGATAGCCCTTTGTTTGGATGTTCCTAATTTATCCTTCAATTCTTCTTTCAGTGGCAACTTCACTTCATAGCGACCGTTTTTGTGTCTAATAGTTGTTTGAGAGTAATGTTGAATGCATTTTTGTTCTTCTAATGACAAGTTTGATGTTTCGCTAATCTCCTCTACTTCCCAAAATTTTGTTATTTCGTCCGTGTTATTTATGACCACGTTACAGTGGTATGTTTTCACGCTGCCGCCGCATAATAACCAGCCTATGTGTGTTTGTTGAGCCATAGGTTGGTTTGTGTTTTCTCCCCTAATAATTCCGGGTAATATAATGTTAGCATAAATGTCGGCCCCGAGTAACAAATCTACAGGGCGACTAATGTTAAATTCGGGATCTGCCAAGTTAATGTTTTCTAGGCAAGACCATGTTGGTGCAAGAAATGTGTTGTTTGGTAGACTTTTTATCAAGTTAGTCATGATAAAGACCTCCGACTCAAATGTAAAATCGCTGTACCTTGACATACATTCGATTTTGATTGTACCTTTGCAGGTGTTTTCTTTACGTCCTACACCAAAAATAACTCCGTTGCATTTCTGGCGTCTGTTACCTAATAACTGAGCAGCTTTTTCAGTTATTAACGATATTTGTGATCCTTGATCTATGAGGGCTCGTATGTTATGGTACACACCTTCGGCATCCTTCATCTTGACAATGGCCGTTGCAAGTAAGATTTCTGAGAAAGTATCCTGAGACGCGTGCGACGTGCCAGCGACGAGCTCATTGCGACCCTCAGATCGTTTCGGAGTTGGAATTGTTGTTGGGTCTTGTTGATATTGGGCATTCATGCAAGCATCGTGTAAAATAGTATTGTGATAAGCGTGGCATTTGTGGCAAGTTTTTGTTGACCTACATGGATTTCCATTATGACTAAATAAGCAATTTGTACAAAGTTTCAATTTGTTGGCGGTCTTCAACTTCTGATTCTCAGGCATTTCCAAGAAGGTTTTGCAATTGTATATCCCGTGTTGTTTGTTACAAAGCGGACACAAGAAATCCGACACATGCTTCGACTTCGCCATTGTTTTATTTGCATTTCCAGCTTGGGAATTGTTGTAATTCTTAGTATTAGTGAATGACTTGTATATCTGATTTTTATTGTTAAATGAATGTTGGCGATATTTATTACTTTGAATTTTTTTTTTGGCAAAAAGGCAGGTTTTGGCAAAAAAGTATAATGTTTTTGATTTACAGTTTCCATGGAAGTAAATTTCCCTTCCATAAATTCTAGAAACTCTCGAAGAATGGGCAATTCTTTTGAATTTTTCAGGTTTTCCACGTAGTCACCATAAGTTTCAGCGTCTAGTTTTTTGTTCAAGATGTGGACAAGCATTGGATCCCAGGTTGATATATCTACTCCTAAGTTTTTTATGGCATTGAGGCATTCTAATGTTGTGTCATGAATATTCTTGATTTGTTGTAATGAAGGCTGATGCATATTCGGAAGGTTTAATAGAGTATTCATGTGCGCTGAAAAAATTAGTTTTTTGTTGTTATAGCGGTGGTTGAGAATCTCCCAACACACCATATAATTATCAGAACTAATTTGTAAATGTTGGATAAGTTTTTCAGCATCACCGCGAACTTTACTTTTTAAAAACTGCATTTTCTGTCCGTTTGACAAGGAATTGTTGTTGTGTATGGCCTCCGTAAATAAATCCTTAAATGATATCCATTGGTTATAATTTCCGGAAAAAATTGGAATATCAAGTTGTGGGGTAGATTTCTCTCTATGAACCACTGACCACATTTGTTTATTAATAGACGTTTTTAAATTGTTAAATTGCTTCTCGTACTTGTTAAACATGTTTTGGTACATTTCGTTGTCACCATCTAGTTCGATGTCGATCTCCCAGTGGAGTGAATCAATCGCTGCCCATCTAGCTTGTAAAGATTTTAACGCATCCTCATATTCCCATTTGTCAGTAATAGCATGAATATCAATGCTGGATGTTGTTCGAACAAAAGCTTTGAAATTCGCCTGCTGCTTACGCAACATCTCATCTAATTTGCTATTAATACCTTTTGTCGATGTTAGTGGTCGAGGTGTACTTAGTACCCTTTCTGGTACCGACGGGTTCGCGTCAGTAAAGATTTCTTCTTCACCTTGCTGTTTAGTCTGTTTCTTACTTACTCCTGGTCTCTCTTGTTCCCATTCTTTCGCTGTTGGCTTCTCTAGGCCTACCACGAGCTGCTGGTACTGCGCGTTGATAAGGGCTTTTGTAGACTCGTATGCTTGACTTGTTTTCTCGTAATGTTCCTCCACGAAATAGGCATGATCTTTACTTACTTCTTTGCTAATTCGGGCATGATTATTCAGATACTCCTTCCAGTATTCCTGAAGAATGTCCATCCGCCTCTTGAAATAATCTATTGTTTTGCGATCTGCCCCATCTTTTTTAATGTTAGTGGCAAGCTTGACGATACTATCATACGTCAAATGTTGGATCTCGATCAGTTCCGCCATGTTTGATGTCTTTGTTAGTCAGAAAATAAAAAAGATATTACTTGAATGTTGCTGTTGTTCCGGTTGTTACTCCCTGTCTGTTGGCACCAGATATCCTCGAATGTTTTCCCACTGCAATCCTCAAGTTTGCATTGAATCACTGTTAGTTGTACTAGTTCTTTACCTCGCCCGCTTACGAAAATAGGTACGCGGCGCGAGGTCCAATCGAAGGACCAAAAATGTGGCGGCACTAGCGAGGTTGCGGTGGGTGTTGTTAATGATAAAAGTCTGTTTTGTTAATTATTGTTTATTTCACTTCATGTATACAATGTTCCATATAAATGTTAAAAATAACTAAAAATGTTGACTCTAATAAACTATGTTTGTTAAGGAATGCACCCGGTCGCCGCGAATGTTAGTTGTGCACTGATGTTAATAATGCATGTTGCTTGGGTAAACAACTTGCATAGGTTTGCGATTCGTGTGTTCGGTTGCTGACCGAACAACATGTCTACCTACGGTCTATAAACTCCTTACATCCATTCTGAGAATAAAAATCAATAATCACCTTAAGGCACAGCATATTCTATCGCCTACTCAGAATGGTTGTAAGGGGGGGTCCCGGGGTACAAAGGATTTGCTCCTCATTGATATGGCCATTTGCCAACAGGTGCAACGATCCAGAAAGAATGTCTCCATGGCCTGGATTGACTATAAGAAGGCCTATGATTCGGTGCCTCATACATGGCTGGGGAGGGTGCTAGAGCTGTACAGAGTACACCCGGCGCTGTGCTCTTTCCTCGGTTCGTGTATGGGGCAGTGGACCACAGTTCTTCGTCACCCAGGCTGTGGAGGCCTTTCTGGTTCGTCGGACTTGATAAAGATAAGCAGGGGTATCTTTCAGGGCGACAGTTTGAGTCCGTTGTGGTGCTGCTTAGCTTTGAATCCATTAAGTGCTATACTTAAGGATTCAAAGCTAGGTTACCATTTGCGGAGGGAGAGTGAGCCTATATCTCATCTACTGTACATGGATGACCTCAAGTTGTACGCTTCGAAGAAAACAGACCTGATGGAGTTGCTCAAAATAACCGGCAATTTTAGCAACGACATCGGAATGGAGTTTGGAGTAGACAAGTGTGCGGTCATCCATGTACAAAGAGGGAGAGTTGAAGATTCTTTTAATCTACAGCTCTCTAAAGATATATCCCTCAGGTCTCTCTCTGAAATGGATTCTTAAAAGTATCTTGGTATGTCACAAGCCTTAAGTATAGCTGAACAGGATATGAAACAATCATTGAAAGATCGGTTCTTTGCCCGCCTGATAAAAGTGTTAAAAAACCTTCTATCAGGTGGAAATAAGGTCCGAGCTTTCAATGGTTGGGACATGCCTGTTCTTACATACTCTTTTGGCATACTAAGGTGGACTCAGTCTGAACTGGATGCCCTGGATAGAAAAGTCCGTCGATTGTTGACAGCGTATCGTATGCATCACCCGCGGTCATCTGTTATGAGGTTGTACATCCCGCGGAAGTGCGGTGGTCGTGGGTTTTTAAACGCTAAGACTCTACACAACCGCGAGGTGTGCAATCTCAGACAGTACTTTTTGAGTGTATCCGTGGTGATGTATCGAGATGTTGCCGCAATCGATAGAGGCCTAACTCCGCTTTCCTTGGCAAACGAGAACTGGCGAAGGCCCCAGGTATTAAGTATTTCGGACCGCACAGCCATATGGAAGGGCAAGGAGCTACACGGACGGTTCTATCGGGCTCTTACAGGGCCTGATGTGGACCAGCTCGCTTCCGTGAACTGGCTACGCTTCAGCAACCTTTTTGGGGAAACTGAAAGGTTTGTCTTTGCAATTATGGACGAAGTTATCATGACGAACAACTACCGGAAGCACATCCTAAAGGACGGCACGGTTGACATTTGTCGGGCATGCCACCGTCCCGGTGAGTCTATTAGACATGTAGTTTCCGGTTGTTCTCGTCTTGCTAACGGAGAGTACTTGCACAGACACAACCAAGTGGCTAGAATTATCCATCAGCAACTTGCTCTTAAATATGGCCTTGTGGACTCTGAAGTACCGTACTACCAGTACCAGCCTCTTCCAGTTCTCGAAAGTGGTCATATCACGCTCTACTGGGATCGATCTATTATCATGGACAGGACTATTGTAGCCAATAAACCTGATATCGTGATAATAGATCGATCGATGCGTCGTGTAATGCTAGTTGATGTCACCATTCCGCATGATGAGAACCTTGTGAAGGCCGAAAAAGAAAAATTATCCAAATATTTGGACCTGGCCCATGAGGTTACCGCCATGTGGAATGTTGATTCAACTATCATTATTCCGATGGTCGTTTCAGTCAACGGCCTTATAGCGAAGAGCTTCGATAAACACCTTGAGAAGCTCTCGCTAGGCAGTTGGGTGAAGGGCCTGATACAGAAGGCAGTAATGTTGGACACGGCACGCATTGTGAGGAGGTTCCTCTCTTTGGAGCCCTGACCACCGGTAGCTTGGGTCGTAGACCTTGCTGTCGGTGGAGCACATTTTTTTTTTTATTTTTTTTTTTTTTATACAATATATATAAGAATATATATTGGAATGAATCGAATCAGGAATGAAGAGATTCGTAGAAGAACCAAGGTCACCGACATAGCCGTTAAGATTAGCAAGCTGAAGTGGCAATGGGCGGGCCACATAGCGCGAAGATCGGACGGGCGTTGGGGCAGAAAGATTCTAGAGTGGAGACCACGTATTGGCAAGCGCAGCGTGGGACGACCACCTGCCAGATGGACCGACGATCTTGTGAAAATCGCAGGAAGTCGTTGGATGCAGGTGGCATCGGACCGGTTACGCTGGAAAGCGATTGGGGAGGCCTATGTTCAGCAGTGGACAAGTATAGGCTGAGATGATGATGATGATGATATAAGAATATTTGTATTTTATATTTTTATATATATTTTATAAGAAATTATACTTAATAAATATATACATAATAATAATAAAGCGTTTATTTCTCCACACATTGTGTATGTACAGGGTAATAATATAAGTAAGGTAAGATTTTTTATAATATCATAATAAATGAATGTGAGGAGCTGGTGTCTGAGTTAGGCCAAGGCCTGTATTACAGATCACCAGGACCCCACCCCATGGACACAGATTAGGTACATTATCTTACACAATAACAACATATTACAGTTATATAGCCTGTTAACCATCATGTGTGTGTGTGTGTGTGTGTGTGTGTGGGGCAATTCGTTGGTCACTACTGTGTATTATGCAAGAGACTTATATAGAAGTATAATTTTAAGATGCGTATGTAGAAAGCACCCGATTTATTTTATTATAAAGATTGCAGCCCTGGTAACAAAAGAAGCGGTGAGAGAAACTAGTTTTTAAGTTTGGGAGTGTACACACCTTATCTTTACGTCGTGCGTTGATAAAGATAGTCGGGTCATAATTTAGCGTGGAGTGTTGTAGGAGGACCGTATGTAGAACAAATAGTTGACGAACAGTCAGGACCTCCCATCGCTTATAGAGGTCAGTAGTGGAATATGCTGATGATTTGCTTCTTTATTGTTCTGATGATTCAATTTCTAAAGTATCTTCACAAATATCTTTATCCCTCTCACTACTTGAAAAATGGATGGATGATAATGGCCTACAGATATCTGCTCTAAAAAGCTCTGTTTTATTTAACAGACAAAGACATCCTCCTCCTATTAATATATCCTATAATGGTCATACAATCCCAGTAAAAAACCATGTAAAATTTCTAGGTCTAGTTTTAGACTCTAAGCTAACTGGTGTTCCGCATTGTGAGTATGTAGGTGATAAATGTGAGCGGGCTCTAAACATGCTCCGTTGTCTTTCGGGTGTCTGGTGGGGTGCTCACCCTTATTCCCTAAAACTGGTTAAAAATGCTTTGATAAGAAGCATCTTAGACTATGGATCTTTCCTCTTAGAGCCGTGTAGCGCTGCTGCTCTGAAGAAGTTGGATAGCGTTCAATCTAAAGCTTTACCAATAATATCTGGAGCCATGAAATCGAGTCCTATCAATGCTTTACAAGTTGAGTGCGGCGACCCTCCCCTGAAGTTACGACGTCAATATTTGTCTGATAGATTCCTCGCAAGAGCCTTTCAGTTTTCCTTTCATCCCCTTCGCCAGAAGCTTTCCTCTTTACTAGAACAGATTTGTTATTCTGGGTATTGGTCCCACAAAAACACACCATGTTTAGTTAAAAGCTATCAGAAATTTATTAATGTGAATGCTCCCTCTCATTGCTCTACCCAACTTCCTTTATTTGAATGTAAATATTTTGAGTCACTAATATTAAATCCGAATATTTGCTATAATCTCACAATTCCTAAAAAAAAAATTGTTATTCAACTTCCTTTATTTCTTTAGTGGAAAAGAAGTGGCCAGATTATCATTTCATTTATTGTGATGCCTTCCGATCCAAATAATCCAGAAAATTAAATTACCCCCAGAAGCATCCGTTTATACGGGCGAATGCTTTGGAATATTACAATCTTTAGAATATGTTTTAATAGCAAAGTTAAGAAAAGCAGTAATATTTACAGACAATAAAAGTGCTTTACACGCCCTGGGTCGCAATCCGTTCAAATCAGCCCACTGCAATATTATTATCGAATCTCGAGAACGGTTATTTAAATGTATTAGTAGGGGAATAGACGTCACTTTTGCGTGGGTTCCTAGCCACAAAAACATTGAAGGAAATAATAAAGCAGACTTGCTGGCCAAAGAGGCGGTTACATCGGGCGATGTTTACCCATATAAAAATTACACTCATGATCTAATGGCGCTGTCCAAAAATCATCTCCAGATTTCCTGGAGTGATTGTTGGACAAATGATATAAGTAAGGGGAAATTCTACCATTCCATCCAACCAAATATACCCAGCAAACCCTGGTTTGCCAAGGCGGGCTTCTGTAAATGGACTACATCCATCATTATTAGAATGCGTTTAGGTCATGTTTCTACACCAGAACATTTAGCGAGGCTTGGTATAGTCGGTTCTGACCTTTGTGGTTGCGGCGAAGTTGGAGATTTAAACCATATATTTTTTGCTTTTGCATTTGAATGTGAAGAAAACCAAAATTATGGTTTTTGAACGGGAAGAAACCAGAACGAATGCAAGGATTGTGGTTGGGAACGATGTGCTGGAGCAAGTGAATGAGTTTGTATATCTTGGATGCGCATTCAGTAAGGATGGAAAATACACCGCTGACATAGAGAGAAGAGTGAGTGCAGGGAACAGAGTGAATGGCGCGATGGGAAAGCTACTTGGGAGCCGGCACTTAAGCCGAAAAGCGCAGCTGGCCATACATAATGGAGTGCTTGTCCCAACGCTGTTATATGGCAGCGAGAGCTGGGTATGTAAGAAGGAGAATGAAAGTAGGATAAATGCGGTGGAAATGCGAGCTCTGCGGAAGATGTGCGGAGTGAAGCTGACCGACCGTATTCGCAACAGCGTAGTAAGAAAGCAAATAGGTATGAAAGAGAATATCGGTGTAAAGATGAGAAAGGGTATGCTCCGTTGGTTCGGGCATATAGAAAGAATGTCCGAAGAAAGAATGACAAAACTGATATACAACGCGAAAGTGGAAGGATGTAGGTACCGGGGAAGACCTAGACTATCTTACCATGACCAAATAGACCGGGTCTTATCTGAAGGACAAGTCAGGAGTCTCCGTAACCGGCGAGCGTGTATGAGACGAATTATGAGAGTAGAGGAAGCCAGAGAGGTATGTAAGGAAAGAGCCTGTTGGAACTCTGTACTCTCTGCCTACCCCGTAAGGGATCTGGCGTGATGATATATATATATATATATATATATATATATATATATATATATATATATATATATATTTTGCTTGCCCCCTAAATGACTCTACTGTCTTTTATTCACAGCTTCACCAACTTAAAATTCCTTGTCCATTCTCCATTCCTTCTCTATTGTCATTTAATAATATTGATATTTATTCTAAAATAAATATGTTCATCCTACACAACAACATCCACATATAATCATTTCCTTCCTTTGCAACATTCCTGATAAATCTTTCCAAATTTCCTTGTTACCATTCCTTTGTTTTCCTTCGTTTGCCTAACTTTGAACAATGGCATAATGTAAACGCAATTGCCAATATATAAAAAAAAAAACAATATACGAATACTGTGTCGGATCGATAGGATTGTTTACGAAAAAAGTTAAATATAAATAAAAAAGGGTGTAAATTTCACAATTTATTAGACACATAATAATTGACTAACCATGTACGAAGCGGTAGATGATGACTTTGCTCCCCAGAACGTCTTGGACATACAAGTAAGGTGATCCATAATTATTTTCATGATATCACTAACTCATGACTAATATTTCCAGCTGTTATGCGTAATCACATATAATTTTTGCTTAGGATCCTGCGGTGGTGTACGGCCATCGGGTCTGCCAGACACAAGACGTTAAATGGCTCTGCCTCGATAAGATTTACCAGAAGCTGAACCGGCCAAATTTTTATGACATAGGCGGTACATACCTGCAAGATGTAGCAGACCATTGGTTCTCGTATAAAACCGAACAGGTTTGCTCTATATACTTATTGCATTTATTCATCTGCAATCATGATGCAAATTCTTTCGACATCTCTGTTAGTTTCGGGAGTACTTTAAAATTCGATAAAAAATCAGATATAGCATACTTACCATCGACTTTGAAGGAATACCAATTTAAATCGCTTCCGGAACTCTCCCATTCCTATATTACTACATATAGTTTTAGCGAACTTGATGCTAAAAGTCTGGAAAATAAAATGCTGTACATTGGGGTATCCCTCTCCTCCAATAAAGCAGAGAGCATTAGTCATGATATTATTGATAATATTAAGCTGAAACATGACTGCAGTGCTCTTCTGACTGACCCGATTGGTTCAGATTTTACTATAGAGTCTGCAGATGGAGTAAAGTTTCAAGTTCACAAAGTTATTCTCGCAGCACACAGTGAGGTTTTCAAAGCTATGTTTAAGGAAGAGACTGCAGAGAGTCAAAATGGTTATGTCATGTTAATGGATGTCAATGAAGATGATCTTCGATTTATGCTTGAGTTTCTCTACTCGGGGTCTATTAAAGATATTGAGAATGCAAACTTCCTAAATTTACTTATGTTAGGAGACAGGTACGACCTTAAAGGTCTCTGTGAAATATCTCAGCATGCTTTGGTAGAGCAACTAAACAAGGAGAATGCTCTAGATATTCTTATTGTTGCTGATATGCATGATTCTGATTACCTTAAATCTGAGACACTAAAATTTATCAAAATGAATTCAGACATTCTAAAATCTAGCACCTTTAAGGAGATTAAAAATGCTGATCTTGTTAGGCAACTGTGTATATATTTGGTGTCTTAAATTATAATAATTAATTATGGGCCTATTTTGGATCATTACCATAATATAATTTATAAATTATATCTGCACTGGTGTTGAAGGATATTAAAATGTTAATTACATTTAACAATTTTTTATCTTGCGCCTGTAGGTACTATTTATGTTTTTACCACTTAACCTATTGTCATGTGTCAGTGCTGATCAAGGTGATCCCAACAATCATCAACCAATCCGAGGTGATCCCAACAATCATCAACCAATCAGTTTGTCAATGGACTATTGTTATGTAAAACTCAAGTATACTTATTTGTTAACTGGACTTTTTAAAATTGTTTTAGAGACCTTTTAAATAGATAGTTCCCAATATATTTTTAACCGACTTCAAAAAGGAGGAGGTTCTATGTTCGGTTGTATGTATGCTTTTTTTTTTTTTTTTTTTTTTTTTATGTATGTTCAGCGATATTTCCGTCAATTGTGGACCGATTTTGATAATTTTTTTTGCATTGGGTTCAGTATATCTCCAAGGTGGTCCCATATTAATTTTATTGACATTGGACTTTGGACTTAGAAGATACACCAGGGAACTCCTTAACGACAAACAATAGGCATGTGTAAATTGCGATATTATGGGTATTACGTCAATCCTATAGGTACCCTACTATAGAATTCACTGGTCACTTAAAATTGTAAAATAAAAATCTTTTATAAAAAAAGGTAAACCGACTTCAAAAAGCAACAAAATAAATATTTGAAGTCGGTGCCAAGTAACCGACTGCACCAACCAGCACCGACTTCAAATATTTATTTTGTTGCTTTTTGAAGTCGGTTTACCTTTTTTTATAAAAGATTTTTTATAGATAAAATTCACAAATAACTCCTCTACAATAGTAGAAAAATCAGAATATCTGCATCCATTTGAAACAATCAATTATTGAATAATATCACCATGACATACATTTAAGTTTTGTTGTTATAGAACACTGTACTGTGTGTATCAAATTTGTAGATTTTCACACCTGTTTCACGCCCAGAAAAAATTCGAAAATAAATTCTGAGCTTGTTTACAAATACTTGTCAAAACTTTTAATAAATGACGTTTATACCATCATAATGAGTGGTGTCTGCCTTTTTGTGTAGAAAGATAAAGTAAAATACACTAAGTTAATTATGTTTCAATGTTCTATTCAATGCTGTAAGGTTATTTGTGTGCTACACATAAAAAAAACATGTATGTATATTTATTTTTTATTACCAAAAATTATTATTAATAGGATAGTTATATTTGTACATGTAAGTCCTAACCAATGTGATTGGCCCTAATTTATTTTAAGCCAAGCTTTATGAAACGATAATAAAACTTGCATACCTATATCATCAGGTAGGGAGAGAACACACGCCAATACTTACTAATTTTATTGAAACCCAATGTGTTTAGTAAAATAGTTAAACGCCATACGTTTACTTTTTGCTATGATTACTTTAATTATTACTGAGGATTAATATGAAAGGATTTTATAGTTCATAAGCATAATTATTGTCTTTTTTAATGATTATAGATTAATAATAAAATATTTCTGTATCCCATATTATAAATTATATCTCTATCTCATATTTATTATGTGAAACGAAGTAAATAATATACCTATAATTTATACAAAAATGTTTTTATTTTACATAACTATTGTTAAAGTCTTCACGTTCACACTCACAAAATAAATGAAAAACATATTATACAGAAAACGTAAAAATAAACTTTATTGAATTTAAAACATAACTGTTTATCGTTATATGGGGAAGTAAAATTAATGTTTTAATAAATATTATTACACGTAGATAAGTATAGGTTGTATAGACGCGCGGCGGCGGCGGTCGCGCGCGGCAACAGGGCGCAGGCGCCTGAGCCCTGCGCGCGCGCACGGTGTCTAAATAATCATTTTGGAATGTTACTGGACGTCTTCGTTTCTGCGGCAAACAAACATTTTCTGTTAAAATGTTAGTTCACAAGTGCGTCTGTGAAAACGCCTCTCGTTAGACTGACGTCGATGGGCTATTCACATCGCGGTGGGCTCGGCAAGCTCCAGGCTCAGCTATGTTCGCAATCGTAAACAAGCAGGCAGGCAATGCGATAAGCCTCAAAGCGTCATCTCACTCAAGCTCATTTACTGACATGTCAGCCCAGTATGTGAACAGTCCATGTGATAGCTGCTACTGTTATCATAGCTATTACGCAACTAGCTAAATTGGTACTCATTTCAATACTATAGTATCCGTTGCGGAACCTAGTCGATGCTACGATGGCGCTCTGTTACGTCACACGGAATCTAATTGAAACTATAAAATCCATTCGTATTGCGGTCAGCGAAGGGAATCGACGTGGTCAACATGCAGGATAAGCAAGAAAAAAGGCCAATAGTTGTCTTATCGTTTATTGATAATTACTGGAACCGGTACACAGGAAGGAAATAATAAAATCTCTCATGAAAAAAATACGCGTCTCATGTAATAACCTAAAACCTAGTTCATAGGATATAAAAATAAAAACTTTACATGAACCCCCTATTGTTAATTTCATATTCGAATGCAATCTACAGTACATATTGCTACGGTTTAATTGTGAACTGATTTACTTACTACAATACTTAATAAGACACCACAAATTTTATTTCTATATTACGTGTCTCGATAAACTGAGAGATGTGTACTACAACTGTGCGACAAATGAAATGATAACTCCTGCTGATATTACAATATAACTTTATCACTAATTGGCCACAGTATTGTAAAATATCACTAGGTATGTTAAAACCAGAACATCGCACGACAATAGGACCTTAGGATGCTAGGAAAATGCCTCTGATTCCGTCTCAGAGAAAAACAGCAACAGACTTATAGCTGTTTTTATTCTGTACACCTGATTGTTCTTGTATTACTTTGATACAGAGCAACCTCCCGTTGACTCGTACATGGGGGGCGAGTTCGAGGCTCTGATGTAACTACCGATATAAGCCAAACGTTCGCCAGTTACACTTCAGACTGAAGCTTATTATAAGCGTGAAGGTTAGATTTAGAAACAGAAGGAACACAAAAAATTCATTGTGCGAGGTGTATTGTGCTATGATTTAAAAAAAAAGCAAAGCTGACAATAAAAAACTTGTCTTTATTTGTATTTTTTTAAATGTAGAAGTCTTTTTTTAAATTCCAACCTCGCACGACGAAACTGTATGAGTATTAGCGAGACATCGGAAAGGACAGCATGTTAATGGCAACACCGAGGGCCTGTCCGTTCCGCGCGCTTCGATGACGTCACAGTATGTACACGCGTGTGGGGAGCAGTCTGTATCAGTGTGCGGGAGTGGGCGCTCGGTCGCGCGCCGCGGGCCTAGCGTTTACCGTTGTTGTACGAGAGACTCCGCAGCGGCGCCTTGAAGTTGGCCGCCGCTTGCTGTTGGATCTGGTATGCGAGGGGGTGGATCTTGAACCCGTACAATCTGTGGGAGAGAAACATTGTTGGGTAATGAACGACCTTCTTTTCCGCAAGGGTGTAATTCCGAAGTGGTGGTAGTATATGTTACTTTCTTGATAATTCATAAACAGTATAAGCTCGCATTCGTACCAGCGCTTTTTCAACGCACTTTAGTAAATCGATGAAATAAAACAAATGCGTAACAGTACATTATTTTAAAAACGACTAACACCGCTTAAATGAGCGTTGAAAAAGTGACCATGGGAATGTGGGATCATGGTTAACAATGGTTAATTAACAAATTCTGTAGGTACCGAGGAAGACCTAAACTATCTTACCATGACCAAATAGACAGAGTCTTATCTGAAGGACAAGTCAAGAGTCTCCGTAACCGGCGAGCTAGAGACGAACTATGAGAGTGGAGGAAGCCAGAGTTATGTAAGGAAAAGAATCTGTTGGAACTCTGTACTCTCTGCCTACCCTGCAAGGGATCTGGCGTATATAGAGAGAGAGAGAGAGAGATAGAACAATTTCTAATCTAGGGGATGAAGGGTCATAAAGGTATGATTGTTATGTATCAACTTTTATTACTGCAGTGTTTAGAATAATCTCAAAACTATAGTTCTAAAACTACGAGTATTTTATTGTAACCTAAACATTGTACCCACACAATGATTGAATAAAATAATAGAAAGGACAAAAAGAGATTGAAATAAAAAAGATAAGCGCTGAGTTTCTTCACCGGATCTTCTCAGTGGAGGTCGCCTTCTGATCCGGTGGTAGATAAGTAGTAACATAAAATAAAAAGTAAATTTATAATTTGTGTGCAGGGTTATACTATAAAATAAATTATTTGAGTTTGAAATGCCTTCACTGATAATCATGCTATGTCACAGGCACAGATGTTAATAAACCGTAAGATTTGAGTATGTTAAACATTACAAAATTGAAACAGGTAACAATTATACCTAATGCTTTTGAGATTAAGATAATATTAAGAACAAGACCGTAAAGAATATGATAACGGCACTCTCACTGAACTAATATATAATAGAAAATCTACTAATTAGTGCAATAATTCAACTATGTTACAGAATGAATAGTCTCACGGCTGGGCAAAGACACATTCCACCATGTGGACTTCAGTGTGAGTGGAGGCAGGTCTGTGACACATATTGGTGTATGTTGGCCAGATTTTTAAATTAATTTTCTTTCAGTAAAAAGAAATAATTTTAGTAATTCTCGAGTTTTTTATACGATTGTAGTGATAGAAGACTGCCTTGTAATTATAATTAATATAATACAATTCACAAACAGATAAACATTCTTCACATTTGATAGTAACAAGAACATCTTAGTGTTAATAATTTCTTTGACACAGACACTCATTGCCATAATGTATGTCAAATAGATAATGTTTGTAAGCCGTGTTTGTCCATTTCAATTACTTTCGATACTATTAGTGTGTATGCGGGCGTGGCGAAGGACACACGAAACAAGGACGAGGTCTGTAAGCCCTAAACTTTGTTGAATGTATATTTTCAACAAATTTGGACGAGTTCAAAGGGAAAACGGACGATTTAGCGCAGTTGTTAAGAGCTTAAACCACTCCGCCCACTGTGTCTAATAGTCGCGGGTTCGATTCCCGCACGGGACAAATCTTTGTGTGACCCACAATTATTTGTTCCGGTCTGGGTATTTGTGTACGTGAATTTTCATGTTTGTAAACGCACCCACGACACAGAAATCAATCCTAGTGTGGGGCTACGTTTTATATATAAAAAAAAAGAAAAATTTTGATCAATAATACTTAAACTAATATTATTTATTATTTTTATGATACTTAAACGGAATAGGAATGGGTTTGTTTGGTGATTATAATTATTGGATTAGATTATTATAAACTGGCTGTTTCCCGCGATTTCGTACCCGGTCGACAACAGCGCCAGCTACCGGGTCTATGTTATATAGCCTATGTTACTTCTGGATAAGGTAGCTTTCTAATATCATCTGCATCTGCATATAGTAGATGGAATTTTTGAAATCGGTCCATTAGTTTTTGAGTTTATTCGTTACAAAAATACAAAAAAAGATCTTTAGTCTTTATAATATTAGTGTGGCCGAAAGCAAGTAGGGACATTCGTACTTTTCATCAAACAGGTTTCGGTAGCGTATTTTAAAACCACAATGTCCATGTTACTTCTGCGGCGCTCTAGGCGCTGTATATTATAACAGGGTCGATTGGCAAACGTTTTTGTATATAAAAATCTTTTATAAAAAAAGGTAAACCGACCTCAAAAAGCAAAAAATTAAATATTTGAAGTCGGTGCTGGTTGGTGCAGTCGGTTACTTGGCACCGACTTCAAATATTTATTATTTGCTTTTTGAAGTCGGTTTACCTTTTTTTATAAAAGATTTTTATTTTACAATTTTAAGTGACCAGTGAATTATTCTATAGTAGGGTACCTATAGGATTGACGTAATACCCATAATATCTTAATTTACACATGCCTATTGTTTGTCGTTAAGGAGTTCCCTGGTGTATCTTCTAATTCCAAGGCCCAATGTCAATAAAATTAATATGGGACCACCTTGGAGATATACTGAACCCAATGCAAAAAAAAATATCAAAATCGGTCCACAATTGACGGAAATATCGCTGAACATACATAAAAAAAAGCATACATACAACCGAACATAGAACCTCCTCCTTTTTGAAGTCGGTTAAATAAAATGTTTATTTCAATCACCTATCGTAATTTATATTGCCGGGTTTGTAATCCCCTTTTAAGCAAAGCATTGCTTGTGTTAGGAGATATGGTTAAAAATGCCGATTTTCTTGCCTTCTGGGCATTTTTTTTAAATTTGTAATTGCAACTCAAAATCTCTCAATTAGTTAATGATAAGTCTCCCAAGACCGTTTTTCTATAGCTACAATGGTTGAGGTAGAGGTCTCGTCTGAAAAAGCCCCCTTGTGTATGGTAGTTTTAGCTGTATCATTTTAACGCGTCCCGTGAGGACGCGGCTAGGGTGGGATCGAACTAATTCGAAATAAGACCAGACCCACACTTGTGCTCTAATATTTGGACTATCACTTTAAATATATACACTGTCACGCCTACAATCCCCAAGCGGGGATGGCAGAGATGCACTGCGTACACCCATTTTTTGCCGACGATGTTAGGTCCCATGTAATGGCGGGCATATACCGGGCACAATTCCAAACTCCGGAATTAGGCATGTGTAACACTTCACTGCGCCGGATGTGTTAACTCACTTCTTTAAAATGTGTTGGCGTACAGCGCAGGACCGGGAAATTCGAAACATGTTGAATCACCCGAATGAATTGGAATGAATTGAAATGTATTAAACACACACACACGCAATTTTACGTTAACGCAATGAGTCGGCGCAGTAAACTGCGCCTGAGTTACTGAGTTCCCCATGTCTATCTGGAATTATACTGGGAAGTTTTTCGTCAGAAAAACTACATTTGTCCGACCTAGGATTTGAACCCAGGACCTCGTGATCACAAATCGATGCGCTTTGCCACTAAACTAACGAGGCAGTCACTTTTAATCCATTACAAATAATATATTTGTCTATCTATCTATAACCTCACGCCAGATCCCTTGCGGGGTAGGCAGAGAGTACAGAGTTCCAACAGGTTCTTTCCTTACATACCTCTCTGGCTTCCTCGACTCTCATAATTCGTCTCATACACGCTCGCCGGTTACGGAGACTCTTGACTTTTCCATCAGATAAGACTCTGTTTATTTGGTCGTGGTAAGATAGTCTAGGTCTTCCCGGATACCTGCATCCTTCCACTTTTACATTGTATATCTGTTTTGGCATTCTTTCCTCTGGCATTCTTTCTATATGCCCGAACCAACGGAACATGCCCTTTCTCATCTTTACACCGATACTATCTTTCATACCTACTCGCTGTCTTACTATGCTGTTGCTAATGCGGTCGGTCAGCTTCACTCCGCACATCTTCCGCAGAGCTCACAATATCTTTGTCAATATATTTGTCACTATATGTACATACCTAGGTACGAACTGTGAGGCGGGTCGCTTCGGTCTGTACTCGGGGTGAACCATGAACACCATGTGAGGGAAGCCGGTGCCGAAGTAGGCGCCGTCCGTGTGGTGGTGGCGCGACGACTTGGGCGTGTACACGTCCATGCACCGCGGGCAGTACAGCTTCACCATCGCCTCGCCGGGCACGTCCGACAGACCTGCAGGATTAAATCGAATGAACAACCATGTCGCAGTATATGTAAGCAAGATCATGTTAGTACTAGCGATCGGAAAACCTGGTAATCATAGCATCGCGCAACTTGTTCCTTGTCGACGCGTCGCATTTGTTGATGAACAAAAGTCACAGAGTGCAGACGTGTATTACAAACGATGCATGGAACCGCATTGTGTTGGCTTGTCTGGTAAAACTCACACGCACACAAAAATCTAACTATCTATAGCCCGCTTCACTACCCTTCCTCTTTGTGTGAAATTCTGCGACCGACTAAACACATGTGGACGTCATTGGTGTCGAGCCTTGTGTCGACGTCCTTCGATTTCGTTGGTGCGTGCGTGTGTGTGTGTGATCTACGCTATTGGCCGCGGGGTTTTAACAGCTTTACCGGTCAAAAACGCGAGCAATCACGACGCTCGAGCCAGAAGGGCAAGGGGGCAACTAGCTCAACGGCGCCTCAAGGCGGAACGGCCTCGGCTTGGGCAGTCGCTACGGGGGAGGGCACATACTTGGTGTCTCGCCGGTGTCCCCGAATGAATACGAAAATATGCACACAGAGGTGCGCTTTTCGCAGTCGCGTAGAATATTGTAATCTTTATATTATTTTTATGATGTGGTCAATCAAGTGGTGCGCGTCACTTCCTTCCTAAGGATGCTTGCAGGCGCAGATCAACCTGCATATAATTTTATGACCTGCATTGCAACCTGCATTTGTATGACTACGGTTTGGTCCCGGTAACATTACAAATTATGTACAAATTCATAAGATCCTTATCCGCATCAAAAGGCACCGAACCGCACAGAATGTGCATGGACTATACCGAGACCCCGCCCAAGAGGAGTGATGGCTGCTCTAGTAGTTATGATCGCAATCGGGTGCTGTCTGTGAAGGCTCGTTCCTCGAGTCTCCTTTACACTACCTACTACTCCATTAGAAATATTATCATTAGTTCTATAATATCTAGAGTCCCTCGTAAACCTCCACGAAACCCTATCACACCGTTGGTTCCATCACTTCGACGAACAAAATTTGGCGCCAATTCCCCCATTCCACATTTATGCAGGCTAGTAAACAAGCGCAGCGACCTTAGCGACATCCATGCAGACAGATTGGCCACTTTCTCAAAGTACTGATTCCACACTGTGTTATAGATGGCATTACTTTTTCCAAATTTTATTTTTTCTGTTAACTTGTGCTTATTTTTTGTTGTGTATTAGCTGGTAGTTATTTTTTTTTATATCTGGTCCGTTTGTAAAGGTTAATACTGCGCAAGTAGTGTTTGCCTATAATTGGGTGTGCAGTATTGCTATTATATATGTAATTGTTATAAATTTACCATACATCACTGTAACAACTGTTGGCAGACCTAAATATATAATATCAGCCTATACTGCCCACTGCTGGACAAAGGCCTTCTCTCACAAATCGAGGTGAGAGAGATTAGGTCATACTCCACCACGCGGACCCAGTGCGGATTGATGGAGGCAGGTTTGTGGCCACCTGCTGTTGGAAGGTATCAAGCCGCCTTTAAGGCTTCCCACTCGGCTTAACGACTACCACATTAAGTGGTAGCCGGGGCCAACGGCTTAACGTGCCTTCCGAAGCACGAAGACGCTCGAATATGAAAATTCCACAAACGGTCACCCATCTCGGGCCGACCGAGTCCAACGCTGCTTAACCTTGGTAATCGGTAAGGACCCCGCGGTCGCACAGCGCTACGAGCGCCTAGACCTAAATAAATAAAATAAAATCTCTGTTGTAAGCCACGGGAGCTGGACTGTAAACTAATTTTTTGTAACATAAACTGTACCTATATACAATACGATATAAAATAGAGAAAGGAAAATATAAATCGACCTCTACTGGGTGGGGCTCAGAATGTACCATTTTCGCAAAATTACTTTCCCAAAATGACTGCTACTAAATCCTATCCTATCTTATAAAACAATGTGAATGATACGTATTACAAACAAATTTACTTCGCCGAAATATTCATATTGGCTACTGAGCTGATTGAATGAATCACACCCTAATTAGTTTGATAACGAACAGAGACACTTGTAATGTTCTGAGGCCATGAAAGACCATTTGTGAGTTTGTTAACGCAACGCAGTTATGTACTAATTGTCACTGAAAGATACCCATTAAAGGGGCCAGAACAAATAATTCGTCTGCCGAGATAGGCTAAATCTAAATGTTATTAAAAATGCGGAGCGCATTGTCGGTCGCATAACGCCGGTAGACAATTTAATTAATTATAGTACACCGTAACATATTCCTTACGTATCTCTTTGTATAGCAGTTATAGCAGTGATAGCCTAGTGGTTAGACCGTTGGACTGCAATGTCGGAAGTCTCGGGTTCAAACTCAGGCACGCACCTCTGTCTTTTCAAAAGCATGTGCGTATTACAAATTAATTATCACTTTCTTTAACGGTGAAGGATAGATACATCGTGAGGAAACCTGCATGCCTAAGAGTTTTTTTTAAGGTGTGTGAAGTTCGCCAACCCGCACTGGGCCAGCGTGGACTATGGCCTAAGCCCTCTTCAGTTTGAGAGGAGGCCCGTGCCCTACGGTGGGTCAGTTTCTTAACAGGGCTAATATTATATTATTATCTCTTTGTATCCCTTGCGGGGTAGGCAGAGAGAACGGAGTTCCAACAGGTTCATTTCTTACATACCTCTCTTCCTCCACTCTCATAGTTCGGCTCATACACGCTCGCCCGTTACGGAGACTTGCCTTTCAGATAAGACACGATCTGTGTGTGTGTGTGTGTGTGTGTGAATGATGTACGCTGTTGGCCGCGAGGCCTTTACAGCTTCACCGGACTTAAAGGCGAGCGTGCAACCACTACGCTCTAGCCAGCCAGAAGGGCAAGAGGCGACATACTCGAGGGCGCCTCGAAGAGGTGCCCTCGGTTGGGACAGTCGCTGTAGGGGGACGGGTGCACTACTAAGTGCACCGTTCAACCGCCGGCTATGGGAGGCGATCTACTACTACGTCGTCGTCGTCGTCGTCCGTATTCTGAGCGGAAAGAAGGGACGACAAAGCATCGGGGGGGTCGGTGAGAACATGTCGCGGCCGGCGGTGGCGGCAGGGGTCGGGGGCGAGATCGTAGTCGGCGGTGGCTACGATTAACGGATTCGAAGACACGATCTATTTGGTCATGGGAAGATTGTCTAGGTCTTCCCTGGTATTTACATCCTTTCGCATTGTACATCTGTTATAATAATATGAATATGGTCGGTCAGCTTCACTCCGCATTTATCCTATTTTCATGCTCCTTCTTTTCATGGTAGCGAAAGCTGGGTATGTAACCCAGCTTTCGCTACCATATGGTAGCATAACGGAGTGCTTGTCCCAACGCTGCTATATAACATTATTGGGACAAGCACTCCGTTCTGCATGGCCAGCTGCGCCTTTTGGCTTAAGTGCCGGCTCCCAAGTAGCTTTCCCATCGCACCATTTACTCTGTTCCCTGCACTCACTTTTCTCTCTATGTTAGCGGTGAATTTCCCATCCTTACTGAAGGCGCATCCAAGATATACAAAATCATTCACTCGCTCCAGCACATCGTTACCAACCACAATTCTTGCATTCGTTCTGGTTTCTTCCCGTTCAAAAACCATAATCTTGGTTATCTTTACATTCAAATGTTGTTGTTTTACATGCTTACTATTGCCTTAAAATATGTAACTTACCAAGTGGAAGCATAGGCTGACATTCGCAATACACGCGTGGGCAGTGACCAAAATCACCTGCCTGGAATTTTTCTAACATTTGTCCAATTCCCCTGAAAAAAAACGCATTAAACAAATAAAAAAATACTGCAGTACATAGTTCTGAAAGTTATTTTTATATCCAGGTGACCATAGAAAGAATATTTTCTCAAAATTTATAGAACAATTACAATACTGGTATGAAATAGTAAAAAAAAAAAAGTTTTTTTTTATCTATCTATACCATCCCGCCAGATCCCTTGCGGGGTAGGCAGAGAGTACAGAGTTCCAACAGGTTCTTTCCTTACAGACGTCTCTGGCTGCCTCAACTCTCATAGTTCGTCTCATACACGCTCGCCGGTTCCGGAGACTCTTACTCTCTATAAGACACGGATAACATTTTTAAGAAACAAAAATATTTAAGTTACCCATTGGGTAGTTTTTACCTATTGAGGTATGGACCCTAAAATGACAATCATAACATATAAGTTTCTGCCCCCGTTCGTTCACGTTGACTTTAGACAGGAACTTAAAATTTTTCAGAAATAAAAAGTATCTATCTATATCATCACGCCAGATCCCTTGCGGGGTAGGTAATAAAAAGTATCATATGTAATAATCCAAGTAATAAACCATCTATGTCCCAAATCGCGATTTAGTGCAGTGGTTAAAAGCTTAAGCCGCTCCGCCCACTGTGTCGATTAGGCGCGGGTTCGATTCCCGCACGGGACAAATCATTGTGTGATCCAAATGGACGTATAAAAAAGGCGGACGGAATCTCGCTAAACAAAAAGTGAAGCTCAATAGTAAGTCGGTTCGCGTGCACCTATGAGCTGAAACGCACACACTCACACCATAGTAAGTCAATCGGCCGCCCTTACGCAACAAACCTCGTTCGACAGAAGTCGGTATGTAATGCGAAAATTAAATAAAAGTTTGTCGTCTTGTGTGATTTAATACTGTTGAAACTATAGTCAGTTTTAAGAAAAAATGTCAAGAAATCACCTGTCATAGGTAAGTGAATAATTTATCAGCAATAAACTTCGACGAAGAGAGCAATGTTGCCAACCATCCAAAGGGAAAAATTCTCAAAAATATGGGATTTAGATCCTTTTTGCCTTTAATTCAATTTTTTTCTGTTAAAAAAAGTAAATTACGAAATCTGATAAGGTAAAACGAAAACGATATTTTTAACTGAATTAAGGGGTTTAACTAGCTCGACATAGCTCGCAGACTCAGTAAGCTAAAGTGGCAATGGGCTGGTCACATCTGCAGAAGGACCGACTGCCGATGGAGCAAGCGTGTCCTAGAGTGGAGACCGCGACTTGGTAAGCGTAAGGTAGGACGGCCCCCAGCTCGATGGACCGACGACCTCAAAAAGGTCGCTGGAACAGACTGGACGCGGAAGGCGGAGGACCGTGTGCAATGGCGCGTGTTAGGAGAGGCCTATATCCAGCAGTGGACTGCGATAGGCTGATTGATTGATTGATTGAAGGGGTTTAAATTGAACTTCAATAGACAAGGCTTTTTTCGGCGAACTGTATGTACCCATTAGGGAGGTACGAATTGGAAAGTATATACTATGTATAAAAGTGGCTGTATAACATAAATAAATGTTTGCATCAGGGATGTGACAGGAGGGATCAAAAAGCGATTTTTAGTTAATCGATTTTTACATTGTCCTCAATGCGATTTTATTAAAATTGATTTATGTTTACAATTATAGATATTTGTCAATTATTTTTCTTGTAGAACTAAGTTAGGAAGTAGGATTTCTCTTTGCTCAATTTTAGTTAAAACAATTTAACAACACTTATTGGAACATAATCAACTTTAATTTCAAATAAAATAATAATTTAATCAAAACTTTAGTTTTAATTCTTTTTTATTCCATGTATGTGAATAGAAGTACTTTATTCGCGAAATATATCATGAATTTTCTGGCCAAAAATTTAAAAGAATAAGTTTGATACACGTGTACCGAGTACATATATGGATTTTGGATTGCGTACGATGTTATCTGCTATCAAAAATAAACTTTCAGCTGGAATAGAATATATAAATCGATTAATATATTATTAATCCATTTAAACCATAAAATAATCGATTTCTCGATCCTGAAGCTACACAAATTAAATCTTAGTTTTTATTATTGCGATGTGCAATGCAACACTAACTATGAAAACGATATATCAATCTTTGGAATTGCAAATCGTCGATATACATCGATATTTATCATAAAGACAATTGCAACAATATTTTCCCGAGATTGGATGCAATTGGAGATAGTGTAATCGTTAACTTCGATGCTAAATAGGTTCCTTGAAATTGGAATCAGATTAGGTTGTGTAATATCCCCATAAAAAGAATGGGTAAATTTTGTTTCACATGGCAACCCTTTCATTCACTCACACATACTTGCGCCGCCGCCATTGCAGAGCTTCACTTTTTGTTTAACGAGATTCCGTCCTCCTTTTTTATACGTTCATGGTGATCCACAATTATTTGTTCCGGTCTGGGTATTTGCGTATGTGAATTTTCAGGTTTGTAAATGGACCCATGATACAGGAATAAATCCTAATGTGGGGCTACGTTTAAAAAACGCTCAGCCTTATTTGCGTGATTGAATAAAAAACATCCAAACATACAAACTTTCACATTTATAATATTAGTAGGAAGTAGGACACTAGCTTCTCACATTCTAGTTTATCACGTTTTGTCCAAAGATCGAATCAAGAGTCTTTAAAAGCAACCTTGATAGTGGAAGAACCAAGATAGTTTTTTTCTTCTTCTTTGTCATAGAAAGTAAACAGTATTTCGCCTTTTATTTGCAATTAGAATTATTTTCTTATAAGAAATCAAATGATCATTATGCGGCATGCACTTTTGGATTTTCAAAACCTTTTTGTTTAATAATGTTGTTAAAGTTAGTAGCTATAATTATTACTTATATGGCTGACTGTAGTAAATGATAACCAAGAAATAAAGTCAAATCCTTACCCAATTGTATTTTAAATTTACAATTCTTAAAAAATCTAATATCTGTAACAGAAACTATACAAAACTGACATATAATCCACAATAATTTCATGTCCGTAATGTCCTCTGCATTTTAAGTAATGCCTGTTTCACATGAGCTGTGACATGGCATTTACTAATGTGTGTGATTGGTAAAATACTTACCTATTGGTTAATATATAGCGGGCATGGATCAGTCCGTAGAGGATCTCGGAGGCCTGCTCCACAAGATCAGACTGGTTCGGATTGTCATCTAAATCATCATCTACAACAAATGATCTTGAATCAATTTAGTTTATAATATAACATTTTTAGTTGTTCCATAGACAGGTTAAAACTAATTGACTATAATTAAAATGTAATTGCAAAAATTCCTGTCATACAAAGATGGTGCTGACTCATAGCCTAAGAATTTTCATAGCAACCATTGCAGCCAAGAAAGATATAAATATAATATCAGCCTATACTGTCCCACGGCTGGGCAAAGGCCTTCTCTCACATATAGAGGTGAGAGAGATTAGGTCATACTCCACCGCGCGGACCCATTATCAACAGATGGCAGTGAAAACGAAGTACAATATTTTGTAATGAATGAATGAATGATTAAAAGACTGAGTGTACGCCTCATGGATCATTGTATTGGCCAAACATGTCAAAGATAAGTTATTTGTACAGACGGAAAAATGTGGACCAATAATGTGGTGAAGGTCATAGTTAGAAGCTGAATTCGCACAGCAAAAATCTGGCTGTTGTGGCACTTGATATGATACATGAACGAGAACTACAAGATTTGAAACAGTTGTATGGGAAAAAAATGCCTCATTTGTATCTGAATCTCGATGATCTTACATACACCAATCAGTATACAAAAGCGCTAATCTTACAGTACAAACAAAATGCTTCCATAGTTCATTCCAGTCTGGAATTGATGTTACATTTACTTAACTTGCCTTCTCACAGAATGAACAAATATGTGATGTGATGTTGGTGGGTAAGCCGGCTGTGCTTGAATTTAGCTGATTCAAATGTTCCAAATGAGACATATTGGGACTCGCATCTTTGCATTAAACATTAAAAAGACAACTGACTTCAAATAAACTTATGTTGAGAACATAGTTCTTAACAGTAAACGTGTTTTGCCATTATTTATATCCTTGACTAGCAGTTTCCCATGCCTTCGTACCCCGTCAACAACAGCGACACCTACCGGGTCTATGTTACATAGCCTATATTACTTCTGGATAAGGTAGCTTTTTAATGGTGAAAGAATTTTTGTAATCGGTTCAGTAGTTTGAGTTTATTCGTAACAATCATACAAAAATAAAAAATCTTTCCTCTATAATATTAGTACAGATTTACAAAACCTACTTAGGACATATTTTTGATTACAACTTCCTTGTAAGAATCGTGAATCGATCCGATTCGACAGCTTTCAGAATCCATCTACAGAATCTATTCAGTGGTTCAGATCGATCTAAAAAATCGATTATTTGACTTGAAAAAAAGATATTTCGATTAATCGAATTTAAATCGCCATGCCTGCTTTCTAGTGTTTGAAAAGTGTCACCTAGTACATACACACATGATAAAACTTTCTAAATCTTTACTTCACCTATAGCATCATAACACTTTCAAATCAGATAAGTATAGGAATATTTAACTTTCTTCTGTTGATACAATGACATTTGGATTATTAAGCAAAATAATAAAAAAAATTTCTAAAACAAGGTTGAGCAAGACTGAGCAGTGACCTACATAACAATTAATTAATGATTTGTTTTCACTTTCAATGAACATAAACTTAACAGGTTCGTTTTTTAAAATATCCAACAGACATAAGCAAAATAAAAATAAAACAACAACATGGGCAACACTCACCAGGCTCCAAGTCCAAGATCATGTCCAAAGCTTGTCTGTAATGTGGCACCTGCTCATTGAGTCCCGTCAAGTTGAACTTATCGTTTATGTAGTCCTCATCCACCTAAAACGGAACATGTTGGATCAATATCCACACCCAATTCATCACATAAAAATCACAAGTTCCAACTAAATACCTCGCAAAAAAACTCGTTGCCCCGCAGCCCACAGAACCATGAAATCCATGATACCTCCTCCGAGCTGCTCATTTTCCTATAAACATAACATTTATCAACCGTAAAACAACTCAGTGTTGAGTTTCGATCATAAAAAATCCAACGCTTAGGACACCACACTGTTACAACAAAATTCTAAGCATTCCTATGTTTTCACCTGTTTTTTATACAACTTAATTGATGTTCACAATGTAATTTTGATGCCGAACAATTAAATCACAATATATACAAACGTGGTTACGCGGAATAAACGGAATTCTGTGCAATAAAATCATGACAAACCTCACCTTTTCGTGCCTTGATTAGCCACGCTTGACGGGAAGGTAACTTGGGATGAGGGAGAGAGAAATTTCAATTTGCTGTATGTGTGGGTGTCACAGAGTATAGATAAAATTGTTGTCTATGGCTTTGCTGATGACATCTCAGTTAGAGATACCTAGTTACCTATTTAGTTCAGTCTAGGGATGCCTATTTTTTCCGAAAAATATCGATATTTAAATCGATTCGAATCGAAACCTGATGAATCGATGAAGAAGAAATCTATTTTCTAAATATCTTTGTTACATTAAAAAGTTTAGAAAATAGATAGTATGGATTATAGTTCCCAATGCTTAAAATCCAAGCTTTTTAAAAATAATAGTCTGACAACTTGACAGATAATTGTTTTTACCAAAACAGAAAAAAGGATGAAATATCGATTTGCTGAATCGATTTGGTGCTATATATCGATTTAAAAAATCGTTATTGTTTGGCCTGAGAAATCGTTTCTTCGATTAAACGATCTTAGATCGCCATCCCTAGTTCAGTCAGTCATTCAAAAGTCTTTGTCAATGATGGTAACTCTATATACAGTGCAACCAAAAAGAATAGAAAATAAATGAGGGCGTCACTATCGTTTAGCCGGCCCATGGATATAAAACAAAGGATTGAGTACTGTCAAAAAATTGTCCAAAAACATTATACTCTTACTCACAGACACAACATTGAATTTTCAATGTTTTTTTTTTTTGTTCCAAGAATATTTTATTTGCAATGAAGAATATTATATACAGTATGTACAATTATATAAAAAAAGAGCAAATAATTATTAATAAAAACGGGTGTAAAAAGGAAAACACCTATTTACATAGGGCCAAATGGTTCCACGCCACTGTCAGTTGGCAGTGTATCTAGAACGATGGCAGCATTGCCGCACTGAATAGCAATGCTTATATGCTGACCAAAATATATACCAGCATTCCGGTCGCCAGTACACTCCACCAGACGTTTCGAAATTTCTCGAAACATCCGGTGGGCTCCCGGCCCCCACGGACCCAATGTCTCTACCCCAAACGCCTCAGATATGTATCCCGAGCCAAGGGAATCATATTTGCTGCGTTTGAAGGATTCTGCGCTCAGTGCAGCCTGCCCGCACCGGGGACGCTGGAAGATGAGACGGAGCGAGAGTGTCAACGCATGTAGCGTCCCATACTAACGGCCGTCCTATTTTCCAGGGTACCAGCGTCATACCATCGGGCCTCTTGCCATCATCTCGATGAAGACCAGCCGGTTCAAGGATGGCCGCCATGTTGACGTTAGCAAGGGCACGGTGTATGACGCCGTTGAGACTGGCATGACGCGCGATCCGTCCGGCACTTCTGCGGCATGAGAGTCCGTGGTGGCCGAGCTGGTTGGCTCTACTACCACACTAACAATGGTGTGGAACAAGACAAGGAACCCCTAAACGGAGACACAATGCAACACGAAATGCAGTGGGGTCTAATAGAGTCTCAAGATGGAGAGAAGGGTGCGCCTGTAGCCAAAGACCCGACTCCCACTCAGAAGCAGCGAGGATACGAGCGCGATCCGCACAACTAAAGGATATAAATTCAATTCAAATTTCTTGTTTCAATAAGGTTTTTCTGTGTAAGTTCGCAGATCGGGCGATCTCACTGCTTCTGGGAATTCGGATCTGTGGGAGGAGTAGTGTTTGGACAAGCCAATAGCCAAGCATCCTTGCCTTCATCCAAATATGGGATTTTGAAGTTGGTCAAAGAAGGTAACAAAATTCTTTTTACTAGACCAAGTGTGCTATGGACTGAAGACAAGAAGGCTGGGAGCGATAAACTTGAAATTTTGCGAATTCCCAAACCTCCTTTCCTGACCGGAAGAGAAGCCTGGGACCACGCCCGATCATCTATACAACAGTTTGAAATAGAGCTGACTGTATCTCTCACGATGTTGTCAAGCCTCTGTAAAATGTCGTTATGTGTCCAGAGGTGACAACATCGAAGAGCATACGTAAATTTAGGAACAAAAAGATAGTATTTAATAATGTTGAAGGCCATGTGAGAATTTATTTTGTGCTAGCGATCCGAAACTCAAAATTTAGATTTTTTTAGTCAAAAACAACGATTTAAACAATTCGAGAAATCATGATGAGTGAGAGCCATAGAGGTACTAGACGCAAAGAGGGAGCATTTACGAGATTATATAGTTGCACTACTTACACTTATGTCATGTCAGTGATAAAAAAGGGCAAATCACGGCAAAGGGTAAGGGGCCGTTCGCACGAGCGTATTTTTGCAGCGCTGGAAAAAACCGACGAGATGAAACAAATGGAAAACAGTAAATGCGTTTACACGTGAGCGATTTTTTATCGCGACCGATTTTAATCGCGCTTGTTCTACTTTCAACGCTCGACGTTTAAGCGTTTAAGCCGTGATCACACTTCGTGACCACGACTCCGACCTGACAGCCTTGAGACGCCATTAAGCCGTGATCACACTTGCCGATTCCGACTCCGACCTGACTGCCTTGAGACGCCATTATAAGGCAGTCAGGTCGAAGTCAGAGTTGGATTCAACTTCACCCGACTCCGATTGCGACCAAGGTTTTTTTTATGTGATCCAGTCATCGTTATGATAAGTATAAGTGTATCGATATAATATGATATTGTTGTTGTAAAGAAATAATGTGAAAATAAAGGTGATTGATGATGTATCGAAACATCAACCTTTTATTGGGCTTTCTTTATTCGTATGTCTCTTCATCTTTTCTGTCCGGATAAATAGAAAAATAGGTAAATTGACAAATAATTAATTTAGATCAGTCAGCGCGCGCGCTTCTTCACAGAGGGACGTGTAGCGTGCAGCGACATGGAATTCAGCACTAAGGGTGAAAACGATATATCGGTGTTTTAATAGGCAACACATCGACGTTTTAAATTGCGAGTTATTTATGTTTCGATTTCGCTTTAGGTTAGTACAATGCAGTAAACATGTAGTGTTGGCATGCATACCTCTAAGGAAGGCGTGCTAAATTTTAACTCATGCAGACGCCCACGAGTGTTTGAAAAATGGATCACAACGTTTGAACCAGAATGACAAACAGACATCCGAAAAATAAGTGCATAAACAACTTCTAAAATATCGATTTATCGATATTTTTAAAGCGATGTTTTTTTACAAAAGCTTAAATCATACATCGACAATAAAGAAAGTTTAATAAAAGATTGATATTTCGAAACATCACCAATCACTTTCATTTTATACCGATCATTAAGAATAAAGGCGTATTATTTAACCGACTTCTAAAAAGGAGGAGGTTCTCAATTCGACTGTATGTTTTTTTTGTATGTATGTTATTCGAACATTCCTCCAATTATAAATGATTTTGATGATTCTTTTTTTGAAATCCAAGATGGTTGACGCGACTTTTTGTGTAAAATCAATATGATTATCATTTTTAGAGTGTTAGGTGATGCTGATTAAGAATATGGGGTTAATTTTGAAATCCAAGATGTTGTGTATTTGAGGAAGTATTTGAGTACTAACGAGAGAAGTACTAGTGTGAGTTTAGTGCTTGTGTGTACTAGTGTTTGACGAACTGTTTTGTGCGTACAGCGCATAATAAAGTACTTCACAGGTTAGTCGGCATTTAATTACCTACCCACGTAACAGTATAAACTACTCCATTATATTTACTGATTCTCTTAGTTGCTTGCAATCTCTGCATACTAATCCATTTAGCAAACATATGTATCCGGTGAAACCTTTTGTTGGCCTGGATTCCTGGATATTCGGGTATTCAGAGCAATGAAACTGTCGATGGTCTGGCAAAACTAGTTAGCCCCCAAGGCCGTTTAGATAGTATTGTTTATTGTAATGATATTCTATTACTTCCACGTATACAGGTATTTGAAAATTGGAATCGTAATTATGTGAATGCAAATTTATACAAGGCCAAATTTTATCGGACCATTCAATCCGTAGTCCAAACCAACTCTGGTTCTCCAAATTAAAATTGACTAAAAAAACGAATTCTATCCTTTTTCGTCTTAGATGTAATCATTGTTACAGTGCTGTACATCTTTATTATCATATAATTTGAATATAAGAAACTCTCCGTTGTGCGAGTTGTGTAGCCAAGTATTTGGCGATCTTAGCCACATTTTATTTTCCTGTCCTCGTTAAAGCTTTTCATCCTTACACCATTTCCTTATTGAATGTGAAGCTCCTCTTGCTTAGAATTTATCAACTATTCTGCCATAATCTAACAATTCATATATTTAAGCTATTGTTAAGTTAATTGTACATCATAATTGTTGAACCAAATGGTTTGCAATTAGGTTTTAGTTTTTTATAATCTCACTACTGGTACACATGACAGATGTTGTAAATTTGAATTTAAATATTTTCACAGAATGACTTCAGAAAATTTTTGATTGGCAAAAATTTTGTTAGAACTGAAAGAGCTGTGTTGTCAGTCAAAGCAAACAGTATAATAAAAATGTTATACACTTACCATCATGAACGTTTTGTAATAACTTATATACCTATACTGTATAAACGGATTAATAATGTGTATACCGTGAAGTGTTCCAGCCTTTTATTTCAAGCTTCCGTTAAAAAGGATTTCTCTTACACTGCGCATTAGAGTGAGCAGAGAAACTGATCCTGTTAAACAATAAGGATCTACGGACCTCTGCTGTTAGCCCCCCACAATAATACTATCTATATTTAATTTTGTATCATTTCTATAATTGTTTTTCAAGTTATCTTATTCAATTTATGTTTATATTGCCCACTTTTCTCAAATCCGTCAAACCATTCCGTTTTATAATCTATAAAGTCGATGATCTCTAATTATTGATCATCGGGGAGGTGAATTCTTTTAGAAATCTTACATACACGATTAAGCATTCCACTAAACATTGGCAAAATACACTTAAAATTAGTGTGAAGCCATAACATTTTCAAGTGATTTTTTAACGCTCGTTTGAACACTTATTTTGCAAGCGATTAAATATCGCCTAGGGTGATTTATTCCAGCGCTGCAAAAAAGCGCTCGTGCGGACGGCCCCTAACACCCCTGTACATTTTTTTTGACATTAATAATTTATACCATGGACCTTACGTATGTTTTCCCATAGATGTAGAATTAGTATTTTCTCATATAACTGCGAAAGCTTTATTAATAAAATCATTTTGTATATAAGTCGAAAATTAAATATATATTTTACAATACAAAATATAGCGAGAGATACATCTCATAGTGCCTATTATAGATGCGTAACTTAGTTTTGTAGTAATAATAGTAATTCTCTCTAGCTATTGACGATACGATAATAATAATAGCCCTGTTAAGAAACTGTCCTATCGTTGGGCACGGGCCTTCTCACAAACTGAGAGGGTTTAGGCCATAGTCCACCACGCTGGCCCAGTGCGGGTTGGCGAACTTCACACACCTTCGAGAAACTCTTAGTCATGCAGGTTTCATCACGATGTTTTCCTTCACCCTTAAAGCAAGTGATAATTAATTTTTATACGTACATGCTTTCGAAAAGACAGAGGTGCGTGCCTGGGTTTGAACCTGAGACCTCTGACTTTGCAGTCCAACGATCTAATCACTAGGCTATCACCGCGTTGGGTAGTTCTGTTGGTCACCCTTCGCCTCCAACATAAGACCCTGGACACCATCCGGGTCTACAGAACTCATCAAGTCAAACGCAAACAACAAAAGAACATTTTAGATTAATGATAATTACATATTTATATTTTCATATTTACGAATAGGAAATTAATAATTAATAATGAGTATGACATGGATTTAATTTAATTATAATTAGCGAGGTACATTAATGAGCAGGAAAACAGGTTTAAGAGTTTATAAAGGATTAAAATATTTAGATAGATAGATAGATAGAATACTCTTTATTGTGCACACCAAATACATTATAACAAAACAAAGTAGTTGTTGTAAAATAACAAGCACAATTGGCGGTCTTATTGCTAATAGCAATTTCTTCCAGACAACCAAGTCGAAAGAAATACAACAAAAATAAAGGGCAGTTGGTGGCGTACATTTATTCGAATAAAGTAACTATACATATACAAAATATGACATACATATACAAGGTGTAACATAATAAACGCAAGACCTCAGACACCCCGATTAGAGAATTGCTTCATATATACAAAACGAAAACCAAATTTCCAAAATTAAAGGTTTGTACCCATTTTTTAAGCACTATGTTACCCCAATTAACAATGAAACTTGTATGTGTATGTGTGCATTTTGAGAAATACGGGTTAGGAATGCATTCGTAATGTCCTTATTGCTATGAATCAGGAATAAACTTAATTTTTTATAGCGCACTGAAGGAGTAAAAGCATTTTTAGCAAATTAAAAAAAAATGTAAGATGCATTAAAAATAGTTAGAATCAATTCAGTTACCGAATTAGAACAAACTACTTTCAGGTCTTGCGTTTATTATGTTACACCTTGTATAGTAAGAAATATATATTAAGTTTATACATAGTGCAATAGAAATAAACGTAACGTATAAATAAGGATAGGTAAATACAAAAGGTTAGGGGCCGTTGCAAGAGCGGTTTTTGCAGCGCTGAAATAAATCGCCGTAGGCGATATTTAATCGCTTGCAAAATAAGTGTTCAAACGAGCGTTAAAAAATCGTTAATGTTATGGCGTCACACTAATTTTAAGTGTATTTTGCCAATGTTTAGTGAAATGCTTAACGAGATTGTAAGAATTCTAAAAGAATTCAACTCCCCGTTGAACAATAATTAGAGATCATCGACTTTATAGATTATAAATAGGATTGGTTTGACGAGGTTGTAAGGTTTGGCGGATAGGTAAGGGGATTTGAGAAAGTGGGCAATATAAACATAAATTGAATAAGATAACTTGAAAAACAATTAAAGACATGTTGCAAAATTAAATACAGATATTATTATTGTTTAACATGATTTTGATATTATTATTGGGGGGGCAACAGCAGAGATCCGTAGATCCTTATTGTTTAACAGGATCAGTTTCTCTGCTCACTCTAATGCGCAGTGTAAGAGAAATCCTTTTTAAGGGAAGCTTGAAATAAAAGGCTGGAACACTTCACGGTATACACATTATTAATCCGTTTATACAGTATAGGTATATAAGTTATTACAAAACGTTCATGATGGTAAGTGTATAAAATTTTTATTATACTGTTTGCTTTGACTGACAACACAGCTCTTTCAGTTCTAACAAAATTTTTGCCAATCAAAAATTTTCTGAAGTCATTCTGTGAAAATATTTAAATTCAAATTTACAACATCTGTCATGTGTACCAGTAGTGAGATTATAAAAAACTAAAACCTAATTGCAAACCATTTGGTTCAACAATTATGATGTACAATTAACTTAACAATAGCTTAAATATATGAATTGTTAGATTATGGCAGAATAGTTGATAAATTCTAAGCAAGAGGAGCTTCACATTCAATAAGGAAATGGTGTAAGGATGAAAAGCTTTAACGAGGACAGGAAAATAAAATGTGGCTAAGATCGCCAAATACTTGGCTACACAACTCGCACAACGGAGAGTTTCTTATATTCAAATTATAGGATAATAAAGATGTACAGCACTGTAACAATGATTACATCTAAGACGAAAAAGGTTAGAATTCGTTTTTTTAGTCAATTTTAATTTGGAGAACCAGGGTTGGTTTTGGACTACGGATTAAATTGTCCGATAAAATTTGGCTTTGTATAAATTTGCTTTCACATAATCACGATTCCAATTTTCAAATACCTGTATATGAGAAAGTAATAGAATGTCATTACGATAAACAGTACTATCTAAACGGCCTGGGGGCTTTACTGGATTCATATGTTTGCTAAATGGATTAGCATGCAGAGATTGCAAGAAACTAAGAGAATCAGTAAATATAATGGAGTAGTTTATACTGTTACGTGGGTAGGTAATTAAATGCCGACTAACCTGTGAAGTACTTTATTAGGCGCTGTATGCACAAAACAGTTCGTCAAACACTAGTACACACAAGCACTAAACTCACACTAGTACTTCTCTCATTAGTACTCAAATACTTCCTCAAATACACAACATCTTGGATTTCAAAATTAACCCCATATTCTTAATCAGCATCACCTAACACTCTAAAAATGATAATCATATTGATTTTACACAAAAAGTCGCGTCAACCATCTTGGATTTCAAAAAAAGAATCATCAAAATCATTTATAATTGGAGGAATGTTCGAATAACATACATACAAAAAAAACATACAGTCGAATTGAGAACCTCCTCCTTTTTAGAAGTCGGTTAAATAATACTCCTTAATTCTTAATGATCGATATAAAATGAAAGTGATTGGTGATGTTTCGAATCACCAATCTTTTATTAAACTTTCTTTATTGTCGATGTATGATTTGAGCTTTTGTAAAAAAAAATCGCTTTAAAAATATCGATAAATCGAAATTTTAGAAGTTGTTTATGCACTTATTTTTCGGATGTCTGTTTGTCATTCTGGTTCAAAAGTTGTGATCCATTTTTCAAACACTTGCGGGCGTCTGCATAAGTTGAAATTTAGCACACGAATATAAATTCGGTGACAATGCAATAACATAGTTCCTTAGAGGTATGTATGCCAACACTACATCTGTTTACTTCATAGTACTAACCTAAAGCGAAATCGAAACATAAATACGGACGGACGGACAATTTAGCGCAGTGGTTAAGAGCTTGAGTCGCTCCGCCCCCTGTGTCTAATAGACGCGGGTTCGAAACCGCACGGGACAAATCTTTGTGTGATCCTTAATTATTTATTCCGGTCTGGGTATTTGTGTATGTGAAATTTCATGTTTGTAAACGCGCCCACGATACAGGAATAAATCCTAATGTAGGGCTACGTTTTACAAAAAACAATAACTCGCAATTTAAAACGTCAATGTGTTGCCTATTATAACATCGATATATCGTTTTCACCCTTAGTGCTGAATTCCATGTCGCTGCACGGTACACGTACCTCTGTGAAGAAGCGCGCGCGCTGACTGATCTAAAATAATTATTAGTCAATCTACCTATTTTTCTATTTATCCGGACAGGAAAGATGAAGAGACATACGAATAAAGAAAGCCCAATAAAGGGTTGATGTTTCAATACATCATCAATCACTTTCATTTTCACATTATTTCTTTACACGACAACAATACCATATTATATCGATACACTGTTGCTTAGCATACCGATGACTGCATCACATAAAAAACCTTGGTGGCAATCGGGGTCGGGTGTAGTTGAATCTCTGACTCTGACCTGACTGTGTAATGGCGTCTCAAGGCAGTCATGTCGGAGTCGGCATCGGCAAGTGTGATCACGGCTTAATGGCGTCTCAAGGCTGTCAGGTCGGAGTCGTGGTCGCGAAGTGTGATTACGGCTTAAACGCTTAAACGTCGAGCGTTGAAAGTAGAACAAGCGCGATAAAAATCGGTCGCGATAAAAAATCGCTCACGTGTGAACGCATGTACTGTTTTCCATTTGTTTCATCTTGACGGTTTTTTCCAGCGCTGCAAAAATACGCTCATGCTAAAGGCCCCTTAGAAGTTATGACAGCGTTTCACTATTGACAACAGAGAGGAAGTGGTTCTTAACCATCATTTTAAAAGTAGCAAATGTCTGTGCACGTATAATTGACTCAGGTAATGCATTCCACAAGCGGGCAGCTTGAACTGAAAAAGATTTATCATAGAAATTTGTGGAATGCATCGGTGTTTTTAGTCTGAGATTTTCCGATGACCTTAGGGATCTTGAATGTGTTTCGTGAAGAAACACTAAAACTTTGTTTTTAAAATTGTCAATGGTGTCATGGAAAATTTCAAAAGAGATTTTTTTTTTCTAAGCCGCCGCAAATAGTGAAGCAGGAATATGGAATATTTTTGTGATGGGATATCTAGGAATTCTGCTCGGTACCGCAACTTTTATATATTATTGTAACAGACAATCCACGCTGCCATGTATGATTTTGTGTAGGAACAACAAATCGTGTTTTATACGGCGATCATGAAGAGATACTAATTTAAAAAATTTAAGTCTTCCTTTATAAGCTCTATGCTAAATGCCTGAAGATAGATAAGCTAAATGTCTTATGAATGCGCGCTGGATAGTTTCTATTCTTTGCGACTGTATTGCGTAATAGGGGTTCCAGATGATGCTAGCAGAATCAACATGACTGCGTGCCAAAGCGTTATAAAGCAAAATTTTCGTTTGAGGCTGACGTAATTCTTTTGTGTTTCTCTTAATAAACCCAATCATCTGAGCTGCTTTTTTACCAGAAATGCAACTTACAATCTTAAGTATCGCCCAAGTCTCTAATTCTCTTATAGTATATTTTGAGGGTGTAGGTTGCTTTCTGCCTTGTATATTTTATATGATAACACTTTCCTGCATTGAGGATCATGTCATTCATATAACACCAGTCTCCAATCCTGTTAAGATCACTTTGCAAAAGTTGCGCGTCTGATAGGGAGTTGATTATCTTATGTATTTTGAGGTCGTCAGCAAATAATGTGAATTTAGAATGTCTAATATGGTCTGTAATGTCAATAATGAATATAGAAAATAGTATTGGTCCTAGATGCGATCCTTGAGGCACGCCGGATACAGCGTAGTAAACTCTGCACTCATATGCTTTTACTGCAACATATTGCGGTCTTTTATTGAGATAGGACTGGAACCAGTTCAAAAGATTACGTTACGCCTCAAGTTTTTTTAACAAATAAATTGTGTATATATTGCATCAATTTGTTCACGCTTATCTATTTCTACGGATAAATCTAACACAAATGTGGCGAGATTGGTATGGATAGAACGACCAGACCTGAACCCGTGTTGGGCATGTGTGATAGAATTATTGATATAAAGTGTAAGCGTTGGACAAATAAGAGATTTACATAGTTTTAAGAAACGAGAGGAATGAATATAGGTCAGTATTTCTTGACATCACCCTGCTCATCTTTTTTAAAGATTGGTACTATTCGGGTTTTTTCCACTTATCGGGAAATACACCATCACTAAGGCATCGATTGATAATAAAAGAAAGTGGAAAGGCGAGAATAGAACCACATCGTTTTATAAACACCGGAGGAATAGCATCTGGACCGGCACCCTTCCTAACGTCTAATGGATTAATTTTTTTCATTACCTCCCTCTCGGTAAATCTGATCCGGCATAGAGACTTGTACAGTGAAATAGGAACGGTACAGTTTAGTTGATTTGACGCGTTATTACTATAAACGGAAGAAAAGTGATTTGCAAAGAGATTGGCTATATCACTACTATTGTCGCCAAACGAGTTATCATAATGCATGATTCCTGGGAGAGATACATCTCCACGTTTTTCCCCGACATATCTCCATAGCGAGTTCGGATTTTGGGCTATATTCATTTCTATACGAGATATATATAATCGTTATAGTATCTTTTTTGAAGTTTATGACAGCGCTTAAGCTTAAGTGCCGGCTCCCAAGTAGCCTTCCCATCGCACCATTCACTCTATTCCCTGCATTCACTCTTTTCTCTATATCAGCGGTATATTTCCCATCCTTACTGAAGGCGCATTCAAGATAAACAAACTCATTCACTTGCTCCAGCATATCGTTACCAACCACAATCCTTGCATTCCAATTCTTTCTTTCCTTCCAACCAATATATATTATATAGTGATTTTTCATAAAATTCCGTGGCATCGCATTGACCACAGACTATATACAAACCATTGACATATTGAATAGATTATACTTAGTCTTCAGACAATTCGTATTTTAATGAAAAAATGTAAAGCTTACTAGAAATCGATTTATCCCCGCTTGGGAAATATCGGTGTTAAATGTTGATTTATTCATAACTAGTCACATACCATAGCCTCGCACTCGACCGTCCTCAAAATGATCTCAAACAGCCCACATTATAACAAGTGCGCTTATCTCTGAGGCTGCAAAAGTAAGAACTTTGCAGAAGCTAAACATGTCCTACAAGAGAAATAATAGGACTAGTTTTAGAAATAACACTTTATTAAAACTGATGTCAAAATAAAAAAATATATAAGCATATACTTACGCATCTAAACACTTAAATATATTATTTGTCTTGATTACGGCATAATATTTTAAACATAAAAAATGCAAAGTAACATCCACGTTTTATATAACGGCATGAAGCCCAATCACTCAACCAGTGATGCGGGCGATGAAATTACTGAAGATGAGATGGGTATACAGTGAAACGTGCTGAGTGACGCCAGCACGGCGTCTAGTACCGTAAAATGGGGTGTTAAGGGATTGCGGGGTGACATGGGACATCAAAACAGATTTAATTCAAACCGTCTTAGTAAGAATTTACGGCTATGGATTCATGCACATTTTGATTTTTTTTTTATATAATTTTGGTAATATTTTGTTCTATGCGCTATCAACACTAAGTACCCACGCCACGAAAATTACGAAATAATAGCGCTTAAGCTTAAGTGCCGGCTCCCAAGTAGCCTTCCCATCGCACCATTCACTCTATTCCCTGCATTCACTCTTTTCTCTATATCAGCGGTATATTTCCCATCCTTACTGGGCCTTTATTCGCTATGCCACATGAGATTCCCCGCAAGTAACGTGTGACGTCATAACAAGCAGTAAACATAAACACGCTTCCTTGACGAGCCTTCGCGTGGAATTACAAAATGGTATTCGGTATGCCGTACGGAATGTTGTCTACGGCAATTTTATTTTTAATTTGAGATTTCGCTGGATTCGTTCATAATCTTACATCTGTTAATTTCGGTAAAGTATCGGTTTTTCGAATATTCGTTTCAACTTATTCAATTTCGGTAAAAATATATTTATATGTGCTGATAACATGGTTTTAAGTATGTGTCTATTGAAAACTAAGTAAATAAGTAGGGCCAGATATAAAAAAGGCAACTTTAATTAACATTAAACAAAGATCCAAGTTTTAGAACGTACGAATGTCAAATACAATAACCTATACCCACACCTAAACAAACAAAGACTTGTCCCACACATATATATAGTCTGTTTTTTTTAAGTGGTCAATTTTACATAAAAATATTGTGTGATAACTTAAGGCAATACAATTGGTTCAAAATTAGTTTATTTTATTCATTCATTAATTCCCCAATCCTTGCTCTTCGTCCGAACCGACCACTTCAGTATCTTTAGTTGTCACACCATGTTTTTTCATAAAATTGGCCACTTAAGAAAAACCAGACTAAACCTAGCACCATTCCGATCTCAGCCTTGAACCAATTCGCATCTATATAAAAGCCATTTTTAGCTGCTGCCGCCTACGCACTTGACTCACCTCCTATCAGCAGTTATTGCTGTCCGCGCCATATTTTCAGCAACCCTTACAATGCCCTTACTTCCCTCCTATCAGATACCGATATCACACACAGGATTAGACACCGACCTCGCCGGCGACGTGGAAGAATCCCTTGTCCGCTGGCCAGTGCATCTCTGTGCATTTTCTTTCATGTTCACCACGGCGAGACACCTAATGTATGCCTTCCCCCATAGCAACAGCCCAAGTCGAGGCCGGTCCTCCCTGAACCTAGTTGCCCCTATGTCCTTCTGCCCCCCACTCCGGGAATACCGGCGTGACGGTGTTTATTTTTTATTTTAAAGTTTGTTTTGCAAATATACATACAGTGAATTAAAAGGTATACTTTTTTATTTTGTTTATTTACTATGTATCTTTAACTTTACTAGCTATCTATCTACACAGATACATAGATAGATACATATTCTATTTATCTATCTAAATTAAAGAATTAATAAAGAAAATAAAATAATAAAAACATCATCAAGCCAGATCCCCTGCGGGGCAGGTATGTATATAAATGAAACAAAAGTAATTGGTAAATCAACAAGTTTTATTTATGAATAACAAATCAATAATCACATGCAAGTCATTTGGTATTGTTAAATGGAAACTTGTAAGTCCTCATCAGAACAACAACACATACCCTCTTTGTAACCTATGACCACAATAAATGCTATTTTATTTGATTTGAACAACAAACATTCAAAATTATCCATTATGGTATACCACACAGTAATGGTTCCACTTTGCTACCAAGGTTACCACACCATAATTATGCAGCTATAATTGAAAAACAAATTGAAATAAAAACATTTTTCTTTCATTCATTAGTATAAAAATTCCCACCACAGATGACATCACCGCACATCTTCCTCTACAAGAATGGGTCAACTTGGGTGTTCTAATTTTCTCAACCATCAGCAATTCTGTAAAAGAAGTTTCATATGAAAGATATGATTTTAGATGCAAAATTAGTGCTTCATAATATATGCAACACATTATTTGATGAACAATTAAGACTAATAAAAAATGCATTATAATAACCCTACATTCTACTTGTAATGAAAATTGATAATGACAAAATAGCCTATTATGTTATTTTAGGTCAACATCATCCACCTATGCCCTATAATTAAATCAATGATACAAATATTTAATTCACCACAAAATCAATAATGTAGCACACCACAAATTATTTGTCTTTATAAAATAACAAAAGTCACATTTATTTTAGTAGATACGTACCTGTTTTTTATGATCACAGTTTTAAATGGGCCTCCTAACGCATTTAATTGGTAGGTCTTTCTACATTTCTCGATGACCTTCCTTGAGGAGAACAATTGATTTACCCAGATTCCACCTGTGGGTGGGTAAATATGCTAATTGGGCTGTAGAAGCTTTCGTCCGGTTCATTGTGACTACAAACTAAAACAAAACACCATATTTTTAAGATAAATGTGTACACTATTGTTGAAATTGAGAAGTTCACTTTAATAGATGAGCCACCACAATTTTCCAATGTCACTGGTTATGAGTAATAATTTATTACTACGACGACGACGCGATGATCATAATATATCATTTAAATTGCAATAAAACTATTTAAAAATGTTTGTTTACATTGAATTACCTTAGCAAGTTTTTAACATGTTTTCAATAACACGCAAGCGCGGAGCGTGTTATTTTGACAGTTCGAAACATGGCGTGTGACGAGCCTTGTCATGTTTTCAAATCTGACAGTGGCATACAGAATTCCATTCCACGCCAATAACACGTATGTTTGATAACACGTCTTGTTTCGTGTTTAAATTGTCATAGCGAATAAGGGCCCTGAAGGCGCATTCAAGATAAACAAACTCATTCACTTGCTCCAGCATATCGTTACCAACCACAATCCTTGCATTCCAATTCTTTCTTTCCTTCCAACCAATATATATTATATAGTGATTTTTCATAAAATTCCGTGGCATCGCATTGACCACAGACTATATACAAACCATTGACATATTGAATAGATTATACTTAGTCTTCAGACAATTCGTATTTTAATGAAAAAATGTAAAGCTTACTAGAAATCGATTTATCCCCGCTTGGGAAATATCGGTGTTAAATGTTGATTTATTCATAACTAGTCACATACCATAGCCTCGCACTCGACCGTCCTCAAAATGATCTCAAACAGCCCACATTATAACAAGTGCGCTTATCTCTGAGGCTGCAAAAGTAAGAACTTTGCAGAAGCTAAACATGTCCTACAAGAGAAATAATAGGACTAGTTTTAGAAATAACACTTTATTAAAACTGATGTCAAAATAAAAAAATATATAAGCATATACTTACGCATCTAAACACTTAAATATATTATTTGTCTTGATTACGGCATAATATTTTAAACATAAAAAATGCAAAGTAACATCCACGTTTTATATAACGGCATGAAGCCCAATCACTCAACCAGTGATGCGGGCGATGAAATTACTGAAGATGAGATGGGTATACAGTGAAACGTGCTGAGTGACGCCAGCACGGCGTCTAGTACCGTAAAATGGGGTGTTAAGGGATTGCGGGGTGACATGGGACATCAAAACAGATTTAATTCAAACCGTCTTAGTAAGAATTTACGGCTATGGATTCATGCACATTTTGATTTTTTTTTTATATAATTTTGGTAATATTTTGTTCTATGCGCTATCAACACTAAGTAGTTATGTATACTAGACCAGTACACAGCTCAGTGCAAGTACTTTAAAAGATGATGCAATATAAACAGACTGTTGCTCATAGAATATAATTCCAAGTACTGTTTTGCTTAATCAGCTTAACTTGCCTCAGCTGCGTATTTATCATGTAAACAGATATCAGGTTACTTGTTTAGTCTCAGTCCAATTCTCATAACTGTTTTGCTAAATAAGCAGATATCAATTAATAAGACGTATAACGCGTGGGTTCATTCTAGAAGGAGTTGTTTACTTGACGATGCCTATAAAAGCCATCGCCAAGCAAAGTACATTTAATATCGACTCAGCTCTCTTACCGTTCGCACTAACGTTAAGTAATATTAATTGACTGCATTAATATTTTGAGTATCTATTATTAATTTGTATTGTGAAATAAATATATTTTTATAAAGTCACGCCGGCCTTTATATTTGACTGGCGCAGCCGAACGGTAGGATTTCAGTCGCGATAAGTGTTGCAGTAGTCATACCAGACAAGCTCAACGCCGTGCAGGAGTACAAGCATCGATTCCGGACCACAATCGCCTGGCTGAATCCTAGAAAAGGACCTACCCTACCTTCGAACAAAGAAATTTTGTCAAGAAGTGCCTGCTGATACTCAAAGAGCGGATATTCGGCATGAAAAATTGCAGCATTGTGTGAGTTCTGACCTTTCCCACATGTTCCTATTTTTCTGTCTATTCTGAATTTAATTGGACAAGCATCGCTAATTTCATTCAGACCCCGAGCCTGTAATTCCGGTCAAAAATCGCGGGAATTATTTGGATAAAAGGATATCGCATTATTAGACAAGCATCGCTAATTTGTGATTAGAATTTAGGATCTCACGGGATTTAGACACGCATCGCTAAGCCGTAGATCACCACTTAGGGCCGTAAGAATCAGACAAGCATCGCTGAACTTACGTAAAACATTGTCGTATTTTATTAAAAAGAAAATTACTTCCAGTGGGGTGATCACAAGGTCCACTTGAGAACGTAAAATATTGAAAAGAAAATAAATCTTAATGAAAAGAAATTAAATATTATAAAAAATAATAAACGTTGTTCTGCCTATAAAGGCTAAGTTAAATAATAATTGATAAGAGTTATATTTTCGGACAAAAATCGCCGAATCTATAAACTATTCTATTATAAAATTTTTATTGTAAACTTTTTATGTGTTATTTTTAAATTGTATTTTTTTTTGTGTGTGTTATTTTAAATTGTATTTTTTTTATTTTTGTGTGTGTAATATTTATCTTATTGTGTTTGTAAAAGTGAATAATAAGTGTTCAAAATATTCAAAATGAATCAAATTCAAATTATTCCGAAAGAAATTCTCGACTTAATTCCACGTTACGACGGTAACAACCAATTGTTAAATTTTTACATTCAAAAATGCGAATATGTTATTAGAAGTTTTAATCGCGAAAATAATGCCGCACAACAAATGTACATTTACCATAGTCTGACGAGTAAATTAATAGATAAAGCCGCGAAACTAGTGAGCGAAAGAAATATTATCAATTCTTGGGATAGCTTAAAGGAACTTCTCATAGAACATTTTGGAGATCCTAGAACAGAAGATTGCATTGCCGTAGAATTAGAAAACATTAAATTAAAATCAGGAGAATCATATATAGATTTAGCTCATAGAATCCAGGACGTAAAAAGTTCAGTTATAGCCAAAGTAAATTTGTTAACTGATGAAGGCGTTAAAGCCGCTAAAATGATTATTTATAATAATTCTGCGTTAAATAGCTTTTTGTTTAACTTACCAGAAGACCTATTAAGGATCGTTAGGTTAAATAAATGCGCTAATTTAGAATCAGCCTTAGGAGTAGTTACCGAGGAAGTAAATTTCCATAACCATTACAATGCAAAAAGTAAAGTTAAATCAAATAATAGTTTACAAACAACTAAACAAATTCCAACCCAATTTAAATTTGGCATACCTCAAAACAGATTCCTTCAAAGTAATTTTCCACAAAGACAATTAATAAATCAAAACTTCCGACCTAACTTCAATCCTAATTTAATTCAGCAAAATCAACAAAAAGTATTTAAAAATGATCAAAGATTACCTTACAATATGAATAATTACAAGCAATCTGGGTTCTTCAAACCCAACCCAAACCAACAATTCCGTTTCGGTATTCCCAATAAATTCATGAATAAAAATCAAACAGATAATGATGTCACAATGAGGACAGCAGTTCGTAACAACATGATTGAAAATTTATATGAGAATGACGTAGATGACATTGACTTTGAGACTGACGAATATTTTAATGAATATGAGCCAGTAACAATCGATGAAATCGACGACGAAAACCCCGATAATAATGTTTCTCCACCTGAAAATTTTCCCATGGATCCGGTCCAAGATCCCCCGAAATAGTTAAACTTAATTATAGTGAAACCTTAAAATTACCACATATTATAATACCAGAAATTAATTCAAAATTTATGATAGATACAGGAAGCACTAGATCCTTCATTAGCCCCGAAATAGCAAACAAATTCTTTTATAATTTTATAACTTTAGAACCTTTTGAAATAATTAGTACACATGGACATAGTAGGCACAGTAAAGTAGCTTATATGCCCTTAACCAAAACTTTTAAAACCAAACATTGTCACAAATTTTACATTTATGATGTGGATAGTAGATACGAAGGTTTATTAGGTTCAGACTTGTTAAAAGAACTAGAAGCCACAATAGATATGAAAAATCAAGTTTTAAAAACCAGAAATACTAAAATTCCGATATTGTATAGAAAACCCTACGAAATTAAATTATCACCGCGTTCAGAAACTCGTGTTAAAATTCCGACAAATCTTAAAAATGGTGAAGCAATATTACATTTTTTAGAATTTCAACCAGGAGTTAGAATGCCCGATGCCATAGTAAATTGTAAAAATTCAATAGCCCAAACAATTATACAAAATTCTACAGATCAGAATGTTATATTAAAATTTGATAATCCATTAAAAGTAGTCAAATTTGAGGAAAAATTTTTCAATAACCTCAATACTTTAAATTTAAATACAAATAAAAATAAATTGTTACAACAAAATCTTTCTAAATTAAGATTAGATCATTTAAAGAAAGAAGAAAAACAAGCCATACAACAATTATGTTACAGATATAGAGACATATTCTATTGTGATGATATTCCTTTAACTTTTACGAATCAAGTTAAACATAAAATTCGAACCACTAATGAAGATCCCATATATATAAAACCATATAGACATGCCCCTACAGAAAATAAAGAAATTGGAAAACAAATAGATAAATTATTAAGAAACAATGTCATTAGGGAATCGCACTCTCCATGGAGCGCCCCAGTTCACTTAGTTCCGAAAAAAATGGACGCTTCGGGCGAACGAAAATTTCGCATGGTCATAGATTATAGACGATTGAATGAAATAACCGTAGACGACAAATACCCATTACCAAACATTTCAGACCTTTTCGATAAATTAGGAAAAGCGTGTTATTTTTCTACATTAGATTTAGCTAGTGGTTACCATCAGATTGAAGTAGAGAAACAGGATCAATCTAAAACAGCATTTACAGCACAAAATGGACATTATGAATTTACCAGAATGCCATTTGGTTTAAAAACAGCCCCCGCAACATTTCAACGTGCAATGGATAACATACTTAGAGGTTTACAGGGTATCCATTGTTTAGTTTACTTAGATGATATCATTATATTCTCAAGTAGTTTAGAAGAACATTTAGAAAAATTAGAAAAAGTATTTGAAAGACTTAGGCAAACAAATTTAAAAGTAACATTAGACAAGTGTGAATTTCTCAGAAAAGAAGTTCTTTACCTAGGTCACACTATTACAGAAAATGGTCTTCAACCAAATGATGATAAAATTAAAGCCATATTACAATTTCCGTTACCTAAAACACCTTCGGAAATACGTAGTTTTGTTGGATTAGTAGGTTACTACCGAAAATTCATTAAAGATTTTTCCAAATTAACACAACCTCTCACTAAATGTTTAAAGAAAAGACACAAAATTATAATTAACAAAGAATATATTGATGCATTTGAGAAATGTAAAGAAATTTTAACAAACGCCCCAATCTTACAATACCCCGATTTTACTAAACCATTTTTGTTAACAACCGACGCATCCAATTATGCCCTTGGCGCTATACTATCACAAGGACCGATAGGTAGTGACAAGCCTGTAGCTTATCTTAGTAGGACTTTAAACGACGCAGAAACCCGTTATAGTACAATAGAAAAAGAATTATTAGCCATAGTATGGGCGTGTAGAAAATTTAGGCCATACTTATATGGAAATAAATTCACCATATTAAGTGACCATAAACCCCTAATGTGGTTAAATTCAGTTAAAGAACCCGGAAGTAGACTTACCAATTGGAAATTACAATTAACAGCATTTGATTACGAAATTAAATACAAACCCGGTAAACAAAATGGAAACGCTGATGCGCTTTCACGTGCAAAAATTAATATACTAAAAGATAATCTATCAATGAAAGTTAATGCCTCTAGTCCCATAACAATATCTTCCGAAAATTCTAGCAAATCAGAATTAACTAACCCAGTTCCATCTTTAAATAGTAGCACCTTAACCGCATCTGAAAAATCAGAATCATCTTTTATAACTGTCCATTCAGAACAAAACATGGATTCTGCTAATATTCCTATTTTACAAGAAGCAATTGATACTAAACCCAATCAAATACTTGTGTACACCTGGAACAGAAATGAATTTACTGTTAAAAACTTATCCAGAGATAAACAAAAAGTATTAGAAGTCCATTTACCATTAAATAATACCCAGTTAATAAAATCATTCCTTAAAGAATATATTAGGCCTAAAATAAAATATTTCCTATACTTTGACGATGAACGTCATCGTAAACAATTTTCAGAAATCATTATAACCTTATTCAAAAAAGATTCAGTAAAATTCTTTGAATGCACAAAACGTGTAGTGTACGTTGAAGATGAAAATGAGCAGCGTGATATAGTGTTAAAATACCATATTGGCAAAACTTGTCACCGTGGCATAAAAGAAACCATTGCTCATCTTAAACGAACATTTTTCTGGCAAAATTTAGAACAAACCGTATCAAGTATAATTAATTCTTGTGAAACATGCAAAACGATGAAATACGATAGAAAACCTTTAAATCCTAAACTTCAATTAACTCAAACTCAAACTAGACCCTTTCAGGAAATTTTCATAGACTTATTTTCCATAGAAGGCAAATATTTCCTAACGATAGTAGACTCCTTTAGTAAATTAGGTCAAGCCATAGAAGTTTCAAATAGAACAACACCAGAAATAATTAGAGCATTAATCAAATATTTTTCCATTTACGGAGTACCAAGAAAAATAAGTTCAGATCCAGGTTCAGAATTCAATAATAATTTACTTAAAGAAATGTTAATATTTTATAAAATAGATTTACATATTGGAACACCCCATAACCCCAACTCAATGGGCATTGTTGAACGTTTTCATTCCACAATAATAGAAATTTATAGACTTGCAAAATATGAAAGGAAAATAACAGATACTGCCTCAGTAATGACATACGCGATAATGTCGTATAACCAGTCCATACATTCAACAACTGGTCTTACGCCATTTGAAGTAGTTTTTGGTCATACAGATTCATCCAATGCATTTGAAGTTGATTTTGAGAAAAATTATACACAGCAACTTGTTTTAGAGCACCGTAAACGAACTAAACACTTATATGATTTCTTAACCGATAAAATGATAAATAATAAAATTAAAATCAGAGAAAAACGTAGCCGTGAAGAAGGAATAAAATTTAAACAAGGAGACACCGTCTTCATAAAAGGTGTCAATATTAGGCGTAGTAAAGACCAACCGCGTTATAAAAAAGCAAAAATTATTGGAACAATTAATAGAAACACAGTACCAGTAGAGTCTCATCAGAGACACACAAAAGTCCCAATAAAAGATATAAAACGTCCTCCGCAGGTTCGCGCTCCTGATCCTCGTACAGGCAGCCCAAAACCTGGCCCTTCAACTTCAGAAAATTGAAGATAATCCTGGAATCTTCCCAGTTAAGGAAGGACAAGCATTCATTAGCACTTATAATTGGAATATAATTAAAATATTAGATTTAAAATTTGTTAGTAACAGTATTGAATATAACGTTAACAAGTATTATGAAGTTAACGATTATTTAAAAGAAAAATTAAATGTATATTTCTTAGACGGAAATATCATAGATGCACAAATGCAAACTGAGTATATTATGAGTTTAACATTAGAGCGTTATAATCAATTAGTCCCAACAATTAGAATTAAAAGAGGTATTTTAAATCCCCTAGGTTCAATAGTTAAAGCCATTACAGGCAATTTAGATAATGAAGACGCAATCAGATACGATTCCTTAATAAGTCATATTCAATCTAAACAAAACGCTATTGATAACAAAATATTATTAGTTTCCGAAACAATTGGAGTATTAGTAAATCTGACAAACTCTACGAGAAACAATTTTATTGAAATAGACAAAACAATTAACGAAATAGAATCCATTCTGAATAAAACTCAATTTCAACATAGTAAGGAAATTGTCTTGAATACTTTCGATTTAATTATCCATAATTTTCAAATTTTGTTAACTAGGTTAGATGAGGTTGAAACAGCTATTGCTTTTAGTAGATTAAATATTTTACACCAATCCATTTTAGACATAGATGAATTGTTATCAACTCTTAAAGACATAGAGAAAATAGATAAATTAATGTATCCAGTAAATACCGATAATTTGATCAAAATTGTACATTGTATAGACATAAGAGCATATATTAAGAACAAACGAATAACGTTTATTATGTCAATACCAATTGTCCAATTAGATTTCTATAACTATTACAACCTTCATCCTTTTCCCATGTATAATCCTCATTTAAACCTAACATTCCTATTAACGCCTCAATATTCCCAAATCCTGGTCAGAGGGTCAGATATACTTCCACTATCACAATCATGCAAAGAAATAGACGAAGGAGAATTCCTGTGTTATGAAGATAATTTATCTGTCACTAATGAAGACTTATGCATTACAGATTTGATGAAATTTTCTTCACAAATTACATCATGTTCTCCACTTACAGTAAAATCTTCAAAAGTCAAGGTCAAATCTATTCGGCCTGACACATGGTTACTATATTCAGGAAAACAGACATTTCTCACAGAGCACTGTGAAAATGATTTCAACCAGTTCAACATTTTTGGCACCTATATATTAACCTTAGATAATGAATGTGAAGCTAAATTAGAGAACATCACATTAAGGAAACGTCTCATTCAATTAACTAATCAAGTCTTCCATCAAGTTCCAGTTATAAATTTACCAAGCATCACAGCAGCAGAGAAAATCTACAAGCAGCCAATCAGCCTAGATGAGGTCAACTTAGAAGATCTTCAGTTCCTGTCACATGTGTTAAACAGTAAAAGTGAAAATCTCAGTGAAAACCACGTATATTCAGTGAATGTGCATAGCATAAGTTTAGGTTCTATAATCATTTATGTAATATTATTAATTGTGCTTTTGATTGTTTTATATATTTATAAGTCTAAAATATTGTCCTTATGTAAACATAAGCAAAATCAACATTCTCAAAAATCGAACGCTGATTTTGAACTTATGGAGGGAGGAGTTATGTATACTAGACCAGTACACAGCTCAGTGCAAGTACTTTAAAAGATGATGCAATATAAACAGACTGTTGCTCATAGAATATAATTCCAAGTACTGTTTTGCTTAATCAGCTTAACTTGCCTCAGCTGCGTATTTATCATGTAAACAGATATCAGGTTACTTGTTTAGTCTCAGTCCAATTCTCATAACTGTTTTGCTAAATAAGCAGATATCAATTAATAAGACGTATAACGCGTGGGTTCATTCTAGAAGGAGTTGTTTACTTGACGATGCCTATAAAAGCCATCGCCAAGCAAAGTACATTTAATATCGACTCAGCTCTCTTACCGTTCGCACTAACGTTAAGTAATATTAATTGACTGCATTAATATTTTGAGTATCTATTATTAATTTGTATTGTGAAATAAATATATTTTTATAAAGTCACGCCGGCCTTTATATTTGACTAAGTACCCACGCCACGAAAATTACGAAATAAACACTTTCAAAGTCAAGCGCAAAAAAGCATCGGCTTTTTATGTGTTTTAACTTTATAGTGTAAAGTACTGTGTTTCGGGTAATTTAAGTTATCGGAAACTGTCGCTGAATCGATGAGGCTTAACACAAATCCAAAAAAGTAAGTTATATTTGGCGGTTAACATATGCAATACACATTTTAAAAAATCAACTGTAAATAATGTATTTTTGGGGTGAGTAGGGATGTCTAAAGGGGTGAGTCAGGACAGTAACGAGGTGAAATGGGACGTGAATGGGGGGAGTTGGTTCGAGAATGAGGTTTCTAGGGACATTACAGGGGTGTGTCGGGTTATTTTACGTAGGGCTGTCAATTTGCAGTGAATACATACTTTTTTTTTTATACGGTAGGTATAAGTAATTCTTATAAACTAAGAAAAGAAAATGCCCAAAATTTTGTTTCGCAGTATTAAATTTAAGTACATATTATAATTTTCTGATGTTTTTATTTTTAATTCAATTTTTTATTGTCGTTATGTTGATTATTCTTACAGGATGCCGAGGTTTTATATACCTAAGCGAAAATTCGGAAACAATATAATAAGCTTATAATAAAAGACGCTCTAGACGAACTCTCAAAATAATTTGCTTCCATAAATTCTGTAGCACAAAAATATGGAATCTCAAAATCAGTTCTTCAATCAATCAGCCTATCGTAGGCCACTGCTGGACATAGGCCTCTCCTAACACGCGCCATTGCACACGGTGCCTTCCGCATCCAGTCTGTCCCAGCGACCTTTTTGAGGTCGTCGGTCCATCTAGCTGAGGGCCGTCCTACCTTACGCTTACCAAGTCGCGGTCTCCACTCTAGGACACGCTTGCTCCATCGGCCGTCGGTCCTTCTGCAGATGTGACCAGCCCATTGCCACTTTAGCTTACTGAGTCTGCGAGCTATGTCGGTAACTTTGGTTCTTTATCTAAATCAGTTCTTGGTAGTCACAAATTACAAGAAATTATATCTTCTGGCGGTCAAACTGTGCTATCTGCGGATGCTGAAAAATATATAGTTCAAAATTTAAATACGTGCACTGAATGGGATTACCCATTAACTACTTTTTTTTTTTTTTAAACGTTGCCCCACACTAGGATTAATTCCTGTGTCGTGGGTGCGTTTACAAACATGAAAATTCACATACACAAATACCCAGACCGGAACAAATGAATGTGGATCACACAAAGATTCGTCCCGTGCGGGAATCGAACCCGCGACTATTAGACACAGTGGGCGGGGCGGGCTAAGCCCTTAACCACTGCGCTAATTCGTCCGTCAATTACGCTATGTGGCAAAGATGTATCTTGATTCTTTGGGAATCCGACATGAAAGATTTAAATTAACCTTCCCGGTACGAATTTTGCGGATGGTTTTCTCAAGTGACACAAAAACCAAATGTTCGAAAAGTATTTGTCAAATATTAAAAGAGCAAGAGCAAAATTTGTTCCACAAGAATTAAAAAAAGTAATATTTGGAACTAGAAAAATCCATCGTGAATGTACCTCTGTCAAATATTATTAACTATGACGAGACAAATTATGTGTATTACGAGTTTATTATGTGGGGTATTATATGTCTATTAAAATATTTAAACTTCTGCTATCGCTCTGCCTCTTTTTCTCGTTTACGAATGTTTTTTTTAAATTTTTTTTAATTAGGTAGGTACCTACATAATATTGTAAGTATTGTAGGTACTACCTTCTGCTTAAGCAGAATGGTTCACATTTAAAATTTACAATTTACACGCCCCCACGGTGGGCCCTAACAGGTAGTAGGTAAGGTCGAGTCGGGATCGCGGTGCGTACCTAACGGCGATCGGCGATATGCGGCAAAGGCGGTGTCACCGCAGTTTTTAGTCGGTACAATTGGTCCACCGACGGCCGGGGCTATTGCTCCGAGCGTCGATGGACCAAGGATTCCGACATAACCCCTCCGTGTCCCCCGAATACGGACGGGTACTCATAAAGGGTTTTCACTGCGATAAAAAAAAGGTATACAGTGAAAGCGATAACAATAAAAATGGCTTAATTGTTTAAAAAAATGACTCAAGGGGCTACCGCGCAAAAAAACGTGTTTTTGTACCCCATGCACTTCAAGAAGTATATGGATTAGAGACCTGATATTTCGAAATATGCTTTTTGACTGTATATTTTAGAATCTGGTAAAGGAATACACGATTAAACGAAATTGTCTCGATAGAAAAAAAATCTAGTCAACTCTATTGCTTTACATTTTCTGATCTGAACATGACCAGCTTAAAAACTAGCCAACAGAATTTACTTAAAAATATAGCGAATAATTGTATCAAGTTCTTGTAAATAAGTTTTTTATTTCACAGTATAGTTTTTTTTAGAAAATTATAAGATTTGTTTTTGCGCATACGTCGTTTATTTTCGACCGCGCGCTTATATATACATACCTTACTATTGTTGTAAAGTAATTGCATCACTGTCACACTTACTGTCGCGAAATGGTCGATCGCGGTAGGCCCTTAAGAAATAGATGTCCTTTAACCGTTGTCCTAGGTGGGAGACTTAGAATAAGATTATATTTATTGCTTCTTCTTCTTTAAGTTATGGCTTCACACTAATTATAAGTGTATTTTGCCAGTGTCCAGTGAGATATATAATCGTGTTTGTTTAAATTAATTAGACTCCCCGATGAATTTGATGACAACGATGATAATGAAATTAATGATGTACCCCATCCTGGATAGTAAAGCGGTGGATACTTTACATACCAATTGCAACGGCCGTTTTGAGGGAAGTCGAAAAGGCACGTTTTATCACTTAGTTACAATGACCTTCGCTCATGCACATATAAGAACATATAATGGTTAATATTCAACCAACATTACACATATTAGTCGAAATAACACAAGTTTTGTAAATTAAAACAAATTGACAACATCACTCTTCGACTTCCCGCCAAAACTCTCTATATTTATTTTCTTCTTCTTCTTCTTTAAGTTATGGCTTCACACTAATTTTAAGTGTATTTTGCCAGTGTCCAGTGAGATATATAATCGTGTTTGTTTAAATTATTTCAATTCCCCGATGAACTTAATGGCAACGATGATAATGAAATTAATGAAGTACCCCACCCTGGATAGTAAAGCGGTGGATACTTTACATACCAATTGAGACGGCCGTTTTGAGGGAAGCCGAAAAGGCACGTTTTATCGCTTTGTTACAATTACCTTCACTCATGCACATATAAGAACACATAATGGTTAATATTCCACCCACATTACACATTATTAGTCAAAATAACACAAGTTTTGGAAATTAAAACAAATTGACAACATCACTCTTCGACTTCCCGCCAAAACTCTCTATATTTATTTTAATAGCAGCATAATATTGTTATCCATAGTCGATTGTAGATAGTTAGTTGAACTGGCCAGGAACAATAACGATGCCCTTTTTTCTCTTTCTTTTTTTTTGGTATTTACACTAGATATAAGTATATATGCATTTTATTATTATCAATACGACGCTAACATTGCAAGCTGTGTTTACCTGTAATTAGTTGTGCATTAGACCCAAGAAGAACAATATTTGTATTTTATAGCTGGTATTAATTTAATAACTGTTGGTAAACCTTAAAATAAATAAAAAAATAAGCTGGGCAACAAACACGAAGCTAACAAATAAAATTATGTACTAACATACAATGTGGCCCATAATATTTATATGTATGCGAGCACATAGACCATATGTAAATACATTTATGATTAGATAATATCGTATTGCATGGCTGTGTAATGTCTTTCGCTCACTTAGGACAATATGTTACAAGCTTAGAGACTTGTCTAGACGGAGCATAACAAAAAATCGGCCTCAGTAACGCACTGTGTGCGTAATACAGTGAACGATTTTTTAAAAATTTGTTCAAACGCTGTCAAGGTATGGGTACAATTTTAACGACATAAAAGGACACTGTTCTGTGTCCATACATGATTTGCCCCAGAACCAACAGCTATGAAAAAATGCGTGTATGAATTCAAGTTACCTGCAAATTATCTTCATGCATTTATTATTAAACAGACAAGCAGAGGAAATGAGTTACTGCAAAAAAGGTATTAAATTTTGAAGTTACAATTTAGTGGTATTTGTAAAATCGTTCTGTAAAAATTCACTAGCAATAATCAACTTGATCATTATTGAATGTAATCTATTGAATATAACCGATTAATGGGATTGACATCTCCAACCGTATTCGATAACAACGTTGAGATTCGGAAAAGATGTTGACGACTTTGATTCAAGTACTTACATTACTTTTAAATATTCGTTTTGGATAGCAAATGTCCGTTAGATATGGATTTTTGCAACTTCTATAAATAATTATGGTATAAGCCACATGTTTGTTGGTTCTGGGGCCATTTTCGACGATGTCCTTTATTTATGTGGGTAGATAAATTTCTGCGCGTGCGATGCTCCATTTAGAAAATTCATCTAAGTTTACAATATTGCAAGCAATGTTTATACGTTTGAAATATTACAGCTACTTTAACTATCATACACAACAATAACAATAATTATACCACAATTGAGCCACGGTTATATATATACAAAATGTCATTAAAATTTCATTTTGCATATATGGAATACTGTTCACCAAATACTAACTAGATGGCCTATTAAGAAAACAGAAGCAATATTACTACTATCAAAATTACTTATATTTAGAATATAATAATAGGTATTTATCAGAATTTTCATAATAAGTTTATAAAATATATAAAAAATTGTTTACAAAATATTAATTAAGATTTTCATTGTATTAGATACAACACTCTCTACAATTTACATGTGTATACTGCATGAATAGTCTAAGATATTTTTAATATCTAATATTCACCATGGCAATAAGTATAGTACAAGTGACATTTAAGTATTTTTTCGAGATTCAAGCATCCTTTCTTTCAAGAAAGCTTGAAAGTTAAAAAACATTGGCAGGTTCCTATGTCAATCTTTCATCTTGTGCATATATTGAAATAAGTATTTCGTCAATTGGACATCACTCAGTTCACTCCAAGCTTGTGTCGTCATGACTTCAGGATTCTTTATGATAAAATCAAATACTCTGTTCTGCAATTCTTCTAATTGATACTTTTTGGCAATCACTGCTAATTCAATGGCATTTTCTACCTTGATCTGACCACTTATAATATATTGAGTAAGCATGAACAATGGTTTTAATTGGAACTGATCAGCAATTGTAAGCAGTTTTGCACAGTCTTGATTTGTTAGATCCTTTATCCTGCCAGTATAGATAAATTCTAAAAGAAGTTCCATATCATTGTCAACAATATCAATGGCCAGTGATGTGAGGGTAGTGTTTTTAATCATGTTTCGTAACACAGGGCTGTGTGCGGCCAGAAGGATCTTATGTGTTGGAAATTTCTTTTCAGTGTTGGATATAAGAGTAAAATCAGTTTTCTCTTGCTTCATCAGCAGTCCACTCATATCATGCCGTAGTTTTATTGATTTCAATATAGCATTATCAATAGTAAACTTAGGATCAACCGTAATTTTGATTGGTATTAAAAGTACACTATCTTGAGGATAATTTAAGTTTTTCCCAAAACATAATGTTTTTATGTAATGCTTTTGATCAGGTTTTGACGATTTAAATGTTAATTTGTCATAGGTTTTAGGCAATGACAGATATGGCACATCATCATTTTTCATTGATTTTGGTTTTTGTGTGCAGTTAGCTGAATTTGAAATTTCTATTGCGAAATTTCCTGTTTTCCTGTGGCACACAAATAAGTTGAGTAAGAAATTTTGGCCAAGGCATGGCGATGTTGTGCAGAAGAACCAAAATTCTGGGCTTGTATTGGAGTAAGTTCCTCCAATGTCATAATCAGAGCTATCTTTCAATTTAGGTAAAACATCATATACGCAGAGGTGTGTTGCCTCTGAGGTTTGACACTTATATAGACCTGAAACATATCCTTCATGACCCTGTAAATAAAGTAATAAATAAATGTACATATTTATAAGCACTATATTGATTTCATTAGTGCACAGTGGGAATTTTATATAACACCCAAGTCCAAATTAATTCAATTTATACTGAGTATTGTTTTTTTTTAAGTGCAGAATTTATAAAAAAGGTAATAGATGGGAATACTTTAAGTATTCTCGTCTATTACCTTTTATGTTATAATAAATAAGCATAAGCAATATGTTTGTTTTAAGCCCATATTTTAACAAATACTCATTTGACAGTCTATCTTTCTATATCATCATGCCACATGCCTTGCATGGTAGGCAGAGCACAGAGTTCCAAAAGGTTCCTTCCAGACCTCTCTGGCTTTCTCTACTCGCATAGTTCATCTCATTCACTCATACTGGTTATGGAGACCCCTGACTTGCCCTTCAGAGAAAACACAGGGTAAGGTAGTCTATGTCTTCCTCGGTACCTACATCCTTCCACTTTTACATTTCATTTGACAGTAAATCTGAATAACCCTTAGTTGTACCAGAGATTACCATCATACAGTAGGTATGTAGATGGATATTCTTTCCTTTATCAATAATCAATCTATGAAATATAAATAATGTATCTCTTATCTATGTAATCATGCCAGCTCCTTTGCGGGATAGGCAGAGTACAGAATTGCAACAGGTTCTTTCCTTACATACCTCTCTGACTTTCTCGACTCAAAGACAATACAATATATTTAACTTATATAATAAACTGTTTAGTTTCTTGTATTTTTTTCAGGAGTTTATGTTCACTATGCATACAAAACACCAGTCTGTATACACTAAGACAATCCTTCAAGGTATATAGAGGGATTAATTAATTGTAAGTAACCAGATAGTTGGTTAAAATTTAATTTTTTACCTGCGTCAAAGGATCAGCAGGAGAACTGTGTGATGCCATTGTAATTTTATTACACTCCGGTATCTATCTCAATACAAAAATATCTGTGAAATCAAAATGACTCATTTTATGATTCATAATTTGGAATATATTTGAATTTCAAATACTATTGTCATGTGCTCCAATTTTGATATCTTTATGTATACTGTATATATTGAAATGATTAAACTTACCAATAGGTAACTGAATATGTTAATTTAAAAATCTTTAATAAAAATCATCTCCAGCTCCGGCTACAACTCCCTCTCTGACAGCTCCGGCCGAGATGATAAATCAATGTTTTCCTGAAATGTCATTTTTTTTTTGTGGCAATTGCGTTTTCATTATGCCATTGTATGTACAAAGTTTACGAATATTTATTTCTAAATTAATTCAACTCCCCAATGAACTTAATGACAAAGATGATAATGAAATTGATAAAGTGCCCCACCCTGGATAGTAAGGTGATGGCTACTTTACATACCAATAGGGAATATGCGTGTATTTTTTTATATTTTTATACGATAAATCACATCAATATATAACTGCAAAAAAAATTTAAGTGCCAAAAACAAAATGTAGAGCTCAAAAAAAAATGTTGAAGGTAGCAAGCAGATAAGAGCATTTGGGAAGTCGAAGAGTGATGTTGTCAATTTGTTTTAATATCCAAAACTTGTGTTATTTCGACTAATAAAGTGTAATGTTGGTGGAATATTAACCATTATGTGGTCTTATATGTGCATGAGTAAAGGTAATTGTAACAAAGTGATAAAACGTGCCTTTTCGACTTCCTTCAAAACGGACGTTGCAATTGGTATGTAAAGTATCCACCGCTTTACTATCCAGGGTGGGGTAATTCATTAATTTCATTATCATCAAATTCATCGGGGAGTCGAATTAATTTAAACAAACACGGTTATATATCTCACTGGACACTGGCAAAATACACTTATAATTAGTGTGAAGCCATAACTTGGAAAAGAAGAAGATAAGAGTATTTTAAACTATTATACAATGGAATAACACTGTGTTGTGCCTAGGTGTAAAAATACAATAAGAAATGCATGCGGACATAAGGAGAAAGTGGCGTAAAAACAGAAATAGACACATGGTATCTCCATCAACTTGTTAATATTGCTGTGAAGATCAGTTTAACGTAAGAATTAACTTAAATAATTTAAACTAAAATTTTGTCTTTGTGTAAATCGACAACAAAAAATAACAATAAAACTAACTCAATAGCAAACGTCCAACAAATATGCACTTGTTGACATTTGTATTGTAGACTTTGACGTCATATTCGATCTGACCAATAGCGTGGCGTTCCAGCTACTTTGAATTTCCCACTCATTTTATGTACTTTCAATAATTATTTACTTAATGAAAAAGTAATGTTATTAAAAAAAAAATTGGTATAGACATTATTCTAATGCGATTAAGTTTGTAAAAAAAATATTTGACCCTTATTTGAATTACACGCATAATTCCTATTATAGACATATTATAAACTTAAATGGAGATATTATAATGTACAATAAACTTTACAATAGCTTTAAGGTAAGCTTAAGGTTACAAATCTGGATACTTCATAACAGGCCCACCTCAGTCACATTAGTCTACCAGGACATGTATAATACACGGAAGATCTTCAAAGGTCGCTTGAAGTGGTGCCAGAATAACCAAGATCAAATCAGAATGGACATCATTGCGAAACAGAGGGCGGACGGAAACTTTGGTAAGTTCTGAAAGCTACAAATAAGCTTGATTGTAGGCCTGGACTCCCTGTAAGCGTGGATGGGAAATGCGATCACGGGGATATCGCCAGCATGTTCATGGAGCATTTTCGAATGCGGTCTCCTCTTGGTCCGTCAAGAAGAATGGATTATGTTGAGCCTGTATGTGACTAAGAGAAACGTTCACTGTTTTTGTCGGCCAAAGAGGTCAAAGCCGTTATTAAAGACATGCGCAAAGGCAAATCTCCGGGACATGATGGGCTCAGCATTGAACATTTCAAACATGCGGGGGTACACCTGCCGAGACTTTTCTCCCTACTGTACACAATGTGCATTAGTCACTCGTATCTGCTGAAGGGGTTGATGCGAACAGTTGTTGTACCCATAGTAAAAAATAGGACAGGGGAAATTGGGGACAGGAATAATTACCGGCCTATCTCCCTAGCGACGACGGCGGCGAAAATATTGTACAGAAGGCTTATCTAATACTTATCTGAAAAAGCACATCAAGTTAAGTGACGCGCAGTTTAGATTTCAACCTAAGCTATCCACCGAAAGCGCAATACTGAGTCTCAAGCATATAGACCGTAAAACGCCGGTATAGGCCTGTTTTTTGGATCTCTCTAGAGCTTTTGACCTTGTTTCGTACGATATGCTCTGGAAGGAGCTGGCTGAGACCGGTGTACCGGCGGAAGTGGTGAGGATTTTACAGTATTGGTATTGCAAACAAACGAATCCTGTAAAGTGGTCAAACACACTCTCTGAGAAGTATGGGTTGGAGTGCGGCGTGAGACAGGGAGGGCTGACCTCGCCGAGACTCTTCAATCTCTACATCAATGATCTATTGGTGGAGCTTAGCAGCATGCATGTTGGTTGTCGAATAGGGGGTATAAGCCTTTACAACGTCAGTTACGCAGACGATATGGTACTGCTGGGCCCTAGTGCTGGATCGATCAGGGAGATGTTAAAAGTTTGCGAGAAATATATTGGTGCGCATGGGCTTCGATACAATGTGCAAAAATGTGAATATATGGTCTTTGGGGCCGCCGGTAAGCGTTTTACCCCGTCCTTACCCATTTTCACCTTAAATGGAGTGAATATTGGCCGTGTAAAATCTTTCAAAAATCTGGGGCACATTTTTACCGACGACCTTAAAGACGATATGGATATTGAGAGGGAGCGCAGGGCACTATCGGTCAGAGGTAATATGCTGACCCGTAGATTTTACCGTTGCTCTGACGACGTTAAGATTACGCTCTTTAAGGCGTACTGTCAAGGTTTTTACTCGGGGAATCTATGGGTCAGCCACACCAAAAGATCGATGGATGCCGTGCGTATCCAATATAACAATATCTTCAGAATGCTGCTGGGACTACCCCGGTTTTGCAGTTCCTCGGAGATGTTTGCACAGTACTAAACTGATGGTTTTTCAGCCATCATCAGGAAAAGACGGCAACATTAGTGAGAGCGGTGAGGCTCAGTCCCAACAGCATACTGAAGGTTGTGGCAGAAGGCATTGCCCTATGTGGCAATGTCTAATAAAAAGATGCATGGTAGTGCATCAATTTAATTTATTTTAATTTAAATTGTTTTAATTTCATTTAATTTGATTTAATTCGATTTAATTTGATTAATTTCTACTAACACCTACAATTTAAGCTTACTAACAAATAATGGATCATAGTTGTCTAAGCAAATAAATGAATTATTATTTAATATATAAATTGTTAGATAATGACAGAATTGTTGATAAATTATGAGTAAGAGGAGCTTTTCATTTAATAAGGAAAACGTGTAAGGATGGAAAGCTATAACGAGGGCAGGCAAAAAGGGGGTGAGGTCGCCAATTAGTCGGCCACACCACTCGCACAAGGGCGAGTTTCTTATATTCAATTTATAAAGATGTAAAGCACTGCAACAATGATTGCATCTAAAACGGAAAAGGATAGAAGTTGTTTTCTTAAAGTCTTATTAAAAAATAATATTTTATTGGTATTAAACATCAAGAAATTGCCTTTTAAGTGATTTTCTAGAATGAGACTGACGTGGGCAATTTCGCATGATTCCCCAGCAATAGTAGGCCATCATATGGGTGTCCCGCCTTCCTTGGTATCTATTCTCCATCGTTTTTATGTCTTGGTGGAAACGTTCTCCTTGTTCTTCGCTTAAATCTCCTTAATTGTGTTGAAATTGATCTAGATGACTATTGAGATAGTGTAATTTTATACTCATCTTACAGCCTGAATTTTTGAAACGAACCAGCATTTCTTCTACTAATTCTGCATAGTTATCAGCCTTATGATTTCCGAGGAAATTTTGTGCAACTGCTACAAAAGATTTCCACGCAAGCCTTTCCAGATCATTTATAGAAGTCTCAAAATTAGTGGTGCCTTTCATTAACTGACGTATTTGAGGTTCATCAAAGATACCTGCTTTTAGATTTTCAGTACTTAAACCAAGAAATATCTGTGAAATAAACTGAATTTAAAAAAAAATTGTCGAGAGCCTTAACAAACTGTTTCATCAGCCCTAATTTTATATGCAATGGCGGAAGAATGATTTTTTCTCTTGAAGCTAAGCGGTTCATTTTTAAAATTTATTTTTCCGACAACACGAGCATCTCTCGTAGGCCAATTTATATAGTCCAATGGTGTGATTTGTTTCGACTGTCCCAGAGAAAAATAAAGCATGGGTATTTAGTATAACCACTCTGTTGACCTAATAAAAAATTAACCATCTTCAAGTCGACGCAGATCACCCAGTTATGTTCAAAATATTTTATTTTCTGTAAAAGAATTGAAATTACCTCATATTCTTCTTTCACAGATGTTGAGTGAGCAATTGGAACGGGAGCATATTTATTTCCATTATGTAGAAGAACTGCTTTGAGACTTCGTTTACTACTGTCAATAAAGATACGCCATTCATTGGGCTGATAGATCGTCAAACCCATGAATATCAGCAAACCACTCACATTACAGCAATACACAAAATTTTTATCAGATGTAAAAAACTGTAATAAGCGCCCTTCTCTCGTGCGATATATAGATACTCGAACATCTGAGGAAAGGCAATTTTTTTCTTTTAATCTGGACGCTAGTAGCTCAGCACTGATGAGGTCATTAAGCTCATTCTGCGAAAATGGCTTAAGATTTGATGTGTTTCCGCAGTATTCAAAGTCATCATCTACTTGAGAAGAAATAGGTGTTTCAGCTTTTTCCTCTTGAGATTGCTGCACTACCTGGTGAAAAGCTGGTATTGGAACATTTTCTGAATGCGGAGTAGAGAAATATTAGGTAGTGCGTAGGAACGTATTTCCATTTACGGCGATTGTTTTTGTTGATCTATCTATCTATCTATCTATAACCTCACGCCAGATCCCTTGCAGGGTAGGCAGAGAGTACAGAGTTCCAACAGGTTCTTTCCTTACATACCTCTCTGGTTTCCTCGACTCTCATAGTTCATCTCATACACGCTCGCCGGTTACGGAGACTCTTGACTTTTCCATCAGATAAGACTCGGTTTATTTGGTCGTGGTAAGATAGTCTAGGTCTTCCCCGGTACCTGCATCCTTCCACTTTCACATTGTATATCTGTTTTGTCATTCTTTGCTCTGGCATTCTTTCTATATGCCCGAACCAACGGATGTTGTTGATGCCCACTATATTAGTCATACAAAAGTAACAGTATACATTACCTATTTTATCGACTATAGGCTCAAGCAGAGCTGCACCAAAAAAAGAAAAAAAATTGTAGACCTGTGTAATCTGATTACAAAAGTAGTTGATTACGCCCAACTCTGCCTAAGGGAAATTTTACTCCGCTTGCAGATCATCGGGTAAAGACGACCGAGCACAAAGGCTTCTCGGTTACAGACTCGCTTCATGTGCGGTCCGAAGCAGTGGCGGGGCAAGAGGTAAATTTGATGTGGGCAAATAATATTCCGCAAGGCTCTCTAGTGACGCAGGTCGACGAATGTCAAAAAATAAAAAATAAAATTTTGAAACCGCTTAATTTTTATTAGATACTTAGATAGATAATGATTCTATATCGTGGTACTGCAAATACACAAGCAGACAAGTAAAATTAGACCTAAATAAGGGAGACATACACAAAATAATTTCAAACAGAAAAAGTCATAATGAAATAATTAAATATAAAATAAAAAATACATTTTATCTTCTAGACAAGCAAACGAGAGTAATGGGCGAGCGACCAATTACAGCCAAACGTCCCACCTGCGCAAGCCAATCGCACGCATTATTATTTCTCGTGATTCCCCGACGGTAATACAAAACCAGTAAATGTTCTCTATCTATCTATATCATCACGCCAGATCCCTTGCGGGATAGGCAGAGAGTACAGAGTTCCAACAGGTTTTTTCCTTTCTTCCAGCAAATATTGTTAGACTAAATAAAACACAAAAATATATAAAAGGGTTTAAATAAGTGAATAATAAATTCCGATAAAATTCATAAAAGTAGTAATTCGCATCCAACCTTTACCCGCGACCTTCACCAGGTCATCGGTCCATCTTGTAGGGGGTTTGCCTACTCCACGTCTGCCCCAACGGCCGTCAGTTCTACGAGCGATGTGCCCCGCCCACTGCTACTTAAGTTTAGCTCTTCTGAGTGCTATGTCAGTGACTTTGGTCCCGCAGGGTAACTCCGAGCATAGCTCTCTCCATCGCCCTTTAGGTGATCTTGAGCCTTCTTATGAGGCTCATCGTAAGCGACCATGTATCAGTGCCGTAAGTCATCACTGGCAACACACACTGGTCAAAAACTTTTGTCCTGAGACACTGCGGAATTATGTACGCTGTTGGCCGCGAGGCCTTTACAGCTTCAACGGACTTAAGGGCGAGCGTGCAACCACTACGCTCGAGCCAGAAGGGCAAGAGGCGCCCTCGGTTGGGACAGTCGCTGTGGGGGGACGGGGTGCACTACTAAGTGCACCGGTCAACCGCCGGCTATGGGAGGGGATCTACGACTACGTCATCGTCGCCCGTATTCTGAGCGGAAAGAATGGATGACAAAGCATCGGGGGGTTCGGTGAGAAGCGGAATTTGAGACGAGTAGATGTTACGTAGCATCCCGAACGCTGCCCAGCCGAGCTGTATTCGACGATCGACCTCTTTCTTGAAGTTGGACCTACCTAATTGAATTCTTTGTCCCAGGTATAATCGGCAAGAACTTCGAGCGTAGAGTCTCTAACCTTTACAGAAGTGGGTTCTACATTGTTTGACATGATCTTCGTCTTGTCCATGTTCATGTTAAGACCCACTTGTTAAGAAACTCTACTGAGGTCGTCGAGCATGGTACTGAGGTCTTCCAGGGTATCAGCCATGAGCAAGATATCAACGGTGAGATCAAAGGTGAGAGATGTATTCACCGTTGATGTTGATACCTAGTCCTCTCCAGTCCAGAAGCTTGAAGACATCTTCCAGCGCGGCGGAGAACAGTTTCGGAGATATAACGTCTCCCTGTCTCACACCACGCTGCAGTTGGATTGGTTTCGAGCTCTGGTCCTGAAGGCGGACTGACATATACCGCACTTCAATATACCGGTAGTCTACTTGGCACCGCTGGAGAGACGGTAGTACAGCCCAAGTCGCGATCAAATCGAAGGCCTTCTCATAATCCACAAACGCTAAGCTTAGTGGCAGGTGTACTCTTCAGTCTTCTGTATGACCTGTCGCAGCGTAAGTATGTGGTTTATGGTACTGAAGCTTTTTCGGAAACCGACTTGTTCGGGAGGCTGGAAGTCAACGACTCTGCGCGCGAGATGATTCGTGATGACTCTCGAAAACAGTCTAAAGACGTGGCTCAGGAGTGCGATAGGTCTATAATTCTCTTCAAGAGGGTTTTATCACCCTTTTTGAAGACGTGAATCCCACGCTTCTGCGCCATGACTGTAGCGTCTTGCCCTCGAGGATGCCGGTATTGAACAGCTTCTAAAGAGCCCTCGACATCGGCTTTCGACTAACTAGCCTTGAGAAGCTCGGCTGTTATACCGTCATCGCCTGGCGTCTTTGTGTTCTTAAGCTGTTTGAGAGCCATACTAATCTCGTACAGACTGGTGTCCGGGACTCTTGGGTCTTTGGCCGGATTGCAGGCAGGTGGCCGTAGAACTTCTCGACTTCCCTCAAGAGTTCCGGTGTAGAGGATACAATCCTGCCGTCTACGGACATCAGTTTAGTCAATCGGCTCTGGCCGATAGACAGATCTCTTGCGACTTTTGTTGCGCTCGATAGTCTCTCTTTTTATTTTTTGTAGGTATTGTACTCGCGTACATCGCGAGTCAGAGACTTAGAGATCTGCCTGTTAAGCCGCTAGCATTCGGAAACTTCTTTTGGAGACTGCAGGATCATCCTGCGTCTTTCCTACATAAGCTTCAGGGTAACGCCTGAGAGCTTGTGGGTTCTTTTTGTACGGTGGGTTTTAAAGAACTTATGCCCGACCGTATGGACAGTTTCCACTACCCTACTCCTATAATCGTCCACGTCTATGCACTCACTATAGACCTTCGAAGCGATTCTGCAGTTCGATCTGAAAGCTATCGGGCTCCTGAATCGGGACAGGTGCTGGACGGAGTGTAGACTTCATCAGTCTACACCTTTCAAACTCGAAATTTTGCCTCGAAAGTTGCCATGCCTCTTCCGGGGATGCTTAGCACCCCTCGCCCCACCGTTACCGTGGCTGCTACCGTGGCCAGGACGTAGGCGGGTTGGCGATGGCGGGTCGCTGCTGCCGATCCCTTAGTCTTACAACCCTTTAGGCAACTCTTACGGCACCAGTGAGCTATGGTCTCCTAGCAGTAACCCAACTAACTAGGGCTTTGGATGCCATGTGTGTCGCCATTTCAGAGAGTGGTGCCCTGCTTCCGACAGAACTCGGCCCGCGCGAGCCCTCGTCCGATGTGGCACCAGTGACTGCCTCGCTTAAACTACCGCTTGCGGTATTTGTTGCTGAATTTGCTGAGCTGAGCCTTGTGGGACACCAGCTTGTATGGAGTGGGGAGTAGAGCGTGTCATTTCGACGCGAAACCGAAAGGCGCGATTCGACAGGAAGTCGCGTATTATAGATCCGCTGCCGCGTAGACTACTCTACCTACTAAAGACTCTACCTACTACATTTATCACTAAGAATTCTCATGACTTTTCGTGATTTCACGCTTTTATTAGCTTGACCTGTAACTATGTAACGGAATCTATCAACGTAATTTTCACCAACTCCAAGGCGTCCGATGAACTTGAAAGTTGGTACACGTATCAAGGCCCGACGAAAATACCATAATTTTATAACTATGACTTAATATCGTGGCCAGGATCAAAAGGGATCTGTCTGTCTGTCTGTCTTTCCGGTTCGTATCTTGTGATCCATTTTTCAAGCACTTGTTTATTTATGTGAGTCACTTCATGGAATCATTTCTCTTTTTAATATTTTTTTATATGAATATTATTTTTATCTATCTATATAATCACACCAGTTCTCTTGAGGGGTAGGCAGAGAGTACAGAGTTCCAACAAATTGTTGGATAAATAAAATTACTATACATAATTTCCTAAAATACAAGTGTGGGGGCTACGTTTTTAAAAAAAGTAAAGTAAAGTAAGTATACATACATATTTAACTACACTAGTATCGACAATTATTTTTTTTAAAGTAGTCCTCTAGGATTTATTCCTGTGTCGTGGGTGCGTTTACAAACATGAAAATTCACATACACAATTACCCAGACCGAGACAAATAATTGTAGGTCACACAAAGATTTCTCCCGTGCGGGAATCGAACCCACGACTTAGACACGGTGAGCGGAGCGGCTTAAGCTCTTAACCACTGCGCTAAATCGTCCGTCCGTAAATTCAATATGTATTCGTCAAATCATGAAATACAAAAAGCAAAATGCATGTAATATCCATAACAAGCGTTTAATATAATTGAAACAAACTGCAAAATCCCTTTTAAGCTCACCTTGACATAATAAACAGAAATCCGTGCATAATAGATGGAAGTATATTGAAGTGTTGTCTTACTAAGATAAATTCGAGAATCGAAAAAATATGGAGTTTTTAGTTGTGCCGAAAAGAATAACGAGCAATTGATAATGGATCTATTTTAATGGAAAATCCTAAAACCGAATTCTGTCTTGGTCTTGCTGGAGCCAGCTTTTAATAGGTACCGGAGGTACAATTAAATATGAAGTCCTTTGAACAAATCGAATCGAGATGCAGAATTCCACAAATGTTTTGCCTCTGAAAAAAACATCATGGGGAATGGTTGGGTTGGAATTTGTTGTAATATAACTTCTAGGTTTAGTGCAGTTGATGTCCCGAGGTCTTAGTTTTTGAAACCTGGGTCGGACGAAGTCTTGAGATTTTTCCGGAGACTGGAATTATATCAAATATAATGACAGTAGACCCTATAACATTAAGAAATGGCATCACCGACAAAACGCTTGAAGAATATAGACGTGACATTGTATAATTGGAATCACTGCCACTTATAATGCGCATAGCTTTCACGATGACCTAGGTTCGAACCCTAGGTCGATCTAAGTGCAGTTTTTCTATTTAAAAAAATCACATTATCAGTCTGGAATTTCGCCCCGTAACATTGCAATAGGCTGGGTCTGGGCAAAGCAAAGCTGAGTATACACGATGCACCTCTGCCTTTCCCGCTTGGAGAATATTAGGCGTGACACTGTTTATTGTTTCTTTGTTAGGTACCATAAAGTTATAATAATGAGCAGGGTGTCATAATAATGCATTTTATATTTTTACTCGTACGTGGCTGTGTGTGTGTAAATAATCTACGCTCTTGGTCGTGGGGCCTTTACAGCTTCACAGGACAAGACACGTACATGGCGTCGGCTGTTTGAGATGGGAAAGTTTTGCGCGCGCGCGCGCGTGTGTGTGTGTGTGTGTGTGTGTGTGTGTGTGTGTGTGTGTGCGCGTGTTTGTGTGTGTGCGCGCGTGTTTGTGTGTGTGTGTGTATGTGTGTGTGTGTGGGTGTGTGTGTGTGTGTGTGTGGGTGTGTGTGTGTGTGTGAATGATCTACGTTGTTGGCCGCGGGGCCTTCACCGCTTCACCGGACGACAGGGCGACCACTACGCTTGAGCCAGAAGGGCAAGGGAGCAACTAGCTCAAGGGTGCCTTAAGGAGGAACGGCCTCGGCTTGGGCAGTTGCTATGGGGGAGGGCGTATACTAGGTGTCTCGCCGTGGTACTCTGCACCGGGATTCTTTGTCGGTTTTTGATCCTGTGTGTGGTATCTGTTACCAAAAGAAGGGATGTAAGGGCATCCGGAGGGTCGGTGAGAACAGGCCGCGGACGGCGGTAGCGGCTGATAGGAGGGGAGTTAGGTTCGTAGTCGGCGGCGGCTACTATTAGCGGATTTCTATGATTGGACACGTTCGCGAAATATCGGGTTGTCGCCTTTTTAATAAAGGCGCGAATAGATTCGAGACCGAGATCGGAATGGAGAGAGATGGGAAAGTTTGGGAACGAATTAGTTTGGATTCGAATGGTTACTATACCATCTTTGCTTCCAGGAAAATGGTCATGACTCTTGATTGCATCACGCTTTTCAAACTAGTAAAGTTTACCTTATAGTAGCGACTATTATCAAAGACACTGTGGTTGTCTCGAAGTGCTTTTGTCGTGGTCATAGATATGCATTGTCGTGTTAACTAAAAACAAGGTCACATTCAAATCTAATCTTTAGCAAGCATTATTAAAGCTCATTTTTCTGGGATATATTTTCAATCATTGATAGAGTATTGCAAGAATAAGGTTGTTATCGTGTTGAGACATTGTTGAGATGTTGCATGTGACAGTAGGTACGCGCAAATTCACACGCATGCGCCCGCCCGGGTCGCGCTCCGGGACTGTCTAGTACCTCCCTCCTTGATTTAGTGATGGGCTGGCGATTGTCGATGAAACAGAATAGAAATAGATTCCATTTGATTGATCGCTTTGATATAGGGACCGTAGTTTTCTTGTGTGAGATTGTCATGTCCCAGAAGGAGGCTGACGAGCGACGTTTTTTTGCGATATTTGAAATGATTATTCAACTGAATGGCCGGATTAACCAGATAACTACGACACCATAAACATAATATCTCTTACATCGATTTGTGAGAGAAGACCTTAGCCCAGCAGTGGAACTGTATTGGCTGACTAGCAAAGGAACTGTATTAGCTGACTTTATTATTAACCATTTGTGGTTTCGTTGATACACTGAGCTGAAAGATATGTAGATAACTCCTTTATTGATAGCCGGGGTTTGCTCAACTGGCAGCTTAACTGAGTCGTTAATTTATCTCAGCGAGCTATGGAAAGAGCTACGCTCGCCGTTTCTCTACGTGATCGAATCAGGAATGGCGAGATTTGTAGAAGAGCTAAGGTAACCGACATAGCTCATAGGATTAGTAACCTGGAGTGGCAATGGGTGGGCTACATAGCGCGAAAATCGGACAGCCGTTGGGGCAGAAAGATTCAAGAGTGGAGACCGCGTATTGGCAAGCACAGCGTGGGACGATTGCCTACCAGATGGACCGACGATCTTGTGAAGATCGCAGGAAGTCGTTGGATGCAGGTGACATCGGCCCAGTTACGCTGGAGAACGATTGGGGAGGCCTATGTGCAAAAGTGGACAGGTATAGACTGAGATAATGATGATATTAATCATCCTGATAGCTGCGACAAGGTACTTAAATTACCTAATATACTTTTCCAACTCTTATTACGATCCAGATGAAATGTCCCATCACTACATTGCACCATTTTCAAGGCCACATCTTTCAGTAGGCTGCGTGCAGCCGGCGAGCTAGCACGATGCGATACCCGCTATGACATCGCAACGCGATCACCGTCCCAACGACACTGTTGAGTTATTACCGTTAAAATCGGCCTTAGTGAACAACAATTATAGAGATGAAGAGGCATATTACACCCCACAGAACAACAATAACCCGTCGGGATCGAATGACTACACGCTATTGTCGAAGAGGACGCCGGCCTCCAAAAGGTATTTTTGTTTGTTTTTTTGGGTCCTAATGAATAAATACTACTTATTTTTTATTGGGGTGCGTTTTATTATCGCTAGAGATTTTATCTTACTACATTTAGGGGTTAAATTAATTTATTTTGTCAGACTAGTGAAAGATAGATTTAGACAAGTCAAAAGTTGATTTTTTAAAATTACGTGGTCTATCTCTATCTATCTATATTATCACGCCGGTTCCCTCGCGAGGTAGGGCAGAGAGTACAGAGTTCCAATAGGTTCTTTCCTTACAGACCTCTCTGGCTTCCTCCACTCTCATAGTTAGTCTCATACACGCTCGCCGGTTACGGAGACTCTTGACTTGCCCCTCAGATAAGACACGGTCTATTTGGTCATGGTAATATAGTCTAGGTCTTCTTCGGTACCTACATCTTTCCACTTTCGGATTGTATATCTGTTTTGTCATTCTTTCTTCTGCATTCTTTCTATATGCCCGAACCAACGAAGCATACCCTTTCTGATCTTTACACCGATACTATCATTCATACCTACACGCTTTCTTACTACACTGTTGCGAATACAGTCGGTCAGCTTGACTCCGCACATCTTCCGGAGAGCTCGCATTTCGACCGCATTTATCCTGCTTTAGTTCTCCTTCTTACATACCTAACTCTCACTGCCATATAACAGCATTGGGACAAGCACTCCAGCACGGCCTCAATGCATGGCCAGCTGCGCCTTTTGGTTTAAGTGCCGGCTCCCAAGTAGAATCAGATTTTTTTTTATTCTGTATACCATTACAGTATTTATGAATTGTCAGAAAAGTAACAAAGACTCTACCACCACTTCGGAATGTCATTCCTGTGGAGAAGAAGGGCAAGAAACTCCACTGTTACTCCTTTAAAATAAAAATTACAAACTTTTTCATCTACATTCTCTAGTGGGGTATGGGAGAACAATGTAGGTTGGTCATCAGGTGAGTCTAAGTTAAAACAGCGAATAATACTATTTATGAGAATGGCTACATTAACTAACAACAGTTGAATAGGTTGTCATGTCAAGTGGAGCTGGAATAGCATCTATGCAAGCATTTTTATCTTTTACATAATCTTCTATTGAATAATAAGCTTGCTTACAAAGTGTTCGTTTTACACAAGTTTTGAACTTATTTTCACTAAGTTTAGTGACGTCAATTGGAATTTTGTTATAAAATCTAACACAGTGCCCTATGAAGGACGTGTGAATTTTTGACAGACGAAACTGCGGTTGATTTAATTTATTTCTATGTCGTGTGCAATGCGTATCGCCTAGCTGATTAAAAAGATCTAAATTTTTTCTAGTATACATAATGTTTTCATAAATATATTGACATGGGACCATTATGATATTAGCTACTTTGAACGCGCGAGTAGCTTTCCCATCGAACCATTCACTCTATTCCATGCATTCACTCTTCTCTATATCAGCGGTGTATATCCCATTCTTGGTTATCCAAAGTTACGTGGTCTAGATAAATATTACTGTTACACTTAGGGTACTTAAATTGGGGACTCATTATTATTTTACGCAATCAACGCCAACGCAAATTGGAGCAACTACAAATAAAATTCTAGCATTCGGCATTCGCTTAAAATAACAGATTATATTTAGGTAAATATAATCTGTATGCATGTATAATGAGACACCTGTTTACTACTGATTTACATTCAGCTAAGTCGCGTAGCAGTGTGTAGGGAACTGGGCATGGAAATGAGAAGCGCTGATAAGTAAACTTTAGGTCGCGCTGCTTATGAATGTATGCCTTTCTTACTCTGCCTAATTTCATCCCCACCCTCTCTCAATGCCGCGGGAGTAGGTTGAATGTAAAGCAGGAGGAATAAATCTAAAACCCTAGCTTTTCGTATGGGTTATCTTTATAAGCAGCTCCTAGTGGGACATAAGCCTTGACTCAGTACGATCCTTGTTACTCATGTAGAAAGAAATTCCAACGCGGATCCAGTACGGATCCCTCAAAAAACCTAGGTTTTCGCGGAGATCATCATCATCAGCCTTTAGATAGCGATCTATTGCTAAAAATAAGCCTCCCCTCAGTACATTTTTACAAGCTTTTATGTAACTTCCAATCTCCGTATGTCTATTTGTCTGCCTTTCCGGTTCAAATCTTGTGATCCAGTTTTCAAGCATTTGCGGGTATCCGATAAAACGGTAATTTGACATACGTATCTAAAGGTGGTGACAATGCAATAATATGGTACTTGGAACTAGTTTGATGATGGAGTCAGAAGCTGCCCATAGGGTCATCTGAACTATACAACGTAATCCCCCCCAAGCAGAGTTGGGCAAAAATTAATCGTGAAACAATTAAGTTGCAATTAAAATATTTCGGATTTCATCGCGGCTTATTTGTGGTTGTCAAGTGCCCAACGTTTTTAGTGCTCTACAGCGCCCATGATCGCGGAAGGGACTGAGGCATTTGATGCCCAAAAATCATTGTTAATCCGGAGTATGCCAGGGAAATGAATTTAATTGCAAATGTAATTTCAATTGATTGATTCCACAATTGAAAAATGCCCAACACTGCCCCCAAGCTTAGGCTCTTTAGCTTGGTATTGACCAGCACTACACAACCAGATAGTGTTCAGTGTCGTATACTGAAGCCGAAGGGTGGCCAATGGAGCCACCCAACTATTCAATATAATTGCGATGTATTTGAGCTCGTTGGATTGAGCTCGACAAGTATTTAAGACCAGTATGGTGTCCAAGGTCGGAAAGAATGGATTTATGGAGCCACCTTAACTAAGCAAGATACCTTAGTTGTGATTTTGCTATAAAAACTTGTATTTAAAAAGGTATTATTCAATTAAAATTATTATTTATGCGGAGAGACAATTTCACAATGTAAACCCAGTGCTGATCCTTCAAAAATACACAGTGAAAATCCCTAAGTTGTTGCAACTACAGTTAGTTACTAGCATATAAGAATATCGACACTCTTACCTTTGACTGCCTCGTTGGTCTGGTGGCAAAGCGCATCGCTTTGTGATCACGAGGTCCTGGATTTAAATCCTAGGCCGGACAAATGTAGTTTTCTAACGAAAAATTTCCAGTGTGAGTCCGGAGTCTGGAACTGTGCCCGATATATGGCAATAGGCTCGCCCCCTATTACATCGACCGAACATCGTCGGCGAAACGTGGGTGTACTCAGTACACCTCTGCCTCTGGGGAATATAGGCGTACCGTTGTTATTTTTTCTTACCTTTTTAACCGACTTCAAAAAGGAGGAGGTTCTATGTTCGGTTGTATGTATGCTTTTTTTTTTTTTTTTTATGTATGTTCAGCGATATTTCCGTCAATTGTGGACCGATTTTGATGATTTTTTTTGCATTGGGTTCAGTATAGCTCCGCGGTGGTCCCATTTTAATTTCATTGGCATTGGACTTTGGACTTAGAAGATACACCAGGGAACTCCTTAACGACAAACAATAGGCATGTGTAAATTGAGATATTATGGGTATTACGTCAATCCTATAGGTACCCTACTATAGAACCAAGCAGTATATTAGCCAACTTCAAAAAAGGAGGTTCATAATTCATCCTTTTTTTATAACTCCTTTGCTTATGAACCGATTTTGATGATTCTTTTTGCATTTGGTTCAGTATAGTTTAGAGGTGGTCCTATTTTATTGTTATTGGTACTGGACCTTGGACTTTGAGGATACAAGAGGGAACTCCTTAACGACGAACAGCACGAATGTATAGATTCCGTTATTATAGTCATTATATTAATCCTGTAGGTACCTTACTTTACAACTTAGCAAAATAATATATCGGTATATAAAAGAAGATGCTCAAAAGCAGATCAAAGAGCATATCAGAGCTACTGATGAGATTCTAAAAATGGGGACATACAACCTTGAGCGGTTTGAATCTCTTACAGCAAGCTGTGCTATCCCACCCACCCCAATCGATACCCCCTCATTGGACACATTATTATCTGATTGCTCTATTAATGTAATGCAAGTAAATAATAGTGCTAGCTCTTACCTAAATAACCCTGTTAGCCAACCGGCCACAAAAACATGCAAAAAACCTACATATCCACAAAAGTCTGTAATTGTTTATTCAGATAAAATAGGCCAAGACTTAGGTTCCTTATTATCTAGGCATTTAGATCAGAAAGTAACTAATTTCTGTTCACCTGGGGCCAGTTTAAATCACTTGATTGATAATATTAGTCAAGCTAATTTAGACAAGGACACAACCACTGTTATATTTTATGGTGATAGTTTATCAGTTAAGAGGAAGGACCTGACTAGGAGTATTGAAAAATTATTAGAGCTGCATTCTAAATTAAATTGTAAATTTGTATTCTGTGCCTTGCCATATGCCAGTAACTTAACCATTCAGCAAAACAGGCACATTTATGACATGAATTTATATATTTACAACATAACACACCGTCATAGTGACGCCATTTTTTATTTTGATATAAATAAATTCATTACCAAGTTTAGGCTGACAGAAGATACTATGTATCTGCCCTTTACAACTAAACGACAGTTGGCTACATTGTTAGCATTTAATATACAAAAAAATGACGCGGTTATATGCAATATAAACCAAAATAAAATGATTGATACTGGCAGCAACATTAGGTTGTGTGACCATAGTTTAAACTAGTAAATGCGACAACAGCTAAGTCAATAGAATTAAATATTTTTCATCAGAATATGCAAGGTTTAGCTGGCAAAGATCTCGAGATAGAATTATTTCTTAGGAAATACAACGTCCATTTATTCTGTGTTACTGAACATTGGCTGAAATCTCATGAAATAATCAAATATCAAAGTCAGTACACAGTGTTGAGTGCGTTCACAAGAAAAACAGCCATACGCGGAGGGTCTCTAATATTAGTCGCCAACGACATCAAGTGTAAAGAGCGCAAGGACATTATGGGTCTTTCTATTGAACGCATTGTTGAGATATCTTGTGTCGAACTGGATAGTTATGTTGTAGCATGCGTTTACCGACCGCCCTCAGGTGATTTTAATACATTTGAAAACGTTATGGAAGAGGTGTTAAAAAAAATATCTGGTATTAAAAAGCAAAGCATTATATGTGGTGACTTCAATGTCAATCTAATCGAAAAGTCATCCATTAGATGTAGACTAATTACTCTTTTTAAATCTTTTAATCTAGTATGCTTGTTTAATGAACCGACTAGAATCACTGCTACGTCTGCTACCTGTTTAGATAATGTGTTTTGCGACTGTGAAGTGTTTGATAAATTAATTATAAACGCTTTGCCCTCAGATCATAGTGGTTTGTTGGTGTCAGTACCCAGCCACCTTATACCTAAGTTATGTAAAGTTACTTGTAGGCCGATATCAGATCGACGTATAAACTGTTTTAGGGATAAAGTTTACAATCGCATATCTAATATGGATTGGTTACATAATGATCCCAATTACCTATATCAAAACCTTTTTGATACCATGAAATCAGAATTCGATAATATATTTAAAATAAAATCATTTTCAACGGCCAAGAAAGCAAAGTTTAGTGATTGGGCTACTGTAGGAATTCATAAAAGTAGAGCTAAGATGTATGAACTGTATGATACGAAAACATATAATCAAAACCCAGCTTTCTTGGAATATGTTAAAAACTACTCGAAGACTTTTAGGAAGGTGTGTACTGCAGCAAAGTCTTTATATTATAGCAATATGATCAAAAGGTCATCAAATAAGATCAAAACCACATGGGGTATAATTAACAGTGTATCTGGGAGAACTCAACCACGCGATGATCATATTGAACTTGTAATTAATGATAACATCTTAACAGATGATTTCGATATTGCGCAGGCTTTTAATAAATTTTTTAGTGAAATTCCAGTTCATACTACTGGCTCTTTGAACTCCTCTTCCCGAAAAGCTGAACTAATATTAAAAAGCAGTGTAAAAGAATGCAATGTCTTGTTTGAATTTAAATATGTGACCCCGACAGACATAATCTTAACCTTTAAGTCGTTAAACATTAAAAACACTGTCGACTTCTGGGGTATATCATTAAAAATACTAGATAGCATAGTAATGGCTATAGCACCTGCGCTGGCGACGATATTTAATAAATGTGTAGAGAAGGGTAGGTTCCCCGACTTAATGAAACTTAGTAAAGTTGTACCGATTTTTAAATCAGGGATAAAAAGCGAGCCTTCCAATTTTAGACCGATTTCCATCTTGCCGGCCTTGAGTAAAATTTATGAAAAGATCCTACTCAATCAATTGCTTAACCACTTTAATGAGAATAAGCTGTTACACGGTGATCAATATGGTTTTACTAAGGGACGTTCAACCACAGACGCGGGAGTAGGTCTGCTTCAGCAAATTTACGGTGCCTGGGAGGCATCGCAGAATGCAATTGGTGTATTCTGTGATCTCTCTAAGGCATTCGACTGTGTTGAGCATGCAACCCTTATTAAAAAGCTAAGGCATTACGGTATTAAAAACACTGCCCTTAATTTATTAGCTTCATACTTAGGTGAAAGGTCTCAATGTGTTGAGATTAACGGGGTCAAGTCTCAGGAAGTTAATATTTCAATTGGTGTTCCACAGGGCTCCATCTTAGGACCCTTTCTCTTTTTAGTATATATTAATGACCTGCCGAACTTTGTCCGTGATGTCTGTGACATTGTACTATTCGCAGATGATACCTCATTGATCTTCAAAGTTGACAGAGCTAAGCTTAATTTTGAGGATGTGAATGGTGCTCTTTCACGGATATCAAATTGGTTCGAAATAAACAATCTATTGCTTAATTCACTCAAGACAAAGTGTATTAAATTTACTATGCCCAATGTAAAAGTTAATGCTACGAATATTCTTATTAATGGCACAAAGCTGGACCTCGTGAACTCCACTGTCTTTCTAGGCATTACCCTAGACTCCAAACTCCAATGGGGGCCCATATCTCATCGCTTGCGGGTAAACTTAGCTCCGCTGCTTATGCAGTGTGGAAAGTACGGCAACTTACGGATGTGGATACAGCACGTCTAGTTTATTTTAGTTACTTCCATAGCATTATGTCTTATGGTATCCTACTGTGGGGTACCGCTGCTGACGTGGAAAATGTATTCATACTGCAAAAAAGAGCTATCCGTGCCATTTATAATCTTGGACCTAGGGCTTCCCTCAGAGAACTTTTTAAAGAGATCAACATTCTCACGGTCGCTTCACAGTATATATACGACAACATAGTGTACATACGTAGGAATATCCATTTATTTAATAAAGTGAGTGACGTTCATAAATTAAATACTAGAAATAAACATAAACTGGTATTACCAATTGTTAGGCTTAAAAAAGTATTTACTTCCTTCGTAGGAGTCGGTATTCGCTGCTTCAATAAGATACCAAAGCCCATGTTAGAGTTGCCACTTGACAGATTTAAAAAGTATATTAAATCTTCACTAATGAGTAAAGGATATTATACACTAAATGATTTTTTAAATGATAAAAATGCCTTTACACAAGTTAACTGAAATCTAGAAGAATATAATGTTAAGTGCAGCGTGTCCTGCCTAGCGAGCGTTCATTGATTTTAAATATTATTCTCGAACGATGTCGACAGGGTCGTGGATTGGTCATGCTCACTAAAATGTCTTTGCTAGTGGCGGCTCTGTGGAGCGGGTCATTCTTTTCCCTCTAAAATGGTTGAGGAGAGTGATAGCTGCTTCTCAGGTCATACTCGTGAACGGGTGCTGCTGGTGGGGACTGGTCCGTCCCCTGCCCTTTGTCTGACTGAACGTGTACCATAATGCTGATGAATTTTGTCTCGTTCGGCATCACACTGGAGCTATGACCAGTTGTTTTGTACGCGCTCTTTACATATTTTATAGTAACACTTTCTCTTACTATTATTATTATGCTTTTTATTATATACCTCTACAACATCTCTATTTTGTAAATGAGAGGACTATGTAGACACTGACCAATATCATGAATCTAAGTACACTTATGATTAATCTATACTTAAGCACATCTATTTAGCTCGTTCTGCATTGTTCTCCCATACTCCATAAATGCAATGTATACAAAAAGAATTGTAAACCTCATTTTTAAAAAAGAGTAACCGTGGAGTTTCTTGCCCTTCTTCTCCACAGGAATGACTTTCCGAACGGGTGGTAGAGTCTTAAGTAATAATAATTTTCTGTTTTTGACTATTCATAAGTGCCTTTTGGTCTACATGAATAAAAAACTTTTGATTTTGATTTTGATAAATATTACTAAATAATTCACTCGTCACTTAAAATTGTAAAATAAAAATCTTTTAACAAAAAAGGTAAACCGACTTCAAAAAGCAAAAAATAAATATTTGAAGTCGGTGCCAAGTAACCGACTGCACCAACCAGCACCGACTTCAAATATTTATTTTTTGCTTTTTGAAGTCGGTTTACCTTTTTTGTTAAAGGATTTTTATATCGTTGTCGTCGTAAAAGCAACAGACCAAAAAGCTGTTCGTTTAAATAGACTCCTCTTTGAGCGGTCTGATCTGTCCGACTATTTAGATGGACCAATCGGTCTTCCCGAACTTTTTTTCATATTGGTTCGATTCAGAGATGGGCAAAATGTAATCAGATTAATGATAACAATTGCATTTTGTAATATTCAATCATGATTCAAGGTCAAAAGTGTAATCCTAATCGTTGAATATTACAGAATGTGTTTTTTGTTGAGGGTGGTTAATTGTTAATCTGATTACATTTTACCCATCTTTGGTTCGATTCATCGGACTAAAAGGAATCACGGATTCTCATGCTTCGATTGACAGGACTATGGGAAGTACGTGTACCTATTCATGGTTCGGCTTATGGAACCACGAGTAAATGTACATAACTCAAAATCCAATCAAATCATTGAATTTATTTTAGTCTAATGCTAACTACTCTATCTGGAAAGTCTCTAATCAATCAGACATCTTATTCAAATAACATTTCTAAACCGTCTACACGATGTCGATCATTAATCTAATATCATCTGAAACAAGTTTTCACAGTCCGGAAATTGAAAAGGTTTGGCCACAAAGATGTAATTAGAGACTCGAGAGTATCGACAATCTCTAAAGTACTTCGTTTTGTGAAGCGTTACACTATACTAAGTTAACCGAATAAATTTCAAACCATAAAACAGATGAGTACTGTAATAGGACTCTATATCAAGATCTATTTTAATGATAGAATTACCAGCCATACTAATATAATTATTACTATTTGAACTCTGTGGTCTCTGCCTACTCTAACTAAGATCTATGAAAGAAATATTATTACACAACAATATTATTAGGTCTACAAAATCTCAGGTAAGACATATTAGTAGGTCTATGCTTCTTTTAAAAGATCCGAAACCATAGGAAAAGGAAAAAGTACCACCGTTTGTATCTGCAAAGTAGTTCAAAAAGGCGACCGAAGGAGTAGTGTCCGACCGAAGGTCGATTTTTGACCGAAACCGATTAATAGGTCATTGCCAAAACCTTCGGCCGAAGCCAAAGCCGAAGGTTTTATAACCCTAAGAAATAATAATAATATATAAAATAAAACTTATTTTTTCGGATTTTATTGCGGATTATTTTTGATTTTTAAATTCCCGACGTTTCGAGTGCTTTGCAGCACCCATGGTCATAAGTCAGCCCAACTTAATAATTTTATTTATTTATAAAAGAGAAAAAAAGAACCATGTATCTAATTCCCGTGGTTTTGTCCGTTTACAGATAAATAGTTATTAGTATTGGTGCATATATTGTGCATGTATTCATTCCGGCCCGCCTCCGGGATGGGTTTTAGAGAGGTCATTGCGGATGTTTTTAGTGTGATAAAAGTCTAACTTAGCTGGGTCTTCCTCAAAGAAGACTGAGAATCTTCTGCAAAAACATTTCCTAAATTCTTCTAACAAAATACCGCTAAACCGAATCCGCTGCGCACCGATTTACGTTTTTTATTTCTAGTATTAAAACAGTTATATGGAATGTCGATCTGCACTCCGATCTAGGTCTCGAACCTATTCGCGCCTATATTAAAAAGGCGACAACACGACACTTCGCGAACGCATCTACCCATGCGAATCCGTTAATCGTAGCCGCCGCCGACTACGATCTCCCCCCCGACCCCTGCCGCCACCGCCGGCCGCGACATGTTCTCACCGACCCCCCGATGCTTTGTCATCCATTCTTTCCGCTCAGAATACGGGCGACGACGACGTAGTCGTAGATCCCCTCCCATAGCCGGCGGTTGACCGGTGCACTTAGTAGTGCATCCCCCTACAGCGACTGTCCCAACCGAGGGCGCCTCTTCAAGGCGCCCTCGAGTATGTCGCCCCTTGCCCTTCTGGCTCGAGCGTAGTGGATGCACGCTCGCCTTTAAGTCCGGTTAAGCTGTAAAGGCCTCGCGGCCAACAGCGTACATCACTCACACACACACGCGTTTGATCGGCGGCGGTTAGTATTCGGTTTTAGTAGTTTTGTTTATAGACCATTTTTTTAAAATAAAAACATATCTCCACACTAGAATTTTTATCCTATGTCGTGGATCCGTTTATGAACATGAAATTTATAAACATTAATACAGAAACGAATGTCTGTGGGTCACACAAAGGTTTGTCCCGTTCAGGAATCGAATTCGCGATATTAGATCCAGTGGGAGAAGCGGCTGAAACTCAAAACAACTGGATTAAGCCGCTGACCTTTCCGATTCTGTTACTTCCCTTCTTTCGGATACAGATATCGCACACAGGATCAGACACCGACCCCGCCGCCGAGATCGAAGAATACCGTACCCGCCGGCCGGTGCAGAGCACCACAGCGAGACACTTAGTATATGCCCTCCCCCATAGCGACAGCCCAAGACGAGGCAGTTTCTCCTTGAGGCGCCCTTGAGCTAGTTGACCTCTTGCTTTTGTGGCTGGAGCGTAGTTGTTGTACGCACACTCTTTTCCCCGGTCAAGGTGTAAAGGTGTAAATGACCGACAGCGTAGATCATTCACACACACACTATGAAATATAGACTTCTTATATCTTCCGTAGATTGCTCAAATCAGCTCAGCCGGCACCGACTCCGCTGTTGACGCTATGCGGCGCCCCACCACCTTCCAGAAAGAGGGAAGAAATGGCGGCACTCGCCAACCTGAGGAAGAAGGTGGCACCGGCGCTGCTGAGAGCTGACAAGTGAGTTCTAATGATAGTTAGAGAGTGGAGATTTCATGAGTAAACGATGCTTTTCAAAAATTGACTTATGTGAATGTTATTCTTTTTCTTTTTCATTATTTTTGAAGCTATATTTAAATACTAACAGAGTATAAGGTGATTAGTTTAAAGGTAGATAGGGTGTTACTCATTTATATGCAGAAGCACGCCTCTCGCTCCGTGGGCATGAACACACGCTTAGGACGCGTACAAGAATTACGTAACCGAACTAAAAGTTCATTTCTTTCTTATTGGACTTGTGGCGTACGGGGCAGGTGACGAACTTGAGGTCCTGGGTTTGACTCCTGGGTCGGAAAAAGTAGTTTTGGGTTTTTCTGTCAATAAATTCTCAGTAATAATCCGATGTGTGGGTTCTAGTATAATATAATATCAGCCTATACTGCCCACTGCTGGACAAAGGCCTTCTCTCACAAATCGAGGTGAGAGAGATTAGGTCATACTCCACCACGCGGACCCAGTGCGGATTGGTGGAGACAGGTTTGTGGCCACCTGCAGTTGGAACTTATCAAGCCGCCTTTAAGGCTTCCAACTCAGCTTAACGACTACCACACTAAGTGGTAGCCGGGACCAACGGCTTAACGTGCTGTCCTGTTACATCCCTAACTCCCACGGCTATATTGCTGAATTGCAGTTCCCACATTCACAGTCCGAAGCACGGACACGCTCGAATATATAAATGCCACAAACGGTCACCCATCTCGGGCCAACCGAATCGAACGCTGCTTAACCTTGGTAATTGGTAAGAACACCGCGGTCGTACAGCGCTACGAGCGCCTCTAGTATAATCTCACCCTCTATTGCATTAGGAATAATATCGTCGGCGAAAGTGGATGTACACAGAACAATTCGGCTGCCCCCGCTTGGGTAATATAGACATGACGGTTTTATTTTATTTTTTATTTCTACAGGCAAATGGAGAAAAAAACCTGCTATGTTACGATGCGAGCGGATGCGATTTCCCGTGTTTTTGCATCCTATGCGTTAGGTATACGTATCGGATGGTGTTTAAGGAGGTCGCGTTACGATTCGGTGTTAGATAATGCATCGTTACATGTACAAAATGCATCGATCAAATATAGGTAGATACATGCTCGCCGCACGAAAAATTACACCACCAAAAGGCAGGCAAAAGGTGACGGTACCAAAAAATTAACAGGTTTCCGTTTTTTTTTTGCAATATATAATATAATATATGTTTATATCATAACTATAACTACTCACATGGTTTTGGGGACTTTTCTAGAGTAACTTTTGAAGGGAACTGTGTATTTTGTTATGATATATCGATGACAAAATATATTTACAAATACAATATACAAGGTGTAACATAATAAACGCAAGACCTCAGACAACCTAATTAGAGAATTGCTTCATATACTCAAAACGAAAATCATATTTTCAAATTTAAAGGTTATTACCACTTTTTTAAGCACTTTTATACCCTAATTAACAATGAAATTGTATGTGAATGTGTGCGTTTTGAGAAATACGTTTTAGGGATGCATTTGAAATCTCCTTATTGCTATGAATCAAGAATACATTTAGTTTTTTATAGGGAACTGAAGGAGTAAAAGCATTTTTTGCAAATTTAAAAAAATTGTAAATTACATTAAAAATTGTCGGAATCAATTCAGTTACCCATTTAGAACAAACTACTTTCAGGTCTTGCGTTAATTATGTTACAGCTTGTATATAATATAATACATTATTTCTTGGTTTCTATAATGTCAATTAATCTCTATATCATCTCGCCAGATCCCTTGCGGGGTAAGCAGAGAATACAGAGGTGCAACAGGTTCTTTCCTTACATGCTTCTCTGATTTGTCCTTCAGATAAGACTCGGTCTATTTGGTCGTGGTAAGATAGTCTAGGTCTTCCCCGGTACCTACATCCTTCCACTTTCGCATTGTATATCTGTTTTGTCATTCTTTCTTCTGACATTCTTTCTTTATGCCAACGGAGCATACCCTTTCACATCTTTACACCGATACTATCTTTCATACCTACTTGCTTTCTTACTACGCTGTTGCGAATACGGTCGGTCATTCCTACTTTCATTCTCCTTATTACATACCCAGCTCTCGCGTTGGGACAATAACTCCATTATGTATGGCCAGCTGCGCCTTTTGGCTTAAGTGCCGGCTCCCAAGTAACTTTCTCATCGCACCATTTGTCAATTAATATATTTTGTTATTCTATACTTCTTTCGTGTCATCTATTTTCTCATTTTCATTACCATGCCATTTGAATACAGTCAGCTACACAAGTCGTTGAACTCCGCCGTTCTCACCAAGTTCTCTCTAAACTTCTAGTAAGATCTCATTCCATTTGTTATTGTTGTTACTCGCATGTCTGTTATCTACGGAATGCGAGAAACTTTTGTTGTTGTTTATTCTACCTTAGCAGTGCAAGGACAATTTGAATTAGAAATTATTTCAGTTTTCATTCTCCAGTGATATTACAAGATACTTAAACCAACATTATTCAATTGCTTATAGCTTAAACTTCAGTAAGTAAAACAATACACGCTCGCCGATTATGGAGACTCTTGACTTGCCCTTCAGATAAGACATGATCTATTTGGTCATGGTAAGATAGTCTAGGTCTTCCCCGGTGCCTACATGCTTCTACTTTCGCATTGTATATCTGTTTTGTCATTTTTTCTTCCGACTTTCGTTCAACGGAGCATACCCTTTAGCCTTTACTCCGATATCTTTCTCCGTACCTACACGCTTACTTACTATAATATTTTTCACATAAGATGGGTTGGGGAAGTGACAGTTCTAAGTGCCAAACGAAATTAATATTTAATTCAATGGTATTAAGGCATAACACCATAAGTATAGAAACAGGTCATGCCTCTTATTGCCATTGAATAAAGTATTTTCTTTGACACTTACAACTGTCACAGGGTACTGTGACAGTTATAAGAATCCTTCATGAAAAATACTATACGCTGTTACGAATACGGTCGGTCAACTTGACTTCGCACACCTTTCGCAGAGCTGGCATTTCGACTGCATTTATTATGTTTTCATTCTCATTCTTACATTAGTGTAACAAAGCATTACTTTAAAATTATAGAAAATGTAGCCGCGGGCTGTAGCTAGCAATCTACATTGCGTGCTACAATGTGATTAATTCTTTCAGCCTACGTCAGGAATTTAAAGCAAAGCTAACATTTTGCAAACGCTATTTAGCAAGCGATCCGGCGATTCCACCCTTTCGCTTCGCGTGATCTGGCATAATACTTATAGGATTCTGTTCAAGGTTTGTGGGGTACAAACAGAGGGGGGTGCAGATAGCCAAGTAGAATGGAGCGTGGGGTAGGTTACATCTAAAATGGCATGAAACGGCGGTGAATTCGTTTTATAGAATACCTAGTTTCTGCCGGCGACTTCGTCTGCGTTGACTTTAGACAGGGACCTTACATTTTTTCTGGGATAAGAAGTATCCTATGTGTTAATCCAGGTAATAAACTATCTGTGTGCTAAATTTCATTCAAATCCGTTCAGCCGTTTCTGCGTGATTGAGTAACAAACATCTGAACATTCAAACTTTCACATTTATAATATTGAACAGGACGAATATAGTACGTCGTGCGCCCTGCTTTCTGGCCAGTATGCGTCACGGGTGAAGATTCAAATGAAAAGCTAAACAATTATTGAAACAGTGCTCCACCCACCAGTTGTGACCCTCTTCAGACAGACGCGCAGAGGTTCTTCTCAAAAATGTAGTTACCCAGTCGCTCATACGTGCGTGGCGCGATGTTCCGCGCGCTTAAGTACTTATTGGGTCACAACTAGCGGGCTTTGCATCGAGCTTTATTAGTCGCCTATTCCAATCATATTACATTTGTCTATCCCTTTCTAGGGTAAACTCTTCTAACTGTATACTATTGCTTATGTGCTACAACTTAATCTATAATAATAATAATAATATCTTTTATTTTCTCAACAAAAATGGTTGCTTTAGGGTTTACTATACTGCCTTAACTAGATTCCATAGATTCCACCTTTGTAAGAGACTGGTGCCTGACGTAGGTTTTTAAAAGAAAACCTGTGTTACAGGTCACTAGGCCTCCACCCGCGGATAGAATTTGTAGTATTGACATATTAGTAGACTATGAAAAAATAATTAACTATTAATGAAGTAGTACAAGGTAATCTAAGTTATGAAGAGGTGCGTATAAAATAGTGTAGAGAATAAGTGTCCAGTATATACGTATGTATGTATATCTATATGTGTGTGTGTGTGGGGGGGGTATGTATGTGTGTGTGTTGTGTGGGTATAGTGGGTCAAGAGTGTAAATGACTGAAAAGCGAGTATGAGGTGAGGAACAGCTATGAAAGGTAGTAAGGATTTCTGATTATTTGGGCACGGTCAAAAGATTCTCAGTTTCTTGATAGTCTAGGGTTTTTAGATTTTTTTTGTTTTTTTTTTAAACGTAGCCCCAGTCTAGGATTTATTCCTGTGTCGTGGGTGCGTTTACAAACATGAAAATTCACAAACAAATACCCAGACCGGAACAAATAATTGTGGATCACACAAAGATTTGTCCCGTGCGGGAATCGAACCCGCGACTATTCGACACAGTGGGCTGAGCAGCTCAAGCTCTTAACCACTGCGCTAAGTCGTCGTATTTATAGTACTATTACATCTTTGTTTGGTATTGGGATAAATATTAAGAGAGCTATTAAGTTTATTGTAAAGGTATGGCCCAAGGAAACAGAAGAACTTAAATGGAAGTGAAGTTTTAAATTGGAGAGTTGGGCATACTTTACCTTTTCGACGCTTATCATTTAAAGGATTGTCATTAAGCAGCAACTGGGAGTCTTTTTAAGCACAGTATGCAATACAAAGGTTTGCCTTACCGTGAGTAGATCCCATTCCTTGTAAAGATCAATAGTAGGGAATCGGAAGGGCAAACCAGCACCAACCTTGAGTATAGCGCGCTGTGCCCTCTCTACCTCGATTAAATGTGATTTGGCGGCACCTCCCCATGATGTTATACAGTAATCGATTAGTGATTGGCATAAAGCATAATAAACTATCTTAATAGTCTTTCGATCAGCAGGCTGCCTTAAGGATTTAAAAATAAAGATAAGTTTGCGGAGTCTGCTTACAAGAGCTTCTATATGCGGCTTGAAGGATAAATGTTGATCAACATAGACCCCAAGGTATTTAATATTCTCTGCTCTTTCAAGAACGGGACATGAGCATATAGTTTTGTTTTCACAAGCATGGGCGAAAATAGTTAAAGAGGTTGGTGGAAGTAGGTTAGACCTATGTGCAAAGGCTATATATTTGGTTTTTGATACGTTTAGTGTCAAAATGTTATGTTGCAACCAGTCAATAACTTTATTAAGGCCCATCTGCGCAAATTGAAATACCTCCTTCCAACTATCACCACTAAAGAGCAAGGTATCGTCAGCAAAGGTAAGAATTCTGCCTTTATGGAGAGAAAGTTGACAAAGGTCATTGATGTACACCAAGAAGAGTGTTGGGCCAATAATGCTGCCCTGTGGTACACCAAATTTGACAGTTGTCTCGTCACTTACTCTATTTTCAATTTTTACTCGCTGTTTTCTCTCAGTGAGATAGTCTTCCATTAATTTAAGGGGTATTCCTCTGATTCCGAGTCTATTTAACTTTTTTAGAAGGTGTGAAATAGAGACCATGTCGAATGCTTTAGCAAGGTCGAGGAACACCGTCAAACATTTTTTTCTGCTGTCCAAATTGACTGCGATAGCATTTACCAATTCGTGGACTGCGTCATTGGTACAGTTACCACTTCTAAAGCCAAATTGAACAGGAGACAGGAGTTTGTTTGTCTCTAAGAAATTTATTAGACGCTGATTTATTAGGCGTTCCAAGACCTTGGATAAAGCTGGCAGAATAGAAATAGGTCGGTAGTTATTAATACAGTCTCTTCGACCGGTCTTGTGGATGGGTTTGATAAGCGCTGTTTTGAAAGCGCTTGGGAAAACCCCTTTGGATATTGCCTGGTTACATATGTGTGTATTGGAAGGGGTGAGGAGGTTCGCGTATATCTTTATTATTTTACCACCGATCATATCGATTCCCACTGCGCAGTTGTCTCTTAATCCTTTTATAAATAATAGTATTTCTTCCTCATCGGCAGGGAGAATGACAAGTGAATTTAGTGGTGTTTCAGGGAAGTAATCAACGGCCTGTAATTGTTTATTATTAATCTGATCAGCCAGGTTAGCACCAATATCTGCAAAGAAACTGTTTAGTTTGTTAATGTCCGTGTCCGGACTGTTAGGTGCCAAGAGGGACGACGAGTAGTCAGTTATCTTAATAGATCCACTAATGCTTTTAATTACATCCCATAGCTGTTTTTTATTTCCACAAAGAACGAATTCTTTCAATCTCCTGTTTTTTATAGCTTTCCTTAGTATATTATTGCAAAGGTTTCGGTAGCGTTTGTATGTGGTCTTAACACACTCATCGTCAGGATATCGTTTAAATTTTTTGTATAGATTGTCACGGTTTCTCATACAACGAAGTAGCCCTTTGGTTACCCAGGGTTTGGAAATCAGTCTTCTTCTACTAGTTTTGACCACCCTAGAGTTATCTTTAATGGCTGACGATAAGTATGATACAAGAAGATCAGTTGACATGTTAGGGTCTTGACATTCAAGAATAGGCTGGAAGTTTAAAGTTTGCATAGTTTTATCAAGATTGTTAAAGTCAACTGTGTAGTATGTTTTGTTTATGTGGTTGCTCCGCGATTTAAGTCTACAACTAACAGCCACACTTTCGTGGTCAGTAATAGATGTTTCAAATATAAGGCAGATAGCTTCCATTTTAGTCTTAAGCATGATGATGTGATCAAGACACGATCGTCCATGTGTTGACACAGTATGACCTGGTAGCATACCATGGCTAGCTAACATGTTTAGGTAATCGTAAGATCGTTTATCAGGACTGTTCGGTATTTATTATATGTACAAAAATTAAGTAGGATAAAGAAATTACGTTAATAATCGAGAAAGCATGTTAATAATTGAATGCACATATTAGGCCACCTAGACCTAGACTATCTCACCATAACCAAATAGACCGTGTCTTATCCGAAGGGCAAGTCAAGGGTCTCCGTAACCGGCGAGCATGTATGAGGCGAGCTGTGAGAGTGGAAGGAAGCCAGAGTATAAGTAAAGAGCCTGTTGAAACTCAGTACTCTCTGTCTACCCCGCAAGGGATCTGGCGTGATGATATATATAGATAAGTTATATGTATACGCAGTACACAATATTAAATATGCGAGTGAAGCAGGGGGTAAATGCTAGCTTTGAAATGCAAACACTTTCCAACACGCGAAACAGAGTTATTGCAATCGGCGTATAATTTCTATCAAATGTAGCTAGGACCACTGCACTGCGTACATTCAGACATGAACAGCTGAACTTTAACAGACCGAGGCCAGATATAATCAAACATCCTAAGATTTATTCGTTCAAGAAATACGGTGTCTCTTACCCATCTCAGACCACAGAATTCGTAATAATTAAGATGTCTGTGTCTCTGATAGACTATGGCTGTTACGCACTGTGTCGTCGGACATGTCTGCTACGCTTGGAAGACTAGCGCTGGCAGCAAGACTTTTCTTGCGCGGAACACAATTTGTCGGTGAATCGAGTCTTATAGTCAAGTCAAAATGTCAAAATATATATCTTCTTCATCCGTCAATTCAATACAATTCTTAAAACGAGTTTTCTTCCCTTGTCAAGTAGCATAAAGCTTTATAAGAGAGTTTCTTACTCTTGAGGCTGCGTAAGAGTTGTACAAAGGAGATATCTAACGTAATAAGCTTTTGTGTGTGTGTGTGAGTGATCTACGCTGTTGGCTAAGGGGCCTTTACAGCTCCACTGGACAGCAGGGCGAGCGTGCAACCACTAAGCTCGAGCCAGAAGAGCAAGGGGGGAATTAGCTCAAGGGCGCCTTCAGGAGGACCGGCCTCTGCTTGGGCAGTCGCTATAGGGGGGGGGGGGGAACTGGGTGTCTAATCGTGGTGGTCGGCGGGCAAGGGATTCTGTGATCTCGCCCGCGAGATCGGTGTCTGATCCTGTATCTGTATTCGAAAGAAGAGAAGTCAGGGATAAGTAAGTGCGTAAGTGCTTATGTAGCCATACTGTAGATTTCTTAAGCAGCCTAAAGAGTAAATGACTTTTATTTTTATTTTATTTATTAAGGAGAACAACATAATGTACAATATTAAATCATAGCCTCACCATTGTTTGACTGTGGGCTCAGTTAAGTCTACTTAATATTATAATCTACGCAATACTAATTTAGCACAAACTTAGCTACCTAATAATTTTACAATTTCCTTTTAAAACTTTTATATTAGTGTCGCTCCTTATGGCCTATTATTTATGCAGCCTATTTGTGCTGATTAGGTTGGGAATGTAAGACAAAATGGTTATGTTACACCTAGAGTGACCAAATCCATGACATATTATGTCTCGTGGTGCCGCCTGTGTTAGTCCTGCTGTGCCCCAAGTCTGCTATTTGTTACGTGTTTTATAATTATGATATGCTACAAAAATCGTTCAATTACAATTGTGTCAAAAGTCGGCAATTGTTAGAACTGGTACCTACGGCTATAGAAAACTATAAGAATTATTGATGGGTACCATAAGCATTGGAAAGCATTAAATTAGTAGATTGAAAACGGTCAAAACTAACAATTATGATGTAAATGATCAACATTATTATTATCATCATTATTATCAATAATGGACTTGGGGCCCTGGTGTCTCGTGCTCACAACGCTTGCCCCTCGGTATGATATTTATACAATTCACATGCCGACAAAACACCAGCTTTGGCAGCCGTTATGTGTGTAGGAGTATTATTATTATTATTTTAATAGCCTATTCTATATCCCACTGCCGGCAAAACCTCCCCTTGACGTCTCCACAAAAATTGATTCTGGGCCAGTAAAGTATCCCACGCCGTAAGGTATCCGGCGTGATGATATAGATAGATACACATGACAAAACATAATATATGACCAATAATGTGCCAATTCCTAAGTCTATTATTCGTTTTCATTTATTCCTACACCACACACGTACAAAATGATCGGTCTTTTGTTATTTAAAAGCAATTTTCCTTTTGTTTATTGCCCCAAAGAAAAACCTTTTTCGCGAAGATGAGGGATTATAAGCCCTTCGGGTGTACGCATAATGTGTAATGTGGTATCGGCAAAACACTCGGCTTTTCACGATCCCTCATTATTCATAATGAACTTATGTGCTCTACGTTGGCTATGCGGTTTCAGGCCTAATAGGGATGTGCCTTTATTTGAATCGTCAGCCGAAAAACGTCTACTGAATCAGAATATTTTATATTCATGTAAAACATTATAGTATTTATGAATCGTCAGAAAAGTAATAAAGATCTACCGCCACTTTGGAATGCCATATCTGTGGAGAAGAAGAGCCAGAAACTCAACGGTTACTCTTTTAAAATATTTTATGATAAACTTTTTCATCTACATTTTGTTGTGGGGTATGGGAGAAAAATGTATATTAGTCATCAGGTGGGTGATGATGATGTTGTGGTCCAGACCAATTTCGGCGATGGCGACTGCATCAACTCCATTATTGTTGACGATCGTGCGCTCGCATGTGGCTAATGTAGCCAATCCTCTTGGTAAAGATCCTCGCACATTGCGGGCATGTGAGCATAAATTATACTATTAATGAAAATGGCTACATGGTTCCCTCATTTACAAACAAAGGAAACAAAAAATGTCACAATCTTAAATTAATAGAAGGAAGAGAAGGCATGTTAACTAATAACAGTTGAACAAGTTGACATTATTCAAATGGAGCTGGAATAACATCTATCTAAGCATTTTAATCTTTTAAGTAATCTTCTTTTGAATAATAAGCTTGCTTACAAAGTGTTCGTTTAACACAAGCTTTGAACTTATCTTACTTATACCGTCCACTTTAGGTGGTGTCATTTTTCGTGCGGCAGGGCACGTCTACCTATATTCAGTGGCGCATTTACCAGCAGGCCAAGTAGGCTGGGGCCTAGGGCGGCAAATCTTAGGGAGGCGGCAAATTTGGCGCATTTCTTTTTATAAGTCGTACATGGTTGAGCTTTTCTTAGCTCAAAAATATATCCAAAGACAATTTCTTGCGTAAACTTCACTAAATCGTGAGTTATAAGAATAATCTAGGAACTGACACAACAATCTCCCTGCAAACAAACTACCTGCTACCAGAATTGACACCGAAGCAGACCTCAATAGGTTTAAGTCAGCCGCATGACTACTGGCTATAATTTGTATAGTAAATGAAACAGTACTTCAAATTAATTGTTTATATTGTTTGTTAATGTTTATAGCTTTCATAATAACAATTGTATTTCTACTAATTTATATTAATAATTCAAGTAAAAAAAAATTGAATCTAAATAATTTAATAACTCAAACACAATTTTATCATAATATCACACACATTATACATACACGGAAGTCAGTACGAAAACAAGGAATCATTATACACACACACCATAAAAACTTACAGTTTTCATATGTTATACATTCAGTTAAATATTATTTAGTGTACTTCATAAATCAGTTTACCATGGTGATACGTACTCTTAAAAAATTGTATAAACTCTCTACAGGCCTGTGCGCACGTAAATATTTTTTATTTATAATAATGTACATTATGCATGCTCCCTTTTCATTTTATTGCAAAGTTCGATAATTTTAGTAATTTACCGACAGAACTAGATTCAATGAAAGTTTCAAGGACTTTTTCCGGTGACATCGATAACTGCTATAAATTGATATCAAATAAACCAACTAAGCATTTAATTATACTTACACAAAACATTCGAAGCATTAGTTGCAACATGTCTGGACTTGAAATTTTATTGACCAGATTAAAAATTGATTGTGATGTATTGGTTCTCACTGAATGTTGGTTATCAACTACCACAACTATACCAAAGCTACCTGGGTATCGCTCTATTGGCACAAAACAAAATGATAACCAAAACGATGGGGTAGTAGTCTTCTTTAAAGATGATCTAAACTTCGTAGTCGAAGAGCCACAATTTCTAGAAGGTAATTGTTTGCTAATGTCAATCGATCAAGAGACTGCTATTATATGCCTATATCGCTCACCCTCCTTCAAAAATATTGATACGTTTTTAATATCCCTAAATAATATTTTAGTAGGACTCGCTTGTTTTAAAAACGTTATTGTAACAGGTGATATCAACATACCCATTAACGATATAAAAATAGATCTGTCAGGTGAGCGATACCTTACTCTTGCTGCTTTTCACGGACTTTTACCAGCACATACAGAAGTGACCAGGGAAGCTAGTGAAACATGTCTTGATCACATGCTAATTAAAACTAAGTGCCTCGCAACTACAATAATCCCCCATTCAAATTTAACTGATCATTATCCAGTTGTGATTAGCATTGACCTCATAGAATCACGTCGCTACGCAGTTGGTTCCTTTCTAAAAGTTGACTTTGAAACATTAAAGTTGACTATGTTAAACATTAACTTGGATCCCATTTATCAATCCCACAATCCAAATTTCTCGTTAAATTATCTTATAAGCAATATACAGGCGGCTTTGAAAAGTAATTCCAAAACGATTCAATTAGCAAGACGTAAAAAAATTATTAATCTTGGATCACTCAGGGTCTCTTACGCTGTATGAAAAACAGAGATAGATTGCATAAACAGTCTAAACAGTCACAGGAGAATAAAGTTTTAAAAATAACTTACGTGCGTTACAGAAATTACTGCAATAACTTTTTAAAAAAAGTCAAACGGGCGTATGATAAAAAGTTAATAGAAGAAGTTAAAAATGATCCCAAAACTTTATGGAAAACTATCAAGACCATTGCCAATACTAATAAAGTCACTAAACAACCTGAGGAACTTTTAAAAATACGCAGTACTCCTCAGTTGGCTGCCAATGATATTAACCGCTTTTTCGTTAGCGCAGGAAAAAAATTGGCTGAGAAACATTCGAGCACTAATTCGATATATGGCCCTTTTGATAATTATTCGTCCTCTAAATTCTCGCAGCCCAACTCTTTTATGTTGGAAAGCTTAAGTGAAGATGAAATTGAAAGAATTATACTTAGACTTAAAATGGATTCCTGCGTGGGTTGGGATAAAATCTCCAATACTATATTGAAGCAAATAAAGAGTTCTTGATCCCACCAATTACATACATTTTTAACACTTGTCTGGAAAGTGGTGTCTTCCCGGAAGCTCTGAAAAAATCCCAAATTCGCCCCATATACAAGGATGGTATTAGAAATGACATAAATAATTACAGACCTATATCGATTTTACCCGCACTCTCAAAAAATTTGGAAAAAGCCATTAATATTAGACTAATAAACTATCTAGAACGAAATAAAATATTATCTGATAAACAATTTGGCTTCCGCAGAGGGAAATCAACTGACGGTGCAGTACACAGTTTGACTAATTATGTGGCTACCCATCTCGATAAGGGAAAAAAATGTTTATCCATTTTTCTAGATTTGAGCAAAACCTTCGATACAATTTCGATCCCTATCCTAGTAAACAAACTAGAAAGATTGGGTATTAGAGGAACCCAACTAAAACTCTTTGAATGTTATCTGACTGGGCGAAGGCAGTGCGTTCGTGTGGGAAAAATTACTAGTGAAGACCTTTTGGTGGAATATGGTGTACCTCAGGGTAGTATTTTGGGGCCCACACTTTTTTTACTTTACATAAATGACCTAACCAACCTTAAACTCCCTCAAGGAGAATTAATCTCTTATGCAGATGACACTGCTCTTCTATTTTCCGCCAATACTTGGGACGAGGTATACAGTTCTGCACAAGAAGGTTTCAATGTTGTTAGAAAATGGCTGGGTGATAATTTTCTAACATTAAACACTAAAAAGACTAAGTATATCGCATTTAGTGTACGACATCCACCTCCTAACAACCACAGTATTGTCTCTCATGAATGTCCTACGGATATTAAATGCTCATGTATGTCCTTGGAACGAGTAGATCATATCAAATACCTGGGAGTTACAATTGACAGTCACCTAAATTTTAAGGAACATATAAAAAACCTGTGCTCCCGTGTACGTAAATATATTTATGTTTTTAAGACCCTTCGACATATCGTTGATCCTCATCTTTTGAAACAAATTTATTTCGCATTATGTCAGTCAGTATTAACATATTGCATTACAAGCTGGGGAGGCGCTCCAAAAACGTATATGAAAAATATTGAGGTAGCCCAACGTGCAGTCCTCAAAATAAAGACCTTTAGACCCATATTATTTCCGTCTTTACAATTATACCAGGCCTGTAACGTGCTTACTGTACGTCAGCTATTTATTCAGAGTATCCTACTAAAGCAACATTGCGACATCTCGTTTGATACAAACGTTCTATCAAGACGCAGAAAATATACTGTATGTATACAGAAACATACTCCAAGAACTTCATTTGTCAGAAGATTTTATACATTTATTGGCCCTTATATATATAATAAAATTAACAAAATAATTAACATATCCCTTAAATAAGTACTGCTGCAAGATAAAAATTCAGAACTATTTGGTTGGTATTTCATATGAAGATACTGAGAAGTTAATTAATATAGAAAACTAGAACACTAGGTCAAACTAGCTATACCATAACCAAATGTACACTTCACCACACACACACACACACACACACACACACACACACACACACACACACACACACACATACACGCACACATACGCACATACACATACGCACACACACACACACACACACACACACTGACACACGCACACACACACTGACACACGCACACACACTACTTACACACACAGTCACAGTACAGTTTTATGTTTGTACCTCTTTGATATTGTAAAATGGCAAATAGACCGCCCAATTTTACTGAGGGAAGAGCTGCATTTCGAGATACAGGTTCTCACCTAGTTCGAATGCAGGTGTTCCTATATATTGTAAAACAATAATATTGAGTATCTGTATGAAATGTGTAAACTTGTGTGTCTTATCTATGCTATGTTAAAATAAATAAATAAATAAATCCCTTAGTTCACAATCATACTAATAACGGGAAAAAGCTGATGTAATCATGACGATAGAGCACAAATCATAAAATTGCAATTTCATTGACAAAGAAAATGTAATTAATATGATTTTGAACTAGGGTATTGAGTTGCAGAGGTTAGTAGGGGTGGAAAAAATTGAATAGCCTACTGGCGGCAAATGTGTAAATCCGGCACTATAGGTAGTCATTTGATTGATGATCGCGCCTATATTCCCCAAACGGGCGGCAGAGATGAGCTGTGTACAGATACACTTACATTTTGCCGACGATGTTTGGTCTTAATGTAGATAATGGGGAGCGAGCCTATTGCTATCATATCTGACTCAATTCCAGAATAATACTTAGGCCCACAAGCACAACCCAAGATAGTTGGGAGCGAGCCTATTGCGTATCATAGTGGACTCAATTCTAGAATAATACTAAAGCCCACTTGTACAAACAAGGGTTAGCGTTACCTACAGACTAACTCGAGATTATAACGTTAAGTTAAAGGCAATTTAACGTTATTACCTTGAGTTAGTTAATAGGTAACGCTTACCCTAGTTCTTGCAAGAGGACCTAGAATTTTTCGACAGTAATAACATAGTCCGACCTAGGATTCTGACTCAGGACCTCGTCATGGCTAGTCGCTCTAAGCGCCACTAGATAATGGAGATCTGTATTTTTATTGACTAAATTCTAAGTGCAGGGGACTTCTTAAACGCATGCATTACGGCCCGCATGTGGGGAACCACTTTTAAAATATCGATTTGGGATGAATATGGAGGGTAAGACAACAACCGAATTAACGGGTTTCTAATTAAATATTGTTGTTGCAGGTTCTCAAACAGAAACGACAACGAAAAAACTAACAAGAATGACCACGAAGAACAACTGGACAACAGGCCGAAACTTCTGCAGAAGGTATTGTTACGTTTGCAGGGTAATACAATGCCGAATAACGTGCGAACTACTTTATTAGGCGCTGTATACACAAAACAGTACGTCGAATGCAAGTACACACGCGAACCAATCACACACTAGTACTACTCTCGATAGTACCTAAATACTGCTTCCAAGTCGCTGAGTCACTCGTAGTATCCGTATATCGTTGCTTGAGTCGCCGGTGTATTCCACTTAGATCGCTTGTTCTCCGATTTGATCACTATCGCTTCCGAGAAGAGACTGGTCCGTCCCCGAGCTCTGTATTCCTTTTATCGTCACGCCTATTTTCCCCAGAGGGGTGGCAGAGGTGTAATGAGTACACCTACGTTTCGCCGACGATGTTAGGTCCCATGTAATAGTTCCTTTTATACTCGTATAAAAGTTCTGGAACGGACGCTAACCCTCTACGTACATCGATAGAAGTACATCGAACAATAGCCGGCGCGGCCCACAAAGCGATATTATTATTACATACCTATTTTTACGGGAACGACTAGGTACTTGTTTACCACGACCGCGCGCCGGCTATAATTAAAAGGGTGGAACGGGAACCTCCTAGACCTTTCAGAATTTAAGCGCGGTTTCTAGATCTTTCTAGTCAGATCACCGGGGGGCCTAAGGGTGTGTTATGCATTTTAGAATCGGCATCCCCCGATAAAGAGTTTTCAAGATATCGGGGTATGTTCGGGTCGTAACAGTATAATTACGTAATCTTTAGGTCTAAGATGAGAGACTTGCTAAGATGGAATATCTCAGAAACGGTATTAAGATAAATTGTAGTACGCACACGCACGCACTCGCGCACGCACACATTGACAGCTTTTCAACAAATTTTAGGAATATCGTCGCCCCATCTAGCCAGAGGGCGATAATCGTAAGGCAGCGCGCAGGGATTGGAGAAAGAGAGCTGAAGATCGAGCTCAGTGGCGTGCCATGGGAGAGGCTTACGGCCAGCAGTGAACTGATACGGGCTGATGATGATGATGATGATAAACACAGGCATCATATAATGCGTAGCCTATGCCGCTTTTGGCGCCATTTTTATTAGCAATCCTCCGTCTAGACAAGTCTTAGTCTAAGCTTTAGATTCACCAATCCGCGTGGTGGAGTATAACTTAACCTCTCCCACCTCGATTTGTGAGAGAAGGCCTTTCTTCGTCTTCTTTAAATTATGACTTCACACTAATTTTAAGTGTATTTTGCCAGTGTCCAGTGAGATACATAATCGTGTTTGTATGAATTCAACTCCCCGATGAACTTGATGATAATGAGATTGATGAAGTACCCACCCTGGATAGTAAAGCGATGGATACTTTACATAACAATTGCAACGGCCATTTTGAGGGAAATTAAAAAGGCACGTTTTATCACTTTGTTACAATTACCTTCACTCGTGCACATATAACAATACATAATGGTTAATATTCCACCAACATTACACATTATCATTGGAAATAACAGAAATTTTGGTGGCTGTTCTGTTATATGACAGCGAGAGCTGGGTATGTAAGAAGAAGAATGAAAGAAGAAGGATTAATGCGGTGAAAATGCGAGCTCTGCGGAAGATGTGCGGAGTGAAGCTGACCGACCGTATTCGCAACAGCGTAGTAAGAAAGCGAGTAGGTATGACAGATAGTATCGCTGTAAAGATGAGAAAGGGTATGCTCCGTTGGTTCGGGCATATAGAAAGAATGTCAGAAAAAGGAATGACAAAACAGATATACAATGCGAAAGTGGAAGGATGTAGGTACCAGGGAAGACCTAGACTATCTTACCATGACCAAATAGACCGGGTCTTATCTGAAGGACAAGTCAAAAGTCTCCGTAACCGGCGAGCGTGTATGAGACGAACTAGTGGAGGAAGCTAGAGAGGTCTGTAAGGAAAGAACCTGTTGGAGCTCTGTACTCTCTTCCTACTCTGCAAGGGATCCAGCGTGATGACATAAATAGATAGACAAAAGTTTTGTAAATTGAAAGAAATGGAGGACAGCAGTCTTCGACTTCCCGTCAAAAACTTTTTAATTATTTTTACATCTACAAGAAGAAGGCACTTCACCAATATTGCCAGTAGGTAACTTAACACATGCCCACCCTGACAAACACAAATATAATTTTAGCCAAAATTTCCAAGAAGCGTACAAAAACTTTTATTTTATTTACAAAAACTTTAACTTTCCCACACTTTTGTTCGTCGTCGCCTGAAACATTATCTGAAATATTATGGTCTTGATGTATGCAACGTGACCTTGACCCGCGGGATGCGAAAAAGTTTCCGCGACCTTGGAACGCGCCCCAGCCCGTTATTGCCGCGAAACGTAACATAAAGGTCTATAGAAAAAAAAATAGTGGCCAAAGACCTTTCGTAAAGGCCATGCGTAAAGGTTATAAATAGAAATTGGGTCTATGGCATAGATGTTGTGTATAGGTATTTGGGGGACAAAACACAAAAATTAATAAGCTAGTCTTTTCGTGTCAATGGCTAAGTGAGTGGCTAGCTCAATTGCGCCATTTGTGGCTGCGTGACTTTGTGGCTGGATCTTCTATAATACAGGTGGTGGGGCATAAGGGGCAGATCAGCAGGTGTGACATAGTCTGTGAAGTCGCACCACAATCGCAAGCTGTTAAATTTGGATCTCTGAACCTCCATGGTGCACAAATTTTGCCTGCATCTACCTACCTGAGTGCGGAGCCGATTTCAAGATTTCCACGCCGGTCATGGTAATTGGTGCCCTGGGGTTAGTTGCTCCTGACATAGGTCAAAGAAGGGGATAATCTGGTGTGATGATATAGATAGAATATAAATAAAATCAGACTATATTGTCTCACTACTGGCAAATGCCCTCTTTCACAAATGAAAGTGAGAGAAAACACGTCACAGCACATACTTTACCAAGCGAACTTAGTGATTATTGGTAAAGGCACGTTTGTGGTCACCTGCAGATGGAATTTATATGTAGAGTCGTTTATAAGGCTAAACTTGTCTTATCAAGGATGAAAATAGTTCGTTCAAGTACGGAGACGCTTAAACGGTAACTTATCTTAGTATGACAATCCGATCGCTGCTTAAACTGGATCGCGTCTTTAGGACAAATATTTGGTTACTTATATTAGGAATGTTCTATCTATCGATCTATCTGTATATATCATCACGTCAGATCCCTTGCGGAGTAGGCAGAGAGTACAGAGTTATAACAGGTTCTTTCCTTACATACCTCTCTGGCTTCCTCCACTCTCATAGTTCGTCTCATACACGCTCGCCGGTTACGGCGAGGAACGAATAGTGAGGTCCATATCCACTTTAAAGCACTGAGTAAATAGACAGTTGCAAAGCCGTTCTTAGTAATTATTGAACGCGCTTCGGGTTCAGGCGGGTTTGCATCTGTCTAAAATATGATAGTAACGATGTATTAGTACGCATTATACCCTATAAGAAAACCCCACCGGAGAAACAAAGGTTATACCAAGGAATCACGATAATTTTGCACTTCTTGTGCAAAATAATTGTGACTCGTTGGTTTGCACTCCATGTGCAAAATAATTGTGCCTCGTTTGAACCGAATTTATATCCTGATGTACGTGGTGAGCGGGGGCAGCGCAGTAATGTGAAATCGTAAATTCCTTTTCTCACCATCACTGCTCAGAGTTTCTATCATTGACGACTTTTTAGCGGGAGGTCAAGGAGCTAACAGCGCGAGCACAGGCGCGAGTATAGTCGAGCGTAAACGTTCGTTACGTTTATTTGCTCAATGAGCATGGTCATTTTGGGGCCCTTTTTGTAATTCTGAGATAAGATAATACCCAGCAGTCTTGCCGCGAGCGTCCCAGTCTTTTTCCGGCATGTGGCGCGGAGTTGGAATAAAGAAATACTCCGAAACATTGAATCTGGACGTCAAATCACTAATACCTTCGTGCGCAAAACCACCACAGTTGTATGGGCTTCCAAAAATACATAAACCGAATGCTCCCCTACGTCCAATTGTTAGCCAAATCGACACACCAACCTACAGATTGGCTCAGCACGTAGCGAAAGTGCTCTCGCCACTCAGAGGACACACAAGAGCACATGTTAAGGATTCATACCATTTTGTTAGTGAGATTAAAAATCTACATCTTACTGACAATGAAACAATGGTCAGTTTCGATGTCCAGTCACTATTCACATGCTTACCTGTACAAGACTGTATCGAAATTGTAGAAAGGAAACTAGTGGAGAACAACATGCCAGCGGAATACTCAGAACTATTAAGACACTGCCTTACATCTGGCTACTTACTGTGGAAGGAGGAGTTCTACAAGCAAGTAGATGGTGTGGCGATGGGCTCCCCTGTATCTCCCATTGTTGCCGATTTATTCATGGAAGACTTTGAGGAGACAGCCCTTCGTACCTCACCTGTGAAGCCAAGTTTCTACAAGCGGTACGTAGATGATACTTTCACAATATTACCATCTGACAAAATTAACGTATTCCTTAATCATCTTAACTCCATTAACCCTAAAATTCAGTTCACAATGGAGTTGGAGGCAAACAATTCCCTAGCTTTCCTAGATGTCTCAGTAATCCGTAACCCCAACAACACCTTAAGCCATACGGTTTATAGAAAAAAGACCCATACTGATAGGTACTTAAACGGTGAATCTCACCACCATCCATCACAGTTAGCTACCGTGGGTAAATCTTTGTTTCAGAGAGCACAAGGGATCTGTGACAAGAAACATCTGGCTGCCGAGCTTCAACATGTCAAGCAAGTCCTGCACGACAATAAGCTGCGAGTCCCACGCCAACGTCACAGTGACCGAGTGAAACCAGCCACAGTCGAGCGTCTCCCTGCTGTACTACCTTACTTAAGAGGAGTCACAGACAAAATTGGCTACATCTTGAAGCGTGCTTCAATTAAAACATTTTATAAGCCGCCGAAGAAGATCAGTCAGTTTTTACCATCTGTCAAGTGTCACATCCCTCTACAAGATGCAGGAGTATACAAGCTTGATTGTGAATGTGGTCTCTCTTACATAGGACAAACAAAAAGACCAGTAACAACTCGGGTTAAAGAACACATAGCTGACCTAAAACACCGTCGCTCAAAGAAGTCTGCAGTCTGTGAACATGTCCTTGACCGCACCCGCCATAACATCAGATTTGATAGACCACAAATCCTCGTGAAAGAACACCGATTCCTACCAAGGATGGTCCGCGAGGCTATTGAAATTAAAAAAACATCCTAATTTCAATAGAGAAGATGGCTGGGTGCTTCCATCGACTTGGGATCCAGTAATTAATATAATCAAATCCAAAACCAAGCATAACACTGCAAGACCTCAAGACACCGTGAGCTCATTCTGCGTAGATCGGACCAACAAAAATAATTAAGAAGTTTGAGGGTACCCCGGAACAACTATGCCTTTTGGACGTCTACCACCTCAGTCCTTCCCGTGACCATGGGTGCTGCAAAGCACTCGAAACGTCGGGAACTTAAAAATCAAAATAAACCGCGATAAAATCCGAAAAAGTAGTTTTATTTCATAAATTATTTGAGTTTGAAACTAAGTTTCGTATGTAGTCAGCGCAAGAATGTAAATGGCTGTAAGTAGAGATGTGTCGAACTGATCTACCTACGCTGGCATGTGTGATTAACATATCCCCATTGCTCAGTTTCATTTCAATTTATTAAACTGTTACTCCAGTGGTAAGTAATTCAGGGGTAGAAGATGAGGTAATTAAGGAACCACCCTCTCTACCAAATGATGAACGGCCACGCTAGCCTCGATAATGATGGATGGACTAGGCGTCGACCAAATTGTGATAGGCACTTAGTTCAATCCTTTTACTAAGTTAATCTAGTGGATGATAGTTATTGAAAAGGTATTTTGTTTTACATTTAATATTGTTTTTACTTCAGATCTTTAAAAGAACGGAAATTTTTGTATGTGTTAGATACCTATTAGGTATTCACCTGTTTAAGGTTTTGAGTTTTAGGCAAAATGCCTAGATTTGTTTTGCTTGCATAGGAATGCTTTTTAGACAACTCGGTTATGGTTATGAAATGTCTCGGTTACAGTTATGAAACCCGTTTTCTTAATCTATTGCCTATTAAAATAAGTACGTTGTTTTAGCACATTGAATATGAAGGAGTGAATCAGGCCTGTCGAACATTGCCGTCCAGAAAAAATACGATCATCATCATCATCAGCCCAAATCAGTCCACTGCTGGACATAGGCCTCTTCCAATGTGCGCCACAGAGCCCGATCCTCGGCTTTATGCATCCAGTTCCTGCAGGCTATCCGACGTATGTCGTCACTCCATCTCGCGGGAGGGCGTCCTACACTGCGTTTGCCAGTTCGTGGTCTCCACTCCAAAACCCGTCTGCTCCAACGGTTGTCCGTTCTGCGGCAAATGTGACCAGCCCATTGTCATTTTAGCTTGCTGATTTTCAGAGCTATGTCGGTGACTTTGGTTCTATGCCGGATAGTCTCATTTCTGATTCTATCTAGCATAGAAACTCCAAGCATAGCTCTCTCTATAGCTCATGACCGGCAAGACGCACTGGTCAAAGACTTTCGTCTTTAGATTTTGCGGGATGGGTGACGCGAAGCTGCCCAGCCCAACTGAATCCTCCTATTGGCTTCCTTCTCGAAGTTGATTCTTCCTAGCTGCAATGCCTTCCCAAGGTATACATACTCCTGTACAACATCGAGAGTAGCTCCGTCGACAATGACTGGTCTCGGAGTCACATGACGATTAAACATGACTTTCGTCTTGTCCAAGTTCATCCTGAGACCGACATGTCGAGAGACTCATTTAGGCTGTCCAGCATTTCCTGTAGATCCTGCAAGGTATCAGCCATGACGACAATATTATCGGCAAACCTCAAGTGTGACATGTACTTGCCGTTGACGTTTATACCCCGTCCTTTCCAGTTAAGAGTTTTGAAGACATCTTCCATTGCAGCAGTAAACAATTTCGGGGATATAACATCCCCCTGTCGCACGCCTCTGTGCAAAGGAATATGCCTTGATTGACTATTCTGTACTTGAACGGTCATCGTGGCGGCGTTGTAAAGACATCTCAACACCTCGATGTATCGCCAGTCTACTTGGCACCGTTGCAGGGATTCTATGACAGCCCAGGTTTCAATGGAGTCAAAGGCCTTCTCATAGTCCACAAAAGCTAAACACAGAGGCTGATTATATTCTTCGGACTTTTGTATAATTTTCCTCACTGTGTGGATGTGGTCTATGGTGCTAATTCCTCCACGAAACCCGGCCTGTTCTGGCGATTGGAATTCGTCAAGTCTTCTGGCTAGGAGATTAGTGATGACCCTTGAAAACAGCTTGTAAATGTGCTTAGGAGTGAGATGGGCCTATAGTTTTTAAGTAGCGTTTTGTCTCCTTTTTTAAAAAACAAGATCACTATACTCCTATGCCACGCTTTCGGGGTTCTCCCACTTTGGAAGACAGAGTTGAATTCTCTCTGGAATTGCCTCAGTACTGGGGCTCCTCCAGTTTTAAGTAGTTCGGTGGTGACTCCGTCTTCTCCGGGGGATTTCCCATTTTTGAGCTGTCTAAGGGCCAGCTCGATCTCGCTTGGATTGATGTCCGGAAGGTCGTCGGTGTAGTGGCGGGTTAGCGTAGGTCGTCGATGGTCGTTGCACTTGGGATCAGGTTGCGGTGCTTGTGAGGCGTATAACTGGCCGTAGAAGTCCTCAATCTCGGCAAGGATCTCTGGCTTTGAGGCTACTAGACGGCCATCTGAGGTCTTAAGCTTGGTAAGTTGGTTCCTCCCGAGGTTCTGGGTAAATACTTTGGACCCCCTATTCTGCTCTATCGCTTCCTCAATCAGGCGAGCGTTTGAGCGCCGGAGGTCTCTCCGTACCATTTTCCGTTTGACCTTCGAGAGGGACCTGTCCTCGGCTGGAGAGGCCTGCGTTGTTTCACGTCTTTGCCTCATAAGATCCAGAGTTCCGTCCGAGAGTTTGGTCTTCCTGCTCGTCCGCCTTTTTCTGCAAAACCTTAGCACTTCTTCCCAAATGGTAGTTACTACCCTTTTGAGATCCTCGTCAATGCTTTCCGTAGTTTCCAGGACATCGAATCGATTTTGTAGCCTCAGCTGGAATTGCTCTGAGCAGGCTATAGTTTGGGGCGCAGAGGGTCGGAGAGTAGCCTATAGATATAGATATATAGGTAGATAAATACGATAAAATATCTTAAAAATAATGTAATACGTTTCTATAGAGCCGGGTTTAATATATCAAAGTACGAGCCTACTAGGTATAAAGCCTACAGAACAAAATTCTTCGTCGTCACCTACAGCCCATTAATCATTTAGTCAGCAGAAAACTCGGCAACTAATTTCCGCCGCGGATCGCAATCTTCGGCTCAACGTAAAAATATACCCAACCCATAATAATAACAACAAAAAAACTAAAAGCCTTATGTTAAAACTTTTTGTGTAAAAACAACACGGCATTTTTTTGGATCGCAATTTAACAAATAATAAAAAAACTCTGTCACGCCTATATTCCCCAAGCGTGGGTGGCAGAGGTATTATGTTCACGCCCACTTTTCGCCAACGGTATTAGGTACCATTTAAAAGGGGGCGAGCGTATTGCCATCATACCGGACACAAATCCAGACTCCAGACTGATACTGGACATTTCTCCAAAAAAAAATACTGTTTGTCCCACCTAGGATTTGAACACAGGACTTCGTAATTGCTACGAGCATTCACAGCACACATCGGACTTTTAAAAGGGATGAAAATATATTTACATGTGAAATTCTGTGTGCCAAATTTCAGCCCAATCCGTTTAACCGTTTTTGCGTGATTGAGTACCAAACATCCAAACGACCTTACATACAAACTTTTACATTTATAATATTAGTTACATTATTTGTATTCGACTTACAAATAATGTATAAAAACAAATAGTCATACGACCTACTCCTAACATTTACTGATATAAATAATGTTGTGTTTACACAACTCCACACAATTTGTGCGCTATCGTCTCCTTTAGACAAATTGTATAGCTTGTCTGTTGGCACTGTGCCTATTCTGTGACCTTTTCCCTTATGCAAAAATGGAGCAGTTTATTTGTTCGAGGTAAGCAAATAAATTTCAAGTACATCGAAACTACTGAGCTAAGGCTTAGAATATAAATAGCTGTCTAATGAAATTAGGCAGCTATTCCTCTGGCTTTACGATGGGTTTCGTAAAAACCGTTTGATTTTATTGCACAATGAAATAAAATACCGAATTAAATTTCAATCAAATAAAGTTCATCACTGGATTGTATGGAGTACCCATTTAATCATTAGATAATGCCTGTGCAATATTCGTATATCTGTCTTTTCTGTTCAAATCTTATGATCAATTTTTCAAGCACTTACAGGTATACGATTGAGCTGAAATTTGGCATACGTTTGTAAAGTCGATGACAATGCAATAATATGGTACCATTGAGCTGGTCTGATGATGGAGTGGCCATAGAAATACGACAACTATACAACGTAACCCCCTTGTGTTTAGGCTTGTTCGATTGATAATGACAAGCACTATTCAACCAGATGGTATTCAGGGTCTGATTATGAAGTTAAAAGGTGGCTAATGGAACCACCCAAATACTCAATATAACAATTCCAGAGTCCATTAAGAATTTTTTGAACATCAACATCGATCTAGGATTAGAAAACGGTATCCCGTTTTCGTCAATTGTAAAAGGCACCAATAGATCAAGGAGATAGTGAACATGTTCGACGGACGGCTTGGAACAACGGTTAAGAGCTTAAGTCGAGCTTAAATCTCACCCGCTGAATCAGTAGTTCATCCCCTCATGGGTATAATAATGAACAAAATGTGACTAAATCTTTCCTTTACAGTACGACATGAGTATGACCATGTAATGAAATAATCTGTCAATTCTGTCAATATTTTTGAAGATATTCCTACCATAGCAAGCAGTCCTATCTCTATACTCTCTACTGGCTTCTGTCTCACTCATACAAACGCAACAAAAAAAGAATTAGCAAATAGGTGCAGCCGTTCTGTGGTGATGCGCTTACATATATTTTTATTTATATAGATTACGGTTCGTGTACGTGAAATTGATGTAATCGCATCCACTACACACATATAAACATCAGGGGTTATAAAATACAAGAAAATCGTAAAACGGCCGAGTTGTCGGTTTCAAACCGTGTCTAAAAGTCTTTGAGCGCCCATTCCCACAAACGAGGTCGCGCCCTCAGTTTCAAGAAAGTCTAGTTTCTTCAGTTGCACTGCACTCGAATGCCTAGTATTACTTTTTTTTGTTCTCTTTCCATTTTTGCGGTTTTCATACGAAAGTTACTAATTGGGTACAATTAATATTTGTAGGTATGTTGATATATTTATTTTATTTTAGGATCACCAACGTGACAAACATTACGTAACATTATATGAGTATACACTCTTGTTAACATACTATATTTAAATGCTGGCAGCATTTAAATTTATGGAGTTCTTAAGTAACTAACACAAAAAAAAACAACACAAAAAAAGGAAATTTTTTATAAATTTTTAAAAAGAAAATATATAAGAATTACCAGTACAATACAATAATAAAAAAACACAAAGTATTTTATTGTATTGGAGAGCAAAAAGTTTATCATCCTCTCCGGTCTCAATAGACCCAAACCCGTCTACACGGGCGCCCTCTTCTTCGATGTCGCGAAGGCATTCGACAAAGTCTGGCACAACGGCTCGATCTACAAGCTCTACCAAATGGGTGTGCCGGACAGACTCGTGCTCATCCTACGAGGCTTCTTGTCGAATCGCGCCTTCCGATATCCCACTTCATCACTGCTGGAGTCCCACAGGGCTCAGCCCTCTCTCCGCTCCTGTTTAGCCTTTACACGAACGACATTCCTCGTTCGGGTGATGCTAAACTAGCTTTATTCGCGGATGATACCGCTCTTTATTTCTCCAGTAGGAGCAAGGCCTTTATCACTTCGAAACTACAGGCCGCCGCCAATACCCTAGGGGATTGGTTCAGGAAGTGGCGAATCGAGGTGATCCCGGACAAGAGCGCTGCGGTGCTCTTCTCCAGAGTTGCCACTTCGCTCCGCTTCCTGCGCCACCCCAGAAGGAACCGAGGTCAAGTGACCATGTTCGACCGACCCATTCCCTGGGTCAATCAGGTCAAATATCTAGGGGTCACCCTAAACAGTACCATGTCCTTCGGCCCGCACATCAAGCGGGTCCGTCACCGAGCATCCTTTGTGCTCGGTCGTCTCCATTCGTTAATCTGCAAGCGGAGTAAAATGTCCCTTAGAAATGAGGTGACGCTTTACAAAACTTGCGTTCGACCCATCATGACTTATGCGTGTGTTGTGTTCGGGCATTCGGCCCCCTCTTACATCGATAAACTCCAAGCGGTTCAAAACCGCTTCCTCCGTAAAGCCGTAGGAGCCCCATGGTTTGTACGGAATGTCGACCTCCACTCCGATGTGGGTCTCGAACCTATTCGCATCGCAACGCATCTACCCATGCGAATCCGTTAATCGTAGCCGCCGCCGACTACGATCCCCCCCCGACCCCTGCCGCCACCGCCGGCGCGACATGTTCTCACCGATCCCCCCGTCTTTTGTCATCCATTCTTTCCGCTCAGAATACGGGCGACGACGACGACGTAGTCGTAGATCCCCTCCCATAGCCGGCGGTTGACCGGTGCACTTAGTAGTGCACCCCGTCCCCCCACAGCGAATGTCCCAACCGAGGCCCCCGCTTCAAGGCGCTCTCGAGTATGTCGCCCCTTGCCCTTCTGGCTCGAGCGCAGTGGTTGCACGCTCGCCCTTAAGTCCGGTGAAGCTGTAAAGGCCTCGCGGCCAACAGCGTACATCACTCACACACACACACACATCATCATCATCCAATGGTTATGTACATTTAATAAAGCGACCTACTATCAAAATTTTGTGTCAGAGTGAAGGAGTCATTGTTTAGCCTCTCGTGTCAGCTGGTCTAGCACTTCGAATCCGCCCCTGTGTTTGTTAGTCTATATAGGATTAGCATATTTCCAGCAGTGGATTAATGCTAACTGATTGATGATCTCGTCAGATTCCATGCAAGGTAGGCAGAGTATACTAAGTCACAACGTATGCGCCAAGTGTCATCGTGTGTGTGTGTGTGTGTGTGTAGCGGTTACGAAGACTAAGACTTTCTTTCATGTAATATAATGATTTTCATGTCTCAATAACAACATGAGTTCTCCGAAGATAGCATTGTAATGTACTTATATTCAAAGTAGTTACTAGAATATTCCTAAAACAGTTGATTGGAGTGGCTTTCAACTTGAACTTTGGGTTCCACTCCCCTGAGACTTTTATTAACAAAAAACCTAAACTTCCTCACTAAATCCCTCCCAAATTACGAGACCGAATCAGTACGAATTTCATAGCAAAAAAATCCGAGCCCGAAAATTTGCGGAAGAATGAAGTTCAATAAAATTTAAAAAGAAATAACGACCAATTAAAACATAATTATAGAGTGTTTACGTCACGAATAGCTCGCGTGACAGAGTGTAGTAAATGGCTCGCGTTTTGCGGAACGGCAGGGTGCAGAAAACATGGTTATTTATTTTCAACTGCATAGTTTGATTTAATGAGGTCATATTATGGATAAAGATGAGAAAGGGTATGCTCCGTTGGTTCGGGTCATGTTCGGGCATACGGAAAGAATGTTGGCAGGAAGTATGGCAAAACAGATATGCAATGCGAAAGTAAAAGGATGTCATCATCATCTCAGCCTATACTCGCTTTCCAGTGTAACCCGTCCGATGCCACCTGCATCCAACGACTTCCTGCGATTTTCACAAGATCGTCGGTCCATCTGGCAGGCGGTCGTCCTACGCTGCGCTTGCCCCAACTTTCTGCCCCAACGCCCGTCCGATCTTCGTGCTATGTGGCCCGCCCATTGCCACTTCAGCTTGCTAATCCTGGGGGCTATGTCGGTGACCTTGGTTCTTCTACGAATCTCCTCATTCCTGATTCGATCACGTATCGATACGATCAGCTCGCTGAGCAACTTTGAGCTTTTTTATGAGACCTATTGTACCACGTTTCTGATCCATATGTCATCACTGGCAACACACATTGACTAAAAACTTTAGTCTTGAGGCACTGACGTATTTTAGATGAGAATATGTTGCGCAGTTTCCCGAACGCTGTTCAGCCAAGTTGGATTCGTCGATTGACCTCTCTTTCAAAGTTGGACCTACTTAAACGGACTGCCTGTCCCAGGTAAATGTATTCGTCGACAACTTCAAGAGTAGAGTTCCCAACGGTGAGTGCGGTGGGCACGACATGGACATTAAACATTGTTTTCATTTTGTCCATGTTCATTTTAAGACCTTGTTGGGATACTCTGTTGAGATCACCGAGCATTCGCCTTGGATCTTCCAGCGATTCCGCCATGACCACAATGTCGTCGGCATATCGAAGGTGAGTGATGTATTCGCCATTGATGTCGATGCCAAGTACTTACCATTCCAAGAGCTTGAAGGCGTCTTCTAAAGTGGCCGTAAACAGTTTCGGAGAAATGACGTCTCCCTGTCTTACTCCTCTTTTTATGGAGATCGCCTTCGTGCACTGCCCCTGTACTCGGACTGACATGGTGGCGTTATTATACAAGCACTTCAACACTTAGATGTACCGATAGTCAATGCGGCATCGCTGGAGAGATCAAAGAACCGCCCAAGTCTCGATCGAATAGAAGGCGTTCTCATAGTCTTCAAACGCCAAGTTAGTGGCTGTTTATGCTCCTCAGTCTTCTGTATAATCTGCCGCAGCGTATGTATGTGGTCTATGGTACTAAAGCCTTTCCGGAAACCCCCTTTATCGGGAGGCTGGAAGTCATCAAGCCTGCGTTCGAGACGATTCGTGATGATTCTCGAAAACAACTTATAAACATAGCTCAGTAGTGTGATAGGCCTATAGTTCTTCAATAAGGTGTTGGCCGTAGGCCGGTTTCAAAATTCAACTGACAGCAAATGTATCCTTGAGTTGAATAATGAAACCGGTCATAAATAAATACCTACGATTAAACGTATCTAATTGTATACTTATAATATTAAACATACAGATATTATGAAATTATTGCCTTTCAATAAATTATTCAAATAATATTTCCATACTAATGCAGCTCATCAATCAATTTAATCCCAACGTTTTCCATTTACATATTTACCCATAATACCTTTACGATTGTCTGAAAATTATTCAAATGTATGCGTATCCAGTTTCAGCCATTTTCGGGTGTACCTACTGAAAAATAATGACCGTGGATTTACATTCGAAGTCATTTGAGCGTACTGTTTTTTTGGTTAATAAAAAAGTTAACCTCTTTTAAAAATTTGATTCCTGGGTCGTGGACATAGAGTATATAGGTATGGTATGGACAGATGTGTGTGAGGCCTCTGTCCTCTGTACAAAATAGGTATGTACGCCTTTGCCCAGCAGTGAGACAACCATGACACATAATAAGGAGGAATAGAGGCGCTCGTAGCGCTGTGTTAAGCAGCGTTCGACTGGGTTGGCCCGAGATGGGTGAATGTTTGTGGCATTTTCATATTCGAGCGTCTCAGTGCTTCGGAAGACACGTTTAGCCGAGTTTGAAGCTTTAAAGGCGCTTTAATAAGTTCCATCAGGAGGTTGCCACAAACCCGCCTCCATCAATGCGCACTACCCAGTGCGCATTGACTGCGCTAAATTGTCCAATCGTCTGTGGGAGAATGAACCTGTGATTACTGGTGCAGTGATTGGAGCGGCCTACGCTCTCACCGCTAGACCAAGGCGTCGAGTCGTCGTCGACATTTTTCATATTTTTGAAAAATCGAAATGGAATATAATCCTAAGTCCATAAAAAGTCGCCCATTATATACACTTACACTATTCTAATTAAATGAACATTAAATCCAATACTACCATTTGCTAAACCCATAATATCTATCTATCTATCTATATCATCACGCCAGATACATTACGGGGTCAGCAGAGTACAGAGTCCAACAAGTTCTTTTCTTACAGACCTCTCTGGCTTCATCCACTCTTATAATTCTTCTCATACACGCTCGCCGGTTACGGAGACTCTTGATTTGCCCTTCAGATAAGACACGGTTTATTTTATCTTGGTAAGATAGTCTAGATCTTTCCCGGTACCTACATCCTTCCGTCTTGCTCGAAGGAAAAATAATAATAATAGATATTTATAATAATAATAATAGACATTTATAATAATAATAATATATTTATAAAAAAAAACTAATATAAAAGACATAATATATCTATTAAAAAATCTATCACTACTGACTTCCTACCAACAATAACAGTTCGTAGCTAAGTATTTCAATATAAAAATTTAATAATATTTATTACTTTCAAACTAAAATTCCTACTAGTCTTCCTCTCTCCTAAACACTTTGCTGTGCCCGACAGGGTCCATGATTGTTATCTAGCTTTTAAGCTGATCAATGTTACCATCCAAACAACATTGTGGAACGCAAAATAAAATATGAATGAATGAATGAATAATAAAATTGTTGTTCATTGACATCGTAATTAATAGTTTTGACAGTTTATAATATCAGTCTATACTGCCCACTGCTGGGCAAAGGCCTTCTCTCAAATCGAGGTGAGAGAGATTAGGTCATACTCCACCACGCGAACCCAGTGCGGATCGGTGGAGGCAGGCTTGTGGCCATCTGCTGTTGGAACTTATCAAGCTGCCTTTTAGGCTTCCAACTCGGCTTAACGACTACTACATTAAGTGGTAACGGGGACCAACGGCTTCACGTGCCTTCCGAAGCACGGAGGCGCTCGAATATGAAAATGCCACAAACGGTCACCCATCTCAGGCCGACCGAGTCGAACGCTGCTTAACCTTGGTGATCGGTAAGAACACCGCGGTCGCACAGCGCTACGAGTGCCACGACAGTTTTCAATCTACTAATTCAATGCTTTCAAATTCTTATGATACCTATCACGTATTCTTACGGTTTTCCATAGTCGTAGGTACCAGTTTAAGCAATTGACGACTTTTGGCACAATTCTAATTGAACGATTTTTGTAGCATGTCATAATTACAAAACACTTAGGGCCCACTTAGTAAGCGGTGAGTTCTGGTCTGCTGACGATAATTAGTTAATTTTTTTTTATTTGTTTATTGTTCAATGTACCTAATCAACTATTAACATTTTGTGATTCCAACACGGAAATCTTATAAGGTTTATCTGTGAAGAGCAGTCGTTCTTAGCTGTTGGATTTTTACATAGATATAACACTCAGTTTAAATAGGTACCTTACATTATTGAGTTATTGTGTAAGAAATATTTCTTTAACTCACTTTTACGTATGGAGGAATTTGAGTATGACTTCTGTGGGTGATCTGGTAAGTTATTTATAAGGGATGGAATTAGGTAGTCTAGTTTTCTTTTGCCATAGGCATTTTCAAACTTAGGTAGTCGAATGCTGGTTATGGCGGGTGTCCTAATCTTTTTGCAATAGCTTAGATTTATACCTAACCATCCGACCCTCATTTCCATAAACCAATGACTCTTCCCAATGAATATACCTACAACAGTTTCTTTAACAGCTGGGATCATTTAATGTTCCATGTTTCTACATTTTCCTCCTCCTGTTGTTTTTAACGTGGGTGTAACACCTTTGCCTTCCTTATTGAGCATAAGAAACCTAAATATGTTTATTAAATTAAATAAATATTACGATGTATCAAATTTTTCCAATTTCTATTTGGCATTGAGAAGAGTATGTTTTGGCAAAGGCGACTAAGTTGTTTGGCTCTTGTCCGTGTAAGTTTCCAAGAAAAATATAACGGAGTGTAATACCGACAGGTAGATTTATGACGCTTTTATGTTATACGTACAGAATACGAGTGGGTATATTGGTATGGACGCGTATGAACCACACGCTTTAAAATATTACTAGTTTGACTTTTCTTGTTTCATTTTATTTTTCATATATTTTTTAACGTAGGGCCGTAGATGATTTATTAGACTAACTCTCAATAGTAAGAGCATTTATATCTGAAAAGCATAAAGTCGGGTTCGATTGGATTTGAAGCGGCTCACTTAATCGGCTATTTTTAAAAACACTATAAAACGCAATGTTGTACTAAAACAAGTTATAGAACATAAAGCTAAAGCGTAAGACAATCGAATGAAACTATTAAAATTATCAGAAAAAAATGGTTATCAAAAAGGTCAGTCGAACAAGACAAATCAAGTTAAAAGTCTAACCCGCCGAGTTTCTCGCCGTTTCTTCTCAGCGGAGGCCGCGTTCTGATGCGGTGGTAGATGTTAAAAATGTAATAATTTTGACGTTTCTAAGTGCTTTTATTATTAGTATTAGCCTATACAATAAAAAACTATTGACGTAACTAAGACTGACTTTATAAACTATAAGCGTATTATAATATGCTCTCATTAAGCTTCTCGACGATACGAAGATCTTACGAATCACGACGATCTTACGAAGATATGAGAGTTTTGATTCAGTGGTTAATGTAATTTTTTTTATGTTTGTGAGCACATTTGACATATACTAATAAAAAATTAGAACTTTCGCTTTGAAGATCTTTCAATTGTATACTTCGTACACTGAGGAATCTATCAACTTTGCTATTTCAAAATTTTGACTTCTGCTTTATACAGCCCACTCGCGTGACAATAAGCATAGGCATTCCTGGGGTAACGTGCTACTACTACTACTAATTACTCATGATTGTAAACCTTATTCCATCATCATAAAGTACTCGCATCTTGCAGGTATTACAAACGAAGCCAGTAAGTATGGTGGTGCAGTGGAGCGAGGTGCGCACCGCCTGGCAGGACAGTGACTTCATCACCGAGAGCCTGTGCTGGCACAACGTGTACAGACAGAGGCATGGGGCGCCGCAGCTTTATATGGCGCCAGAGGTAAGGTTACTTTGACAGATACCATCGTTGTGAGAGAATTTTGCTACAATTTTCAATTTTATTCATCATTGCCGTAGTATTAATAAAAGTACCGCCCTGTATATTTTGATATTAGATATACTAAAAATGTGGCGCCCAACATGGGACCTAGCAGACAGGGGAGTCCAATATTGGGCGCCATTTAATGTTCTACACGATGTTTTTAGTTGAATACTGGTGTTACGTTTACTGACATCGACATTCGGTACTTTGCCCCCTAAAAATATATGGTAAAAGTATTCTCCGTTGAATTTCTATAAAAGATTTTTTTTTTAAAAACTTATCCCCACACTAGGATTTATTCCTGTGTCGTAGGTACGTTTACAAACATAAAATTCACATACACAAATACCCAGACCGGAACAAAAAGTTGTGGATCATACAAAGATTTTTCCGGGCGGGAATCGAACCCGCGACTATTAGACACAGCGGCGGAGCGGCTTAAGCTCTTAACCACTGCGCTAAATCGTCCGCCGTCGTTGTCACTAAATATTGATAATTTAGTTATAAAAAAATATCAAAGAATCGAATAATATAAGCATTAAAAATGTATTGTAAAGTTTGGTGCCACGTTAGGCATCAATGTCACCAATGTAATTTCGCTGTTTTTGAACCATAACACATTAAATATAAACGCAACTATATTTCAGTTGTGTGACTATGCCCAAGCGTGGGCTAACCATCTCGCTCACACCAACAAGTTCCACTATAGGAACGACCGAGACGTCGGTCAGAATCTGTATCAACGACCCGTCAGCAATCTGCAACCAGATGTGACAGGTAAGCATCACAGTTCGAATGAAATATTGTAAAGGCCAGTTAAATAAAATAAATTAAGTTAAAAGATTGGCCCACTGAGTATCTCGCCGATTCTTCTCACTGGAGGCCGCGTGCCAATCCAGTAGTAGATGTAAAAAACGAAATGATTTCAACGATTGCCGGTACATTCTTATTGGCATAGGCCAATAAGAAAGCAAAGGAAATAAATAATTTTTGATTGTGACTGAATTAAATAACTGTAGTGGCGACTCAAATTTACTCATATGTACGTGCAGTTTGAGTTCATAACTAAATCAAAATGTAACTTTGTGAATAAGGATACACAATATTTAACCTAAAAAGTTCATCATTACTAGTCAATTGTTGCGTATGCTCTGTATAGAGTTCATATACGAAGTAAACATCGTATATGAACTCTTTGCACTTTGTTGTTGGTAACGATGTGCTGGAACATGTGAATGAGTTTGTGTATCTTGGATGCGCCTTCAGTAAGGATGGGAAATACACCGCTGACGTAGAGAGAAGAGTGAGTGCAGGGAACAGGGTGAATGGTGCGATGGGAAAGCCACTTGGGAGCCGGCATTTAAGCTATAAGGCGCAGCTGGCCATACATAACGGAGTTCTTGTCCCAATGCTGTTATATGGTAGCGAGAGCTGAGTATGTAAGAAAGAGAATGAAAGTAGGATATATGCGATAGAAATGCGAGCTCTGCGGAAGATGTGCGGAGTGAAGCTGACCGACCGCATTAGAAACAGCGTAGTAAGAAAGCGAGTAGGTATGAAAGATAGTATAGGTGTAAAGATGAGCAAGGGCATGCTCCGTTGGTTCGGGCATATAGAACGAATGCCAGATGAAAGAATGACAAAACAGATATCTATATCTATCTATACATACATATAATAAAACTGTAACCGAGTCGAATCTGTACTTTGAATATTTTTTGAAAATTTTAATTGAGGTATATTAATTTTTTTTGGAATTATTGTCGGTCTGTCTTTCTGTCTGTCTGTCTCTTTGTGTTTCAATCACGCAAATACTACTAAACAGATTTAAATGAAACTTGGTACGGTAATAACATATACTCTAACTTAAAATCTAAGATACTTTTCATCCCGGAAAGTTCAAGCAATCCCGTATTATTGCGGGATAAGCCATAAAACTTATTATTTTAATGATGGTTATTCGCGAGCTGCAATTTTACGTTAAAATGTGTGATTTCGCCTACTAATATCGCAATCGGGTTCGTCTCCTTACGAAGTAACTCTTCATCTTCTATCTATATTCTATACATCTATCTATCTATCTATATCTATAAATTCGGAAAGTAAATAGATTTTATCCAGGGGAAGAACATACATAGGCTATCTGTTGTCTCAAAATAAAAACTTAGGAGTATATATACACGCCAAAAAATAACGCGAACGAAGTTGCGGGTACAGCTAGTACAATATAAAAGTGGAAGGAAAAGGTCTTCCCCGGTACCTGCACCGGGGAAGACCTTTTTTTTTTTTGTTTTAACGTGGGGAAATCCTCATGGAAGCTGGCGGGGCATGTCGGACTCTTACCGACTAAAAAACCCCACGATGACCGGCATCGACACTTCAGGGAAGAGCTCCGGGATCTCCGTTAGGAACGCACCGGTGCCCCTCTGTGTCGTGCTCCGCAGAGCCCGCCTTCGGGGGGGGGGGAGCCTATGGATCCGCTCCCGCTCTGCACCGTCACGGTACTCACGGCGGCATGGGCCATACCACGCTGCCGTCTTCCTCGGGGTCGCGCGTGAAGGACGCTTAGGGCCCCCGCCCCAATACCCGACCCACGACCCGAAGGGCCCCCCTGCGGATATTGGTGCAGGGACGGGGGTCCCCCGCCAGATGTTGCTGCAGGGGACACAAGTTAGCCCGTATTATAAAGCCCCGGGCTACCGGGCTGGGGGGCCTGGGCGAGCTGTGCCTCCGCCCTGCCGCCGTCGACTTCGCCGGGCGGCCTCCTCCTTCTGGGGCATCACAGTCTCACAGAAGGCGGATACGGCCCCCCACGCCGATTCCCCTGCCAAAATAGCCGCTACTACTGCTGGCAGGGAGAGGTCCGGTCCGATCCGGTCGACCAGGATCCGCCGCTCGGAGGCCCACGCTGGGCACTCAACGAGCGTGTGTTCTGCGGAATCCCGGTCCCCACCACAATGATGACATGTCGCCGTCGCCTCGCGTCCGATCTTGCTCAGATAATCACCGAAACCGGGTATGAAAGATAGACATGCGAGCTCTGCGGAAGATGTGCGGAGTGAAGCTGACTGACCGCATTAGCAACAGCATAGTAAGACAGCGAGTAGGTATGAAAGATAGTATCGGTGTAAAGATGAGAAAGGGCATGCTCCGTTGGTTCGGGCATATAGAAAGAATGCCTGAGGAAAGAATGACAAAACAGATATACAATGTGAAAGTGGAAGGATGCAGGTACCGGGGAAGACCTAGACTATCTTACCACGACCAAATAAACCGAGTCTTATCTGAAGGAAAAGTCAAGAGTCTCCGTAACCGGCGAGCGTGTATGACAACTATGAGAGTGAAGGAAGCCAGAGAGGTATGTAAGGAAAGAACCTGTTGGAACTCTATACTCTCTGCCTACCCCGCAAGGGATCTGGCGTGATGATATAGATAGATAGATAGATAGTTTACTCTTTTGTCAGTAGCAACCGTTGTTATAATTGTTAAATTCAAATAATATTTTTGAATGTTTTAAGGTCAAGAAGTGTCTTCCTACTGGTATGCGGCAGTGCGGCAGTACCATTTTTTCAAGGAGGCGGATGTTCTCCATGCTAACGTCAATGCAGGTTAGAGTATAATCAGCTACATGATTCTGAATATTTTTTATTTAACTACGGGGCTAGGACACAATTTCCCCACCGAAAGCTGGGCTAATAGCGGCTTGTGAGAGGTGAAAGGTGACTAAATACAGCAATAAATATGGCGAACAGCGGTAGTTCAAGGTAGCTAATCGTAGGATGTGACGCAAACGCGCATCACGTCGTCTGGGGCAGCTCAGACACTAATCAAAGAGGGGAAAAACTTCTGGACTTTCTGGTAAGTACTCCTTTACAAATTCTCAATAGAGGAAATAGGCCCACGTTTGTTAATAGACGTAGGGCAGAAGTTATTGACATTACAGTTGCCTCTAATAGAGCGAGCAGACAGGTAAACAACTGGCATGTCTCCAATGAGATCTCATCCTCCGATCACAATTATATATGTTTTCAGTATGGGATGGAAACGTTTAATATAAATCCAAGAAGGCGGAACCCAAGGAACACTGATTGGGCCGCATATAAAAGTGACCTTAAAGCAGAGTTAGGGAAGGTCCGAGGCAGACTCAGCTCTGTATTAGATATAGAGTTCGAGGCGGATAGCGTAGCTCGGGCAGTAAAGACCGCCTGGACTAATAACTGTCCGGAGAGCAGAGTCATAGCGAAACGTGACCCATGGTGGACACCAGAGCTAGCGCGGTTAAGAGTAGAAACTCGACGTGCATTCAACACTGCGAAAGCAACCAAGAACTTAGGGGAATATTCTACGATACTCACGAGGTTCAATACAGAAGTGCGGAGAGCAAAAAGAAGGGCTTGGAAAAGACACTGCCAAAGCATAGACAGCCTCCCTGAGGGTATGAGGTTAGCCAAGGCAATATCCATGGCCAAATTAAATTCACTTACTACAGTGAGGAATGAGGTAGGGGAACTTACAAACAATGGGGAAGAAACACTGAAAACAATGTTCAACGTGCACTTCCCAGGTTCGGTGGCAATACAGGGAGAGGACACCATGTGTGATGTCCAAATAGATGAGCTAAGCTTAAAGACAACTAGAGCTGACTGGGAGACGGCAGGCAAAGTCGTGGAACAGAACAAACTCAAATGGGCCTTAAAGAGTTTTCAACCATTTAAGGCCCCTGGTCCGGATGGTGTTTACCCCATCCTACTACAAGAAGGGGAACCAGTACTCAGCCAACACCTGTGCAGACTATTCAGGGCGTGCGTGGCATTTGGGCATACCCCTAATATCTGGCGGCAGGTGACGGTGACGTTCATTCCCAAACCAGGGAAACCCAACTATGAGGATGCTAAATCCTACAGACCAATCAGTCTATCCTCATTCTTTTTAAAATGTCTAGAGAAAATGATAGATAGGCACATAAAGGATGGTCCACTAAAGGATTATCCCCTACATAAGATGCAATGCGCTTATCTACCTGGTAAGTCTACGGAAACGGCATTGCACTATGTGGTGAATCGTGCAGAGATGGCTCTGCAGCAAAAGGAAATTTGTGCTGCAGCTTTTCTGGATATCGAGGGTGCATTTGATCGCACAACATTCTCATCCATAGAACTAGCTGCTATAGAGCATGGGATAGAACCAACTCTTGTCAGATGGATCAAAAACATGCTAAAGAACAGGATAGTCCAGTCCACTCTATTGGGAGAAGGGCTATCCGTAAGAACCACTAAAGGATGCCCGCAAGGAGGGGTCTTATCGCCGACTCTGTGGAGCCTGGTAGTGGACTCTCTCTTGAAGATAATCAACAAAGGTCCGTTCTACGGAGTAGGATATGCGGATGATATAGTGATAGCAATCAATGGGAAGTTTCCAAACACAGTATCGACACTGATGCAGGAAGCTCTAGATAAGGTAACAAACTGGTGCACAACAAATAGCCTCTCGGTCAACCCGACGAAGACTAATGTCATCCTGTTTACAAGGAAAAAGGTACTGACGGGCTTACAGGACCTGTACATGTACGGAAGTAAAATTAAATGGGCCACTGAGGTCAAGTATCTGGGGGTGACCCTGGACAAGCAACTGAAGTGGCATACACATGTTGATCTAACCATAGCCAAAGCACTGAGAGTGCTGAACATGTGTAGGTCAGCGTATGGAAAGGCATGGGGACTACAGCCCAAAATAATGCACTGGTTATTTATCACTATGGTAAAACCGATAATAACGTATGGATGCATCGTGTGGTGGCCTAGAACCAAGACACAGACGTGCAGGGATTCCTTAACAAAACTGCAGAGGACAGCCTGCCTGGCCATCACAAGTGCTTTCAAAACAACACCGACGGCAGCTATGGAGAGGCTACTCAACCTAACTCCATTACATATCGTCATTGAAACTGAGGCAAGGAAGGCACTCTATAGGCTAGAGAAAGCTGGACTGTGGAGCATAACGGCGCCAGGCCTCGAACACACCAAGCTAGAACCGGATAAGGAACTAGATGACATAAGGAACATGAGAAGTGACAAGATCATAACCACATACATGTTCAATAAGAGATTTAGCACTCACATTCCAACCAGGGAACAATGGAAAAGTGGTCTAAATAAGCAAGGCAAGGAGCAAATGATATGGTACACTGACGGATCCAAAACCAAGTTTGGAACAGGAGCCGGAGTATACACGGAAGGATATAGCCTCAGCCAAAGCATGGACAGGTTTACATCAATATTCCAGGCAGAGACCTATGCGATAAACATTTGTGCAAAAGAGATATTGGACAAACGAATCACGGGCAAGAAAATCTACATTTGTAGTGATAGTCAGGCTGCCCTCAAGGCCGTCGGCTCCTATGAGCTAAACTCAGCACTGGCTGCGGAGTGCGCATACCTTCTTGACAGATGTGGAGCGCGCAACACGGTCAGGTTAGTTTGGGTCCCTGGGCACACGGGAGTTGATGGCAATGAGCGTGCGGACGACTTAGCCAGGAAGGGAGCAATGGGAAAACCCGTTGGTCCAGAACCGTTCATAGGCATACCAGACGGTGCCTATAGAGGCGCACTCTTTAAATATGCCCAAGAACAACATAAGAAAGAATGGGAAACACACACAGGGCTTCGACACTCAAAGGAATTCCTTTCCACATGGTGTGAAAGCGATTGCAAGAGACTACTAAAATATAGTAGACTACAACTAAGGCAAATAACGGGAGCATTCACAGGCCACTATGGCACGAAAGAACATCTACACAAGATGAACCTATGCGGCGACGTGGTATGCAGGTGCTGTGGCACAGAAACTGAAACCATGAAGCACGTCATCTGTCACTGCGACGCTCTGGCTGCGCGGCGAATGGAACTACTGGGAGTGGCCTATCCAAACCCAGAAGAACTACGGCTCTGTCCCCCTGCTGGAATCTACAACCTAATACAGGGAGTACTGGACACCTCAGGTACGTAAGAGCATTAGGGCAAGGACAGCACAAAAGATCCCATGGGTCGAAGTGCGCCAGAGGTATCCTCGGTCCGGTAAGCCAATATAAGATAAGATAAGCAAGGTACAACTCTCATGCAGTGATTATACATATTGCGCCAACCTCACATACTCGGAACGGTTAGGAATTTTATTGAGTTCCCCTAAGTTATTGTTTGTAAACTTTATATTTTATTGAAGTAAGGTTTATATTACATCAAAAGTCCACGCTCGCGGTTTGTCAGCGGCCCATGGAGCGTAGTATTCTTAATATTAAACTCACAGACCACGTCAAGAACACCACACTTCGCTCCATGACGCCAATTGCCGACGTATGTCAAAAGCCGCCAAGCTTAAATGGGACTGGGCCGGCCATATCTGCCGCATGAAAAATAACGAATGGACCAAAATAATAACTGGCTGGTCCCCACGAAATACAAAAAGGCAACGCGGTAGACCCAGGCGGAGATGGCGGGAAGAACTGGAAAACTTTTTGAAAGACTGGCCTGACATGGCAACGAAAAGGGAGGAGTGGAAAAAGTGGAGGGAGGCCTTTGCCCAGCAGTGGGACACAAATGGCTCGTAATAATAATAAGGTTTATATTATATGCCATGGTATATACCCATAATCTAGTTTATGGACTGACTCTGAGGTCTTCAGTCCACAATGAAGCTAAATTTGAAAATAACGACGATGAACATCATCTGGTTAGCCACAAAAACTTACACTTAAAGCTTAAACAGTAAACTGTAAGGCTGATACTCAACGCAGTCAACCTAATATTAAGTAATTTCAAATACTATGAAACACTCTTCCCCAGGACACTTCACTCAAATGGTATGGATAGCAACAACCTTCTTTGGAGTGGGCAAGGCGCGATCACGTGACGGCAAAGTGATAGTCGTGGCTAACTACTCCCCCCCAGGCAACATCTCTGGCCAGTTCGAGGCGAACGTGCTCCCCCCACTGCCTGAGAACTTCCTCGAGCTGCCGCCCCCTCCTGAGCACTGACGACGGTTCTCCATACGTGGCAGGAGGCTTAAGATCGACGCCACGTTAAATAAGTGAAGGTCTCAACTTGGTTGTTGTTAATTATAAATTGTGATTCTGCTTAATTTTACTTAAATTTAAGTTAAAAAGGTAATATAGGAGTATTGGTACATGCTATGGTGCTGCCATCTAATAATCGTAAAACGCAACAATGTTTTTAACTATGACATGTTCTATGTCATTTGCCCTCCGTGCATGAATGTTAATTTCAATTAAACACCTATAAATTATAATTTTATGTTAAATAGTATTGATTTGTTAACTGATACGCCATCACCAGTTACAAAAAATTGTTGCCAACTAAAGTAAAATGAGCAGAATCAGGTCAAAATTTCACTATCCATATTATCATCGAATGATTACTTTCAGTATGTACAAGACATGCATACCAAAAATATCTTAAGTATGTTGTACCATTTACAATAATTTACAAAATTGGTACTTGCAATGTAATCCGTTTCCATTTAATCATGCGTCGCCGTCCGTTGTTTGCGATATGTCACACAACTATATAATTAGCTAATTTATAAATTTTACAATCACGATTTTTTTCCTAGACCGTGTACAATATTGGCTTTTTAAATCGTCCATGCTTCAGCACAATCCATTACCGTTACGATCACCTATTAAAAAAAAATTAACGCCGCGTTCAGAGTAGAAAATTTGTTATACACACTAAAACCTGTATCTATCTATCTATCTATATCATCACGCCAGCTCCCTCGCGGGGTAGGCAGAGAGTACAGAGTTCCAACAGGTTCTTTCCTTACATACCTCTCTGGCTTCCTCCACTCTCATAGTTCGTCTCATACACAACCTTCTTTTTTACTATAAAACCTGTATTATAGTAAAAAGGAACAGAATGGCTATAACATAGCAAATATCTATATTATATCCCTTATTCGGGCGTGGTCCCAGGCTACGATTTTTTGGATCAGAGTACTTTTTAAGTATGTACGCATCTGAAGGTCGACTTTATTTGGAAACCAATATGGATGTTTTTGCGGCATATCTCCTAAGACCAACCCTCTGGAACCGCGCTTACTCGTATCCCGTATTCAACATTAAAAGTTCGGGGAGCGAAAATTGTGTCAGATGAGTTATGATTATTATTTCATTCAAATGGTTGATCTTTTTAGCGTCAAATCAAAGTATCTCCAGAAATTCATAGGTACATTGGTAGTGTCTACACAACGTGCTTAAAACTTGTATACTAAGAGTAACTCCAACTCGATTAAAAATTAATGAACTTTTATCACAGTACCACGTTTTTATCAACTCGCTTTGGTGTCTTTCTGTTCCGTACAAATTTTACAAACGATTTTAAACCGACTACTAGACCGATAAACTAGAGAATTGAAATTTTAAACATAGATTAGAACTAGATGACTATGCAATAATATGGTAACATGGAGCTGCTCTGATTATGGAGCCGGAGGGTAGCTATAAGAACACCTCAATTGTAAAACTTAACCCCGTCATGTTTAGGCCGTTGGATTTTTCTTGGCAAGTACTATATTTTCGTACCTACACAATATCTATAACCGGTTGTTAGGGTAAGCCTGTCCTGCAGTGGACGTCTTTCGGCTGATGTCACATACCTATATCTTACACCATTGATTACATTCAGTCCAGCCGCAAGGGATTTACAGATGCATGCATTGCAGGGAAGTACAGATGAAAATGAGTAGAGCAGTCTTTTGAAATTTGCAGAACGCTTCCCAATGAAATAGCAGCACAACCAAAAAAGCAAGATCAGGAATATGAAGCTTGCAAGCTTTGAAATTAGTCAGAATTGAAATATGAGTCGCTTTAGAATGACAACTTGGAAGTCCGATAGAGGTAACTTCATAAGAGAAAGAAAAAACTGCTCTTAGAATTTAATTTATGGTGCAAAGTTCTTCTTCTTTAAGTTATGGCTTCACACTAATTTTGAGTGTATTTTGCTAGTGTCCAGTGATATATGTAATCGTGTTTGTTTAAATTAATTCGACTCCCCGATGAACTTGATGACAACGATGGTAATGAAATTAATTAAGTACCCCACCCTGGATCGTAAAGCGATGGATACTTTACATACCAATTGCGACGGCCGTTTTGAGGAAAGTCGAAAAGGCACGTTTTTACCTTCACACATGCACATATTATAAGAACACATAATGGTTAATATTCCACCAACATTACACATTATTAGTCGAAATAACACACGTTTTGGACATTTAAAACAAAAAGCTGGTGCAAAGTTAGCAAAGGAATAGAATGTAGATATTTTTTCTTAAAATTGCATGCCCATGGTTTTTAGTCCAAGAACACATTTTTAATTTGTACCAGTTTCTGGTACCTCTATGGTTTGTACCACTATTACTTTCGACCAGGAATAAACTATCTGCTAGAGTTTTGGCAGGATGTCGAAGTGTGATGTTGTAAGATGGTTTTGATTTCCAAAACTTGTTATTTCGACTAATAATGTGTAATGTTGGTGGAATATTAACCATTATGTGTTCTTATAATATGTGCATACAACAATACACTTTAGAAACAGTACAATTTAGAAATTAAATCTTTCAAACACAATTATGAATCTCACTGGACATTGGCAAAATTTACTTAAAATTAGGGTGAAGCCATAACTTTAAGAAGAAGAAGAACCTCTGCTGATTTTCATGCCCGTTTCCCTGCTCACTGCTCCACTTACAGTTTACATTTTGGCGCTGGCCTGTTTAATTTTCATTTACCGCCCCGCGTAAACTCGTTGAATGTTACCCATGTGAGAACAGTCGATATGAAATATCGTAAATTTTAAGCTTACAATACTAGAATAGGAAAACGGTTGTTTTGCCGAGCTTGAATTTGATAAAGTTTTTAGAACATCGAAGCAATACAGTAATACGCACATAAGTTTTTATAGAATGTTTAATAAATAGACCCCTAGATTTACGCAAGGTTTACGCGCGCAATTTATAGACAGAAAATATAACTGAGTGAAATTTACGTAAGAATTAAGTACATGAAAGATAAGCTGTTCTATTTTTTCTTTGTCATGGAGCATTCGTTATGCGACAAAATATGTTGTCTATATTATGAAGTCAGTAGGTCTCAATATATATAATCACAAATGAATTTATTTACTCACAAAACAATAATACGTCACTATACAAAAATATAAATTGCTAGAATAAGTAATTAATTCTTGAATTAGTGTAAATATAGCGTTGTCGACTGCCCGCACATAAGATGCGCAAAAAAAGATGGTTAATTTTCTATTTTTAATTTGTAGAACACCATAGGCATAATCACCTACAGGTGAACACCATAGGTATATAGATGATTATACTACGTCTCAAATTGTGTTCTCTTCCAACATTAGGTGATATCACCTGTTCCAGGTTTTGTACATACACCTGTACCTTAACCTAAGATCGCATGAGCGCCTTTTCAACGCGCATTAATAAAACAAAGGGCTAACAGTAGCTACATATTTTTAAAAGCGCTTCAGCTCAACCACGTTGAACAAGCCCCACAGGCGAACCCGTCGTTTGCGCGAATTATTAACATGCGGTTTTTTATTACTGTAAGCGCTTATTAAACAAATATACCGTTAGCCATTTGTTTTATTCAGAGCTTTACCAACGCGCTCGTGCGGTTGAGGGGTTATACTCTGTATTATCACAATTGGTAAAGATGGCGTTTTTTAAAAAACATCGCGGTATTTTTAACTGATAACAACAGAAAAGTTATGGGTGGGTAATATTGCAGGTTGAAAGAGCGGTTTTTAAACTTTAATTGTTAAACTCTCATATTTCGTTGGTACCAACAAGGATGCGAACCTCACCCTGCGGTACAGTACAGCATGACATGTCTACGAAATAGGAGTAGAAATAAAATAAAACACAAATAATATTTCTAAAAAAGCCTTTTCAACGTGCCGTTGCGATGGTGGGCGGTCGGCCATTACCGAAACAAAGTATGATTAGGGTGTAGTATCGTTACTTCCGTATTATATTCAGCCCTCTGGCGCTCCAGTATACAAAGAAGTTATTTTGAAATTAGCCATTGACCAAAGCCCTTATTCTCTAACGCTCAGTTGTAGAGACATTCTTTAAATTTTATTTTAATAATATAATAATAATATTAGCCCTGTCAAGAAAATGGCCCACTGTGTCCAAAACTGAGAGGTTTTAGACCATAGTCACCAAGCTGACCCGGTGCGGGTTGGCGAACTTCACAAACCTTCGAGAAACACTTTCGGCATGCAGGTTTTCTCACGACGTTTTCCTGCACCGTTAAAGCAAGTGATATATATTTTTTTATTAAAAGTATTTTAAAAATGACATTAATAGTTAATCTATCTTTAGCAAAAGTCAAAAATCGATTATTTGTATAAGCTTACAAAAGTGCTTAGAAACGTAATTTTTTTTTACATCTACCTCCAGATCAGAACGCGGCCTCATACTAAGAAGATCCGGCGAGAAACTCAGCGAGCTAGTCTTTTAACTTAATTGTTTTATTGAACGGGCCTTTCCGTTTGTCATGTATTTTTTTATTATTGTCGAGTTATTCTGAAATTTTGTAACGAAACTACGTTGTCTAGATTTAATAGCAATTAATGTCATCTATAAATTTAAAGAATGTCTCTGCAACTGTTAAAACAAGTAAGTTCGGGGTAAATGTGTACCCGAAATTAATGTTTTTCTTTAAATCGTAGCCTACAGGAATCTTCCTTCCAATATCTGTGACGTAGGAGGTATCCCCCCACTAGGAATTATTCCTATGTCGTGGATGCGTGAACATGAAATTGGTATACACAAACATGTATATACACCCTGGGATGAGGCTAAAAGATATAAAGCCACTTAACTACACACTGCCGCGCGAGTAAGCTGAATGTAAATCACGGGTTAGATTTAGAAATCTTTATCTCTTCCTTTTAATTTGAATAACCCGTCTTCCTAAAAGGTTGATGATAAATTTATAATGTACACTTGTTAAGTTTTCCTGTTGTAAAATTAAATTATAATGCTTTATGAAGGTTTGGTCAATTAGCTGACGAAGCGCGACGGAAGCGCTCGGCTATGTTCGTTCGTGACGTTTGCCATCGCGCCGAGCGTGGCTGCGCTGTGTGGCGTCTCCCGTACATTTCAGTATATAACAACTCCCCAAGCCGCGTCAAATCGCGCTCCCGTTGCGCTGCGTCGGCTATGTGCCAAAACCTTGAGTGTGTTTGGAGAAGTGTGTAGTTGTAGTTATAACATTTATAGGTTTCCAATTCACTATGGTACAATGGTCATGAAGGCCAAATAAGGCTAGCGTAATATGTAAATGAAATTGAACAAACTCTGCCGCGGTATAGAGAATGCCAGAAATTCGTATCACACTGAAATTGTTTTACATGTCCCCATGGCGATATAAACTGGCTCACATTTTTTTTATTCGCGACTGGTAAACGTGTGTGTGTGAATGATGTACGCTGTTGGCCGCGAGGCCTTTACAGCTTCACCGGACTTAAAGGCGAGCGTGCAACCACTATGCTCTAGCCAGCCAGAAGGGCAAGGGGCGACATACTCGAGGGCGCCTCGAATAGAGACGCCCTCGGTTGGGACAGTCGCTGTAGGGGGACGGGTGCACTACTAAGTGCACCGGTCAACCGCCGGCTATGGGAGGGGATCTACGACTACGTCTTCGTCGTCGCCCGTATTCTGAGCGGTACTGGTAAACGATGGATCCCTATCTCAGCTAATGGAAAGTGACGATGAATACGAAGATGTGGCGCGCTGACTCACTAATAGCCTCCTATCCAGTACTTCGTGGTAATAGCCTATTAGGAAGTTAGACTGAGTTATAAATCGGTATGATTACGATAGATGCGTCTCCTTGTATGGTAGCTCTGAGCAACACTGGGTCGCTTGGCAACATGCCTTTGCTGGCGGTGACCAACCACGGCCGTAGCCTACATAACACCGTCAAAGGTGCAGCTCATTTAACTCTGCCCAGGGACCACGTGTAGAAACATGTGGTCCCTGGGTTTTCAAGACTAAATTGACAATAAGGATGACTAAAATACTTAAAAATATATTATAATATATACCTACCCAGTTCATTCTGATAGCTGTTTAACGTACCTATGGTTTATACCTTCGTGTCCGATCCTAATTATCGGATACAATTGGATAATGCGTAGGGCATAAAGTTAGAAAGACTGCCCTACCCATTATTCAATTTCGACCAATATTTAGTATCGGATCGCCAGGTACTTTATAGGTAGATCGTACTTTTCGAATGCAGTTTATTTGTGTTAGTACGTGCGCAAATAAGTGTTTATCTATTCTTCAATTTCATGTTACGCTAGTCTGGAAATTTTGATTCAAAAGGTGTTTGTGACTTAGATTTATTAAGTATAAGAATTCATGAGAGAAAATATTTTCTATTTAATTAGATTTAAATATTGCCAAGTGGCTTAAATATTAGATTTAAACCGATCAGCATTTACTTTGTATTGTGTTGGTAGGGGATTACTTTTTAAATTTTGGATGTTGATGAACGCACAGGTCAATTACAAATAAATGCCATAAATGGCGCTTCAGTCTGTCATTATAGATCCTCAACCTTTTTAAATTGGTAAATGATCTTGCTCTCGTTATCATGGGCGCTTTTTCAACCCTAGTTAGTAAAGTGCTGAAGTTAAAAAAATGGCTAATAGTACTTTTTTTAAAGCCCTTACAGCGCAAGCGTTCGAAAAGCACCCGTGTGCATGTAGGCTTAGCGTCAAATGTGGCTTACGTGACGTAAAGCATGTAAGCGATGTAGAATGCCGATGAATTGATTGTTGGTTAACTGTGCACAACTTGTAGTGGAACTGCATTTCTTTTTCATTACTCTAACTCCCCAAATGACTGTACTGTATACTAATTAGACTTTTATTCTAATCTAGAGAACTTTTCCATGAGTAAGCTTTTCTAGAACATTTATCAGTGGCGTGCAATGCATATAGGCAATTAAGTAATGCCCATCTCATAGCAATGCGATAACACTACTTTATATATTACTATATAAATAAGATAATTTCAATCGTCATAATTAATTAATAACATATACCTACACGCAGTATTTAATACTGAAGTAGGCACTGCTTAATTGGCTATATGCAATGGACACCACTGACATATAATCTTACTGCACATGCTTTTTAGGGCACTGTACACTTAAATAGGAAGGCCTAATTACTATAACCCTTTAGTTGTAAAGGTAGTATGCAGTAATAGACTTATTTTTATTGATAAGAATCATATTCATAAGATTTTTTAGAAAATTTATACTGTGTTAGTGCCAAATGGGGCTTCAAAATAAAGTTTTTAGTTATAAATAGAAATTTAGAAACAAGTTTTTCTTTAATTTAGACACCATACAAATAAAATAAACTATTATCAATCTAATAAAATGGAAAGGCTAGGAGCACACAAATATTATTCAAATAGAATAATGTGACAAATTAGTGATAATAATATGTTGCATTAGGTTGGTAGAGATACTCCATATTTATTATTAATTGAACAATGGCTGTGAATTGTTAACTGTTATATTAGAACAGATATGCTTGGCAATACTTTTGGTTATTAAAGTTTTAAAAATATTATGTATTTTAATTATACCTACAGACTGAGTTCTTAGATTTACGCGAATATTACACATGAACTAAAAACTATTTTTTCGGATTTTATTTTTTAAGTTCCCGACGTTTCGAGTGCTTTGCAGCACCCATGGTCACAGGAAGGACTGAGGTGGTAGACGTCCAAAAGGTATCGTTGTTCCAACACCATCGCTCAAAGAAGTCTGCAGTCTGTGAACATGTCCTTGACCGCACCTGCCATAACATCAGATTTGATAGACCACAAATTCTTGTGAAAGAACACCAAACGGTGTTCCTACCAAGGATGGTTCGCGAGGCTATTGAAATTAAAAAACATCCTAATTTCAATAGAGAAGATGGCTGGGTGCTTCCATCGACTTGGGATCCAGTAATTAATATAATCAAATCCAAAATCAAGCATAACACTGCAAGACCTCAAGACACCGTGAGCTCATTCTGCGTAGATCGGACCAACAAAAATTATTAAGAAGTTTGAGGGTACCCCGGAACAACTATACCTTTTGGACGTCTACCACCTCAGTTCTTCCCGTGACCATGGGTGCTGCAAAGCACTCGAAACGTCGGGAACTTAAAAAACAAAAAATAAACCGCGATAAAATCCGAAAAAATAGTTTTATTTCATATACCTACAGATTTTTTCACTCCATTACCAAGCAAGAGAGCCAGGAAGCTAAAGAAGTCTGTAAGGAAAGAACCTAATGGGCCTGCAAGGGATCTTACGTGATGATATCGACAGATAATAGATACCAAGCAAGAGTGGTAAGATATTCCCAATGTTATGGAAGTTCTGTTTATCGTGCTTCATGTGAATGTAGATTACCATTTTGGATCAAATTATACTGTACTTCTCAGGTTTGACAAGTTTACCAATGGTCCGGACTTCTTTGAGCATAACTAAATGAGTAAAATTGTCTCGTTAGTTGGGGTTACAGTTAGCACAATACATTCATAAGTTGTTAGAGGTACTGATGAAGATACCCTACATTTTTATTTAATCAAGAAATTAACTCCTTTAACATATCTTTTTTTAGGTAAAAAGATTCAGGAATAAAACATAAATAGTAAAATTAACCTGCTTTATTATAATTATAATTAAATCCTTTAGAACAAACGAAATGTTTCACTCAGTCCATCTATGTTTACAACTAGTACACACGTAGTAAAGTCTCATCTCTTCTTCGGCGCGCCGCGTTTGTCCCTGGAAGAACACCGCTTCCCTGTGGTTACACTTTGGACATAGATGATCTTTCGTACGCGGTAGCGTGGGGTCGCTCACCACATCAGGATTAATGTGAGTCAATTCGTCGACTTCGTGCATAATTTTGTTCACATACACACAGTTTGAGTCTGCTAACTGTTTGTAGTCGCAATTTCTGCAAGCGTACAGCAAAACTTTGTTGTTTTTGTCTTCGCGCGGGTAAAGCATGTTGTTGCACTCCTGACAGAACTGTATACCGACATATCCTGGCCCACCATCCTTTTTTGTTTCTGTAGTTATACTCATTTTTATGCTATTTGTTCAATACGTCTTAATTATCAAAAAACAGCTCGCAAAATTCTAGAATTCTGGGAACAACAATTACCATAGACGATTTGTCAACGTCAATGTCATTGCCACACTGACTGAGTTGATACATGAACGAATGATTTGGCAATTTCATTCTAAAAGTAGTACCACACCTATGCATTTTGTTTCATTGTCAAATATATTTTTTAAGGACAGGTAACCCTAAATTAGCTCCTCTCGGTTGGCAACAGTGCTGAATTGATGCCGGTGGTTGGCTGGCTCGTTTAATAATTTCTTTTCCCACCCGTAGCCGATTGGTGTCGTGCTATCCAAATGGGTAAGGAATAGTTTTGTGCCAAAAATTTTATAGTTAATTTATTAATTTTATTTTAAATATGTGTGTAGCAGTGCTATAAATACGCATGCAATGTAGGAGTGAAAATTGTAAACGTAAATTCCGTAAAAATCGTAACTTAGACGCGCATGCATAGGTGTCGGCCATAGCGCAGACATGTTTTTCTCGTGGTGTAAAACTAATCCGTTTGCATCTCGTCGCCGCCGCGCTATCGACGAGGTGCTATGAAAGTTTTCTGATTCATGATATTCGGTTAAAATGATAGTGTGTCGATTTCTGTGTTGTGGGTGGTAAACACAAGTGATAACCGGCAGCGTCGCTATTTCAGGTAAACCCCGTGGTATCCGCACGGCGCGGAAGCACGTGAACCATCGCCGTGAGCAGCGATGGGCTGACAAAGAATTCAAGAAAGCCCACATGGGAACGAGGTGGAAGGCTAACCCCTTCGGTGGTGCATCTCACGCTAAGGGCATCGTCCTGGAGAAAGTGTAAGTACGTTTCACCGTTCCTACCGTTCTGGACGTGGTAAGCGCCTTAGTGTTTGTGTCATGGAAACGCTGTGTGGTTTGTTTGATCGAACTAATCTGCCGAAGACCGGACGAGAAGATGGAATAAATTGCTTCCACACGCGGTCTTATACCTGTGAATGTGTTCCTACTACAATCACAGGATAATACTGCGAGTGGCGGTGATGGACGCGTCGAAGAACTGAAGACTTCAAAAACATTACTTTATATTACTTAGAAACAAGCTCTGCATTCAATTAATAAAACACTGTCTTTGCTAATATAATTTATAATTGTCTGCATGATTAATTCAAATTTGGAATAGTTTATGCATTTAATAGTTTCTTCAAAAAGGAATGGCATGTAAATTCATGCACCCTACTATGATTTTAACAACTGCATGTGAATTGTAATTTAAGTAATGTAAATACCACATGGGTCATTGAACTACAGAGTAAGGTTATACACACATGTAAATTTGGTGTTGTATCTCTAACAGTTATTTCTCTCTGGTAGTAGTTTGTGTAATTTATAATATCTGCTAAAGTTGTAACTTGGTGATACTTCCTCTAACCTTATATGATATTTATCATGCCAAGTTCCTCTTGAGGTGAGCAGAGGATACAATTCTAGTAGTCTTGTTTGTACATGTGTATCAAAATCAAGAGGTGGTGTGAATTCTATGCAATTTTTTTCCCCCATACAAGAGTTCACCTTCTGTATATCTTATAAGTTCTGCTTAAATAAATTAGGATGTCACATAGGTTTGAAACATGCGTGAATGTATTATGATGCATATTTGAATAGGTGGTAATTATAATACATGTCTCAATGGAAAGACAAATTATTCAACTTCTGTCACTTCTCAAAAGTAGACATGGCAGAGCAAGAGCTTTATAGATGACTCCACATGGTAGTGAGGTTAACAGTCAACTTAGATTAAATTTTCTCTTCAAATTTGTCTCTTCCGAAGTTTTGTATGACCTAAGTAATCAAGTGTTTATAATCTGGTTTGTAGCATACTGTCTCATATAAACGAGGAGGTTTATAATTTGAAGTGGTTGGAATGGGCTGGAAATTGTGATGATTTCCTCAATTAATTAGACATTGTTTTGAGGGGACTACCTTGTTGGTCTAATGGTAGCTGGTAATCATGAAGGCCGTGTTCATATTTTTATTGGAACTAGTGGTCGCCCATAGGTAGATATTCGACCTACTCTTTCATTGCTTGCTGGTTATGTTTGACATTCAAGTAGAGTAGGTAGTAAGACTATAGACAAATATCATTAAAGACAAACATCAATATGACTGTGTGTAATGTTTTTTTCATTGATTTAATGTATGGTCTATGCATAATTTTTAAAAAAATATTAGGATTCTGCACTCCTTCTCTATATAAACTATAAGTGTGGGAAATTTCATACTCGGTGTGCAAACTCTGCAACCTCATGTTGGTCTACCTTGTCTAAATGGAAGTTTTTACCATGTAATTTTATGAACTGGGGTTTAGTAGTAGTCCAGAGTATGGAATTGTGTCTGGGATATGGCAATATAAGTCCTAACACTGTCGGCGAAAAGTGGGTGTACTCAGTACACCTCTGCCATTCCTGTTAGGGGAGTAGAGGCGTGACTGTGAAATAGGTTTAATTTCATTGGATACTGGCTTTCCTGTGTTGCAATATTACTTCCGATAACACACTGAACATTACAAAAACGTATCGGTCAAAAAAAATGTAATCAAATTGTAAAGAACTCTCTTGCTCTTTATTGACTCTTAAACTAAATTTTGACCCATGTTAAGCTTAAAAACAAATATTACACATGAAAACTATTTCTTTGCTGTAGGTGATGTAGCACTTTCATTGTCTCAACTGCACAATGTCTCTTCCATCCACAGTGGCGTAGAAGCCAAGCAGCCTAACTCTGCTATCCGGAAGTGTGTGAGGGTACAGCTCATCAAGAACGGCAAGAAGGTGACGGCGTTCGTGCCGAGGGACGGTTGCCTGAACCACATTGAGGAGAACGATGAAGTGCTGGTCGCGGGTTTCGGTCGTAAGGGTCACGCCGTGGGTGACATTCCCGGAGTCAGATTTAAGGTGAGGTGAAAGGAAGTATGTGAGGATTTGAGATAGGGAACAATTGGCTTATATTTTCTCTTGGTGAGCTGATAAAGACATCATCTGGACAAGTATTATTTAACTGACAAGATATCTATCCTGTTTTTGTATACTAGTAGTATATGGAAACAGGTAAACCATATTAGTGGTTTGTTTAGTATAATTGGGGATCTGATATTAACTTTTTTTTCATTGTTATCTCTTGCATATTTTTTAATATTGACTAAAGTGATTACGCAAGACATTTTATGTATAAAAATGTTGGATTATTTATATATAGATAATTTTAATTATTATATCTAGTCAGATTAATGAATAACTCTTATTGAGGATTTACATAACTTTCCATGTAAACTAGAATAGGTGTGGTAAAAAGCCTAAATGGCTTTAAAATTGTCTTGACTCAAACCTTGTCTACAAATTTTTACCACCTTATTATTAACCCTTTTAGAGATTATCAAAATTGATCTGTACAAATGATGATTTGCTAGTACGATCGGAGTATTTGCTACTCTGAGCGCCATGATGTAGTCAGCTGTACTGATGATCCTAAGATGTAGTCTGCATGTTGTGTGCCGACTCATACATACTAACGTGTCTTCATTTCACAGGTCGTGAAAGTGGCCAACGTCTCGCTCCTAGCCTTATACAAAGAGAAGAAGGAGAGGCCACGATCATAGACATAACTTACACTGTGATAAGGTAATTATTATACTCTCATTGATTAACTATGGAATATTTCTAGTAGACTTTATTTTCAAAAGTCTTTCTAATTTATAAAACTAAATCATGGCAGGTCCACATTTTTAAAACTAACATTCTAACTTATTTTTTTTTATTCCCAATTCACCATTTGATTCTAAGTGGAGGTTATCTTCTAAAAAAATCAATTCCCCTTAATCTACCAGTTCTTGTAGAGAACTGTTTGAAATCATGATGTGAATTCTCCCAGCAGTTTATCCCAGATTAGATTATATAAAATGATGTTACTTATCATTATTTGCTACTGCTGAATGCCATGACGTAACACACCAACTGATTCCCCGCCCACGACGCCGCACCAACTGTATAATGGGATAGTGCATGACGTAACTCTTTTCCTTGTTCCAGTGACCTGTCCCGGCGCTGTGTTGTTTATAAGTGTACATTATAAAAATGTAAAATCAAGTACATAATAAAAGCTGTGTACAACCAAGTTGTATTTTAATTTGCATAAAGATTGTCTTATTGAAATATGGTAAATCGAATATGTTATTGAATAATTTAAGACTGCCTCGGTGGTGTAGTGGTAAATGGATTGCGTAGCGATCATGGGGTGAAATCCTAGGTCAGTCGAAATGTAATATTTCAATAGAAAATTAGTCCAGGAATCAGGGGCATTGAGCCTGGTACAAAGGCAACAGTCTTGCCTATGTCACATTGGTCCTAACATGGCCGATGTAAGTCTACTCGATACGCTTTTGCCACCCCGCTTGGGAAATATATGCGTGAGTGTTCTTTTTTTTGTCGTTTCTAACACATCTTACCGGAAAATTGCTAATTTAACAAAAAATGTTGGTCGAATATGTACCTTAATGTCGGAGACTTAAAAATATGACGATGTATCAATCTGTTTATTAAGTGAAAGGTGTTACTTTAAATAAATCCAGTCATTTAATAATTTTCAAAATTTCAAAGTGTTGGTTCATATATGGGCTTCCGGCTTATTTGTCACCATGTTTAATTTGAGTTCTGCTAACTCTTTATGTGATCATATCGCTCACCCCAGAACGCGTACGTGTTTGGAATAATATGAATTTACGTTTGTATTATGAGCGTAACTACGTACATACTTGCATACACCATGAAGCAATTACGAAGGCATACATTCACGGCTATATCCCACTGGAGTATAAGTACCTAATTAAAATTTTACTCAAGTTTTTGAAGATATGTGGAATGATTAAAATATTCATAGCGACTGCCCAAGCCGAGGCCGTTCCACCTTGAGGCGCCCTTGAGCTAGTTGCCCCCTTGCCCCTCTGGCTCGAACATAGTGGTTGTACGCTCACCCTCTTGTTCGGTGAAGCTGTGAAGGCCCCGCGGCCAACAGCGTAGATAACACACACACACACAAATAAAATATTCAAATTAACAAAGTTGTACGACCTGCTCCATGTATGGAACTCAAGATTTTTGTAACTAATAAAGACATATTTAGTTAAATTTAATCGAGTCAAGTATTTAGGAACAATAACTCATATTTGCTATTTTTTGAAAAATAAGTCAAATAAAAAAAAATATATATAAATATAATAGTGTACCGAATTTATTAATAATTTTTTTTTCAATATATTGTATAATCTACGGATATGAGAACAAATCGTAGTAGATTTGTTGTCATATCCATAGATTATACCATATATATAAATATTTTGAGAACAACTCCCGTGTCGCCATATATTGTCACTTTTACGGAACGACCGGCGTGACATTCACTATTAATTTTCAATATGTATTTCGCATGGTTATAATACAATCGATTGAGCACTGTGAAAAAAACAAAACGTGATGACAAGGATACTCATTTAAGAGCTGCTACCTCTCTTTCTAAGTAGGGTGACCAAACATTGGTACGATTATGGACTTGTTGACATATAATTAACGTATAATCCTCGGGAACTGTTAATTGCCGTAATTCTTTCGATGCATGTCTTATCTTAAATGAATAGTAGTCGTCAAAAAGTCGGCCGCTGCTTGATCTTTGTGTACGCTAGAATACCGATGTTCGCTACACAATCGGAGTTTCTCAAGAATCACCTTGATTTAGGAAAAGACTCGCTCAGCAGTCTGGTAGAATAAGCTGAATTAGCATAAAGGTTTTGATTAAATTGCCCATTTTCTTGCTGACTGTACATTTTTTTCAGAATCTGTAAATTCACCTCGCTAAAATTAGGGATTGTTTCCTAGGGCCGTTTTTCTGTGTCTACAACGGTTAAGGTACCTGCCCTTAATGAGACTTATTCGTTTTGAACTTAAATGAATTACAGCGTATTTAAACCATATCATAAATAGGTATAGTCCGTATTAGTTCCTTATGGTCACAGTACAGCATCGTAATGGGTCCGAGCGTGACACCGGGCTCTAGGTTTTTGTTCTCACTCATCATGGTTTCTAGTTATTTAAACCATAGAAAATTCAATGTTGTGTCTGAGTAAGATTAATTTTCTTTAGCAATATTTTGACAGTATTCAATTCGTTTAGTGTTATAAATTCATGGTGTTTCGTAATTAAGAAGTCAACTGTAACGAACACAGATTTTATATTTGCTTGCTAACTGCACGGGAAAATAAGCGTGAAACAGGAAAAATAAACCACGATTATTTATTGCTAAATATAATTTCATTGCTCTGATTACATAGATACATCTTCTTACACTAAGTATTAGCGACTACAGCGGTTCGATATACGTACGCCCTATACACCTGCAGTCTAGATCTAGGCAAGATAAAGAGCTATCTGGTGGTACTACAGCTCCTGAAATAACCTGAAGTCAAGAATCCAATAACAAGCTAGAGTTTGTTATGTAAAAGAAAGATAATTGTAAAATTTAGACATCGGTAAGTTTACGAAGAGGCAACTTACCGTGAGCATCAGGGATGGCGGGTGTACTGTTACGAATAAGCTTGCAATAAGCATAGAAGTAATATACCTAAAAAGAAGTTCAATGTACCTCTCTTATATCCCAGTTATAATAAAAATATCTTGACATTAGGATCGCCGAATCGGAATTTGAAAATATTAGCTGTAATTTGATTGCCATATCAATGTATCTGAATATATTACAAGATAAATCAAATTCAAGTCACGGTTATGAAACTACTTAACAAATAAAATCAAAATTTAACGCCTGCCATAATAATTAAATAGCAAACTTCCGAAAATATGAGGATATCTTGAAAGATCCTATTTTAAATATAACAGGCGCTAAAATAAATATTTTAATTATAAATTATTTTTATATATTTATATCATCAATCGCCTATAGTTTATCTTTTAATATATTTAGATAAATTAATTTTACAGTTCATTTATAGCTAATAAAGTTGTTCTCTCATATTCAGATTTCACCCGCGGTCCTGATGTCAGGATGGCGGCTCACTTTATTTTTATTATTACTAGAATATAAAAGAGGTACATTGCTTGTATGCTTATTGCAAGCTTATTCAGAATACACCCTCCCCCTGATATTCACGGCCTACCCGTATTCTTAATAGCTGTAGAGCATCTTAGTTCTATAGTTCCGAATAAAGCTACGACCAAACCAACGCGTCAAGCTGCATCCGCGATCGCGTGCACTTTGGCGATCAGCACCTGCAGTAGTATTTATATGGACGTGTTTACACCTACGCGTCCTGCGTCCTCCACGCGCGATCTGTGTTGCGTCTCAACGAGCGATCATAGAGAGATAGGGCTAATCGCCACCGCGGATACGGATGGACACGCTGGTTTTGCCATACCCTAAGAATCGTGCGCACAGAAGCGTGTACTACGCGAGAAGTTAATCCAAAACTGTAAGTACTAAGATTACATACTGTTTACATACATTCGTGGCCGAGTGCGGCCTCCCTTACTTCCAAATTCGTTCACTTCGTCGATGTAAATAGCTCTCAAAATTTTATAGAAATCTTTCTTTAAAATTGACACTTTTCACTGGCAGTCTAGCTAAAACATAACGAAGGCTTTCTTTGTTATGTGAATCAATTTGGTTACCTTCAAGAGCCGTTTACATTTTCTTGATAAAATGCACCTTGCGTCGGGATAAAATAAGGATTTTTAAGCCCGTGACAGCACAATATTATGCTATTGGGGTTGATTATTCAGATTAGAACGTGTCCTTAACGCCACAAGTATAATTTTTACGCGAGCCCACTTATGTAAATATTAGCCTTGCAAATGGAATATTACGTGTTATATAATAATTATTTTTAATAGTTTTTTTTTGTACAATGTTTCGCCTAAAATCCGAACTGCGGTTACACCAAAGTTTAGCTGAGTGCGGCTAGGTGCGGCCGCATTCAGTAAGCTTAACTTAGGTGGTATACAATTTATTCACGGCTATAACTAGGTATGACTTGTCATTATTGTTGATTAACATAAGTATAACCAAACCCGTTTCCGATAATATTGCTTTGGCACAACTGGCTAAACCGCACCGCGGCTTTAAGCTGCGATATCAGCCGTACCTAGTCATACGGCCGCTTTCAATATTTAACTCAAGGATATATAGTATATAATTTTGACATATTTTGTATGGAAACTCTGTCAAAATTCTACTGGGAGTTAAGCAGATCTATCCATTAGTTAAATATTGAAACCGGTCAATAACCAGCTAAATCTAGATGTAACCGCAGTTTGGCTTTTATCCGTGACATATTTAAGTATTTCTTATAATTACATATCTACGGTTAGTTGAAAAATAGTGTCTTTTTATCGAGGTGCAAAATAAACCGGTGCTTAGCAACGAACGAATAGCTTACGTCTAATATGAGAGTTTACGATACATTCATGATCATGGGGTTCTTTTTATAATGATTATACATGATACATTAGTTTATACACTTTCCTAAAATATGCGATATTACGATTTAGTCTTACTGGATAAATTAGGTGTACAAAACTCAATCTTCATTCCATTGCGTTAAGGTGCAAGATGCTACTCGTAAAGTTATTTGCAATCTATTGAATTTCTCTAGAACCAAAGTGACTTGTGAATCTTGAACTGCAATCGAATGGACCAAAAGTTTAGTTCTATACGCCCAATGTAGAATGTAAAACATAACTGAACACGAATAAGCAATAACATGTCAACCAAATAACGGACGATTTAGCGCAGTGGTTGAGCTTAAGCCGCTTCGCCCACTATGTCTAATAGTCGCGGGTTCGATTCCCGCACGGGACAAATCTTTGTGTGACCCACAATTATTTGTTTCGGTCTGGGTATTTGTGTATGTGAAGTTTCATGTTGGTAAACGCACCCACAAACACTCAAAGATTTGTCCCGTGCGCGAATCGAACCCGCGACTATTAGACACAGTGGGCGGAGCGGCTTAAGCTCTTAACCACTGCGCTAAATCATCCGTCGACCAATTGTATACAATTAAATTTTCAATAGCACATCGTTAATGTATGACGCATAATTGCTTGTGTGTCCAACTATCCTTGGATAACACAGACTTAGCAACACGTGTCTCGATTGCCAGATACAATGACAAAAATATATGTGCGTTTTCACTCTTTATTTCAAAAGAAACAGGTTTTTCTGTTATAGCATTACGACGATGCGATAAAACCACTTATTCCAACTTACCATCGACCCAAAATGGTTATATGTTAATCAAGCAATTTTGACCGGTACTGCTAAGTACGTCATTTCCCAAGAAGAACACAAACACGAAGATAAAATAAATTAGTAATTATACCGATGTTAGGAAGCTGTTTATAATGATTCTTCTCCCAAAGCAACTGAACATAAATAGATAATACCGTGTCAGTTACATTCAACGTGATATTTGAATAACAATTCTAATTACATATCAACAAAACTCAATTATCAGTGGTATATTTAAAAGGTTGACCTCTTATTTATGTCGAATTATCAATATGTTACGCTTTTGGCCTATCACTAAGATTACACACAAGCTAAATGTAATCGGGGTTATTATGTAAACACGATTGCAAATTAAATATAAACGGTCGTTTTTTAACTTGAGTACTTTTTCACGTTTTACTTAAGTGGTGATCAGTCGAATAGCTACAAATCTCTACACCATATATACTTAAGATATGCTTAACTTAAAGTATCGATTCAAGAACTGGTTGCTTATCTTAAAATCTTGATTCTGAAACTGGATAGAGGTGAATTTAGGTATTATGCATGCGATCGTTATAATATGTTACCTCTGTTTTAAGCCTATTTATTTAGACTAGATATTGGATAACAGGCAGGGAAAGAACGAGGCAATGGTTTGTAGCCAGTACGAACAACTGACTAATTATTGGCAGATAGTGACGTATTTTTATATACGAGTACAACAAAGCAACGTAATCTTGATTTAAAAAAAGATACATCATTTAGCTAAAATTAGATACAAATATTAGAAAAAGTAAGTTTCATCCCTAACACAATTAAAATTAAAAATAGCAATTGTTACTTGCGATTGCTATCGATCGCATTTACATACTAACTCCGTAACGAATAAATTATTAAAATCGCGTCTCTTATAATCCATAAAATATATATGTATTTTTAATTTATATATCACACTCCTAGATACATACCTCTATCGTTTTCAAAAATACACATTTTCGAGTATTATTTCCGAATCTAAGAACCGTGTTAATAAGTTAAACTTGAATTTGAGTTAAGACTCCAATTTTTTTTATATGTGGAAAATATGTTGCCCCGTATTAGGACCTATTTCAGAGTATTTAGAAAGAGAATTTCTCTGGTATATATATCCAGGTCGAAACAATTATTTGTTAGTGTTATACGCGGATACTCATATAATCCGATCAATGGTCCGAATGGCCGCTCAGATTTGTCGATTTTTTCTTTTCTTTTTTTTTTACAAAACGAAGCTTCTACAGTTGGATTTATTCCTCTGTCGTGGGTGCGTTTACACCGACCGAAGATTTGTCCCGTGCGGGAATCGAACCCGCGACTATTAGACACAGTGGGCGGAGTGGTTTAAGCTCTTTACCACTGCGCTAATTCGTCCGAATTCATATGTGTTCAGTCCCCCTTCCAATGAAAATCGATGAATGTCTTTTTTGTATACAATCATTATGTAAATGTGACATCAGTTAAAACAATCCAAACATGATAAGTCTGTCAATGACCCTGAACAAAAACTCAAGCTTGACTTATAAACACCGGCCTATATCACAGACCAATAGAGATAACGTGTTAGGTAACAGGTGTGACGCGGGAATATCGTTTCGCTCCTACAAATAAAACCAGGTACGTTTAACTATCACAGTAAATATATGTAAACAGTTGACCAGCTTAGAATTAACGGTCCGAATTAGAATCACGCACACGCGCGCTCTTTGCATCGTCTCGGCAGTTTCAGCGGGTACCTGAAACCTGGCTAAGATGATTCTAAGATGTTTTACTGTTTATATATCTATATACTGTGACCATATGATATAAGTTACGATATCGCGAGTTCGAGTTGCAATTTATCTAGTGCCATAAGAGAACCAGAGTATCCTATTAACAAACCCAAGAAGAGAAAATTGAGAAAACATAAAAAAACAGACTGAGTTAAAAATAATTAACAGAATATACTTTTTTTGTAGTTTTATTAATTGTAGTTTGTGTCATAAGATCTATTTATTTGATATTCATAATAACCTATATTATATTTATGCCATTTTTTGTTAATTTGATTCCTACTGTTGAAAGCTTAAAAGAAAAAAGCATTTTAATATTAAAGTCCGTTTAGCATTTGCGTTTGAAAACCGAAACCCTGAAGCCCATGATGAATTGAATATACTATACGAGTATTTATGCTTAGTAAGTTTTTTTTTGTACTAAATTGCAAGTAATAAGTAATCAATACACACGCGGAAGAAGCCGCGGGCAACATCTCGTTTAAGCTTACAACAAAATTGCCTCTAGATTTTTCCGGTTATTTACCCCTGTGTCGCAACAACACCAAAAAAATAAAATATACATGACAGCATTTCACATTTCTTCCCCCTTCATTATTTAGTAATGATTCTGCTAATGACAATTATTTATGAGTATGCATAACCACTCACATTGTAATTTATATAATGGAGATCCTAATCATTATTTTTTTGCATGCGCGTGCGATCATTTATTATTAATAAGTAAATGTACAAATATAATCCCTTCGCGGAGGGCGCCACTAGTAACATAAACAGATTTAGAGGTTTCTCTACAACATGGCAATTTACAAAATTCACTAGCTGAATGTTACAGTGTCACAAGTCTAAATATGATTATTTGAGTTAACACTCTAAATTGAGAAACAAAGCTTAATTTCACTTATCCTTGGTGTTTTAGTTGACGCTATTTCATTTAGCTAGGGGTATGTATTTAATTACAATATATAAAGGCCAATTTCCAAACCACATAAGCTGGAGCTTCACTCGGTGCAACACGTCGGATTGGTATAATGGTAATGGCTGCCTCATTTACTGGATCGAGTTATCACATATTCGATTCCCGAAAGTGACAAAACTTTGTCGGACCAACAACTGTTTGATTCGGTCTGTGTTTTTGAATTCCATGCTTGTAATGACACAGGTATAATTTCCAGTGTAGAGCAATGTTTTTTCAAAAGGATAACATGGATGGTGTGCAAGGAAAGAACCTGTTGGAACTCTGTACTCTCTGCCTACCCCGCTAGGGATCTGGCGTGATGATATAGATAGAGATAACATGGATTATTACTCAGGCTTCAAGAGTCAGTGTGGATATAACTTACGATAATCTCAGAATAAGTTCGTGAAATGGTTCGACAGACTTGATGCGATATCGTAAGCGCACGTTTATGTGTGCATGCCTATTTATTTTGTAGAACTGTCGGCAAATGTCGCTTAACTTTGTAATTTTTTTTCAAATCGGTAATACTATATTTTACAAACGTTGGTAAACATTGTCAAAAGGGATCGCCCATTAATCATGTGAGGCTCGAAAGAGGGGGACAGGATTCTGAAAATATCACAAGGGGAGACGGGGGGAAGGTGTAGGGAAATATCACGTGTATTTATTTCTTCGTTGAACGCGCGATTTCTAAACCGAAGAGCGGCGCGTGACGTTGACTCGCTTTAAAACTTTTTAAGATACTTAGTAACGAAAAAATACACGTTATTTTCAGGGGGTTTCTAAAACCTCCACATATCGCTAGTGGGGGAGGGGGCGGTAAAAAGTTGCTAAGAAACATCACCTAATTAATGGACGACCCCAAACCCCATTTTGAGCAACATTCCAAAATATATTTAGAGCAAAAAAAAATAATGGGCATGATGCAAAATAACAGAGTGCAAGCGATTTGAAAAACTGAAAATTTTAAGTGACTTGCTAGTGATGTTGCTGGCCGTGAGGGTTCACCAGAGTATATAACCTTTAGCTGGATGTTAAGATTCTCTTCTAAAAAGCAGCGTATATCTAAGCACCAAGTAAAGCTCCTGCCTATGAAGTCGGGGTCTAAGTACGTGGTGTAATGAGGAGTGTTGTATTGTAGCTTACACTGTGTGGCGCCGCTCGCGGCAGGGCACGGCGTACCAAATGATTTCTAATTTTGATCCGAGGACACGCGCTGAATTCTGAAAAGAATGATTACAGACGTGTTTTTGTGAACGTGTTCGTGGATCAGGCTTCGAAAGTGATCGGTTGGGGACGCGACGCAAGTATTAGGATAGAGCGTGGATCACATAGGTACTCGTATTTATACGTACGCTTTCGTTCAGAACATGGACCTTAGGAGGTACCTGTGCGGCCGGGACGTGAAGCACGCTTCGTATGCGTTCGATTAGAACGTGGATCTCGGAAGGCAAGTAAGTGTCTAGTCGGCACGTGAAGTACGCTTTGCAAGTGTACGGTTAGGACGTGTATCACACGGCGCTAATGTTGGGACGGATCGTAGATCACGTGAGTTGGTGTTATGTTAAGACTTGGATCTCGCGAGGTAATTATGCCGTCGGGACGTGGGGCATGCCTAGCAAGTATTCGTTTAGAATGTGCATCTGGCGAAGGAAACTTAGCTCTCGACATTAGTATTAAGACAGCATGCTGTACACGCGAAGAACGTGCTAGGACGGCAGGTGGACAGTACATGGGATTATGCTACAGTGTTCTGTTGGGACGCGTAATCTTCGCGTGGTTCAGTGCCTAGAGGGTTGAGTGGTGAACTCACCAGGCGTGGGTGAGGGCTAGGTGTCCGCGGTGTTGCTACGCGGGTATTGATCTAGAGAAGTGTTTCGTAGGGACGTGAACATATATGTGGTAATCCTCGTGTGATCCACGCGTGGTCTAGTGCCTAGGTCGTTATGTGGTTCGCTTACCAGGCGCGTGTGTGAGGGCTAGGTGTCCGCGGCGTCGCTGCGCGGGTAGTCCATGGTCTTGATGTAGGCGACGGCGGCGCAGAACTGCGTCCACCAGTACAAAGCCTCGCCCTGCAGCGCGGACCCTCCCAGCGCGTTCACCAGCTCGATGGTGGACAGCAGGGATGGTGGGTTCACCTAGATTGAGAAGATTACATATGTAGAATAGTAACCAGCGCGCGTGTATGAGATGAATGAAAGTGGAGATGTGTAAGGAAAGAAACTGTTGAAACCCTGAACTCTCTGCCGACCCTGCAAGGGATCTGGCGTGATCATATAGACAGAAGTAAGAAAAAATTAACGGACGATTTAGGGCAGTGGTTAAGAGCTTAAGCCTTTCCGCCCACTGTGTCTAATAGTCGCGGGTTCGATTCCCGCACGGGACACATCTTTGTGTGACCCATAATTATTTGTCTCGGTCTGGGTATTTGTGTGTGTGCACTTTCATGTTTGTAAACGCACCCACGACACAGGAATAAATCCTAGTGTGGGGCTACATCTATACTTATACTATAAAGAGGAAAGATTTGTATTTTTAACCGACTTCAAAAAGGAGGAGGTTCTATGTTCGGTTGTATGTATGCTTTTTTTTTTTATGTATGTTCAGCGATATTTCCGTCAATTGTGGACCGATTTTAATTTTTTTTTTGCATTGGGTTCAGTTTATCGCCAAGGTGGGACCACATATAAATTTTATTGACATTGGACCTTGGACTTAGAAGATGAGACACCAGGGAACTCCTTAATGACAAACAATAGGCATGTGTAAGTTGAGATATTATGGGTATTACGTCAATCCTATAGGTACCCTACTATAGAATAATTCACTGGTCACTTAAAATTGTAAAATAAAAATCTTTTATAGAAAAAGGTAAAACGACTTCAAAAAGCAAAAAAATAAATATTTGAAGTCGGTGCCAAGTAACCGACTGGCACCAACCAGCACCGACTTCAAATATTTATTTTTTTGCTTTTTGAAGTCGGTTTACCTTTTTCTATAAAAGATTTTTATTGTATGTAAGTAACGAATAAACTCGAAAACTACTGAGCCGATTTCAAAAAATATTTCACCATTAGGATGCTACATTATCGCTGAGTAACAAAAGCTATGTTTAAAAAATAAATATCCACCCGTGCGAAGCCCGAACAGGCCGCTAGTTTTATATAAAAACAAAAAAATACTATAAGTAAGTAGTAAAGATATAACAGCTGCTAATGGATAAGCCAAAATACTGATATATCAACCAAAAGGCTAAGGGTTGTCTTGTTTTACCTAGAGCACCGCTCCACGCACCACAGTGCACAGTGTCCGTGTGATGTGCGTACCTTGAGTATGACGTAGACGAGCACCGGCGTGAGGTCGTCCGCGGACGGTGCAGCGCCCTCCGTGAGCGCGAGCACCGCCATGAGTGACGTCACGCACCGCATTATACACGACAACTGTTTGGACGTCGCAATATTATTAATAAAGAACGAGAGATAATAAATATAAGATTATGACAATCTATTTTGAAGCAGTGAGCAATGATAGCCTAGTTGGTAGAATTTTCCCTGGAAATCCGGAGGTTCAGCGTTCAAGGTCTGGCTCAAACTTGGGGCCATTATCGTGAGACCACTATATCTGAGAGATTTAAAGGGGGAGCGAATTTTGGCGAAATCTGAGTGTAATTTTTACCATCCATGCCTTACCCTTTGAGAGAAAATCAGGCGAAAGAAGCATGTTACAAAACGTATAATATTACTTATTGATTAACTAACGTTACAATGTTAAATTGCCTTCAACTTAACGTTATAACTTCGAGTTAGTCAATAAGTAACACTAACCCTAGTTCGTGTATATGCGCCAAAATTCCCAAATGTTCGAATACAAATATTTAGCGCGCTAAGATTAAGCTTTTTTTTTATTTTTAATTATTAACTTTTATATTATTTCGTAGGAGAATTCTCTTGAGCTTCCGCCAGCCTCAGGGGAAGCTGGCGGGGCATGTCGGACTCTTACCGACTAAAACCCAGCCTGGACTATGATGGTCTATATAACGGCGCTTGGATTTTCAGAATGGCCGTTTCAATGCTGGTAACGGTGAAAGGTGGATTTATCTTTGCTTTCATAGTCATCCGTATGGTGGCCGAACATAAAGGTAATCTTGAAATAACACTGGGGTCTCGTCCGGTAAACTGATCTTCCTTGATATGCGAGTACACGCACAATAGTTTGAGATTATTTGTCACATGGAATGCAGTGAGGTTAGGTGCTCCGCGACACGTCCGACCGCTTGCCCCATTGCTAATAGACTAATAACGCAGGGCCGTCCGCCATCTTACATCGACTATATGTCATCGGTGTCTCGTCATCTGACAGATGTCATCTGTCATCGTTTCACAACTAAACACACTTGAGCAATCATAGAGTATGTCTATGACAAGATTACAATGTTACTGAAATGAAAATAGCTGCTCGCCATTCCATTTACTGTTTCGGTTTAGGTGTTCGTGTATGTGAATATCACGTTTGTAAACGCACTCACGGCACACGAATAATTCCTAGTGTGAGGCTACGTTTTAAAAAATGATGCAATCAGCAGTACAGGCGTGGGAATGAAAGTTGTAAATCTGGCTCGAGCGTAGTGGTTGCGGGCTCTTATCCGGTGAAGCTATAAAGGCCCCGCGGCCAACAACGTAAATCAAGCGCGCACGCACACACGTACACACACGCACACGTGGACGCGCACACGCACACGCACGCACTCGCATGCACATGCACGCACGCGTACACGCACACATAGGAAGTTGTAAGAGTACCTTGTCGCGGGGCGTGCGGTAGACGGGCAGGTGGCGCAGCAGGCGCTGCGCGCGCGGGAAGGGCGCCGCCCACGCGTGCCGCGGCGCCACGCCCGCGCGCCGCGCGCTCGTGCACGCGGACACGCGCCGGATGTGCTCGCTCAGCATCCTGACAAACATTGACGTTTGAGCCTCGTATTCATTAGGGGACAGTTGTCTATCACACACGACGTTCGACGACCTATGACGTTTACATTTGTTTACACGCCGTAATGCCTATATTCCCCAAGCGGAGGCAGAGGTGTACTTAGTACACCCACTTTCTGCCGACGATGTTAGGCCCCATGTAATAGGGGGCGAGCCCATTGCCAGATACCGGGCACAATTTCAGACTCCGGACTCATACTGGGAAGTTTTCATTAGACAAACTTCATTTCTCCGACCTAGGATTTGACCCCAGGACCTCGTGATCACCAAGCGATGCGCTTTGCCACTAGACCAACGAGGCAGTAAGTTTGTTTAGTCGATTGCAATATGTTGCCCGAAGAGGTTTCATACATCATTTGTCAATTTTATTGGGCAAACACGTTTCAGAGGCATCCGCTGCGACACTGCGAAAATATAGAAGTCGTAGCATGTCTTACTTACTAGACTTATCGATATATTTTTACCCAAATCATTAAACTCTGTATTCTTTACCTACTCCGCAAGGGATCTGACGTAATGACATAGCTCGATAGAAGATCATCGACTACAGATTCAGCCTATATGCATCGTAGTATGCTGCGAAGTCAGTAAAGAAGTAAAGTTTACTCAATCACCCTGCTTATTTTTATGCCGTGCGCATTGCCATTACCACGATTTATATTTTTACACTGATCTATTTGATTTCATTTCTCTCTCTTTGTTTCTTTTGTTGTGAGTGGAATGGGCTGAATGTTATCTTGGGGTAACTAGATAAGCAAACCATAAAATGGACAGAAAACAGTGAACACTGTAATATTAAGTGTATAACGCCAGAATGCACCGTAAAGCATCTGCAGAAACAGTTGGCGCGTCGGGAATCAAACGATACATACGTATGCTGTTAGATAAAGTGAATGTACGCACTGGTCTCTGGCGATGTCGCCGTCTCCGTTGGGGAACATGACGTGCAGGTACAGCCGCGCGAACGCGGCGCGCTCCACCGTCACCTCCGCCGTCTCCAGGAGCGTCGGGGATGCACCTGACCACACATAAACAGGCACAATGTTATTACTCTCATGAAAATTCAAATATCCTTTTGGCTTGAGCAAACACTTCGCTAAATGACCTTGCGAGGGTGCTCGCTCATTCAGGAATAATAGCTAGAAAAATTACACACAAATTTAATACACTCTTTACACCGTCACGCATATATTCCCAAGTTACATATGTCACATTTACAAATAGCGTTGAACAATATTATTAATCTTATACGAATATTAATTATAGATGCACAGAACATTCCTTGATTTACGATTGGCATGTCCAGTTATTAGATAATAATAAAAACATAATTAAATTGGAAAAACTAAAATAAGTACAATTAAATTAAAAATGTACTAAATAGTGTACTGCCTCGTTGGTCTAGTGGCAAAACGCATCGCTCTGTGATCGCAAGGTCCTGGGTTCAAATTCTAGGTCGGACAAATGTAGTTTTTCTAACGAAAAATTCCCAGTATGAGTCCGGAGTCTGGAATTGTGCCCCGCATATGGCAATAGGCTCGCCCCCTATTACATGGGACCTAAAATCGTCGGCGAAACGTGGGTGTACTAAGTACACCTCTGCCACCCCCGCTTGGGGAATATAGGCGTGACGGTGTGCACTATTAATAAAAAAATTGAATTTATTCATCGATATCTTATATCTAAAATATGCATAATATTGTTACATAGCGTGGTAAATTAAATGCCGAATAACGTGCGAAGTACTTTATTAGGCGCTGTATACACAAAACAGTACGTCGAATGCAAGTACACACGCGAACGAATCACACACTAGTACCACTCTTGTTAGTACCCAAATACTAATTCAGTATAAATTTTTAACTTCACTTATTTGTATCATTAATAATTGTTCTTTTTACAAACCTATTATATATATATTTTTTTTTTAGTATTATTTCTCATACAGTTCCTTTAGAATTCTGTAAGAATGAAAGATTTGAGTTTTTGCTTTTATATAGATTTTTTATATTTTTAGTTACATCGTTATTTCTTTTCGTTTTATAAAAACTTCACGTGTGTTGTTTAGTTTTAAGATTGCAAGCTGTGATCTTCTGTAAGTGAGGGAGTACACTTCCCAAAAACTGCACCTTGTTTACTATATTAACTTGTGTATATCTTTTGTTGAAGATCCATATAATAATAAATAAATAAATAAATAAATACTGCTTCCAAGTCGCTGAGTTACTCGTAGTACCCGTATATCGTTGCTAAAGTCGCCGGTGTATTCCACTTAGATCGCTTGTTCTCCGATTTGATCACTATCGCTTCCGAGAAGAGATTGTGTCGTCCCCGCGCTCTGTGTTCCTTTTATACTGACTAGAAAATTCTAGAATCCGCGCTTAAAGGGGGTGGAACCTTCTAGACGTTTCACCACTTAAGCGCGGACTCTAGATCTTTCTAGTCAGATCACCGGGGGACCTAAGGGTGTGTTATGCGTTTTAGAATCGACATCCCCCGATAAAGACTTTTCAAGATATCGGGGTATGTTCGGGTCGTAACAATATGTTTTAATGTTATGTAATTATGTGTAACACTCAAGACACTCACCCTCCCAGGATGGGTCAGCTTTCACTTCGGCGGTAATCGCCTTAATGCTAGCTGTCAGTCTTGTCGCCTTCTCGTCCATTAGCTCGCCACCTGAGATTAGCATCCAAACAAGATCTTAAAATAAAGCCCTGTAAAGCAAGTTTTATTTTGATACTGAGATAAGGTTTTTTTTTTTATCACTTTGACCGCCTACGCGGTCAATGTTGTGCGACACTTGATTATGCCCAAGTATGCATGTACCAAGCCAAGGAAAATCCCAGATTCTTTTAATTTTAATGGTCTGTTATTTTTACTATTTAGTAAGATTATATGCATTATTTATGTATCTAATTAACGCAAAATGATTTTCGATCCCCTTTTATTAAAAACGTAGCTCCACTCTAGAATTTATTCCTGTGTCGTGGGTGCGTTTACAGAATGAAAATTCACATACACAAACACCCAGACCGCAACAAATAATTGTGGGTCACACAAAGGTTGGTCTCGTGCGGGAATCGAACCCGCGACTGTTAGACACAGTGAGTGGAGCGGCTTAAGCTCTTAACCCCTGCGCTAAATCGTCCGTCAAGATTTAAATACTTAAGGCCATCGTTTGTATATGCATTTCAAGGATGCGGCAGATATGAGGGATACATCTTTACACCGACAGTCTTTCATACCTACATGGAGTGCAAAACCAACGTTTCTATAATCGCGCAGGCCCCTTAATACCCCGCGTGTTGTGGGAACACAAGGGTGGTCGATGTGCAGGCGAAAGTTTTTAATTTCATATAACATCACGTGCGAGTAAAACTTGCACTCTGATGATTTCGCATAAAGGCGCTATTTTAATTTTACATCAATTTCAAGCATTGTGATATAATGAAAAAAAAAATCCACTCCGGGAGCGCCGAACAGAAGTGAAAACTTGAACAATTACGTGTGTATTTTTTGAATTGTCAGGAAACAGTTTTTGATTTTTTTTTATATACAGAGGTGTCGGTAACGGTAACAGTGTCGCGAGTACAATGGTTTTTACCCATCTCAAAAAATGACAACATGCATGTGTGTCTATGTACGTACATACACAACATATGTACAAACTTATATACAGAAGTGTCGGTAACGGTAACAGTGCCGCGAGTTCAATTGTTTTTGCCCATTTAAAAAAATTCCCAATGCGCCTAAAAAAGTTTTCACTTAAATTAAGAATTCTCGGATTTTGGCCTTTGTGTGTACAGTGAAAGCTTGGTTCTTGCTGAGTTTCAACGCATTAAGTCAACGCAAAGTACATTATAGGCATTGATGAATGATTTTTAATGACCATAATTATATTTAGATAGCACTGTATTTCGAAACTTCAATTTTTATACCGCCAAGGGACCATAGACTTTAAATATCTACCCTGCAAGCGATCTGGCGTGATGATATACACATAGAGATTTTTTCGTCATAAACAAAGTTGAAATTAACCGTAAAATACGAGTTCAGGTAAGAACCTATTAGAACTCTGTACTCTCAGCCTACCCCGCAAGGGATCTGGCGTGATCTTTCCTTACATATCTCTCTGGCTTCCTCCACTCTCATAGTTCGACTCATACACGCGCGCCGGTTACGGAGACTCTTGACTTTTCCTTCAGATAAAACCCGGTCTATTTGGTCATAGTAAGATAGTCTAGGTCTTCCCCGGCACCTGCATCCTTCCACTTTCACATTGTATATCTGTTTTATCATTCTTTTGTTCTGACATTCTGTATATATGCCCGAACCAACGGAGCATACCCTTTCTCATCTTTACACCGATATTATCTTTCATACCTATTCGCTTTCTTACTATGCTGTTGCAAATACGGTCGGTCAGCTTCACTCCGCACATCTTCCGCAGAGCTCGCATTTCCACCGCATTTATCCTACTTTCATTCTCTTTCTTACATACCCAGCTCTCGCTGCCATCTAACAGCGTTGGGACAAGCATTCTGTTATGTATGGCCAGCTGCGCCTTTTGGCTTAAGTGCCGGCTGCCAAGTAGCTTTCCCATCGCACTATTCACTCTGTTCCCTGCACTCACTCTTCTCTCTATGTCAGCGGTGTATTTCCCATCCTTACTGAAGGCGCATGGATGTTATAAATATAAAAAAAGATAATCTGACCGTGGTGGTTGGTGTGGTTGCTGTGCGCGTGGTGGTGGCGCGCCAGCTTGCGCAGCGCCGCGCCGCGCTCCAGCTGCTCCAGCACGCGCGCCGCGGCCGCAGCCCGCGCGCACGACACGCACTCCTCGCGGACCAGCTTGATTTGACTGCACACAAACAACTACTATTATAACCTCCTTACGCAGCTTACTGGATAAGCAAGCACGTACATGTATCCAGAACATATTAACCTTTATGAGTATAAATATTTTCTGGAGGTGATAACTTCTCTTGGGACGGTAAACCGCTTCGTAACGTCACGCGTAACGGCGCCAGTTTGTCTGGCTTCCCTTTCTCTCACGCATACGGCAGCGGTAGGCATGCTCTTCCTCTCTCACTCTAACCCACAGCGCTCTTCCCTTTCTCTCACGCATACGGCAGCGGTAGGCGTGCTCTTCCTCCCTCACTCTAACCCACAGCGCTCTTCCCTTTCTCTCACGAATACGGCAGCGGTAGGCAGGCTCTTCCTCTCTCACTCTAACCCACAGCGCTCTTCCCTTTCTCTCACGAATACGGCGGTTTACAAACATGAAAATTCACATACACAAATACCCAGACCGGAACAAATAATTGTGGATCACACAAAGATTTGTCCCGTGCCCGCGATTATTAGACACGGTGGGCGAAGCGGCTTAAGCTCTTAACCACTGCGCTAAATTGTCCGTCACACCCTAATTAACACTATTGGCTCATGTGTCTTTACAGCTTCAACAGACAAAGAGACTAACTTCTGTAATGCCTTGACACGGTGATTGGGCGCGTTCTTACGTGTTTCCGCAACTGGCGAATTAACGCTCTTTGAAATTATAATATCGGCAGTGACTCCTTGAGAAATTTCAGGACACGCTAAGATTGAGTATATAATATGGGGCTCTCTTCTTACTCTGTCTTGTTCTACTCTCTCTCGTTCTCTTGTGTACTATATGCTAAGAAATAATATTTTTTGTTGGAAACTCTAGAATAAAACAAAAAACACATATGTTTCAGAAGAATTAAAAGTAAAATCAACTCACGCCACAAGAGTATGGTCGGTGTGCGCTAGCGCCGCCCGGCACGACGCTAAGTACGCGGCGTACGGCCTCCTAGCGGCCAGGTCGGCTCTGAGCGCGGCCGCCAGCCGAGCGGCCAGCGGCCCGCTGGCCGAGAGCGCGCGGGCCAGCTCGTCCGCGTGAGCCGCGCCCACCTCCGTCACCGAGCACGCGCCGGCCGCGCGCACCCACTCGACTAGGGACGTGCTGGTGCAACGCTGGGAATATTTGTTTTTTGTTAATCGGCTACGGCGAAAGTCACGTGTCTTTGAACTCCATGCATTTCAAAAAGTATATGAATTCAAAACTGGATATTTCAAAATATGGTTTTTGACTGTATATTTTAGAATCTGGTAAAAGGAACACACGATAGAACGAAATTTTGTCGATAGAAAAAATCTGAAGTTATATCTATTGCTTTACATTTTCTGATTCCAACGCGAATGTTTAAGAAATAATCAATTGAATTTACTTAAAAAGTAGCTTGTGACTAAGTTCTTGTAAAGAAGTTTTTTATTTCATTCAAAGTGTCGTTTTTTTAGAAAATGATAAAATTGGTTTTTGCGCATACGTCGTTTATTTCCGAACGCAAGCTCAATATATCCATTCTTTATTATTCTCTTGTAAAGAAATTGCATCACTCTCACTCTCCCGGTCGATAAATAGTCGGCCGCGGTAGGCCATTAATATTTTGGGCAATTCTAGGCAATAAATGCAATACGAACAGTTTTGTATATACGCCGCCATACCTATATTCCCCAAGCGTACTGTGTACGGTGGCAGTGTACTGTGTACACCCACTTTTTCCATTATTAGATCCATAGGGGGCGCGCCTATTTTTATATATCGGTCACAATTCCAGAGTCCAGACTAGTACTGGATATTTTTCGTTAGAAAATTTACATTTGTCCGGCCTAGGATTGGAACCCAGGACCTCGTGATCACAAAGCGCATTGTTCGCCACCAGACCAACGAGGCAATCAAAGTAATTTTATATTTATTGATCTATATCATTACGCCAGATTCCTTGCGAGGCAGGCGGAGAGTACAGAGTTCCAACGGGTTCCTTCCTCACAGACCTTTATGGCTTCATCCACTGTCAGTTCGTCTCGTACACGCTCACCGGTTATGGAGACTTGACTTGCCCTACTGATAAAACACGTTCTATTTGATCATAGGAAGATAGTCTAGGTTTCCCCGGTACCTAAATTTTCTACTTTCGCATTGAACATAGTCTAGGTTTCCCCCAGTACCTAAATTCTCTACTTTCGCATTGAAGATAGTCTAGGTTTTCCCCGGTACCTAAATTCTCTACTTTCGCATTGAACATAGTCTAGGTTTTCCCCGGTACCTAAATTCTCTACTTTCGCATTGAACATAGTCTAGGTTTTCCCCAGTACCTAAATTCTCTACTTTCGCACTGAAGATAGTCTAGGTTTTCCCCGGTACCTAAATTCTCTAGTTTCGCATTGAACATAGTCTAGGTTTTCCCCAGTACCTAAATTCTCTACTTTCGCATTGAATATAGTCTAGGTTTTCCCCAGTACCTAAATTCTCTACTTTCGCATTGAAGATAGTCTAGGTTTTCCCCGGTACCAAAATTCTTTACTTTCGCATTGAACATAGTCTAGGTTTTCCCCAGTACCTAAATTCTCTACTTTCGCATTGAACATAGTCTAGGTTTTCCCCAGTACCTAAATTCTTTACTTTCGCATTGAACATAGTCTAGGTTTTCCCCAGTACCTAAATTCTCTAGTTTCGCATTGAACATAGTCTAGGTTTTCCCCGGTACCTAAATTTTCTACTTTCGCATTGAACATAGTCTAGGTTTCCCCCAGTACCTAAATTCTCTACTTTCGCATTGAAGATAGTCTAGGTTTTCCCCGGTACCTAAATTCTCTACTTTCGCATTGAACATAGTCTAGGTTTTCCCCGGTACCTAAATTCTCTACTTTCGCATTGAACATAGTCTAGGTTTTCCCCAGTATCTAAATTCTTTACTTTCGCACTGAAGATAGTCTAGGTTTTCCCCGGTACCTAAATTCTCTAGTTTCGCATTGAACATAGTCTAGGTTTTCCCCAGTACCTAAATTCTCTACTTTCGCATTGAACATAGTCTAGGTTTTCCCCAGTACCTAAATTCTCTACTTTCGCATTGAATATAGTCTAGGTTTTCCCCAGTACCTAAATTCTCTACTTTCGCATTGAAGATAGTCTAGGTTTTCCCCGGTACCTAAATTCTTTACTTTCGCATTGAACATAGTCTAGGTTTTCCCCAGTACCTAAATTCTCTACTTTCGCATTGAACATAGTCTAGGTTTTCCCCAGTACCTAAATTCTTTACTTTCGCATTGAACATAGTCTAGGTTTTCCCCAGTACCTAAATTCTCTACTTTCGCATTGAACATAGTCTAGGTTTTCCCCGGTACCTAAATTCTCTACTTTTTGTTCTCTACTTTTGCATTGTATATCTGTTTTTGTTCATTTAGTTCAGTAGTAAATTTTTGCAAGTCTTACCTCGATTTACATGGAGTACCTAATATACTACGCAGTTCCAGCACGGTTATGCAGTGGGAGGTTTGGGGCTGCCTGCTGTTGGAACTTATCAAATCGTCTTAACGACCATTGCATTAAAAGGCAGACGGAACCATCGGCGTAACCTGCCTTTTCACGCACGGAGACTAATGGAAATACCATAAGCCCGTCAACTTAACTCATTCTGCATTGTTTTCCCATACCCCATGAGTAATCGTGGAGTCAACACCTCTTGCATTGCCACCAAATCCTCCGAGTCCGTCTTAAAAGCCGCAAAAGCTTTTTAAAGTCCACTGTGACCGTGCAGGATCCCCCAACAGCGGCCAGTCTTTGGCAATGGAGAGAAAAGAAACCCACATCGTTTTACTTGTCCCATGTCAGGAACAACTACCGCCAGGGCACCAACTACCATGGTTGATTTGGAAATCTGTAAATCGACTCCACACTCAGGTAGGTAGATGCAGGCAAAATCTGTGCACATGGGGGTCCAGAGACCTAAATTCAACAGCCTGTGATTGCAGTGCAACCTAACACACTATGTCGCACTTGCTGGTCTGCCCTTTGTCCCCCACCATCTGTACAAGGGATAAGCTGAGCTAGCCACTCAGCTAGTGGGGCAGATATGGACCATTGACACGAAAAGAAGACCGTGGAGTTTCATGCCCTTCTCCACAGGAATAACATTCCGAACGGGCGGTAGTCTTAAGTAATCATTACCTTATCTTTTTTCAGTATTCATAAGTACTTCTGGGTAATAAATTTTTTTTTGATTTTGATTTCATAAAGCTCACCCATATCACACTGATCGAGGCGAACGCTGCTTAACCTTTAAAACCGTGGTTCCGCATAGCGCCGTATACTCACGTTAGGTACATATTCGGCGCAATGAAGGTCGGGGTTGGATAGTACCAGCCGCAGTTTGCGTTTCATGCTGTTGAACACCTCTGGGTCGTTGAGGTCCACCACGCCCTCGCACCTGCGTAATACAAATACAATTAAAAAAAATTGCCTAATACTAGAAACTATCAACTAAAGACGGTATTTCGATAAGCGTGCTATGAAGTCATGGGAATAGTTTTTAACTTTACTTTAGCCCGAAGAAGGGAACTAACATCACAGGCTGAATGGTACTCAATAATAGATATGGATTTCTAACTCATGGTTATAACGTTAAATTGCCTTCATCTTAACGCTATAACCTCGAGTCAGTCAATAGGTACCGCTAACCCTGGTTCGTGCAAGTGGGCCTAAAACAGATAAATAGCAAATTTCTATTCTCAAAAACTCTGCTAAACAGTCGGGTTTTACATTTATTTCTTGTTATTTAGTTCTATTAATATACTATTCGGTCAACGACGTATCTACCTATCGATTTAGACTACATGTAAAAAACATCACCGTCACGCCTATATCCCCAAGCGGGGGCGGCAGTTTCGCCGACGATGTGAGGTCCATGAAGCATATACGAAAAGGAGATGGCCTAAGTTAACGAACCTATTGATTTCATAAAAGCATTAACGTCATCGTGGCTTACCTCAGTTTGTCATCGCTACTCGCTCCATTCACACGTCCGCTCGAGTTCGCATAGCTATCAAATATGATCTAGTTTTACTAAAAGTAAGTAATATTAGCCCTGTTAAGAAACTGTCCCACTGTTGGGCACGGGCCTCCTCTCAAACTGAGAGGGTTAAAGCCATAGTCCACCACGCTGGCCTAGTGCGGGTTGGCGAACTTCACACACCTTCGAGAAATTCTTAGGCATGCAGGTTTCCTCACGATGTTTTTCCTTCACCGTTAAAGCAAGTGATAATTAATTTTAATACGCACATGCTTTTCGAAAAAACAGAGGTGCGTGCCTGGGTTTGAACCCGAGACCTTTGACTTTGCAGTCCAACGGTCTAACCACTAGGCTATCACACTAAAAGTAAAACCTTTAAAATTAAGTTATGTATCTTAATATACAAAAATTACTTAGATCGACATTTTGGTCACAAATAATATCACGTTTCAATTAAAAATGCCATCTACCGTAATATAATTGAACTTACAAGTAACATGGACATAGACGAACTGTTTAGTTCTTTCCAGTCTCTACCAGATGGCAACAACAAATGTGGGTTGGGCGTTACGTCCCCCTCCCGCCCTGTGCTACCCCGCGCCTTCACACATTTCATTCTATGGAAAAATCTGTTTAGGCCATCTTCCCTTCGTATTTGCTTCGTGATTAGGTCCCATGTAGTAGTCTATTGTCTTATACCGAGCACAATTTCAGACTCCGGATTGAAGATTTTCGTTAGAAAACTACATTTGTCCGACCTAGGATTTGAATTCAGGACCTCGTGATCATAAAGCAATGTGGTTTGCCACTAGAACAAGCAGGCAAGCCACTATAAGATATTAATTGATGTGTTGGTCTGTGTTGCCGACACTCACCGGTCGGCGTCTGCGTCGGGCACGTCGGACACGCGGCGCTGCGTGCGCTTGGGCTTGCCGGCCGAGTCGGCGGAGCACTTCCGCCGGTACTTGGCGAGGATCTCCTCCGAAGTCTCGCCGCTCGCAGCCTCCGGCCGAGACCCGTCGTCGCTGCGAGATTCCTCTTCGGGGAGTTTGATATCTAAATGATAAATATTTTTTAGGAAACTTCCCTTTATTCGTTAATTCCTACACTAATGTCAAGTAGCCTTTCGCAAGTCTATAATCTCGTGCATTATTTAACGCGTTGCCAAATGGGAAAGACGTTTAATGGTGCCTTCCTAAGCTAATATAAATGTCCTCGGGATGGAGAATTGGCTTTATAATCCCTTTCTCTATAACAGCGCTCCAGTTCTCATGCGGGGTATACAAATAATACAGAGGTTCTTTCCTTACAGACTGTTCTCGCTTCCGTCATTCTCATACCTAATGTAGCTTTATATGAGGTACTAATTATCTCACAGGACCAGAGACCAACCTTGCCAGCGATATCGAAGAATTCCTTGCCCGCCGCCCGGTGCAGAGCACCACGGCGAGACACCTAGTATATGCCCTCCCCCTTAGCGACTGCCCAAGCCGAGGCCGTTCCTCCTTGAGGCGCCCTTGAGCTAGTTGGCCCTTTGCCCTTCTGGCTCGAGTGTAGTGGTTGCACGCTCGTTCTGCTGTCTGGTGAAGATGTAAAGGCCCCGCGGCCAACAGCGTAGATCATTCACACACACACCCACACAAATATACTAACTATCTTTATTACCCCATGTAATAAAGCTCAGAAAAATTGTATGGACCATGTAACGGTCAGTACCGTTGTGGTGATGGCTCGAGCGTCCCTTCTGTCGGAACATCTTGATCTTGTGCAGCAGGTTTCCGCCGGAGCGTTTCACGTTGTTCTTCAGCTCGTCCAGGTTGCCCACCAGCCCGTCCTCGCCGACTATACGCCGTCTGAATATAGAGTAACCAGGATAATGTTCACTAGTAACATATAACTGTATGAATCGTATCGAGTCGAGTTCTCCAACCTGCATTGGGCCAGCGTGGTGGACTATGGCCTAAACCCTTTCAATTTGAGAGAAGGTCCGTGCCCAACCGTGGGACACTATCTTAACAGGGCTAATAATATATATGAATCGTATTGTTATCAGAAGCTGAAAGACGGCCGGATAACAGCCTCCCCAAATCGCTAGATTTTTATTTTTATTTAGAGGTGGTTACGAGCACATACAGAATGCCGAAGTGTTGTATAGATAAAGTAGACGTAAAATAATTCTAACCAGCCCCCCAAATACTGGCTTACTGCGTAGACAGAGACCACCATAGAGGCCACGACGACCTGCTTTTGTGCGGTACGCATCCAGCTTTCACCTGCAACCTACACCAGGTCATTAGTTCACCATGTGAGTGGCCTGCCCATCCTACATCTTCCGGTATCTGATTTAGTTGTAGTAGATTTTTTTAACCAAAATCCACTCATCATTCAGGTAAATTAACTAAAAAATAAATATAACTGCCTCGTTGGTTTAGCAAAGCGTATCGCTTTGTGGTCACGAGGACCTGGATCTGATGGAGGACAAATCCTAGGTCAGACAAATGTAGTTTTTCTAACGAAAAATTCACAGGATGAGCCGGAGTCTAGAACTGCGTCCGGTATATTTGCATGTATAGGCTATACGCTCGCCCCTTATTACATGGAATCTAACATCGTCGGCGAAGTGGGTGTACTCAGTACACCTCAGCCACCCCCACTTGGGGAATATAGGCGTGACGGTGTTTATTTGTTTAAATAATAAATAAAAAATAGGCAGTGATTGGCTAGTAGTTAGACCGTTGGACTGCAAAGTCAGAGGTCTCGGGTTCAAACCCAGGCACTCACCTCTGTTTTTTCGAAAGCATGTGCGTATTAAAAATTACCTATAACTTTAACAGTTAAAGGAAACATCGTGAGGAAAACTGTATGCCTAAGAGTTTCTCGAAGGTGTGTGAAGTTCGCCAACCCACAGGGGAACAGCGTAGTGGACTATGGCCTCAACCCTCTTAGTTTGAAAGGAGACCCGTGTCCAACGGTGGGATAGTTTCTTCAGAGCTAATATTATTATTATTATAATAAATATAAAAACACCGTCACGTCTACATTCGCCAAGCGGGAGACCTTTCCCTCCTTTGCTACATTATTATTACGTAGACGATGTTAGGTCCGACGATAACATAATTTATATTTACCGCTCCATTTTTAAAAATGGCAATCTTCATTAGTAGTCCAGACTTCACCATAAAGGCATCACTCTAGGGCCCTTAAATGCTGAAACCCAGTGTCCTTTAATTTTTCATTCGATTGATCAATTTTAAAAAAAAAACCTTCCCCGTCTTAGTTCAACGCATGATTCAAAAGTCACAAAATAAAAGTACATTCCTTTTTTTAATTCCCTTTAAGTCCTGTCCACAGTATGTGTGCCTATGACGCTCTGCGTACCCCAAGACAACACTGTTAACAAGATGTTAAATAAACCCACTCACCTCTGCGACTTCTCAGCCGTAGCATCGAAGCTGATACTCTTCGGTATAGCTCCGGTAGACGCGTTCTTCACAGGCGGCGGGCTCACTCTCCTCTCCGTCACATTCTCCGAGTTCACGTCCTGACTCGAACTCTTGTCTGATACTGACGTCTCTGCACTATTCACCGATAATGTACTGAGCGATATATTACTCGTGCCATCTCTTTTCTTCTCGATTTTCGACGAACTAATACTGACAATACTCGTTCGAATCTCCGACTTCACTATCCGTGATGTTAGGTTATTCATTAGGTTCGCCGAACTCGATATGGTAGCGGAACTCATTCGAGTCATCAAATCGGTGATTGTCGATCTCGATTCCGTTTCGGGTCTTTCAGTATCGATACCGGAATCGAAACGCCTATCGAAATTCATCGCGTTGAATGAACTCTCGCTGGAGTTGAGTGAGCGATCCATCATGTCGTTGTCGTCGTAAGGCTTGGAAGTGGATGGGAGGTCGTATTTGGAGGTGGAGGGGTAGGGTCGGTCGGGGGAGTGGTGTTGGGCGGGGAAGCTGTCGTCCACCCATTGGCTGGTGGCGTCTGATTGGCTGTTGCCGCCGTCGAGTGTCGATTCCGTTTGGGCGCTGCTGCTGGGAACAATTTTAGATTCTAAAGCACTGTTAATAAATGTCAAATTTAATAAATAACTGTGGAAATTTAAAGCTGGAGATTTTGCTATATTTATACATTCCTATAGGTATACAAGCTGTAACATAGTTGACGCCAGACCTAAAAGTAGTATATTCTTAATCGTTAATTGAATTGGTTCTTACAATTTTTAATGTATATATTTTTTTTTATCTATCTATCTATATCCTCACGCCAGATCCCTTACGGGGTAGGCAGAGAGTACAGAGTTCCAACAGACTCTTTCCTTACATACCTCTCTGGCTTCCTCTACTCTCATAGTTCGTCTCATACACGCTCGCCGGTTACGAAGACTCCTGACTTGTCCTTCATATAAGACCCGGTCTATTTGGTCATGTTAAGATAGTCTAGGTCTTTGATTTTTTTTTATATTGCAAAATATGCTGTTACTCCTTCAGTGCGATATAACAAAACTAAATTTATTCTTGATTCAAAGCAATACGGATATTTCAAATGTATTTCAAAAACGTATTTTTTAATACGTACACATACATGACTGCCTCGTTGGTCTAGCGGCAAAGCGCATCGCTTTGTGATCACGAGGTCCTGGGTTCAAATATTAGGTCGGACAAGTGTAGTTTTTCTAAGAAAAACTTCTCAGTACGAGTCCGGAGTCTGGAATTGTGCCCGGTATATGGCAATAAGCTCGCCCCCTATTACAGGGGACCTAACATCGTCGGCGAAACGTGGGTGTACTCAGTACACCTCTGCCACACCCGCTTGGGGAATATAGGCGTGACGGTGTGTGTACACATACACGTACAAGTTTCGTTGTTATTTGGGGTATAAAAGTTCTTAAAAAGGAGGTTAAAAATTTATAATTTGGAATTTCGGTTTTCATAATGAATTTGTGAAGCAATCAGATAATTGCTTGCTAAGAGGTCTTGGGTTATTTAGGACACACCTAGTATAAGTAAACATCGTAACTTAGAATTACGTTAATAATTATTCATTAATAATACCTGTTCTGCGGTACGTAGTCGAAAACGTCGTTGGGCATCGGCGCGGGCGCCGATGTGCTGGGACTTTCTGGTGCCGATGTTGCATAGCACGTCATTACCTACACAAAAAATAAGCATGATCACGCCGATGCCAGAGGTACGGCGGCGATGTTAGGACTCAATGAAAAAGACATAAAGAAAGAAAAACATCCTATCCTTTTATTTGAAGTTTACAGTTAATGGAATGTCAAGTAGTTATTTTCATTATAGTAACCTTTTAATCTTGTCTATAGGCATAGTTTATGCCTATAATAATTGCTTAAGTGTGACTAGTTGTGATGCGATGACAGACGACAGCTGATGACGACAGGGCTATTTCAGATAGTCGATGTAAGATGGCGGACGGCGCTGCGTTGTCATTCGCTTGGCAACTGAACGAGCAGGTTTTTTTGCCGTTATGGCGACAAGGCAATTTTAATAATTTATTATTACTTGACATTGGCGAAGTAAACTATTAAAGTGGGGAGCCATTAATTAAAATAAGAAAAACTGGGCGAGCGGTCGAACGTACTGCGGAGCAGCAAACCTCACTGCATTCCATGTGACAATATTAATCTTCAATTATTGTGTGCATCTTTGGTTATTATGCAACTAAAGTCAGGATATCAAGAAAGAACGGTATACTGGACCAGAACCTAGTGTTATTGCAAGACCTTTCCGAGATTCTTGACCGAGATATGAGACTAATGAAGTTATTTATAAAGAGTGTGTGAAGGATTCCAGATGGACCAGTCCCCACAAGCAGCACCCGTTCACGTGTATGACTACTGGAACAGCCATCACTCCCCTCAACCATATTGGAGGGAAGGGAGTGACCTGCGCCAGACAGCCACCGCAAGCAAAGACATTATAGTGAGCATGACCAAACCAGAATCCCAGAGACGGTGGTCAGATAGGGTCTACAAAGCAGCAATACCTCAAGCTCTTTAGGCACCACACGCTACGCTTTAACATAATACGCTTACATATACGCTTTAATTTCAAAGAAAAATAAATAGCAATACTAAATAATATGGCACTTCAATCCCACGCGGTCTTATCTTCTATGTAATCCGAGATTTTGTAATATGCTTTCTTACATAATTTAGCCTTAATTATGGTTTTAAATTTATTAATTGGCAAATCTGATATAACGCGGGGAAGTTTGTTAAAAAAAACGTATACACTGGCCCATGAACGAATTGCTGATTCTGTGGAGACGCGTGACATGTACAGCGAGATTGCTTTTATTCCGAGTATTTACAGTATGGCTGTCACTCAATTTTTCAAACTCGTTGAAACGATTCTCTCTCTCGAACTCGTTCAAACTTTTTTGAACATAACAAGTTTTCATATATAATCTTACATTTCACACCCACGCCCCTTGTCAATGTCATACGCGGGTCAAAATATCCTTGTCGCATTATAATAGGGTGATTAGTACAACAAGAGATTGAGCCGTCGCACATCTAACTCAACATCAACTAGACTCAGAGTAAAGCATTGAAATGTGAGCTTTATATCGTATAGCGTACAGTGTAATTTCAAAATCAAATCTTGTAAGCAAAGCGTAGTCCACCCTTCATATTTTACCCCTGATTTAAGTTTAGCTCACTCCCGCGGCAATGTGTACAGAAGTGGAATTGACAGTGAGCAGTAAATGCCCACGTATGCATGGAGCATTATATAACCACTCTGCTAATTTCTATGTCGATTTCTCCTATTCCCTGTTCATGTTTACTTCTCTGCTCTTTTATCGCGTGATTGGGTTAAATTCAGACGTTACTACTGGTATACAACATGTTATTTTGTATTGTCCCTAAATTTACGGCAGTAACTTACTAAAAAAACATTTAAAATCTTTTAAATAACATTTTGTGTGTTCGATTTAGTGTGTTCGACCCGCACGCGCGGGACGTCTGATCGAAGCATATAATACTATATATGTACCGGCGGGTGCCTGGTTCACTGCGACTGAGCGATTTTTTGGCTTACTGTTTAACGAGTTATATAAGCTAAAAACTAACCTAGCGAGCTTTAAGTAATGTAGAGTTAAGTAATGTTTGCTGGTTATGTTTGACATTCAGTAAGACTATAGACAAATAATATTAAAGACAAACATCAATTTGACGTGTATTGTGTCAAATACATGGTAGTATGTGTAACGCCGCGTGGTTCCCGGCTTAGAATAGGACCAACCCATCTCATCCCATCGGGTGTCGTACAAGGCGACTAAGGGAAAACTAGGGAATGGGCAGCAGCGTTCTCTTAACACTTCTGCGATCAAAAACTGCGCTCGCCAACCCGCCTGCCAAGCGTGGCGAGTATGGCAAATCCCCCCAATCACTATTATGGAAGAAAAGAAGAAAACCAGGCCCCTAGTCCCCGGCAGTCCTGATCGTCCTGGCCACGGTAGCAGCCATGGTAACGACAGGACAAGGGGTGCTAAGAATCTCCGGCAGAGATTCGGCTACCACCAAAAACGAAAATTGGCCCTGGTGACATACAACGCACGCACTTTGAGGACAGATGAGAAGCTTGTTGAGCTGGAAGAAGAGATAAACAAGTTGCGGTGGAATATTGTTGGTTTATCGGAGGTCCGAAGAAAGGGCGAGGACACGATAACCTTAAAATCCGGCAACTTGTTTTACTACCGGGAGGGCGAACAGCAGTCCCAAGGTGGTGTCGGATTTATCGTTCATAAGTCACTCATAGACAACGTTGTGTCCATCACTAGTGTGTCAAGCAGGGTAGCGTACCTGATACTCAGAATATCCAAAAGATATTCGCTGAAGGTCATACAGGTCTACGCACCGACCTCGACATACTCAGATGATGATGTCGAAGTTATGTATGAGGACATTAGTAGAGCCATACATACTTCCAAAACACACTTTACAGTGGTTATGGGTGACTTCAATGCGCGGCTGGGCAAACGGGGCGATGATGAGTTGAGAGTGGGGCAATTTGGATATGGGCAGCGCAACCCCAGGGGTCAGAGGCTGGCCGAATTCCTGGAGAAGGAGGGACTCTTTATGATGAACTCTTTCTTCCAGAAGCCGCCTCATAGGAAATGGACCTGGATGAGCCCTGATGGTTCCACCAAAAACGAAATAGACTTCATAATGAGCACCAAGCGACAAATATTTAATGATGTCTCCGTGATCCACAGGGTAAAAACCGGCAGTGATCACCGAATGGTCAGAGGCACATTAAATATTAATGTCAAAATGGAAAGATCGCGTCTGATGAAGTCTACGCTCCGACCTTGTAATGCACATATCCAAAACCCCGAGAACTTTCAACTCGAATTGGCAAACCGCTTCGAATTGCTAGACAGCAGCGCATCAGTGGACGAAATCAACAACAGGCTGGTAGAGACTGTCCATACGGTCGGGTCCAAGTATTTTAAGCCCCACCGTAAAAATAGACCTCAAAAACTATCCAACTACACCCGAAACCTCATGGCTGAGCGACGTTCCATGACGCTCCAAACCTCCGATGATGCTAAGTCCTATAGGCAGCTCAATGGACAGATATTGAAGTCCTTGCGACAAGACTTACGGTCCTTCAATACAAGGCGTATTGAGGAGACCATAGCACAGAACAAGGGCTCTAAAGTGTTCGCAAGAGACGCGTCTATTGGGCAAAGCCAGTTGACGAAGCTGAAGATGGAGGACGGAAACGTAACGTCGAATAGGTTGGAGGTGCTCAGGGAGATAGAGAGGTTCTATGGGCAGTTGTATACCTCAGTAACTGAACCTGTTGTTGACTTGGTAAAAGACCCTAGAGCCAAGCTAACCCGACATTACACTGAAGATATCCCGGACATCAGCCTGTACGAGATTAGGATGGCTCTCAAACAACTCAAAAATAACAAAGCGCCGGGCGAAGACGGAATTACCGTAGAGCTTCTGAAAGCGGGCGGAACGCCAGTACTTAAAGTCCTTCAGAGGCTGTTTAATTCCGTCTTGCTCGAAGAGAAAACGCCGGAAGCATGGAACAGGGGTGTGGTGGTACTGTTTTTCAAGAAAGGTGATAACACTTTACTGAAGAATTATAGGCCCATCACACTGCTGAACCATGTTTATAAGTTGTTTTCGAGAGTCATTACGAATCGTCTCGAACGCAGGTTTGATGACTTCCAGCCTCCCGAACAAGCCGGTTTCCGGAAAGGCTTTAGTACCATAGACCACATACATACGCTGCGGCAGATTATACAGAAGACCGAGGAGTATAATCGGCCACTATGCTTGGCGTTTGTGGACTATGAGAAAGCCTTCGATTCGATCGAGACTTGGGCGGTTCTTAGATCTCTCCAGCGATGCCGCATTGACTATCGGTACATCGAAGTGTTGAAGTGCTTGTATAATAACGCCACCATGTCAGTCCGAGTACAAGGGCAGTGCACGAAGGCGATCTCCATAAAAAGAGGAGTAAGACAGGGAGACGTCATTTCTCCGAAACTGTTTACGACCACCATAGAGGACGCCTTCAAGCTCTTGGAATGGCGAGGACTTGGCATCAACATCAATGGCGAATACATCACTCACCTTCGATTTGCCGACGACATTGTGGTCGTGGCGGAGTCGCTGGAAGATCTAGGACGAATGCTCGGTGACCTCAACAGAGTATCTCAACAAGTGGGTCTTAAAATGAACATGGACAAAACCAAAATAATGTCTAACGTCCATGTCGTACCCACCGCACTCACCGTTGGGAACTCTACTCTTGAAGTTGTCGACGAATACATTTACCTGGGACAGGTAGTCCGGTTAGGTAGGTCCAACTTTGAGAGAGAGGTCAATCGACGAATCCAACTCGGCTGGGCAGCGTTCGGGAAACTGCGCAATATCTTCTCATCCAAAATACCTCAGTGCCTTAAGACTAAAGTTTTCAGTCAATGTGTGTTACCAGTGATGATATATGGATCAGAGACGTGGTCTCTTACAATAGGTCTCATAAAAAAGCTCAGAGTTGCTCAGCGAGCTATGGAGAGAGCTATGCTCGGCGTTTCTCTACGCGATCGAATCAGGAATGAGGAGATTCGTAGAAGAACCAAGGTTACCGACATAGCCCTTAAGATTAGCAAGCTGAAGTGGCAATGGGCGGGCCACATAGCGCGTAGATCGGACGGGCGTTGGGGCAGAAAGATTCTAGAGTGGCGACCACGTATTGGCAAGCGCAGCGTGGGACGACCGCCTGCCAGATGGACCGACGATCTTGTGAAAATCGCAGGAAGTCGTTGGATGCAGGTGGCATCAGACCGGTTACGCTGGAAAGCGATTGGGGAGGCCTATGTTCAACAGTGGACAAGTATGGGCTGAGATGATGATGATGATGTGTAATGTTTTTTTCATTGATTTAATGTATGTTTTAGGCATAATTTTAAAAAAATATTAGCATTCTGCACTCCTCTATATAAACTATAAGTGTGGGAAATTTCATACTCCTCCGTCCGCACAATTTTCGTAAAAATGTGTACAAAGTTTTTGCTTCACGTATTAATATATATTAATACGTGAATACCTATATTAATATATATATTTCAACGCAATAGTGGGAGTACAAACATGTAGCGAATCGGTAGTGGGTCGACACGGATTCGGTAGCAGGAACCATAGGGGACAAATGCTCGTCAACTTCCTGGAAAAAGAGGGGAGGGGAATTCTTAATGAACTCTTTCTTTCAAAAACGGCCCCAACGGAAGTAGACGTGGCAAAGTCCCGACGGTAACACTAAGAACGAGATTGACTTCATCATAGCGGACAAGAAGCGCTTATTTAGAGATGTCTCAGTGGTTACAAGGTTTAAAACCGGTAGCGACCACCGGCTTGTGCGAGGCACTCTGGATATCGATTATAAGCTGGAACGTATCCGTTTGATGAAGTCCACACTCCGACCTAACCTGCTCCAACACGTAGTTGGGTCCGAATCGTTTCAGTTGAAACTAAAGAACCGATTCGCTGCTCTGGAAAACACAATTGATGACGATATCGATGAGGAACTCGACCAGGTGGTTGACATCCTAAGGGAAGAGGGAACAAGGTTCTGCAAGATGCAGCGCAACGAAAAGAAATCGAGACTTTCAACGGAATGTCTGCAACTCATGAAGAAAAGACGCAAAGACCCCGCAGTCACTTCGTCAGAACAACGGGCATTGAATAAAAAGATCACGAAGCTGGTAAGACGAGACGTCCGACGCTCTAACACATTCCAAATAGAAAGAGCGATTGAGCGGAATCGGGGGTCAAAAGTCTTCGCACAACAGCTTGGCCGAAGCCATCTGACGAAGCTGACCACTCTAAGCGGAAGAGTCGTCGTCTCGGTGCCAGACATTCTCGCGGAAGTCGAAAATTTCTATTCCCAAATTTACGCCACGCAAGTTAACCAACCGGAACCCGACATAAGGGATTTAAGAGCCACCCTAACCCGCCACTACACAGACGAGCTGCCGGAAGTCAGCATTGACGAAATCGAGATGGCTCTAAAATAACTTAATAATGGAAAAGCCCCGGGTCATGACGGAATTACTACGGAGCTCCTAAAGGCAGGAGGAACTCCTATGCTCAAACAATTTCAGCGTATATTTAATTCCGTTATCTTCTCTGGGAGAACTCCAAAGGCATGGAACAGGAGTGTAGTCGTTTTGTTTTTCAAGAAGGGAGACAAGACCCTTCTGAAAAACTATCGACCGATTTCCCTCCTGAGCCATGTCTACAAGTTGTTTTCTAGAGTCATCACAAATCGCCTGGCGGGAAGACTTGACGAGTTTCAACCAACGGAACAGGCTGGTTTCAGGACAGGATATGGCACCATAGACCACATTCACACAGTGCGGCAGATTATGCAAAAGACCCAGGAGTATAATCAGCCCCTGTGCATGGCATTCGTGGACTACGAGAAAGCCTTCGACTCCGTCGAAACCTGGTCTGTTCTCGAATCCCTGCAACGTTGCCAGGTCGACTGGCGATACATCCAAGTGCTGAGATGCCTGTATGACGCTGCAACAATGACCGTCCAAGTACAAAATCGGCGGACTAAGCATATCCCCCTGCATCGAGGAGTGAGACAAGGCGATGTAATCTCACCTAAATTGTTTACGACTGCACTGGAGGATATGTTTAAGACATACATCTCGCACCTAAGATTCGTGGATGATATCGTCATTATGGCGGGGACGTTGCCGGAATTACAACAGATGCTGTGCGGTCTAGCTGATTCTTCCCAACACATTGGCCTCCGGATAAACATGAATAAAACCAAGATTATGTTCAATGAACATGTTATTCCGGAGCCTGTAGTTATAAATGGAACTACTCTCGAAGTTGTTCGAGAATACATCTACCTCGGACAAATACTACAATTAGGTAGAAACAACTTTGAGAGAGAGGTCCGCAGGAGGATACAGCTGGGCTGGGCAGCGTTTGGGAAACTTCGTCAAGTCTTCTCGTCGCCAATACCTCAAAGTTTAAAGACAAAAGTCTTTGATCAGTGCGTCCTACCTGTCATGACATACGGAGCCGAGACATGGGACACTTACGGTGAGACTAGTCCTCAGCGGGCTATGGAGAGAGCTATGCTCGGAGTTTCTCTGAAAGATCGAATCCGGAACGAGGTGATCCGACAGAGAACCAAGGTCATCGACATAGCTCACAGGATCAGCACGCTGAAGTGGCAGTGGGCTGGCCATATTTGCCGAAGGACCGATAACCGCTGGGGTAGACGTGTTCTCGAGTGGAGACCGCGGCTTGGCAAACGTAGTGTGGGACGCCCTGCAGCTAGATGGAGCGACGATATACGGAGGGTGGCTGGCAGCGGTTGGAGGAGAAGAGCCGAAGATCGAGTTCAATGGCATGCCTTGGGAGAGGCCTATGTCCAGCAGTGGACTGATACGGGCTGATGATGATGATGATGATTAATATATAGATACTGTCATAAAAAAATTAAATTTTGTCTGTATATACCGCGATGTAATGATATCGTCATTAAAATTCTACGGACGATTTAGCGCAGTGGTTAAGAACTTAAGCCGCTCCGGCCAGTGTGTCTAATAGTCGCGGGTTCGATTCCCGCACGGGACAAATCTTTGTATGATCCACAACTATTTGTTCCGGTCTGGGTATTTGTGTATGTGAATTTTCATGTTTGCAGACGCATCCACGTCAGAGGAATAAATCTTAGGGATACGTTTAAAAAAAAACTGACTGTACACACCACGATTGGCATTCAAATTTTGAAAATTCAACTGTATACGCCACGATATAAAGCTCAAATTGCAATGGCATACTTCGTGTGTAGTTGTAGCCGAGTCGCTAGGCGCGGCGCGCTCGTGGTGCGGGTGCACACGTACGGGGTACCCGTTGACGAGGATGCTCTTGCGGTTGTCCATCGCGTAGTGCGGCGCGTGCGGCAGGTCCAGCTCGCCGCCGCGGCACAGCGCCGCCGTGGCCGACAGGTAGCCGCCGCCCGACCTGAGTACAATATATGATATATATAATATCAGCCTATACTGCCCACTGCTGGGCAAAGGCTTCTCTCACAAATCGAGGTGAGAGAGATTAGGTCATGCTCCACCACGCGGACCCAGTGCGGATTGGTGGAGGCAGGTTTGTGGCCACCTGCTGTTGGAACTTATGAAGCCGGCTTCCAACTCCGCTTAACGACTACCACTTTAAGCGGTTACCGGGACCAACGGCTTAACGTGCCTTCCGAAGCACGGACACGCTCGAATACGAAAATGCCACAAACGGTCACCCATCTCAGGCCGACCGAGTCGAACGCTGCTTAACCTTGGTGATCGGTAACGGTAGCGCTACTGAGTACAATACAATAACATATTGTTACGTTTGCGGGGTAATCAAATGCCGAATAACGTGCGAAGTACTTTATTAGGCGCTGTATACACAAAACAGTACGTCGAATGCAAGTACACACGCCAACCAATCACACACTAGTACTACTCTCGATAGTACCCAAATACTGCTTCCAAGTCGCTGAGTCCCTCGTAGTATCCGTATAACGTTGCTTGAGTCGCCGGTGTATTCCACTTAGATCGCTTGTTCTCCGATTTGATCACTATCGCTTCCGAGAAGAGACTGTGTCGTCCGTGTGTGTGTGCGTGTGTGTGTGTGTGCGTGTGAATGACCTACGCTGTTGGCCTCGAGGCCTCTACAGCTTCACCGGATTTTAAAGGCGAGCGTGCAACCACTACGCTCCAGCCAGCCAGAAGGCCAAGAGGCGACATACTCGAGGCCGCCTCGAAGAGGCGCCCTCGGTTGGGACAGTCGCTGTAGGGGGACGGGTGCACTACTAAGCGCACCGGTCAACCGCCGGCTATGGGAGGGGATCTACTACTACGTCTATGTCTACTTCGTCGTCGCTCGTATTCTGAGCGGAAAGAAGGGATGACAAAGCATCGGGGGGGTCGGTGAGAACATGTCGCGGCCGGCGGTGGCGGCAGGGGTCGGGGGGGAGATCGTAGTCGGCGGTGGCTACGATAGACGGATTCGCATGGGTAGATGCGTTCGCGAAGTGACGTGTTGACGCCTTTTTAATAAAGGCGCGAATAGGTTCGAGACCTAGATCGGAGTAGACTGTGTCGTCCGCGCGCTCTGTGTTCCTTTTATACTTGTTTGAAAGTTCTAAAACGGACTCGAACCCTCTAAGTACATCGATAGAAGTTCATCGAACAATAGCCGGCGCGGCCCACAAAGCGGTATTATAATTACATACCTACTCGTATTTGCGCGTGAATAAATAGGTACTTGTCTACCGCGACCGCGCGCCGGCGATAATTAAAGGGGTGGAACCTTCTAGACGTTTTGCCACTTAAGCGCGGATCCTAGATCTTTCTTGTCAGATCACCGGGGGACCTAAGGAGTGTTATGCGTTTTAGAATCGACATCCCCCGATAACGACTTTTCAAGATATCGGGGTATGTTCGGGTCGTAACAATATCAACCTGGATATTCCTGAAGCGGCTACCGTGATCATATATCGTCGGACAACTGGATCGACCGGAAGAGTAACTGAGATGAAATTACTTTAAATTTTATTATAAAAATTCCCCAAACGGGGGTGGCAGAGGTACACCCACGTTTCGCTGACGATGTTAGGTCCCATGTAATAGGGGGCGAGCCTGTTACCATATGCCGGGTACAATTCTAGACTCCGGACTCGTACTGGGAAGTTTTCGTTAGAAAAACTACACTTGTCCGACTTAGGTTTTGAACCCAGGAACTCGTGATCACAAAGCGATGCGCTTTGCCACTAGACCAACGACGCAGTCAAACAAGTTATTATTTTCTAAAATAAAAGTAGCTCCTTATAACATCAGCTATCTGCTAATTAAAGTCTTGTCGAAATCGGTCCAGCCGTTTCTGAGATTAGCCGGAACGAACAGACAGACAAAAGTTTGTGAAATTGTTTTATTTTTCTTGTTAAAAGTACCGTATACACTTTTATATGCATTTAATAAAAATATTTTCTGTCTTCTGTAAAATTTTAACATTACAAACAGACATTTCAATTTAATTTATATGTATAGATAACTATAAATAACTCTATAATAGGCGTTAATGTTTTAAATCTGCGAACTGAACAAACACTTTTTGATAAATTCCACGCAAACAAAGTCGCGGGTAACAGCTAGATATAAAAACAAAACTGCTTTGCAAGAACTTTGCTACAATTATTCTCTATATTTTTAAATAATCCGTAAATAGGTCGCTAGCTGGGATAATTTTAGATTCGAAGAAACAAAACACCTTTTTTTATAATACTGTGACGATTCGCCGACCACTCGTATATTTTACTCATTTTTATAATGCACAAGAAACCTTATATTAGTACAGACGCCATCCAACGGCAATGCGCTGAAGATATTGACCAATATTTTTAAGTAAATTTTATTGACTAATGCTTGAAAAAATGTAAAGTAATAGAGATGACTTCAGATCTTTTATCTATCTAGAAAATTTTCTTTAATCGCGTATTCGTTTTATCAGATTCTAAAATTTAGAGTGAATGAACATGTTTCTAAATATTTAGTCTCTAATCCGTATACTGCTCTGTTTGTCTGTTTTCCCTGCATTTCCAGAGAAGTGCAGGGAAACCAAAAACACGTTTTTATCACGGTAGCCCCGTAACAAAGGCATTCTCTCACAAAAATGGCGCAGAGGATTAACTCGAGTTTCATTATCTGTACGTGTCCTCTTATATTGTACCTCATGTAAAAAATATTCATACCTGTTATTTAGATTCGGCCTTGACGTGTGACGCGGACTGTTCATATCGGTACGTTTAACATGTCCGTTCTGAAACAATAAATGGATTCAATATATGTCAAAGGTTCTACTCATCAAATCGACATGTCCAACAAACAAAGTCCAGTATTTGGACGGACGGACGATTTGGCGCAGTGGTTAAGAGCTTAAGCCGCTCCGCCCACTGTGTCGAATAGTCGCGGGTTCGATTTCCGCACGGGACAAATCTTTGTGTGGCCCATAATTATTTGTTTCGGTCTGGGTATTTGTGTATTTGAATTCTCATGTTTGTAAAGGAATATAGGCGTACCATCTCCATTTATTTGATAAAGTGAGCGACGTTCATAAATTAACTAGAAATAAACAAAATTGTATTACCAATGTTTAGGCTTAAAAAATATTAACTTCCTTCGTAGGAGTCGGTATTCGCAGCTACAATAAGATACCGAAGCCCATGTTAGAATTGCCACTTGACGGATTTAAAAGTTATATTAAATCTTCACTAATGAGTAAAGGATTTTATACTCTAAATGATTTGTAATGACAAAAATGCCTTTACACAAATTACGTGAAATTCACAAGAATATAATGTTAAGTGCAGCGAGTCCTGCCTAGAGAGCGTTCATTGATTTTAAATATTAAATATTATTTTCGAACAATGTCGACAGGGTCGTGGATTGGTCATGCTCACTGAAATGTCTTTGCTAGTGGCGGCTCTGTGGAGCGGGCCACTCTTTTCCCTCTAATATGGTTGAGGAGAGTGATGGCTGCTTCTCAGGTCATACTCGTGAACGGGTGCTGCTGGTGGGGACTGGTCCTTCCTCTGTCTTTTGTCTGATTGAACCCGTACCGTAGTGCTGTTGAATTTTGTCTCGTTCGGCATCACACTGGAGCTATAACCAGTTGTTTTGTACGTACGCTTTACATATTTTATAATAATTCTTTCTCTTACTATTATTATTATGCTTTTTATTACATACCTCTACAACATCTCTATTTTGTAAATGAGAGGACTATGTAGACACTGACCAATACCATGAATCTAAGTACACTTAAGATTAATCTATACTTAAGCACATCTATTTTGCTCGTTCTGCATTGTTCTCCCATACTCCATGAATGCAATGTATACAAAAAGCATTGTCAAAACTCTCATTTTTAAAAAGTGTAACCGTGGAGTTTCTTGCCCTTCTTCTCCACAGGAATGACTTTCCGAACGGGTGGTAGAGTCTTAAGTAATCAATCATTTTCTCTTTTTGACTAATCATTAGTGCCTTTTGGTCTACATGAATAAAAAAATTTTGATTTTGAGAAGTTGTATATATGCGGAGTAAAGTTGGTGTACGAACATATTGGATACCCATCCAGCCTTAGATATATGTACATATATTTTTAGCTAAATACCGTCCACTGTAAGACAGAGGCTGTCCCCAAAGACCGACACAACGACCATGCATTCAATTTTGTTCTAAGTTCTTTTTATATTTTTTTATATACCGTCACGCCTATATGCGGTAGTGGCAGAGGTGTACTGTGTACACTTACTTTTCCCCGACGATCTTAGGTTACATTTAATAGGAGGCGAGTGCCATATACCGGGCACAATTCCAGACTCCGTACTGATTTTAGGAATGTTTCGATAGAAAAACTACATTTGTCCGACCTAGGATTTGAACCCAGGACCTCGTGATCGCAAAGCACATTATTCGCCACTAGACCAAAGAGGCAGTAATGATTTTTAAATTTTTTAATTTGCACGTAATGTGGCCGCGTTCTGGGCTGCTTCCATATAACTTTTTTACATGCGGAAATTTAATTAGTTATTTATTTTCCTATATTAATATCACACTGTATGTTTTCCTAAGAAAATGAAATAAATAAATAAACTATAGAATATTTACCACCGAAATGCTAAGAAGAATTTAAATGTTACCTGATGATTATGGGGTCTGAAGGGTATGGGGTCGTCCTGCTGCGAGGGCCGTCTGGGCCACGACGTGTCCGACCGCGCCGCCACCGACACGCAGTCGTCCGTGTCCACCTGACACAGAAACGATGGACGATTTAGCGCAGTGCTTTTTTTTTTTTTATTTTTTTTTATTTGTAATTAGACACTGCGGGCCCGGTTTGTCCCGCACCTTTTTTTGTGTAATTTATGTGTTGTTAGTAGTTGCTTTTATATGCACTTGTATGGTACATGCCGCTTATTATTAGCTTATTGTTACAGTGCTTGGTATTTGTTTGTAGCGGTACTTCAGTAGAGGTTTTTTTTTTTTTTTTAATTTATATTAATGATTTTGTAAGTGAATGAGGCTTTCTGTTTTGGCTTGCCTTTGAGCGAGAATGCCTCAGTTGTGTAGGTGTTTGGCTGCTTGTGAGGGTTTCCTTTAGGCGCAGTGCTTAAGAGCTTAAGCTGCTCCGCCCACTGTGTCTCAGAGTCGCGGGTTCGATTCCCGCACGGGACAAATCTTTGTGTGATCCACAATTATTTGTTCCGGTCTGGGTATTTGTGTATGTGAATTATCATGTTTTGAAACAGACCCACGACACAGGAATAAATCTTAGCGTGGGGCTACGTTTAAAAAACAAACATATAACGTGATATTCGGTCACATACACATGGATCTATTTTTATAAGCGATCTTATATCTAACAATCATAAGGGTCGATATTGCATAGCAACTTATTTCGATTTGACTATGCGGAGATCGAATCCAACTATACCTATACGAGGTGTATCGTAAATAACGCAAGACCTCAGACAGCCCAATTAGATAATTACTTCACAAATTCAATCAAATTGGTATATAAATAGGTCATACATTCTCTTTATGAAAGAATACTATTTCTATATTAGTAATAAGTAAGATCTTGTGGGTATTTTATGTGATGTGCGTGTGTGTGTGTGGGTGTGTGTATGTGTGTGAGCGCGTTTGTGTGTGTGTGTGAGCGCGTTTGTGTGTGTGTGTGTGCGCTTGGGTGCGTGCGAACGTGCGTGCGTGCGTGCGAACGTGCGTGCGTTCGTTCGTGCGTGCGTGAGTTCGTGCGTTTTTTTTGGATAAAGGGATGAGGAAATCTTCTGTTTCCGCGTAGGATAACTCATGTAACCATTCTGTCAAGATTTTTTTTTAATTTAAATTTGGGTAAGGGATATAGTATAGACAGAATTAAGTTAATTTTTAACCGACTTCAAAAAGGAGGAGGGTCTATGTTCGGTTGTATGTATGCTTTTTTTTTGTTTATTTTTATGTTCACCGATATTTCCGTCAGTTGTGGATCGATTTTGATGATTCTTTTTGCATTGGGATCAGTATAGCTCCAAGGTGGTCCCATTTTAATTCCATTTGTATTGGACCTTGGACTTTGAAGATACACCAGGGAACTCCTTAACGACAAACAATACGAATGCGTAGATTGAGATATCATGGGTAATACGTCAATCCTATAGGCACCCTGCCATAGAACTAATCAGAATGTTAACCGACTTCAAAAAAGGAGGAGGTTCATAATTCGTCTCTGTTTTTTTTATAACTTATTTGCTTATAAACCAATTTGGATGATTCTTTCTCCGCTGGATTCAATATAGTTTCAAGGTGGTCCTATATTAATTTCATCAGTATCGGACCTTGGAGTTTGAAGATACACCACGGAACTCCTTAACGACAAACAATACGAATGCGTAAATTGAGATATTATGGGTATTACGTCAATCCTATAGGTACCCTACTATAGAACTAAGCTGAATGTTAGCAGACTTCAAAAAAGGAGGAGGTTCATAATTCGACTGTATTCTTTTGTAATTTCTTTGCTTATAAACTGATTTTGATGATTCTTTTTGTATCAGGTTCAGTATAGCTCCGTACTGGTCGAATTTAAATTATATTGGTATTGGACAATGGGTTTTGAAGATACTCCAGGGGTTTCCTATACGGCAAACAGGATGAATTTGAAAATTCAGTTATTATGAGTTTTATTTCAAACTTGTAGGTACCTCACTGTATAAATAAGTAGGATAATATAAAGGAGGCATATGAATAATAATAATAATATATTCGCTCATCACTAAAAATTGTAAAATGTGGCAAACTGTAGTGTGTGTGTGTGTGTGCGCGCGCGCGCGCGCGCGTGCGTGTGTGTGTGGGGGGGTGGGGTGTGTGGGTGTGTGTGTGTGTGTGTGTGTGTGTGTGTGTGTGTGTGTGTGTGTGTGTGTGTGTGTGTGTGGGTGTGTGAGGGTGTGTGTGAGGGCGTGTGTGTGGGTGTGTGTGTGTGTGTGGGTGTGGATGTGTGTGTGTGTGTGTGGGTGTGGATGTGTGTGGGTGTGGATGTGTGTGGGTGTGTGTGTGTGTGTGTGCGTACGTGCGTGCGTGCGTAAACAAATTTTACAGAATTAAAATTTTTAACACCTTTTTTTACGCGCTTTTATACCCCAATTAACAATGAAACTTGTTCGTGCCTGTGTGCAAATTGAGAAATACGTTTTAGAAAAGCATTTGGAATCTCCGTATTGCTTTGAATCAAGAATAAATTTAGTTTATTATAGCGCACTAAGGGAGTAACAGCATATTTTGCAAAACCAAAAAAAAATACATTAACAGTACTCAAATCGTTCATTTTGCATAAACCCTGCGGGGTTGTTTACAAAGTGTCATATTTACATTTTTTTTAAATTTCTAATCTCCTACCGGATCGAAACGCGGCCTCCACTGAGAAGATCCGGCCAAAAACTCAGCGGGCTTGTCTTGTTTGTCTAACTGTCCATTCATATTTTGTTTTCAGCACATTTTGTATAAATACATACATTTTTGTATAGCATACAAAATCATTAATGCGATCCAGCTCCAGTGTGATGCCTAACGACTGAGATAAGACTATTTTTAAATATATGTTATAATGAAAAGCTAGAGGATTCTGGGTGGGCCAGGTTCCACAGGTTCCACAAGCGGCACCGGTTCACGAGTACGAATACTTGAGCAGCCACTGCATGCATAGACTTTTTAGTGAGCATGGCTAATCCCAGACCCCAGAGTGCAGTCAGAAAAAGTCAACAAAAGGAGCAATACTTCGAGCTCGTTTGGCACGAAACGCTACACTTTGACAGTTTTGTTTATATTGAAACGGAACCAATTCAGTTCTCGATTTAGAACAAATTACTTTCAGGTCTTGCGTTTAGTATGTTACACCTTGTGTATAGAGTTTGTATTGTGTACCTCCTATGTGCCGCCTGTAAAAATGTATAAAACAATGCATGATGATTCTCTTTTCTAGATTATGTCGATTAACTAATTAATAAGATTTTTTTATTTTATAACTACACTAGGAAAAATAATGTAAAATGTATCATTTCATTAATAGGCGTTAAATAAAAGGCTTTTTATTTTATTTATTTTATACTAGCAGTGTCCCGCGACTTCGTATCCGGTCGACAACAGCGCCACCTACCGGGTCTATGTTATATAGCCTATGTTACTTCTGGATAGGTAGCTTTTTAATAATGAAAGAATTTTTGAAATCGGTCCTGTAGTTTTTGAGTTCATTCGTTACACACACACCGTCACGCCTAATCCCCAAGCGGGGGTGGCAAAGGTGTACTGAGTACACCCACGTTTCGCCGACGATGTTATGTCCCATGTAATAGGGGGCGAGCCTATTGCCGTATACATGGCACAATTCCAGACACCGGGCTCGTACTGAGAAGTTTTTTCGTTAGAAAATCTACGCTTGTCCGACCTAGGATTTGAACCCAGGACCTCGTGATCACAAAGCGATGCGCTTTGCTACTAGACTAACGAGGCAGTCGTAGAAACAAATCTTTCCTCTTTATAATATAAGTATGGATATTGTGTACCTCTGTGTTGCGGTCGCTGTCCGAGGCGAGCACGTCCATGCTCCAGGCGGACTCGCTGGCCGTCTCCGACACGTCGGGCGCGTTCGTGCTGTTCGCGTTCGCGCCTGCAACCCATGCCACTTGATAACGCATTCAATGCCAAAAGAGTGTGATCAACATTGAACTTTATTTCCGGTAACTGAAGTGTGTATGTGTTTGAGTGATATACGCTGTTGGCCGTGAGGCTTTTACAGCTTCACCGGACTTAAGGGCGAGCGAGCAAACACTACGCTCGAGCCAGAAGGGCAAGGGGCGACATACTCGAGGGCGCCTCAAGGAGGCACGGCCTCGGTTTGGACAGTCGCTACGGGGGGAGGGGGTGTAATTAGCGCACCGGTCGGCGGGCTAGGGGATCTACGACTTCGTCGTCGTCGTCCGTATCCGGAGCGAAAAGAAGCGATGTCAAAGCATCGGGGGGATCGGTGAGAACATGTCACGGCCAGCGGTGGCGGCAGGGGTCGGGTTCGTAGTCTGCGGCGGCTAGGATTAGCGGGTTCGCATGGGAAGATGCGTTCGCGAAGTGTCGAGATATCGCCTTTTTAATATAGGCGCGAATAGATTCGAGACCGAGATCGGAGTGGGGTAACTGAAGTTTAATTAGCCTGCAAGTATAACTTAGTTTTGTCGTTTTGCTTCTAGTTAAATATAAAATAATATTAGCCCTGTTAAGAAACTGTCCCACCGGTGGGCACGGGCCTCCTCTCAAACTGAGAGGGTTTAGGCCCTAGTCCACCACGCTGGCCCAGTGCGTGTTGGCGAACTTCACACACCTTCGAGAAACTCTTAGGCGTGCAGCTTTCCTCACGGTGTTTTCGTTCACTGTTAAAGCAAGTTATAGTTAATTTTTAATACGCACATGCTTTCGAAAAGACAGGGGTGCGTTGTGCGAAAGACAGGGGGGCCTGTGTTTGAACCCAAGACCTCTGACTTTGCAGTCCAACCGTCTAACTAATAGGCTATCACTGCTTCTAATTAAAACATAACGAAATAGATATAAAATTACACCCTAAATTCACGAATTTTATCTAAAAGTAAACGAAATTTTTAAATCATACTCAGAAGGTTGTGGTAGCCCTCCCGTTTTATTTCTCAGTTTTAATTTCTTTAATAGTCTTTAAATACCAATTCGATTTTCCCCACAATTATAAAATATTTATATGATTGACGGACGATTTGGCGCAGAGATTAAGAGCTTAAGCAGCTCCGCCCACTGGGTCGAATAGTCACGGGTCGATTCCCGCACGGGACAAATCTTTGTGTAACCCACAGTTATTTATTTCGGTCTTAGTATTTGTGTATGTGAAATTTCATGTTTTTAAACGCACCCGCGACGGTGGAATAAATCCTAGTGGGGCTACGAATTTTTAAGAAAGAAAGATATAAAAGTTCCTCAGGCTCCTGTACGAAATACTGAGGTATGTGTGATTTTTACCACATTAATAAAACTTAGAATAGGACCAACCCATCTCATCCCATCGGGTGTCGTACAAGGCGACTAAGGGAAAACTAGGGAATGGGCAGCAGCGTTCCCTTAACACTTCTACCATCAAAAACTGCGCTCGCCAACCCGCCTGCCAAGCGTGGCGAGTATGGCAAACACCCCCAATTTATTAAAATGGAAGATAAGAATAAAACCAGGCCCCTAGTCCCCGGCGGTCCTGTTCGTCCTGGCCACGGTAGCAGCTATGGTAACGACAGGACAAGGGGTGCTAAGAATCTCCGGCAGAGATTCGGCTACCACCAACATCGAAAATTGGCCCTGGTGACATACAATGCACGCACGTTAAGGACAGATGAGAAGCTTGTTGAGCTGGAAGAAGGGATAAACAAGTTGCGGTGGAATATTGTTGGTTTATCGGAGGTCCGAAGAAAGGGCGAGGACACGATAACCTTAAAATCCGGCAACTTGTTTTACTACCGGGAGGGTGAACAGCAGTCCCAAGGTGGTGTCGGATTTATCGTCCACAAGTCACTCATAGACAACATTGTGTCCATCACTAGTGTGTCGAGCAGGGTAGCGTACCTGATACTCAGAATATCCAAAAGATATTCGCTGAAGGTCATACAGATCTACGCACCGACCTCGGCATACTCAGATGATGACGTCGAAGTAATGTATGAGGACATTAGTAGAGCCATACATACTTCCAAAGCACACTTTACAGTGGTTATGGGTGACTTCAATGCGCGGCTGGGCCAACGGGGCGATGATGAGTTGAGAGTGGGGCAATTTGGATATGGGCAGCGCAACCCCAGGGGTCAGAGGCTGGCCGAATATCTGGAGAAGGAGGGACTCTTTATGATGAACTCTTTCTTCCGGAAGCCGCCTCATAGAAAATGGACCTGGATGAGCCCTGATGGTTCCACAAAAAATGAGATAGACTTCATCATGAGCACCAAGCGACAAATATTTAATGATGTCTCCGTGATTCACAGGGTAAAAACCGGCAGTGATCACCGAATGGTCAGAGGCACATTAAATATTAATGTCAAAATGGAAAGATCGCGTCTGATGAAGTCTACGCTCCGACCTTCTTATGCACACATCCAAAACCCCGAGAACTTTCAACTCGAATTGGCAAACCGCTTCGAATTGCTAGACAGCAGTGCATCAGTGGACGAAATCAACAACAGGCTGGTAGAGACTGTCCATACGGTCGGGTCCAAGTATTATAAGCCCCACCGTAAAAATAGACCTCAAAAACTATCTAACTCCACCCGAAAACTCATGGCTGAGCGACGTTCCATGACGCTCCAAACCTCCGATGATGCTAAGTCCTATAGGCAGCTCAATGGACAGATACTGAAGTCCTTGCGTCACGATTTACGGTCCTTCAATACAAGGCGTATTGAGGAGACCATAGCACAGAACAAGGGCTCCAAAGTGTTCGCAAGAGACGCGTCTATTGGGCAAAGCCAGTTGACGAAGCTGAAGACGGAGGACGGAAACGTAACGTCGAATAGGTCAGAGGTGCTCAGGGAGATAGAGAGGTTCTATGGGCAGTTGTACACCTCAGTAGCTGAACCTGTTGTTGACTTGGTAAAAGACCCAAGAGCCAAGCTAACCCGACACTACACTGAAGATATCCCGGACATCAGCCTGTACGAGATTACGATGGCTCTCAAACAACTCAAAAATAACAAAGCACCAGGCGAAGACGGAATTACCGCAGAGCTTCTGAAAGCGGGCGGAACGCCGGTACTTAAAGTCCTTCAGAGGCTGTTTAATTCCGTCTTGCTCGAAGAGAAAACGCCGGAAGCATGGAACAGGGGAGTGGTGGTACTGTTTTTCAAGAAAGGTGATAACACTTTACTGAAGAATTATAGGCCCATCACACTGCTGAGCCATGTTTATAAGTTGTTTTCGAGAGTCATCACGAATCGTCTCGAACGCAGGCTTGATGACTTCCAGCCTCCCGAACAAGCCGGTTTCCGGAAAGGCTTTAGTACCATAGACCACATACATACGCTGCGGCAGATTATACAGAAGACCGAGGAGTATAATCGGCCACTATGCTTGGCGTTTGTGGACTATGAGAAAGCCTTCGATTCGATCGAGACTTGGGCGGTTCTTAGATCTCTCCAGTGATGCCGCATTGACTATTGGTACATCGAAGTGTTGAAGTGCTTGTATAATAACGCCACCATGTCAGTCCGAGTACAGGGGCATTGCACGAAGGCGATCCCCATAAAAAGAGGAGTAAGGCAGGGAGACGTCATTTCTCCGAAACTGTTTACGGCCACCTTAGAGGACGCCTTCAAGCTCTTGGAATGGCAAGGACTTGGCATCAACATCAATGGCGAATACATCACTCACCTTCGATTTGCCGACGACATTGTGGTCGTGGCGGAGTCGCTGGAAGATCTAGGACGAATGCTCGGTGACCTCAATAGAGTATCTCAACAAGTGGGTCTTAAAATGAACATGGACAAAACGAAAATAATGTGTAACGTCCATGTCGTACCCACCGCACTCACCGTTGGGAACTCTACTCTTGAAGTTGTCGACGAATACATTTACCTCGGACAGGTAGTCCGGTTAGGTAGGTCCAACTTTGAGAGAGAGGTCAATCGACGAATCCAACTCGGCTGGGCAGCGTTCGGGAAACTGCGCAACATCTTCTCATCCAAAATACCTCAGTGCCTTAAGACTAAAGTTTTTAGTCAGTGTGTGTTACCAGTGATGATATATGGATCAGAGACGTGGTCTCTTACTATAGGTCTCATAAAAAAGCTCAGAGTTGCTCAGAGTTGCTCAGCGAGCTATGGAGAGAGCTATGCTCGGCGTTTCTCTACGCGATCGAATCAGGAATGAGGAGATTCGTAGAAGAACCAAGGTCACCGACATAGCCGTTAAGATTAGCAAGCTGAAGTGGCAATGGGCGGGCCACATAGCGCGTAGATCGGACGGGCGTTGGGGAAGAAAGATTCTAGAGTGGAGACCACGTATTGGCAAGCGCAGTGTGGGACGACCGCCTGCCAGATGGACCGACGACCTTGTGAAAATCGCAGGAAGTCGTTGGATGCAGGTGGCATCGGACCGGTTACGCTGGAAAGCGATTGGGGAGGCCTATGTTCAGCAGTGGACAAGTATAGGCTGAGATGATGATGATGATGATGAATAAAACTCCCGTGCGCTACGGAAGTATTTTTGTATATTAAGCAGGTTCAATTCTCGGTCCTCTGGGAGAACGACTGAGGTATGTGGCATTTTCACCACTAAAAAACACCACGGCGGCCTCCTTACACGTTAGGGGGCTCAGCTATACTCCTTTCCACCAGTTATGGGTACGATGACGTTTAGAATTTGACGTATCTAGAAACGTGTTGAGTGTGAAATAGAATCGACTGTATATCGTATCGAGAAAATTTATAGCGAAGAAAGAATAGATATTTATAAAAATCCTTTAGTAACAAAAGGAGAACAGAATAAAATAATCTCATTATTTATTTACGAATCAAGCCATTGGTCGGAAACATCGTCTGACAAATGCCTTGATTCGTTGCTTACGTGTATTATTATTAAAAAATCGATAAAACTGTTTATGTCAAGATAGCGCATTCACGTTTATTAATTGATTTATTGACCATGAGAATACTAAATATTTCAGTCAGATGCATAGAATAATATAAACTATATATGTAAAAAATCGGGAATTGATTTTGTACATTTTAAAAAACAACACATCGATTATAACGATTTCATTGTGTCAATCCCTAAACCGCAAACTCTTACAATTTACATAATTGTGTAAGAGTTTTATTAAGTGTAAAGTTTTACAGTATGTGATTTAAATGAAAAGTAAAGTAGATTTTTGATGTATTCTTATATTCCTGTTTATTTTTTGGATTCTATATATTTTAAATATTCTTAAATACAATATGCGTGAAATCGAGTATGATCAAACGTCATCGTCTCTTGAAAAAGACTATAGTGTATGTACCTTGTGCGTTGGCGACCTGCGTCTGGTCGCAGGAGTCGCCGATGGTCTCCGAGTCGGAGGCCAGCACGTCCGTACTCCACGTGTCCGACATTATGCTGATCGTCTCGTCGCCTTCCAGAAGCTTCTACAACGAAATACAGTGCTTTTTTGAAAGGAGCAAATGGTGTTCCAAAGTAAATTTCATTATGTCACAGTGCAAATGGTGACGTCCAAGTAGAATTTATTACACCAGAATAGACCAGGGTTTTCCTATATATTGTGGTTGTACTCAACAACAACCCCTATAGATAAATGGCTAGCTTACCTTAATCTCAAATTTGCAAAATTTATCTTCTATATCATTCCTGGTCTGCTTCAGAAGCTTTGCTTGTGCGCTTCCAGCTTGACTCACAGGAACGTTTTGAGGTAATCTGTTCAGTATACAAAAATACAATAAATATGTGTATATAAATCAGCCTTTAATGTGTGTGTGAGTGATCTACGTTGTTGGCCGCGGGGCCTTTACAGCTTCACCGGACAAGAGAACGAGCGTGCAACCACTACGCTCGAGCCAGAAGGGCAAGGGGGCAACTAGCTCAAGGGCGCCTCAAGGAGGAACGCCTTCGGCTTGGGCAGTCACCATGGGGGAGGGCGTATACGAAGTGTCTCGCCGTGGTGGTCTGCACCGGCCGGCGGGCAAGGGATTCTTCGAGCTCGCCGGCGAGGTCGGTGTCTGATCCTGGTTAGTTTTCTCGTTGATCGTACCTTCTGGGCGGCGCGTCGCCGGCTGCGTCTCCGTCGGTGACCTGCGACGAGGGAGTCTCCCGCCCGGATATGTTGGGGCTGCCGCGCCCACTCACGTTTGCTGACACCTGCCGATCACGTGTTTATTATACAAGGTGTAAAAGGGCAGGAGAAAGTGCGATTAACAGATAGTTAATAAGACCAAGTATCAAAATTACGACACTCTCAGGACGTAAGAAAAAAGATCACTTCCATACAAATGTTAAAAATGAACAATGAATAAAAATGAATTACTGCCTCGTTGGTCTAGTGGCAAAGCGCATCGCTTTGTGATCACGAGGTCCTGAGTTCAAATCCTAGGTCGGACAAGTGTAGTTTTTCTAACGAAAACTTTCCAGTACGAGTCCGGAGTCTGGAATTGTGCCCGGTATATGGCAATAGGCTCGCCCCCTATTAGATGGGACCTAACATCGTTGGCGAAACGTGGGTGTACTCAGTACACCTCTGCCCCCCCGTTAGGGGAATATAGGCGTGACGGTTTTAAAAATGAAACTGCAGGATAATAGAATCACTTCTTTATTTTTGCAGTCGTCACTATTCGGTGGTCAATCGCAGAATGACCGCCTTGTTCAAAAATGAGTAAATTACATACAGACCACAGACAACAATCGATATCGATTTATCAGAGATGAAATATTAATAATCGCCTACAAATTATGTGGATTCTAACACAAAAGACATAGATCATTTTCATAAATGGTAGATTTGGCGCAGTGGTTAAGAGCTTAAGGCGCTCCGCCCGCTGGGTCTAATAGTCGCAAGTTCGATTCCCGCACGGGACAAATATTTGTGGGACCCACAGTTATTTGTTTAGGTCTAGGTATCTGCGTATGTAAATTTTCAAGTTTGTAAACGCACCCACAATACAGGAAAATAAATCCTAATGTGGGGGTAGGTTTTTTTAAATACTGATGCCTATTCCACCAAAATATATGAATCTTCCTGGTATTTCTTTAATTTTGTAAGTATCGCCATAGTTGTTGGTATTGATAAATGCTATCACCTGTTCTATACAAATAACTAACGACATAAAGCAAGACACATAGAATCACTTTCCATAAGTAAATAAATTTATATTTTTTTCTTCTTCTTCAGCCGAAAGACGTCCACTGCAGGACAAAGGCCTCCCCTAAAGACCGCCACAACGACCAGCTTTGTGCTGTACTCATCTAACTTCTACCCGCGACCTTCACCAAGTCATCGGTCCATCGTGTAGGGGGCCTGCCCACTCCACGTCTTCCGGTACGTGGTCGCCACTCGAGAACCTTCATGCCCCAACGGCTGTCAGTACTACGAGCGATGTGCCCCGCCCACTGCCATTTAAGTTTAGCAATTAATATTCTATATCATCACTCTAGATTCCGACAGATTTGGCTTCATTTATTCGTAACCGTCGTAACTCAATACATATTATATAACAAAGTCTCCCCTAAACTCAATATCTATCGAACGGATTTTCATACAGTTTTCACCAATGAATGGAGTGATCCAAGAGAAAGGTTTATAATTAAAATACATAATAAAATTTGATATAAGTACGGCCTCGTTCATATAAGTTGGGAATTAAGTTTTGTAGACTAACACCGTCACGCCTATATTCCCCAGCGGGGGTGGCAGAGGTGTACTGAGTACACCCACGATTCGCCGACGATGTTAGGTCCCATGTAATAGGGGGCGAGCCTATTGCCATATATCGGGCACAATTCCAGACTCCGGAGTCATACTGGGAATTTTTCGTTAGAAAAACATCATTTGTCCGACCTAGGATTTGAACCCAGGACCTCGTGATCACAAAGCGATGCGCTTTGCCACCAGACCAACAAGGCAGTCAAGTTTTGTAGACTAATAAGAAAATTTTTAGTGTCCGCCACGCGGCTCGCGTTGTGCCCGACTCATGCCCGGTATGGCAGCCGAATGTCGCGCCCGCAGCGTGCTGTGAGAAAGGGACAGCGATCTAGGTCTCGAGCCTATTCGCGCCTATATTAAAAAGGCGACAACACGGCACTTCGCGAACGCATCTACCCATACGAAGCCGTTAATCGTAGCCGCCGCCAACTACGATAACCTGCCCTTCTGGCTCGAGCGTAGTGGTTGCACGCTCGCCCTTAAGTCCGGTGAAGCTGTAAAGGCCTCGCGGCCAACAGCGTACATCACTCACACACACACAGGGACAGCGATACTGTTCTTTTTTTCTTTTAAAATATTCTGGCTCAATATTTGCACGTTACTTGGGGCCTCATTGCAAACCAGCGCTGTGTTAGGGTAATATTATTGCCTATAGCTGAATGAGGGTCCCTTTTTGCTGGTGAGACTTGGGTAATATTATTGCTCTGGTTTCTCCAGAAAATAAATATAGGTTTTCTTTCTTTCTTTCTGTTTATGTGTATAATTCACCCGTGCGATAAATCACCCAATGGTTGCAGCCTCGCAAATGCGTACGTGCGCGCAGTACGCACGACGCGTTCTAGCGTACTATTGTGAGTCTCGATGATAAAGGATTTAAAAAAAAAATAACAGTATTGGTTAAACACAACCGCCTAGTTAGATCGATGGGATGAGACTGACGGCTTCTGAGTGTGATGCAAATGTACTGAGATGGAAATACTGACGGGATAGAAAAGGTGTCTGGTGTGTCGTATTGGGTACATAGAATATATATAACAGTACGTTTACAAGACTACGCGTATACTGAACCGCACAGTTTAGACAAGGCTGTTAATATTATTAGAAAGCATTGCTCGCCCACTGTTGGCAGAGGCCTTCTTCCACTATTTCACTTTCCTCTGTTATTTACTACAAATTGTTTTTATACTAGGGGTACGATTTACAATCATATTTTTTGATTTTTTTTAAACGTAGCCCCACACTAGGATTAATTCCTGTGTCGTGGGTGCGTTTACACAAATACCCAGACCGGAACAAATAGTTGTGGATCACACAAAGATTTGTCCCGTGCGGGCATCGAACCCGCGACTATTAGACACAGTAGGCGGAGCGGGTTAAGCTCTTAACCACTGCGCTAAATCATGCACACAGACACATGCTCTACGCGGATTCTCGGGTAGCTCCACCTGCTATACTTACCATGTCAGAGAGATTGTCGTTCTGGTCCTCAGTCTCCAACTCCAGGCTTGACGTCACGCTGTGGTTAGACGCGGCTTCGGATACCGCCTCCAGGTTATCCGACGTGTTGCCTAGTGACACCTCGTCGTGGGACACCGAAAACCTTAGAGATAAAAAAAATTATACGTCTATCGACTGGTGTAGTCACCTCTCAGTATACCTTTGCATAGGACAATAGTTAAACATCTTTTCGGTTGAGGATTATTTTTTAATGCAATAACTCCATCTACTTTTTACGGCAAATGAATAATAATAAAAAAAAATCGTTTCGGTCTGTGTGAAATTCATGTTTTTTTTTAAAAGAAATGAAAACTACAATAAATGTCGCGATCCCCAGGAGGGCCTAGACAAGTTGCAAGCGTTTTGTTTCTATTCCCTTGTCGCAATCGATAGCGCATTGTTTTGACCACGTGACTTTTCGTTGCAAAATGTCATTCCCATACATTTTTCCCCTTTCTATAACGACATTACGTTACGTAACGTTAACGACTGTAGATTGTCCACTTGGCTATAGTCGCAGGTCTGTAACCTTTGCAAGGGACAGCAGAATAATCTTACTAGACATATAACTAGTACCCAAGTTGAGAAGAGTTGAGTCATACTTAACATATGACACGTAGGTACTGCTTCGTTGGTCTGGTGGCAAAGCGCATCGCTTTGTGATCCCGAGGTCCTGGGTTTAAATCCTAGGTTAGACAAATGTCGATTTTCTAACAAAAACGTCCCAGTATGAGCCCGGAGTATAGAGTCGTGCCCGGTATATAGCAATAGGCTCGGGATAGCAAGCCCCCTATTACATGGGACTTCGTCGGCGAAAAGTGGGTGTAATCAGTGCACCCCTGCCGCCCCCGCTTGGGTAATATAGGCGTGACGGTGTTTATAGGTACCCAAATTTAGAAGGATATGTGCCAAACCTTGTCCTCTTCTGCACAGGAGGGCCGGGCCCGGCCACGGCCAGCGCAGAACCGGTGTCATCGGCGTCGCCCGCCTCTGAGCCGCCGTAGTAGCATTCTAGAACTTTCGACTCGGGGACCAAGCCTGTGTAAATAAGATAAATCAATAATATTGAGTTGTCGTGATTGTCGCGACAGCAAATTAGAGTGAGGGTTCCGACGCAAAATTATAGTAAGTGCTAACTCTTCATACTAAGGACGTCAAATTATACTAAGTATCGCGTCGGAATTGCGTCGCGACGAAATATTATAGGGAGTGTCGCGACGCCGCTCTGTAATAAGTATTGCAACACCATAATGAAAGTCGCGACGTCAAAGTACACTGAAAGTTGCGATGGTAATTTATAGTGAGCGACTTGACATGACATGATGATTATAACGAAGGCCGTGACGCAAAATTATAGTGAGCATAAAAACGCCAAATTGAAATCATCGTCGCGACGCTAAGTTATAATAAGCCTTGTAATAGCCCATCGTAAAGGGAATCGCGACGCCAAATTAAATTGAGCATTGCTCCGCCAAACTATGCAGAGCGTTCACTGTTTAATTACATCGTATTTAAATTATATACCTAGTGCGTAAAGACGCCAACCAATCCCGAGCGCCGCCCTAAATCATCATTATATTAATACGTGAAGCAAAAACTTTGTACCCCTTTTTACGAAAATTGCGCGGACGGAGGAGTATGAAATTTCCCACACTTATAGTTTATATCGAGAAGGAGTGCAGAATGCTAATATTTTTTTTTAAATTATTCATAAAAAATACACTACATCAATAAAAAACACATTACACACATTACCATGTATTTGAAACAATACACTTCAAATTGAGAATAGATTAATATTGTTTGTTTTTAATATTATTTGTCTATAGTCTTACTGAATGTCAAACGATGAAAGAGTTTATACAAAAAACATCGTTTACAGAGAAGTTTTGTATCATTAATTAAATTATCGAAATATGTATGCCAAGTTCAAAGCACAGCCTTTCTTTTTGGTTATTTTATCAATAAAAAAAAATTAAAAAAAGGTATTCTTTATTTTAATCATTATTTTTTTTATATTAAATTACTTATAATTAGTTTGAAAAAATAGGAAAATTAACAATGTAGCCTTGGCGAAATGAATTATAGAAGTATAGTCTTTGACAATAGAACCTTAATAATGTTCAAATTTATAATTTAAATTAATTATGGTCGAATTTCGACCAATGGGCGACCACTAGTATATAGTAATCGTTCTTCCGGCCAAAAGGATTTTGTCTATATGGTGAAGCCTTCTTCATTGTAATATTCAAATAAAAAACATTTTTGTGCGAAATGCGTGGTTTATTTTACCAACAAACAATTAAAAGAGGAAGAGCTATTGATAATACCATTAGTGTAAAAAAAAACTAGACTAAAAACTAAAGTTCTAATGTTGCCAATATATCTTTAACAGTCGTCGATACACAGAGTCATAACAAAACAACACCTAACAATATTTAAGCAGATTAATGTTGGACTGCCTACTCCACCAGAGACCTATTTATGACATCAATAAATAAGAATTGACCAGAAAGCCTTACCAACATAATCATTTTCCTCAGCAGTAGCCAGCTTAATGACAAGAACTTCCAGGTGGTCCAGCGCCGTGTCCTCCTTGCAGCCGTTCCCGTTGAACGGCTTGTCGTCGGCGCAGGTCGCCAGCGAGGAGTTAGAGCTGGCGCTTCGCGGTAAGCGGGGCTTGGGTACTTTCGCCAGGATGCTCTTCTTGCTAGAGTGACCGTTCTCTATGATGGGAGACTCTTTGAACTCGGCTGGTGATTGCCTGTGGAGAAAATATCGGTTATTGAATTGACATTATAGTCTGATTATAATTTTTTTAGCATTTGGATGACATTGAAAGGAGGTTTGGTGCTAAATTAGGGTTACCATTTAGTAAAATTTTTATACGTCCAGGGAAATATTTCAACAGGTGGGGCTGCACGGTGTAACTAACTCTACAGAGTTGACGTACTTGCTCAACGAACTCGAGCTGCACCATGTGGACGCAATAAAACCAAATTGAAATATAGAACAATATAAGAATGTCTTTTAAAACATAATCTTACTAATTAATAAAAATTACTTGGGTAAATTTCATTGCTAACGGCAACTTAGCGCATTGTCATGAAGTGCCATTTCACTTGACGAAGGCGTTCATTCCGATTTTGGTAACGAGCCAAAAGGTCATTTCTATAACCTCACGCCAGATCCCATGCGGGGTAGGCAGAGAGTACAGAGTTCCAACAGGTTCTTTCCTTACATACCTCTCTGGCTTCCTCGACTCTCATAGTTAGTCTCATACACGCTCGCCGGTTACGGAGACTCTTGACTTTTCCATCAGATAAGACTTGGTTTATTTGGTCGTGGTAAGATAGTCTAGGTCTTCCCCGGTACCTGCATCCTTCCACTTTCACATTGTATATCTGTTTTGTCATTCTTTCCTCTGGCATTGTTTCTATATGCCCGAACCAACGGAAACCAAAGGTCATTTCATGTTGCAAATTTAAGAAATACTTAAACACTTCTTTATTTGAAAAAAAGGAGCCCCTCACTAGGAATTATTGCGGTGTCGTGAGTGCATTTACGAACATAATATTCACATAGACGACCAAAATAAACATTAGTGCGTTGCGTTGATAGAATCGAGCAGAACTCACAACGCTTTAGCCAAGCACTGTTGATTAAGAGTGTTGCTTGCTGTAAGGGCATCAGTGATTTAAAGTCAGTATCTAACATTGGGCTGTTATTAATACATAATAACATTATATATACCACAACTTATACAAATACAGTAATAAAAAGTAACCTAAAAAAAGGCAACCTGTAAAAAGCAGTAAAGGCAAACATCGTGAGGAAACCTGCACGCCTAAGAGTTTCTCGAAGGTGTGTGAAGTTCGCCAACCCGCACTGGGCCAGCGTGGTGGACTATGGCTTAAACCCTCTCAGTGTGAGTGGAGGCCCGTGCCCAACAGCGGGATAGTTTCTTAACATGGCTAATAATATTATTATAATATTATTATATACAAAGGCATAAATTTGGTAACGCACATCCAACAACTTTTGCTGTATTTTCTATTTTAGATTCGGTTATTGTCCTAAGCAATGGTTGCTCGTATTGTTAAGTACTATCACATATATAAAATTAAAGCGAATATAATTTGTTTGAGAAGCCTGAAGAATAAGTATTTACCTGTACTTGGTGAGGTCTGGCATCTTCCGGAGCAGGTCGTGGAGACGGCTCCTGTAGTTGGGCTCCATGGTCTGCAGCAGCGCCGCCAGCCGCGCCGCACACGCCTCCCCGGTCGACGAACCTTCGCTACTTGACTCACTGATGACCAGACATCAATAGGTTATAGAAGAAATGAGCGTCAATTTGCACATTCAATAAGACTAAGCCAACCACACATTCCCACCATTGTAACTCCTGTAAGCCAGGATCCACAATGGTCTCCTTAGATGACGTCAAGGTTTGAACCTTGGGGTGTACCGGGAAACGCTTTAATTGTCCTGGAACCCGCAACAATATTTAATTAGAAAGAAAAATAGGCGAAGTAGGAAAAATAAAATTCCACTTCCCAAAGCAAAGCGGGAGACACAAAAAAATGGGCAAATCAGCCATAGAGAAAAAGACTGCAACTAGGATAAGCCCAGTTGTAAAGCACCACGGATATGAAAAAACCTAGAGCCTTGTGTTTGGTTCCAGTAATAGGTATGGCAAAAACGCATGAACGCACGGGAATTATTCCGAATTTCTACAAGATCCGTGTAGTAGATTACTCCAGACGTATTTCGCAGACTGTTTATCATAATGGTACGCTCGGTGTTCCAGAGACTCAAAAACACTAGTTCATCACCATCATCTCTGCCTATAATTGTCCACTGTTAAACATAGTCCCACCAATCGCGCTCCAGCGCAACCGGGCCGAAGCCGCCTGCATCCAACTAAACAATCCTGCGATAAGACTATAGTATTTTTCATGTAAGGTGGGTACTGTGACAGTTGTAAGTGTCAAAGAAAAGTATACTTATTCAATGGCAATAAGAGGCATAACCAGTTTCTATACTTATGGTTTTATGCCTTAACACCATTAAATTAAATATTAATTTCGTTTGGCAATTAGAACTGTCACTACACATCCCATGTAAAAATATTATAGTTACATGTTTAGAATCACCCTATCGTTCATGACCTGGCAATAACACATCTTAACTGGCGTGTGAAAATAAACTTTATGTTGATTACGATTACAGTATAAAGTGGATTTTAATGAAAATGTCACTTAGGTGACCTTTGACAAATTATAGTGAGTGAGAAAAGGTCACATCCACCATGCAGGCCCAGTGCGGATTGGTGGAGGAAGAGTTGGAAGACTTATCAAGCCACCTGTAATGTGCACATAATTTATATACCTGAAGGCAGCAGCTTCGGCAACGGGCCCGGCGTTGGTGTGCTCGTCGGCTGTCACGCTCGGCGTGTTGTTGTTCAGCTTCGACGATATCCGTCTTAGGAACATTATCTGGGGGACAAGAGAAGGCATTAAAAATGTTTTCCAATGCGTGAAAGAGTTACAACGCATCGTACACCAACCAAACAGTTCTTTGTTAAGAATTTTCTTTCAACTTTCTCAATATTCTTTTCAATGTTCGTAGTTTAGCAGAATACGAAAACAATTAAACAGTGTTTAAGATTCGGTTTAATACAATATTAAATGATACTAACTTGTTACGCTTAACTCAGGCACGTGAACTGACCCGTTGTAAGCGGGAGCGTATGCAATTGATGAATGCACAACTGTCATAAGCCGCTGTATCTTGCACCATTGAAATAAAATGTGAAGGTAATGCCCGCTCTGGACGCTTTTCATCAATGAGAATTTAACAGCTATATCGGACAAAAGGGCTACGGTGGAACAACTAAATTTTAGTCAAAACTTCAGCAAAATGTGCTAGTGATGTGTACCAGTAGGTGCGCCTCGTGAACAGCGAACAGCGCGACGGTGGTGTGAAGCGCGGCGTCTGTGCGGAGCGGGGACTCGGACACGGCGTGCGGCGCGGCCGGCGCACAAGCTTCACTCCATACGCTCTCCACCAGCGACCACACGCACGACCGCTCGAATTTCGTGTACAAGTCACGCACTTTCGGCTCCACCTACCCACACAAGAATAAAAAAACTTAAATACAAGGTGTAACATAATAAACGCAAGACCTCAGACACCCCGATCAGAGAATTGCTTCATAAATTCAAAACGAAAACCAAATTTCCAAATTTAATGGTTTTTACCCCTTTTTTAAGCACTTTTATATCCCAATTAACAATGAAACTTGTATGTGTATGTGTGCATTTTGAGAAATACGGGTTAGGAATGCATTTGTAATCTCCTTATTGCTATGAATCAAAAATAAATTTAGTTTTTTATAGCGTTTTTGATAGCATTTTTTGCAAATTTAAAAAGAAAAGTAACCTACATTAAAAATAGTTGGAATCAATTCAGTTATCGATTTAGAACAAACTACTTTCAGGTCTTGCGTTTATTATGTTACAGCTTGTATATTCAGGAATCCATTATTCAAAGTGACGCTAAAATTTTCACCACATTGCTTTCGGAGCATGCGCGCTCTCCAAACGTGCCCCTCATACGCCGGCGAGTTCGTGAGTATGACTTGCATGCGCGACTGTTGCGCCGAGTACGCTTTTATGAACTCTACCCACATCAGATCATATTTATCCCATAATGATATGTTAAGCCTAGTATTCACCTAGAAGAAAATATCTTGCAACACATGTCGCTGGAGATGACGGGAAAATTCGCGCGACGTTGGTAGATGTTATTATTTGTGTTACAATGATGTTTTCCTCAACATACATAACTTTTCAAATGGATTTAGTATCACTTACCTTTAGCCTTTCCTTTTGGAACGCATTCAAATTAATACGAATCTATATTCATAAAATAATACCCACACCAATTTTTATGTTGCTGTGGTTTGCTTGGCGCTTGGGGGCATCATTCTACAATTATCTTATTGTAGGTATTTTAAATATTTTCAACTGATGATACTATAAACGCTGTTATATAGTAGCGAGAGCTGGGTATGTAAGAAGGAGAATGAAAGAAGGATAAATGCGGTGGAAATGCGAGCTCTGCGGAAGAGGTGCGGAGTGGAGCTGACCGACCGTATTCGCAACAGCGTAGTAAGAAAACGAGTAGATATGAAAGATAGTATCGGTGTAAAGATGAGAAAGGGTATGATCTGTTGGTTCGAGCTTATAGAAAGATTGTTAAAAGAAAGAATGACAAAACAGATATACAATGCGAAAGCTAAAGGATGTAGGTACCGGAGAAGGCCTAGACTATCTTACCACGACCAAATAGACCGAGTCTTATCTGAAGGACAAGTCAAGAGCCTCCGTAACCGACGAGGGGTATGAGACGAACTATGAGAGTAGAGGAAGCCAGAGAGGTATGTAAGGAAAAAACCTGTTGGAACTCTGTACTCTCTGCCTACCCCACAAGGGATCTGGCGTGATGATATATAGATACTATATATCAGCGACATACCTCCTGATACTTTGCGAGGCAAAGCATTTGTATGATCTGCGCTATCTGTATGAGGTTGAACCGCGCGATGTAGGAGACGGGCACCTCGACCACGCCGTGCGCCTCGGGGTTCACTATCGCGGGGCAGATGAAGTGGTTCAGCACTAGGTCGGTGCATATAGCGTGCAACTCCCGCTCTGAGGTTCTGCGGACAAAGTTTATGGGTTAGGTTAGGTTAGTTCTGCGGAGTGCCGGACGGAGGCGCAGGGCTTACGCCGGTAATGACCTCCGCTCGCCTTGAAGATTGGCCTGCAGGCGTCGGGGGAGGGCTCCCCGACGTTTGACCAGCAGCAGGCCCAAGTAGAGAAGGCGCCGTGTCACGCGCGCTTCGTACGGAGCCAAACCACAGACGTGGTCTGCGTCACCAGACTCAGACCGAGGCCCGCCCTGTCGCAGACGAAATGCCCACGAGGCGACCCCTGCGACAGAGCACTCGGCCAAGCGAAGGACACCGGGGGGTTTTAGTGGGTGCGAGCCCCACATAACTGCTACACCAAGCCTACTCTGGTGTGGCAGTATGCGGCAGGCATTTCCCCCCGAAAACAAAAAAAAAAAAGAATAAAAAAAGGTTAGTTCTGCGGACAAAGTTTATGGGTTACATTTTAACATTCTAACCAGAAATGGGCAACATATAACCAGATTAATGATTAACCACCCCCACTTGGGGAATATATGCGAGACGGTGTATTAATGATTAACGATTACAATTACATTCTGTAATCTTCAACGATTACGATTACACTTTTAATCTTGAATCATGATTGAATATTACAATATGCAATTGTAATCATTAATCTGATTACATTTTGCCCATCTCTGATTCTAACCATTGGATGAAACTTGGAGAATGAGGAGGACCCATGACCTGATAAACCTCGCGGGTAAAAATTTAACGTGTACAGTAAAAAAGTGGTCGTTGTGGCAATCTATGGGGAAGCCTTTGCTGCAGAGTACAACTATAAAGACATGATATCTAGCCATAGAAAAGAACAAGAAATTGTTTTGTCTGGAATCGAATTGCTGCTGGTTCAATCCTCGCACTGGTCAAATCTTCGTGTGACCCACATTTAATGTTTCGTTTAGGGTTTTAATGCATCTGAAATGCAACGGAAACAATTCCTAATGTAACCTTACATTTTCCTAAACATAGACATAAAAATTATAGGCAACACTCACATGGTATTTTATTATATAATGAGCTATTCTATCTTGCTTATGCTATTATGAAATAATAAATAAATAATTCAATGAAATTCAGTGTTCTTGTCTAAGGTCCATATTAGAGAACGAAAATTAGTCATTGTACAGTTCACTACTGTTATATAAGGTTCGACGGACGATTTAGCGCAGTGGTTAAGAGCTTAAGCCGCTCCGCCCACTGCGTCTAATAGTCGCGGGTTCGATTCCCGCACGGGACAAATCTTTGTGTGATCCACAGTTATTTGTTCCGGTCTGGGTATTTGTGTATGTGAATTTTCATGTTTGTAAACGCACCCACGACACAGGAATAAATCCTAGTGTGGGCCTACGTTTAAAAAAAAAAAGAAAGTGAAGATCTTCCAGCCAGACAGGTGGTGTGTCTGGCGGGGCCTGCCACTCTCCTCAAGAGTTGTTGTCGGGGGCTTGTTTATATGTTACACGTGGTGCGTACTCTAATATCGCGTTCTAGACATGTATGGCGAATCATCAGCACCATCTATTGGTAGGTAGTCGCAACTATGTATCGATGTATAGGAGTCGCTACATGGCTCCCCTCCGAGACCGGAGGTTGTGATTCTTTGAAGTCGCTGCGTCGTGCTCGTAGTGATGAGCTTGCAAGTGCCGAGTTGCGCGTAGTCTGCGGTGAGTCGATACTATGTGCGCAGATGCTCGCAATCTTCAGTGAGTCGAGACTGAGCCTGGAGTGTAGACTGTTGGTGGCGAGGTCCATGTGATGACTGTAGTCCACTGAGTCGGTTGAGTGTCAAGAGTCGCCGAACCATGTCGCCTGTGAGTAAGCTGCCAATGGTCCATTAAGAATGACGAATGGCTTGCTGTGTGACTGCTGCTGTTGAATCTGAACGACCTGTTGTGAAGGGATGTACGATGACGATGACTTTGCAGAAGGCTTGCTCGATGTCCGTGTCGGTGCACTTGCTACTCGCACGGCGGTCCGACAGAGAATGCGCGGCAAGAGACAAGCAGCGCCCGTCTGCAGCGCTCTCCACCACCGCTCGCCCCACAATCGTGCGAGTCTATTTATTATACGTTACAATCATGATGTTATATGGTAGCGAAAGCTGGGTATGTAAGAAGGAGAGTGAAAGTAGGATATATGCGGTGGAAATGCGAGCTCTGCGGAAGATGTGCGGAGTGAAGCTGGCCGACTGTATTCGCAACAGCGTAGTAAGAAAGCGAGTAGGTTTGAAATATAGTATCGGTGTAAAGATGAGAAAGGGCATGCTCCGTTGGTTCGGGCATATAGAAAAAATGTCAGAAGAAAGAATAACAAAACAGATATACAAGGCGAAAGTGGAAGGATGTAGGTACCGGGGAAGACCTAGACTATCTTACCATGACCAAATTTATCTGAAAGACAAGTCAAGAGTCTCCGAAACCGGCGAGCGTGTATGAGACGAACTATGCGAGTGGAGGATGCCAGAGGTATGTAAGGGAAGAACCAGCTACTCTGTACTCTCTGCCTACCCCACAAGGGATCTGGTGTGATGATATAGCATAGATAGCTATCTACAGTCATGAATATAGTTTTAATACTACAAACGTTTAAGTACAAAAATCAGTTATTAAAACTAGTTTCACGGTTGATTTACGTTCTCTAATACGGGCCTAAGTAGATACTAGATAACTTGGAAAATAAAATTGAACTTCTATGAAGCTCAAGAGCCCGCCTACCGTGTTACTCACCTAGAAGTAGAAAATTATCTCACCTGGAATGTTGTTTTAGTAAATGCACAATCTGCTGGACGATCCAGGCAATAGTTGCCGGGAAGTTGGGCCAATGCTCGCGCAGGGAAGCTATGAACTTGCTGGTGAGGTTGTACAAGGACTGGATGGTCCACTTGCGGTAGCGGGCCACCTTGGCAGCATATTCCGGGGTATTGGTCTGCCCGAATTTCTTCAGGCGATCCGCTGAGGAGAACCTGATTGGAAACCATTTGGAAACTTTGATGATGCCTCGGTTTTTTGGCTTGGGCCGAAGTAGATCACTGAATCGGGTCGTCGTGGGTTCGATTACTTATAATGTGACAAAGATCTTTTCGCACTTTAATGATGAACATAAGACTGACGATTTAGCGCAGTAGTTAGGGGGCGTCCATTATTTACGTGAGGTGTTCAAGGGGGGGAGGGGGTCGAGTCGAATCTCATCTAATCTTACTTTGGGCAAATATGTAATTTTTTTTGGCAAGAAACAAAGTAAATATGCGAGAAAATAGTATTTAATTAATTAAAAGATTTACTAAAATATGGCCAAATCATATTCAATAATACTTAACGAGCTTTTTCGAACGCAGCAAAATTGCACAAATCGTTAAACGATTTCAATATTTTATTGTTTACTTTTCACTGTAATTCTATTCTACCTTTTCAGATCTTAAGTAGTCTTCATTAGTCTTAAATAAAAATACTAAGCAAATTATTTTTTTTCTTTTTAGAATAAATCCGATGCATATACGAGATAAATGCATTTTGAAAAATCTCATGTGAGATTGGGGGTTGGGGGAGGGCGGTTGACCCAAATCAATCAGTAATTAATGGACGCCCCCTTAAGAGCTTAAGTCGCTCCGCCCACTGACTAATAGTCGCGGGTTCGATTCCCGCACGGGACAAATCTTTATGCGATCCACAATTATTTGTTCCTATCTGGGTATTTGTATATGTGAATTTTCATGTTTGTAAATCACCCACGACACAGGAATTAATTCTAGTGTGGGGGTACGTATAAAAAAAGAATTGCGTTGTCAGGTATGAATATGGCCACGTGCCAAAAGATCCTTTTCGTACTATATAAAACACTTGTATCGTAGAAGCGTTAACTTCAAGCATCCACGATACAAGAATCATTCTTAGTATAGGTCAAGTTAAAAAAAGCAACTATACCTACACTTGAATAAATATTTATTGCAACTAGTGGTCGCCCATAGGTCGATATTCGACCTACTCTTTCATCGCTTGCTGGTTATGTTTGACATTCAGTAAGACTATAGACAAATAATATTAAAGACAAACATCAATTTGACGTGTATTGTGTCAAATACATGGTAGTGCGTGTAATGTTTTTTTAATTGATTTAATGTATGTTTTATGCATAATTAAAAAAAAAAATTAGCATTCTGCACTCCTTCTCTATATAAACTATAAGTGTGGGAAATTTCATACTCCTCCGTCCGCGCAATTTTCGTAAAAAGGTGTACAAAGTTTTTGCTTCACGTATTAATATATAGATTCATAAAGGTAGATGGAGCTAAAACATTTTTAATTTCATTTCTTGCGGTGTTTTCACGTTAACAGGCAACCGGTTTTTTAATAAAGAGGAGGCATTTCATCACTTCTAAACAAACCCGTGCCTTATTCTTATAACGCTTAAGCTACTGTCTGTTAAAATACTGTATTCGTAGTTGGTAACAAGTGCCCACATCATTTTTATAGATATTGTTAGAATTATCACCCAGTAAGGGGGCGGAGCCTAGCGCAACGTCATCGTGACACGTGTGGAGTGGGATTGTTTAGTGGGGATAGTGGCAGATTTCGAAGCGACAGTATTGTCGGCACTCACTTTTGCTGTAGCACTTGGGTGTGCTGTACGTTTTTAGAGATCTATTAGAATTATTCATTGCTATTTTTTTTTTTTTGGATTAAATCTATTGTAAATGTAACAGAATTAAAGATTGTGATTTAGGTTATTTTCAGTTTCTTTTTTTTAAATTAAACCTACTTCTAGTTTGTAAAAATATTTATACTCTTAGACTGCCTCGTTGGTCTAGTGGCAAAGCAGATCGCTTTGCGATCACGAGCTCCTAGGTTCAGATCCTAGGTCAGACAAATGTAGTTTTTCTAACGATAACTTCCCAGTATGTGGCCGGATTCTGGAATTGTACCCGGTATATGGCAATAGGCTCGCCCCATATTACATGGGGCCTAAAATCGTCGGCAAAACGTGGCTGTACTCTCACCTCTGCCACTCCCGCTTGGGGAATATAGCCGTGACGGTGTGTTATATTTATAAAAATAACAGAATCTAATACAGCAGTAGTAACACTAAAAGATATCAAAACATAATGTAACTGCAACAATGTTAATCCAAACCAAAATTTTAGCCCAATTTATATTATGTTTATTAAGAAATAAAGTTCCACTCACCTCTCCATAGCTTTATCCGGATCAATGTCGAGAAAGAACTCGTCTTCATGTAAAACTGCCATCACTGGGTTCTGTAAGGCTGACACAAGGAACTGTCGGGCAGGCGTATGCCCATCCCTGTACACGGCGAACAAAGTCGCTAGAGCACATTTGCCTGTACGAAATAACCTGTGAATACAAGAAGATTTATGTAGGGTATCTTGGGAAGTTGTTTGTCTTTTGCGACTCATTCTGATTTTTAAGTGGGTTATTTCTATATGTACCTAAATCTACCTCATCTCACAACCTGTTTACGGATCTGCAACAGTGTCATTTGGCGTGAAAAAGATCATAGTTTACGTCTTGACTTTCAAACAGAGAGATAGGGTGAGATACAGGGAGAACGGTGGAAAGAGTAAAGGAAACAGCGATGCGACAGGGAAAGATCAAGGGCGAGGGAGGAGTGAAAGAGAGAGGCAGATAGGAAGAGTGGGGGTGGCAGGGAAGGAAGGAGGGAAAGAGGCAGGGAGGCAGGGGGAGAGGGAGGGAGAGAGGGAGAGAGAGAAGGAGAGGGAGGGATAGAAGAAAACAGCGAGGGCAGAGGTAATAACTTACTTGCGAGGATCACTGGACGTGGCCATCTGATGCTTGATCAGTGATCGGAGCACGGCCAAGAATCGTGTCCTGTCCGCCGGTGACCGACAACTCCCGTACAGCCCAGATACTAGGGTTGTTGGCATACTCGGATGCATATGGTCTTCGCCCAATAGAAGGCATAGTGCGACTAGATGAGGGGAATCGCGCAGCCATCCTAACAGTTCCCCGAGTGCTGATGCCTCCTGTTAAAAGAACAATGAATTGGAAGTAGTTCTCATGATTTGTCGAGAAGTTGCTACAAATATAAGGTTTTTTTTTGGAAATTCCACCCCCACTCCAGTAATTAGTTAATCTTGGGTCATACGTGATTTTCGAACACAAATTTCGCATGCACAAACAGCCAGATCACGTAATAGACGGCGAGTCTATTACCGTTAGACGATATATAATAAATTATATAAAAAAATATATTATTCCCATAGTGCTTTACAGCATTCATTTTTTTTTCAATATAATTTTTTTATTTTTTTATTGCATACACTAGATATCGTGATATCCTTACTTAACAGACAAAAGTATTTGGTTAAATGAAAACTTGCCCAGTTTAATTTTAATGACATACTTTATGGGTCAGTGCCGTTCAGTGCGCGCTCGGATTCGGACGTGCCACACTGCATTTACAAATTATTATAATTCGCGATTTGCGCGGCTATAGCCGCTGCACGTGATTGCCGCTATGAGTTTGAAAAAACTCATAGCCAACGAAGTCTTGGCGTTTCTACAGCACGGCAAAGACACGATGGATGAAGTTAGCATCTTGCAGATTTGCAAGACTAACATCAAACATGAAGAAATTTGCAGCGCGAAGGTGCTGCTGTACTAATCGCTCGGGATGAGCGATAGCATGCCGACCCGCAGGATGGACGAAAACGGCGAGAAAAGTCTCCAAGACATGATCACCCTGCTGAAGGAGACAGATCCCGACGACGTGCCCGCCTTCGTGGCGAAGCAGCTGCACAGGCTGGTGGGTGGGTCAAGTTGATGAGGAAGGCTTCACCAAGGTGGAGAAGACGACGCCTCCCCGACGAAACCGGTGTGGGACTGCACCGGTAGAAGATAGCATACTCCTTTGCTCAGCAGTACCAACAACACTGCTGTACGTGTCTCGGCTACACTACACCACTAAAGCAGAGGACATTGCGGAGTACGCCCGTAAGAAGACTTTCTACACTCTGAGGGTCGAGAAGCTGAACTCGCAAAACAATACGGCATTCAATTCCGTTGTTGTGCGAGTTCCCACCGCCAAGCTGGAGACCTACATGAGCGAGGAGTTCTGGCCGAAAGGTATCGTCTTCAGGAGATTTCGGGAAAGATTACGAGACGCCCCTGCTCAGCGCAACATGTCGCCGTCATCACATGTCTTATTTTATAAGTTTTTATATATAGTGATACCTAACCACCCGTGGGCCCTCAAACGGCCGTCCTAAGACAACTGAGGGCAACACCGGTATAAGCGACTCAGGGGTGTAGAGAGGTGTGCTGCGCTTTCTCCGAGGTTACTCGCGAAGTTATGCTCTTTAACACTTTCACCCCTGGAGTACATCGATGTAGGAACGCATTATCTACCTACATCGATATAGCTCTCCCGGCTCTTCTCTGGACGGCCAATTAAGGCAAGGCAGAGCCAAGAGTCCTGCGGGCACCCTTCAGTTTCCACTCGACCGACGAAGACACGCCGAGTCGGGGGCCCTGACCGACTCTCTGGAGCACTCGGGTCCGTGGTGTCGTTACTCACCAACAGCTCGCCACAAACTGCCCTGCGGGCTTATTACTATTATTATTATTGCACCCAGAACTAGGTCAGAGGAGGAGTGGCATCTATAGTATGCATCACATACTTAATGTAGTTGCGTGTTATGGGCGGGCGAAAGGCTATCCCACCACACGCATCCTTCGAGGCGCAGTGGCATAGCTTCTCGCCTATTTTGCTCGTCTGTCCCGGCAAGCAAATTTGGCGTGGTCTTGGGAGTAGTGCACGGCTGCGACGATCCCCAAAGCAAGTGTGACTGTATCCTGCTCGTGGTTGCTGCCTGCTATTGGTCTGGTCCTTCTGAACAGACATAACAGAAACAGTCATGCGCTTACTCTTCCCCACTCGGTCCCTTTCCTTATTCCCACCCTGTCCCTTTTTCCCCCGGCTTTAGCCGGAAGGTTGTGGCGTCTGCGCCCCTCTGTTGGGTGCAGCAGATGGCGTCTCTCGTTTGGGCGGTCGGTCGAGGCCAAAAGAGCAGCGCTAGTGTGCGCCGTACATTTTGGTAGAGCGAAAGACCTCCCGACCGCCCGCTGGGCTGTGGGGCCCTTTTGGGTCCCTAGCCCAGCCGTGTTGGGCCGACCGGCTGCACGCACCTTTGGGGCGCAAGGGTGTGGGTGTGTCGCCTGGTTGCCCCCTCGCTCTCCCCTCGGAGAGAGAGTTGGGTGCAGCAGGTGGCGCCGCCCCTGTTAGGGAGCCGTTCGGGCGCTCGCCCCTAGGGGTATGGCGCAGAACGGCTCGGTCGTACGGTGGTCGGTGTAGGTTTCCGTAATCTCCCGACCACCTGCTGGGCGGTGGGGCCCCTTCGGGTCCCTAGCCCGGCCGAACCGGGCCGACCGGCTGCTGCTGCATGCCGCCAGAGGGGTGCCGCAGCGGCAGCTGGGCGGCTTGTGCGCCTGTAGCGCGAGGGGGCGTGGAGATACCCATGGCCTCGGATGTCAAAGTCCTGGTACGTGGGTGTCTCTACCGAAATACCTGGGTGGCAGACTCGGGGGAGTCTGCCTCCCAGCTCGAGAGGGGGACGCCGCGTTGGGTGACACCAACGCGGCGTCTACGTAGAGGGAGGGCGTACGTACGCCAGGGAGCTTGGCTTCCAAAGTGGGCCCTCAACAGGGCAGGTCGCGTCGGGGTCGCGAAGCGTGCCTAACGGCGATCCCGTGACCCCGACACTCGCGATAAAGACGGTGTCACTGCAGGGTTTTTAGTCGGTACACTTGGTCCACTGACGGCCGGGTCAGCCTGACCGTCAATGGATCGAGGACTCCGACATAACCCCTCCGCGTCCCCCGAACGCGGACGGATACTCATAAAGGGTTTTCCTTGCGAATAAAAAAAAAAAAAAAAGAAAGTGCGTGTTTTGCGTTTTTATAATAAGGTTATGTTATCCTATGTAATATACTTAACTATCGTTCTATCTATATCATTAGAGGCAGAGAGTACAGAGTTCCAACAGGTTTTTTCCTTATAGACCTCACTGGCTTCCGCCACTCTTATAGAGCGTCTCATACACGCTCACCGGTTACGCAAGCATGTACTTAACTACTTTGTTGTAATTAATTTTAGAACTTCCAATAGAAAAATAGTACATTTATTTAGATCCTCAGCATTATTGTGGTATTATGCAGTGCTGTGGAAATGAGGAGAGACTTTGACTTAGTTCACATGCGCCAGTCCTAATTAAAACCCACTGAAACTTGCCATAAGTATGCAGAAACAAAAGGCCTTGCATTGCCGCAGTAGCCATTGTTTGTGGCCACTATGTGTGACCATATTACAATGCACCAGACAGCTGAGTATTATTTTAATTTCTAGATAACACAATACTATATTACTATATAGGCCAATCTGAATTTTAATAGTAAGTGATAAAGTTCAACTTAGGATACAATGTTCATAGTATCTGATAGACCATTGCATTATTATTCAGAATTGAGAGATAAAATACACCCACATGCATTGTTTCCTTCCTCTAGGTTCACTTTCACTGAATTTATCTCAATTTTATAATGTTATGGTTCAAATTGTTGGCAATCTAGAAATATTACCAATGTACTTATCTAAATAATACAAACTGAATGTTAATATCTACACTAATATAATAAAGAGGAAAGATATGTATTTTTGTATGTTTGTAACGAATAAACCCAAATACTACTGGACCGATTTAAATGATTCTTTCACCATTAGAAAGCTACATTATCCAGAAGTAGCATAGGCTATAAAACATAGAACCGGTAGGTGGCGCTGTTGTCGACCGAGTACGAAGTCGCGGGAAGCTGCTAGTCAGTTATAATTTAATAATTATCGTATGTTTTAACAATAAAAAGTAGCTCACACTAGGAATTATTTCTGTGTCAAAGGTGCATTAAAGAACATGAAATACCCACTGAAATAAATGTCTCCATTCCGATCTCAGTCTCGAACCTATTCGCGCCTTTATTAAAAAAAGCCAAAAACGCGATATTTCGCGAATACGTACAATCATAAGAATCCGCTAATAAATCCGCCCGGCGGCTACGATTAGCGGATTCCTACTACGAACTTAACCTATCAGCGGCTACCGCCGCGGCATGTTCTCACCGACCCTCCTGATGCCCTTACATCCCTTCTTTCGGATACAGATATCAGACACCGACCTCGCGAGTCGGCGCCTCTTCAAGGCGCCCTCGAGTATGTCGCCCCTTGCCCTTCTGCCTCGAGCGTAGTGGTTGCACGCTCGCCCTTAAGTCCGGTGAAGCTGTAACGGCCTCGCGGCCAACAGCGTACATCACTCACACACACACTTTAGCTACTTTTTTTTGTGTGATTAGACTTTCGCGTTCAGTCCCAGAACTATAACCGAAAGGGTTGTTGGCTGTTGGTGTGGCGAGTGTGCACTCCGTCGAGGGCACTACTCATGTTATCAAGCAGCTACATTCTTTCCTGTAGCTTTAATGGGTTTTTTTTTCTCTTTTTTTTTTTAAAAAACCCTAGTCCCCCACTAGGATTTCATCCTGTGTCGTGGGTGCATTTACAAACATGAAAATTCACATACATAAATACCCAGACCGAAACAAATAATTGTGAACACACAAAGATTCGTCCCATGCGGGAATCGAACCCGCGACTATTAGACACAGTGGACGGAGCGGCTTAAGCTCTTAACCACTGCGCTAAATCGTCTGTCGTAATATGTCGTGCCGTTTTAGGCGTTTAGGATAGTTTTGGAATATAAGTTGCGCTGCTAGCTCCTTCGGGTGCTTAGCTAGGCGATGATGGTAATTTTTGGACCAAGCCCTGATTTCTTCCTTGACTGTTGGCATGTTTAGGTTTTCGTGGATTTCGTTATTACTTATAAACCATGGCACGTTGTATATTGTACGTAAGATTAAATTTTGCGCTACCCCATAGCTGCATGCCGTACATCCATATTGGTTTGAGTAGCATGCTGTATATTAGGAGTTTGTTGTCCACTTTTAATTTACTATTGCGGCCTAGCTATAACAAGGTTTTGTATTTCATATTGAGTTCTTCTCTTTTAGCTTTCACGTGATTCTTCCATGTTAATCGGCGGTCAATGTGCATACCGAAATATTTTACCCTATAACTGTGGGGTAAAGTATTGCCCCCAAGCTTTACGGTTGGCAATCACCATTTCGTAGGATGAATGTTACTTGGACCGATTAAGAAGCGCTCGATTTAATTCTCCATCTATTCAGCCAGGAATTTATGGCGTGTAATCCTCTCTGTAGTAGGTTTGATGCTAGGTCTTGGTCCTCGCTACTAGCTAGTATTGTAGTATCATCAGCGAAGGTCGCCGTTGTGATTCCCGCCACTACAGGTAAGTCTGCGGTAAATATTGAGTACAGCACTGGCCCTAATACTGATCCTTGTGGTACACCTGCTTTGATTTCAAGAATTTGGATGTTTCTCCTCGGATGATCCTGCTTCTTTGACTTGGATTATTCTACCCAGCAAGTAAGACTGCATCAGCATGTAATATCTATGTGGAAGGCTATTCTTAATTTTCCATAACAGGCCTTTATGTCAAACTTTGTGAAATGCTTGTTGAATGTCAAGAAAAGCTGAAGCACAGAACTTATGTTCTGTTAGTCACTCGGTGGACCTGTTCAACTGTTGAGTGACACTGTCTGAAGCCAAATTGGTGGTCTGGTATTATGTTGCCTTTGTTGAGAAGAGGCTGTATTCTTTTTGGTATTGTTTTTTCAAAGATCTTGGACTGAATAGGGAGTAGGCTTATGGGTCTATATGAATCTGCTTCGTTTGGAGGCTTGCCTATTTTGTGGATCATCATAATTTGGGACACCTACCACATCGATGGGAAATGTTGCACTCTTAGTATGCCATTAAATAGGGTTGTAAGAAATGCTACAGTCTTTTTAGGTAGTTGAACTAGGATTTCTTTTGTTATCAAATCAAACCCCGGAGAATTTTATCTTTCATATTTTTGATAGTTTCCCATGTTTCTTTAATTGTAACAGGTTCGGGTGGTAACACTTAGTACCCTGTCTAGGTTTTCTTCTGGACCAACTTCGATCGTCATATGGGGAGACAAAACATTTGCCAGGTGTTCGTCGAAAAGATGTGCTTTTTCCTTTGCAGTTCTAGCCTAACTTCTATCACCATTTCTCAGAGGTGGATTGGTTACCTGAGGTTTATTGTAGTTCTTAGCAAATTTCCAGAGGGAATATTTAGTAGAAGCTGTCGGCGTGAGTCACTCCAATTTGCTCCGGGTGTGGTGTCATACCACTCTTTTATCAAAGTTTTAAGATCCTTTATGGCTTTATTAAATGCTTTTTTGTCTTCGCTATTTCTGCTTTGATGCCATATGCGACGAAGCCGTCGTTTTTCTATTATTTTATTTTCAGTGATAAATTTGTGACAACTTGTTTAGGGTTCAGGCTTTATGTGGCTTGCCAAGACGCCGCTAGGATTATTATTGTGATATTTTTCGTTGCTTCCTCAATTTCATCAGAAGACTTTAACGCTACTTTTAGGTCGATGTTGTTTTCCGGATATTCACAGAATGAATCCCAGTCTGTATGTTTATTGTATAATGTAATTTTTCTTTCAACTTCCATGACCATAGTGCTAACCGTTAGCAGTACAGGAGTGTGGTCTGACGAGCCATCCAGACAGGACTCCGGCTTAAGGTAGAGTTTAGAGATACCTTTAGTGATGTAGAAGTCTAGTAAGTCTGGTATCTTGTTTGTATCAGTTGGCCAGTAGGTTGGTCCAGGGCAGATATCGTCTGGAGTTTATTTGCTATTACATTCTCCTGCAACTGTCTACCTCTAGTTGTCGTCAGTCTGGAACCCCAGCAAGTGTGTTTGAAATTCCAGATCAAAGTAGGATAAATGCGGTGGAAATACGAGCTCTGTGGAAGATGTGCGGAGTGAAGTTGACCGACCGTATTCGCAACACTACACAGAATGCGAGTAGGCATGAAAGATAGTATCGGTGTAAAGATGAGAAAGGGTATGCTCCGTTGGTTCGGGCATATAGAAAGAAAGACAAAACAGATACACAATGCGAAACTGGAATGATATAGGTACCGGGGAAGACCTAGACTATCTTACCATGACCAAATAGACCGAGTCTTATCTGAAGGACAAGTCAAGAGTCTCCGTAACCGGCGAGCGCGTATGAGACGAACTATGAGAGTGGAGGAAGCCAGAGGTATGTAAGGAAAGAACCTGTTGGAACTCTTTACTCTCTGCCTACCCCGCAAGGGATCTGGCGTGATCATAAAGATAGATAGAAATAGATTTCACAGCTAGTGTGTTATATATTTTTTCATTTTAATTTACGCTACCTAATAATATACCACAATGTTATCAAGCTAATAATAATAATAGCCTTTATTTAACAATCTTAGATAAAATATATTTACAATATAAACACCAGTCCGTGAAGATTGTCTTGCTGTCTAGCATAGGCCTCCCCTAGACTACGCCACCAAGTGCGGTTCACCGCTTGTCTTCTCCAAGTATATCCCGCTATTTTCACAATACCGTCTTCGCACCTACGTCGCTGTCTCCCTTTCTTTATTTTGTGTTATCTCGGGCACCATTCTGTTACGTCCCTAGACCATTTATCTATGTTACTCGTAATCATATGACCTGCCCAGCTCCATTTTAGTTTTTTAATACAGTATGTGATATCTGTGATTCTTGTTTAGTTGTTGTGATAGTATCTAGCTTATTTTTATCCTTTAATTTAATGGCAATGAATTATGCTTCGCTCCATACTGTGCTGGCAAGTTTCAAATTCCGTATGCTGTGATTAGTAAGGCTCCATGTTTGGCACCCATATGTCACAACAGGCAGAATGCAGGAATTAAATATTTTACTCTTCACTTTCAATGGTAGGACAGGATTCTTCATTATCTCTTTGAGAGACCAACCATCTTTTCCATGCCAAAGTGACTCTGTTATTTATTTCTTTCTTTGTTAGGTCTATTGAAGATATGATCTGTCCTAGGTATGTGTATTCATTCACATATTCTATATTGTTGCTCTTAACAGATATAGGAATGTTTTCAGAGTTTTACATAATTTTTGTTTTTGTAGTATTTATTGATAGTCCCACTGTATCACTTTCATACACCAGTTGCTTTGACATCTTTTGTAAGCTTCTGTATGCTACTAATCAGGCATTCATGTCTCACCGAGACACCTTGTAGGTCACAAAACATTCATTATTATAATTATGTTTAAAATGAATAATTTATGTGACGATTATTCTGTGAAGGTGATAGTCATCAGTCGTATTCAGATGGATCATTTGTTTTGGTAGTGCTAGTTATTACCAGCGTCGGCCCTGCGGTAGAGCGGGAGCAGCGGTCGCTCTAGGCAACAGCTGGCAAGGGGCCCAAAAATCCAAATGCGAAACACAATTTCCAGCGAAAAATAATTGATGGCGCCTTTTGAGAGGCGCGGAGGTAGTGTTGCTAGATCAGATTTTTTTAAAATCCGTAAAGTTGTGCTGAAAATTATTATTTATTTAACAAAAAACTGAAGTACTATTTACGTGAAATGAAAGCGTTGACCAAAGGGTGCTGAAAGACAAACTCGCGCTACACTGACCAACGGCCGGCGCTGGTTATTACATTATAGTAGAAAGAGATTATGAAAAGGATTAGGCTATGCCACAGTGAACCTGTTGGAGCTCTGTACTCCCTGCCTATCCTGCAAGGGATCATGTGTGATGATATATATAAAGGAACAATAATGTGTATTTTTTTTTTAAAAATAGGCCCACTCTGGGATTTGTTCCTGTGTTGTGTATTTATATTCAAAGAAGAGGAAAAATTCTTATATCTATCCATGCCACCCTGCCTACCCTGCAAGACATTTGGTGTGATGATATAGATAGATGTCTCTCACCTGCCTTAGGCAGCAGGTGCAGTTGCAACAAATGCTATATAAAATTCAAATATATATATACAATAACATATGTAAACACAAATGTCAATATATAATTATGGTTGTAGTATACAAGGTGTAATGTAAATGACACCTAACACAACCTAACTAGATTATTTGCTTTACAAATTCAATATGGAAACTTACAAATTTAAAGTTATTTACCACTTTTTAAGCAGTTGGATTAATTATAAAACTTGTACATACACATTTGTGTGTATTGAGAAATATGTTTGAGAAATGCATTTGTAATTGACATATTGCTTTCAATGTCACAAATCTTTTATTTGTATAAGCCAACAAAAGCGCTTACAAACATTAAAAGTTATTACATTTTTTAAAACTACCACCCGATTGGAATGCGGCCTCAAATTGAGAAGATCCAGCTAGAATACAGAGGGCTAGTCTTTCAACTTGATTGATTTATTAGACTGGCCTTTTTGTTTATGGCGGAATGAAGAGATTTTTTGCATATGTAAAAAGAAGTGTAAGGTACATCAAAATAGTTGAAATCAATCCAGGTACCAATTTAGAACAAATTACTTTTAGGTCTTGTATTGATTATGTTGCATGCTGTATATGTGGAAAAAAATAACTAAAGTAAACTTTTCAATTAGTTTTTTTACCTAACATAAGTTGATATTATATTCTCAGCAGCAATTTAACCAATCAATATTACTACACAAAAAGTGGGTGGATATGTAGGTCATATTGTTTCACAAGTCATTTACAAACTCTATAATATTGCAATTAGTAATTAGTTCAATATAATTTTGGATAAATGGAACTGATTTTCTTTAACTACATTGATCATCATATTGTACCTACTTTTACCTACTAAGACCAAGGCATAGGTTGCTTCTATTCCACTCCTATTGCATGCTAATCATATTCTGGCCCTGGCCAATATTTTCTATATCATCGGCCCATATGGCTGTGTACTTTATTACTGTACTTACAGAAAATGAGTCACAACAACACTCATCACAAAATTTATATTCTTATTCATAAACAAACTTTTGTCATTATGAGGATAAAGATAGTAACCGGAGGAAAAAAAATACATTAATAGAAAATATTAAGAAATGCTTACCTTGTACTTTAAAACCTTAAAAGCATCAACAAAAGTGGTTCTCTCGAGAAGGCTAGCTCTTTGGCAGGCAGCTATGGAATCAGCTTCACATCTTGAAGTGATGATGTTTGTTAGGTTCTGACGCTGCTGAGAGCATATCCACGCCGTTTGGAGAAGCTCCAAAGCTCTCTTCTCGACTTCCTCATTGAGTTTCTGCAACAGCTGCCTCTCTGAGTTGATAAATATCTTCTCTCTTCTGAGCTGATTCGCTAATTCAGCTATATTCATACACCCCTCCGACGTAGATTGCATCATGATCGCTTTGAATCAAGTATACAAAATTAAACACATTTCGCACGTAAAATGTTTATGAAATAATATTTTCACGTCATTTCACTAAATCGAAACAAGTTTCTGTCACTTTTGCACTTCGCTCATAACACTTGTGTTCTAGGCCTGTGACTTCGTGAATCGGTCCATTTAGTTTTAATATCTTTGATATTAATTTTTGGATCGAAAGCAGTTTTCGTATTCCTGTTGAAAATTTCTCGTTTTCTTTTCTCTATTCGGAAAGTATGACAAAAAGACGAGAAACGCGAAATGAAATTAATGACATGAACGAATGGAACGAATGAAAAGTGCTACCGTTCAGAAATCTATTATTATGTCAAGATGATCATCATTATTATTTTTATCTATCTATATCATCACGCCAGATCCCTTGTGGGGTAGGCAGAGAGTACAGAGTTCCAACAGGTTCTTTCCTTACATACCTCTCTGGCTTGCTCCACTCTCATAGTTCGTCTCATACACGCTCGCCGGTTATGGAGACTCTTGACTTGTCCTTCAGATAAGACTAGGTCTATTATTATTTTTAATTTTTCGAAACTTAATATTATTTTTACAAACTATATAAACTCTAAACACAATGTTGGCAAATATTGTTTCATATTTTTATAGTTTTTTAATTTTGACAACATTAATCCAATTCAAATGTACCAAAATGGAATAATAGTTTAATGACGTTCATAAACCCTTGCAGACGTCTGATTCGCATAAGTTAGAAAGAGCAAGAGGAACACTTAGATTTTTTTCAAAGTTGGTAGGATTCGAAAACGAATGTTTTGAACAATTGACTGTATGATAAAGATTATAAATGACCGAATGGAAATGGTTGGCGAAGGAAATTGAAGGAAATCCTTGGACTGCTGCGCTTTTCATTGTAATTTTTGTGTATATAAAATTTAGGATTAATTGTTTTGTAATAAGTACTTAAATGTTATTAGTGGACTATTTTAGTTACTATAATGTCGAATAGTTCGATAGAGGGGAAATTGAAAGGTTTACAAGAACGTTTCGAAAATGAAATGCGCCTTCGAAGAGAAGGTGGTTCTAGCAACCAAGGTGGAATTGGGACCCCCAGGCCGGGCAGCCGGAGACCCAGGCCCCGTGAGTATTTGCACACTATCGTTATTACATAAACGCGAATATTATGAGTATAATCACTCACTTATAACACCACCCTTGTACTTTATACCTTTTATTGACATTTTTAACCCTACAGTATTATTTTTAGATACTAATTCATGGTAAATGAAGTAGCATTACTCTTAAATTTGCCATTACTTCCATATCCTTACAAAAAGTGTTCACTCTATCATAAAATATGTATTGAAAAGACTGCATAATGCACTATCACTAATTCTTAAGGTTATGCTGCATTATTGACAAAATAATGATGTTTAATGTATTCAGACAGCTTCCCAGACGGCTGGCCTGCATTGTGTACAAATTATTTGCATAAATTGGCATTGAGTGAATGCTGGGTGGCCGACAATGTTAGGAAACATAGGCCATTCATTGTTTTTGTTTTATGTTATATCTGTTATGTGTTAATTTTGAAAAAGATGATGTATTGTGGTTGCAGTTAAGTATTTGTGGGTGGGTTTATTCACTACAGTTATTACACTAGCCTGTTTTGTAAGCAAGTTAGGTATGGAATGACTGATTTTCATATACATATCTGTTCTGGTTATATCCCCATCATAAGTATTAAGCATACTGCAAGAACCTAACCCTGCTTCTTCTTTTACTTTTTATTCTATGTATCTATCTATATCATCATACCAGATCCCTTGCGGGGCAGGCAGAGAGTACAGAATTTGAACAGGTTCTTTCGTTACAGACCTCTCTGGCTTCTTCCACTCTCATAGTTCATCTCATACACGCTCACACACGGTTACCTTTTATTAAAGTTATATTGTACAATTTCATAATCACAGATGATTTTCTTACAATTAATACATCTATTCATACTCTGTTAGAATTAATAATAACTTTGAAGAAAGACTGATGTTCATATGTCTGTGGGTGTCAGCATGTTATGAAATGTCTTGACCTGATATGAAATGAACGCTAAGTTATACAAATAAGAAAACTAAACTGGAACATTAGCCCATCTGCTTGTGTTGTATTAGAAAAGGTGTATAGCATTATATTAGCTTTGTTTAGTTCAATTTATCTTACTGTGCCTCTTCAAATGAAATGCTAACATTAACAAAATATTTATTTTTCAGTTCCATTTGTACACCAAGATATACCAGCATTCCCACCGAGATCACCACAGGCCACAGAGACTGAGTACAGGATGCGAGAGGTGTACAAGGTATTTCAAAACTAGTTGTAATTCTTACGTCAGGTCATTAATAGACAACATTACAATAATAGTAATTCTGGAAATCTATATGCAATTATTATTGTTAGAGACCATGTTGACTATGATTTATTTGTCACAGTAACCTTTTGTCATTTACCTGTGAACTGGAGTGTAGTGGTTGTATGCTCGCCCTATTGTAACTATCACATTGGTATGGCTGCTGTGATTTTTCTTCACTTGAAATATGCAGAAGAAAAATGAAACAAAAAGGAATGCTACGGGGTGCATTCTATTTGACACTGAAAGATTGTTAAAGAAAATATATTCATTCTATGTTTTAACTTATAGTCCTCAAAAACTCTTTAGTTATTTTCGAATGCCAATAAACAGTTTTAATGACTTGCTATATTCCTGTACCTTGTGGGGTAGATAGGTATAACTGCAATGTAGGCCGTAGCCCTTTATATAGGCTACACCTAAGATGGGGAGTTCATACACTATGACAGATTTTCAACAGGCTCTTTCCTTACAGACCTCTCCTGCTTCCCTTCTCTCATAGTATGTCTCGTGACTTGCCCATTAAGCGGGTGACAGACGTTCGATTAAGTACGCGTACTTGTGGTTTGACGACCTTTTTCGCGTGTGTGTCACCTTAAGTACGCGTACTTTAAAATCGCCGAGCAAGCTCGCCGGCAATCACACCGATTTGAAATTTTGCTCGTAGCTCGTCTCGTACGTGTGGCAGCACTGCGCGCCGCGAGCCGCCATTCAGTGGATGAGCTTACGAATTTTTATTCTCTCTTTTGGTTAACCATTCCTTTACATAGACTCTCCGATAACATCTTCTTTTGTTGTTTTTCATAGCATAATATGATATTATTTCTAAATAACACAAGACTTCGGTGTTCGACATCGCGGAACAGTATGAGCAAGTCGGCCGTGTCGCCGACGTCGAGCCGAGTAAGTACGCGCGCGTTCTTTTAAAACCGCGAGTTTAAAGCTCGTACGTCTGTCACCCACTTTAGATAAGACATGGTGTATTTGGTTGTGGTAAGATAATTAAGGTCTTCTCTAGTACCTACTTCTTACCATTTTCGAATTGTATCAATCTTTCCATATCTTTGTTTTGTACAGTATAAAAATGATTGATTATTAAAACAATGAATTTATAGCAAAAAAATTTTTTTTCTAAAGCTTCGATAACGGGCACTCTTTCCTTCAGGTGAGTGGCAAGCTGAATGTAGAAGGTACAGAGTACCGGTCACATGTGGATGACCTGCAGCACTTGGGAGAGCTGGGCAGTGGCACATGCGGACATGTTGTTAAGATGCTGCACAAGTCATCCGGAGCCGTCATCGCTGTTAAGGTACATGTTATGTAATGAATAGTGCTTAGAAAATTAGTTCTATGCGACTGCCTCGTCGGTCTATTGGCGATATAATGCGCGTGCCTATTACGAGGTACTGGATTCGAATGTTAAGTCGGACAAAAGGTAATTTTGCGACAAAAATCCAGTATCCATCTGGATGGTACATATTTGCCTATTTATATTATACGCGTATTTTTTGGTCCCAACATATCTTAACAGACTTGCTTTTTGCTTGCATATTTAGCATTTAACATTAAACTAAGAGGCATTTGAAGCTACTGGAGAACTTGTAATACATAAAATAAAAAATATACTTGTGATGTGTTTTTTAAATATCCTCATAAATAGTCTTATTGCCAACTAGCTTCATGTATAGACATATTTTCTCCACAGCAAATGCGTCGTTCCGGCAACTCTGAGGAAACCAAACGCATTCTAATGGACCTGGATGTAGTGGTTCGTTCCCACGACTGCCCCTACATAGTGCGGTGCCTCGGCTGCTTTGTCACGGACGCCGACGTCTGGATCTGCATGGAGCTGATGGCGTCCTGCTTTGACAAGCTGCTGAAGAGGCTGGGAGCGCCGATACCTGAAGCTATACTTGGCAAAGTCACTGTGGCAGTAAGTGTATTATGAAAGTAGTACCTTCAGACTACATAATGTTCCACAGAAATGTCATTCGAAAAGGAAGTATAGGTCGGATCACTTTATAAGATCCCCTCCCATCAGCCGCTACCACCGTCCGCGGCATGTTCTCACCGACCCTCCCGATGCCCGTACATCCCTTCTTTCGGATACAGATGTGATGTGATGAGATGTGTGCGGTACACAGGATCAGACACCGACCTCACCGGCTAGCTCGAAGAATCCCTTGCCCGCCGGCCGGTGCAGAGCACCACGGCGAGACATCTAGTATATGCCCTCCCCCATAGCGACTGCCCAAGACGAGGCCGTTCCTCCTTGAGCTAGTTCCCGCTTGCCCTTCTAGCTCGAGCGTAGTGTTTGCACGCTCGCCCTTTTGTCCGGTGAAGCTGTAAAGGCCCCGCGGCCAACAGCGTAGATCATTCACACACACACACACACACACTCAAATTGAATACCCAGAAGTCATTTTTGGGGAGAGGGATGAACTGTGACAGGGAAAGCAGGCAGAGCCATTGGGTTCTTGGGCGATCAGTTCAGTCGTTTTCTGTCAGTACTCTGTGGGAGGGTGAATGCGCAAATGACCTCACCATTTTAGCCGAGTCCTCATGAACCGTGACGCAACCTGTAGGGTCTTAAGTAAGAATATAAGTAGGTACGTTTAGGTCTACATAAATAAAAAACTTTTCTATCTCTATATTATTATATCTATATAAGACAGAAATTAAGGCAAAACGAACTTTACAACGTAAACCCAGCGCAGATTGGTAGATCTAATAGCACTAGAACTCATAGCTATAAAACTAATACCCACATTCTTTCATCTGGAGTGCTGTGTAAAAATTACCGTCATCGCCTAGCTAAGCACCTAAACAAGTTAGCAAAGCAACTTATATCCCAAAACTATCCTAATCGCCTAAAACTGCGCGACATATTGAAGCTACAGGAAAGAATCGTTTCGGCGCATAATGTCACGTTCGCATAGACACAATATTTTTTTTTACATTCGCAATGTAGCTGCTTGAGAACATGAGTAGTGCCCTCGATAGAGTGCACACTCGCCACGCCAACCGCCACATACCCTTTCGCTAAAAAAAAAAAAATTAAAATAAACTGCCACTCCGGGAGTGCCTACAGGAGTGAAACTTGAACAATTACGTGTGTATTTTTGAATCGTCAAGAATTATTTTTTATATACAGAGGTGTCGGTAACGGTAACAGTGTCGTGAGTTCAAAGGATTTTTCCCATCTCAAAAAATGCCAACGTGCATGTGTATCTATGTACGTACATACACAATATATGTACATACTTATATACAGTGGTGTCGGTAACGGTAACAGTGTCGCGAGTTCAATGTTTTTTTCCCATTTAAAAAAATGCTAACGTGCATGTGTATCTATGTACGTACATACACAATATATGTACATACTTATATACAGAGGTGTCGGTAACGGTAACAGTGTCGCGAGTTCAATGTTTTTTCCCATCTCAAAAAATGCCAACGTGCATGTGTATCTATGTACGTACATACACAATATATGTACATACTTATATACAGAGGTGTCGGTAACGGTAACAGTGTCGCGAGTTCAATGTTTTTTTCCCATTTAAAAAAATGCTAACGTGCATGTGTATCTATGTACGTACATACACAATATATGTACATACTTATATACAGAGATGTCGGTAACGGTAACAGTGTCGCGAGTTCAATGTTTTTTTCCCATCTCAAAAAATGCCAACGTGCATGTGTATCTATGTACGTACATACACAATATATGTACATACTTATATACAGAGATGTCGGTAACGGTAAAAGGGTCGCGAGTTCAATGTTTTATTCCCATCTCAAAAAATGCCAACGTGCATGTGTATCTATGTACGTACATACACAATATATGTACATACTTATATACAGAGGTGTCGGTAACGGTAACAGTGTCGCGAGTTCAATGTTTTTTTCCCATCTCAAAAAATGCCAACGTGCATGTGTATCTATGTACGTACAAGGTGTCGGTAACGGTAACAGTGTCGCGAGTTCAATGTTGTTTTCCCATCTCAAAAAATGCCAACGTGCATGTGTATCTATGTACGTACATACACAATATATGTACATACTTATATACAGAGGTGTCGGTAACGGTAACAGTGTCGCGAGTTCAATGTTTTTTTCCCATTTAAAAAAATGCTAACGTGCATGTGTATCTATGTACGTACATACACAATATATGTACATACTTATATACAGAGATGTCGGTAACGGTAAAAGGGTCGCGAGTTCAATGTTTTTTTCCCATCTCAAAAAATGCTAACGTGCATGTGTATCTATGTACGTACATACACAATATATGTACATACTTATATACAGAGATGTCGGTAACGGTAACAGTGTCGCGAGTTCAATGTTTTTTTCCCATCTCAAAAAATGCCAACGTGCATGTGTATCTATGTACGTACATACACAATATATGTACATACTTATATACAGAGATGTCGGTAACGGAAAAAGGGTCGCGAGTTCAATGTTTTTTTCCCATCTCAAAAAATGCCAACGTGCATGTGTATCTATGTACGTACATACACAATATATGTACATACTTATATACAGTGGTGTCGGTAACGGTAACAGTGTCGCGAGTTCAATGTTTTTTTCCCATTTAAAAAAATGCTAACGTGCATGTGTATCTATGTACGTACATACACAATATATGTACATACTTATATACAGAGGTGTCGGTAACGGTAACAGTGTCGCGAGTTCAATGTTTTTTCCCATCTCAAAAAATGCCAACGTGCATGTGTATCTATGTACGTACATACACAATATATGTACATACTTATATACAGAGGTGTCGGTAACGGTAACAGTGTCGCGAGTTCAATGTTTTTTTCCCATTTAAAAAAATGCTAACGTGCATGTGTATCTATGTACGTACATACACAATATATGTACATACTTATATACAGAGATGTCGGTAACGGTAACAGTGTCGCGAGTTCAATGTTTTTTTCCCATCTCAAAAAATGCCAACGTGCATGTGTATCTATGTACGTACATACACAATATATGTACATACTTATATACAGAGATGTCGGTAACGGTAAAAGGGTCGCGAGTTCAATGTTTTATTCCCATCTCAAAAAATGCCAACGTGCATGTGTATCTATGTACGTACATACACAATATATGTACATACTTATATACAGAGGTGTCGGTAACGGTAACAGTGTCGCGAGTTCAATGTTTTTTTCCCATCTCAAAAAATGCCAACGTGCATGTGTATCTATGTACGTACAAGGTGTCGGTAACGGTAACAGTGTCGCGAGTTCAATGTTGTTTTCCCATCTCAAAAAATGCCAACGTGCATGTGTATCTATGTACGTACATACACAATATATGTACATACTTATATACAGAGGTGTCGGTAACGGTAACAGTGTCGCGAGTTCAATGTTTTTTTCCCATTTAAAAAAATGCTAACGTGCATGTGTATCTATGTACGTACATACACAATATATGTACATACTTATATACAGAGATGTCGGTAACGGTAAAAGGGTCGCGAGTTCAATGTTTTTTTCCCATCTCAAAAAATGCTAACGTGCATGTGTATCTATGTACGTACATACACAATATATGTACATACTTATATACAGAGATGTCGGTAACGGTAACAGTGTCGCGAGTTCAATGTTTTTTTCCCATCTCAAAAAATGCCAACGTGCATGTGTATCTATGTACGTACATACACAATATATGTACATACTTATATACAGAGATGTCGGTAACGGAAAAAGGGTCGCGAGTTCAATGTTTTTTTCCCATCTCAAAAAATGCCAACGTGCATGTGTATCTATGTACGTACATACACAATATATGTACATACTTATATACAGTGGTGTCGGTAACGGTAACAGTGTCGCGAGTTCAATGTTTTTTTCCCATCTCAAAAAATGCCAACGTGCATGTGTATCTATGTACGTACATACACAATATATGTACATACTTATATACAGAGGTGTCGGTAACGGTAACAGTGTCGCGAGTTCAATGTTGTTTTCCCATCTCAAAAAATGCCAACGTGCATGTGTATCTATGTACGTACATACACAATATATGTACATACTTATATACAGAGGTGTCGGTAACGGTAACAGTGTCGCGAGTTCAATGTTTTTTTCCCATTTAAAAAAATGCTAACGTGCATGTGTATCTATGTACGTACATACACAATATATGTACATACTTATATACAGAGATGTCGGTAACGGTAAAAGGGTCGCGAGTTCAATGTTTTTTCCCATCTCAAAAAATGCCAACGTGCATGTGTATCTATGTACGTACATACACAATATATGTACATACTTATATACAGAGGTGTCGGTAACGGTAACAGTGTCGCGAGTTCAATGTTTTTTTCCCATCTCAAAAAATGCCAACGTGCATGTGTATCTATGTACGTACATACACAATATATGTACATACTTATATACAGAGGTGTCGGTAACGGTAACAGTATCGCGAGTTCAATTGTTATTTCCCATCTCAAAAAATTCCCAACGCGCCTAAAGAAATCTTAAAAAATTTAGTCTGCTGTAATTTCAAGAGTATTAATCTTTTCAGACGGTGAACGCGCTGTCGTACCTGAAAGACACCCACGGCGTGATCCACCGCGACGTAAAACCCAGCAACATCCTTCTGGACGAGCGCGGCAACGTCAAGCTCTGTGACTTCGGTATCAGTGGCCGCCTAGTTGACTCGAAGGCGAAGACCAGGAGTGCGGGTTGTGCTGCATATATGGCGGTCAGTGGCTTCGAATAATAAAGCTATTTTTGTAACATTCAAGCATGTTTAAAGGACATTTTTCAATGGAGAAATTGTGTTATTTAAGTATTTATATCAGGGTTCGGAACCGGTTTTTAATAACCGGTTCAAAACGTTCGAAATCCGGCGAAAAGTCACGTTCTTTTATTAATCGGAAAATGAAGAAACCTTATCATATTGAACGAAGTTAATTTTGGTTATCGGTTATTACAAAGATCTAATTTTTTAGTTCTTAGTATCGAAATTAACCGACTAAACTCAGACGCGGCTACGACGTTCTCGGCGGCGCGGGGTCTATCTTCTATTTTCAAGGACAAATGTTTCTATCTCTTTCGTACGTGCACTGTGTCGTTCAATAGGCTATTTGGCTTTTTATATGATAGTAGTATATGATGTTCCTTTCTTGTGTTCTCTCTTTATATTTTACTTCCTACGAGTATCATTTCATTCAAATCGATTGGGTATTCTGTAAAAAAAAATATTCACTAATATTTTTATGTTATTGTTATAATATGTTAAATTACTAAACTTATAATTTTGCAATTCACTAATTTCATTATATTTGTATACCATTATGGTGAACCATAGTTGAACTTAGAAAAAAACATTTACTAACCATCTAATTTTTTTACCTATACAAATAAATATTTCATTCATTCATTCATTAATTGACAATTTTGAAAATAAACTATAAATTATGGTCATCCTAACAACAAACGTATTTCACTTCATTTTAAATAAAATTATGTGTATTTTTTTGCAAATAACACGAAATACAAAACATCATGTATGAAATTCTATCTGTGTCGGGAACGCTCTGTGATTGGTTGTAACTCTGGTGATGTCACACGATAGTAAACATGGCTTCCTCAACTGATTGTAGTTCGCATTTTATGTTTTCTGTTCGCATTTTATGTGTGTATTTTGTGCGAGCTGTCAACAACAACTTCCCAAAGATTGACGCATTTATGGTTGCTCTTTTCTTGCTGGCTACTATGCTGCGGAACTTAAAGATGTAAATATAGCAGTGTAAGGATCCTTCCTTTTCAATCAAGCTATATTAAAAGGTTAGGTATTAAAGATTTTGAAAGGGAAGAAACCAGAACGTATGTAAGGATTGTGGTTGGTAACGATGTGCTGGAGCAAGTGAATGAGTTTGTATATCTTGGATGCGCCTTCAGTAAGGATGGGAAATACACCGCTGACATAGAGAGAAGAGTGAGTGCAGGGAACAGAGTGAATAGTGCGATGGGAAAGCTACTCGGGAGCCGGCACTTAAGCCATAAGGCGCAGCTGGCCATACATAACGGAGTTCTTGTCCCAACGCTGTTATATGGTAGCGAGAGCTGGGTATGTAAGAAGGAGAATGAGAGTAGGATAAATGCGGTAGAAATGCGAGCTCTGCGGAAGATGTGCGGAGTGAAGCTGACCGACCGCATTAGCAACAGCGTAGTAAGAAAGCGAGTGGGTATGAAAGATTGTATCGGTGTAAAGATGAGAAAGAGCATGCTCCGTTGGTTCGGGCATATAGAAAGAATGCCAGAGGAAAGAATGACAAAACAGATATACAATGTGAAAGTGGAAGGATGCAGGTACCGGGGAAGACCTAGACTATCTTACCACGACCAAATAAACGGAGTCTTATCTGATGGAAAAGTCAAGAGTCTCCGTAACCGGCGAGCGTGTATGAGACGAACTATGAGAGGCGAGGAAGCCAGAGAGGTATGTAAGGAAAGAACCTGTTGGAACTCTGTACTCTCTGCCTACCCCGCAAGGGATCTGGCGTGAGGTTATAGATAGATAGATAGATAGGTATTAAAGATGTTATTTCATTTTATACAACCCGACATTTAAGCTACTATCTAGTATATATATTAAGTTAAATACTACTTATATCAAAGTGAGCTTTACACGTAAAAACATTTGAATGCGATAAAATGCTCTTTGGGTCGCTTCGAGCTAGTTGTAATCACATTTTTTGCTTTTTGGGATTCGTTGGACCAAACAGTTTGTGTGGACTATTGATAGACTTATTTGTACATTGTGATTAAAGGCCATTATATCCAATGAATTTGTGGAAAAATTATGAAATTCGCTTCAGCTACACTGTTTTTTGAGATTTTATCATTGATTTTTATTGATATTAAAGGAGATTTCTCGGAAATATTAATATAATGTGCTTATTACGTAATAAAGAATTACTTAAAACAGTTTTCCAAAATTAGTCAAATAGCCTAATATTACCTATCTATATACAATTGCGACCTTGAGAAAATCAACGAGTGAAAGCAATCGGTTAATTTAAGTTTCAATATCGGTTAAAGTGACGCTACAAAGCAATACTGAAGTCGAACTATAGTGTCTTTGCTTGCGGTAGCTGTCTGGCGCGGGTCACTCCCTTCCCTCCAATATGGTTGAGGGGAGTTATGGCTGTTCCAGCAGTCATACTCGTGAACGGGTGCTGCTTGTGGGACTGGTCCATTAGGAATCCTTTAGACGCTCTTTACAGATAACAACATTAGATTTATATCTCGATCGTAAGGCATCACACTGGAGCTAGGTCATACTATTTTATCAACTGTTTAATTGTAACCTAAACATTGTATCCACACAATATGATTGAAAAAAGGGAAGAAAAAAAAAAGTACATGAAAAAGGCAAGCCCGCTGAGTTTCCACGCCGGATCTTCTCAGTGGAGTCCGAGTTCCGACCCGGTGATAGATTAGAAGTTAAAATAAATTTAGAAAAAAAAGGTAAATTGACTATTTGTATGAAATAAATTATTTGAGTTTGAACCGGTTTCTTCAATTTTTCTGAAACCGATTGGAAAATTAGCCGTTTTCCGCCTCCTGTTTGTTATTAACAAATAAAAGACAGTCACACCTATATTCCCTAAACTATCAATAGTGGTAGATGTGTACTAAAGATGCGCGACTGCAAATAATCCATCTATTCGAATCATCTACAACTACTAATTTTCTGATTCGACTTGAACATTAGTAATATACTAATTGTTATATTCGAATGGCGACTACTAATTAGTAACTACTAATGATGATTCGATTAGATTATCTGCGACTCTCACCCGATTATGAATGAATTATTCGAATGATTCGCCGATCCTCGCGCCATTTCCGCGCCAATACCAATTACGTGTGCGAGTGAGTAGTAACGGACGATTTAGCGCAGTGGTTAAGAGCTTCAGCCGCTCCGCCCACTGTGTCTAATAGTCGCGGGTTCGATTCCCGCACGGGACAAATCTTTGTGTGATCCACAATTATTTGTTCCGGTCTGGGTATTTGTTTGTGAATTTTCATGTTTGTAAACGCAGCCACGATACGGGTATAAATCCTAGTGTGGGGCTACGTTTAAAAAAAAAAAAAAAAACTAAGCTAAATAATAACGCTCCTGCTGGTTTGTGTTTAAAAGTGCGTATTCATAAAGTTTCTAGTATAGAATTTAAATATAATACGCGCGCGGTAGTCAAAAGCTGGAATGAAACAAACGGCTAATAGTAAATTTTATTAAAAGCGCTTACATTGCTTTAGCACAAAAAGCGCCCCTAGTGGACGTTGGGGTAAGCTGCAGGCCGAATGATGCTAACTTACTTTCCTTTGTACTCGGTGGTGTGACCGATAGGTAAATTATTATTATTCGTTCGCCGAACTTTATTAATTAACCGTTCATCGGGTCCAGCAAGTCGAATGAGAGGCAGTTAGTAACTAATTTTCGTGAATCATTCGAATGATTCGAATGGAATCATTCGCAGTCGCGCATCGCTAATGTGTACTATATTATCAAAATTTGCTCGTTGGCATAGAGGCGAATACTGCGGCTGGTGATCATTTATTTGTTTAATTTTTAATATAATACTTAGTGGCTAGAGTGGAGACCGCAACTCGGTAAACGTAAGGTAGGGCGCCCCAGCTAGGTGGACCGACGACCTTAAGAAGGTTGAAGGGTGGAAGTGGATGCGGAAGGCGGAGGACCGTGTATTGTGGCGCGGATTGGGGGAGGGGTATGTCCAGCAGTGGACTGCAATAGGCTGATTTGATTGACTAAGTGACAATCTGGAATCTAGAATTCTTCCCAGTATATTGCTCGCGTCTTATATTAGGATCGTCGGCTATATGAGGATGCACACAGTACACTTCTACAACCCACACTAAGGTAACATATGTGTCACTGTATTTTTTTTTCGCCGCCGACTACGAACCTTACTCCCCCCTATCAGCCGCTACCGCCGTCCGCGGCATGCTCTCACCGACCCTCCCGATGCCCTTACATTCTTTCTTTCGGATACAGATACTCCACACAGGATCAGACACAGACCTCGCTGGCGAGGTCAAAGAATTCCTTGCCCCCGGCCGGTGCAGAGCACCACGACGAGACACCTAGTATACGCCCTCCCCCATAGCGACTGGCCAAGCCGAGGCCGTTCCTCCTTGAGGCGTCCTTGAGCTAGTTGCCCCCTTGCCCTTCTGGTACGGGCGTAGTGGTTGCACGCTCGCCCTCTTGTCCGGTGAAGCTTAGACAGCGGCAACAGCGTAGATCATTCACACACACACATGTATTTTTTTGTTTTCTATTTTGTTCCTAAATCTTGTGAAGAATTAATAATATTTTGTTTTATTTCATTATGTGCAGCCCGAGCGGATAGATCCGCCGGATCCGACGCGGCCGGACTACGACATCCGCGCGGACGTGTGGTCGCTCGGCATCTCTCTCGTCGAGCTCGCCACCGGCGTCTTCCCCTACAGGGACTGCCAGAACGACTTCGAAGTGCTCACTAGGGTAACAACAGTATTTCAACCAAAACATCCAACTAATCTATCTATATTATCACGCCAGATCCCTTGCGGGGTAGGCGGAGAGTACAGATCCTACTAATAATATTATAAATGTGAAAGTTTGTATGTTTAAATGTTTGTTACTTAATCACGTAAAAACGGCTAAACAGATTTGGATCACATTTGGCACACAGATAGTTTATTACCTGGATTAACACCTTGGGTACTTTTTATCCTGGAAAAATTTAAGGTCTATCTATCTATCTATCTAAATCATCACACCAGCTCGCTCGCGGGGTAGACAGAGAGTACAGAGTTCCAACAGGTTCTTTCCTTACATACCTCTCTGGTTTCCTCCACTCTCATAGTTAAGGTTCCTGTCTAAAGTCAACGCGGGCGAAGTTGCCTCCACCAATCCGGACTAGATCCGCGTGGTGGAGTATGACCTAATCTCTCTCACCTCGATTAGTGAGAGAAGGCCTTTGTCCAGCAGTGGGCAATATAGGCTGATATTATTATTATTAACCCCACATTGAGAAATATTCTTGTGGTGTGGGGGCGTTTATAAATATCAAAATCATACACAAAAAAAACCAGACCGAAATAAATATTGGTGGATCACATACAAAGATTTGGCTCATGCGAACCTGCAACTTGCATTAGATCCACTGAGTCATCCAATGGCTGCCAAAAGTAATAATAACCAGGCATAATCGTTTTTACTCTGTACTCTCTGCCTACCCCGCAAGGGATCTGGCGTGAGGTTATAGATAGATAGATAGATAATCGTTTTTATTGCTAAATGCAAAACCCAAGGTCAAGGCTCGATATAGACCACCTTATGATAGTTTACTTTGATTTTAATATAGAATGTGACGAAGCTTGTATAGAAATTCATTTATATAGTAAAATAAATACTTGTCTCTTTTTTATCTTCAGGTAATAGCGGATGATCCGCCACAACTGCCAGACACTACTGACTTTACACCTGAGTTCAAATCTTTCGTATCACAGTGGTGAGTTTTCATTTTATACAACTATAGTAGTTCGGCTTTACAAAAAAAATCGCAATGGACTCACAAATACTCATTGTCTGATGTATCGATCTACGCTGGCCGACCACGCTGATCCAAAGTTTAAAATGCCTCAGTTGTAATTACGAGATTCTCAGTTCGAATCCTAATTAGGAAAAATTGTATTTTCTCTGTATAATAATATTAGCCCTGTTAAGAAACTGTCCCACTGTTGGGCACGGGCCTCCTCTCAAACTGAGAGGGTTTAGGCCATAGTCCACCACACCTTCGAGAAACTTTTAGGCATGCAGGTTTCCTCACGATGTTTTCCTTCGCCGTTAAAGCTAGTGATAGTTAATTTTTAATACGCACATGCCTTCGAAAAGACAGAGATGCGTGCCTCGAGACCTCAGACTTTCCAAAGGTCTAACCACTAGGCTATCACGGCACAATTGCGTTCTGTATTGTAAAAAAATAGTCTGGAATTGTGCGCGTTATACTGGCCGCCCGTTACCACGGGATTTAGCATCGTCGGCTTCATCGCTGCTTACATCGTCAGCCATAGCTACATCAAGTTGTTACACATAACAGTGACAGTGTTGAGTTTGTTCTTAATTTAATTTAAATGTAATATCTTTATCTTCTAAAGAAGATAACAACGGAAGAAAAAATTACAATCAACAGAAAATACTGGAAATCTGCACAGACTTTTATAAAAATCTATACTCTGATGCGTCCAAGATCAATCTACCCATCTCCTACTTATGTCCTAGTTCGTGTCGTCCTATTACTTACGAGGAAGTGCATAATACACTTAAAACCATGCGCTACGGCAAAGGCTCAGGAGAAGATGGCATCACGATGGAAGTTTTAAAAATAGGCTCCCCTGCACTTTTTCCTCATATCACAAACTTTTTCAACACTATTCTAAGAACTGGTAAACTGCCATCTAAGCTGTGTCATGCCAACATTATTCTTTTACACAAGAAAGGTAATAAATCGGACATCTCAAACTATAGAACCTATAAGTTTAATATCACATTTATATAAACTTTTCATTAAAGTAATACTGAACCGAACCAACCACAAACTGGAAAGTCATCAACCCCCAGAACAAGCCGGTTTCCGTTCTAGTTATTCCACCACAGACCATTTACATACATTAAACCAAATCATTGAAAAATCTACAGAGTTTCAAAAGCCTTTGTACCTAGCCTTTGTGGATTATGCAAAGGCTTTTGATAACGTATATCACAAGGCCATATTTTCAGCTCTAGAAAACCAGCAAATTGAAAGAACATACATAGATCTCATAAAAAACATCTACAATCAAAGTACAGCGTCTGTCAAACTTAATACCACTGGTTCCACGTTTAAAATAGAAAAAGGAGTTAAGCAAGGCGACCCACTCTCTCCAAAACTGTTTATAAGTACTAAGTATAGGAAGTTTTTAAGATCCTAGCAGTTTCATGGGCTACAAAGGGGATAGTCGTCTGTGGCAAAAGATTAACAAATCTGCGCTTTGCCGACTATACATATACATCGCACCTTCAAAACAGTAGTGACTTATCTCAAAAAATCAAGTTTTTGGGGAACTAATCGCGTCCCATCAGAACCGAGCGGCGCCAGTAGAGGGAGAGAAAGTAAAAGAGACCGAAGTATCGTATTTCTGAAAGTGCGACATGTATATATTATTATCTTTTTTGCTGTTTTCTTTATACAAATGTTTCTTTTAGCCTAACAAAAAACTACCGACAGCGTCCTAAATACGTGAAGCTGCTGGAGCATCCGTTCGTAGTGAAATCCGCGCGGAGTTCCATATCTGTAGGCGCGTGGTACGCGTCATTACCCGTGTCAACGGGCGCGCCCGCGTCAGTGGCCAGCAACGGCGTGGAGGCGCCGGCCACGCCGCAGCCTGTGCGGAACTTCGTCACCAGCTCGCAGCACTGGATGCCCGAGCAGGTCACACCGACGCCTGCCAGGTAACTCGACGAATTCGACTGTAGGGTGGAAGGGATTGTTGCGCCATACTTGAAACAGATAAGTACCATCGGTACTTTTTAATACTAAAAACTTTTGCTATGGCGACTCGCACTAGAAGTAATAAAAATATTGATGATTTTATTTATTTATTTATTATCAGGTTTATCTACGGCTAATACAATATTTTATATATACATAGTGATCTCCTTAAAATTAACTTATTAATTGCTTAACCAATTACACATAAACACCTCATGCCTTAATATAAATTAAAAAGTGTAACATAATAAATGATACCCATTCCAGTGGCTTTATACTGCGCGTATATCCAGTTTGTAGCCTCAGCTTTGATCAGATTATTTGTCAATCTTATAGGGAACCTGCCCACGTTACCTTCTCTCGTACTTGGGCCACACTAGAAAATATGCTTGCCCCAACAGCCTTCAGTTCTTTGACCGACTTCCCCCTCTTAGTACCACTTTAGTTTCACAAGTTTGAGTGCTATGTCGATGACTTTGGTCCTGCAGATCTCCTTCCTAATATAATCTTTAAGGAAAATGCTCCATGTGAAATGTCCATGCTCTTTAGATGATTTTAGCCTTATATATATCCTGAGCTCTTATAAAATCTATTAATTGTGAGTGACTATGACTTAATGTTTTGTGATGTAACTTTGAAATTGAATGATTTTACATCGAGGTCTCTAAGGGTCCTCTCGACTAGCGACCCTAAAATTTTAATAGTCCTGATTCGTAATTATGCGGCTATGCCTGAAAGCTAGAGTTGTATAGCAATGTCTTATTACTATCGTGACCTCGAAAAATAGTAAGGATGTAAGACTATCTATAGTATCGATACTAACGAAAGTACCGATTCCATCGATAGTACAGATTGGCCAGTACTATTGTTTGCAGACCGTTCTATCGATACTATTCATAGTACTATCAAGATTGTCTTATTTTGGAGATCAATTGCCGATAGTGTACTGGATACCAAACTATGCCGCAAATAGAATAGAATAGAATACACTTTATTGTACACCAACATAAGCAAGAACAACAAACAAAGAAAATAAAATATACAAATGGTAGCACAATTGGCGGCCTTATTACTAACAGCAATCTCTTCCAGGCAACCAACATTCCAAAGAGCTGAAGAGAGAAATAGGGCAGTTGGTGGCGTACACTATCATTGAATTATTTACATTTAATAAATCTAAATACTAATCTACATACATAGACCTACACTACATACTATATATATATATATATATATATATATATATATATATATATATATATATATATATATATATATATATATATATACTTACACACTAATATATACTAATAGGTAAAACACAATAGAAGAATTATGAAAGACAAGAAGAGAGCAAATAATAATTTTTTACCATAGATTTAAAAGAAGCTTGTGTCTTTGCTCGTCTGATAGACACGGGAAATGCATTCCACAAACGTACAGCTTGAACTGTAAAGGATTATGATCTTATTAAAGAAGTTTGTGGAATGCATCGGTGTCTTCAGTTTCAGGTTTTCCGATGACCTTAAGAACCCTGGATGTGTTTCCCTGAATATGTGAGCGTTCCGGCGAAGTCGAATATGAACCGTATGCAAAAATTTTAAAGTTGCTCAAGTTTATTCAGTTGTATCTAGATAGCTGGTGTCTGCATAGTCGAGGATAGGACGGAGAAGTGATTGAGCGAGCGCAATTTTAGTGGCAGTAGGGAGAAAATTTCGCAGCCTTCGCAGTGAACCTGCTGAGGCGAAGATTCTCCGACTAATGTCTTGTGCCGGTATTGTAATATCAATTATTTTTTCTAGGGCGTGGTGGGCGACGAGCAACAACGCAAACGCGGGCGGCAGCAGCTCGCAACCTGCCAGCCTGGAGACAGACTTCTCCAACCATTCACCGTACCCGAGACGCAGGTGATACTTCAGTGCTTCTTTCATTATAGATAATTCTTTATATGACCCGCCTGGTCTGGACCCCGCCTTTGTTCATACAAAGGGTCTTCCCGGGTTCCCTGCACGGAACAAATCTTTATGTGACTCACGGATATTATCGTCTGAGTGTATGCGAATTGCATGTTGGTAAACACACCCACGAGACAAGAATTTAATTTGAAGTACAGTGCAACGTATTTTTTTATAAAAAATAAGCTCTATTCACAAAAATACGGATGTATCTTCCTAATGGAATACAGTGCAAGTGTGTCATTTTCAAATAATGTGTAATTTAGCGTTCTATCATTACATACATCTTTGTTACATACCAGACGAATATTGCACACTAGCACTGTAACCGATTAGAAGAAAGTGTGTGGCGCATCTTCGTGGTTTTAATTATATTTATAACAGAATAGTCACACAAAAATGAACCCAAAGGTCTTTACTTTATTTATAAACAAGGAATATAATTAATTAATGTTTCCTTAGTTCAATGTTTTTCGATTATAATCCATTCAAGATTTTGTACTACATCAACTTCGAACTTAAAAATCCAAAAATCACACTGTCCGTGTAATTAAACATGACCATATCCCCGCACAAGTACCTATTAACTTTTTATAATTCGTACAGAGTTTGTATTATAATGTACCTATGTTCGTTGCCGCAGGACGATTGACGCGTGCGCATCTCCCCCGCCGCCGCCCGTGCGCAGAGTATCCGCCGACAACCGGTGGAAGGCCTCGCCAGCGGTAAATAAACACTCCTTTTGTATTTATCTATATCATTAGGCGCTCGTACCGTTGTTCGGCCACCAAGGTTAAGCAGCGTTCGACGCGGTTGGTCTGAGATGGGTGACTGTTTGTGGCATTTTCATATTTGCGGCTCTCCTTGCTTCGGAAGGCACGCTAAGCCGTTGGCCTCCAGCCGTTTGCTCTAAGTTGCAGCCTTGTAGGCGGCTTGATAAGTTCCAACAATAGGTGGCCACAAACCTGCCTCCACCAATCCGCACTGGGTCCGCGTGAGAGTATAATCGCTCTCACATCGGTTTTTATACCTGATGTTATTATTATATCATTACGTCAGATCCCTTGCCAAGTAGGAGAAGAGTGCAAGGATCTTGGAGAGTGGAGTAAGCCTGAGAGGTCTGTAAGGAAAGATCCTTACAGACCTCTCTGGCTTTCTTCACTCTCATAGTTCGTCTCATACATGCTCGCCGGTTACGGAGACACGACTTACCCTTCAGGTAAATCACGGTCTATCACGGTCATAGTTTTAATACACCAGATTGTAATACATCTATAATCTTAATCTTTGATGAAAATCTTCTTTATACTTGCTCTATTAATTTGTATCCAATTTACATATAGCAAGGACTGAATGTTGAGATTTTTGTTTCATAGTTTATTGACACTATTTTAGTTAGTTTGAGTATGATGTATACATATTTATTTCCTGGGAGATATTAATAGTACCTTTGTATTTTTTGAAAATACTAATGATTTTCATTTTTTTTTTGAAAAAAGTTTTGTATCCAGAACCTCTGTTGTCCTTTTAGTAGCGAAAAAAATCGACAGGTCTTAAAATACACAATGAGGAGAAACCAATAGAATTTTTCTCAAATAGCAGTACCCTATTATTTTTACCTTTTTTTTTAATATATATTCTATCTATATCATCTCGCCAGCTCCCTCGCGGGGTAGGCAGAGAGTACAGAGTTCCAACAGGTTCTTTCCTTACATACCTCTCTGGCTTCCTCCACTCTTATAGTTCGTCTCATACACACTCGCCGGTTACGGAGACTCTTGACTTGCCCTTCAGCTAAGACACGGTCTATTTGGTCATGGTAAGATAGTCTAGGTCTTCCCCGGCACCTACATCCTTCCACTTTCGCATTGTATATCTGTTTTGTCATTCTTTCTTCTGGCATTCTTTCTATATGCCCGAACCAACGGAGCATACCCTTTCTCATCTTTACACCGATACTATCTTTCATACCTACTCGCTTTCTTACTACGCTGTTGCGAATACGGTCGGTCAGCGTGACTCCGCACATCTTCCGCAGAGATCGCATTTCGACCGCATTTATCGTGTTTTCGTTCTCCTTCTTACATACCCAACTCTCACTGCCATATAACAGCGTTTGGACAAGCACTCCGTTATGCATGGCCAGCTGCGCCTTTTGGCTTAAGTGCCGGCTCCCAAGTAGCCTTCCCATCGCACCATTCACTCTATTACCTGCATTCACTCTTCTCTCTATATCAGCGGTGTATTTCCCATCCTTACTGAAGGCGCATCCAAGATATACAAACTCATTCACTTGCTCCAGCACATCGTTACCAACCACAATCCTTGCATTCGTACCTGGTTTCTTCCCGTTCAAAAACCATAATTTTGGTTATCTTTACATTCAAATGTAAGCCATTGTTCATGCAGTCGTCTCTCATAACTGTGACTAGTGTTTGCAGATCAGTGGCTGTTGGCGCTATCAAAACCGCGTCATCTGCATACAATAGGTGGTTTATCACTAGATCACCCATTTTTACCCCTTCAGTCATCGCATTCAGTCTTTGAAGACTTTTGCTTTTGAAGATATATATTGCTTCCAATTTTTTATTAAATAATGTCTCATTTCCAACAGAGTTCTGGCAACACTAGTCCCATAGTCCTGCAGAGGTTTTATCATCAGAACCAGCAGAGGAGGTCTCGCGTCGACCTGAACTCTACACCTAGGCATAGAAGGTAACATACTCAACAGTAATACCAATTCAAATCTTGTGTGTGGCCTTTGTGGGAAGGTCGCTACAATTTCGCTAATGTTAAGTACATAGATACATCGAGCAGATAGACCGACCAACAAAGGAAATTGTCCTGTGAGGAGTGCCATCAGCAACCAAGTTTCTACCTATATACAAAGTGTAAAATAATTAATGCAAAACCTGAAAATAGTTTGTTCTAAATCGGCAATTGAATCGATTCCAACTATTTTTAAAGATAATACTATTTTTTTAATTTAAAAAAAAATCCGTTTCTCGTTCTGTTTGCTGTATTAAACAAAATTTAATGAAGCCGTCACGCCTATATTCCCCAGAGGGGGTGGCAGAGGTGTACTGAGTACACCCACGTTTCGCCGACGATGTTAGGTCCCATGTAATAGGACAAACATGTAAACAAAATTTAATAATTATGCAAAGCATTACGGCTATTTTAAATGTATTTCTATTACACACACCTGAATACACATACATAAGTTAATTAATTATTAAGTTTTATGATTAAATTGGGTGCCAGCTTAAAAAAATAGTAGAAAACTCCTTAAAATTGGTAGTTTGATTGGCGTATTGAATTCGTAAAGCAATAGTCTAATTGGGGTGTCTGAGGTCTTGCGTTACTTATGTTGCACAGTGTATATGGACAAAGGAACGGCAGAACGAAAAGACCATAACACCATAAAAATAGAAACAAAAACAGCTTAATATAAACAATTCACAACGACCTTAAAACATTATTGAACACAATATTTCAGCCCACTTGCATGACCAGAAAAGTGGAGGAAAGTAAATTTCATATAGATAGTCTGCCACCATTGTGTTTATTAACCGATGTGGTGGCGAAAGTGAATTTCATATAGATATTCTGCCACCATTGTGTTTATTGACCGATGTGGTGGCGAAAGTGAATTTCGTATAGATATTCTGCCACCATTGTGTTTATTGACCGATGTGTTGGCGAAAGTGAATTTCATATAGATATTCTGCCACCATTGTGTTTATTGACCGATGTGTTGGCGAAAGTGAATTTCATATAGATATTCTGCCACCATTGTGTTTATTGACTGATGTGGTGGCGAAAGCTTGTTAAGATATTCTGTAGGGAATTCTAATTCGAGTGTATTATATTAAACTCGCAATAATAAAATGTAGCTCCACATTAAGAATCATTCCTGTGTCGTGGGTGCGTTTACAAACATTAATATCACATACAAAAACACCCAGACTGGAACAAATAATTGTGATTTGTACAAATATTTGTGCCGTGCTAGAAACTAATCTGCGACTTGATTCAATGAGTGCGACGCCTAATGCTTTTGACCATTGGACCGTCAATTTAGTCTTAATGGTAATATCTATCGATATCATCACGCTAAATCCCTTGCGGGGTAGGCAAAGAGTACAGAGTTCCAACAGGTTATTTCCTTACATACCTCTCTGGCTTCCTCCACTCTCATAGTTCGTTTCATACACGCTCGCCGGTTACGGAGACTCTTGATTTGTACTTCAGTTAAGACACGGTCTATTTGGCCATGGTAAGATAGTCTAGGTCTTCCCCGGTACCTACATCCTTCCACTTTCCCATCGTATATCTGTTTTGTCAATCTTTGTCTGCCTGTGCCTGATGTAAATGAGTGTGTTGTGTTATGTGGCAGTTTAAGTCGAGAGCACAGCACGGGGCGTTCACCGGAGCCTCCGCCGCGGACCAGCCGGCAGCACCACATGTTGGGGCACGACGGTAACTACATATCTATAACTGGAATCCTTTAGACACTCTTTAAAAATAACATCATTAGTCTAATATCTCGGTCATACGGCATCACACTGGAGCTAGATCGTAAATTGTTTAATTGTAACCTAAACATTGTATCCACACAATATGATTAAAAACAATAAAGAAAAAAGAGAAAGTTAAATTAAATAAAAAAAGACAAGCTCGCTGAGTTTCTTCGCCGGATCTTCTCAGTAGAGGCCGCGTTCCGATCCGGTAGTTTAGTAGTTAAATTGGTTTTAAAAAAAAATGTAAATTGACTATTTGTAAGCGCCCCCGCAGAGTTTATACAAAATAAATTGTTTGAGTATCTCTATTCATATCATCAGCCCGGGCGCATACCACAATCTCTTTAACAAAGAATTTATATTCTGCGTGATTTAGTAACAAACATCTACACATAGAAACTTCCACATTTTTTAATATTAATGGGATATTATGTAAGGAGGAAGTGTGGATATACTTAATTTATAGCTCTGTCACGTTTTCACGGAAAAATAAGATTAAATCATTGCTATAGAGCAGTGTTAACCTTATGGTTAGACCGTTGGACTGTAAAGTGTGGGGTTCAAACCTAGGCTCGACACCTCAGGCTTTTCAGAAGCATGTGCGTATTAAAAGTTAACTATCACTTGCTTTAACGGTGAAGGAAAACATCGTCAGGAAACCTGCATACCTAAGAGTTTCTCGAAGGTGTGTGGAGTTTGCCTACCCGCACTGGGGTAGCGTGGTGGATATGGTGGAGTAATCTTACTTCCTACTTATCCCAATATAAATGTGGAAGTGTATTTTTAGTTGTTTGGATATTTGTTATTTAATAAAGCAAAAACGGCTGATCGGTATCGGATGAAATGTGGCACACATATACAAGATGTAACATAATAAACGCAAGACCTGAAAGTAGTTTTGTTTTAAATTGGTAACTGAATTGATTCCAACTATTTTTGAAGTGATAACTTCTTATGGGAGGGCAAACCGCTTCGTAACGTAACCGCGCCAGTCTGTCTGGCTTCCCTTTCTCTCACGCATACGGCAGCGGTAGGCATGCTCTTTCACTCTCACTCTAACCCACAGCGCTCTTCCCTTTCTCTCACGCATACGGCAGCGGTAGGCAGGCTCTTCCTCTCTCACTCTAACCCACACCGCTCTTCCGTTTCTCTCACGCATACGGCAGCGGTAGGCATGCTCTTTCACTCTCACTCTAACCCACAGCGCTCTGCCCTTTCTCTCACGCATACGGCAGCGGTAGGCAGGCTCTTCCTCTCTCACTCTAACCCACACCGCTCTTCCCTTTCTCTCACGCATACGGCAGCGGTAGGCAGGCTTTTCCTCTCTCACTCTAACCCACAGCGCTAGTTTAAGTTATCACTTCTGTCGGGCGTCCCGAGACGCACAATTTTTTTTTTTTTAATGTATCTTACATTTTTGTTAAATTTTGGAAAAAATGCTTTTACTCCTTCAGTGTGCTATAAAAAATTAAATTTATTCTTGATTCATAGTAAGGAGAAGATTCCAAATGCATTCCTAAAACGTATTTCTCAAAACGCACACATACGCGTACAAGTTTCATTGTTAATTGGGGTATAAAAGTGCTTTAAAAAAGGGTAAAAACCTATAAATTTGAAAATTTGATTTTCGTTTTGAATTTATAAAGCAATTCTCTAATCGGGGTGTCTGAGGTCTTGCGTTTGTTATGTTACATCTTGTAGTTTATTAGCTTGATTAACACATAGGATACTTTTTATCCCAAAAAAATGAAGGTTCTGTCATAAGTCAACACGGACGAAGTGGCGGGCAGAAAGTAGTAATATTATAAATGTCTATCTATCTATATCATCACGCCAGCTCCCTCGCGGGGTAGGCAGAGAGAACAGAGTTCCAACAGGACCTTACATACCTTTCTGGCTTCCTCCACTCTCATAGTTCGTCTCATATACACTCGCCGGTTACGGAGACCCTTGACTTGCCCTTCAGATAAGACAATATTATAAATGTGAAAGTTTATGTGTTTGGATGTTTGTTACTCAATCACGCAAAAACGGCTGTACGGATTTAGATGAAATTTCGCACACAGATAGTTTATTACCTGAATTAAACACAGGATACTTTTATACTGAAAAAAGGTAAGGTTCCTGTCTTAAAGTCAAACCGGACGGTCAAACCGTCATTATAAATATCGTATAATATTATTATACACACGCCGTCACACCTATATTCCCCAGCGGGGGTGGCAGAGGTGTACTGAGTACACCCACGTTTTGCCGACGATGTGAGGTCCCATGTAATAGGGGGCGAGCGTATTGCCATATACCGGGCACAATTCCAGACACCGGACTCATTCTGGGAAGTTTTCGGTAGAAAAACTACACTTGTCCGACCTAGGATTTCACCCAGTTCCAAGTGATCACAAAGCGATGCGCTTTGCCACTCGACCAACGAGGCAGTCATAATATTATTACAATTACAATAATCCGTTGATATGGCCACATAAAGAAAAGACCTTCCGGTTATGTGGGTAATATTAAGGCCACTCTAAATCTATCAGGGCCCAGACCCAGAGGGCGGCCAAAAACAAGATGGGCAGATGTGGTCAAGAAGGACCTGTGTGTCTGCAATGTCTCCGAACACGACACGCCCGACAGAGCGAAGTGGAAGAAGAAAATTAGGAAGGCAGACCCCACCATCAGATGGGAATAATAATTGCCAAGGAGAGAGAGAGATTATTACAATATATTTTTATTGTAAACGTATTTAGAGGCGCTCGTAGCGCTGTACGACCGCGGTGTTCTTACCGATCACTAAGGTTAAGCAGCGTTCGACTTGGTCGGCCTGAGATGGGTGACCGTTGTGGCATTTTCATATCCGAGCTTCTCCGTGCTTCGGAAGGCACGTTAAGCCGTTGGTCCTGGCTACCACTTAATGTGGTAGTCGTTAAGTCAAATTGGAAGCCTTATAGACGGCTTGATAAGTTCCAACAGCAGGTGACCACAAACCTGCCTCCACCAATCCGCACTGGGTCCGCGTGGTGGAGTATGACCTGAACTCTCTCACCTCGATTTGTGAGAGAAGGCCTTTGCTCAGCAGTGGGCAGTATAGGCTGATAGTGATAGTGTAAACGTATTTTTATCGGTTACACATTATTCGATATAATGGGTAAACTATGCATTTCCGGCACTAATACATTTGCGTTCTGTTCTAACAGCAATCATAATTTTGGAAAATATTTATGAATATTATTCTCTTACGCATGGATAAAGATAGTGCCTACTAATTTATACAGGTACTATAATATTTTTCACATAGGATCGGTGTGATAGTTCTTATTGCCAAAGAAGATTAATATTTAATTCAATGGCGTTAAGGCATAAAACCATAAGTATAAAAACGGGTCATGCCTCTCATTGCCATTAAATAAAGTATAATTTTCTTTGACACTTATAACTGTCCGTGCTGTCCGTAACTTATAACTAACGTGTCACAGTACCCACCTTACATGAACAATGCTATAGTGTAATTAATTAATTCTATTTGGATAAATAAAAAGTCGTTTGCGTGGAACGTAATGTTTTGGAACTGTCGGAGCTGTTCGTATAATAATCGGACTGTACTTATTCATTATAGACAGGTCTGCTCTGATTCCTACATCCTTCCACTTTCCCATTGTATGGCGGTAACTACGCAATTTGAACCTTATTATTAACTAACTTACCGGCGGCTGCGCATCATTTATTTTGTAATTTGACATACCTATGTCAAGCGTTAGCGTTGAAAAGATCGCGTTTTAGAGATTTACCTACCTAGGTAAATCTCTAAAACGCGATCTTTTCAACGCTAACGCCGTCTCATAAAAATAATTGTATACAATACCTGGGTACTTTCTTTTGGAGATGGATTACCAGTTTATCTATTTATTATAAAATTATTAGTAAAAGCAGGCAAGTAGGCAGTAAAGGCAGTAACGTCGTCCGATCAAGGACCAGAAAAGGAAAATTCGAAAAAAACCCTATACCCGTCTGGCCAGCGTGGTATAGTAGGCCAAAAACCTCCTAACATGATAAGGCACCTAAACCAAAGGCCCCCAGTTCCCGGTAGTCCCGCTGTCCCCTGCCACGGTAGCGGTCGCGGTAACAGCGGGGCAGGGGGTGCGAACAATCTCCGGGCTACGACACAAGGCTACCAAAAACACCTGACCCTGGCTACGTACAATGGACGCTCTCTACGGCTGGACCAACACCTCACTGAACTCGAGGTAGAACTAGGTCGCATAAACTGGCACATATTGGGGTTTTCCGAAGTTCGAAGGCAGGGCGAGGAAACGATAACCCCTGAGTCAGGCCACCTGTTCTACTTTCGGGTAGGTGATCGGCCCTCTCAGGGCGGTGTTGGTTTCCTGGTCAACAAAGCTCTCACTAACAACGTTGTGGAAGTCAGCAGTGTTTCGATACGGGTAGCGTACCTCATAATTAAAATCACCGACAGATACAGGTGATGGTGGTACAGGTATATGCGCCGACTTCGTCATACTGCGACGACATAGCCGAAGCCATGTATGAAGACATAGCCAAGGCATTACATGGCACCACCAAGGCTCACTACAACGTTGTTATGGGGGACTTCAATGCCAAAGTGGGATTACAAGAACGCGGCGAAACGATAATCGGACCCCACGGCGTGGGGCGCCGAAACCACAGGGGTGGTCAACTTTCTGGAGTCGCAGGGGCTCTTCTTGATGATTCATTCTTTGAGAAGAAGCCTCATAGAAAGTGGACATGACGAAGCCCCGACACTGTGACGACGAACGAGATAGATTTCATCATGACTGACAGGAAGTCTATGTTTAGAGACGTCTCCGTGATCAACAGGTTTAATACCGGCAGCGATCACCGACTTGTCCGAGGCGCTCTAAACATATAAATTTCAGGGCCGAAAGGCGTCGCATGATGAGGTTTACTCTCAGACCTACTGCGCCTCAAATAGCTTTAGGGTCCGAAAAGTTCCAACTGGAGCTTCAAAATCGTTTCGACCTGCTGGAAACCGAAGGCAATGTTGACGAGAAAACCGACACAGTGGTCAAAACGCTACAGGATGTGTCTCGAAGGGTGTTTCCCGGCAAAAGCGGTAACAGAGAGTCTTAAACTCTCGCTCGAGACTCTTGAACTTATGAGGCAGAGACGGGAAATGTCATCCACGCAGGCGTCTTCGTCGGATGGGAGGAACCTCAACCGGAAGATCCAGAAGCGGGTGCGACGTGACCTCCGATGTTCCAACACCCGCGCCGTCGCGGCTGCGATTGAACAGAACAGAGGCACCAAAGTCTTCGCTCGCCAGCTAGGTAGATCCCATCTGACGAAACTTAAAACTGCGGGTGGCAAAACCGTAACCTCCAAGTTCGAGATACTCGAGGAAATTGAGAGTTCCTACAAAGACCTGTACGCATCACGGATGACTAAACCCACGAGACCCAGCGCTGACGACCACAGAGCCCCACTCACACGCCACCACACGGAAGACATCCCTGATGTCAACCAGGACGAGGTCAGAGTGGCTCTCGAGCAGCTCAAAAACAACAAGTCGCCAGGCGATGAAGGAATCACCACTGAGCTCCTAAAAGCAGGCGGGACTCCAATCCTGAAAAAGCTAGCGAGCCTCTTTAATTCCGTCATCCACCAGGGCTTAACACCTCAAGCGTAGAGCGGGAGTGCGGTGGTTCTGTTCTTCAAAAAAGGTGACAAAACGTTGCTTAAGAACTATAGACCCATCTCACTCCTGAGCCACGTCTACAAGTTGTTCTCGAGAGTACTCACAAACCGCCTTGCCAGAAGACTCGACGAGTTCCAGCCACCGGAACAAGCCGGGTTTCGAAAAGGCTACAGCACCGTAGACCACATCCATACTGTTCGGCAGATTGTACAGAAGACCGAAGAGTACAATCAGCCGCTGTGTATGGCTTTCGTGGACTACGAGAAAGCCTTCGACTCCATCGAAACCTGAGCGGTTTTGGATGCTCTGCAGCGATGTCGCATCGATTGGCGCTATATCGAGGTGTTGAGATGTCTGTATGATACCGTCACAATGACCGTCCAGCTCCAGGACCAAAAGACCAACCCGATCGAGCTGCGTCGAGGGGTAAGACAGGGGGATGTAATATCCCCAAGCTCTTTACCAATGCACTGAATGACGTCTTCAAGACGCTGGACTGGACTGGGCAGGGCATTAACATCAACGGCGAATACATATCACACCTTTGGTTCGCCGATGATATCGTCATCGTGGCAGAGTCACTGGAACAGTTAAGCGAAGTGCTGCATAGCCTAAATGGAGCCTCTCGAGGTGTCGGTGTCGGCATGAACTTGGATAAAACCAAGATCATGTTTAATGAACATGTCACGCCGGGACCGATCTACGTCGATGGTTCGATGCTCGAAGTTGTTCGGGAATATGTCTACCTTGGACAAGTTATCCAATTTGGTAGAAACAACTTCGAGAAAGAAATCAACCGCAGGATCCAATTAGGTTGGGCAGCATTTGGCAAACTACGTCACGTTTTCTCTTCGCCTATATCGCAATGCCTGAAGACATACGGGGCTGAGACGTGGCCACTCAGTGGGACTAGTCCACAAATTCAAAGTCGCACAGCGGGCTATGGAGCGAGCTATGCTCGGCGTCTCTTTGAAGGATAAAATTCGTAACGAGGTAATCCGACAAAGAACCAAAGTTACCGACATCCGACCAAAGTCACAGACTCGGTAAGCTAAAGTGGCAATGGGCTGGTCACATCTGCAGAAGAACCGACGGCCGATGGAGCAAGCGTGTCCTAGAGTGGAGACCGCGACTTAGTAAGCGTAAGGTAGGACGGCCCCCAGCTAGATGGACCGACGACCTCAAAAAGGTCGCTGGGACAGACTGGATGCGGAAGGCGCAGGACCGGGGCAATGGCGCGTGCTAGGAGAGGCCTATGTCCAGCAGTGGACTGCGATAGGCTGATTGATTGATTGATTAGTAAAATGGCTGATTTAAACCTTTTCTACCCACCCTGCCAAAGATCGTAATATGACGAAATAATATTTGAAAAATGTGCTTTGCGAGCTGAGCTATGTATCGAACAAAGTTTTGTCAGCATATTTCGTGCCAGTCTTCTCGTGAGAATATACAATTCATGTTCATGATCAAAATCATGTTTAAATATATAAATGAATATACAAAGTTTCGTGTACGGCCATTCGCCGTCGTTGTTTTGTGTTTCATCATCATCATCATCATTTCAGCCTATACTTGTCCACTGCTGAACATAGGCCTCTGCAATCGCTTTCCAGCGTAACCGGTCCGATGCCACCTGCATCCAACGATTTCCTGCGATTTTCACAAGATCGTCGGTCCATCTGGCAGGCGGTCGTCCTACGCTGCGCTTGCCAATACGTGGTCTCCACTCTAGAATCTTTCTGCCCCAACGCCCGTCCGATCTTCGCGCTATGTGGCCAGCCCATTGCCACTTCAGCATGCTAATCCTGAGGGCTATGTCGGTGACCTTGGTTCTTCTACGAATCTCCTCATTCCTGATTCGATCACGTAGAGAAACGCCGAGCATGGCTCTTTCCATAGCTCGCTGAGCAACTTTGAGCTTTTTTATGAGACCTATTGTAAGAGACCACGTCTCTGATCCATATGTCATCACTGGTAACACACATTGACTAAAAACTTTAGTCTTTAGGCACTGAGGTATTTTGGATGAGAAGATGTTGCGCAGTTTCCCGAACGCTGCCCAGCCGAGTTGGATTCGTCGATTGACCTCTCTCTCAAAGTTGGACCTACTTAACCGGACTGCCTGTCCCAGGTAAATGTATTCGTCGACAACTTCAAGAGTAGAGTTCCCAACGGTGAGTGCGGTGGGTACGACATGGACATTAAACATTATTTTTGTTTTGTCCATATTCATTTTAAGACCCACTTGTTGGGATACTCTATTGAGGTCACCGAGCATTCGTCCTAGATCTTCCAGCGACTCCGCCATGACCACAATGTCGTCGGCAAATCGAAGGTGAGTGATGTATTCGCCATTGATGTTGATGCCAAGTCCTTGCCATTCCAAGAGCTTGAAGGCGTCCTCTAAGGTGGCCGTAAACAGTTTCGGACAAATGACGTCTCCCTGTCTTACTCCTCTTTTTATGGGGATCACCTTCGTGCACTGCCCCTGTACTCGGACTGACATGGTGGCGTTATTATACAAGCACTTCAACACTTCGATGTACCTATAGTCAATGCGGCATCGCTGGAGAGATCTAAGAACCGCCCAAGTCTCGATCGAATCAAAGGCTTTCTCATAGTCCACAAACGCCAAGCATAGTGGCCGATTATACTCCTCAGTCTTCTGTATAACCTGCCGCAGCGTATGTACGTGGTCTATGGTACTAAAACCTTTCCGGAAACCGGCTTGTTCGGGAGGCTGGAAGTCATCAAGCCTTCGTTCGAGACGTTTTGTGTTTAATAATAATTTTGTGTTTAATAAAATAAAATAAATAAAAAATAAAGAGTTCTCTCCAGCAGAGACAATTCTGAATGGTTCATACACAAAATCATGTTTGAGTGCTTAAATCAAAAGTGTATGCACAATTTCAGGTGAGTGCTTTTAACCACCAAAGAGTTTCTCGTGAGGAGACCAACCTGAATCCAATATCAGTTCATGGAGGAATTTTTGTGTTGTCAAAATCACACATTTTAACGTTACATTGCATCTCGAGACTAACATTAATCAATATAATGAAGTTTTCTGGTTTATCCCGCGATTTTCCCGGATTGGTCCTTGTTTCCGGGACAAAAAGTATTTATTATTTTAAGTTAGGGTATATGTTATTACTGTTCTAAAGTTCATTGAAATCCGTTTGGTAGTTTTTGCGTGATTGAAACACAAAGTGTCGGACCGACAGACAATAATTCCAAAATTGTTTTAGGGCTCTATATCGATAAGGAAATGACCCACAATTAAAATTTCAAAAGAAATTAAATTGTACATATTTGGCTCGGTTACAGTTTTATTAAATGTGTAGATATTCGACCCATCTCGGGACGATCGAGCCGAGCGAAGCTTGGTAACTTAATTATAATTATGTTTAAATTCCAGCGAATGGCAGCACGGAGTTAGAGCCGCCGCCTCTACACGAGAGGTTACACCCACCGTCGCCTTTATTACTCAACGATAGGTATGGTAACTTTATTATTCTCCTAATATTTGCCTAATATGCCTCGTTGGTCACGAATAACACGAATGTGGGTTCAAATCCTAGGTTAAACCAATTGTAATTTTTCCATATAAAAATTCATGATCATTCAGATCGTAGTACTTTGGTATTTTCAGAAAAATTAATAAAAAAACGAGCACCGATTGCCTATATTCCTTACACTATATATATTCCGTACACCCAATTTCGCCGACGACTTTAGGTCCCACGTAATATGCCGCGAGCGAGCCTATTGCCATATACCGGACACAATTCCAAATTCCGGACTCGTTTTGTTAGAAAAACTACACTAGTCCGCCCTAAGATATGAACCCAGGAGTTCGTGATTACAGAACGATGCGCTTTGCCACTAGGTAGTGGTATTTTCAAGTAAATTAAATTTTGAATATTAACGATATTCGCCCGCCAAGTGAGTAGTCACCTTTATCATCACCGAAAGACGTCTATTGCCGGATCCGTACCCCCCCCCCCCCAACGACCGCCTACCAGGATCAACACAACGAACGGCTCAGTGCTGTACGCATCCAGCTTGTATGACCTTCACCCGGTCATTGGTCTACCTTGTTGGGAGTTCCCTGCCCACTCCACATAGCTGCCTTATATTAAAGGCCTACCGTAATCGACCATTTATCGACCGGAAGAGTGAAAGTGGTAACCCCCCACTCTTTTTGGAAATGCGACCTCTAGAGGTCACTCACTATAATAATATTAACTCTGTTAAGAAACTGTCCCACTGTTGGGCACGGGCCTCCTCTCAAACTGAAAGGGTTTAGGCCATAGTCCACCACGCTAGCCCAGTGCGGGTTGGCGAACTTCACACACCTTCGAAAAACTCTTTAGGCATGCAGGTTTCCTCACGATGTTGTCCTGCACCGTTAAAACTAGTGATAGTTAATTTTTAATACGCACATGTTTTCGAAAAGACAGAGGTGCTTGCCTGGGTTCGACTATCACTGCTTTTTGTGTGAAACATTACTGTGTGGAAAATGTTGTATAGGCTTGATAGCCTTCTACGATAATTGTGATAATAATTTACAACAGCTCGTTGCTGCCTCGTTTGTCTAGTGGCAAAGCGCATAGCTTTGTGATCACGAGGTCCTGGGTTCAAATCCTAGGTCGGACAAGTGTAGTTTTTCTAACGAAAACTTCCCAGTACGATTCCGGAGTCTGCAATAGGCTCGCCCCCTATTACATGGGACCTAACATCTTCGGCGAAACGTGGGTGTACTCAGTACACCTCTGCCACCCGCGCTGGGGAATATAGGCGTGACGGTGTGTGTGTAATAAAAAACATGTTTTGTATAAAATATGTTTTTTAAACAAGCTTTTATAGCAAGAACACAATGGACACCCACAAGCACTATAATACTTGTCAAGACAAATGTTACGAGCCGCAAAACGTCAGGGTTATGTTGAGTAGTTAGGTAGTTCTGTTGGTCACGCTTCGCCTCCAACATGAGACCCTGGACACCATCCGAGTCTACAGAACTCATCAAGAAAAATCCAATGAGCCGAAACACGGCGGGGTTATGTTGAGAAGTTAGGTAGTTTCATTGGCCACCCTCCGGCTCCATCATCAGACCCTGGACACCATCCGGGTGTTAATACTCGTCAAGACGAAAACAACGAACCCTAACACGGCAGGGTTATATCGAGTACTTGTGTGCTTCCATTGGCCACCTTTCGGCTTTATCATCAGACCCTGAACACTGTGGTTATCTAGTACTTCTCAATACCAATAGACAGACAGAAAGACATACGAACATTTTAAGTTAAATAAAAGCTTACAAAAACAAAATATAAAAGAAAAAACCATTGCAAAAATATCATTAAATTAAAAGAGAAAAAATTGAAGTTATTTTACATTAAAACTGCTACTGGTTGTAATCTTCACTATTCGAGTCCAACACCGAAGCACTCTTTTGTAAAATGTTTCGAAAAGATGCAACTATACTGAGTTTTAATGTGCTCTTAGTATTACATAAAACACTAATCATTTACGCTGCAATATCTGTAGGCATACTAAAACAAAAAAAAAACATGCGTTAACAATTATATAATAACAAATTTTCGAAAATGCTATCGATATCGATGTAAATTTTCCCATCATTATGACTAATCTCTTTGGGAATACGTTTATTAAGATTGGATTTAAAAAAACACCGTCACGCCTATATTACCCAGAGGGGGTGGCAGAGGTGTACTGAGTACACCCACGTTTCGCCGAAGATGTTAGGTCCCATGTAATAGGGGGCGAGCCTATTGCCATATACCGGGCACAATTCCAGACTCCGGACTCATACTGGGAATTTTTAGTTAGAAAAACTACATTTGTCCGACCTAGGATTTGAACCCAGAACCTCGTGATCACAAAGCGATGCGCGTTGCCACGACACCAACGAGGCAGTAAGATTTGCATTTCAATATTAAGCATGGTATTTTAGTTGTGTGGCACCATATTTTCACAAACATGTCAATAATATATCTTTTTATTAATTGAAAACAAATTCTAAGTCTCCGAGAACACAGTCACTAGACAAACAAATATTAACCGATAAAGAACAATGGCAAGATTCTACCTGAATGTTTTATGAAGTGTCTAAAAAATACGACATGTGCAAATATTAATTCAGTATGGCTGCATTAAGTTAAATGGGTACTATTATATTTTTTTATGGTTACCGCTGAGTGTTTTAGAAGCCTCGAAGTTATAAATAGCTCATGATTCCTAACTACTAGTCTTGACATATAAATATGACTATATGGAATATTGACATAACCTTAAAATTAAAATGTTAATATCTTTTTTGTTTCGATGTCTCAAATAAAAATTCTCGGTGTTTATGTTTCAGTAATGGAAACCCTATAGTTTTCACATTTTTTCATTCATAGGCCCTTCAAATCGATATCACGCAAAACCATGTATGGGAGTCTTCCATTCTCATTTGCGTGGAGCCTACGTCAAAATGAAAAGTCATAAATTTTAATAAAAAAGAAGTTGAACCATGTAGAAACAAAGATTTTTAAATTGGTTACTTAAATCGTACCAAGTGTCCAGAAAAAGTGTACAGCTGAACTGCCTTTGTAATCCCTCTATGTTTTTAATCCTACCTCTATGGTTTCACCAGATATAATCATTTACGCTGTTGTCACAGTACACAGTTGTCATTATAAAAAACAGATGAAAAATATCTTATATAATTTAAAAAGATCTTTAATAAAACAAGTTTTTATAGCAAAATCACAACGAAGATATCTTGCATAAATGACCACGGTAAAACAGCGTTCGTCTCAGTAAGTTTGAAATAGGTGACCGTTTGTGGCATTGAGGTAAATATATAGAGAAGCAAACTTCACTTCGGCGCGTCGAAAAAAGTGTAACGACTAAAAGTATGCCGCGTAGCTTTGCATGCAATAAATAATTTGGAGTAAACATATATCCATCTCTTTTACTCTTGTTCCCCACCATACCGACATTACGTCGATCCGATAGAGGTAGCAATATTACTAGTAGTAGGAGGCTCAGTGTTGCTTACTATATGATTATTTCCCACAATTTAAATGCACAATGAATATAAATTTTTAATGATGTTATGAATATAATTTTTTATTATATATATTTTTTAATTAAGTTCGTCACATTTCAGATAGAATTTAATACATGAATTAATAAAATAAATTAGTATAGTACCTAATTCATTTCATTCTATATGAAAGTAGAATTGTAACACTGATTATTTAGATATTCGTTAATAGTGTCCATTAGGGTATGTGGTCAAACTATGAAAAGATTATTGAATGAGTAATAAATAAAACACACCTAATGTTATCTATTGCATTATTTTCAAAATATGCAGGTTGATGGTTGCAGTCTATTTAGAGCGGGTAAAATAAATATAAATTTACAAAATACGTACCTCCTCAACAAACTCAGTAAAACGTTGTTGCCTATTTCCTGTTTCCACTTCTTTTTCCAGACGTTAAGAGTGGTAGGCCGCTCCAGTTACTAGACTGAATAGTCGCGGGTTCGATTCCCACATAATACAAATCTTTGTGTGACTGACACATTTTGTTTAGGTCTGGCTATTTGTTTGTGTAATTTTCATGTTTTTAAACGTACCTGTACGGGCCAGCCCGTCCGTTTGCATCATCAGTATTTTTACGTCACATGCACATTATATTAATTATGATCATCAGTTCGCAATCGGTTAGTAAGAGAATCGCGCGCGTGCTCACATACATAAATATATCATATCATACATTAATTCTCATTTATCATTAAATCATAGAATAATGATAATTTGGACTATCAATAAACCTTTTAATTATTACAATATCAAGTGTATCATTTATCATCTTCAAAAAACGCTGTATGAGTACAGTCTTACCCGTACAGTACCCACGACATTGAATAATTACCAGGTGGCGCTTTTAAAAAAAAAAAGAATAGAAAAGTCTTGGTTGATTCCCCAATTGCTTTCTACGACACACGTGAGAACAAATGGGCTGGAGCTATTCTTTACCGGATCCATTAGGCATTTATGTAACAAAGAATTGTGTACAATTTTCGCTTTGAGTAAAATAGCTTATATATTTTCATAATAATCTAATGAAATTTTCGGAACTTTTTGGATCTTTCTGTCTACCCCGCAAGGGATCTGGCAGAAATTGCACCCTTTGGGATCCAAAAAAATTAATAAAATAGATATTCGTATAGTGACATAATTATAGGTGACACAATTATCCATCGTTTTCCCATAAAGACGGGAACAACCAAATGGTGTTTTAATTGGCAACACTGCGTCTCAAATTTATTTTTGTTGAAAATCGGTGAAATCGGTTTTTTTGTTTTATTTACTAGTAAATATATGAAAAAACAATAAACTTATGTATGGAAAGTCATTCCGCTTGCGGTATAGTGATTTTGTGACCTCAAATCGCGTTCGAACACCACGCATTTACCTATTTTGTGATTTTTTATTAATACGTGTTACTCGAGAGATGTCAGGCAGGCCAATGAATGACAGAAGCTTGAAACTTGGCTGCGGGCTTATTCTTAGCCAACATACATTTACGCCGTTACTGCTAATCTAGTGTTATGTATATCAATGGTTTGTGGCATTTCCATTTCCGAGCGTCTCTGTGCTTCGCAAAGCGTGTTAAGCCGTTTATCTCAATTACAATGTAGTAGTCGTGAAGTCATGTTGGAAGCCATATGAGCGGCTTGATAAGTTCCAACAGCGGATGGCTACAAACTATTTGTCAATCGGTGTATTATAATGATTTAAGCCATTTTGTCTATCGGTGTATTATAGTCCGACCCCTGAGACATAATGTCACGAGGGTGTATAAAAAATTAATATCCATTTCTTACGTCTCAATAGGTATGTAAGAGCCTGTTGGCACTGTACTCTCTGTCTACCCCACAAGAAATTTGGCGTGTTGTTATAGATACATATAAAATATACTTACAATCGCAAAACAATGATCTGACCAATTTTGAGACGAATGGAGACGCTCAGAGAACGGAAAGAGAGTTGCTCGTCCGCAGATAAATGACTGTGCTGCTGCGCGCCGAGTTATATATATTGGTTGAAGTCGTTTACTGTTTAATAGTGCCTATTAGCTGCCAAGCATAATTTATTGTTACTATCGTTAAACTATAACGAGGCTGTATTTAAAAATTAAAGATATTTATCGAAAAACTTTGAGTTAGACCTTTCTATATTTTATGTGTTTATTTAGGCAATACGCAAAAACTACTGAATGAATTTTGGTGGGATTTTCTAGCAGAAACTGGATGCGAGTAGACGAGGATCTTACCCAGTGGCGTGCACTTGGAGAGGCCTATGTTCAGCAGTGGACTGCTATAGGCTGATGATGATGATGATGGTGGGATTTTCGCAATTGAAAATCATTGACTTGTAATCATCTCAATATATCAAGAATGGTATAGTCAAATCAATTAACTATATGCAACGTTATTTGTATGCTTATCGGGCCGTCATTGTCTTGGAGAAGGCGTGGTGCTAAAAATCATCTTGGCATGTGTATGTTATGTATATTGGGTTTTCAAATCTACACGAATATTACACATCAAATGAAACTATTATTTTGATTTGAATGCGGTTTTTTTTCTTTTAAATTCCCAGTTATTCGAGTGTTTTACACAAGAGGGACTGAGGTCTGACTGACATCATATGTCATTGTTATTCCAGGATACCTTCAAACTCCTCAGTGGTCCTATCGACGCGGATAAGATGGCTTTGATGTAGGTCGACGGTAATAGCTGGATGCGTACAGAATAAAGCGGTTAAATAAGGCGTTTTTGTGTGTGTGTGAATGATCTAAGCTGTTGGCCGCGGGGCCTTAACAGTTGCACCGGACAGCCATACGCTACTACGCTCTACGCTCGAGCCATAAGGGCAACTAGCTCAAGGGCGCCTCAAAAACGAACGGCCTCGGCTTGAGCTGTCTCTACGGGGCGTTGCGGCGTTGTTAGGGAGACTTTTGGTCAGTCGGGTCCTCTTTCGGCTGAAGATGACGACGCAGAATGAGCTCACGCTAGCTCGAGGTCTGGCAGTATTTGGTTTTGGATTTAATTATAATAATCTATAGGCCTATTTATATCATCACGCCAGATCCCTTGCGTGGTAGCCATTGAGTCCAGAGGTCCAACAAGTTATTTTCTTACAGACCTCTCTCTTCGTCCACTCTTAAAGTTCGATTCATACACGCGCGCCAGTTACGGAGACTCTTGACTTACCCTTCAGATTAGACACATAAATTAATATACTTCTATCTGAATTACTATACTTAGCTATATAACGTGTCCTGTCGTAGAAGCCTTTCAGTTAAAGAAGTCTATGGCTAGGAATGGACTGCTATTGTTTGAAGATGTATTTTGCTTGTTTCGGCAGGGTCTCCGAAGGTCGCAGTCAGAGCTTGACCCGCGCGGAGCTGCGAAACGGTCACCCAGCGCCACCCGCCAAGCTCCACCACGACGACCAGGGTGAGCATAAGTTCCACACCTTGCGTGCATACAGCCTACACTACACAATCACAATATATTACCCCTGGCTTAAAACTTGATTACATAGGCCGAGTGCAGTAGCGAGAAATTCAAATTATAGGTGCATACCCACTCACCTAAGAAGGCGACCTGAATTAAGCCTCTGGCCCATTGGATCAAAACACGAAGGAAATATAAAATGGAGATAGCATTATTAGATTTTCCTATACAGTCAAGGCGTGTCACGGGGTGGCACGGGATTAAGAGGACGTTACAGCCCGCCCACTGCTGCATTTGCCATCTAGCTGAGAATGACAGACTGACGTAAACTCACGCCCACTGCAATGACGTCAGGGCCTCGTTAAAGGACACAGTGTACAGTTGCTTAGGCCGACTCCTCTTTATATTCGCTTCGTGATAGGTGCCTTCTCGCCTAATACGGCGGCGGGCAAATTAAGCCTCCGGTCCATTAGACCACACTCAACAGCACCCTTATTCACTACCAATTAAAAACCTAACGCACCGCGTTACGATAACTTTGCGAAATTATCGTTTAATGGTACTCCAGTGGCATATACAATGCCATTACATGATCATTTCATGAAGTTATCGTAACGAGCCGCGTTTTGGTTATAGCGAATAAGGGCCTTCACTCAACTCGTTCCATGTAATCGAGCAATTACATTCCACGTACTCGCGTAGCAGTGAGCAGCGAAATCAACTTGAAACGAGGTGATAATATTAACATACATATATCATAAGGCTTTACTATACAAGTAAATAGTAGTGTCGGACCCAAACTACTTTATACAACCAAAACGATTCCGAAACCATAATTCGGTTTCAGTTTTGGACGAAACTTACCTTAAAAATATATAATACACATGATTAAAATGTCCTAAAAGGAAGTTTCACTTCCTTTTAAGGCAATCATATGTATATATTTTTACGTTTTAAGAAAAACAAAAACAGCTCGCTACATCAAAGGCGCAGAAAGAGCTTACGAGTATTGTTTATTCGACTTCTCACTACACCGATCGGTTCTAAATGCCGCTCGAATATTCACGAACATAGTTTTGGTTTCAGTCGGAATTTTGGCAAGTTTTCTGCCGAAACCGAAATTAATTTAGTGCCGAAACTTGCATAGGTTTGGTCGGACACTTGTAATAGTGTTAATACACTCGCGATGCTGAACGCGACTTCTTGGTTCACTGTCACGGGAATACGCGGAAAGTAGGGGTTACATTTGGCTAAAAAATCACAGACCAGTGCGCGCTGGAAAGAAATCAGGATTTATTGTTGACATAGTTGACCAATACTTTATTTAAATATTGACGTCCGAAACTGTTTACAATCATAAAGACATTGACAATTCTAGACCTCAGAAGGCCGGGCGCTTAGTTAATTCACGGCGTGTTCTAAAGAGCGGTGTCTTGGTACAGTGGTCTGTGTATAAACGACAAATATAAGACACTCTAATTCCGTAGATTCCTGTATCTTTCTGTCTGAAATTCGCGATGTGACGTGATTTGTTTGACCAGTTAAAGGATGAATTGCAATCGACGGCATACTTAAATTACGAAGTATCTTATATTTGTGATTTAAAAAGTATATCTATTTAGTTCTTTATACTCATAGAGAAACTAACATTCCGGATCGATAGAAATGTTCCTCCTTACAATAGTTCAATTATAAAAAAATAAACGGATGGTGTTGGATAATTATTTTTACGATTAAAGTGTGTAATAACGCTCAAAAATATAAAATTAAAGTTTTATTGTACTAGGTAACACTGTCCCTTGAATAGAAATGTGCATAATCCTATGCTAGTAATATTATGTTAATAACATTGATATAAGGAATACTTTTAGATTTCAACAAAAACATTTAACTGAGAAAACAGAGAAGTTTCAGATCCTCCTAGTCTGTATTTGCGCAATATTGCTAGAATCTATACTTATTTACTATGCGGCAAAGAAATTAAAAGGATAAATATTGAGTCAATATCAAAAAAAAAGGTTTTATCCAGTAATCATAAGCGACAATCAACGTTTTTTTAATAATATTCAGAAAAGTAACTAAGTACTAAACACTGTATGTCGCTTACGATGTCTTATTTTTAGGGCTCAAAACAATATATGAAAAAGAAAAGTATTTCAAAATATATTTCCTAGCTACACATTCAAAGAACTCATGATCAATCTGTATTTTTTATCTTCGTTAATGGAAAGGCACACACCGGAAAAGGCGAGAGTATACATTTTGGTTTTCCATTCTAAGTTCAAAATCTTTTTTTACTAAATTTACATTCACATTGCTTTACCAGTGGCAGTGCCAATGAGCAGAGAAGTGTACTTAAAATTTACTAAAATAAAAATATAAACCACGGAAAGCTCCCGCGCAGTGTGTAAACCATATCTGCCTGCGTTACGATAACTTAGTGGTATTCTATATCCCATTGGAGTACCATTAAACGATCATTTCATGACGTTATTTTAACGAGTCGCGTTTGGACATAACGAAAGAGGGCCCTGCTCATTTCCCTGCCAACTGCCACAAGAATGGGTTGTATGTAAATAGGGGTTGGCATTTTTCCAGTGAGTGCCTTCCTAATAATTGTTCTATATACGAAGGAGGGCAGCCAGCCTGCAGTGTAAAGCAGGGTAGTAGTCACGAGAGCTGCGCTTGCCACTCACTCACGCGCTCCGCTGTTCCAATACATGTGTGTAGTGATGTGAAATGATTGCGTTCCATAAAATTATATAATCGATAAACTTATCGATATGACACAATTGATTGACTGAAAAAAAAAATCTATATTTATAGTTATGTTTATTGAAAAAACAACATATTTTGTTTAAATTTTCAATGGCAATTCAGTAATTTTCAATTTGGTACTGAACTGTAGTTATATTTGTATGTATTATATCAATAAAATAATGAAGAATCGTTTACAGTATTCAATTCTCAAAACAAATATCTCAAGAGAGTTTAAAAATAATCATTTATTAATATTAACATATATTACAAATAATCGAATACTGAATACTGGTCGTTTAACCAACCAATCATGCCTTACTTAAATAGTTATAAATCACAATAATTAAACAGTTTTTTGTCTCTGTCACTGATTTCTCGTAATACCCCTGTCCAAGTCTCCTTGGGGTACCACGGGTACACAGTGGTGTTTCTAGGGATATTGTCTAGCTGTGACAGACAAGAAATGGTCTCAAAGCTATAGAAATACATTTTTATCATAGCATTTATTAATTGCAAATAAAATATTAATTACATTTACAGATTGAACCGCCAATATATTTAGGACCGCCTCACGTACGAGGTTTCAGGTTCGATACACTATTGACATAGCCTATAGCCACAAGCATAAAGCTTACTTAAGGGGCAAAATGGAATATTTATTATAATTTATAATAATCTTAAAATAATTACGCTTAAACTACGCAAAAGGCGATTAGAACAATATACAGTAAATTACGCAATCATTTCACTAATTCATCTTCATATTCATGAACTCTGTGTCTACCCTTCCGTTGTGTAAATACAGGAATATTCCTTGAAGTTACGGGACATTGCTTACACGCGACCCTGTGTGCTTTGCGGTTGCTTTCGCACAAGTATGGAAGAAAAACTACTGTTTAGGATACGATATTGGAATTTTGTTAGTTGATAAATATAGTCAGAAATTTAGAAATTGGATTTTGAACGCTTATATTATTATTAATTTTTAATAATTGCTATATAAGCACAATAATACGTTCAGTATACTTATATTACTGTATTAAAGTTGTAACATCTTTAAAAATGCGAAGGTAATTAAATAGAACAAATTACTTAGCCATGGTAATTAATCTATTTACTAGCTAACATTCATATCTGAAGCTTTAATCTTTTAGATATTTAGAGCATTTCGAGAATATTCATTTGTAAATAAACGAAAGATTTTCCCTGAAAATAATTATTTACTGAAAATGTAAATTTTCTGAAAGATCCCTTCCAAGAATTTGTTCTGAAGTCATGTTTTAATGTTTTCTAGAGTGTTCAAATTCTTTCAAATTCTGCACTATATTTTTAATTAAGGGGATTCAATCAAGTCGACAGATTTATCCAATTATGAGCTATACTTATCAATTATAATAATATCGCATTATAATTGTATCTCTAACAATTTGTTATATCCAAATTATTTGTTTCCCACAGACGTTGGTGTATATTAAATTGGTATTTTATTGTGTCATGCATTGAGAGAATAACAGGGTGGTCATTATATCGTCAAACATACTAAGCTTACATTGGTTCATTCATGCTATATAGCCGCGTAATCTAGAGAAATTGTTTGAATAGTCTTTTATGATTAAATAGTGTTAAGAAGGGAGAAACTGTAGTGTGGTTTCGAACGAATGTTCCAACAGAACTCGAGAAAACAAATCGAACTTCAGACACATGTAAAGTATGCTTTATATCAAATAGCATAACGTGAGCTCAATATGGTTGATTCAAATATCTAGCTAGCTCAAAAGGTTCCACCATCAAATCTCTCAATGCGTGATAGCTGTGCTTTGCCGCTGTCCTTCGCGCCCCACTTCGCCTGCCCATAGTAGCTCTGTCACATGCCTCGCTACACTAAACACGACCCTAACACCTCGCTAATAAGGGCTATATCATATGTGTATGCTTTGGGAGCCAGTTGAATAATTCTCCAAAGTGATCGGCTTACGAGTTTATCTATTTTACTTTTGTTTTTTACTTCTTTATAATTGATGAAACATTTCAGGGTATCTCTTCAGGAGAACAGATGAACTTCCTAATCCTTTTTAGTTATTTAATTCCAAATTATTTTTATTAAATGTTGTCTTTTCCAAGGACGGGTATAGTGTTATTAGAATTTTTCTATAAAAATATGCTCAGTGCAAATTTTACGTTTGAATCGTGCCCGGTATCGCGGCAAGCAAATCAATTGGTTAATGGTTGTTAAATCAAGCTCAAGATCTTCTCGTAATCTGTATCGCTTTACTGTAAATACTCTGGCTTTTAATAGCAAGGTGTGAGTGGGATCCCTGTGTCATCATCACCCGCCATTACTGTGGTAGCTTCGCTGTCATAACCAGGCATACGTAGCAACTCTTTGGTTGACAATTATCTCGAAAATGGACGAACTATATACATATTATTTGTTTAGTTTGGTTTGTTTGAGTGCATTCTGCTCGTAAAGACATTTTTATTAGTTATCCTAATGATGTATTTTAGGTGTTGTCTTAAAGAAGTGATCGGAAGTTATGATGGGGATTGTGACAATTTTAAGTTAATTTAGTCTTATCCGATTATATTAACTGTCGTGGATGGATAAAGAGGGATATAGCCTTCTCCGCCTGATAATTTCATAAAAGACAATTCTACGAATATACAACGTGTAAGGGACAAATACTCAAAACCTGAAACAGGTTTTTTCTTGTCGGGTAAGTGACGTCATAGTAAAAGTTGATGACCTATTTAGGTATTCCCCACCTCACCCATCCGTTAACACTTTGTGTAAGTTGGGTTTGCAAAACCTTGAATCGTGCCATTTCCGATGTAGAAATTGGTATTTGACAAATGTTTTCCCCGCTGTATACGACAGAAATTTAGTAAAAGTTGTTCGTATTTTTACTTATCATACTAAAACAGGTGCCCCCGCCTATCCCTTAACAACCCGTACAAATAGTATTTACAAAACCCTGCATCACGCCAACTCGGTTTTAAGACAACACTTAAGTAAAAGTTGTCAAAATGAAACAGATGACCTGTTTCAAGGTTTATGCACCTTTTGTGTATAATTGTGATTGCGATTCATGTCATCTTGGATTTAGAAGTCGACGTTTGCCAAATGTTTATCCTTTGTTTACGACAACACTTAAGTAAAAGTTGCCAAACTGGAACAGGTGATAGTACTTATGATGACCCGTTTCAGGTTTAGTGTACCTGTCCCTTACATCCGTTATAATTGAATTTACAAAATCCTCCATCATCATCATTTAGAAGTGGACGTTTTCGAAGACCATTGTCTTTTGTTTAAGACAACACTAAACGTTGTCAAACTTTAACATTGTTCTGGGTGCGTACTACAATCTCTTCAATAAAGATATTATAATATTACTTTGCTGTAAGAAAGATGCAGTAATATACGCAGTTTATAGCTTTGACTCTTTCATGAAAAGCAATATTAAAGTAGATTTGTTACAGTTGCGATTACCTCCCAAACTGTTTTAAGGTTTAAACACCTGTCCCTTACACCTTGTATAAATAGTGTTTACGAAATCCTGCTTTATGCCAAGTCAAGAAGTCGACGGCAAAATCTTTACGACAACACTTAAAAGCCAATGTATAGCAATTCTGAAAGTCTTTACGGTACAATTTATCCGTTAACAACCAAAGAGTGTCTACGCGGAGAGGGCAGAGCGCGGTGTAGCGCGTCGCAGCGGTACCGCACGTGTGGCATGTCGCGCGCAGGCTGGCTGCACTCGCTCGCGGGGCTGGTGAAGCGCCGGCTCAGCGGGTACAAGTGGCACCATGTTGCAGCGAGCCCGCAACACCAACCCCACCCGCATCCGCCCCACCGGCTGCACCACAGGTATGTATATCTACTGTACGAACTTACCCCTACATTCGGACGGCAACTTTTTCAACGCAGTCAGCGCTTTACAACAAATTTACTGTTTTTCATTCCAGCGCTTGATTAGTGTGCGTTAAAAAGCGCTCGTGTGAACGTAGGGCTTATATATACGCGATATTCAACTTGGCCGGATTGAAGTTAGCGCTAAGATGCTGATGCGCTCCCGCAGTATTAGTGTTTTCGGAGAGGTATAACTTCGATATCTTCGAGTTCATAATGAATAGGAAATGAATGAGTCCGCGAGCTACATCTTCGATCCCATCGTCACTTGCCATCAGGTAAGATAGGGGTTAATCGCTGTCCAGTCCGCTGGACATGAGTCCGCAAGGATGCGTGACTCACGCCCAGTACCATCTTATTATAGTCCTTTTCACCGGTCATAGGTACGCTGACTTTTAGAATTTGACGTTTCTAGAAATGTGGTCGGTGAAATAGAATCGATTGAATATCGATTCTGTCTAAAAATGAATCAATATTAATAAAAATAAATTAGGAACAAAAAGAGAACAAAATAAAATAATCTCATTATTTATTTCCGAATCAACCCATTGGTCAGAAAAATCGTCTCGACAAATCGCTTGATTCGACACTTACGTGTATTTTTATTAAAAAATCTATAAAACTGTTTTAATATGTCAAGATAGCGCATCTACGTATATTTATTCATTTACTGACCATGAGAATACTAAATATTACAGTCGGGTACATAGAATAATATATTCTTAAAAATATCAGCAATCGATTTTGTACTTTTTAAAAAACAACATCGATTACAGCGATTTCATTGTGTGTCAATTTACATAATTGAGTAATAGAGATTTATTAAGCTTTTTTAAAAAAATACGCAAATTAAAAACAGGATATGATTTAAATGAAATGTAAAGTATATATTTTTATATTCCTGTTTATTTTTTGAATTCTTTATCTGTACTAATATTATAAAGAGGAAAGATTTGTATTTTTGTATGTATGTAACGAATAAACTCAAAAACTAAAGGACCGATTTCGAAAATACTTTCGCCATTAGAAAGCTACCTTATCCAGAAGTAACATAGGCTATATAACATAGACCCGGTAGGTGGCGCTTTTATCGACCGGTTACGAAGTCGCGGGAAACTGCTAGTTTTCAATATTCTTAAATACAATATGCGTGGAATGGAATATGATCAAACGTCACCGTACACGTCTCGTGAAAAGACTATAGTATCAATTACGACGTATCGAACGAAATTGGGTAAATTAACTTTAATAAGTAAGATGTGTTGTATTTTTAACATCTCTGTCCTCTACCTAAAGGTTGCCTGGAAGAAATCGCTGTAAGCGATAAGGCTGCCTTACTGTACCAACATAACTATGTTCAATCTTGTTCCTTGTCATAATATTTTATGTGCAATAAAGTGTATATTTTTTTTTTTCCTGTATCGTGGGTGCGTTTACAAACATGAAAATTCACATGCACAAATACCCAGACCGATACAAATAATTGTGGATCACACAAAGATTTGTCCCGGCGGGAATCGAACCCGCGACTATTAGACACAGTGGGTGGAGCGGCTTAAGCTCTTAACCACTGCGCTAAATCGTTATTCGCTAAATTATATTATGTGTTTAATATCTCTTACTGACTGATGCATGTGCATTACTCGGAGAAGCTAACTTCAATTCGGCCAAGTAAAATTTCGCCAACTATACGATCAGAAGTATTGATCGAGGAACACTGTTAATATTACCTGCATCCTACCCACTGGCTGCGGCATATGTATGTACCGCATTCGAACTTATACGGTCAACAATATAAGTCGCTATATAATAACAGTTTTCCAAATTTCTTGCACACTTTTGTTTTTTATAGAAACCATTATTTTTACTGCCTGGTTGGCATTATTTGTTGGTCTGGTGGCAAAGCGCATCGCTTTGTGATCACGAGGTCCTGGGTTCAAATCCTAGGTCGGACGAATGTAGTTTTTCTAACGAAAAATTCCCAGTATGAGTCCGGAGTCTGGAATTGTGCCCGGTATATGGCAATAGGCTCGCCCCCTATTACATGGGACCTAACATCGTCGGCAAAACGTGGGTGTACTCAGTACACCTCTGCCACCCCCCCTTTTGGGGAATATAGGCTATCACCCAACGAGAGGCAAGTTCAAGAACGAATTGCTGCCGGCTGGGTCTGAATCGATTTTGTCTCAGTCTGAATGTTTATATATGTGAAATTCATGTTTATAAACTTCTTTTTTAAGGAAGAAAATACTAAATGGTCAAAAATGTTAATGCTGTTTTTACAATGACTAAATTATAAAAAGACATCCAGATCAAACAAGTAGAGTTCACGCGAAACAAATATAAATAAACAGTTTCTGATGATTGACCGCTATAGTCTCTCGGAAACAGGACGAACTATTCAAATGTAACATTCTTTAATACACAGCATTGTATCTCAATTTCAGGTTGATTCTAAAAAATTGATACTATTAGAGGTATGCAATGATTCTATAAAGATTTTGATTTCTAGCCAAAGTCTTTAAGGATCACATAAAGGACATTGTTCTGCGTGATTCGCCCCAGAACCAACAGCAATGAAAAAATGCATGAAGATAATTTTCAAGTGACTTGAAGTCATACAAGATTTCAAGTCACTTGAAAATTATCTTCTTGCATTTATTATTAAACCGACAAGCAGGTGAAATGCATTATTATAAAAAAAATGTATTAGATTTTGAGGTAGGTAAGGTAATAGACCGAGTCTTATCTGAAGGACAAGTCAAGAGTCTCCGTAGCCGGCGAGCGTGTATGAGGCGAACTATGAGAGTGGAGGAAGCCAGAGAGGTATGTAAGGGAAGAACCTATTGGAACTTTGTGCTCTTTGCCTACCCCGCAAGGGATCTGGCGTGATGATATAGATATATAGATTTTGAGGTTATAATTTACTCATCTGTAAAATCTTTATATAAAAACTTATTGGCAATAATCAAATTGATTATGGTTGAATGTATTCTAATGAATGTAACCGATTTTTCTTTATAATAACTAAATAGATTGATAGGATTGATCATCTCCAACCGTAATTAGATAACAACGTTGACATTCAGAAAAGATGTCGGCGACTACTTCTAGAATAAAACAGATAATTAATTATGGTATAGATGATAAGTTTGTTGGTTCTGGGGCCATTTTCGACGATGTCATTTGTGGCCAAAGTCTAAAGACGACTTAAACTTGTAGCAAAAGTATTGTAATGTATTACAATACTTTCCCATAGACCTTTATCTATGTATCTTGATAAATAAAGCGTTATATAGCCTTACCTCGCACCACATTAACTTTTAAGCATAGATCTACATCAAATCAAAGCTGACTATGTCGGTACGCAGATGGGGCAACAGCGAGAGTTGGAGCATGCCGGCGTCCCCGCTGCCCCCGCGCGCGCCGCCCCCGCGCCCCGCGGATTAGCGCTACCCGCTCCCCGCGCCCTGCGCACGCGCCGCACTCGCCTACAACGCACGCACCCGCCACCGTACGCCCTCGATCATCTCCTGATTGTTGTTACATACATAGCTGACTTAAAACTTGCGATAGAAGTACAGCCGATGCCATAAAGCGTAGTTATGCAATAATCGATAAATATACAGGGTGTAATGTACCATCATTATCATCCAAAAGCGTCCCCAAGAACGATGGCCTGGCCATGAAGACCTGCTCTGTGCTGTTCGGATCATCTTCTACTTCCAACGACCTGAAGAGGCCCCCCACTAAGTAGACAGATTGTGACCGTCCCAGGTTTGGCCATAATGACATGTATCGATCTTTACGGATATGATACAGTGATATGAAACATGAACGAGAACTACAAGATTCGAAATAGTTGTACAGAAAAAAATCCTCATTTGTATCAGAATCTAGGTCTTACAAAGGCGCTAATCTTACAGAACAAATAAAATGGTTTATAGGTCATTCCAATTTGAAACTGGATCTCGTTCTTACATTAACTAAACTTGCCGTCTCACAGAACGACGAACACGACTGTGCTTGAATTTAACTGATTCGAATGAGACATCCAAATCTGAAACAATTCAAAGATTCGAATCCATTTGTATCTGAAACAATTCATAGATTCGAATCTTTGAATTGTTTCAGATACAAATGATCAAATCTGAACATTGAGACACTTGAAACTGCTCATTTTTGGGTCGCTGATAAGTGTCGCCAAAGCAAAAGTTGTTTGTATTAATGAGTACTATTACCTGTTTCAGGTATTGCGCAGATGTTCCTTACACCCTGTATAGCTGATATTTTAGGGAAATTGGACTTTATAATCGATACCATCGATAAATACCATTTCCCTTAAATACCAATAAGAAACATTATTGTATAAGTTTTCTTAATTAATTATGATTATATCAGCCTTGAACCGTTAGCCAATGATTATAAGTTGTAATGTTAAGGACTGCAAATGCTAGTGTACTTTCATGACAGGGTATAAAATTCAAAACCTCGGGTATTCAACACGCGATTGGCGATAGTCGGAGACAGCAATACAATTTGTCAATGTAAATAAAAGAGATGCAAGTAATACTTGAATCGCCCATTCGTAACTCGTTGAATAACTCCCTTATTCTGTAAAAAAACCTAAGTACTTTACAACCTGCCAGAGATTCGATTGCAAAAAATAAAGAAAAATCCCTATTGAGGTTAACAATCACAAAAGTTAAAAAAAAATACGCAGCGTTTTGAAATTAGCTCAAAATTATTGCCCTGAAATAGCATATTACGTCATCTCACTATTACAAGGTTCTATCTTACATATGATTTTGAAACAACATAGAACCCTGTGATAGTTAATTTTAAACAGGCACAAATTTGGTATCACAATGTTTGCTAAAGGTTGTTCCATCGGCATTCGGCAAGGTCACTCGGCTCATGTTCATACAATACGCCTTATTAACTATGAGCAGTGTTGGGCATTTTTCAATTGTAGTATCAATCAATAGAAAATTAATTTGCAATTAAATTAATCCCCCAGATGTATCCATTAGGAGTGTTCGCAACGGATATATATTAAAAACGCGTTATAACGATACGCTACTTTTAAAACGCCTATTATTTTTTACGCTATTAATAATAGTTATTTCTTCGCTTCGTTGAACGACGCCTTTTGATTATTCTCGCAAAACACGCCGCGCCGCCGCCGTGAGCTGTTAAACGATAAAAATGAAATATATATTTAATAAATTAATTATTTACACGTAACTAAAACTAACTTTTATGTACAGTTATTACAATAAACAAACCAACGATTTATTTACAAACAATTTGACACGCGACGCCGCAATCCCTCACAAACCCACGATAAATGCATAAGTACGTCATCCAAGACCACGCCAGTGATCCGCACTGATTTTATTAAAAAAATAATCTAACGTAGTAACCAACACGTTATAAATAATGTATAATACGAACACATATATTGGCGCGGAACATAATAAATAACCTAATAATATATTACTTTTATTACTGGACACAATTTAGATCATATGTAGTTGTCTTAGAGCATAATATAACACGTGACTTTTGACAAAAATATTATACGTCTAAGTGAAATTGACCTTAAGTCAAGTTAGTCAGTGTCGCTGTGTCACGTGGCGGGCTGGTAGTCGGTTTTGGTCGGACAATATGTAATAAAAGTAACGCGTAAAAAATAACGCTTGCCTAAGGTAATAAATAATAGGTGATTTAATAATATATTAATAATAGATTATTTTTTCAGTTATGTAATATAACGATCACTCCTAGTATCCATCTGAAGTACTGCGGAATAACAATGACTTTTGGACTAGGGATGATCGATATTCATCGATGTTCGGTAAACATCGATGTTTTGTGAGAAAATATCAATGTTTTTACATCGATGTTAAGGACCCTAAAACATCGACTCATCGATGTTAAGGTCCCTAAAACATCGACACATCTATGTTACAAGAATTAATATTGGAACATCTATATTTCCTTACTCAACTACTTCACTTAATATTAGTTTGGTATACTCTAGGATGCCAAGCCACAAAATCTATACGAACTTAGTTTACTCAGTTTTTACTAGATTTCGCTGACTAAATTTTGACATTAATAATTCACTCCATCCACATCTAGATATCGCTGCTCAATGTTATCTGTGGAGATTTACACACACACAAACAACATCGATGTTTTCCTTTTGATATTTATCGTACATCGATATTTTTGAATCAATGTCAACATCGATGTTTTTGTAATATCGATCATCCCTATTTTGGACGTCAAACGCCTCAGTCCCTTCCGTGATCATGGGTACTGTAGGGCACTCGAACGTCGGGCATTTTAAAACCACAATTAAGCCGCAATGAAATCCGAAATATTTTAATTGCAACTTAATTTTTGCCCAACTCTGGCTATGAGTTATGACCGATTAAACGTAACGCGGCGTGTTACGATAACTTTGTAAAATGATCGTTTAGTCATAGCAAATAAGGCCCTGATTAATAATTAATGACGTTTGCGAACAAAACGCGCCTCAGCGGGTTAATGTTAGTGAAACTAGTGAAAATTTCGTACGAAGTTGTGATTTCTATCGCGAATTACGTAAACGGCAATATGTTCTGGAGTATAATCACTTTTGAGTGTGACTTAGGCTTGGACTATCTGCGTTTCCGACTACAACAACGATGCTGTCTAAAGATACATTCCCAGAAGTATCTATTGGCTTGCGGACAAAATATCGCTCTATCACACTTGATGACAGCGTTTGTTCTGATTTGCTCCCCAACTGTCATGAAGTGACATTTCACTAAAAGTCACTTTATGACGGTCGCAGAGTTGCCAATTGTCAATAAAACTGATCGCTATGAAAATTACCCAAGTTTTTTTTAATTAGTAACCTTACGTACCTACCTACCTGTTTAAATTTCGCCTTGGAAATGGAAAAAAAAATGGTAACCCTCATGTCACACCAACGTCCTTATGTCAATGTTATCCACGGGTCTAAAGATCCCTGTCACATTATAAACTATATTTAAGCGGCAAACATTCAATTTGTTTTATAAAAAAACATTGACACTTCGCCATTAAAACCATAGATCTTGAATTCTAATATTTTATGGCGTCAACATCTCTTTAAACACATTGTGATCTTTATTTCGTATCTCTCCTTAAGTTTACTTTCATGTATTCTATTTGTAGTTTTTACATGTTTCACCTTCCACATTTTTTTAGATCTAAACTAAATTTGTTTTATCTATCAGCCACTAAGCTGTTCTGGAAACTTCTTTCCAATTATTTGTTCGATAATCACGTGAAATTACAATTAACAGTTTTACTTTATAAACATAATTTGGGTGGAAACTAAAATTGCTTAATGAAACGTATTTTTTTTAAATATTGCCTTTAAATTCTGTCTAGTATTAGTCCAAGCCTAATACATTTGTATCTAATTCGGAGAACACGTTATAAAAAAAATCAAATATAAAATAAAGCGTTTATATAATTATTAGAAGATAATATTTCGACGTTCGCGGGCTATTTTGTATTAAAACCGTGCAGTGTAGCTTTGACAATATGTGTAGTTACGTATCGAGGGAGGATATATTTGTGGTTCTGGGCTATCTTGTACACAAAGAACTTAGTATTACCTATCTATCTATAACCTCACGCCAGATCCCTTGCGGGGTAGGCAGAGAGTACAGAGTTCCAACCTGTATTACCTGTTATTATTAACGTCAATATGATTTGATATAAAGCTGATGAAAATGAAAACTATTCATTTTATGTTTTGACTGTGTTCCAAGTAATTATTTTATGTGTAAATAACAACAGCTACTTTAGATGTAGTAAATCTATTTATTCTTACTAAATTTAATATGAACATTGGATTCAAATATGACAATACTTTTATTTCTTTAAATGTAGCTGCCATAGGAACCAGCCGTGTATCGTGGGTGCGCCCAAAAATACAAGTTTTGTGTTTTTGGGCGCGCAAATTTGATTTTTTGTTTTGTAACTCGCACACAAACATCAAGACTGACAAAAACAATTGTGGATTGTGCGGGTATCTTACTTGCTGAACATTTTGGGTAGCCCATAAATAGATTTATTTCAGTCTGGGTGTTTGTGTTTATGAATACCATATTTGTAAATGCAGACAGGATTTAATTAGCATAGAAGCATGAATCAGTGGGGGAAGCAACGTATAAAAATATTAAAGAAAGTGTGCACTGTTTATGTACACATTAGATATTGATATGTAGATATAATAATTAAGGTAAAGATAGGCTGGCCCTAGGCAACACGCAACGTATGCAATAGCTTATGGCATCTGGAATCTTATTTTTTTAAAAAACCAGTATTAGGACCGCACGTTTTTATTGTTTTACAAGTAAAAGAGGTAACCTGTGAAAATTGGTGTTTCAATTTATTTAATACATGAAAAATCATATCGGAACACTTAGTGTTGTAAAAACGCTCGAGTCGGCGCTTAAAACGCTCGCGTCGGCGCTTAAAACGCTCGCGTCGGCGCTTAAAACGCTCGCGTGGGCGCTTAAAACGCTCGCGTTTTCTACGTGTTTCAACGCTCGTGAGCGTCGACTCAGCGCTAAACGCTCGACTTCAGCGCTCATTTTTACAACACTAGGAACACTGCTGATTCGGCGAGAAACTCAAGGGGGCGAATCTTTTAAATTGAACGGCTCATTCAATAGGCTTTTCCTATTTCTTTTCAAAACAATATTGTAATTTTTACATAAAATGAAGAATGTCATATTAGTATTGCATACGGCTGTCTTTCTTTACCTTTAACCAGGATAGCCCTTCGCGTGCATTTGTTCATATTTTGGAGTGTAGTCGGCGATATATTCCTATTTAACGATTAATCATTGTAATTGGACGGTTTCGATTGTAAATATCGTGTATTATACTTTTATTGTTAAGCGACCAGTAATGCAATACGATAGAACGGAATTAGTGACAGACAGACGTACCAAGCATATACATTTATCAATTCCTCGTCTTGTAAATTAATAGGTATAAACCAAAAATTGACAATGACTTAAATACACCAAAAACTTCATTCACCGTTGCAGAAACAAAGTCTCTTTTGATAGAAACTCGACATTTGGAGAATAGCAGCTCACTAATAAAAGATTTTGAAAATACAACCCTGAAGGTTTTGAAAGGTGTGAAAATCTGGTGTAAAATAATAAATTAATAAACACCGTCACGCCTATATTCCCCAAGCGGGGCTAGCAGAGGGGTACTACTTTCTGTGCCTACTTTCACCGACCGGGCCGGACACGATTCTAGATTCCGAAATGATACTGGGAGTTTTTCAATAGAAAAACTACATTTGTCCGACCTAGACCTAGACTCCTTACGTTTGACCTCGTGTTCGCAAAGCACATTAATCGCCACTAGACCAACGAGGCAGTCGTTCGCAAAACCTGTTGTGTTAATTTTATCACTTTTGTAGTCTTGGTTGCCGTCTACGATAATATTTTCTATGACTTGTATCACTACCGGATCATTATTATCATCATCTTAGCATATACCCTTCCACTGCTGATCATAGGCCTCCCCAATCGCTCTCCAGCGCAACCGGTTCGATGCCACCTGCATCCACCTACTTCCTGCGATCTTCACAAAATCGTCGGTCCTTCTGGCAGACGGCCGTTACACACTGCGCTTGCCAGTACGGGATATTTATGGGACATAAGTTATTTATTAGGTATGTAAGGAAAGAACCTGTTGGAACTCTGTACTCTCTGCCTACCCCGCGAGGGAGCTGGCGTGATTATATAGATAGATAGATATAGTTATTCATCTAACCTTGCAATAATTTAGTTTTATTTTTTACACCTAATATACTGCGTTCTATAGCTCTGGTAAATCTTCAGTTTGGACTTCTGTTGCTCTGATACTGACCACGTTTGAGCACCGTAGGTTAGGATGGGCAAAATACACATGTCGACGAGTCGACCTTTTGAGGATACCAGAAGGTTAATTGCATTAAATAGTGATATTATGTAATTCGAGGGAGCTTCAGAGAATACCACCGTCACATTACTGAATAGACGCAAACGAAATTGGTGACAATAGCTAGTTTGAATATAAAACTGACTGACATTTTAACAATTCCGGATTTATAAATTCTTGTTTATTTGATAATACATCAGCAAGAATATTACTAATATAACCTGTTGATACTCTGTAGTCAGCCTACCCTGCAAGGGATCTGGCGTGATGATATAGATATATAGGAATATTAATTGCAGCTGACTCATTTATAGGTAAATTGTTTTAATTCTTTATAATGCGAGCATCAAAGGTTGTTTTGATAAGGTCTTGATAAATGTATATACTATGGAACATATAACAAATATACCTTAGCACGAAACTAATTAGGCGCTTCGGCAATCCTCGTCTGTTTTTCAATAATATATCTTAATTTTATAATTCAAAAGTTTAAATTACATTGGCAAGAGTATGCTATTTCTAGTTGGACGAAGCTTGTCGAATCGTATCTCGTGCTACCGATTGTAACAAACATAATGTAGTGTTTACGGCTTATATATTTTATATGATAAACGTAGTTTTTAATTGTACATTTTTCTTTTTAATTTTTTGACCAAATGTATAGTATAAAATCGGTTTTTTTTCGCTAGCTTCAAGTGTAATGTGTGCTGATGCTATGCAGATAGCTGAATCGAAAGTGCTCGATATGAATAGTGAGGCCATAAAAAGTATGATTTTAATGCACCTGTGGTGCTACTACCGCTTGGGAAATATAGGCGTGACGGAGTTTTTAATAAACAAAGTACGATCAAAGTAGCATACTTTAGGCGGTCGCACCCCTTAATCACTCAACATCAATTTGACTGAGCAAAACATTACAATGTGAGTCTTATATCCTATGTCGTACGGTGAAATTTTCAAAATCATAGTGCACAATGCGTGATCCAGGTGCCAGGTACTCTTGAAAATTGTAATGTATGAGGCTTGCTATAAAACTCATATTAAAATGTTTCGAATTGTTGTTCACATTGAGTGACACGATTCAGTTAACTGCACACGTTTCACACTGATCAAATATGTGAACTATGTAATGGATAGTTTTTGATAGACTTTCAAATTGCCAGGAATTGTATTTGATGAATATTGTGGTAAGCTGTTGCCAAGAAGTGTAATTCGGGGTAGAACAATTGAGCGGACCGATGTTAGAATTTTTCAGTAATCGGTATTGACGGACGATTTAGCGCAGTGGTTAAGAGCTTGAGCTGCTCCGCCCCCTGTGTCGAACAGTCGCGGGTTCGATTCCCGCACGGGACAAATCTTTGTGTGATCCACAATTATTTGTTCCGGTCTGGGTATTTGTTTGTGAATTTTCATGTTTGTAAACGCACCCACGACACAGGAATAAATCCTAGTGTGGAGCTACGTTTAAAAAAAAAAACGAAAAAACGAAACGTAACGAAAATATTACTATTTTAATAAATCAGGACTTTATCTAAAGGTCACTTAAATCCAATTTCTCTTAATTACCGAAGTATATTATTGAAAGGTTATGGCATAATTGTTCTTAAGTACTTACTACATTTGATTACAAACCCGAATATCATGAACTATCCATAATAGAGCTATTTGGAGCATATTTCATAGAGTCAAACCAGCACCGCGTGTCTCACGCAGGACGCCCAGCCGCCATCATTCAATTATAGCTCATGATTTAATACAGACACACAAATATATAATAATAATATAATATATTGCATCACCTCTCAAATAGTAAGTAATACAATAATAATATCAGCCTTTACGGGAAGTTAACTGCTGGGCAAAGGCCTTTTCTCACAAATTGAAGTGAGAGAGATCATACTCCATCAGGCGGACCCAGTGCGGATTGGTGGAGGCAGGTTTGTGGCCACCCGCTGTTGGACTTATCAAGCCGCCTTTAAGGCTTCCAACTCGGCTTAACGACATACACATTAAGTGGTAACCGGGACCACGGAGACGCTCGAATATGAAAATGCCACAAACGGTCACCCATCTCAGGCCGACCGAGTCGAACGCTGCTTATCCTTTATATACCTTGGTGATCGGAAAGAACACCGCGGTCGCACAGCGCTACGAGCGCCTGTCTCAAATAGGGTCAAACTCAAAATTTTAATAAGTATTTTTTTATATTATACTTAATTTTATAATTCCGAAAAACCTTAACCACTAACCAAATTACATAATAGTTAGTCAACTTTGTTAGTTTTCAAGTAGGATCCGAATACTGAAAAACCTTTACACACTTTTCGCGATTGTTGCTTCTTGCTGCGTTTTAGACTTAATACGTTTCATATATATTTAACGTGACGAATAACAGGAATATACCATGGCCAGCATCATAAGACATAATTGAACGGTCGCGGCAGAGGCGCCCCCTAGTCCGCGCCAACTCGTGCAAACACCTTAGACATTAAGACGAGACTATATTTAAATGAAATGTATTTAATAAACAACGATTAACTTGTTTTCTATTATATTATTGCAATAATTATTATTTTATTGTGTATTATACGGATCAAATTTTAATTCTGGTGTTTTATTCATATCCTCTCAAATCATGACGATTACACATTAATGGCGTATGTATATAATTTTAATTTAAAAATACTTTTTAAAAACACGCTTTTATAGCAAAAAATAACGAATATATCTGTCTTAGTAAAGGAGTTCCTATTGCTTCCTTCCGGCTCCATCATCGGACCTTATGTACCATCCAGGTCTTTAGACCTGGATGGTACATAAGGTCCTAGTCGTACTAGTCAAGACATATCCAACGAGTCCAAACTCGGCAGGGTTGCATTGAGTATTTGGGTGGTTCTATTGAACACCTTTCGGCTTCATCATCAGACCCTGAACATCATCGGGTTGTATAGCAACACGAGGGGGTTATGTTGTATAGTTCACATGTTCCTATGGCCACCTTCTGACTCCATCATCAGACCAGGGCCATGGTGCCATATTATTGTACTGTCACTTCAATCAACGTCAATTTTAGCTCAAACGGATACCCACAAATGCTTGGAAAATGGATCACAAGATTTGAACCGGAAAGACAGACACAAACATTGCAAGTTAAAAGCTCGTAAAAATTGTTAATTCACGGAGGTTTCACTCTTTAATTATTGTATTTCTTTTCTTACTTTCAATACGATTTTTGTGGAATGTAATGAAATGTACATTTCATTTGAAATCCTAAGTCGGACAAATGTAGTTTTTCTAATGGAAAATTCCCAGTATAAGGCCAGTCTGGAATTGTGCCCGGTATATGACAATAGGCTCGCCCCTTATTACATGGGACCTAACATCGTCGGCGAAACGTGGGTGTACTCAGTACACCTCTGCCACCCCCGCTTGGGGAATATAGGCGTGACGGTGTTAAATTTTTTTCTATTCTCCTGCGGCACACTTTTTAATATGTCAACAACATTCCTGCATGATTAAATCTGTTCTAGTGTCATATCAGATTTCAATATAGGAGGGTTTGTTGGGACTAAGACCGCCACACATTTCCACCGCTAATTTCTGTTAAGCATTTACAGTTTTAGCAAAAGTTTACCTGGTTAATATACTTTTGGAAATGTGTTCTGCCGATACTAGATCAACCAATGGACCAAGAATAATAAATTATTAACTTGAAGTACACATTCATTGAAAAAATCGTTTTTAATGTTAAAAAAACACAAAGATATCTGTGACAGTGTAAAGTACAAGTTGTACATACAAGCAAAGGCTTTACACTGCTTTACTTCCACCCATTAGGGTATAGATCCTTGTGTAAGTCGACACATCAATATACACCCTGTAATTTTAATCGTCCTGAATCGCAAGCCCAGGTCATGCATCCAATGCTCACTGTTCACTGGTACTAATATGTTGTATAAAATGAACTTCAATAAGTAACATGTCCTAATACTCGTAATACCTAAATTAGTACACTTATAGCAAACGCAAAATGACTGTCGGGCGGTGCGGCTCGTCAGCTGGCCGGTAGATACTTTCAGTGTTCCGGATCACCCAAGCTTTGGTATTTTGGTAAATGTTTATTTATTACGAAAATACCTAAACAATATATCATAGAGAACTTGACACAATGTATCACCTATATATCCTATCCTATTGAAACAAAATATCACCTATATGACCTATATATCAGATTCGATTGAGACAAAACATGAAACAAATTGTTCTCAACTGACAACGTTTACTTAATAACAGAAACAATATAGTAGTAGGATAGTTCAGAAGGTAGATGTTACTTACAAAAGTGTTATTTTTATTCAGTTTTTGTGAACAGTAGGCATTGGATATATCGGACGGGCGTTGGGGCAGAAAGATTCTAGAGTGGAGACCACGTATTGGCAAGCGCAGCGTGGGACGACCGCCTGCCAGATGGACCGACGATCTTGTGAAAATCGCAGGAAGTCGTTGGATGCAGGTGGCATCGGACCGGTTACGCTGGAAAGCGATTGGGGAGGCCTATGTTCAGCAGTGGACAAGTATAGGCTGAGATGATGATGATGAGGCATTGGATACGTCTCCATGACGACTAAAATTACACCGTGTATTATACTTACATTTTTGTAACGATAGACCTATCACACTAGTAGAACATTTCTTATTTGCACTGTAAGGAGAAAGAGTGGGGCAGGAATGGTCTTTGAAGATTGAACGATATATAACAGGTACAAAACACAACATATGAAACTAAAATAGCTTTATTTTAAAAATAATATATTTTGTACAATATTTGTGTCGACTAAACAACGTGTATCGTGTTAGTTAAAACAGAATGTCTGAAATCGAGTGGAAACTATTTACAACAGTTAGGTAACAAGTATGGAAACGTGACCCAGCAATATTATAAGAACTATTGTTTATTAACGGCAAGTATTAATTATTAACTATGTTACGCCGAATATGTAATACATCTCGCTAAACTAAGCGCACTTTTCTTCAATTCAGAAGACCTTGCCAAGTTGCATGTAATTTTTATCTAGACTAAGACTTTAGAATAAAATCTATAATATTTTTCACATAAGATGGGTAGTGACAGTTGTAATTGCCTAACGAAATGAATATTTAATTCATATACACCATAAGTATAGAAACGGGTCATGCCTCTTATTGCCATTAAATAAAGTATAATTTTCTTTGACACTTACAACTGTCACAGTACCCTTCCTTCATGAAAAATACTATAGAAGCAGATTCCAGTCGTAAAAGCACGACGAGGTGAAGCCAAAAATTCAACAAACGTCCCGCACTCGCCGCATTTCCTACCCGCGTAATGTTGGCAGCCCGGAAAGATTACCACTTTCTAGGGTAAATTTTGATGACTAATGTCAGAGTAGACGTGAGTTTTTATCATTGTTATTTAATATCCATGGTTATGAGACTATCTTACCATGACCAAATAGACCGAGTCTTATCTGAACGACAAGTCAAGACTCTCCGTAACCGGCGAGCGTGTATGATACGAACTATGAAAGTAGAGGAAGCCAGAGAGGTATGTAAGGAAAGAACCTGTTGGAACTCTGTACTCTCTGCCTACCGCGCAAGGGATCTGGCGTGATGATATAGATAGATAGAATTCTATTTTGTAGTAGTTAACTATATTAATACCATTTAATACTAGAACTAATAAAGCCCTCAGAAAATAAAAGTAAAAAAAAATTAAATTTGTTATAGCAACACTAACAAAATGGACTCGTCTTTTACTATGACAATTACAGACGGAAGAAATAATGCGATATTTAAATAATACCGCACCTGAATGCGTTAGTTAGGTATGAAATATGATCCCATCATGTATCTTTTTGATCTCAACACCATTTTTACAGGCAGGAACGACACAAGACGGCATAAGTCAATTTAATTAGACACGCGCAGGACACGTAATTCCGCACGACGGTCATAATCTACTCGCGTGAACGTGTGACTACTAGCTTCGCAGGTAGTAATTATCACTACAATATGATGCGCGCCGGCGGCTTCTGGATTATTTTTATCCTAAGACTAAGACGTGTAGACGGAGTATTGTAACAAAAAATAGCGCCTAAAAGCGGTCTCAGTTACGCCCTATGTGTGTGAAATACCAGTGTAGATTTTTGAAAATTTGTTCAAAAGCCGCGTGTGCGTACTACAAGGGGTAGATAAATTTTATACATTTAAACAAGTAATTCATCTAAAGTTACGGTCAAACCAACGCGTCTAGCCTAGTCCGCGATAGCGTGCACGGTGGCGATCAGACCTGCAGTAATATTTGTATGGATATGTTCACACCAACGCGTCCTGCGTCCTGCACGCGCTATCTGGACGGCGTTTGCACGCGCTATCATAGGGAGATACTGGTCGCCACCGCGATCGCCGCCGGAGACGCCACCGCGGACGCGGCTGAACGCATTAGTTTGCCCGTACCTTAAGGATAGCGCCTCAGGCCACGTGAGTTGTCATTTTTCCGTATTCTGTTAGCGTTAACGACTAGAATCGTGGTGGCAATCTTTTGGATGCCTTTCCCTGCAGTGGACATCTTTCGGCTCAAGACAGATAACGACTAGAAAGTAAACTTAGCCACAGACCCAGCTGAAACCTGAAACCTGAAAGGACCATGTTGAGATCTGTCAAACTCGTTTATAAAATAAAAAAATACTGCGCCATACAATACGGAAGGCGTGAACTAATTTGACAGTTCTAACTAACTATAATAAAATTTAATAATCACTCAGATATACAATGTGAAAGTGGAAGGATGCAGGTACCGGGGAAGACCTAGACTATCTTACCACGACCAAATAAACCGAGTCTTATCTGATGGAAAAGTCAAGAGTCTCCGTAACCGGCGAGCGTGTATGAGACGAACTATGAGAGTCGAGGAAGCCAGAGAGGTATGTAAGGAAAGAACCTGTTGGAACTCTGTACTCTCTGCCTACCCCGCAAGGGATCTGGCGTGAGGTTATAGATAGAGAGATAGATAATAATCACTCCTATTTTCAAAAGTAAACAACACTCATGTGTTTATTTTAGCGAGATGTAGAACAAAATAAGCGTTAATAATTGATAGACAAAACAATTACAAAAAAAGGCCTTTGACAAATTGCTGTTATAATTTTCATCCAGAAACTTCATAAGTTTGATATTCTATGACACTATTCGATATTCTATCACTATTTCTATCAGTAAGATTTCATGGTTTACATTAGGATTTCACCAAATATCTATACTCCATGCGCGGAAGCAGCAAAAAAACCACAAGTTCTTTTAACTCCTCATTTTTTTCGTTTAGATAACTTTTTTCCGATTCCTTGTTTGTGTTTCATGTTTGTTATCCAGATATGGGCAAAATGTAATTAGATTATTGATTAAGTATGTATGTATTATTGTATGTAGTAAGAAAGCGAGTAGGTATGAAAGATAGTATCGGTGTAAAGATGAGAAAGGGTATGCTCCGTTGGTTCGGGCATGTAGAAAGGATGCCAGAAGAAAGAATGACAAAACAGATATACAATGCGAAAGTGGAAGGATGTAGGTGCCGGGGAAGACCTAGACTATCTTACCATGACCAAATAGACCGTGTCTTAGCTGAAGGGCAAGTCAAGAGTCTCCGTAACCGGCGAGTGTGTATGAGACGAACTATGAGAGTGGAGGAAGCCAGAGAGGTATGTAAGGAAAGAACCTGTTGGAACTCTGTACTCTCTGCCTACCCCGCGAGGGAGCTGGCGTGATGATATAGATAGATAGATAGATAGATTACAATTGCATTTTGTAATATTCAATCATGATTCAAAATTACAAGTGTAACCGTAAACGTTGAAGATTACAAAATGTTATTGTTAATCATGAATACATTATCACGCCTATATTGCCCAAGCGGGGGTGGTTAATCATTAATCTGATTACATTTTGCCCATGTCTGTTGGAATAATTCCTACTGGAGCCTACGCATTTTTATATGAAAAAATAAAAACAAATATATTATACAACGGTATTGACGGCTTTCATGAATCATCATCAAACCAATTAAATGTACGTTTAAAAGTTATATTATTTTGATACATCATAAATACTATTTTGCTTGGGCAAATGGAGTATAGTACATATTTATTGTGATAGTACTGTCAATTTTCTGAAGCTTTACCTTAACATTTGTACAAGGATCTTTTGGCCCACGGCCCAAATCGGACCTAGCGCATCAAGTGTAAATTCAGTTTATGACAGTTGTGTATTATATATGTCGGCGTGGTTATTATCTGTGGTAATGGTTGGTTGGTTTGGCCATCTGACGACATGTCGTCAGATGGCCAAACCAACTAGCACAAGAGCTCAATCTTTAGACTCAGATATGCGCGGGGTTAGGTTTCCAAACAGCTAAACACAATAATTGCCCATCAGTTATTTAATCACATAACTTATCCACATGAAACACAATATCAACCATTTAATTATCAAAAGGGCAGGACGACCATTTTGACACGTCATCATCGCATCGTTCTCCATGTTCTGTTCATCTTCCTAATTCAAAATCCCGTTGACTCTCGCGTTTCGTCCGCACGCGGCCGTAGCGCTGACTAGCGGACGACCCGCGCACTATTTGCCACAGATAATAACCACGCCGACATATATTATTATATATTTACTTATCCAAGTTGTTTTTAAATTAGTTAGCGTGCGCGCCTACCTCTTGAAATATCACCTTAAAAGAAAAAAAAAGTACTAAATGTTAATCTTAATTTTACACCCCCTGTTAATGTAATTCATGGGCTAAAAGATTCTTGTCGCACTATAGTATATATGCTATACGAAACCGATAACAAATTCAGTTCATCGAGTATCCGTCAAAAGTGAAGTACAACGTTGTCATACAACACAATTAACAAACACGGTATCTAGACTTCATAACTTATGGTAAAGCAACAAAACATAATATTATCAGTGCTAAAGTTATTCTACGGGATATTTCTTCAATGTTTGTGTGTGTGTGAGTGATGTACGCTGTTGGCCGCGAGGCCTTTACAGCTTCACCGGACTTAAGGGCGAGCGTGCAAGCACTACGCTCGAGCCAGAAGGGCAAGGGGCGACATACTCGAGGCGCCCTCGGTTGGGACAGTCGCTGTGGGGGGACGGGGTGCACTACTAAGTGCACCGGTCAACCGCCGGCTATGGGAGGGGATCTACGACTACGTCGTCGTCGCCCGTATTCTGAGCGGAAAGAATGGATGACAAAGCATCGGGGGGATCGGAGAGAACATGTCGCGGCCGGCGGCAGGGGTCAGGGGGTGGATCGTAGTCGGCGGCGGCTACGATTAACGGATTCGCATGGGTAGATGCGTTCGCGAAGTGTCGTGTTGTCGCCTTTTTAATATAGGCGCGAATAGGTTCGAGACCTAGATCGGAGTGGAAAACATATTTCTTCAAATGTTGTACTCTATTCTTGGATATTGCTAAATTTATTCTACAAATGCACTATAATAATCGGGTATTTTGTAAGGATTTTTTAATTTATCAGAGCAGTAAATTAATTACGATAGTTACATATCTTTGGTACAATAAATAGGCGCAAGCTATTTAACAACTCTTAAAACGATTAATAAATTAAAAACAACACGTGTGTAACGTCTAAATTTGGAACAAGGTATTTTAAACAAATTTTTGGTTGCCACACTCTTAAAAACATTTTATTGGATACTCCAAGAGCGATCACCTTCGAATATGTGTGTCTAATCACACTCATTATAAAACTATCCAACGAAGCAAAACTTACCCATTACAAATGTTAGTAATTTTGTCCTTGATAAATGAAGTATACAAGGTGCAACACAACTAACGCAAAATTGAAAGTAGTTTGAATTAATATAGGCGACTGAATAGATACCAACGATTTTGTTTGTTGAAGTGATAACTTCTTATGGGAGGGTAAACCGCTTCGTAACGTAACGCGTAACGTCGCCAGTCTGTCTGGCTTCCCTTTCTCTCACGCATACGGCAGCGGTAGCCATGCTCTTCCTCTCTCACTCTAACCCACAGCGCTCTTCCCTTTCTATCACGCATACGGCAGCGGTAGGCAGGCTCTTCCTCTCTCACTCTAACCCACAGCGCTAGTTTAAGTTATCACTTCTGTCGGGCGTCACGAGACGCACAATTTTTTTTAATACTTAAAATTATATTTGAATATTAAATATTATAATTTGAATATTAAAGTTGTTAAAAAATGTGAAATATTTCTCATAAAACTGGAAGTTTATTTGACTTTCGGATTGAATTTTGAAAACAGCAACCTAGTTAGACGTCTTGCGTCATACAATTTGCACCTTGTATAATTATCAAAAAAAACAATATGAGAATAATATCTATAAAAATAATGAAGTGCATCAACAGCACACAATTTGTAATAAAATATAAAAGGATATGGGCACATTCAAGTCAAATATAAAAAGTTAAAACCAAGGCCACTTATGAACTTCCACCTCAAACAGCTCATTCCTAAAGCGTTGATAAACTGATTTTAAATAATTTGAAGTAATAAGTATATCATAGAAAACTTACATTTTTGAAGTGAGAATTACAAACTTAAAGTCCCATTATTTGGTTTTTGTATACAAAAAGCCAGATAGCCAAGAGGCAGAGATAATCACCTGACCTTCGAAAACCTCCTAAGAGCACTAATGCGATTTTGAAAAAAAATAAATTTTATGTAAAGACGATTAAAGTTTAAACATGATTACAATAAAAATGTCAGCTCGGAGGTAATTAGAAAGTCACAGTCGATTGTTTTCCATTAATAACTGATTATTATTTGACAGGTTCGCAGAAATATGTTTTGGGTTACAAACATTCACAGTTTCCATTATACTTGTCTGCGATCAAAGCGACACGATCAACTCCGTCGAGCTGCCAACTAGGACGACATGCGATCAATTTAATTCTCAATTCAAAAACCGACCAACAATATCTTATTTAAAACAATAACAAGAAAACCAAGCAAAGGCTATTACAATTTAAATTATAACCCCATAAAATAAACTTCATTTTTTTAATATATCTAGATGACATGTTACGTTAAGGAATAGAGCCTTGTGCCTAAACAACTATACTTAAATCTAATTATACCCTATAATAAATAAAATCAAAAATAAAAGCGAATATCGCGTTCTGTTACGACACAATCAAATTTTTAACAGCCTCAATTCATTCCTAATAACTATCCCACCGACATCTGACTAGTACACTCTACATAGCTCTAATTCTAAGAACAAAATTGCGCTAAACCAAATCTTAACCGTGACTGATCAATGGCATTTATAGCATTTTTCATGTAAGATGGGTACCGTGACAGTTGTAAGTGTCAAACAAAATTATACTTTATTCAATGGCAATACGAGTCATGACTCTATACTTATGGTTTTATGCCTTATTATCATTGAATTAAATATTAATTTCGTTTGGCACTTAGAACTGTCACTACCCATTATATGTGAAAAATATTATAGCTGTTTTCGTATACTACGATAACCTTCCCCCTGAGACCGTGTGTTCCAGCTGCTTAATTCGACCGAGCAAACTATGTGAATTTTTATTTCTTAAAGATCTAATTGAAGAATTAGAATGACGACCTTCGTTATTTTAATTACATCGTTTTTCTCCGAGAAGTGACAACGATATACCATGCGAAAGTTGAAGGATGTGTCGGAGAAGACCTAGACTATCTTAGCGTGACCAAATAGACCGAGTCTTATCTTAAGGACAAATCAAGAGTCTCCGTAACCGGCGAGCGTGTATAAGACGAACTATGAGAGTGGAGGAAGCAAGAGAGGTATGTAAGGAAAGAACTTGTTGGAACTCTGTACTCTCTGCCTACCCCGCAAGGAATCTGGCGTGATGTTATAGAAAGTGACGATGACTTTTTATTAGTCTTGTTGGTACAACAAACTTTTAAGCGCGAAGCGATTTTTTTATCAGGATTTAGAACTTCTCTCTATCTGTCTGTATCATCACGCCAGGTCCGTTGCGAGGTAGGCAGAGAGTACAGATTTCCAACAGGTTCTTTCCTTACAGACCTCTCTGGTTTCCTTCACTCTTATAGTTCGTCTCATACACGCACGCCAGTTACGGAGACTCTTGACTTGCCCTTTAGATAAGACACGGTCCATTTGGTCATGATAAGATTGCTAGGTCTTCCCCGGCACATATATCCTTCCACTTTCGCATTGTATATCTGTTTTGTCATTCTTTCATCCGACATTCTTTCTATATGCCCGAATCAGCGGAGCATACCCATAGAACTTCTTGATTTTGAGTATTCTCATTTACTCATGGTCCGATGAGTCTAACCATGAATACTCGTTCTCGTATATCCGAAGTCCGATCAATCGAAACGGCTTAGCAGTCTGACTGGTCACAGTAACTGTGAACGCGTGGGCTGAGGCCCGTGGTTGAGATTCGGTTTTAGCGGAATTTCGTTAGTACAATTGGAGTTCATTAGCTTTACTATGAGTTACAAAAATAATTTTCGATGAAGTAAGCGTTAGGGATGGGCAAAATGTAATCAGATTAATGATTAACCACCCCCGCTTAAGGAATATAGGCGTGATGCTGTATTAATAATTAGTGATGTGATGTGTGTGTGTGTGTGTGTGTGTGTGAGTGATGTACGCTTTTGGCCGCGAGGCCTTTACAGCTTCACCGGACTTAAGGGCGAGCGTGCAACCACTACGCTGTCGCTGTGGGGGGACGGGGTGCACTACTAAGTGCACCGGTCAACCGCCGGCTATGGGAGGGGATCTACGATCGTCGTCGCCCGTATTCTGAGCGGAAAGAATGGATGACAAAGCATCGGGGGGATCGGAGAGAACATGTCGCGGCCGGCGGCGGCGGCAGGGGTCGGGGGGGGGGGGGCTGGATCGTAGTCGGCGGCGGTTAACGGATTCGAATTATTAACGATTACAACAACATTTTGTAATCTTCAATGTTTACGATTACACTTGTAATCTTGAATCATGATTGAAGATTACAAAATGCAATTGTAATCATTAATCTAATTACATTTTGCCCATCTCTGGTAAGCGTTTCTTAGTTTTGTTTGAAAATTTATACACGTTAGAGGCGCCATACAATTTTCTATACAAAACTAGATTGAGTTTGATGTCAAAAATTTGCTTAGTAAGCTCATTGTAAAACTACTGAGGGCCTGTGACGTATCTCGAATGCTAAATAGACGATAGACAAAGGCAATTACCGTATGGTCCCAAATTAATTAACTATAGGTATCAAACAATTACGTTCCTGTAAGTAAGTGCAACTTTCGAATTTTTGAGTAAATTCGCATACCAGATCAAATTAATGATCTTCATATAGCCATCTTACAAATTGTAACTCGGAAACAGCTCAAAATTTAGAATTATGCACTCATGACGCTGACACTTACTTTGGAATCTTTCAATTTAAATTTATTTTTCGGTCAGAATCACTAAATAACATCTTCTTTTTTCAATATGTAATACTGGTCTGTGGTATAACTAACGTATTATGAGTAACTAAAAATAGAGGAAGCCAGAGAGGTATGTAAGGAAAGAACCGGTTAGTACTCTGTACTCTCTGCCTTCCCCGCAAGGGATCTGGCGTGATGATATAGATAGATAATGATTAACATTAATAGGCATTCGAAGCATTCGAGATACGAAGTCCACGGAACGTGAAAAAGATTGTTACACGTTCATCCCTTAAGAGGGTTCAAGCTTTTAAAGCCTCTTCTCTTTAGTACGTCACAATTCTTTCTTTAATAAATTCAGTATAACAAACAACATTCCAATTTTAATATTTCAAATTTTAATAACAGACCGAAATTAAACACTACACGCTTTTGAGCACGATTTCGCAAAAGTTTAGATTGACTAGGTTTTGAACTAGAAATGGTTTCTAGTAGATATGTTGCGAGCTTGCGAGTTTTTTTCCATAAAATCCAATTGATTACGGGTTTTTCTTACATTGCTATAATGTCGTGCAACATTGATATTATGCTGCGAAACATGACGGGGTAAAAAAAAGTAAAAAAGACTGATGTTTTATATACGATTTGATTATTGATGCATTTCATAATAAAGCAAAATAAGATACATTCGTTTGAGAGAAGAGAAGCAGCACCATTTCTATACCTATTTAAAAATGTCAACTAGACTAATGCCCGCCGTTTATTGCCATGCAACTTCCTTCCCTAAAAATGGAATTATGAGAAATCTATGCGACAACCAACAGCTTTTAGAAATGCTCGAAGGCAATACTCATCTGTAATTAGTGGCTTTTTTTACACACACCAAAAGGAACCAGATTCCATATCATAATACTATATTTTATTTATTTAGCCAACATCGGCTACCCTTGGGTAAAGGCCCCCCTTCACTGCTTTCACTTGGTTCTACTTTCGGCTTTTAAAAACCAGTCTTTCAAGCAAGAGTACGGCCATCTGCGCTGGACCTGCCGCGACACTTGGTTTTTATATGACCCCATTATCATATAAAGAAGAGAGTATTCAATTCTACAATTCGCATCTACTTATACAAGGCACGACCATTTTCTTCTTTCCTTCCATCTATGCAAATCTTTCCAACCTAACAGAATAATAAATGAGTTCTACTCTTTTCCCCGCCATTTTGTCGCAACAGTAATATACTTATACCCTTACGCTTTAGCTTCTAGTGTATTTTTTTCTGCTAATAGATGTCGCTGGCCGCTTCTAAGTGTCTATGATCATTGATGACGTAGCTCCAATAGTGAAAAACCTGAAACACAAAAAAATCAATAGGTACCGTGTGTTGTTTTAACACCCATAAGAATGCACAATAATACTGTTTGATGACAGCGTTTGGTCTACAGCTTGTAGACTTTGAATATATTTTTTGTCGTAAGACTACACAAAAACAATAGGAATTGTGGCTCCTTGATCCTTCTGCTAAAATGAAACATAAACATAACTGTAACATAATCTATATCTATATCATCACGCCAGCTCCCTCGCGGGGTAGGCAGAGAGTACAGAGTTCCAACAGGTTCTTTCCTTACATACCTCTCTGGCTTCCTCCACTCTCATAGTTCGTCTCATACACACTCGCCGGTTACGGAGACTCTTGATTTGCCCTTCAGCTAAGACACGGTCTATTTGGTCATGGTAAGATAGTCTAGGTCTTCCCCGGCACCTACATCCTTCCACTTTCGCATTGTATATCTGTTTTGTCATTCTTTCTTCTGGCATCCTTTCTATATGCCCGAACCAACGGAGCATACCCTTTCTCATCTTTACACCGATACTATCTTTCATACCTACTCGCTTTCTTACTACGCTGTTGCGAATACGGTCGGTCAGCGTGACTCCGCACATCTTCCGCAGAGATCGCATTTCGACCGCATTTATCCTGCTTTCGTTCTCCTTCTTACATACCCAACTCTCACTGCCATATAACAGCGTTGGGACAAGCACTCCGTTATGCATGGCCAGCTGCGCCTTTTGGCTTAAGTGCCGGCTCCCAAGTAGCCTTCCCATCGCACCATTCACTCTATTACCTGCATTCACTCTTCTCTCTATATCAGCGGTGTATTTCCCATCCTTACTGAAGGCGCATCCAAGATATACAAACTCATTCACTTGCTCCAGCACATCGTTACCAACCACAATCCTTGCATTCGTTCTGGTTTCTTCCCGTTCAAAAACCATAATTTTGGTTTTCTTCACATTCAAATGTAAGCCATTGTTCATGCAGTCGTCTCTCATAACTGTGACTAGTGTTTGCAGATCAGTGGCTGTTGGCGCTATCAAAACCGCGTCATCTGCATACAATAGGTGGTTTATCACTAGATCACCCATTTTTACCCCTTCAGTCATCGCACACAGTCTTTGAAGACTTTTATCCAGATACACTATAAACAGTCTAGCGGACAACACGCAACCCTGCTTGACGCCGATTTTAACGTCAAACCAAGGTGACATGTTACCACCCACCCGTACGCATGCCTTGCTGTCCACGTAGGTGGACTGGACGGCTCGCAACAGGGTGCCGTTTATACCATACTCTGGCAAAATGTCCCAAAGTCTCTTTCGCACGACTCTATCAAACGCCTTCTCCTGTAACTGTAACATAAATGTAACTGTTTTAATATTTTCAGAGATTTTTTAACGCCTTCCACTAGGTGCTTTTATTCTTCGGCTGCACGCGTCGGGGAGGGCACCCCGGCGCACTAGCACTTAGCAGGCCCGCGCCGGAAAAGGGCTGCGTCCACGCAGCCTCCAAAAGGCGGTAGGGGGGAGACCGAACTCGCCTTACATGTGTCGAGGTCTACGCCAAACTACGGACCGAGCCTGCCGGTGCCACAGAGGTCATGCTGGTGACGATTCCTGTGGCCCGGCAAAAGGGCAGTGGGACGCCGAGGGGTTTTAGTAGGTGCAAGCCCGACATAACCACCCGGGCCGTGACCTCGGCCCAGAGGTATGCGTAGGCATTTCCACTCGTTAAAAAAAAGGTACTTTTATTCTTGTGACGCAGATTCCTATACAGACACAAAATTCATAGGCACTAACTCCCAGACTGGAACTTATATCTGTGGATCATGGAAATTCTGAGACGTGCGGGGTCACCTAATCTCTTCTTAAAGTGATTTGTTAGAGAATGCCTTGCACTAGGGCACTACAAGGTGTAACATAAATAACTCAAGACATTAATGTAGTTTGTTCTAAATTGGTAACTGAATCGATTTCAAATATTTTTATTTTTAATTATCAATAATTGCTGTTATTCGTTCAGTGCGCTGTATTAAACAAAATTTAATCACTATTCAAAGCCGTGCGGCTATTTTAAATCCTATTATACACACATAAATATGCCACAAAAGTTAAGTATTTATTAAAACGTGGTCGCCCATAGGTCGATATTCGACCTACTCTTTCATCGTTTGCTGAAACAAACTATAGACAAATAATATTAAAGAAAAACATCAATTTGACGTGTATTGTATCAAATACATGGTAGTGTGTGTAATGATTTTTTCATTGATTTAATGTATGATTTATGCATAATATTAAAAAAAATATTTGCATTCTGCACTCCTTCTCTATATAAACTATAAGTGTGGGAAATTTCATACTCCTCCTTCCGCGCAATTTTCGTAAAAATGTGTACAAAGTTTTTACTTCACGTATTAATATATTCGGTAATTTAAAGCGAAAGAAGAAAGCGAAGCGAAAGAGCTAAAAAAAATGGGAGAAACTCCTAAAAATCAGAGGTTCGTATTGAATTAGTAAATCAATTATCTAATTGGGATGTCTAAGGTCTTGCGTCATATATGTTACACCTTGTATATGACACAAGTAAACTGTAATTCTGTCCAATACTAAGTCATTTACATCGGATCAGTAGCAATTAAACAATCAAGGCGAATGGTCGTTTTACTGCAAACATCCCGTATCATCAAGCAAAAAGGAACCTTAAGATTCAAACAAATTCGAACTGTAAACAAAATTCGCTTGCTTTATGTTGTTACCTATAATGTCTAATGCGGTCGCCCCCCCTTCCCGGCGCGCTGCGGGCTGCCCGGCACCGACGCGAGCCCGGCGTACTCCAGCGCCACCAGTGTTTTGTCCGACGGACTCCGCTTCAGGTAGTCCGAGATGTGCTGCACTATTAAATCTATGGCCACTGGAAAAATACAAACATATTTATAAATCACTTCATATACCGCGTGTAACAGTATATAATTTGTTCTAAAATTTCAAAAAACTCATACACGTTTAGAGAACCGTCGTACCTAGAACTGACTCGATCTTTTGTAAATAATCCTTGCATATTCTTACTTTTAATATTATTATACACGATGAAGTGTGTGTGAATGATCTATGCTGTTGGCCGCGGGGCCTTTACAGCTTCACCGGACAAGAGGGCGAGCGTGCAACCACTACGCTCGAGCCAGAAGGGCATACACGATGACATTTTATCGTCTTACAACGGAGATATAAAATAAAATTGACGGACGATTTAGCGCAGTGGTTAAGAGCTTAAGCCGCTCCGCCCATTGTTCTAATAGTCGCGGGTTCGATTCCCGTACGGGGCATGTCTTTGGGTGACCCACAATTAGTTGTTCCGGTCTGGGTATTTGTGTATGTGTATTTTCATGTTTGTAAACGCACCCACGACTCAGGAAGAAATCCTATTGTGAGACTACGGTTTTTTTTTAAATACACAGCTGTGATTTAGTCTGGCAAATTCATTACCTTTTAAGTGCTAAAATAGCTCATTCGGGAAACGACCGATCACAAACATTCAGCGTGTGAAGTGGGTTCAAATCCGAAGTAGTCAAGATTAGTTGCAAAGTAAACACATTCCTATGTAAGTCTAATTAGTGGTAGGAAATTTTGATAACTATTAGTAAAATTTGCCTGTACCCGCCTGTACTTGCATCGTAAAAACTAAAATCAAAAATTGGAAATTTTTAACGCTTGAAATATAACTATTTTTACAGATTTTATCACGGTTTATTTTTGATTTTTAGTTCCCGACGTTTCGAGTGCTTTGCAGCACCCATGGTCACGGGAGGGACTGAGGTGTTAGACGTCCAAAAGGCACAGTTGTTCCGGGGTACCCTCAAACTTCATAATGATTTTTGTTGGTCCGATCTACGCAGAATGAGCTCACTGTCATCAAAAATAAACCGCGATAAAATCCGTAAAATAGTTTTATTTCATGTGTAATATTCGCGTAAATCTAAGAACTCAGTATTTTTAGCGAATGTTTTTAAATTGGGCAAATATATACGCCTCTAGATAGGTATAGCAATAATTTGTTTGCTCTAAACCGTTTTTTACACAGAAAATTAAGACAAACCATTCTGTGTATTAACATCCTCATAACGACGACGATATAAGGTCACAGTGTAATAGGGGACGGGCCTATTACCATTATACTGGGCACAATTCCAGCCTCCAAACTGTCATTTACAATATTTCAATAGAAAAACTTCAATAACACGCACTTTGGTCGACCTAGGAATCGATCCCAGGAGCTCATGATCGCTAGCCGCATCAGGCGTCACTACATCAACGAAGCATCTATTATAGCATTTGAATACGTTGCAGACCTTTTAGAAATGATCAGTAAGGGTAGTTTAGGGAAACCGTGCCCGCATTATCCCCCTCTCAATAAATATTGTCCTTATAAAATTCAAATTGAGTAACTATAGTATTTTTCCGGGGTGCCAACATTACGCGGGTAGGAAGTGCGGCGAGTGCGGGACGTTTGTTCAATTCTTGGCTTCACCACGTCGTGATTTTACGACTGGACTCGGCTTCTATAGTATTTTTCATGAAGGAAGGGTACTGTGACAGTTGTAAGTGTCAAAGAAAATTATACTTTATTCAATGGCAATAAGAGGCATGACCTGTTTTTATACTTATGGTGTTATGCTTTAACATCATAGAATTAAATATTAATTTCGTTTGGCAATTAGAACTGTCACTACCCATCCTATGTGAAAAACTATAGTACAAAGAGATATTTGTTTTAACGAAAAGTGTATAGCCATCTACGAATATCATCTTTATTTGAATTGGATAAGGATTATATTTCATTTTCAGTGGGACAATGTTTGAGCAGTTCACTAACTTATCTATGCTGGCGACCATATGGACCATAACACCGCAATATAAATCTAATACCTGGGGACCAATTCTCGTAATTAAAAGTGTTCAAAATGCAGTCTCGATCTAGTCAATGTCATATCATCTCACAAGTGGTATTCTCGTAAAATATCGACATCGACCGAATCAAAACCCAAAGTTAAACAAAATGTAAGCGATATGAATTTGGTATTGACATGAACAACAAATGTACAAAACACCGAAGATTTCAGTTAGATGTTTTTTTTTAGACTGTGGCAACTGCGATTAACATGTAATCAACAAATGATTAACATTATATTTTAAATTGAACAAATTAGCATTATATCGAAATTGGACTGAGATGATACTGAAATCGGATCGATACTTTAGTGGAGCAGAATACCAAATGTAAGTCAATTCATAATTAAATCTCAATTCAGTCAAGATTCAATCTCATTGTCAATCAAATACGAGAACTGGCCTTCTGGGCATTAAGTCTGCTATTGCAATTTTAGTAAAATTGTCGTTCATTGACTTCATAATCGTTAATTTTGACAGTTTTACTAATCTATTAATTAATTTAATGGCGTTAATTTAAATTAATTAATTTAATTTTATGGTTTTCAAAAGGGGTATCACTTGAAACATATGTCGGTATTTGAAATAAAAACTTTTCGGATTTTATCGCGGTTTATTTTGATTTTTAAGTTTTTGACGTTTCGAGTGCTTTGCAGCACCCATGGTCTCGGGAAAGACTGAAGTGTTAGACGTCCAAAAGGCATAGTTGATCCGGGGTACCCTCAAACTTCTTAATTATTTCTGTTGGTCCGATCTACGCGGAATGAGCTCACGGTGTCTTGAGGCCTAGCAGTGTTATGCTTGGTTTTGAATTTGATTATATTAATTACCGGATCCCAAGTCGATGGAACCCCTCAGCCATTTTCTCTATTGAAATTAGGATGTTTTTTTAATTTCAATAGCCTCGCGAACCATCCTTAGTAGGAATCGGTGTTCTTTCACGAGGATTTGTGGTCTATCAAAGCTGGTTTGGGAAGTTTGAGGTTGAGAGTTTAAATCTAAGAACTCGGTCGTCGGTATTTGTTAATAAGACCATAAGGAATTTAGAAGATTACCGACTTAGGCATAATTGTAATTAAACGAATGTTTTAGCATGTCATAATTACAAATCATATAAAAATAGCAGACTTGGAGCCCTGTGATTAAGTGGGTAAAGGTAGGTAAGGAACATAGTATCAAGAGTATTCTTATTTAAACAAATTTCAGTTTTGCAAACACTTTATTCAATTAAAAATATACATGGATTTTAATACAATTGCTTACCTAGGTAAAATATAAAAATTAATTTAACTACTGGCAATTATAAAATAAATATACATGGGTACATTTCATTTTGTGCAGAATAGTATAATTTTGTTATGTCGTGTAAAGCTAAGAACAGTCAGATATTTTAGATAACGACATAACTGGTTTTATTTTTATTATTGTCAGTGAATATGTGTGATTTTTTCTCTCGCAGGGTAAGCAGAAAGTGCAGAACTCCAATTTTCCTACGACAAATATAAGCCGAGAAGAAAATTAGATACATGAAAATAAAGAAATGTTTCGCTAGAAAGCAAAACAGGTAACATTGTATTGTTGAAACTACATTTGACGACCATGAAAGTATGGAAGTTGTCTATGATACAATAATCGCTCTGCAGTTTAAATATTGTTGATATAAGTAGTGTAGTGTGTGTTGAGAGTGGAGGACGCCAGAGAGGTATGTAAGGAAAGAACCTGTTGGAACTCTGTACTCTCTGCCTACCCCGCGAGGGAGCGGGCGTGATGATATAGATAGATAGATAAGTAGTGTATTAAAATTAAATGGGTTAAGTGGTTGCAGTCACAAAAGGATCTTTTGGCCCGCGGCCAAAATTGAAACTAACGCTGAAATCAAGTGAAATGTCACTTTATGACAGTCGCAGAGTAGTCGTTTGCTATGAAATTTACAGATGTTCTTTTTTTTATAAGTAACCGTGCGGTGGGTCCGCACCTGTTGAAATATTTCATACCTGTCATGGCATACAAGGGCCAAAATATTCTTGTCGCACTGTAAGTAGTGTATTAAATTAAATGGATTTAGAGGTTACGAAGAGATATGGCACGATGACATATAGAGAGGGAGAAAGAGAGAAAGAGGGAGAGAGGTTTTGAATTTTAAACGGACCTCTTTCGCATTTTAATTTTGGTGGCTATAGATCCTCAATCGTACTTCGATGAACATTTTCAAAATTGTATCATAGACCACATAAGCTCCACCGTCGTCATTTTTACAATAGAGGTACTTAAAGCATAGAGGGAGCATTTACAAGATTATATAATTACGAGTCTTATCTCAAGGGCAAGTCAAGAGTCTCCGTAACCAGCGAGCGTACGAGACGAACTATGAGAGTGGAGGAAGCCAGAGAGGTATGTAAGGAAAGAACCTGTTTGAACTCTGTACTCTCTGCCTATCCCGCAAAGGATCTGGCGTGATGACATAGATATAATTTCACTGCTTACACTTATGTGATGTCACTGATAAAAAAGGAGACAAATCTATCGTAATCAGTTACAGTTTATTTTGACATTCATTATTACATGAAAACAAATAAAAAGTCATCAAGAACACAGTCACTAGACAAACAAATATTAGCCGATAAATTTGCGTGGTCCCTACGTCAAAATGAAAAGCTATATTTTGAATAAAAAGGAAGGAAAAACTATGTAGGAATAAAGATTTTTAAATTGGTTACATAAATGATACCAAGTGTTTACAAAAAGTGTACAGCTGAACTGGGTTTATGATCCCTCTATGCTTTTAAGTCCTATCTCTATGATTTTTACGTATCTAAGTGCTTCATAAAATGAGGAAGGTGTATACATACACATATTGTGCAATTCAAGTGTATGGATATACGAATGAGTTCTTAGATGTACGCATGAAATAAATCATTTTTTATTCGCACCATGGTCAGAGCACCCATGATCGAGAGAAAGACACTGTCCTACCCTTCCTTCGCACAGGAAACTATTCTTTTCTGTGTCCCAATTTCATATTTTGTTGCTTCCGCTTGTACATTGTCTGCATTAGCATAAGGGAAGTTTTTTGTGTGTGTGTGTGTGGATGATCTACGCTGTTGGTCGCGGGGTCTTTACAGCTTAACCGGACAAGAGGGCGAGCGTACAACCACTACGCTCGAGTCAGAAAGGCAACTATCTCAAGGGCGCCTCAAGGAGGGAACGGCCTCGGCTTGGGCAGTCGCTATGGAGGAGGGCGTATATTAGGTGTTTTGCCGTGGTGCTCTGCACCGGCCGCCGGGCAAGGGATTCTTGGAGCTCGTCGGCGAGGTCGGTGTCTGATCCTGTGTGCGGTATCTGTATCCGAAAGAAGGGATGTAAGGGTATCGGGAGGGTAACTGCGAGATAGCCCCAACACAAGTATCCATATTAATTACTGGCGCAGGCTCAATTTTACATTAACCTACAATATATGACATAACAATAAACCATTATTTTTATTATTCACAGGTTTCTCCCGTGACCATGGGTGCTGCACGTCCGGGGGTATCTATAATAATATTTTTTGAAATTAAATGAAGTCATAATTTCTAAAATATAATGCTCGATTTCTTCTTTAGTTGTTTCACTTTTTTAATTCGGCAAGCGATTCTGATTGAAGCTGAGAGTAAGCGTTTTGTATTCAGTTCCTTACTAATAATTCTATATTAATTGTTAAACTACGATATTTTTTTTTTCTAATTATATTTTTATACATATTTTTTCATTGGTTTTATTTTTTCACTAAGTTTTATCACATTCGATCATTGGAATTTAGAGCGTCTTCTGTTTCTTTATTTTATATGCTTTATACTGTATGTGACCTGTGTTTAATTTGGCCGAAATAAGCAAGAACATGACAACCTCATTTAACGTAACATTCGAAATAAAACTCTAAAGTTTAGCAATAAATTCAAAATTTAAGATTTGCATGATTGACACATCATTACTTATCTTTATCCAATTAGATATAAATATTATTATGCAATGTTAGGAATATATTACCGCCAACCCATAAACTAGGTAACCCAGGGTCATTCTTGGTTGCCTAAGTTATTACCAATGCGACCGTATCCTCCTTCTTCGAGACTGTCATGTCTCAGGAGGAGGCCGAGCGGGTTCGGGAGAGGGCCGATCCCGCTCGCCGAAGGCAACGGCGGCGGGGCGGAGGCACAGCCCGCCCAGGCTCCCCAGCCCAATAGCCCGGGGCTTTATAATACGGGCTAACTTGTGTCCCCTGCCGCAACATCTAGCAGGGGACCCCCCCCTGCACCAACACCCGCGGGGGGTCATGGGACGCTGGGGCGGGGGTCCTAAGTGTCCTTCAGGCGCGACCCCGAGGAGGATGGCGGCGTGGTGTGGCTAGCTACAAGTTCCCCCTCCCGAGGCGGGCTCTTCGGAGCGCGGCACAAGGGGGGCACCGGCGCGTTCCACTCGGAGATCCCGGAGCCCCTCTGACACGTGGCAGTGCCGGCCACCGTGGGGTTTTAGTCAGTAAGATTCCGACATGCCTCGCCAGCTTTCCCCGAGGCTGGCGGAAGTCCATGAGGATTCCCCCACGAAAAAAAAAAGATTATCACCAGCGATCGGATTTAGGTGTGCGATTTTGCGGGATTCTATAGTCAAATATTATGTCAGTCCATAAATTAATACATAGAAACCTGGATCAAGGAATTTGGAGTGATATTATATATAAATAGAATACATGGAAAATTTTCGTAATCCCGCTGGCGTGTCCATACTAATATGTTTCAGGTCGTTAACCCCAAATTGCACACCTTATCACCAAGGTATCTTACCGAAGAAACAGAAGACGTTTACATACAGTTACTATTTTAATGAAACGTCTACATTCACTACGATGAACTGATATTATGATAAGTTTGTAATTATTTTCCATTCAGTATCAGTCAATATATTTAATAAAAATTTAAGATATGAGTACTTATTCAAATGATGTTAATTATGAGAAGTGTTGACGTCTATTAAAATTAACACAGATAATATGCGACGCAGTATGAAATCAAATGCAAATAATTTGATCAAATGAATATAGTTTATATCTAAAAAAAGTTTTAAAATAATAAAAAAAAGGGTATTAAAATTATGTTTTCTGTCCAAATGTGAATTAGTGTCATAAGATGTACACTAAAATACTTTAACATGCATTGAATAATGTATTAATTAGGACGATAAAAAAATAACGTATAAGTTTGATTGCTATAGATTTGTGCTAGAAAATAAATGACATTTACAATATTATGCGTGCAAATATTATATTCCAATTTTAATAAAAAAAAACGTGATTTTGGCCAGTAATTTAAAAATAAAAATATCTATTTTCATTATAAATAAAAAAACTACATTCCATCTACACAATTTTCAAGCAATACTATAATTTAAAAAATCAGAATATTATATTATGTAAATTCTATACTTTGCGCAATTATTAATTCATCATATACATACATACTGTCAAAATAAAATGCAAGTTTTGAGAACAAGTGTACCGTTACGTCAACGGAACAATACACTCAATGTTTAACAGATTACAACCTTAACTTAATAGCGATATAGCCTAAATTTGATAGTCATTGACTTTTTAGTAGTGTCGCCCTTGAAACAAAATTGTATAAGTTTTATAATAGATGTTTGTCAAATATATTGCATATAGCTGCATAATTCAGACATAGTTGTCAAATATTGGGGCAATGTTTGCAGTCAAGTATACACTATAATAACCCTGTCAAATGGATAATCAAATGGCCTTAATCTTTGAACAAAGGAATAAAGCGGAGAAATTGAAATACTTTACTGCAGCATTCGACATTATTATTTTTAAGAGCCTTTGACTTAAAATGAGGTTTAGATCTCGTATAAAATTCACGGAAAAATTGCTCATGGTCAAGATATTAATATGTACCGAGGGCGCCTCGCCCTCGAGTATGTCGCCTCCTGCCCTTCTGGCTGGCTAGAGCGTAGTGGTTGCACGCTCGCCTTTAAGTCCGGTGAAGCTGTAAAGGCCTCGCGGCCAACAGCGTACATCATTCACACACACACATAGAATATTTAAATTAATTTGAGTCCTACAGCTTAAAACTTAATGTTCATCTTACTTGTATTATAAAATTGTATTGTTACAATACAGTACGGCATTATAGAGGTGTTTTAAGTTGGAGTGTGAAACAGCGACTGACACGCGATTGTATATCTTTTTGCATTTTGTATCTCTTTTGGTTCAGACACTTGAGCGCGGACACGAAGATTTTGATTGGTAGGTCAATGTTAAGAGCTATTGTTGTCCCCACAGCTGGGCAAAGGCTCTACTTTTCCACTATCCTTTGTTGCTACGTCAGGCTAGTGTCTTAAAAACATTAATATAATAATATTAGCCCTGTTAAGAAACTGTCCCACCATTGGGCACGGGCCTCCTCTCGAACTGAGAGGGCTTAGGCCATAGTCCACCACGCTCGGCCAGTGCGGTTTGGCGAACTTCACACACCTTCGAGAAACTCTTAGACATAGCTTAAAAACATTAATTTAAAAAAAAATATGCTACGTTTTCCGGTAGATTGCTATGTCGAGCTAGTCGTCGATCTAAGTCCTGGGTTCGAATCCTAATCGGAAAAAGTGTTGTTTTTTTATTATTTTTAATGGTGCAGTCCGGATTCTGAATGCTGGACCTATTCATTGGAACTTAGCATCGTTGACGAAAAATGGGTGTACAAAGCACACCTACGACCTCTGGTTGGGGAATATAGGCGTGACAGTATTATTTTTCAATTATTTCAATTTCTCCGCATTATAATACAATATCAAGCTATGGAGTGTCGAACACGATACATTTATCTTAGTCTAGATGCTTGGATAAGCGTCAGCCTTATAATAATAGCAGTAAAATAATAATGGTCTTAACTAAACTATACGTAAACAAGTATATTCAATATTGGAGGTTTCCTATCGCTCGGGGCTTGCGAGAGATATTTTTTAGAATTATTTGAGAAAGAACAAGTTAAAATCGATAACGGTCTGGTCAAATAGTATCATCGATGGAAGAAAGAGGGGAAGACCTTTGACCTAATACAACAAAACAATATATATTATTATACTAATATATTGGCGCAATCAATACAAATGTACAATCCTACAGATTGGCGCCGCGCAGTCATAGTACCCTTGTATAAAACCAAGGGCTCACAATATGACTGCGCCAATTACAGAGCCATCAGTTTGATCAGCTTGGCAGCCAAGGTGTACGGTAAATTATTGAACGGAGAATGCGCGAGAAGTCAGATGGAATGTTGTGCCAGGCACAAGGGGGTTTCAGGTCCGGAAGAGATGTTCGGATCAAGTTTTCTCGCTCCGCAACATTGTAGAGAAGCATCTGACAGTGGGTCGGAAGGTTTTCTGCGGGTTTGTGGATCTGGAGAAGGCGTTTTATAGAATTGTGCGAAAGAGACTTTGGGACATTTTACCAGGGTATGGTATAAATGGCACTCTGTTGCGAGCCGTCCAGTCCAACTATGTGGACAGCAACACATGCGCACGGGTGGGTGGTAATATATCACCCTGGTTCGACGTTGAAATCGGCGTCAAGCAGGGTTGCGTGTTGTCCGCTAGACTGTTTATAATATATCTGGATAAGTCTTCAAAGATTGAAAGCGATGAATGAAGGTGTACAAATGGGTGACCTCGTGGTAAACCATCTACTTTATGCAGATGACGCGGTTTTAACAGCACCAATAGCCACTGATCTGCAAACACTAGTCACAGTTATGAAAGACTACTGCATGAACAATGGCTTACATTTGAATGTAAAGAAAACCAAGATTGTGGTTTTTGAACGGGAAGAAACCAGAACGAATGCAAGGATTGTGGTTGGTAACGATGTGCTGGAGCAAGTGAATGAGTTTTTAGATCTTGGATGCGTATTCAGTAAGGATGGGAAATACACCGCTGACATAAAGAGAAGAGTGCAGGGAACATAGTGAATGGTGCGATGGGAAAGCTACTTGAGAACCGGCACTTAAGCCATAAGGCGCAGCTGGCCATACATAACGGAGTGCTTGTTCCAAAGCTGTTATATAGCAGCGAAAGCTGGGTATGTAAGGAGAATGAAAATAGGATAAATGCGAGGGAAATGCGAACTCTGCGGAAGATGTACAGAGTGAAGCTGACCGACCGTAGTAACAACAGTATGAAAAATCGTATCGGTGTAAAGATGAGAAAGGGTATGCTTCGTTGGTTCGGGCATATAGAAGGAATGTCAGAAGAAAGAATGTCAAAACAGATATACAGTGCGAAAGTGGAAGGTACCGGGGAAGACGTAGACTATCTTACCATGACCAAATAGATCGGGTCTTATCTGAAGGGCAAGTCAAGAGTCTCTCTAACCGGCTAGCATGTATGAGACGAACTATGAGAGTGGAGGAAGCCAGAGAGGTATGTAAGGAAAGAACCCGTTGGAACTCTGTACTGTCTACCCCGCAAGGGATCTGGCGTGATGATATAGATAGATAGATAAACTAACATTATAAATTTGAAAGTTTTGTATGTCTGAATGTGTTACTCAATCACGACTTCAGCACACAAAAGTTACTGAAATTTAGCACACAGATAGTTTTTATCTCGGAAAAATTTTAGGTTGCTGCCTAAAGTCAACGCGGATGAAGTCGCGGGCAGCTGTACCAAATTTCATCCAAATCCGTTCAGCCATTTTTGCCGTATTGAGTAACAAACATCTCAACATACAAACTTTCAAATTTATATATTAATAAAATGATAATAAGTTAGTCAAGAGTCTTCGTAACCGGCGAGCGTGTATGAGACGAACTATGAGAGTGGAGGAAGCCAGAGAGGTATGTAAGGAAAGAACCTGTTGGAACTCTGTACTCTCTGCCTACCCCGCGAGGGAGCTGGCGTGATGATATAGATAGATAGATAATAAGCTTTTTGGTCGCATAATCTTTAAGCCTTGGTCAAAGTATAAATCGGCCATTTTGACAAGAAATCTTAATCATTTCAATTTTTTTTTCTCTTTATAAATATATGCTAGTTTCGATTAAATAATTAACATCTCTCACGTGCCCTTAGAATAATACACTGGGTTTAGCTTATACATTCACAATTACGACACTCGTAAAGCGTCCATCTTGCCATATGCGACTTTAACGTCCCTGGGACTGGCCTCATTAATAGCACAAATATACAAAAAAAAATATCGAGACATTTATTGTTTATGTATAGGATTCGGTGAGAAGAACCCTTCTATATTTCTCGGGTGTAGACTAAGATTCTTATACCGCATACATATACAAAGAGTAACATAAATAACATTATCATCAGCCGAAAGACGTCCACTGCAGGACAAAGGCCTCCTCCAAAGATTGCCACAACGAACGGCTTTGTGCTGTACGCATCTAGCTTCTACCTGCGACCGTCATCAGGTCATCGCTCCACCTTGTGGGGGGGCATGCCCACTCCACGTCTTCCGGTACGAGGTACTCGAGAACCTTTCTGCCCCAACGGCTGTCAGCTCTACGAGCGATGTGTCCCGCCCACTGGCACTTAAGTTTGGCAAGTTTGAGAGCTTTATCGGTGACTTTAGTTCTCCTGTGGATCTCCTCATTTCTGATTCGATCTCGCAGAGAAACTCCGAGTATAGCTCTTTTCATTGCCCTTTGGGTGCCCTTGAGCCTTCTTATGAGGCCCATGGTAAGTGACACAAATAACGCAAGAACTAAAAATAGATCGATTTCAACTATTTTTAAAGTATGTTACATGAATTTTAATTTATCAAAATTGCTGTTGCTTGTTCAGTTCGCTGTATTAACCAAAATTGAATAATTATTCAAATTAATACGGCTAAGTTATATGTATTTCTAATACAATACTATATATACAATAGACGGACGATTCAGCGCAGTGGTTAAGAGCTTACGCCGCTCCGCCCACAGTGTCTAATAGTCGCGGGTTCGATTCCCGCACGGGATAAATCTTTATGTGATCCACAATTATTTGTTCCGGTCTGGGTATTTGTGTATGTGAATTTTCATGTTTGTAAACGCACCCACGACACAGGAATAAATCCTAGTGTGGGGCTACGTTTTAAAAAAAACATCAATATGCACACAAAAGTACAAGTATCGTGGTAATTTGGTTATCAAAGAGCTTAAAGAAAAATGGTAGGAAACTTCTTGAATTTGGAAGTTTCATTTTCGTATTGAATTCGTAAAGCCATAATCTAATTGGGGTGCCTGAGGTCTTGCGTTATTATGTTACACCTTGTATAACGATAAACTTGGGCAAATCCCTACACAGTATACTAACAAGCAGTAAAGTCAAACGCGCACAACTACACGCAGGTCGCTAAGTCTAAGAAAACATGTATTTGAATGGGCCAACAAAAAAGCATGTACTACCGTCAAAATCACAACATTTCTTACAAATACCACCGGATCAGGAGGGGGCTAGTTTTTTTACTGAAAGAGTTTGGCGTTTCTCTACGTGATCAAATCAGGAATGAGGAGATTCGTAGAAGAAACAAGGTTACAGACATAGTCCTCAGGATAAGCAAGCTGAAGTGGCAATGGGCGGCCACATAGCGCGAAGATCGGACGGGCGTTGGGGCAGAAAGATTCTAGAGTGGTGACCACGTATTGGCAAGCGTAGCTTGGGCCGACCGCCTGCCAGATGGACCGACGATCTTGTGAAATCGCAGGAAGTCGTTGGATGCAGGTGGCGTCGGACCGGTTACGCTGGAAAGCGATTGGGGAGGCCTATGTTCAGCAGTGGACTATGTTCATATTAGGAAGCAAGAAGCTTATTAATGTACTCTGTACAGATTTGCGAATTGTCGCGTGGCCTGCATTATAGTTACTGAGACTATAATCAAAGTATTATTAAATACAGGCGCCTGCAAGAAGGTTCATTCTTTCCATAATATAATAAATTATGTAACCAACAACTGGTAATCGGGTTCGATTTTTGTAGTTACAATTAAATTGATTGAGAATAGAAATTTAATTGATTAGAATTGAGTATTAATTAAGAAGATCATGTCAAACGTCCATGTAGTACCAACTTCTATAAAGGTTGGAGACTCTACGCTCGAAGTTGTTGACGATTATATATACCTGGGACAAAGAATCCAATTAGGTAGGTCCAACTTGGAGAAAGAGGTCAATCGTCGAATCCAGCTCGGTTGGGCGGCGTTCGGGAAGCTACGTAACATCTTCCCGTCCAAAATTCCGCAGTGTCTCAAGACAAAAGTCTTTGACCAGTGTGTGTTGCCAGTGATGACTTACGGCACTGAGACATAGTCGTTTACGATGGGCCTCATAAGAAGGCTCAAGGTCAAAGTCACTGACATAGCACTCAGAATTGCTAAACTTAAGTGGCAGTGGGCGGGGCACATCGCTCGTAGAACTGACGGCTGTTGGGGCAGAAAGGTTCTCGAATGGCGACCACGTACCGGATGACGTGGAGTGGGTAGGCCCCCTACAAGATGGACCGATGACCTGGTGAAGGTCGCGGGTAGAAGTTGGATGCGTACAGCACAAAGCCGGTCGTTGTGGCGGTCTTTAGGGGAGGCCTTTGTGCTGCAGTAGACGTCTTTCGTCTGAAGAAGAATGTAGTAATTATATTTGTTCACCGATTCATATCTTATAATGGACCTATTTTAATAAAATCTTATATGATCATTTTTTTATCTTCCTAGGAGCGGCAGGCAATAGCTTCTGTAGAACTAATCTTCAGTATCACCTAACAATGGCAGTATGATTTCTATATTTAAATGCACATCAACTTTTATCGATTTTGCATCGATTAAAGGAAACTGCAAACCTAAAAAATAATAGGAAATTAAAAATAATACTATCGGCCTACCAACGTTCCCAGTTACGTCATAAAGTCACAAATAGCTCGCTTTCGACATTCCAAGTCGGCTATCGACTGAGAGTGTCCTCGGAACTGCCCGACATTCGCCGTCCGGTCGTCTCGTCGACTTCCTGGTGAGTGCCGTTGCAACCGTTCACGATTTTCGGAGTACCCCTCTTCTTGTACATAATATCCCATATATGATGCACGATAAGGTCAATAGCCACTGCAACAATGGAAATACGACTTTATTCATGTGAACGCAAGGTTCTATTTGCAGCTACATAAGAACATAGCCGCTGCAAACTATTTATTTGAATTCGCGATTTTGAAATTGGAACGTGGAAATAAGACCTCGTTGCAGTGGCTATGACCTTGTGTTACTTACCTTTTAAATAATTGTTGAGTTTTTTTGGCGGGAAGTCGAAGAGTGATGTTGACAATTTGTTTTAATTTCCAAAACTTGTGTTATTTCGACTAATAATGTGTAATCTTGGTGGAATATTAACCATTATCTGTTCTTATATGTGCATGAGTGAAGGTAATTGTAACAAAGTGGTAAAACGTGCCTTTTCGACTTCCATCAAAACGGCCGTTGCAATTGGTATGTAAAGTATCCACTGCTTTACTATCCAGGGTGGGGTATTTCATTAATTTCATTATCATCGTTGTCATCAAATTCATCGAGGAGTCGAATTAATTTAAACAAACGCGATTATATATCTCACTGGACACTGGCAAAATACACTTATAATTAGTGTGAAGCCATAACTTAAAGAAGAAGAAGAAGAAGAAATAATTGTTATGCACTTTGGTTTAAAAAAAATCGTTGAAAACATGATGAAAATAAATTAATACCTAAATAAATACCATTTTAAAAGCACTTTCCAGGCTCTTAAGATAAACATATACATAAGTAACCACAGTCTATTTTCGAAATGTGAATGTTAATTTTTACAAGATTTTATTTAACTAGCAACGTTCGTATGTCTGTCTGTCTTTCCGGTTCAAATCTCGTGATCCATTTTTTAAGTTCGGTGACAATGCAATAATATGGTACCATGGAGCTGACCTGATGATGGAGTCGGAAAGTAGCCATGGTCACATGTGAACTACGCAACATGACTACCTTGTGTTTAGGCTTGTTAGATTGGTATTAACAAGTCCTATCCAACCAGATGATGTTCAGGGTCTGATGATGGAGAGGAAAGGTAGCTAAGGGAACCACCCAAATACTCAACATAACCCCACTGTGTTTGGGCTCGTTAAATTTGTCTTGACGAATTCTGTAGACCCAGATGGTGTCCAGAATCTGATAATGGACCCGCAGAGTGACCTGCCGTGTTTGGGCTCAATAGATTTATCTTAACGAGTTCTGTAGATCTATTTGATGTTCAGGGACTGATGATGGACCTGGAGAGTGGCCAATGGAACTACCCAACTACTCAACATAACTTTGATGTGTTGGGGCTCGTTGGATTTGTCTTGACACGTACCATAGAACTGGTCGGTCTACGATGTGGTTTTGCTATAAAAGCTTGTTTTTAAAAAGAGCCTTTTAAATTAAATTTATTCGGTCCCGGCTACCACTTCATGTGATAACCGGCAAGCTAAGTTGCAAAATTTAACGAAAGCTTGAAAAACTCTAGCAGCAAGCGGACACAAACCTGCCACCACCAATCCGTACTGGATCCCCATGGTGGAGCATGACCTATTCTCTCTCATCTCGATTTGTGAGGGAAGGTTTTTGCCAGACCTTAACCGTTTAACCTTTATATAATATATAATAATATCAGCCCATACTGCCCACTGCTGGACAAAGGCCTTCTCTCACTAATCGAGGTGAGAGAGATTAGGTCATACTCCACCAAGCGGACCCAGTGCGGATTGGTGGAGGCAGGTTTGTGGCCACCTGCTGCTGGAACTTATCAAGCCGCCTTTAAGGCTTCCAACTCGGCTTAACGACTACCACATTAAGTGTTAGCCGGGACCAACGGCTTAACGTGCCTTCCGAAGCACGGAGACGCTCGAATATGAAAATGCCACAAACGGTCACCCATCTCGAGCCAACCGAGTCGAACGCTGCTTAACCTTGGTAATCGGTAAGAACACCGCGGTCGCACAGCGCTACGAGCGCCTTTAGTAACGCCTAAAGTTATCTCTTTTAAAGATGCTAGGGAGAAAATAACCTTAAAACATAAATAGCTTGTTATAATCTTATAATGTAAAAAATCTTACCCAGATTGTCAGCACCTCTGGGTATGATGACGTCGGCAAACTTTTTGGTCTGCAAAGAACAAATACTTATTGTAACTTTTTATGATCATTAGCGTAAATTACCTACAAAAGATGCTGGACAGCCTTGCTCATTCGTCTCAGCGAATCGGTTTCCGGATGAAATTAGATGAACAAGCATGTTGACCTGGGACCGATCGCCGTAAACGGAGCCTCCCTCGAAGTTGTTTCTAAGTATGTATACCAAAGGCAATTGCTCCAACTAGGTAAAAACAACTTCGACAGGGAAATTAAGAGATGGATACAGCTGGGCTGGGCAGCATTTGGAAAACTCCGTCGAGTCTTGTCATCGCCCATACCCTAAAAACGAAAGTTTTTAATCAGTGCGTCCTACCTGTAATGACATACGGTGCCGAAACGTGGCCTCTCACCGTGCGGCTTGTCTACCAATTCAAAGTTGCTCAGCGAGCTATGGCGAGAGCAATGGTCGGAGTATCTCTAAGGGATCCAATCCGGAACGAATTTATTCGTCAGAGAACCAAGGTTACCGACATAGCTCAGCGAATTAGCAAGCTGAAGTGGCAATGGGCAGGTCACATATGCCGCAGAACCGATGGCAGTTGGAGCATACTGATTCTTGGGCGCCCTGTAGCTAGGTGGGGCGACGATATTCGTAAGGCAGCGGCCAGGGATTGGATAAGAAGAGCTGAAGAGCGAGCTCAATGGCGTGCCATGGGAGAGGCCTACGTCCAGCAGTGGACTAACGCGGGCTGATGATGATGATGCGTTAAATTGACGACGGCTTAGCCTATTAGTTAGAGCGTGGATGGTTCCGATCACTAAATTTAGTAGTCGCGGTTTCGATCTCCGCACAATATCTGCGTGGCTGACAAATATTTATTTTGGTCTGGTCTTGGTTGAATGTTTGTGCGTGCGAATTTTATGTTTATAAACGCACCCGCAACACAGGGATAATTCCTAGAATATATAGTAATAAAAATATTTTTTTGAAGTAACCGAAGGTTAAATAAATAAATAATAAAGGAGACGCAACTCACAGGCAGGCAGAACTCCTCGAACGCCGGCTTGACGAAGTTCATGTATTGGTTCAGTACTTGCTCCAGGTCCCGGCCGCGCTCCATAATGTCGCGTGGCACTGGAATTATTATGACGGTAGGTGTAAGTATTGAGGTGCTCGTAGCGCCGTGCCAATGCGGTGTTCTTAGCGATCACCGAGGTTAAGCAGCTTTCGACTGGTTCGGCTTTTAAAAACCTTTGGAAGGCAGGTTAAGCGGAGTTGGATACCTTATAGCGAGCTTGATACCTTCCAAGAACAGGTGGCCACAAATTTGCACTGCAATCCACCAATCCACACTGGGTCCGCGTGGTGTAGTAAGTATTAACTATTTATAAAACACAAGACACCTTGTAGGCAGAGGCTACAGAGTTACAACAGCTTCTTATTTATCTACCGACTTGTCGCCTCCTCCACTCTCATAGTTCGTCTCATACACACATGCCGTTACGGAAGCTCTCTTGTACATCAGATAAGAATTGGTTTTATTTGATCATAGTAAGATAGTCTTTTCTGATACCTAAATCCTTTCACTTTTACATTGTATATATGTGTTTTGCATCTATATCCATTTGTATATATCATTGTGGATATAAATCATGGTTCTCTTGCAGCATAGGTAGAGAATACAGATTCCGACAAAGTCTTTCACTACCAACCTGTTTGGCGTTCTCCATTTTCATTGTTTATCTCATACATAGTCACGGGACAGCTGCAGTTGCAAGAAAAACTACAACAATGTGGTCAATATCTTCAGCGGATTGCCGCTAGATGGCGTTTGTACTAATAATTAATTGTAATGTTGAAGCGAATGACGGGAATTACATTCTTTCAACATTACAATTAATTATTAGTACAAACGCCGTCTAGCGGCAATCCGCTGAAGATATTGACCACAATGTCTAATTATAAAAATAATAAATATCATACCTCGCCTGGCGAGCCTGGTGTCAGAGTCAGTGTCGACGAACAGCTTCATGTGGAACAGCTCACGCACCTCTGGGAAGTAGAAGACAAGGATGCCTTCGATGAGCACCACGTCCGCTGGGTAGATTGTGTGCGAGCGATGCGGACTGCCCAGTGTTAAAAGAGAAATATTGTTATTTAAATCATCAGACAGTGATAGCAGTGATAGCCTAGTGGTTAGACCATTGGACTGCAAAGTCAGAGGTCTTGGGTTCGAAACCAGGCAGGCACCTTTGTCTGTTCTAAAGCATGTTTATATGCATATACTCGTATCATAAGTGCAAATTTAACAATCACTTGCTATAACGGTAAATAAAAACATCATGAGGAAACCTGCATGCCTAAGAGTTTCTCGATGGTGTGTAAATTGCGTCAACCCGCACTGGGCCAGCGTGGTTGACTATGGTCTAAACCCTCTCAATTTGAGAGGAAGCCAATGCCAAACAGTGAGACAGTTTCTTAACTGGGCTCATATTATTGTTATAAATCACCAGACAAGTGCGAGTAGGACTCGTGCGTTTTCTTATAAAGGCCGCTTGCTAACGCAATTCGCGGATTTATGTTAAGACATAACTATGTCTTAACATAAAAATTTTTAATTTTGTAACTATAAAATTAAAAAAAATCAGATTATTCCCTTTATTTGTAATATGATTACTTGCTTGTTACCCAATTTCATCCTAGACCCTAGATAAATGGGAAGTAACTTACAGGTTTTGAAGAGTGAGTTTAAATGACCAATCTTTTCAGATTTAAATTAAGCCCCAATAAATGGAATTTCTAGATATACAATTTTCTTAATGTGCACTTACCTTATAGAATTTGTGATATAATCATACTCTGGAACTTCAACCTTCTTTCCAGCGAGGATATCCTTCAATACTGACAAGAGTTTCTTATCATCAAATGCATCTGGATGGTCAAAGTTAAACTGCCCTCGTTCAGCGCGTAGTCTCTCTGCTGGGGTAAGGGTCCGGTAGAACGAGTCCTGGCTGATACAGACTACACGCCTTTCTGTCTGTTCCTTTTGCTGCTGTCCAAGTTTTTCCATGATACGTTGACATACTGTTGACTGTGGACAGTGTTATAGTACAGGGTGACTTATTGTCTATTGGATAAGCTTGTTTGTTTTGTGGGAGCACAGTATATGCAGCGATCACCAAGATTTTGCAGCATTAGGCTCAATCAGTCTGAGTTTTTGATTTTTAGGAACATATTCCATTACCATTTTATGACATTATATAGCCAGGAAGGGAGCAATGGGAAAACCCGTTGGTCCAGAATCGTTCATAGGCATACCAGACGGTGCCTATAGAGGCGCACTCTTCAAATATGCCCAAGAACAACATAAGAAAGAATGGGAAACACACACAGGGCTTCGACACTCAAAGGAATTCCTTTCTGCATGGTGTGAAAGCGATTGCAAGAGACTACTAAAATATAGTAGACTACAACTAAGGCAAATAACGGGAGCATTCACAGGCCACTATGGCACGAAAGAACATCTACACAAGATGAACCTATGCGGCGACGTGGTATGCAGGTGCTGTGGCACAGAAATTGAAACCATGAAGCACGTCGTCTGCCACTGCGACGCTCTGGCTGCGCGGCGAATGGAACTGCTGGGAGTGGCCTATCCAAACCCAGAAGAACTACGGCTCTGTCCCCCTGCTGGAATCTACAACCTAATACAGGGAGTACTGGACACCTCAGGTACGTAAGAGCATTAGGGCAAGGACAGCACAAAAGATCCCATGGGTCGAAGTGCGCCAGAGGTAACCTCGGTCCGGCAAGCCAATATAAGATAAGATGACATTATATACATATTGAGGCCTTAGAATAAAAATAATCCAGAAGCCGCGTTCCGTAATTGCATGCGGTGCAGTGAAGCCAAAAATTCACCAAACATCCCGCACTCTCCACCCGTGTAGTGTTGGCAGCCAGGAAAGATTACCACTTTTTGGGGTACATTTTGATGATATTAGAGTAGATGATAATAAAATCATTGATAAAGTAACATATATTTTAATGCATATTAAACTCAAGAAATAGATACTTGAACTATAAAGGTTTGTAGCAATAAATATATTTTCATCATCTTAAAAAACTATTAAAACCATGATTTAGTAGTTAAGCATACTAATACTATTTAATACTAGAACAAATAAAGTCCTCAGCAAATAAAAGTAGGGAAAAATAAAATTGTTATATAACACTACCAAAATGGACACATCTTTTACTATGACAATTGCAGACATCATACGGCACCTGAATGCACTAGTTAGGTATGAAATATGATCCCATCATGTTTCTTTTTGATCTCAACAGCATTTTTACAGGCAGGAATGACGCATGACGGCATAATTTAATTTGACACACACAGAACACGTAATTCCACACGACAGTCACAGAGTGACTACTCGCGTGAACGTGTGACTATCGCGAAGCATCGCAGATAGTAATTGTTGCTTCAATTTGATGCGCAGCCGCAGCTTCTGGATTATTTTTATTATTCTATGGTTGAGGGTTGATGACTTTCAACAGCAGGTGTGCACAATCTTGTCTGGATGGTGGAGTATGATTAAGATTTTCTCTGCACAATTTTTATGGCTAGTTCATACTATATTGTCTATTAAGAGACTGAAAAAATATATACTGCTTAATACCTGAAGCATCATGTATGTACTCTCCAAGCAGTGGTGATAAGAGAGTGTACACAATACACCCAATTATCACCAAGGATGAGAGGTCCTAATGTAATAAGGGACAAACTTATTGCCATTATAGTGGGCATCTAATCATAGCCGCCGCCGCTGACTACAACCTAACTCCCCTCCTATCAGCAGCTACCGCCGTCTGCGCCATGTTCTCACCAACCCTCTTAATGCCCTTACATGCCTTCTTTCGGATATAGATACCGCACACAGGATCATACACCGACTTCGCCAGCGAGGTCGAAGAATCCCTTGCCCACCGGCCGGTGCAGAGCACCACGGCGAGACACCTAGTATCCGCCCTCCATAGCGACTGCCCAAGCCGAGGCCGTTCCTCCTTCAGGCACCCTTGAGCTAGTTGCCCCCTTCCCTTCTGGTTTGAGCGTAGTGGTTGCATGCTCGCCCTCTAGGCCGGTGAAGCTGTAAAGGCCCCGCGGCCAACAGCGTACATCATTCTCACACACACACATATACTCACACACACATAATTCCAGACTCTGGACTGATGCTGCAAATTTTTATAGACACAAATGACACTTTGTCTAACATGGGATTTCAACCCAGGATCTGAAGCAGCCCTGTGAAACTTAAAGTCAATGCTGGGCCAAAAGCATAAAGACCGTAGATTAGGTCCATAGGTTAATCTTAAAGGAGACAAACTACTGAAAATCTTAACGAAAAAAGTACTATTACAGGACAATAGACTATCTTACCACAACCAAATAGACAGAGTCTTATCTGAAGGACAAGTCAAAGTTCTCGTAACCGGTGAGCGTGTATGAGAGGAACTATGAGAGTGGAGAAAGCCAGAGAGGCATGTAAGGAAAGAACCTGTTGTAACTCTGTACTCTCTACCTACCCCGCAAGGGATCTGGCGTGATGTATAGGACAAGTATATATATTAAAATTCAAAAATGGTTTTTAACACGCTCACAGGCCGCATTATCTGACTGTTTCCAATATTGATGAGCAGGAGGAAAATGCTCAGTCGGGCTCATGCGGCCCATGGGCCGCAAGTTGGACATGCCTGATCTAGAGCAATAGGCCAGAGCATAAGACTATGTATAAAAACATATTACAGCTCAGTACTCAATTAGTCTTGTTGAAGAATTTATTTTAAATGCACAAATCAAGAACTGGCGAATATAATAATGGCGCATTTCAGATATGTTTTCAATCACCTTTTAGGCAGGCAATTGGTATTGCTATTTCGATTAAAACCTCGTTTCTCGAAACAATACAGGCGCAAGGAAAAAATACTGCTGTCGTCAAACGGAAGTTTATTTTTTCTTTAGCCTTATGCACAATGAGATGCCAAGAGGTTATGCCCAAACAAAACATGTTTATAATGATTTTCTCCAATTGTTACATCAGTAAAATCATTACGAAATCCTTCTATACGTATTCAGTTACGTAAGAATAATTTCCATTAAAAAATCAATAATTTGTGACCAAAACATTAGTTTAAGTACTTACTTTTCCGCTGGCCGTACCGCCCGCAACGCCGATCAGGAACGGAGTTTTGCTTTCAAAACCGTTTGTCGATGTGTAATCAGTAGATTTCTCTGCCATTTTGTGCGTGTATATAAACCTTAACGATACTCTTAAAGCTAGAACTCCGCAATACGCACTTACACGACACTTCTGCACAAAAGCTGACATTGACATTTGTGTTGCGGATTTGCGAAATAAAAATAATCACTAGCTTCGTTCAGAAATGATCTAATCAATAAATTAAACTCACAAGTTATCGATATAAAATCTCTGATGAAATCAAGGGATGCCCTTGACCAATTTGTGGAACAAAATCTACCTCGTTGGTCTAGTGGTGTTTAGGTGATAAACGGATCCTGGGTTGATAAAGTGCTATGTGCTTAGACAAAGAATGGGTATTTTTCTTCCTAAAAGTGTGTCCGATATAACGGTTTTAGGCTCATATTAGTTTTAGGCTAGTCTACTTTTACAATGGGAATTACGCGTGTTCACGGAACTGATGTGTTCCACTGTGGCTTCAGTTTCCAACAGTATCCCATGTTGATATTGAGATAAAAGAAGTTGTTTCCCCATTCTGGCATGTGTAGGTAGGTATCGGATAACAAAATAAAAGCACATTCAATATGTATAAATTTACAACAAATTCATTGATTTTTTTATTTCCAACGGAATGTAAATTGTGACAGTATTTTGATAAAATACCCTATTTAAAATATTTTTATAAACTTCATTTGGTTTTAGAACAATACTGCACAACGAAAATAATAATAATAATAAAAAAAAACTTTATATTCGAGTTTTGCAGATCTTAAACTTTTAAGTTTCTAAGTTTCTTATCGGCTTGTCTGAGGCTCGTGGCCATCTCTAGCTGCTTGACTCGAAGGCGGGCCCAGATAAGGTAGTCTTGTAAGCCAATGATCTGCGCAGCCATGAGGGCAGCACTGTCGGGGTAGATGACCGTGGCGCAGCCAAGGCCTGATGGCACGGAGAGGGAAGACCAGATGTCCTGAAACAAAGTCGATGTTAGAACAGTTAGCGCAGTGATAAAGAGCTTAAGCCGCTCCGCCCACTGTGTCTAATAGTCGCAGGTTCGATTCCCGCACGGGACAAATCTTTGTGTGACCCACAATTATTTGTTTCGGTCTGGGTATTTGTGTATGTGAATTTTCATGTTTGTACCGCACCAACCACACAGGAATAAATCCTAGTGTAGGGCTCTCCGTCCTCGTGTGGTCATCGTTGCGATATTTTGGGAGAGGCCTATATGTTCTGCAGTTGACGTGATTCGGCTAATAATAATAATAATTCTGTATCAAGAATCACATGGGGAAGTCCACCTATCTAACTTATAGGTAATTGTATCCAAAATATCCTTTAAGGATGGCCTGAATTTGTAGAAGCTAATGTATAAAGTCTATCTATCTATCAATATCATCAAGCCAGATCCCTTGCAGAATAGGCGGAGAGTACAGAGTTCCAACAGGTTATAATGATTTACTCAAATTTCAGAGTTCCTAAAAACACCAGTCCAACTTGTTAAATAAATCCCAGTAAGGACCATATATATACAGGTGTAATCATGGAAACACATACCTGAACAAGTTTGTCGCTCGGCGGCGGGCAGTTAATGACAGGGTACGAGGTGTTGCCAGACAAAACGGGTCCGAGTCCGTTGGATCGGCCCGCGACTGCGATGAACACGAGGGCACCGTGCGTATCTTCGTACTGCTGCATGATGCGGAGGGTTTCCTCCGTAGCCTTGTGCGCGGAGGTCACGCGGAGGTCCACGCTCAGTCCTAGGTCACGGGCCGCTGGGTGGCAAAAAGTAAAAAAAAACTGATGAATGTAATTGTCGGCGAAAAGAGGATGTACACAATACACCACTGCCACCCCCGTTGGGGAATATATTCGTGACGATTCGGTAATAAATATTATCAACAAGTTACACTTTTCTATAATATTTTTTTTAAACATAACGCCACACTTGGATTTATATTTCTGTGTCGTGGGTGCCTTTACATACACGAAATTCATAAACACCCAGACCGTTTTTTGGGTGTCGTTCCAGTGAGTGAAGCGGATCGAATTTACGAAGAGTTCTCTCTCTAAGAAAGGGCTAAAGACAAGGACAATAGGATGTAAATCGTTCTAACAATCGTCCTAATATTTATTTCCTTTTCTTTTAAAAAAAATACGTAGCCCCACACTAGGATTTATTCCTGTATCGTGGGTGCGTTGACAAACATGAAAATTCACATACACAAATACCCAGACCGAAACAAATAATTGTGGGTCACGCAAAGATTTGTCCCGTGCGGGAATCGAACCCGCGACTGTTAACACAGTGGGCGAAGCGGCTTAAGCTCTTAACCACTACGCTAAATCGTGCGTCAAACATAATAACAAATATAATTTAATTATTATTAGGACTCCTTAAGCTTAAAGTTGGATAGAGAACGCTTTCTGAATCGGTCGTCCAAACAAAAAGATGGCAAGGGATGGTGTAGATGGTACTTAACAGAACCTATATTTAAATATGAACTATGTGGGTATATCCAATGTGTGCGTGTGTGTGAATGATCTACGCTGTTAGCCGCGGGGCCTTTACAGCTTCACCGGACAAGAGGGCGAGCGTGCACCACTACGCTCGAGCCAGAAGGGCAAGGGGGCAACTAGCTCAAGGGCGCCTCAAGGAGGAACGGTATCTGTATCCGAAAGAAAGAAAATAAGAGCATCGGGAGGGTCGGTGAGAACATGCCGCGGACGGCGGTAGCGGCTGATAGGAGGGGAGTTAGGTTCGTAGTCGGCGGTGGCTACGATTAGCGGATTTCTATGATTGGACGCGTTCGCGACATATCGGGTTATCGCCTTTTCAATAAAAGCGCGAATAGGTTCGAGACCAAGATCGGAATGGAAATCTACATTCCGTATGAACGGGGCTCCGACGGCTTTGCGGAGGAAACGGGATTGAACCGTTTGGAGTATATCGATGTAAGAGCGGCCGGCGTGCCCGAACACCTCACAAGCGTACTTGAATAAGCTTTTTAATTACGTTAACCGTCACGCCTATATTTCCCAGCGGGGGTGGCAGAGGTGTACTGAGTACACCCACGATTCGCCGACGATGTTAGGTCCCATGTAATAGGGGGCGAGCCTATTGCCATATACCGGGCACAATTCCAGACTCCGGACTCATACTGGGAATTTTTCGTTTGAAAAACTACATTTGTCCGACCTAGGATTTGAACCCAGTACCTCGTGATCACAAAGCGATGCGCTTTGCCACCAGACCAACGAGGCAGTCGAAAGTCCACTAAATCCAGGGGAGCAGTTTACGATAAGACCAGTTGACCAAGTAGGAATAGGTGAAGTTAAAGTTTCCATACCTTTAGCGATCTTCTGGCAGTGCTCCTGGTCGGCAGGGGAGCCCATGAAAATCACAACTTTGTGGTGCACGTTCGGTTTCAGGTGATCCAGCTGATCCTTCACCCACGCGAAGTTGCGCTTTACTGTATCGAGGTCCGCAGCCGTCACTGTGGTTAAGTTCCTGTATACCTTAGAGAGAAAGAATAATTGAGAAATATTTAATTTGTGCCAGAAAGTTGTTGGCCGAAATCTACAAATTTCAACTTACCTGTTTATCAACCATAAGTCTTTTGTCGCCAGAAGGCCACAGTCTCCAGGAATCTGAGTCAATAACGTCAGCCAAAAGAATGTTACCTGTAAGTATGAGGAGAAAATTAAAGTGTGTGTGTGAGTACGCTCGAGCCAGAAGGGCAAGGGGCGACATACTCGAGGGCGCCTTGAAGAGGCGCCCTCGGTTGGGACAGTCGCTGTGGGGGGACGGGGTGCACTACTAAGTGCACCGGCCAACCGCCGGCTATGGGAGGGGATCTACGACTACGTCGTCGTCGCCCGTATTCTGAGCGGAAAGAATGGATGACAAAGCATCGGGGGGATCGGAGAGAATTAACATTTATCTAGTCTTGTTCCAAGCTGATAAATACAAAGCAAACAGCAAGTACATAAAGTAAACGTATGGGAGCTTTCGTAGGCAGACTACACTTGCACTAACATCCAGTTCTAAACAAATATCTGTGGATCGTAAGATTCGCCTATGGGGGGTCAAATCTACGATAACTCCACGTAGTGACCCGAGCTGCTTACGCTCCGACCACCAGGCCATACCACCTCTATTATTTTCGCATTCGTAATAATTAAAAAACCCACAGCCGCTTGTAAAGGCTCTTCGGCGTAGCTCCGACCACAAATCTGGACAATCTCCATTATTTTCGCACTCCTGATGACTAAAAATTCACGATGGTCAGCATCGACACTTTAGAATGGCTCCTGGATCTTTAAACGGAACCTAGAAAACAAGTTAGTGTTAATTATACCGTCAGCATCCACTCCGAACTCGACCTTCATGTCGATGAGTGCGCAGTCACGCAGTGCCCACGCCTTCTCCAAGATCTCGAATACCAGGATGGTGGCCTTCCTCATGTAGTCCACTTCGTCTTGCCCTAAAACAAACATCAAAGAAAAAATAAGCAATGATAAGTCTTCGTCTAACACCTGCCCTGTAAGTATTAAGGTCCAGGTTACAAATATGAATACCCAACTCTGGGTTTTTTCATAACCTTGTGCTATTGATGGAAAACATCTCTCTTTCACCTTTCTCTTTCTCCCTCATTGTTCGCAACAACCTAAAAAAATTTAAAGGTACGTGAAATCTGTGCCGACGGCGTCAGTGTCCTGTCACATTGACACCAAGAATAGGTAGAGTTTTGGCGGGAAATCGAAGAGTGATGTCGTCAATTTGTTTTAATTTCCAAAACTTGTGTTAATTTCGAAATAATAATGTGTAATGTTGGTGGAATATTAACCATTATGTATTCCTATATGTGCATGAGTAAAGGTAATTTAACAAAGTGATAAAACGTGCCTTTTCGATTTCCCTCAAAACGGCCGTAACAATTGGTATGTAAAGTATCTATCGCTTTACTATCCAGGGTGGGGCAGTTCATCAATTTCATAATCATCTTTGTCATCAAGTTCATTGAGGAGTTGAATTAATATAGAAATCAATATTCGTAATACTTGACATTGGCAAAATACGCGTCGCCATGATGCCATAAACATATAAAAAAGGTACTTTCGTGAATTTCGGTTGTACTTTGTATACCTTTGTCTATATCTTAAGAGAAAACTGTATGATGTAAGTATATGTTATTAACAACCACTGAGGCTATCGTAACGCCTTGGTACTAGCGGTAGTCGTAGGAATCACCAAGTTTAAGCAGCAGTGTTATGGGCGATCAGTCAGTATTGGTGACCATTTGTGATATTATTTCAATTTTCAGGTTTTCACTTTCTTAGACAATTGGAAGCCTTATGAACTGCTTAAAGTTCCAACAGTAGGCGGCCACAACTCTGCCTCCTTCGATCCATGCTGAATCCGCGTAGTGTAGTTTGACCTATTTTTTCATCAAGGGGTGAGAAAGAATAGGAATATTACACATGTTACAAGGATACGAGAAGACCTTTGCATATCAGTGGAACAGAAGAGGCAGATTTATTATAACATGCAAATAAAGTCTCCGTAACAGGCGAGCGTGTATAAGTCGAACTATGAGAGTGGAAGCTAGGTCTGTAAGAAAAGAACCTATTGCAACTCTGAAAAGCAGCAGGAGATCTGGCGTTATGATAAAGATAGATAGATCTATAACTCACCAATAGTAAGCCCGTTAATCTTAAAGTTAGCAGAAACGATCTGTTCCTCAGACCACTGAGGATCGTGGTTGGCGTCGTCCTTGTAAAACGTTTCCTGCTTCGGCGGCGTAAACCTGAACCCTTCAGGCACACCAGGGTTCCTCTTAAGGAAGGACCCGGTCGCCAACCGGCGGGTCACCCATTCTATAGGTATCATGTCGCATTTCTTGGAAACGAAAGCTGTTGGTGATGCTAGCTTGACGAAGGCCGTTTTGATTCCTGCGAAATAAATAATTAGTTAGGGTTAGTGCAAAAGGAATAACAGCTAATTAGATACAAATTGAAAGTCCACTGTATCATTGGACCAGGGGCTGGCGCATAGTACGTGATCACAAAGTTCTAGGTTCAAATCTTAGGTCGGGCAATTCGTTAGGTGATTTTTCTATCGAAAAATTTTTAGTCACGATCCGTCTGGAATGTGCTCGGTATAATGGGAATAGTCTCGCCGTCAATTACATTAGGAACTTAGAATTTTGGCGATGTGTGGGTGTACGCCTCTGCCACTCCTTAGAAATATAGACCTGATGCGACTCACACCGACACACGGCTTTTCTGCCCCTTAAAGTTAGCCCTTCCGGCGGCACTTCCGCCGCCAACCGCTGGCTACAACGATAGCCGTTGTAGCTAGGGGCAAGTAGTAAGTTTTAGGATTGATCGAGATCTGATTGCGACACAATGATAGCCCCGAACAATATCAGTTGTGTGTGCAAACTTGGAAGATTTCGAAAACATCTTAAGGGCGCCTTCAAATTTGCCGCTAAGTACCGCGCGGACTGCTTTGTAAATCCATATAAAGAACGCGCGACTGCAACACTTCAAGCGCGCTGCGGTCGCGTATCAGTTCCTCGATCAAACTCCCGAAATCAGCTTCAGCAGCGCGGCCGCAGCGCTGCCTCCACGCGGTATTTTCCGGCAAGTTTGAAGGCGCCCTAAGTCTACACTCCTCACAGTAGATAACATATAGAAACAGTTGATGTGATATGACAAACATGTTTTTCTTTATTTTTCTTTACTACTTCAATAAAAAGCAGTGATAACCTAATGGTTAGAACGTTGGACTACAAAGTCAGAGGTCTCGGGTACGTATTTGCTTCGTGGGTACAAACCCAGGCACGCACCTGTGACTTTTCGAAACCATGTGCGTATTAAAAATAAACTATCACTTGCTTTACCAGTGAAGGAAAACATCGTGAGGAAACCTGTATGCCTAAGAGTTTCTCGAAGGTGTGTGAAGTTCGCCAACCCGCTCTGGGCCAGCGTGTGGACTATGGCCTAAGCCCTCTTAGTTTGAGAGAAGGCCCGTGCCCAACGGTGGGACAGTTCCTTAACAGGGCTAATATTATTATATTATTATACTAATTAGGAGCCCCCTAGGACTTGGCTTCTGGAAATTCACACTGCATTAGCCTTTTAATGGGGTCGGCTGTTTCTATGTGCGTAAATGCCTAAACAATCTACGCACATCGATCCCTATGACGTTACTAAAAAAACAAGTCCATTATGTTATCACAACAAATAATGTCGACAGCCTCAATAATTACGCATCATGCAACAAACAGTATGACCTTAAAATGAAGGCGATATTTCATAATTATTACATACATTTACGATTATCTCTGTTGTCCGCAGGGGTCGCGGGTTCAACAAAATAACTGGATGTAGGTACGTTTTGAGAATATCGCCCTCACTGGACGTTGCTCTAAATCGTATAGGCGTTTATCATTTTGTTAAGATTCCGTAGACACTCAAAAACCTACGTTTTTATGGTCACAGACCCACATGTCCCCCAAAATCTTGACCTACACACATATGATTAAAAATTATTACATCAAACTGCTTTTATTACATCAAATATCTGGTCTATTCTACTTTAATAACCTCGGTAATATCACCTGGAAGATCAAAGGCGACTAATTAGTGACCAATGATCATCCAGCGGCAAATCACCAATGCAAATCACCCAGTATAATTGCATGCACCCAACGTATTAGTAGATTTTAAAAACGTGGCATTTGTTTTACGCGGCATAAATATTTTATTTTTTTAGTTTACTTTTATCAATTTTCTTTTATATGAGAATATCTCAAATTTTAAGTTTCCATACAAAAAGGAGTATATTACGAAAGTAAAAGAGTACCGACCGATGTAGTCTACGCTCTACACCTTCCGATCCTATCCGATCCGATATCAATTTTATCGAATGACATTGGATAAAGTGTAAGCGAGGTATGTTGGGCATAAAATTAGGATGACTGCCCTTCACATTATCCGATTTCATCCGATAGGACCGGATCGGAAGCTGTAGATCGTACTTTACATTAGTCACTGGACGGAAGAATATCTTACCAGCAGAGGTCAAAATATCGAAAACTTTAGCGTTGGTCTGGTTGGATATGGCCGCTTTGCCTTCCAGGTCGTGGGCCTTGACGCCATCCCCAGCTGTGATGCGATCCTTGTTCAGCAGCAGACAATGCCCAGGGACATCAGGAAGGTCGAATACCTGCTTGGTTTTACCCTCAATTATGAGGTTCCCGAGCTTGTAACCGCCAACTAAAAAAAGGGGGTAGTCTATAGACAAATAAATATTTTAAATACCTACCCTAGATTAAATAATTTAACAGAATAAGTAAAACGTTTGCCTACTACCCAATAACATCAAGGCTAAAGAGGATGTCTAGGGATGATTGAATAATCCCCAAATTAAAAAAAAATGTTAGAACTATCAGGTTCAGGACATTTAACTTCCATGAGATAGCACCTCCGCTCAAATAAAGTCACAACTAAAAATTGCTTCTTTTCTATAATTTCAAGTTACTTAACCTGCAAGATGAAGAAACACGCGACATCGTCTCAAAAAGTCGTAACAATGCGGCCGAAAGTATAATATGCCATTTTAAATAAATTAAAAAAACCGTTTTGGATAAAAATAGTTTTGATTGAGGACCCTAATATTCCAAAACAAAAAAATACGATTTTAGAGTTATGTCGCTGTTTGAGCGGAGGTGCGATATTGATAAGTAAAAAAATTGTATCACTATGATACAATTTTTATAGAAATAATTTTCTTTAAGACGACTTATTTGTTATACGATACAGCTTTAGAGAAGTTAGTTGGGTATAGCCGCAAAGCCATAATAAAAAAAAAAATTAAGACTGTCTTCCCGATTCCGGTCTTTTCCTAGATTTATTCCAAACCTCAACTAGGTACTGGACATAATTTTTTAGACTAGACTACATTAATAGATCAAAGATCCAATCGTTTTTATATTTATAATTAACCTCATGAAGTTATCAGACATGTCAATAGAACTGATATAAGAACTTAACATAAAAAGTGTAATAAAAAGATCCAACTCTAATTTACATTCAAGGCCATAGGAACAAATTACTTGTGCATTAAAAAAATAACATAACCCGTCGAACAAGAATTTAATTGTATTTCATTGCCGGTTTGTTTCCGTTTAGTGCCCTCTTAAATTTAGACGGGTAGCAAAAACTTTACAAAGTGTAAATAAAGATTTACTCACCTTCTTTCGGGTTTGCCATTTGTATTGATGTAGTTCGTAAATTATTTTTTAAAGTTTTAAGGACAGCGGTGATGGCGCGTTGTTTCTACTACGCAGCGGGGGCCTTTTATAAAGACAAACCTTGTGGGATCTATGAAATATCACCACGTGCTTTACGACGCACACTGCGAGCAACCGGCCGCGTTTTGATAACAGGCTATGTAGTGGGATCGATGTATTTTGATACTAGTCAAATAATCTATATATTAATACGTGAAGCAAAAACTTTGTACACATTTTTACGAAAATTGCGCGGACGGAGGAGTATGAAATTTTCCACACTTATAGTTTATATAGAGAAGGAGTGCAGAATGCTAATATTTTTTTTTAAATTGTTCATAAACATACATTTAATCAATGAAAAAGATATTACACACACTACCATGTATTTGACACAATACACGTCAAATTGATGTTTGTCTTTAATATTATTTGTCTATAATCATACTGAATGTCAAACATAACCAGCAAACGATGAAAGAGTAGGTCGAATATCGACCTATGGGCGACCACTAGTAATTATAAATATGATTGATCCCGCGAAATGATATGTATGGTCTTAGATGTTAGGTTGTAGACAAATCGGGACTTTATAATGAGTGTCATGTAATGGAAACTATTTTAACGTTCTGAAACTAATTTTATATAATTATAGAGTGGTTAGATTTTTATATCGATATATTTCAAAATTTCGACTTTGTACAAAGTGTGCAAACAAAATCGCTGTCCCTATTTAATAAACTGATAACGCGACATACTTGTTAAAGTATGACAAAATTTTTACTACATAAACTCTGCAACATGGGAATTCATGGAGATCTTCTCAGATGGTTTGCCTCTTACATAGATAACAGAACTCAAGCTGTAGTTCTGAACAACTATATCTCTTCTTGGGTTTCTATTCCTAGCGGCGTGCCACAAGGCTCATTGATCGGTCCGTTGCTGTTCATCATTTACGTCAATGATATCGATTCGTGTTTTCATTCGGCCAAGTTATTGTGTTTCGCAGATGACATGAAAATATACTCTATAGTCTCCACAGTCACCGAGATGAATGCACTTCAGGCTAATCTGTCACGCCTTGATGCTTATTGTTTTAATAATAAATTAGACCTTAATCCTCTGAAGTGCTCTGTTGTTACATTTACCCGTAAAAGCTTAGTTTTACCTACATATTACACGTTAAGAGGAAAAATACTACCAAAGTATAATTCTATCCGTGACTTGGGAGTGATTTATGACTCTAAACTAGTTTTCGATGCACATGTTGACCAAATAGTTGCAAAGGCTTCTAATGCATTGGGTTTTATTATGCGACTTCCTAAATCATTCACCGAGGTCAAGACTAAGAAGTTCTTTATTGCAGCTTTGTTCGTAGCCATCTCGAATACACATCGCAAGTATGGAGCCCTTGTTACGACAAATACATCGACCGAATCGAAAACATCCAAAAGAAATTTATAAAATTTTTGTGCTTCCGAATTAAAATCCCATATAGAAATACAAACTACTTAGATGTCTGTAAGAAATTCCACCTCTTACCTCTCTCTAAAAGGCGAGAGATCTCAGACTGCACTTTCCTTATAAAATTATCTTCAGGTATTCTTGACTGCCCAGAGCTTCTTAATAAATTATTCTTGAATGTCCCACCCAAAGCTACTAGATATAATCCTCCAATTCATGTTACCCACGTGTCCACTAATTATAGACAAAACACATACCTCGTGCGAGCAAGCAGGAATTTTAATAAGTTAAGCAAGCAATGTAATTTAGATTTATTCTCCACAAGCATTACATGTGCAAGACGGCAGCGTAGCCTTGATTTTTTTAAATGAAAATACTCTAATAGCTTATATAGGAAATTACTATAACCTACCCTGTACCTGTTTAATTTTTTCCACATTGCCATATTTTTTCTTTCTGTATAACTTCTTACTCATATAGCTCACGCAATACCATTTTCATAATCTACGACTATCCGTGAAGATCTGTAATTGGCTTTCCGTTGTTATTTTAGGTTTTTATATTACTGTATTAGCTGTAGGTCTTCCACCAAATAAATAAATAAATAAATAAAATAGTCACATTGTCACAACCAGATGGGCAAAATGTAATCAGATTACTGATTAACGATTACGATTACATTTTGTAATCTTCAATCATGATTACAGATTACCGAAAGTAATCATAAAAAGTAATAATTTTTGGTGATTGATGGTTCTTAGTTTGTAATCATAATCATGATTACTTTTTGATTTATATCATGATTTTTTTTTAGAGAAGATGCGATTGGACTTGTCAAAATTCGAATGCGATGTAGTATGGAACGAGGACGAACGTTTTCTTTTTTTTATGGATTTTGTTTGTGTTGGCGAAAAATGGGGAACGCGACTTTTTAAGTAATATCAATATTGTTATAAATTTAATTTTTGGTGTTTTCGAAGGTGCTTAATACGAATATGGCGTTAATATTGAAATCCAAGGTGGCGGACGCGACTTTTAATGTTAAATAAATATGGATATTGGTTTGGGGGTTTTAGGGGATGCTGAAGACGATTATGTCGTTAAATTTGAAATCCATGATGGCGGACGCGACTTTTGATGTTAAATCAATATGGATATCGTTTTAGGGGTTTTAGGGGATGCTGATAATGAATATGGCGTTAATTTAGAAATCCAAGATGGCGGACGCGACTTTTGATGTTAAATCAATATACAAGCTGTAACATAATAAACGCAAGACCTGAAAGTAGTTTGTTCTAAATCGATAACTGAATTTATTTCAAACAATTGTTTACTCCTTCAGTGCGCTATAAAAAATTTAATTTATCCTTGATTCATAACAAGAAGAAGATTCCAAATGCATTCCTAAAACGCATTTCTCAAAACGCCCACATACACGTACAAGTTTCATTGGTAAATGGGGTATAAAAGTGCTTTAAAAACGGGTAAAAATCTTTAAATTTGAAAATTTGGTTTTCGTTTTGAATTTATGAAGCAATTCTCTAATCGGGGTATCTGAGGTCTTGCGTTTATTATGTTACACCTTGTATAAATTTAAAATCCAAAATGGCCGATGTGACTACTGGTATAAAATCCATAGGAGTAACATTTTTAGGATTTTAGGACGTTTCTTACGAATATGGCATTAATTTCTAAATCCAAGATGGCAGACGCGGCTTTTTATATAAAATCACTCCAAAAGTGATAACTACATTAATTGAACATATAAAGTTGCGTCCGCCCTCTTGGATTTCAAAACTAATGCCATATTCTTAATCAGCGTCCTCTAAAACCCTGAAAATGATACCTATGTGGATCTTACACAAAAAGTCATGTCCAGCATCTTGGATTTCAAAATTAACGCTATATTTGTAATCAGCATCCCCTAAAAATCATACCCATATTGATTTAACATCAAAAGTCCCGTCCGCCATCTTGGATTTCAAAATTAACTCCATATTCGTTATCAGCATCCCTAAAACCCTAAAATGATACTCATATTGATTTAACATCAAAAGTCGCGTCCGCCATCTTGGATCTTAAAATTAACGCCATATTCGTTATCAGCGTCCCCTACACCCTAAAAATGATACCAGTATTGATTTAATATCAAAAGTTTCGTCCGCCATCTTGAATTTCAAAATTGACATCATATTCGTTTTCAGCATCCCCTAAAACCCCGAAAACGAAACCCATAAGGATTTAACATCAAACGTCGCGTCCGCCATCTTGGATTTCAAAATTAACGACATATTCGTTTACAGCATCCCCTAAAACCCCCAAAACGATATACATATTTATTTAACATCCAAAGTCGCGTCCGCCATCTTTGATTTGATGTTTTCTTTTGAAGTGAGTAACAAAATTAGATGTCGAATGGTTAAAACCACTAATTTTAACTTCTTTTGGTCCACAAAACGTACATATTGCAACTGTTTTAGTAGCTGTAGACTCCGTTTCAGATTATATAGAGAACCTGCCGTAGGACACATGGCAATGTCTCTAATGTTCGTTCATTTTGCAAAATTTCCGACTTCGAATTGCTTGTCAAAGAAGAAAAAGAACTTGATCCCATTTTACTGCGTAAAACTGTTTAAAATTAAAAACTAAAATTTATGCGGATGAAAACTGTTTCGTTAGGTAATGCAACTATAAATAACTAAGTTTGCCTCCTTGTACACGAATGAGTAAATTAACGTTGGACAATGATGGTGATGGTTTGTTCACAAAGTTTTAAAGTTTACTAAATAAAGATGAACATGACTACACATTTTCTCGCCAACGTTACGATACGATAACATCAGTCGTTTTGTGCTAAGCCCTCTGGTCTCCCTAAATATTCGTTTGAGCACACACAAGTCTTTTTTCGGATTAAATTACGTTATAACAGTTGTTTCGAGGCTGAATGTTCTTTATGTGCGATGTTTTTTTGTTTTTAAGGTGCCCCGAAAACGAAGGAATTATTCTTAACGCGGGAGTTTACTTTTTTAGAATAAGATAACAAAAATCTTAATTATAAGTAATCATGTAATCTTGATTACTGTAAGCAAAATTACATGATTACATGTAATCTTGATTGAATGTAATCAAGATTAAAAGTAATCAAGATTGAAGTAATCAAGATAACTTTCAATCAGATTATTAATCTGATTACAAAAGTAGTTGATTACGCCCAACTCTGGTCACAACAAGTCCTGTTTAATTAAACAGTTTTATTAGGCTTATTATTGGCAAGTTGTGACATTGTCACCTGTCACCTGTTATTGTCACCTTTATTAAACAATTAATGTTGCAAAAACGCTCGAGTCGGCGCTTAAAATGCTCGCGTCGTCTTCGTGTTTCAACGCTCGTGAGCGTCGACTCAGCGCTAAACGCTCGACTTCAGCGCTCATTTTTACAATACTATAAAGAAGGCCTAGTTTGAGTGGGTGGAAACTGAAAGCTTTTAATTCGACATTCCAGAATAATATTTGTTCCAGCCTTAATTTCAGAAAGGCAGGTTTCGGTAGCTAACGGAGTGTTTAGTCAAGTATCAAAATAATTACGCCTGCTAATGTCAACTATAATGCGTTCCGATATCTATGGTAAGGTTTTATTTGGAAGAGGTCTAATTATTTTGTAATTCTGCCCTAATGGTCTAGTGACCAGAGGTGGGCAAAAATGTAATTAGATTAATGATTAACCACCCCCGCTTGGGGAATATAGGCGTGATGATGATTAACGATTACAATTACATTTTATAATCTTAAACGATTACGGTTACACTTTTAAATCTTGAATCATGATTGAATATTTCAAAAAGCAATTGTAATCATTAATCTGATTACATTTTGCTTATCTCTGCTAGTGACTCATGGTTCGATTGACAATCACAGGGTTTTAGGTTCAAATCCTGGGTCGAACAAAATATTATTGGGGGTTTCTATCGAAAACTTCTCAGTATCAGTTCGGAGTCTGGGTTTTTTACGATAAAACAGCAATGGGCTTTACCGCTTTTACATTGGGACCTAATATCTACCTATCCTTCTATCTTGGGTAATATCAGTGTAACGTTGCTTACTCGCTCATAACATTACAGTATTGTACTCTCTGAATCCATCATTTTTAAACTATAAATATGAGGATGGACTAGTCAATTATCTCTAAAGATATTATAATATAAACACGAAACTGATTTAATCCATTAAATTGGAATGCATAAATTAATTGTGTACTAAGGCAAACAGTAACTGCAATATCTATAAATAAATATATAACTCGTGACTAAAAATCCGAACGCAATGTCTTCATCCTTGTCGTTTACTACGAATATTGTCTGTCTATCTCGGTCGCACACTTAACGTCAAGCAATTCAAACAAATGAATGGATACGTACGAACCATTTTACAATTACTTCCTTCACAACAACTTGTCGCTACGTCGCTGTTAATACGCGATCAAAGTTAACTCAGTGAAATTTTAGGAGGAGTATTTGTGTTGTACGCGTAATATCTATTGGTAAGCTTATATTTCATTTAGAAAAAACTAAAAAAATACATTTCTTTTATATTGCACCTTGTACCTGTTTGCCTATAAAAGTAACACGACAAAATTTGAATTCAGCCTAGCTACACACTATTGTTTGTTTTTTGAGTGCATTTCTATTTTGTCGGGCTATGTATTTACTCATGAATGTCATGTGAAGTTACCACATGGTATTATTTTATTATTTATTTTTTTACGGGCTGTTAACTACTGTTTATGACTTTAGGTTTAGATACGAAGTTTAGTATTTACTTCGTGTTGTTTTCGTGATGATATCAATTAATTCAATGCTTTATTGACTAGGTTAGGTCATATGGCCTCTGTACACCTTTTTTTGCCGCAGTTAGCAGCATGGTGTGAATAAAATTGCAAGCTGCGCTCTTAAAATATGTTAACAATTGATTAGTATTCACACTATAAATGTTACTATGATACGTAATTCAAGCTTATTATTAATAATATTACTTTAAATTTTTTAAAGTTATTATATTATACACACAGTTCTTTTGGTGTGGGTGTCTCTATGTGGAGTTTGTGAATACAAACAATATACATGAATAATTCTTTAATAGTCTAAAGAATGTTTTTGTTATATAAAAAGTTTAGCATCCCCTATGGTCTGATCAGGGTTGTTCTGAAGTTTCTGAATGTCTACAGTTCTTTTTCTTCTTGCTGCCCCCTTATTTGCTTTTTATAATATTTATATTCCTGTTGTAGCCTATTTCAGTCCATTGCTGGAATTAGGGCTCTTCCGAGGTACGCCCCTGAGCTTGGTATATTAAACTTCTTCTTTTTTAATAAAAATTTAGCAACACACTTAATTATTCCTGTGCCATGGTTTTTTCCGCATTTACAAACATGCAATTCAGATTCACAAACACCCAGACAGAAACAAATATTTGTGGGTCACAAAAAGATCTGTCCTGTGCGGGAATAGGGAATAGAACCTGTGATTACTCAATCCAGTGCTCTTAAGCACTGAACCAAGCAATCCATCAATTTCTGAAACATTTTGCTGAATCTCATCTATTTTCCACCTTTAGTAAATATAGAAACTTGTTAATGATAATTAGACCTAGATTAAAATATATCTGATTATTCTAGAAATATTTTACTGTCAATTTTTTGGGAACCCAATTCTACATTTTTATTTAAAAAAATATTTGAGATTCATAGATAATATATCTGTGGTATGATTACATAAAAGCCTTTTCTTGATAAATTAAAAAAATAACATGATAGTTTATTGTTTTGGTCTTTGCAATAAACATGTGCTCATTTTGTTTCTTATCATACAACTTAGGGTCATAAACAAACCACTTTGAACTATTTTAAAGCACATGTAAATATAAACAATACTTGCATCATGATATTGTAGATTGTAATTATTATTTCAAGCTTTTATTTAACTTGCAATGTTCCTATGTCTCTCTGTCAGTCAGTCTTTCCGGTTCAAATCTTGTGATCCATTTTTCAAGCACTTGTGGCTCTCTGATTGAGCTGAAATTTGGCATACGTATGTATAGTCAGTGACAATGCTATAATATGGTACCATGGAGCTACTCTGATGCTGGAGTCGGAAGGAACATGTGAACCATTGTATTATTATATGTTTATATATTACATATTTAGGATTGTAAGATTGGTTACCACCCAATTACTCAATATAACCCTGCTGTGTTTGGGCTCATTGGATTTTTTTTAAAAGAGTTCTTTAGATCCAGATGGTGGCTAGGGTCTGATGATGGAACCGGAAGAAAGCCATGGGATCTCCTCAACTAAGCAAGATATCTTCGTCGTGTTTTTGCTATAAAAGCTTGTTATTAAAAAGGACTTTTTACATTACAATTATTACTTGGAACTCAACATGTACATAAAACATGCCCATGTCTCTTTGGGATAAAGGAAAACTTTTTGACAGCCTAGTGTACCTAATTTAATATACAAAAACTATCTACTTATCCTATCATCATACCAAAATTTCTTACCGAGAATACCGAATACCAACACTCTTCTTTATATACGTCTCTAACTTCCTCTACTCTCATAGGTCTACCACAATTACCGGTAATGGAATTTCTTGACTCGTCAATCAGATGATAGTTAATTAAAAAACTAATTAAATAACAATTAATTTTAATTAGTGTTTCACATACTTTTGGTTAAGAAAAATCTATCATTAGCTAAATTCTATCACACAATTTGTAAGAACTCATTACAGCTTTATTTTGATATGTATTCATTTGCAAACTGTTTGCAATTTTGATAATGTTAAATATGCTTCGAACTTCGTAAAAAATGGTTTAAATTGGCAATAATGTCTAGACAAGTAAATAACAGATAATTATAATCGGGAATTGAACAATAATTATACTCATTTAATACCATAACTGTCTTTAATAACAATTATTTGTTGAACATTCATTTTATCAGTTCACAATAGCTAATCAATATGATGTTATTGGCCCACTTATGCTTGGCCTATTGCTCTACCATTTAGAAGAAAATATTGGAATGTTTACACGTACAAATTTTCCTTTCAGAATTTGAATATTTTTTAGGGTAATTTTTTTTATTCATATTACAGTATTTATGAATCTTTTTAAAAGTAATCCAAGATCGGAGAAAGTGTCGTTTATTTATCGAAAAAGTCTCTATATCACTCCGAAATCTGGAATTGTGCCGGTAGAATGGCAATAGACTCGCCCCTATTATATAAGGACTTCGTTCGACATCGTCGGCGAAAAGTGTGCACTGTACATTTTTGTGTGTGTGTGTGTGCGTGTGCGTGCGCGTGTTTTTGCGTGTTTGCGTGTGTGCGTGCGCGTGCGGGTGCGTGTGTGTGCGTGCGCGTGTGTTTGCGTGTGTGAGTGTGTGTGCGTGTGCATGATCTACGCTGTTGACCGCGGGGCCTTTACAGCTTCACGGGACAAGTGGGCGAATGTGCAACCACTACGCTCGAGCCGGGCAACTAGGTCAAGGGCGCCTCAAGGAGGAACGGCCTCGGCTTAGGCAGTCGCTGTGGGGAAAGGCATATACTAGGTGTCTCGCCGTGGTACGCTGCACCGGCCGGCGGGCAAGGGTTTCTTCGACCTCGCCGGCGAGGTCGGTGTCTGATCCTGGTGCACAGTACCGCTTCCGCTTGGGGAGTATAGGCGTGACGGTGTTTATTTTTTCATTTATGACAAAAAGTAACAAAGACTAAGTAAGTAATAAGAATTAGGGCACGAAACACAATAGTTGCTCTTTAAAAATAGATGTTTTAATGTTTATGTAAGGAAAGACCCTGTTAGAGCTCTGTACTGTCTGCCTACCCCGTAAGGAATCTGGCGTGATGATATAGATACATAGATGTTTTACATTTTTGTCTGTATCATTGTTGTAGAATGTTGTTGTTGTAGGATGCGCTCGTAGCGTTGTGCGTCCGCGGTTTTAGCGATCACCAAGTTTGTCCCAAACCTGCCTCCACCAATCCGAACTGGGTCTGCGTGGTGAAGTATGACCTAATTTCTCTTACCTGGATTTCGAGAGAAGGCCTTTGCCCAGCCGTAGGACAGTATAGGCGATTTACTATTATTATTAATTATGAAAAATAAAGACAATGTACAACACATGACATGACAAAGTACCGAAAAACAAACCTACCTAGATAAACTAGTGGGTTTATCTAGGTAGGTTTAAATTCTAGGTAGCTGTGGTTTACCTTGGATCTGAATATTTTAGGCTGTTATTTGCAATGTCTGCTGATGCAGACACCTGCATATTTATAAACTTACGTAGTAGTTTTGCGACTAGTGTCCTTATAAGTTTATAGACCATGTCAAGCAACTTTAAGTACGGTCACACCTTAGATGGGTGACCGTTTGTGGTATACGAGTGTCTCTGTGACTCTGATATTTGAAGCCATACTTAAGCAGAAGGGCAAAATCTACACGCCGACCGCTTTACGTTCAAGAGAGATTCCAACCGCTTCATGTCTCAGTTAGATCCCAAACGCATTACGTTCAAGGTACCTAGATGCCAAAAATTTTTTGCCGAATGTAATCTCTTACCGTTTAACGTCCTAGGGAGTCGCTAACCGCTTTAGGTTACCCTGTGGCTTTACGTCCAAAGTAAATGTTATCCGTTATATGTCGAACGCAAACTGCCATATTCTTTCCTTTAATTATGCTAGCCTTGTGTTAGAAATGTTGAACAACAGCCGGGACTCACGCTTCTCGGTTGGCATCTAGATTTTGCCCCTCCGCTTGAGTACGGTTTTAAAAGTTGAATAGTGATAGTTTACCCAAGTGGTATCATATAAACACTTTTTTTAATGCTTCAGTCAGAAAATGAGCACAATGCATTCCTCAAGCAGCGCCGATAAAGTGTGACATAGTGTAGGACTAGATTCCTGCTGCCCTAGTGTCGCATACATACGCAAACTTTCACCGCTGAGCTGCATGCGTCTGAGCATTAGTAAGGTATTCTATGTAATCGGTTGTGTTTTGTTTTGCTCGCCTGCTGTGCTTTAATCAACAATCAACGTCCTATGACCCTGTATTCGTACAGGCGCTTTTTAATCGTGCGTTTTGGAAGCGCTGCAAGCTTTTTTAAGAAATGTATCATTAGCCTTTTGTTGCATTTCAGTCGTTTATCTAATGTGCGTTGCGCTTGTGCGAATGAGGGGTTTTAGTCATTTCAGTATCGAATCGGTTTTTGATTTTTTTTAATCTTAATTTTTTTTTAATAATGATCTTTGCCACCTGCCAAATGACGTTCACTGCAGGACATATGCGCCCCCCAAAGACTTTGTGCTGGAAGCATCCAGTTTTACACAAATCGGTCTGGTGAAGGTCGCTGTTAATGGTGGTCTTGTTGTTAGCTCTTAATTTATTTTCAATTAATTTATTGAAAGCTTAGCAAGCACGATTTACGCCAATTTAAGCGGTGGTACATCAAAAGAATCTTATGTTAAAGTCCTCAAAACACAGTACAGTAAATTTTATTTCTCAACAACTGATCTCCGGTACCGTTTCATCAGATTGTACGGAACAATTATGAAAATCTATTGCTACATGTATTAGAAACCTTATAAACAAATTGTCGTTTTGTAACAATGCCATTACTTGGGCAAGTCTTGCTCCAACTAGTAATGAATTTTAGATTGGTATCGAACAAACTTGTTATCATTTAAAATCGTTGACATTGGAGACTGACTATTCATTTATTTTTACAAAGGAATCCCGACATCGAATGCTTGAAGATCTAAAACGAAGTGGCTACAAAAGGTGTTTTTTGCCATAAAATTTCGTTGGTATATAAAAGTTTTTTGCATTACGTCAACAAATCTTTAATATTTAAGGCGTGATATTAGGTCACGAAAAGCTGCTATTCACGGGTTTTTATTCCCGTGACGAAATTGAAACTGTGTCTTCATTCTACTTTGGGACATGATCCACAGGATTCTGTACCAACTATTTAATAATAATATAATATTAGCCCTGTTAAGAAACTGTCCCACTGCTGGGCACGGGCCTCCTCTCCAACTGAGAGGGTTTAGGCCATAGTCCACCACGCTGGCCCAGTGCGGGTTGGCGAACTTCACACACCTTTGAGAAACTCTAAGGCATGCAGGTTTCCTCACGATGTTTTCCTTCACCGTTAAAGCAAGTGATAATTAATTTTAAATAAAAGACAGAGGTGCGTGCCTGGGTTTGAACCCGAGACCTCTGACTTTGCAGTCCTACGGTCTAACCACTAGGCTATCACTGCTATCACGGTCTGATGATTTAAATAACAATATTTCTCTTTTAACACTGGGCAGTCCGCATCGCTCGCACACAATCTACCCAGCGGACGTGGTGCTCATCGAAGGCATCCTTGTCTTCTACTTCCCAGAGGTTCGGTCCAACTATTTATCTCCATTCTATTTCCATTATTGAAATTTGGTGACTTGGTGCTAGTCAGAAGTGGTGTAAAAACGTTATAACGTGTGATGTTGTTCCAGCAATTGGTCTAGTCTTGGTAGGAGAACTACATCTCTTTAAATTGTCAAGGGGCTTCTACGTTTTGCAACGTTTTGCTTATTGATCATAATGATACAAAAATTTATTAGTTAGTGCACTACGCTATGTTTTTGTATAAGGAATGTTGAAATATGAAACAGAATCATATATTATTATTAGTCGTGTCAACAACAATTGTTTTTTATTGCGCCAGATATGTCCTAAATATAGTATCATACTGTCATTATAATTATTAATGCTGAGTTAATTTCCAATAATGTTATCGGTTTGTTTATTGGCCGACCCCCTTGTGGAAATGTACTCTAAGAGTCACTAGTTATCTGACCCCCTGTCGACAGTCGAGTACTGACGACACTCGGCTAACGAATTGCTAATATTTGCGTGACATTATCGTGTGCAAAATTATGTTTTTGTTTATCAACTTTTTTAAGAGCTGACGAAACCAAAATGATACTGGCAAGATCGATAAGAATTAATAAAGTAGCGCAAGACGCAACCTGAGGTCAATTTTCTTAGCCCTTTTGTTTTGAAACAGATTGTTGCGAAATGCAGTTGATATGGGTTTATTGTTTTTATGCATCGCATTGGTATTAAGAGGAAAAGAATAAGTCTTTATCCTAGAGTAGTTTTTTAAATAAAAGTAAAAATTACGACGCGTTAGCGTGCTCAATGATCTTTACGCAAGTTTTTTGAGTGGTTAGAGGTAATTACGAGTAATATTTGTTATGCTCGTATTTTGAACTCTATTTTGGTTTTAAGCATAGTTACTTGTTAAAGTACATTTAAAAGTTTGTTTTTTAGATTTCCTTCTGGCCGTTTATAGTGTATAATAACATCCTGATTCTAATAACTTCCTTTCTTACAGGCGATATCAAAGCAAATACAACCTGCCCACTGATTTTTTATGTAAAATAAATCTTCTACTTCACACATTGTATCAGCGCTTAATATAATATATACCTAGTAGATGATTGCAAGCAGATTCGAATTCTTATGAATGACAGTTCCACTTCCCTTTCACCTTCCATTCATAGTTTCTAACTTCGTTGCATCACTTATTTATTATGCGGTAACATGAGCACTTGCTTAACAACTACAAGGCCATATGTCACAGTCTTGTCTTCTTAATAATAACAAGTCCGCTAGTGGTCGACTGATGAATGTTATCTGGGCCGAATTATTACTTTACCCTCAATAAAATTATCGATGACGTTACTAAAGTTTTTAGTAAAATCGATTCCTTCGGCGTCATCGGACCACAGTCTGCGGACAAGTTTTTTTTTATCGCGCATGTGACGGCTGTTTTGTTACTTTTATCTAGCAATTGTTATGTTATTCGCATTAAAAACTTGTTTGCATATGTCTCCGTCGCTTTTAAAGCGTGTTGAGAGCATCGGCTACGTTAGTAACAATCCTATCTTCGCTATGTTATTCAGTCTGCGGTCGATCTGATTACTGACCTTTGCCTTGTTTATAAAGGAAAATTGCATTGCTTTTTATTTATTCATTGCAGTTCGTGTTTTGCGTGTTACCAACCAGTAAGTTCTTTTGACAATTGTATTTTTTTTTTAAATTTATACCTATCTATTATTAGTGTTGCCAACTTCGAAATATATTTAGCTGTTTGAAAATATTGATGAATTTATCACTAAAGAGAGAATAAGCACTTCATTTTCTATATTTTTATGATTCCTTTTAATATTCTATGCTTTATAAATAACTTTAGTTAGTCTGTGACAACCAAACTTACAGAAGACTCTGATCCACGGAAACAGGTGTTAAATAGTATAAGGAACCCCAAATCATATATGGCGTGCTTTATCCTTAGAATAAAAATAATCCAGAAGCCACGGGGGCACATCAAATTGAAGCAACAATTACTACCCGCGAAGCAGCTAGCCACACGTTCACGTGAGTAGCAACATAACGTGCTGTGCGTGTGTCAAATTAAGTTGAATTAAGCCGTCTTGTGTCGTTCCCGTCTGTAAAAATGTTGTTGAGATCAAAAAGAAACATAATGGGATCATATTTCGAACCTAACTAACGCATTCAGGTGCCGTATCTGTCTGTAATTGTCACAGCAAAAGACCCGCCCATTTTGTTACTGTTGCTAGTATAACAATTTTATTTTTCCCTACTTTTATTTGTTGAGGACCTTATTAGTTTAAGTATTAAATGGTATTAATAAAGTAAACTACTACATCATGGTTTAATATTTATTTAACTTGATGAAAATATGCTTTCTCTACATTAAATTACTACAAACCTTCATAGGTCAAGTAGATTTATTTCATATCTATTTCTTGAGTTTAATATGCATTAAAATATACGTTACCGTAGCAATGATTTTATTATCGTCTACTCTAATGTCATCAACATTTACCCCAAAAAGTGGTAATCTTTCCGGGCTGCCAACATTACGCGGGTGGGAAGTGCGGTGTGTGCGAGGCGTGCAATAGGGAATATGCGTGTAATTCAATAAGGGTCAATTTTTTTTTACAAACTTTATCGCATTAGAATAATGTCTATACCAATATTTTTTTAATAACATTACTTTTTTATTAAGAAAATAATTATTGAAAGTACAAAAAATGAGTGGGAAATTCAAAGTAGCGGGAACGCCACGCTATTGGTCAGATCGAATATGACGTCAAAGGCTACAATACAAATGTCAACAAGTGCATATTTGTTGGATGTTTGCTATTGAGTTAGTTTTATTGTTATTTTTTGTTGTCGATTTACACAAAGACAACATTTTAGTTTAAATTATTTAAGTTAATTCTTACGTTGAAGTGATCTTCACAACAATATAAACAAGTTGATGGAGATACCATGTATCTTTTTCTGATTTAACACCACATTCTCCTTATGTCCGCACCTATCGGGTGCATTTCTTATTGTATTTTTACACCTAGGCACAACACAGTGGTGTTCCATTGTATAATAGTCGCAAAATACAAAATAAAATAAAATTACAGAATAAAATACTTCTACAGCTGTTCACTAATTGGTTGTTATTAGACTTTGACGTCACGCCAAGCGCGCCAAAATAGCGGGCGTTTAAAATGCTCTTTTCTGTTTGCTATCTTCAAATTTTTTTTTTGCCATTTATATTTTGTTTTTGACGCTTAAATTTTTTATGCAGTTATATATTGAGGTAATCTATCGTATAAAAATATAAAAAAAATACACGCATATTCCCTATTACGACTGGACGCGGCTTCTGGATTATTTTTATCCTAAGGCTTTATACTATGTACAGCTGCCTTATAATATAGGTCTTAAACGTTTTCCTATCCGGCGCTTCATAAATAGTAAGAGATGAAAAGTCATGATAAAAGAACATATTCTCTTGTGTTTATTCGTGCATTCCACTATAACCCTTTTTTTCTTTCGGTACCTCTGTTGAAATGGCATAATAAGTTGTGTCATAATAAGTGGTATGGCGCCTCTAAGGGATTGGTATTTGTACTATTTGCGCCTGGTAAATGGTAACTGTACTAGTTGCGCCTTCTGTAATAATTAACTCTGGCCCAGTGCATACTGTAGGGTGCGCTTAAAATTCCACAGGAATCCGCACTCACTATTTATTTCTATTCCTTTTCCATTAATTAAATTTGGCGATTTGGTGTTAGTTGTGGTGTAAAAATGTTACAATGTGTGAAATAGTTTTGATTTTGTTCTAGCAATTGGTCTTAGTAGGAGAACTACGTCATATTAAACTCTGCCTTGTTACTATTCTGACGATTCATAAATACTATAATGGTATAAAAAATATTATCACTTGCTTTAACGGTGAAGTAAAACAGCGTGAGGAAACCTGCATGCCTAAGAGTTTCTCGAAGGTGTGTGAAGTTCGCCGACCCTATGTATGGCCTAAGCCCTCTCAGTTTGAGAGGAGACCCGTGCCCAACGGTGGGGCAGTTTCTTAACAGGGTTAATATTATATTATTATAATTGTTTACATGAATATAAAATATTTTGATTCTGATCCTCAAGAGACTTCTACGTTTTGGAATCTCACCCAAGTACTTGACGTTGCACAAGCTTTTCAAAAGCTTGGCTAACGTCAAGTGTAGGAATTTATGATTATAATAATATAAAAACTTATTAGGTACTGCACTGCCCTATATTTTTGTGTAAGCAATTGACAAATGAAATTCAAATTCAAATTCAAATTCAAATCATTTATTTGTGGATAATAGGTTAGATAGGATGTTACATGTATATAGTCATAAGTTCTACTATATCCTGCCATGCATCAGGCGTACAAAATTATAAAGTAATATGAAATATATAATGTCATATTATTATTAAATTAATTTAAAATTTATATTAATGATCTTATTATTAGTATTAAAAAAAAAACTATATAATGCTATTTTCCCTCTAAGAAGTCGTCAATGGAATAGTACTCTTTGTCTATTAAAAAATTACTTAACATATTTTTAAAAATATTAGCACTACTAATTTCCCTTATGTGTAGGGGTATTTTATTATAAATAGTAGGCCCCATACAGACTATGCTTTTATGCATAAGATGTGTCTTACAAGGTATTGGGTGTATGGTATGTTCCCGACGGCTTCCTATAGGATATGTATTGTATATATGCATATTACTTTTTACAAAAGCTGCAACCTCGCAGATGTAAAGAGAGGGTACCGTTAGTATCCTTAAACCTTTAAATTTTCCTTTACATGATTCTCTCATTCCTAGACCAGTTATCCCACGCACACACCTTTTTTGAGCTTTAAATACCTGCATCTTATCGGTTGAGTTACCCCAAAAAATTATACCGTATCTCAGTATAGAAGCTACATGTCCATGATAGGCCGTCATTACCGCTGATAAATTAACTACCCTAGATAGTTTATATAACGCAAATGAGAATTGGTACAGTCTTTTGCATATATTTTGGATATGAAGTTTCCATTTTAGTTGACGATCGATGGTCAAACCTAAGAAACGCGTTGACTCGATTTCTACGATTTCTTTATTTGAAAATTGAATGCCCAGTTTTTCCGTTTTACGTTGCTGTTTGAAGTCCATTATATGTGTTTTTGTCAAATTTATTTTTAAGTTGTTCAATGTCAACCAGTTTTTAATGCAAGTCAAAGTATTAATTATTTCGTCATTTAAATTGTCCGAATTATCTTTAATAAATAAAATAGTGCTATCGTCAGCAAATAATGTCATGTCATAGTTAGTAACATTAGGAAGGTCATTAATATATATTAAAAATAACAGTGGTCCGAGAACACTTCCTTGTGGAACTCCATAACATACTGATATTGCGTCTGAAGTATATGTTGTCTCTGTAAGTGTCATAGGACATACTTTGCTTAGCTGCGTGATTTGCATTCTATTACTCAGGTATGATTTCAATAACCTATATGCATTCCCTCTTACTCCATAGCCAAACATTTTTTTCAGTAGAAGATCATGTCTTACATGATCAAATGCCTTTGTCATATCCATGTATAAGGCTATTGCCCTCTTTCTTTTATCTACTGCTGTCATTACTTTTAATAAGAAGTCATAAATTGCCATATTAATCGTTTTATGTTTTCGAAATCCGAAATCCGAAAACAGGAACATATATTATTATTAGTCGTGTCGTTAAAATTTTTGCGTTGTTTTGTTTTATAAAAGCTTTTGAAGTGGATGCCCACAAATAAGCCAAGAACTAGCAGCTCATTTTCTAAACATTCATTACCACCCGAAAGACTTTTGCACAACAAAAGCCTTGCCCAAATCGCCACGACTTTCGACTTTGTGCTGTTGGCATCCAGCTTCTGCCTGCGGTCTTCACCAGGTCATCGGTCCGACTTTTGGGTGGCCTGCCCTCTCCATGACTTTTGGTTAGAAGCCATAACTCGAGGAGAATTTTTCTGCACCAAACGGCCGTCAGCTACGTTCTACGAGCAATAAAACGTACTCATCTTTGTTCTATCTATCTTTATTATCACGCCAGATCCCTTGCGAGGTAGTCAGAAAGTACAGAGTTCCAACAGTTCTTTCCATACAGTTCCTCGGTTCCTCTACTCTAATAGTTCGTCTCATACGCGCTCGCCGCTTACGGAAGCTCTTGACTTGCCCTTCAGATAAGACACGGTCTATTTGGTCATGGTAAGATCGTCTAGTTGTTTGTTCTAAGTTTAAACAAAATGTTTTTTTTGTTGTTTATTGTCCCACTGCTGGGCAAAGATCTCCCCATAACCTTTCAGAACGATATGTTATCAGCTATCTTCGGTCAATTCTCTTCGCCGTGCAAGTCGTCACGCCAACGTTTTCTAGGTCTGCCCCAACGTCGATGCTCATCTACAGACTTCCATTGTGTGACCACCCTAGCCCGTCCCTTATTCCCAATTTACACACTGCTGACTTCCGCGTGAAGTGAGGGAAGTTTAGTCGTATAAACGCACCACATACGCTCTGGTTTTACGTACTTCTTGCAGAAGTGGGCAGTGTGTAAATTGGGTATTAAGCGTATTGTGGTGTTACGGATTCTGTCTAGTAACTTAATACACAACATGTTACGTTCCATTACTCTTTGGCAAACCTTGAGTTTGGATATTTTGTCATTATCGTTAACGGTATCGTTTTGTTTATTTCCAGAAATATAATGAACGGTCCCGAAGGGCCATCTTGTAATAATGAAGGTATGAGCAACACAGAGGCCGTGATGGAGAGGCTACGAGACGATGGAACTCCAGAAGTCCAGATCAGGAGTAAGAGGTTCGGGAGAGGAGCGGTAGAATCAGGTGAGTGAAACCACTTAAACAAATGATAGTCTACCTTAATTATAGCGAGTTACAATTTAAAATAGCAAAATGCTATGCAATCTGTGACATACTTAAAATTATGCATTCTAATATTAAAAAGAGAAAAAGATTTGTTTGTTTGTAATCGTTTAAGTCTGAAACTACGCAACCTATTTTAATAATTCTTTTACCATTAGAAAGTTACTTTATCCAGAAGTAGGTGGCGTTGACCGGGTTCCAAGGCGCAGAAAACTGCTAGTAATACATAATTTGAAGTATGTAACAGACCTAGAGGAATGTTAGAATACTCGTCCGAATGATATTAAACAATTTCTGATTGACTTGGATTGTTAGATTATTTTTCTTACGTTACTCAACAGTACTACGACTATAAAGGACTTCATAACGGATGTTTTTACGAAACTTGTGACTTACGTAGATTGACATGGCGGATGTAATATTAGCAAGAAAGTCGTAGTCAATTTTATACTTACTTACTTAATTGTGCGCGAGAGCAGAACCACACACGTTCGTTTCTACATTGAGAAATTAAAACAGATTTTGTTGTTTTGGCTTACCACCAGACCTACCGAAGTGTATTACAACTAAACTAGAATGTTGATCAAATATTTTATATATAGCCTAGAATCAAAGCTTTCTTAATTATTAAAAAAATTCTGACATAAACAAAAGCGATATAGGTACATAACTATTTACATTAGGTCAGTATTAATAATTAATATATATAACGGACGATTTAGCGCAGTGGTTAAGAGCTTAAGCCGCTCCGCCCACTGTCTCTAATAGTCGCGGGTTCGATTCTCGCACGGGACAAATCTTTGTGTGATCTACAATTGTTTGTTCCGGTCTGGGTATTTTTTTATGTGAATTTTCATATTTGTTGGTAACGCACCCACGATACAGGAAGAAATCCTAGTGTGGGGCTATGTTATCAAAACAGAAAATATATATTTTTTTTCCTTGTACTTTATTATCATTCAAATTCAAATTCAAATTCATTTATTTCACATAAAATAGGGTATAACATAGTTGGTCTGGATCTAATACATCGGTCAGCCTATTTTGTCTTTAGTAGACATGTGAAATTTAAGCAGGAAAATATTATATCATCATACATATTGATACAAAAAAAAAATAAAATATATATATATGTATATATATATATACATATATATACATATATATATATATTTATATATATATATATATATATATATATGTATATGTGTATATGATATTTTACAGAATAGCAATTAGCAATCGTTCAATTAATGTCATACTTATACTTAATTACAAATAATGTCAAATATGAAATAGTTATACAATTATTAATCGAATAAGTCATTTAATTTATAATAATTTTTTTCGAGGAGCCATATCTTTAATTTCTTTTTAAATGTATAATGAGGAAAGGCTTTAATGGATTCAGGTAATGCGTTATAGATTTTAACACACATGGAGTATGAGCTATTGTGGAAAAGAGAGGTCTTTGGTGTTCTATCTATAACTAATCTTTCACCTTTTCTTGTATTCCTCGGAAACATTTCTTTTGCCGTGACAAATTGATTTTTGTATGTTTTTACAAATACACCTATTTCAAGTATATACATGCAAGGCAAGGTGAGAATTTTGAGGCTTTTAAAAACAGGTTTGCATGATTCATAAGGAGGTATACCAACAATAGCTCTCACACATTTTTTTTGACAGAGAAATGCTTTATTCATATCTGAAGAGTTACCCCACAGTAGCAAACCATAACGCAGGATTGATGCCACATAGCCATAGTAAGCTGTTAGCGCTGTTTCTGTTGATACTGTTTTACGCAGTTTATTCAAAACGTAAACGTATTTATTTATCTTTTTTCGCACTTGGTCTATATGTTCTTTCCAGTCACAGTAGTTGTTTACAATTATACCCAAAAACTTAGTATTGGTTTTTTCTTCTATCTGATGTCCATTGAATATTATATTCAGATTTTTAGGCTTGGCACCTTTACTCCTAAATTGTATATAGTTTGTTTTATTTAGATTTGCAGTAAGATTATTATTATTAAGCCATTCTATTACTATTTTAATTACATTATTTATTTCTGATTCATAATTGGATATGTCATTGTCTTTACATGTCACAATAATGGATATATCGTCCGCAAATAGAGTGCATTTGTGGGTTGTTACATCAGGAAGATCATTAATATAGATTAAGAATAAGAGTGGCCCAAGGACACTGCCTTGTGGTACACCTGAACTATTAATTTCGTAAGTCGACCTATTACAATTTACTAATGATTTTGTTTTATCTGTAGCTGTAATTTCTACACACTGTCTACGGCCACTAAGGTAAGATTTAATTAGTTCTAGTACAGGTCCCCTGATGCCGTAATTTTGTAACTTTTCTATAAGTACTTTATGGGATACAAAGTCAAATGCCTTGGTCATATCAAAGAATATTACGGTTGTAGGTTGTTTTTTATCAACATTACAAACGACATCATGCATTAAGCTGAATGTAGCAAGAGTTGTTGATTTTCCCGTTTGAAACCCATTTTGTTCACTCTTGATGATGTTAAATTTATTTAAGAAATCATTTATACGTTTATATATAGCTTTTTCGAAAACCTTCGATAAAACCGGGATTAAAGTTATGGGTCTAAAATTGTTCATATCAGATGAATCCCCTTTTTTATGTATTGGGTTAACCACAGATATTTTCAATTTATCAGGAATAACACCTTTTTCAAATGATAAATTTATGAGATATGTCACAACAGGAATAATAGATTCTACACATTTCAAGATTTTGGTATTAATTTCGTCATATCCAGTTGAGTCAGTGTTTTTTAGAGCCTGTATAATATTTTTTACTTCTGATTCTGATGTCGGGTTTAAAAATAAGCTATTGTTAATTTGTGTGTTACATACGGTTTTACAGGTGTTATGTCTATGGTTGGAGGTTTTATTAGTACTAGCTATGAGATGTTGATTAAATGCATTTGCTATTTGTGCAGGTTCATTCAGAATGGTATCGGCAAGTTTTATTTCTTTGATGAAATCATGATTTATAGGAGTTTCTGTTTCGTTGTTTATTAGTCTCCAAGATGCTTTGCATTTATTATATGCATTCCTTATGTAATTATGATTGTTGATTTTTTTAGAGACGTTTATACACTTACGTAAAATATTAGAGTAGTTTTTATAATATTCTTTATTTTCGGTGCTTCTGTAAGTGTAGGAACGATACTGGAGGGTTCTTTTTATCTTACAGCTTCGTTTTAAGCCTTTAGTTATCCATTTAGCACCCTTATAATTTATATTAATAACTCGCTTCATTTTAGGAAAGCACAAAGAATAAAGTAGTAGAAACTCATCATAAAATATATCAAATGCCTTATTAAGGTCGGACTGATAATATACTTCGTGAAATGATATCTTTTTTAAATATTCAATAATTTTTTCTCGATTTTCTGTACTGTAGTCTCGCACAAAAGTTCGTAGTTTATTTACGTTATTTAAATCACATTTAATCGGAATACTAAATAGTTGCGTTTTGTCGTGATCTGAGAGTCCGAGACTTAACAGTTCAGCAATACCGTTTTTTACGTTGCTTATGACATGGTCTAAGCACGAATTCAATCTTGTTGGCTCTTTAATGAATAGACGCATATTGTGGTTTCTAGTGATGTCGATCAAGTCATATGTAGCTTTATTTGCTTTTAGTGTATTGATATTGATGTCGCGTAGTAGTACAATTTTTTTATTAGATTTAAAAGAAATTTTGAATAGAAGCGTTTCTAAGTATTTAAAAAAAATATTGATATTTGAGTTTGGTGTTCTGTAAAGGCATATTATTAATATATTACATTCAGTAACCTCAATTACACAACATTCGAATACATTATTGCACGCATAATCTTTAATATAACAAAGTTTTTTAAACACTATACCTTTCTTTACAAATATACAGACACCACCCCTAGATTTTTCCCGAGAATAAATTGAAGCCAGGAGGTATCCGTTTATTCCAAGAGTAGATTCAGTATCTGTCTTAATAAAAGTTTCTGTAAAGCATATAATATCAGGGATTCTTTTTTTGTTATGCAAGTCAGATAGTGCTATGTCAATTAAATCACTTTTAGATTTAAGCCCTGCTATATTTTGATGTAAAATACGTAATAAATTACAATTGTCAGTATGAGGTTCGAAAAAATGTCAAGTTAGTATTGTGAAATGTTATGTCTAGATCCATTTTCACAGATAAATTAGCGTCATCACTTCTTTGTATAATTTTCTTAAAATAATATGGTATCGTGCCTTTCTTTGGTAGGATTGGAATTTGACTTGGAATCTGACAGTTTAACGGTTTAGAGACCGTTCTTTTACTAAAATAATAAGGGATTGTACCTTTACGCGGATTGCTATTGATATTGGTTATTGATTTTGTGTTTACTGTCTCAATTCTCTCAACCTGCCCCGTGTATATAGATCTGTTTTGTCGATTAGTATAAGTCAAGAATTTATTGTTATAATTACGCTGGTCAATAGCATTATTAATTAGTTTACAAATGAATAATATCTAATGTAATTTATAAATAATTATTTATAAAAAACCGTGTACTCGTGAGGTCAATGTTGCTAGTGATGTTATCGGTCGTCCTACAATAGGGATCCTTATCTCGACTTAGAGACGACAGATAAAGGGACCTTGCGGAGCGGGACCCAACTGATACTTTCTGGGATCCGGTAGCGCGCAAGAATTTGACCTTAGGTACGCTTGAGTACCTTTTTTTGCCTGGGGAAAATCCTGCATAGGACTTCCGCGAGTCTCAGGGCAAGCTCGCGGGTCGTGTCGGATTTCTACCGCATAGAAATCCCAGGGCGGCCGACATCAGCACTTTGGAGGGGCTCCGGGATCTCCGTATGGAAAGCAGCGGTGCCCCTCTTGTGCCGCGCTCTTAAGAGCCTACCATCGAGGGGAGACTTGACAACACCTCTCCCCCCGCACCGACGCAGTGCTCACGGTGAACACACCATGCCACCGTCCTCCTTGGAGTCGCTCGTTAAGGACGCTCAGGGCCCCCGCTCTTTGCGTCCGCGACCCAGAAGGCCCCCCTGCTAATGTTGGTGCAGGGGGGACCCCCGCCAGATATTACGGCGGGGGACGTGAGTTAGCCCGTATTATTAAGCTCCAGGCTATTTGGCTGATGGGCTGGGCGGGCTGTGCCTCCGCCCCGACGCCGTCGCTTGTTCGAGCAGGATCGGTCTTCTACGATAACTTACCTGGAACAGTCCAATTATGTAGGTTCAACTTCGAATAAGGGTTTAATCGTCGAATCAAGTTTAGCTGGTTTTACAAGCTTATATTTAACTTGCAATATTCATATGTCTGTCTGTCTATCTTCCGGTCGTCTTTCCGGTTTAATTCTTGTGATTCATTTTTCAAGCACCGTTGTACGATTGAGTTGAAAATTGGACTTATGTAAGTTCTGAGAATTGTCATCGTCCAATAATATGGTACTATGGAGCTGGTCTGATGACCCGCTCCAAAGTACCATCAGCGGACCAGCACGATAGACTCCATACTCGGAAGGTGGCCATAGAAACATGTAAAATATACAACGTAACCCCTTCGTGTTCAGGCTTGTTAAATTGGTATTGACAAGTACTGTACAGCGAGATAGTGTTCAGGGTTCATCCAACTACTCAATATAACCTTACCGTGTTTGGGCTCGTTGGATTTGCTTTGACGACAACTTTATACCCGGTTGGTGTTCAGGGTCTGATGATGGAGCCGGAAAAGCCATAGGATCTCCTCAACTAAGCAAGATATCTTCGTTGTGTTTTTGCTGTAAAATCTCGTTTTTAAAAAGGTCTTTAAATTAAATTTTTTATGTTGTATTTTGAATTATTATTTAGTCAGTACCTTTTTGACCATAAGAAAATATCTCGCGGCGACCGTGGTGTCTCACTGTGGCAAATTTTATCCAAACGTGTTATTATTAGATGTGTTATTCTGACGTATATGGATGGACTGCCTTATTGATCTAGTCGCCAGTAATGCTTGAGATCACGAGGTCCAGGGTTCAAAGCCGAGGTCGGACAAAGTTTAGTTTTTCTATCGAAAATTCTCACCATCGGTCCGGAGTCTGGAATTGTGCCCGGTATATAGCAATAGGCTCGCCCCCTATTACATGGGACCGTCTTCGGCGAAGAGTGTGTGTACACAGTACACCTTTGCTACTCCCGCTTGGGGAATATAGGCGTGCAGGTGTTTGTTTATTTATTTTTGATATATAAGCTATATTACTGTTTTCATCAAAATCCATTTAATAGTTTTGCGTTAAGTAACAAACTAACCTATAGAGTATAAACGAATTACGACAGAGACTTTGATAAAAGTTAAAGTATTTATTAAAATAAAAAATAAAAGATTAATTGAAGCGATAGATTGAGTTCATAAATATTTTAAGGAGGCTTCTAAGGCAAATAAATTAAATTAATTAGATATAATAGGAATAAAAGAAAGTAAATTAATTTCTAAACCGATTCAACATCCAAATCAAGAATATGAAGAAATTGAAATTAATGTTCTAAAAACTAAAAAAAAAAAAAATTTTTAGGGGAATTATATGTAAGATAAATTTAAAATAAAGAATATTTTCTTTTTATTGAATTTTATTAATTCATTAATTTATTATTTATATTTTAGTCATTTAGTACTCATCGAAAATGTTACTTAGCTACTAAGTCTTTTTTGAACAATAAAATTATTCTTATTCTTAAACGTCCATCTTCGCCAACTTTAGCATTTAAAATGTTAGTACAGTCATACGGTGATATTTTGGCACGCGGCCAACATCGGAACTAACGCTGTTATCAAGTTAAATGTCACTTCATGACAGTCAAAGAGTTGCTTATAGCAAACGGTTCTGAAATTTACCCAAGTTCTTATTTTAATAAGTAACCGCGTGGACCCACCCGTTGAGATATTTCCCTGGAAATCGAAAACAAGAAGTAAATGATATCCCTAATCATTTAATACCAACCCTGGTATAATATTGTAATCCACGTTTATTTTATAGTGTTTTAAGCAGTGTGTTGCTCAGCGAGCTATGGAGAGAGCTATGCTCGGCGTTTCTCTACGCGATCGAATCAGGAATGAGGAGATTCGTAGAAGAACCAAGGTCACCGACATAGCCCTTAAGATGGCAATGGGCGGGCCACATAGCGCGTAGATCGGGCGGGCGTTGGGGCAGAAAGATTTTAGAGTGGCGACCTCGTATTGGCAAGCGCAGCGTTGGCAACCGCCTGCCAGATGGACCGACGATCTTGTGAAAATTGCAGGAAGTCGTTGGATGCAGGTGGCATCGGACCGGTTACGCTGGAAAGCGACACACAACAAAATATAGTAAATCACACGATGGCGTAACCGTTGATTACGCGGGGCCATTATTTACTAATGAAGCATGTAGTTAATCGTTACCGTGAAGTCATCGATAGACTGGTTTTATACGGTGCGAAATTAGAGCGAAGATGATTAGGTAAAAATAAGCAAAAATATGTCAATCTCTTTCGACATGACATCTCACAGTGCGTCAAGGATATTTTGGCCCGTGGCGTGGGCGTTCGTTGGTGTGAAATTAGGGTTGACATTACACACATAGCTGACCTAAAACACCGTCGCTCAAAGAAGTCTGCAGTCTGTGAACATGTCCTTGACCGCACCCGCCATAACATCAGATTTGATAGACCAGAAATCCTCGTGAAAGAACACCGATTCCTACCAAGGATGGTTCGCGAGGCTATTGAAATTAAAAAAAATCCTAATTTCAATAGAGAAGATGGCTGGGTGCTTCCATCGTCTTGGGATCCAGTAATTAATATAATCAAATCTAAAACCAAGCATAACACTGCAAGACACCGTGAGCTCATTCTGCGTAGATCGGACCAACAAAAACAAAAATAATTAAGAAGTTTGAGGGTACCCCGGAACAACTATGCCTTTTGGACGTCTAACACCTCAGTCCTTCCCGTGACCATGGGTGCTGCAAAGCACTCGAAACGTCGGGAACTTAAAAATCAAAATAAACCGCGCGAAAATCCGAAAAAAATAGTTTTATTTTAGCTTAGCTTTTTACTGAACTTTTCTTGCAGGCCTAGTGTAACATTACATGTTGGATATCCGGCTTTGTCATTTTTACGTCCACAGCTGAACTAGGTCCTTATTTTAGAATAAAGATCGTTATTTCCAACATTTGGGAACGTGGCGCTCGACTCTCGCAACAGTTATCTCGATTAAATTAATCTTACTATTTTATGTTTCGGTACGTTTTTGGTAGTTATCAGCGTTCGGCGATCAGGGTCAATTGGGTTGCTATATCGAGAAGCGATAGAGATGATAGTTGATAAGTGCCACGTGTTATCCCAGTCACTCTTTGTAGTAAAGACATGTATTATTTTATAAAATTTATATGTTAATTTCTGCCTCGTTGGTCTAGTGGCAAAGCGCATCGCTTGGTGATCACAAGGTCCTGCGTTCAAATCCTAGGTCGGCCAAATGAAGTTTTTCAAACGGAAACTTCTTAGTATGAGTCCGGAGTCTGGAATTGTGCCCGGTATATGGCAATAGGCTCGCCCCTTATTACATAGGACCTAACATCGTCGGCGAAAAGTGGGTGTACCCAGTACACCTCTGCCACCTCCGCTTGGGGATTATAGGCGCGACTGTGTTTATAATATGTTGTATTATGAAAAAAAAACAACTGAAAAAACAAGTAAAACATTTTTTCGAGGGCTTGTTTGATTTGCAAGCGCTATATTTATCTAGTTATACTAATATGATACCTGTATGGTACTCTATTTTACTCACACATTTAAGACGACCTAACTATCAAACCGTTTAGTATAGTATAATAAATAAATAGTCCTACATACGTACACTCGAAAAGCTTCCTTTTTTGCCCAAACTACCTTCCTTCTAAGGTAGTTTGGGCAAAAAAAGGTTTACCTGCGAACTCAACTCATAAGGTTCCCATAAATCAGCCTAAAAAGGTACACGATATCCGTTTAATAGATAACTCCAAAAGGTCTTCCAAAGTCCACAAAGACCTCCTCCGCCATTCTAACGTTGTTTCACAGTATGCAAGTATAATTAAGATTTATATTTCGCGCAATAATGAATCGCCCATACATGATTTTCCCCAGAACCAACAGGAATGAAAAAATACTATGTATGATTTCAAATCACCCATAAATTCTCTTAAGGCATTTATTATAAAACGGACAAGCGGGGGAATCGCAATATTGCACATAAATTATTGGATTTTGAGGTTACTAATTCAGTGGCCATTAATACACAGGAGGTTATATTGTGTGTTAACATTCAGTAAAGATGTCGGCGACTTAGATATCAGTACTTACAATACTTTGAAATATTTGTTTTAGATTGCAAATTATCCGTCAATGGCAAATATCCGTAATATTTGCCATTATTTTAATAAAATAGATAAATAATGATGGCATGGGTAAATGTTTGTTGGTTCTGGGGCAATTTTCGACAATGTCTTTGTTTTTTTATTTATTTGGGATAACAACAGGTTTAAAGATTATATACAAAATTATAGGTATAAAATAAACATAGCTAATAATAGTTATCCACGATTTACAATTAAAGTGCACATAAGCAAACAAGTATTCGTGACTAAAACATGGGGACTTACAAAGCAATAAAGAAATGAAACTATTTCAAACACTCAAAGCGACTTAGGATAAGATATCAAAGAAGTGATATGAATGTTATAAATAAGAATACATGCTCTTAAATATATTTTAAGATAATAAATAGGTTTACAATAAGCGTTAACGAAATGAGTGAGCGATAAAAAATCCTGGGTATTCTTTAATAAGGTAAATCTATCTATCTATCTATCTATAACCTCACGCCAGATCCCTTGCGGGGTAGGCAGAGAGTACAGAGTTCCAACAGGTTCTTTCCTTACATACCTCTCTGGCTTCCTCGACTCTCATAGTTCGTCTCATACACGCTCGCCGGTTACGGAGACTCTTGACTTTTCCATCAGATAAGACTCGGTTTATTTGGTCGTGGTAAGATAGTCTAGGTCTTCCCCGGTACCTGCATCCTTCCACTTTCACATTGTATATCTGTTTTGTAATTCTTTCCTCTGGCATTCTTTCTATATGCCCGAACCAACGGAGCATGCCCTTTCTTATCTTTACACCGATACTATCTTTCATACCTACTCGCTGTCTTACTATGCTGTTGCTAATGCGGTCGTTCAGCTTCACTCCGCACATCTTCCGCAGAGCTCGCATTTCTACCGCATTTATCCTACTTTCATTCTCCTTCTTACATACCCAGCTCTCGCTACCATATAACAGCGTTGGGACAAGAACTCCGTTATGTATGGCCAGCTGCGCCTTATGGCTTAAGTGCCGGCTCCCGAGTAGCTTTCCCATCGCACCATTCACTCTGTTCCCTGCACTCACTCTTCTCTCTATGTCAGCGGTGTATTTCCCATCCTTACTGAAGGCGCATCCAAGATATACAAACTCATTCACTTGCTCCAGCACATCGTTACCAACCACAATCCTTACATTCGTTCTGGTTTCTTCCCTTTCAAAAACCATAATCTTGGTTTTCTTCACATTCAAGTGTCACAGAATAAGGTAAAAGTTTATTTAATAAGATATGAGTAACGTGTTGTCGAGCATATAGATACGTAATAAGTAATATAGGGAAAACGTAATGTATAAGTATTCGTAATGTATAACTATCGTTATTAAATACAGCGTGTCCACACGATCGAAGGCTTTTTCGAAATCCGTGTAGATCACGTCAACCTGGCCGCCGTTCTCCATATTATTAAGTACATAATCGGTAAATAAGGTTAAGTTTGAGATGTTTGACCGTCCCTTGAGAAAACCGTGCTGTGTGTTGGATATACCTCGGCTGATTTAAGGATATATATTTGTATACATGACCTGTTCAAACATCTTACTAATGGTGTTTAAAATTGAAATTTGGCGGAAATTTAAATAACAGAACGAGACCCCTTTTTGTGTATCTGGATTATTTGAGCTTTCTTCCATACAAAAGGAAAAACACATTCTTTTAGAGAATGACGAAATAAAATGGTAATTGGTACATATAAACTACTCGCGCATGATGCCAAAAAAATGGGAGAAATGCCGTCGGAACCCGGACCTTTATTTTTATTTAATAAAGACAGACAATATCTTCATTAACTGTAATACTAGATAATGTTTCATTACATGTGTAAGAGGACTCAGTGGATGTTTCGTCCATATTATTATCCGTAGTATTAGAACGACAGAACACGCTTTCAAAAAAGTCATTAAATTCAGAACATATAGCCTGACCATCAGTGTACTGTGTGTACCCAGAGTAAATTTCCTAGGATAATTTGAACCGCCTCTTTTGGACTTAACATATTTCCAGAAATGTTTAGGAGACTTCCAAATTAGTGTAGTTGTATTCTGTATAAAATTATTATAGCAATCGTCATGCACTCGCTGTTGTCCTTTCAAAGAATCTCGTACTGAGTACGATACTCCGATATTTACACAAGCTTGACTTAATGATAGCAAATTTTATCAGAATTGTTTTTGTTCCAGGTTTGACGCACGAGTGCGGCGTTTTTGGCGCGATAAGCACGGGCGAATGGCCCACACAAGTAGACATCCCGCAGGTCATATGTTTAGGGCTGGTGGCCTTACAGCACAGGTCAGTTTATTTTGACGATAGTTTCGTGGTCTGGGGATCGATTTTGCTAATATACAACGTTAAATGGGCTATTCCGTTTTTTTAACGATTCAGTTCCAGTTCCATTCATAAGTGGTTTATCTAAATTCCTTTCCATTCTGTTGACTGTTGATTGCGTCGCTACCGATTCGTTATATCATCACGGCTGATCCATTGCATAGTAGGCAGAAATTACATTCCTTATAGACTTCGCTTGCTTCCTCCACACTAATTATGTTCTCAACATATCGCTATGATTCAATAAATAATATAATATTAGCCCTGTTAAGAAACTGTCCCACTTTTGGGCACGGGCCTCCTCTCAAACTGAGAGGGTTTAGGCCATAGTCCACCACGCTGGCCTAGTGCGGGTTGGCGAACTTCACACACCTTCGAGAAACTCTTAGGCATGCAGGAAGGAAAACATCGTGATCCTCACGATGTTTTCCTTCCTGCATGCCTAAGAGTTTCTCGAAGGTGTGTGTCATCACCACCATTGGTGTCATTCACCGTTAAAGCAAGTGATAATTAATTTTTAATACGCACATGCTTTCGAAAAGACAGAGGTGCGTGCCTGGGTTTGAATCCGAGACCTTTGACTTTGCAGTCCAACGGTCTAACCACTAGGCGAGATGATTCAATACGTCATTTTAACAAACGTGACAATTATAAAGTGATTATTAGTTAATTTGCACACTAATGCATTATAGTTAATTACGTGACCGAAAATGTATAACTGTCATTCTGAAGTTTGCTCAACTATCGATTGAGCATCAGCCGCAACCTTTTTTCTTTTTTTCCTGGGGAAAATCCTGCATAGGATTTCCGCGAGCCTCGGGGGAAGCTCGCGGGGCGTGTCGGATTCCTACCGACTAAAAACCCCAGAGTGGCCGACATCAGCACTTTGGAAGGGCTCCGGGATCTCCGTATGGAACGCACCGGTGCCCCTGTTGTGCCTCGCTCCGAAGAGCCCGCCATCGGAGGGATCAGCCGCAACCTAGATCAAGGCGTCACGGTTGTAAATATATGACCGGGTCCTAGGATCGGTTTCAATTTAAAGATAGATTTGCTTCCCGTCCGTTATTTGTACAGGTTTTTTTTACCCACCGTCACGCCTATATTCCCCAGAGGGGGTGGCAGAGGTGTACTGAGTACACCCACGTTTCGCCGACGATGTTAGGTCCCAATAGGGGGCGAGCCTATTGCCATATACCGGGCACAATTCCAGACTCCGGACTCGTACTGGGAATTTTACGTTAGAAAAACTACCTTTGTCCGACCTAGGATTTGAACCCAGGACCTCGTGATCACAAAGCGATGCGCTTTGCCACCAGACCAACGAGGCAGTCAATACAGGTTTTTCATATAAAATATGTCAAAATTCTACCGGTAGTAGGCAAGTCTATCCTTGCGTTATATTATTTAATATTGAAACCGACCGTGGATTACAAAAACAGCTAAAGGTTGTTGATCGACGGCGGTGGAGCTTCGGTTTTTGCAAAATTTTGTTTGTAAAATTGCCTCCCCTGAGCGATGGTTGTTTTGCTTTCTGTGCCGCAAGTCTGCTATTTTTTACGTGTGTTCTAATTATGACATGCTATAAAAACGTTCAATTACAATTGTGCGAAAAGTCAGCATTGCCTAAACTGGTACCTACGACTATGGAAAACCGTAAGAATTATTGATAGGTACCATAAGAATTTGAAAGCATTAAATTATTAGATTGAAAACTGTCAAAACTAACAATTATGATGTCAGTGACCAACAATTTTATTAAATCTATCTATATCATCACGCCAGCTCCCTCGCGGGGTAGGCAGAGAGTACAGAGTTCCAACAGGTTCTTTCCTTACATACCTCTCTGGCTTCCTCCACTCTCATAGTTCGTCTCATACACACTCGCCGGTTACGGAGACTCTTGACTTGCCCTTCAGCTAAGACACGGTCTATTTGGTCATGGTAAGATAGTCTAGGTCTTCCCCGGTGCCTACATCCTTCCACTTTCGCATTGTATATCTGTTTTGTCATTCTTTCTGTGTTTTGTAATTTTATTAAAAATGTATATAATGTTATTAAATAACGGATTTGGGGCCCTGGAGTTGAGTAATCACATGGTCCATCTCGACATAGAAAAAATCTGTTTGTGACCCTAAGGAATGAAATTGGAGACTTTGTCTTTTTAAGTTTATATAGTATGAAAACATCCTATACCCAGAATGCGGGGACGGACCTTAAATAAACACAGAACCTGAACAGTTCTCTGAATTATAGAGTCGGTTTCATTTCATGGAATCGCTCAAAGAATTCATTATTTTACATTGTCAAAATGTATACATACCTTCATTGTTCATTGAATGAACAATTTAAATATTAGTGATTTTAATAAAGGTACTTGATCATTTGGTAACCGTAGTTGTATCGCTACAGAAAGCTTTGAAAGTAATAATAATATTTTAATAATATTAGCCCTGTTAAGAAACTGCCCCACCGTTGGGCACGGGCCTCCTCTCAAACTGAGAGGGTTTAGGCCATAGTCCACCACGCTGGCCCAGTGCGGGTTGGCGAACTTCACACACCTTCGAGAAACTCTTAGGCATGCAGGTTTCCTCACGATGTTTTCGTTTACCGTTAAAGCAAGTGATAGTTAATTTATAAGAGGTGCGTGCCTGGTGTTGAACCCGAGGCCTCTGACTTCTTTGCAGTCCAACGGTCTAACCACTATCACATTAATTATATTTTACACCTTGTAGTGTGAAGGTGTACTTGTAGTAGTCAGATCGATACGCAGTGGCTGATTTACACATTTGCCGCCAGTAGGCTATTCAATTTTTGCTGCCCCTACTTACTACCTCTGCAATTCAATACCCTAGTTCACAATCATATTAATTATATTTTACACCTTGTGTAGTGAAGGTGGACTTGTAGTCAGATCGATACGCAGTGGCGGATTTACACGTTTGTCGCCAGTACGCTATTCAATTTTTGCTGCCCCTACTTACTACCTCTGCAATTCAATACCCTAGTTCACAATCATATTAATTATATTTTACACCTTGTGTAGTGAAGGTGGACTTGTAGTCAGATCGATACGCAGTGGCGGATTTACACGTTTGTCGCCAGTACGCTATTCAATTTTTGCTGCCCCTACTTACTACCTCTGCAATTCAATACCCTAGTTCACAATCATATTAATTATATTTTACACCTTGTAGTGTGAAGGTGTTCTTGTAGTAGTCAGATCGATAAGCAGTGGCGGATTGACACATTTGCCGCCAGTACGCTATTTAATTTTTGCTGCCCCTACTTACTACCTCTGCAATTCAGTACCCTAGTTCACAATCATAATTACATTTTCTTTGTCAATGAAATTGCAATTTTATGGTTTGTGCTCTATCGTCATCATTACATCAGCTTTTTCCTGTTATTAGTATGATTGTGAACTAAAGGATCGTTGTGTCCGTTCCTAGATTATTCTTACAACTCACGATTTAGTGAAGTTTACACGAGAAATACTCTTTGGGTACATTTTTGAGCTAAGAAAAGCTCAATCATGTACTACTTATAAAAAAAAATAAGCCAAATTTGCCCCCTCCCTAAAATTTGCCGCCTTAAGCTCCAGCCTACTCAGCCTGCTGGTAAATGCGCCACTGTCCATACGACTAGTCAGAGAGTTGGTAAAATTTGATTGGCGTGGTCATCTTTGGAGGAGATCTATGTCTTGCGGTGGATGTTTGCTGATGACGTGTTTTTCTTTGCAGAGGGCAGGAGTCAGCGGGTATAGTGACGTCAGAGGGCAAGAGTGCGCGCACGTTCAACTCACACAAGGGCATGGGGCTCATCAACAACATATTCAACGACGAGGCTATGAAGAAACTTAAAGGGAACTTGGGCATTGGACACACCAGGTATATATTTATATTTTTTTTATATTTTTTTTTTTAAACGTAGCCCCACACTTGGATTTATTCCTGTGTCGTGGGTGCGTTTACAAACATGAAAATTCACACACAAATAACCAGACCGGAACAAATAATTGTGGATCACACAAAGATTTGTCCCGTGCGGGAATCGAACCCGCGACTATTAAACACAGTAGGTGGAGCGACCTAAGCTCTTAACCACTGCGCTAAATCGTCCGTCAATACTACAATTGCCGGCACAAATCGTGAAAACGACTTGTGTGTATATATTCATTATATAGCTACATTAATATAATAAACAGGAAGGATTGGTATTCTTGTATGTTTGTAACGAATAAACTCAAAAACTACTGGACCGATTTCAACAATTCTTTCACCATTAGAAAGCTACCTTATCCAGAAGTAACATAGGCTATATAACATAGACCCGGCAGGTGGCGCTGTTGTCGACCGGGTACGAAGTCGCGGGAAACTGCTAGTATATTATATAGCTTCAACATTTTTGATCAATTCTTCATTATTATTATTTTAATTATTTTTTTAAATAAAACCTAGCCCCATTCTAGGATTTAGTCCTGTGTCGTGGGTGCGTTTACTAACATGAAAATTCACATACACAAATACCCAGACCGAAACAAATAATTGTGGGTCACACAAAGATTTGTCCCGTGCGGGAATCGAACTCGCGACTATTACGTACAGTTGGTGGAGCAGCTTAAGCTCTTAACTCCTGCGTTAAATCGTTCGTCAATTATTGTAATGTAGCACGAATTACACCAAATAGACATAAGATTATCAGTTTCAGGAATAAATAAATAAATCTCCATCCATCGCCATCGATCTAAGGTTTCAATGTATTACTACTGGGCGAGCGTATTGCTATTCCGCCCCGCCTTGGGGGGGGGGGGGAGCCTATGGATACCGCTACTACGCCGCCGTCCTCTCAGGGGTCGCTCGTGAAGGAACTCGCACTGCCTCCTAGACCAACGACACAGTCGTAAACTGTTTTATGTGTTATCAGTCGAAACATGTCCAGTGAAGACACTCTGTATATGTCTGTAGTTGTAAAATACCTCACGATTTCGATTACCCAGGTATTCCACGTCAGCGGCATCCGAGGAAGTGAATTGTCAGCCATTCGTGGTGCACACAGCACACGGCGCGTTGGCCGTGGCGCACAACGGCGAGCTGGTCAACTGCGGCAGTCTAAGAAAGATGGTGAGTTGAAGGGAATTAGTGCATTCCTCTTGGGGTACAAAATCACACGCGATGCTCGTAATTTTTCCTTACCACAAACTTGAAATCGAAACGTTGCGATCGCAAATAGAATAATTTATATTTACAGAGTCATAATCTAAGCGTGCTTCTAAAAATATTATTTTCTTTAAATCTTTAATCAATTACATCGGTTTTTTTCTAAGTCATTTGTCATCTAACAAATATATTGCCGTATTCCTCAAACAGGAAATTCCTCAAATTCGTATCGCAGGAAATCGTTGGATGCAGGTGGCATCGGACCGGTTACGTTGGAAAGCGATTGGGGAGGCCTATGTTCAGCAGTGGACAAGTATAGGCTGAAATGATGATGATGATGATGATTCCTCAAACGCCCACATCGACTCGGCTCTTGCAAAGATTATTGATTTTGTTTGCAGGTTCATGGCCTCATTTATTGCTCCACACTCTTTTCTCCGACGATTCCCATCGTTTGGCAATATTGGCCATTCTACTGGATATGCGCCAAGGTCATACCGCCACTGCTTCCTGTTCCTGTTAAGTCAACAATGTTTCTGTCGCGGGACTAATTTATACCTACTACTATAATTACTATAATATAATAACTTTGTCCCCAGGTGTTAGGTCGCGGTGTTGGTTTGTCCACACACTCAGATTCCGAACTCATCACACAGGCACTTTGCCTGAATCCACCCGAAGGAGAAACTAATGGCCCAGACTGGCCAGCCAGAATCAACCACCTTATGAGGTAAGCAGCTCACCAAAATGTCTATTTCCAGAGAGGTATAACTTTGGTAACTTTAAATTCAGAGTGAATAGGCTTATTACTGAGTCAGAGGGCCACATCTTCGGCTCCATCGTGACTTCCACCAGGTGAGATAGGTTGAATAGGTTGGTGAATCTTTGGTCGAGGGGAGTGATGGCTGTTCCAGTAGTCATACTCGTAAACGAGTGCTGCTTGTGGGGACTAGTCCATCTGGAATACTTTAAACCTTAAGTGCCTACGAATAACATCATTAGTCACATATCACGGTCGGAAGGAGCTAGGAGGACTGGAGCTAGTATACTTCTAAATTGTAACCTAAACACGGTACCCACACAAATTTATTGAAAAAAAAAATTAGAAAGTATAAAAGAGGAATTAAATAAAGACAAGCCCGCTGAGTTTCTTCACCGGATCTTCTCAGTGGGGGCCTGTTTCGATCCGGTAGTAGTTAGATTAGATAAAAAAAAATGTAATTTTACAATTTGTAAGTTCCTTTGGGGGGTCCCAAAGGTTTAATAGAAACTATATTATTTGAGTTTGAGTTTTGAGGCTCTCCTTAAAATTTGATACAGGGTGTAGGTTGTGTACTATTAACTAATACTATGACGATCCTCAGCTACTGCTTTGGAACTAGTGTTGTAAAAACGCTCGACTCACCCCTAAACGCTCGACTTCAGCGCTCATTTTTACATCACTATTTGGAACCCGGGGATCGCTTTTCTGCATTTACTTCTCCACTTCGCGCGGTCTTCAGCCTCCTTTGTAGTGAAGCCATTGGCATGCATTTCATTCCCAGCGGCGTCAAGCCATTATTTCTTGGGTTTATCCCTTCTTCCCGGACCTAATAATACTATGACGGCATTTGACGTAAAATAAAAAAATTGCCTGTGTGAGATGTTCTGTCTGCATTTGTACCCGGTATGGCAGTAGGTAGGTAGATTGGGATCTAACATAGTGGCGAAATATGATGTACAATATATCGTAGTGCCATCATTATACATATTATAGAACTTTAAACTTGGACTGCCTCGTTGGTCTAGTGGCAAATCGCATCGCTTTGTGATCACGAGGTTCTGGGTTCAAATCCTAGGTCGGACAAGTGTAGTTTTTCTAACGAAAACTTCCCAGTACGAGTTCGGAGTTTGGAATTGTGTCGCTTGGGGTATATAGGCGAGACGGTGTTAAACTTTGTTTTCAGATTTAAATACGTTTAATCTATACTTAAGCCTGCCTATGCAACTCGTTCTGCATTGTTCTCCCATTACCCATAAACACAAAGTATACAAAAAGAATTGTAAAAATCATTTCTAAAAGGTCTCTCCACGGTTACTTCCGTGGAGTTTCTTTCCCTCCACAATAATGACATTCCGAACGTAGCGTTATCTTTCTTGACTATTCATGAGTACTTTTTGGTCGACATGAATAAAAAAGATTTTGATTTTCGATCAACAGGTTGGCACCTCTAAGTTACTCTTTGGTAATAATGCTTAAAGACAAAATATACGCCGTGCGAGATCCGTACGGCAACCGCCCGTTGTGTCTCGGCAAGATTTTACCTCTGGGATCCTCATGTAAGTACTTCATATTCATCATAAACTCATCCATATTATGCACGAATGACAATATAACTTCGACAGCACAAGTCGTGGGCACAAACTTTATTAGCGCAGAACTATTCAAGGATGTATTTAATCGGGACAAATATTAAAATGAAACACAGTATTCGATTAAAACTACATTGTTTGAGATTTTTAAAGGACTGTCGCAACTAAAATATAAAATTAATGAAAATTAGGTGTTTTTTGAATTGTTAATATTTCGAATACCAATCATTGAATCTATTACTCCTCAATTCAGTGATTATATCAGTTTTGCTACTCGTTTTTCCGATCATGTTATGTATCTTGTTAATTTAGTCAATTGCCGTCGCTTATATATTGGATACTCTAGTGTTGTGACTCATGCTCACAACTAGTGCCGGCTATTGTAATATATCAAACATTGCATTTTGAGGAATTGTTATAATTATAATTGTGGGACTACATGTGATTCATTTTATATTATACTCTTACTGAAGTGCAATAAAAGATCTTCTTAATTGAGATATAAATAAAGGGAAGCCTTTTCGGGTCCAAAAATATCTCGTAATAATAAATATGTACCTAATGAAAGTAATGCATGACTAATAATCTTTAATCATTGTTTTGTTAAACGCTACACCTACAAGATTGCACGTAAGTATAACAAGAGAAATATGTTAAGGTTTGTTAGAGGTTATTAATTTAGGTTGGCATCAATATTTAGTTTTCTCTTATAAACATGTTTTATCGTGATGGTGTATTAATTATATTCTGAGGGTGCAAAAACTAAATTAAACATTTATATATAGGGCCTGAAAATAATTATTATGATGTCCAAAACTAACATAATTCTGTTAAACTTGTGGGTTTAGAAAATGAAGTTTTGCACAGCCTAGTGCTGTTGTTGCAAAGACTTTCGAAAATTCAAAAGGGGGTTAAATATGGGGTTTAATATTACTGATGGAAAATTCCATCGGTCACGCGCCTGATGTGGATAGGAATATTATTTCCTCTTCAAAGAAGTCGCGGACAATATATTTAAAACACCTTGCATTTGAAGATTTTGTACCAATAGAATTAGGTTCTAATGATAATGACTAATAAATCATTTCAGATGTCTACAAACAGTCGTCAGCGAAGCATGATGCCGCGGGTAATGCATGATTATCATTACTTACATACATCTCTATCATTACTTACAACTTATTATTAATATCATTACTCGGTGCAGAAGCTGCACGTGGGTACATATTTGACATCTGCAACTTGACCTATCATTAATATCATTACATGGTGCAGAAGCTGCACGTGGGTATATATTTGACATCTGCAACTTGACCTATCATTAATATCATTACATGGTGCAGAAGTTGCACGTGGGGGCATTCGACATCTACAAGTTATCATATCCTACTCATGATATATCACTGATATCGTTACTTGGTGCAGAATTTGCACGTGGGTTGTATAATCTGTGCATATAACTTCCTTAATTACATATAGGGTTATAACTAATCTATATATAACTAAATTTTATCTAGTCTAAGTTTTAAGATAGGCAACCAAGTAGTTTATTAGATATATCTTGTATTAAGTCTTTAATCCACATACTTCTCAAAGTGCATGGAGTACAAAGCGTTTATTTCGCGCTAGGCCCTTAAGCACTTAATCCCAACTTGGACGATGTCTTGGCCAGGCGTAGGTAACACCGCTCACTGGATTAAAACAGGCGCGGGTTCGATCCCCGCAGTACAAGTGATACATTTGGATGTGTGTGAATGATCTACGCTGTTGGCCGCATGGCCTTTACAGCTTAACCGGACAAGAGGGCGAGCGTGCAACCACTACGCTCGAGCCAGAAGGGCAAGGGGGCAACTAGCTCAAGGGCGCCTCAAGGAGGAACGGCCTCGGCTTGGGCAGTCGCTATGGGGGAGGGCGCATACTAGGTGTCTCGCCGTGGTGCTTTGCACCGGCCGGCGGGCAAGGGATTCTTCGACCACGCCGGCGAGGTCGGTGTCTGATCCTGCTGTATCTATATCCGAAAGAAGGGATGTAAGGGCATCGGGAGGGTCGGTGAGAACATGCCGTAAGGGCATCGGGAGGGTCGATGAGAACATGCCGCGGACGGCGGTAGCGGCTGATAGGAGGGGAGTTAGGTTCGTAGTCGGCGGCGGCTACGATTAGCGGATTTCTATGATTGGACGCGTTCGCGAAATATCGGGCTTTTACCTTTTTAATAAAGGCGCGAATAGGTTCGATACCGAGATCGGTCCACAAACATGGTTTTCGATCTGAGCATTTAAATGTGGAATTTGTGTGTCCTTCTTTGTTCTACGGTGTAAACGCACTCACGACCCAGAAATAATCTCTGGGGCAAAATTATTAAAAAAAATCTTAACAAGTTTAAGATTAACTCGTTCGCTTAGCATTGACCTGCCCGCTCCATTATCGGGCACGATGTAAGGTTGTTTGTTAACTACTATTTTGATACGGGGGCTAAATCGGTTTGACACCTTATAATCTATGTAATAACGTAAATTTTACATTGATAAATCAATTGACACCGTATATCTTTGTAATAGCAATAATATTCCATTGATGGATCATTTAATTTTATGTAACCTACGACGTTTATTTAACACACGCTTTTAACATATTTTTTCCTGCTTTTTTTTCTTGCCCTCTTTTCTTTCTAATTGCATTTTTAGGAGATTTATTTCTATTCTTGGCATTTGTCTTCGCAGTTCTTATGAACGGGTGTGCGAAGAACGGCGTGGATGATAAAGCGGAGGGCTGGGTCGTGTCATCAGAGTCATGTGGATTCCTCTCTATTGGTGAGTTAAGCTTAACTTTTATATACATAAAAAATAACATCGTCTCGCCTTTATTCCAAGCGAGGGCGGCAGTAGCATACTGTGTATTATATAGTAGAGAAAATGGTTGAGTATTGTAGTGGTTGAGTATTGGTTAACCATTTGTTCCTTGTAATAATTTTAGTCTTACATTAAGTATATTGTCCCAAACTATAATATACACTGGGGACTTGGACATAGTAACATACTGAACAGACTGTTCTTGAAATTTGCCCTGGAAACACATACTGGAATTGTAGCATACCCTAGTCTTCTTCATTCTGTTTTCAGACCCACTGGCCCACAGTATTATGATATCGGACCTAATTGTTAAACATCCACCTTTATCTTTTAAAATCTAAAATGACGCAGTTAAAACTAATACAAATTCACGAGAAAAAATGTCACTAAAATTCCCAAATAATTTCTGAAACAAAAGTCAAAATCTAAAGCAATATATGAAATACAAAAATTGTATCAGGATGATATATACTTTTTTGGCGGGAAATCAAAGAGTGATGTTGTCAATTTGTTTAAATTTCTAAAACTTGTGTCATTTCGAATAATAATGTGTATTGTTGGTGGAATATTAACCATTATGTGTTCTTATATGTGCACGAGTGAAGGTAATTGTGACAAAGTGATAAAACATGCCTTTTCGATTTCCCTCAAAACGGTCGTCGCAATTGGTATGTAAAGTATCCACCGCTTTGCTATCCAGGGTGGGGTATTTCAACAATTTCATCATCACCGTTGTCATCAAGTTCATCGGGGAGTTTAATTCATTTAAAAACAAATGATTGCATCTCACTCGACATTCACAAAATACACCTAAAAATAGTGTGTACCCATAATTTAAAGAAGAAGAAGAAGAAAAGCATAGGAAGTTAACGTGAAAATTGTCCTAGAGATATTTTAGTGACAAAATAAATCTGGTGAAGGTAGTTTGTCTTTACAAACATAAGAGTAATACAGCCATATTTAAACTACGAAATGCGTATACAGTCGACACTGCCGTAGTACTGCTTGTGGTCTTGTGGGCTACCAATGGTTGGCGAACTTAATGACATAAGTAAATTATGGGTTTATAATAATATATTTTTCGAACTAAATACCCTAACACAGTTTAGAAAGCGCAGAAAACAACCGGAGCAATGATGTGATGTTTAGGGCGACTGGGTGTGACGAATGAAACGTCTTGTTGGGGCAATAATGTTTAATATACCATGCTAAATCTTACTACACGCTACACCGGCAAGCGCGCCGCGTCACAGTTAGGTCCCGACTGCCCCGTGATATTTTTTTATGGCATCACAACGACGCGTATTTTGCTATTTTCAAGTATTACGAAGGCTTTTTGGCGGAAAATCGAAGAGTGATGTTGTCAATTTGTTTTAATATCCAAAACTTGTGTTATTTCGAATTATAATGTGTAATGTTGGTGGAATATTAATCATTATGTATTTTTATATGTGCACGAGTGAAGGTAATTCTAACAAAGTGATAAAACGTGCCTTTCGGTTTCTCTCAAAACGGCCGTTGCATTGGTATGTAAAGTATCCATCGCTTTACTATCCAGGGTGGGGCACTTCATCAATTTCATAATCATCTTTGTCATCAAGTTCATCGGGGAGTTGAATTAATTTAGAATTGAATTTTCGTAATACTTGACATTGGCAAAATACGCGTAGTCGTGATGCCATAAAAAAAAGTATTACGGATATAACTATTCATTTCTAAATTAATTTAACTCCCCGATGAACTTGATGACAACGATGAATATGAACTTGATAAAGTACCCCACCCTGGACAGTAAAGCGATGGATACTTTACATACCAATTGCAATGGCCGTTTTGAGGGAAATTGAAAAGGCACGTTTTATCACTTTGTTAAAATTACCTTCACTCATGCACATATAAGAACCCATAATGGTTAATATTCCACCTACATTACACATTATTATTCGAAATAACACAAGTTTTGGAAATTTAAATAAATTGACAACATCACTGATTTACCGCCAAAATTCCGCCCGTGACATTACAATGCCTGTGATGCGCGGCCGCAGTTTGCGGGTCGTACGATCGGTCGATAAATTGATATCGATATCGACAAAATATTATTTGGTCTATCTCTATCTATCTATCTATAACCACACGCCAGATCCCTGTTATATATATATTACTTGGTAATGTAGGTATATGTATGTGTACAAGGTGTAACATAATAAACGCAAGATCTCAGACACCCCGATTAGAAAATTGCTTCATAAATTCAAAACGAAAACCAAATTTCCAAATTTAAAGGTTTTTACCCTTTTTAAAGCACTTTTATACGCCAATTAAATATGAAACACGTTTTGAGAAATATGTTTTAGGAATGCATTTGGTATCACCTTCTTGCTATGAATCAATAATAAATTTAGTTTTTTATAGCGAACGGAAGGAGTAAAAGCATTTTATGCGAATATAAAAAAAAAATTAAGATACATTAAAAATTGTTGGAATCAATTTAGTACAACTTTCAGGTCTTGCGTTTATTATGTTACACTTTGTATATTGACAAATGTTATCACGCTACATGCTCAATGCTGTTAGAGGCATAGTCTAAACCGGGTATAATAGTGGCGTGTCGTCACCGTAATTACGTCATTGCACTATGTGTAGGCGCCCGCTACGTGCGCGAGGTGCTGCCGGGCGAGATCGTAGAGATGTCGCGGCACGGCATTCGCACCGTCGACGTGGTGGAGCGCCCCGCCGGCAAGCAGCAGGCATTCTGCATTTTCGAGTACGTGTACTTCGCACGCGCTGACAGTATGTTTGAAGGTAAGGTTTTTATCTCTCTCTCTCTCTGTCTCCCCCTCCCTCCCACTATCTATCTTTCTCTTTCTTTTCCTTTTCGTCAAAGTAATTTCGGTTCTCAACTTATTAAGGTGCTCAACTGTTGAAATAATGTTAACATTTTTGTTTTTTTTTTAAATACGTAGCCTCACATTTGGATTTATTCCGGTGTCGTCGGTGCATTTACAAACATGAAAATTTACATACATAAATACCCAGACCGGAACATATAATTGTGGATCACACAAAGATTTGTCCCGTGCGGGAATCAGTCCCGCGACTATAAGACTCAGTTATCGGAGCGGATTAAGCTCTTAACCACATGTCGTCCGTCAATGTAACAATAATAATAATTCATTTAATTCAGGCAACAGAAATTGACAAAAATATATTTATACAACTTACTGGCCCATAGAATAAATACCTTTTCCCTGTAGTTAAAATTTATCTATATCATCCCGCCAGGTCCCTTGCAGGGTAGGCAGAGTGCAGAGTTCCAACAGGTTCTTTCCTTACATACCTCTCTGGCTTGCTCCACTCGCATAGTTCGTCTCATACACGCTCGCCGGTTACGGAGACTTTTGACTACATGTTTCATATAACGGTGCATGTTTAATCGCAGGCCAGATGGTGTACAGCGCGCGCATGCAGTGCGGGCGCATGCTGGCGCGCGAGTCGCCCGTGGACGCGGACATCGTGTCCTCCGTGCCCGAGTCCGGGACCGCGGCCGCCCACGGATACGCGCGGCAGGTTAGCACTCTCCCTCTAAACATCTCTCTCATCCCATCCCTGTCTTACTAATTCCTCTATCACTTTTTCTCATTCAAATATTGTCTCTCTCTTTCTTTCTTCCTTACTTACACGCATCCCAGCATTTTCTTTATCTTGACTCCTTGGTCTAGTGGCCAAGTGCATCGCTTAGTGATCACGAGGTCCTGGGTTCAAATCCTAGGTCGGACAAGTGTAGTTTTTCTAGTGAACTTCCTAGTACGAGTCCGAATTCTGGAATTGTGCCCGGTATATGGCAATAGGCTGGCCCCCTATTACATGGGACCTAACATCGTCGACGAAACGTGGGTGTACTCAGTACATCTCTGCCACCCCCGCTTGGGGAATATAGGCGTGACGGTGTGTGTGTTCCTCTTTCACTTCCACTTACTCCAGCTTTCTCTCTCTCAAATTATCTCCACTCCCACTTGGACCCAGCTTTTTCTCTCTATTACTAGTTAACACTTGTCTCATTTCTACTCACCCCAACACCCACTCTCTAATTAGCCCCTCTCTTCCACTCATCCCAGTTTTGTCCTCTTTCATTTCTATTCTTTTCGGATTTCTCTCAATTCCTCTACTTATTCCTGTTACTATTTACAAATACGATAATTACTTTATTAAAATAAAAAAAAATTACAGGCCACTACTTTTCAATCGTCATAAGAATGTCGAAGTGATCTTTAGGCGTCGTCCGGTCTAGTTCCTTATATCAGCTTTACCAACACTTACAGAAAAAGACAGTAGCGGTGTTACTTTCCGAAGATTTTCCCAACGGTCTCACTAAACAACAAAATAACAATTCCAGTCAGGCATTCCCTTCATGGAGGTGCTATGCAAGAACAGATACGTCGGGCGCACGTTCATCCAGCCGTCCACGCGGCTGCGCCAGCTCGGCGTCGCCAAGAAGTTCGGCGCGCTCTCGGAGAACGTGCGCGGGAAGCGAATCGTACTGATCGACGACTCTATCGTTAGGGGCAACACTATCGGGCCGATCATCAAGTTGTTGAGGGACGCCGGGGCGGCTGAGGTGAGTAAACATATTGGTCACTAGTTTCCCGCGACTTCGTAACCGGTCGACAACAGCGCCACCTATCGGGTCTACGATTTATAGCCTAAGTTACTTCTATATTATATTTCTTCAGATAAGACCGAGTCTTATCTGAAGGACAAGTCAAGAGTCTCCGTAACAGGCGAGCGTGTATGAGACGAACTATAAGAGTGGACGAAGCCAGAGAGGTATGTAAGGAAAGAACCTGTTGGAACTATGTACTCTCTGCCTACTCCGCAAGGGATCTGGTGTGATGATATAGATAGATAGATAGAGAAGTTACTTCTGAATAAGGTAGCTTTCTAATGGTGAAAGAATTTTTGAAATCGGTGCAGTAGTTTTTGAGTTTATTCGTTACAAACGTACAAATCTTTCCTCTTTATAATATTAGTATAGATACATGTATCTACAAGGTGTATCGTAATTAACGCATGACCTCAGACACTCCGATAAGATAATTGCTTCACAAATTTAATCCGAAAACCAAGCTTCCAAATTTAAAGTTTTTTTACCCCTTTTTGAAACATTTTTATATACCAATTAAATTAAATACTTCATTTAATGAAACTTGTACGTGTATGTGTATGTATGTATTGAGAAATTTGTTTTAGAAATGTATTTGAAATCTCCGGATTGCTTTGAATCAAGAATAAATTTTGTTTGTTATAGTGCACTGAAAGAGTAACAGCATATTTTGCAAATTAGAAAATAATGTAAAATACATTACGATATAAGTACTCACAATACTATTCGTTTTATTTTGCAAATTGTCCATTAGATACGGATCTTTGCAATTATTTTAATAAAATAGATAAATAATGATGGCATGGGTCAAATGTTTGTTGATTTTGTTTCGAATTTTCGACAATGTGCTTTCTTCTATCGCTGATTTGCTTCAAGCTTGGATCAATTTTTTGAAGAATTTTTCACCGTTTTTCTGGACCCCGAGCTGAATTTTGATTCATTGTTTGTATAATGTTCGCAGGTCCACATAAGGATAGCGTCGCCGCCGCTCAAGTACCCGTGCTACATGGGCATCAACATCCCCACCCGCGAGGAGCTCATCGCCAACAAGATGAACGCGTTCAAGCTCGCGGAGCATGTTGGTAAGTGCCACCATGTAGGATACAGGTGATCGATCTATCAGGATGAGTCAGTGTCTGCCGAAAGGTAGACTTATGCTTGGTAGTTCATATTGTGTCATGTTGTTTAACGCTTTAAGTATTAAACGCTTGCCGTATTGAATGCTTATCGCTGTGCTTATTGAATGCTTAGTGCTGGACTCATTTAATGCTTGATGCATTGAACGCTTGACGCATTAAGGGGCTACCTCGAAAAAACGTGGTTTGTTACTCCAGGCACTTCAAGAAGTATATGGATTAGAGACTTCATATTTTGAAATATGATTTTTAATTCTATATTTTAGAATCCAGTAAAAGGAATACACGATGAAATGATTTTTTTTGTATAGAAAAGAATTATGTTGTCATTTCTATTGCTTTACATTTTCTGATTCCAACGCGAAATGCTTAGTAACTAATCAATAGCATTTACTTAAGAACAAAGCAAATCATTGTAGCCAAGTTCTTGTAAAGCTTTTTATTTCATAGTAAAGTATTTTAGTAAATGATATAATTTCTTGTGTCACATACGCCGTTTATTTCCTCGGAAACAGCGCGCTTAACATATTTTTTTTATTAATAATTTAATTACACATACGGCGTTTATTGCTGAGCGCGCGCTGAATATATTTTTATTTAATAAATAGATAAATATGACAAATTGTCGATCGAGGTAGGCCCTTAAATGCTAAACTAATTGAATGCTTCAAGTGGACACTACATTTCAAATCACGAATCCCTATGGGTATCCCTCCATAAATCGTAGGGCTCTGTGTTGTCCGCGCTACGATTTCACAGTGACACTTTTTTCTCCAGGTTCCGACAGTCTGGAATACCTAAGCGTGGAGGGGCTAGTGAGCGCCGTCCACTACAACATGAAGACGACGCCCAGCGACGGCGTGGGCGGGCACTGCACGGCGTGCCTCACGGGCGAGTACCCGGGCGGCCTGCCGCAGGACGACTGGTGATCCCCGCGCTTAGGACTCTCACCACCTTGCCATGCGACGAGAGATCGGAATACAACGCGATTTGGACCATCTATGATCATATCGGTCTATGAAAAAACTTCCTATAGTATTTTTCTTGAAGGAAGAGTACCGTGACAGTTGTAAGTGGCAAAGAAAATTATACTTTATTCAATGGCAATAAGAGGCATGACCCGTATCTATACTTATGGTGTTATACTTTAATACCATTGAATTAAATATTAATTCCTTTTGGCACTTAGAACTGTCACTACCCATTTTATGTGAAAAATATTATAATGTGTCATTGTAACTATAGCATACGCTAACCAGGTGAGCGGTGTACTGTGGAGCTGGGATTGTATAACCAATAGTACAGCACAGTAATAATAAAATAAAAATAAATATTATTAATATTATAACCAAGTATCAGAATAGTTTTTATTAAAAAGCAGTGATTTTTAGCAGTAATAGCCTAGTGGTTAGACCGTTGAACTGCAAAGTCAGAGGATTCGGTTTTAAACTCAGGCACGCACCTCTTTTCGAAGGCATGTGCGTATTCAAAATTAATTATTATTTGCTTTAACGGTGAAGGAAAACATCGTGAGGAAACCTGCATGCCTAAATTTCTAGTAGGTGTGTGAAGTTCGCCAACCTGCACTGGGCCAGCGTGGTGGACTATGGCCTAAACCCTCTCAGTTTGGGAGGAGGCCCGTGCCCAACGGTGGGACAGTTTCTTAAAATTGCTAATATTTTTATTATAAACCTTTAAAGTATGTTAAATCGTCCTAAAAGTAATAAAGAAGGATGACGTGAATTGTGTGCAATTCTATTGGTTAATATTATCCTGGCTCTGTATCTCCGCTCCAGTGGTAAGGCAATCTTAGGTTACGTTTAGATTATTGGCACGGCAGTGACTAGGGAAGTCGCCAGGAGCTCGGCCACTGCGAAAATATTAACATTACATAGTTACGCTGACCAGTTACATATTCATTTCCCTAGTCACTGTCAGGATACTGAGTTAAATCTAAATCCAGTATCGCATTAAGATAAAATTTCTTCGCAGTGTATCGGAAAAATTGTACGAAAGATTCGTCGTTGTTTTCTTGTGATGTGTCGCCGCATCGCAATGTCATGTGCGGGTTTATATCTTACTTTTATAAGTCCACTGAGTAATCTCTTTCAGCGTATAATAATTGACGATAATAACTGCCACTGGTGTGCATCAAAGTAGTGTATTTTTAACTGGAATGTGAAGATAAGTGGCTTAACATCATAAGGGTCGATATTGGCGAATGTGCCTGTTTCAAAGACGCGCATATTACATCTGTTTGCACGTAACTCGAATGCCGCACACGCGTTTAGTTGCTTCTTCTATTTCAAAAAGGGAGGGCTTAGCATGAACCAGAGATGGGCAGAATGTAATCAGATTAATGATTACAATTGCATTTTGTCATATTCAATCATGATTAAAAGTGTAATCGTAATCTCTTTTTTTTAGGCGTTACCCCACACTAGGATTTATTCCTATGCCGTGGGTGCGTTTACAAACATGAAAATTTACATACACTAATACCCAGACCGGAACAAGTAACTGTGGATCACACAAAGATTTGTCCCGTGCGGGAATCGAACCCGCGACTATTCGACACAGTGGCCGGAGCGGCTAAAGCTCTTAACCACTGCGCTAAATCGTCCGTCCGTCGTCGTTGAAGAATACAAAATATATCTGTAATCGTTAATCATTAATACACCGACACGCGTATAATCCCCAAGGGGGGGTTAATCAATTATCTGATTACATTTTACCCATCTCTGGCGTGGACCAACTGATGCAATACTTTTCAGATTGCAAGTTGTATAAATAAAAATGAATATCATGCCTTCTCGGCAACGGTACGATATCGTTAAATGTGCTTGCCCTCTGCACACGTCCAGCTCGCAAGCATAGTTTAAATTGAACGAAACATTTGCGCTGACGATGCTGCGTGCAGTTGTAATTATAGTGTTGGGCAAAGGACACTGTCGAAAATTGCCCCAGAACCAACAAACATGTGACCCATGCCATCATTATTTATCTATTTTATTAAAATAATGGCAAATATCCGGTATCTAACGGACCATTTGCAATCTAAAACGAATATTTCAAAGCATTGTAAGTACTTATATCGAAGTCGCCGACAGCTTTACTGAATGTCAACACACAATATAACCTTACATGTATTAATGTCTACTGAATTATAACATCAAAATCTAATACTTTTTGAACAATATTGCAATTGTCCGTTTAATAATAAATGCAGGCAGATTTCAATTGCAACTTAAGTTTTTCACGGTTAATTTTTGCCCAACTCTGCGGTTGCGCATACTGCACATTTCCGGCGCATTCGTCTATGTACACCCTAACACAACTCAACATAATTTATGTTATATCATTCCTAATATAAATCAATTTATTTCTAAATAGCATTTACTTTGAGCTTTAAGAGAGTACGTCTTAAGTGCATAGTCACGGATCTCATCAATATTAGATCCGAGCAATAACATTTTTAAAATAAAGAAAAAACTGTCATAACTATTTATGACGGGTTTTTCACATGATATTGCTTTCGATAGAGATAACATAAGGTATGAAATTTTGAATTGTATCTCATACTAACGCCAACCAATTAAGGTGTATAATTGCTTGAAAACTTTTTAGATTTTTCGATACGTAATTTTTGCATTTTGCGGTTACGACGTTCTTTCTGAAGAGTCTCGCATGTTCCTAAAAACACTTAAATATACCGCCACTTATCTATTCCAGACCTAAAACGTAATATTAACGTATTTTTTCCTATTAGACAAAAAATCATTATCATTGATTTGAAAATGAACCGTAGACGATACTTAAGCCTTAATATGTAAGGGAATGTAAGAATTTTACTTTTGAACGACGTATGGATGGGAAACTTGTTGACATTATTTTTAATTATCATAAATATATTATTGTTGTTGTCGAGTTTGTTATATTTCATGAGATGTATTTAGTCGACTATTGTTCTTGCTTTAGTTAAACAAAAGGATAATTTAAAGCATGCACACATGGTATTGTGTCCTAGTACAATCCTAATGAGGTTCCTTTGATCTTAATGTTAGCAGCGTTTGACTCGGTTAGTCTCAACCGTTTATGGCATTTTCGAACTTGTCCGTGTTTCAAAAGGCATGTTAAGCCGTTGGTCCCGGTCGCGACTTCATATGGTAGTCGTTTAGCTGAATTAAAGCCTTGGCTTGGTTAGTTCCAACAGCAGGTAGCCACAAATCCGCACTTGATGCGCGTGGGAGAGTATGACCCATTCTCTCTTACCTCTTGTCAGAGACGGCCTTGGGCCAACAGTGGGACATTTTAAGCTGATCTACAAAAGTTGAATCTTATATCTATCTATATCATCACACCAGTTCCCTTGCGGGGTAGGCAAATGGTACAGAGTTCCAACAGGTTCTTTCCTTACATACCTCTGGCTTCCTCCATTCTCATAGTTCGTCATACACGCTCGCCGGTTACGGAGACTCGCACGCAATACACCAGACCACCCGCAGCGGAATGCAACCGTATAACAAATTTAGTTTGCTCTCTAATTCGAGCCATGATATTATAGAACTGTCACAATACACCCCCCGTTAAAGTCCATGGTATGCAAAACGGTCCGCGGTCGTGAGGCAGACCCCACTGGCAGGGTCGCCATTGACTTCTCCTTCAGATAAGATACGGTCTAATTGAATCACGTTGAATCTTAATTTCCTATAAACATTTTTCGACCTAATTGCCATTATATATTGACGATGCTGTAAGTCCTACCAATTGCCCGCCGGCCGGTGCAGAGCACCACGGCGAGACACCTAGTATACGCCCTTCCCCATAGCGACCGTCAAAGCCGAGGCCGTTGAGCCCAAAGAATAGCAACATGTACGCCAGTCTATAAGGGACCAGAACAGCTAGAACGTCTATAAGGAAAGAAATTGTTGGAACTCTTATTATCTCTGCCTACACCGCAAGGGATCTGGCATCACGCCAGATATAGGTAGAGTAAATAGACCAACAACTTATCCTTTCGAGGAAAAACTAGTGAGAGGATTGGTGTTGCGTGAAATATGACAAGCTCGGCGACGTTTTTACACTCGATTAAAATGCATTTCATTCGAATATAGGTAGGTATCTCAAATTATTATATATATTTTGTCGGTCTGTGGAGTAGAATTATATTAGACGTATAGTCGTGCTGGTCACGACATTAAGTTCATTATATTGCACATTGAAAACAAAAGTGGCACTATACAACAATACCGATTTATGTGTCTGAGGATTGTTCAATATTTTGAATGAAAGAAAGTAAAACGTTTATTCATCATCATCATCATCTCAGCCTATACTTGTCCACTGCTGAACATAGGCCTCCCTAATCGCTTTTCACCGTAACCGGTCCGATGCCACCTGCATCCAACGACTTCTTGCGTATTTCACAAGATCGTTGGTCCATCTGGCAGGCGGTCGTCCTACGCTGCGCTAGCCAATACGTGGTCTCCACTTTAGAATCTTTCTGCCCCAACGCCCGTCCGATCTTCGCGCTATGTGGCCCGCCCATTGCCACTTCAGCTTGCTAATCCTGAGTGCTATGTCGGTGACCTTGGTTATTCTACGAATCCCCTCATCCTGATTCGATCATGTAGAGAAACGCCGAGCATAGCTCTAGCTCTTTCCATAGCTCGCTGAGCAACTCTGAGCTTTGTTATGAGACCTATTGTATTGAAACGTTTATTTAGTGACACAAAATACACGACAAATAATATAAAATAAAATAATAATTAAATTTGGCACTGAAATGGTATGCACTCGGAATAATGCCCGAGGCAACTCAAGTGCCACGACGCTGGTCTTCCGTGTATACCAGTTCAAATTGACAGCATAACTGCGCAATAACAATACAAAAAGTTTATCGGTGTAAATGCAAATGTAGTTTTGAATACTTATGTGGAAAATAAAGTATATGACAAATAATTTAATAACAAGAACAGTAAATCATGAATCATAATTTTACTTCGAAATTTTAGTGTTTAACACTTTTCTGTTATTATTCTAGTATATCTAAACAAATAATTTCCGACGAACGTAATAATAACTCAAGTCCAAGTATTTGATTTTTTAAATAAGCACTTATGTCAATAACTATAAAGCTTAATGTCTCCTTTTATTGCTTTATTAGTTATGTCACTATTCCATTAGAACAATGAATTGTTATCGATTATTGTAGTTGATTACCAGAGTAACAACCGAGCCTTTATTAATTAGTTTTATAAATATATACACTAGAACTCACCAGTAAACTGTTCTAAAAAATGATAAACATTGGCAATTTCTGTATCATGTCGATTTTGTTTTCAATATGCGATATTATTATAAGCAACTATATATGTATGTACTACGTATGTAATTGGGTGAACCAAATCACAACTTTGTTCCACCGAGGTAAGGTTTAAAATTCAAGTGTTGAGCCACTTCAGTGAAAATGAGCTTCGTAAACCACACCCCAATGGGAAGAATCTATATACATAATACATAAATGGTGTTGACAAAACATTAATTTTAAGCTAATTTAAACATTTCTATTAGGTTTAAGTGACAGATGTTACATTGTATGAAATTGGGATTTTTAACTGTATGTACGTATAAATATTATGTTTAATTTGTTTTTGATTTTTGACACGATTTTATATTAAGTAAAAATAAATATTTGACAATTTAAACAGAAGTTTTGCTAGTTTGGTGGGCAGATGAGAAGTGATAGGTGAACAGTTGTGTTTTTAGTTTTTACATAGGATTACAAAGTTATAATGGCGCCCCTAGCGTTTTTTCTGATGGTCTTTTATAGGTAAGTTATTTAATTATCATTCTCACTCATCCCTATTAAAATATTAAGACTATGTTGGACATTCCAAATCAATTTCCTAAAAGTTCTGACGCAATACTTTAGTTTATTAAGGCTAAAAGTTTGATGATTTAGTTCTGTTAGCAAAAATATTTTTATATAAATAATAATATAATATGATAATTTTAGCTGACATATTAAAATTTGAGCCCTAATAAAACAGGCCATTGTTCACACTGAACACTTCCAATTGCGATACCTCGCAAATATTAAATCAGCAACTGGAATTCGTCGTTTAGTGAATAAACTGACTGTTACACACATGGTGACTTTTGTTGTGTATACCTCGAATATAGTTTATTAATTGGAATAAGATGCAAAGAGATATTGTTAAGATTAGTTAAATGACACATAATGACATTAATTTTATGGTTGAGCTCGAATAATTCGGGAAAGTGCACTTATACCAATAAACTTTTTTTTCCACTAAAGAGTTGTATTTATTTTTAGAATTTGTGAAAATTAATGTATTCACCTTTTACTGCTGCGGTAGGTAAAAAACATACATGGAACTGTATCTGCAAAAACTTCATAAGCTTCTTATTAATCGTGACATGAAAGTATCATCGGCAAAACGAGTCATTACTTTTATGTTTTGGAACAGATTTAAAGATAAAATGTAGATGCTATTTGAAAGTAAAAACCAAGAAGGAAAATATTAATTATCTTCTGGTTTGTACACACTTGAAAAATGTATTCAGTGTTGTTAATCCACGAAGATACGCCCTACTCTTAATCGCTTGCAGTGCATGTAATGTTCCGCTAGTGTAGTAGTGTGTAATAAGGGCTGAAAAGTAAAATGGATGGCTTGACAAAATCATTATGAAAACACACGAAATAAAAGCAAATCGATTTCATTTATTTTTAAATTCCATTTCTTTAGTCTTATTTACAATTTTAATATTTACAAAGGAACTAATAATCCAAATTAGTAGGTAAAATCTGTGCAGTCTGTACAAACTTCGCAGTATAAATTAACAAATATTACAATCACATAATATGCGCAAAAAACGCGTTACTAAATAAATTATGTAAAAAATACCAGTACATTTGCGCTTAGCTTTCAGTAAATTTTTTTTTTGGATAAGTGCAGACGAGGCTTGATTCAGTCTGTATATCAGCATCATCAAGCGAATATGTTCACTGCTGGACAACGGCCTGTTCCGAAGATAGCTACGGCGACCGGTTTTGTTCTGTGCGCATTCAGCGACCTTCACGCGGAAAAGCCGAGACACTTAGCAGAGCGTCTATAGTTGCTGATGTCTATAGTTTCTCTGACAAGATAAATTGAGTAATGAACCGGGGCAGAAAGGTTGAAAGTTGATAACCCCTAAGCCCAGTACGAAGGATGTCACAAGAGTAATGACTTAACCCCCCTCCCCCCTCTCTGCCCCTCCTTAAATCATCTACATCTATCTATCTATCTATCTATCTATAACCTCACGCCAGATCCCTTGCGGGGTAGGCAGAGAGTACAGAGTTCCAACAGGTTCTTTCCCTACATACCTCTCTGGCTTCCTCGACTCTCATAGTTCGTCTCATACACGCTCGCCGGTTACGGAGACTCTTGACTTTTCCATCAGATAAGACTCGGTTTATTTGGTCGTGGTAAGATAGTCTAGGTCTTCCCCGGTACCTGCATCCTTCCACTTTCACATTGTATATCTGTTTTGTCATTCTTTCCTCTGGCATTCTTTCTATATGCCCGAACCAACGGAGCATGCCCTTTCTCATCTTTACACCGATACTATCTTTCATACCTACTCGCTGTCTTACTATGCTGTTGCTAATGCGGTCGGTCAGCTTCACTCCGCACATCTTCCGCAGAGCTCGCATTTCTACCGCATTTATCCTACTTTCATTCTCCTTCTTACATACCCAGCTCTCGCTACCATATAACAGCGTTGGGACAAGAACTCCGTTATGTATGGCCAGCTGCGCCTTATGGCTTAAGTGCCGGCTCCCGAGTAGCTTTCCCATCGCACCATTCACTCTGTTCCCTGCACTCACTCTTCTCTCTATGTCAGCGGTGTATTTCCCATCCTTACTGAAGGCGCATCCAAGATATACAAACTCATTCACTTGCTCCAGCACATCGTTACCAACCACAATCCTTACATTCGTTCTGGTTTCTTCCCTTTCAAAAACCATAATCTTGGTTTTCTTCACATTCAAGTGTAAGCCATTGATCATGCAGTCGTCTTTCATAACTGTGACTAGTGTTTGCAGATCAGTGGCTGTTGGCGCTATTAAAACCGCGTCATCTGCATAAAGTAGATGGTTTACCACTAAGTCACCCATTTGTACACCTTCATTCATCGCTTTCAGTCTTTGAAGACTTTTGTCCAGATATATTATAAACAGTCTAGCGGACAACACGCAACCCTGCTTGACGCCGATTTTAACGTCAAACCAGGGTGACCTGTTACCACCCACCCGTACGCATGCCTTGCAGTCCACATAAGTGGACTGGACGGCTCGCAACAGAGTGCCATCTATACCATACTCTGGCAAAATGTCCCAAAGTCTCTTTCGCACAACTCTGTCAAATGCCTTCTCCAGATCTACAAAACCGCAGGTACAACCTTCCGGCCCACTGCCAGATGCTTCTCTACGATGTTGCGGAGTGAGAAGACTTGATCCGAACATCCTCTTCCAGACCTGTCCTAGGTTTAAATTTTATGTCAAACAAAGTGAAGCTTTTCTATAGAAAAATAACGTATGTCTGTTCCTTGTGAGTCTGGAATTGTGTGCAGTTAATAGGCTTGCCCCCTATTATATCGGGACCTAAGATCGCCAGCGAAAAGTGAGTGCACTGTACACCTGCGCCGACTTTTCTAGGGTAATATAGGCCTCATGGCTTTTGTTTTTTTTTAATCTCAGTAAATGTACTAAAGCTTCGAAAGTGTTTATTTGCCCTAAAAAAAAAATTTCACTTTATCCCTCTAAAATTCTGTCTAGTTTTTGTCTTAAGGCTTTCTTCACTCAAGGGCAATCTCAAAGACGCCTGTGCTGACCTTTCTAGGGGAATATAGGCGCCACGGCGTTTGATTTTTTTTAATTTTGGAAAATGTACTAAAGCTTCGATAATGTTTATTTGCCATAAGAAATATTACTTCATCCCTCCAAAATTCTGTCTAGTTTTTGCCTTACGGGTTTCTTCACTCAAGGACAATCTCAAAGACGCCTGTGCTGACCTTTCTAGGGGAGTATAGGCGCCACGGTGTTAGTGTCTTAATTTCGGAAATGTATTAAAACTTCAAAATTGTTTAATTGCCCTAAGAAATATTACTCTATTCCTCCAAAATTGTGTCTAATTGTGTCTTTTGGCTAAGGGGTTGTTTTCACTCAAGGGCAGTCTCAAAGGTTATGCTTGCCGACAAGGGCTTCGATGTCAGCGACCTCTTTGGCGCAGGTGTCGGTGAGCACTTCGGGCTCGGCGTCCGTGATGAGCACGTCGTCCTCCACCCGGATCCCAACGCCCCGGAACTCTTTTGGCACGGAGGTGTCGTCCGGACTTATGTAGATACCTGGGAAGTGAAATATATATTATTACTACTAACCCGGCAAACGTTGCTTTGCCATATACATTATTATCGTACTACAATTATTATATTCGATTGCCATCTTGCAACCCTATTGCGGATCTGTGGATGGAACAGAATAATATAAAAATCACGATTAAAAAACAGGGGTTGATCGCAAAAAGGGTGAAAATTTGAAGTAGTATGTATTTTTCGATGCTAAATCGTAATAAAAGAAAAATTAAAGATTACCCTTTACGGGTTACCCTTATCATTTAGGGGTATGAAAAATAGATTTTGGCCGATTCTCAGACCTACCCGATTTGCAAAAAAAAACCATACAAATCGGCCCTGCCGTTTCGGAGGAGTTTGGTAACAAACACTGCGACACGAGAATTTTATATATTAGATATTTCAGGAACCGGCGAGTTTGTGTGTGAATAACGCGAGTGGAGATGAATGAGGTTTGTACCTCGCAAAGGATCTACATATATCAGATACATTAGATATATAGCGTGTCAACTTCGAACGTTCAACATTAAGAGCGTTTACGCCGTTTAGTTCAAAATCCATATTTTCAAACCTGTTAATATCCAAAAACTTTTTTTACAACTATGTTAACGACAAAGAACTTTAGGAAATGTTGTCATCTAAATAGTTAGTAGTGATTTTTCGATTAATAAAATATATTTGAATTATATTACGACTAGCAGTTTCGCGTGACATCGTACCCAGTCGACAACAGCGCCACCTACTGGGTTAATGTTTGATAGCCTATGTTACTTCTGGCTAAGGTAGCTTTCTAATGGTGAAAGAATCATTAAAATCGGTCCAGTAGTTTTTGAGTTTATTCGTTACAAACATACAAAAATACAAATCTTTCCTCATTATTATATTAGTGTAGATAACTGAGCACAGGTTTCTATAATTTTAGATGCAGGGTCAATTTCAAAGCTTAAAAATCTGTAAACATTAAAGAATATAATAAACAAAAAATAACAACCAATTCATAAGATCTTTAGGAAAATAGTTTGTAGAAAAGATTTTTTGATGTAAGTTATTTACATAATAAATTAAATTTTAATTAATGATCCTTTATACAGCGATGGATTCCACCTATATATCTCACTTAAATTTATCTAACATTTGCTTGCATATAAGAACATCTCTATTAATAACTACACTAAAAAAAATTACTCAGATATGCTTTTTTATTTTTATATAATCGAGTTACTGCACCGATCACTACAAAAATCGATATTCGAGAGCCCCTGCAGTGCCACAATATGTATTTATTATTTGAATGAAAAATTACCGCTATTTTGAACTTTTAATTACTGCATCGATAGCTACCAAAATCGATATTTGTGGGCGCTAGTGGTTCCATTTAGAATAAAAATACATAATAAATTAAATTCTAATAAATGATCGTTTATACAGCGATGGATTTCACCTATATATCTCACCTAAATTTATCTCACATTCGCTTTCTGTAATATAAGAACATCTCGATTAAAACCTACACACAAAAAATTTACTTAGATGTCTTTTTTATTTTTATATAATTGAGTTACTGCATCGATAGCTACCGAAATCGATATTTGTGGGCTCTGGTGGTTCCACAATATGTATCCATTATTAGAATAAAAATAGCCGCCATTTTGAACTTTTCATTTACTGCACCTGTCGGTACCAAAATCGATATCTACACTATATTTGTAATTTTATCTTCCGCGTATGTTTAAATTTCATTGAAATATTTGCTTACTAAATCGATTATGAACCTCGAAAGGATCAAACTGAGTTAGTTCGACTACAGTCAGAGAATACGCGCCGCTCTACGCACGCAGTCACAGCGGCGTCTGTGTGAGTACATTTCGCGCAGTCCGTGCTTCTGTTACAAGCTCTTAAGTTGCATTTTTGACGAATACAATATACTAACTGTACCCGCCAATTTATTCGCGTTATTTTTAGGCGTGTATTTCACACCCTTCCTTTTTGTGACAAAAGGTAGCCTATGTCCTTCTCAGGATGAAATCTATGCACTGAGTTCTTGGATTTACGCGAATATTACACATGAAATAAAACAATTATTTTTTTTGGATTTTATCGCGGTTTACTTTTGATTTGAGTGACGGGAAGGACCTTCCCGGGGCCATGGGTGCTGCAAAGCACTCGAAACGTTGGGAACTTAAAATCAAAAATAAACTGCGATAAAATCCGGAAAGAAATAGTTTTATTTCATGTGAAATCTATGTCCTTGACGAATTTATCAAAATCTGTTTAACGGTTTGGGACGTGAAAAGGCAACAGAGAATCAGATAGAGCTACTTTCGAATTTATTATATTAGTATGGATTACTCTCAGTAGGTATTTGTCCAATTCAGACTTTGTACCCGATTTTTACGACGTTATAACTACTTACTAACATTGGAGAAAAGTTAAATATGGTCAAAATTGAGCGATAAATGACAATGGAATGTTAAAAAAGATAGAAAATAATTATGCTTACCCGGCTCCACGGTGACGATCATGCCGGCGCGCACGGGCGCGGCGCGCCGCACGAGTGGCGCGTCGTGCACGTCCAGCCCCAGGTAGTGCGACACGTGGTGCGGACACAGGCGGTATGCTTTCTGCACATGGTATTACCACAGTTAAAACATGTAAACTCTTGAGTATTTTAGTACTAGCGGTCCGAATAAGAATTAAACAGAAGCGGTCACTGAGCATAATGTATAAAAAATCTTAGAATAAAAATAATCCAGAAGCCGCGTTCCGTCGTATTGCAGGGCGCGCGGTGAAGCAAAAAATTCAACAAACGTCCCAGCACTCACCGCACTTCCCACCCGCGTAATGTTGGCAGCCCGGAAAGATTACCACTTTTTGGGGTAAATGTTGATGACGTTAGAGTAGATGATAATAAAATTATTGTTACGGTAACGTGTACTTTAATGCATATTAAACTCAAGAAATAAATATACTTGAATTATGAAGATTTCTAGTAAATTAATGTAGGGAAAATATAAATTTCAACATCTTAACTAAATATTAAAACCATGATGTAATAGTTAACTATATTAATACCATTTAATACCAAAACTAATAAAGTCCTCAGCAAATGAAAGTAGGGAAAAATAAAAATGTTATACTAGCACCACTAACAAAATTAACTCATCTTTTACTATAACAATTACAGACGGAAGAATTAATGCGATATTTAAATAATACCGCACCTGAATGCGCTAGTTAGGTATGAAATATGATCCTATCATGTTTCTTTTTGGTCTCAACAGCATTTTTACAGGCAGGAACGACACAGGACGGCGTAATTCAATTTAATTTGACACACGCACAGCACGTTATTCCGCACGACGGTCAGAGTGATTACTCGCGTGAACGTGTGACTACCTGCTTCGCAAGTAGTGATTGTTGCTTCAAATTGATGCGCGCCCGCGGCTTCTAGATTTTTTTATTCTAAGAAAAAAATAGATAATTTTCATATTTGTGACGCGAAAAGAGAAGGACGCCGCTACACCCCAGCCACTTTTGAATTAATCAACATTCATCCATGTAGGTTGATTTGAGTGTCATCACTATAACGGCAAGGCTTAGTTGGAAGACAGTGCATAGTTGCTTAAGCCCAATCCTCTTCGCATTTATTTTTCGTCGGTTCGTGATATACATGCAGGCACGCGCACCCGCACACACATACAGCCTCCAGTCAGAAGATTCGACGAGAAAATCAGCGGGCGCTTTTTTGATTGATTAAAGGTTTGGTCACATATAGTTTGTTACGATCAAACTTATTAACTTTTTTTACTTTACATAAAAACGGAAGATTAGCCGGAACAAACAGCCAGCCAAAAAATTTCACAATTATTTTTTGTTATAAGTACCGTATATATTTTTACGTAACCGGCGAGCGTGTATGAGACGAACTATGAGAGTGGAGGAAGCCAGAGACGTCTGTAAGGAAAGAACCTGTTGGAACTCTGTACTCTCTGCCTACCCCGCAAGGGATCTGGCGTGATCATAAATAGATAAATGAAAACGTCGATTTCTTACTGACAGCATTTTCATTTCTCGTTCTCTTCATATTAAATTTGGTATGGATTGCAATCACAACTAAACCATTAACAATGGTGAAGGTTTATTTAAAAAGTTTTAAAGTTTGATTGGAATATACATGACGGAGCGCTCGGCTGGCGCTCGGCTGCCGTTCGGCAGCGCGACGTGCACGTGGCACTGCGGGTGCGGGCTATCGCCCTGCACAATCTTATCTCATCATATTGCCTATATCATACAATTGTAACAAAATTAAGTTAATGATTTAGCTCCGGCGTCAAGGTTGACCTAGTTTTGTATACTCACCCCCCCTGCACCAACATCAGCAGGGGGCTTTCGGGGTCGCGGACGCAAGGGGCGGGGGCCCTGAGCGTCCTTCACGAGCGACGCCGAGGATGATGGTGACGTAGTATTGTCCACGTCGTTGTGAGCACCGTGTCGATGCGGGGGGGAGCGTGTATTAAGTCTCCCCCTGAAGGCGAGGTGTTCGGAGCGCGGCACAAGAGGGGCACCGGTGCGTTCCATACGGAGATCCCGGAGCCCCTGCAAAGTGCGATGTCGGCCACCCTGGGGTTTGGCTAGCGGAATTCCTATGCAGGATTTTCCTCACGAAAAAAAAAGTTTTGTGTACTCACCCCGATGAGCTCGTGCTGGTCGATGTTCTTGGGCAGGATGCCCTCCTGCTGCAGGTGCGTGCCGAGCAGCCGGCACATGCTGTCGAACAGCTGGTCCAGCGGCGGGCGGTGCTCACCCACCAGCTCGATCAGACGCTTCTGTACCAATACAATGTTTGTGTAATTACTATCTACCAGGAAATTAATTCTAACAAATAAATTAGTTAAATGTCTTATCATCCATGTAATTTTAAATTTTCAATCGTTCAATCAAACCGAGATGTTCTTTTATGAGTAATTTCGGAGGACCCATTTTTTTAATTAGGAATTATACCGTTACATACACATATGAATTATACCTTTGTCGTATGTGCGTTTACAAATGTGTAATTCACAAACACCTAGACTGAAAAAAATGTAACGATGTTAGGTCCCATATAATAGGGGGCGAGCCTATTGCCATATACCAGGCACAATTCCAGACTCCAGACTCATACTGGTAATTTTTTCGTTAGAAAACCTACATTTGTCCGACCTAGGATTTGAACCCAGGACCTCGTGATCACAAAGCGATGTGCTTTGCCACCAGATTAACGACGCAAAATAAACAAATATTTGTAGATTAAACAAATATTGGTTGCGTGAGGCGATGGAACTTGCGACTCCTCGAACCTTTATCGGCCTTTAGAGTATACTCTAAAATAAGACCAAGTCATCGTCAACTTAATTTTTATGCGATATTACTATAGTTTAGAGAATTATATTGTTACGTTTGCGGGGTAATTAAACGCCGAATAACGTGCGAATAACTTTATGAGGCGCACAAAACAGTTTGTCGAATGCAAGTACACACAAGTACAAAACATATACTAGTACTACTCTTGCTAGTACCCAATTACTGCTTCCAAGTTACTAAGTCACTCGTTGAATCATTATATCGTTGCTAAGGTCGCTGGTGTATTCCACTTAGATCGCTCGTTCTCGATTTGATCGCTGTCGCTTCCGAAGAGAGACTGTATCCGTCGCACACTTTGGGTCTTCGCACACACCCGGCAAGGGTGTGGGGAATCAGCATCGGGGAAACAGCCCCCTGGCCAAAGTTTTGATCGCCGGCCATAAATATGGCCGAGTCCTTGAGTTGGCACAGTTTGCCCCTTGAAGGGGCGGTGACGCGTAGATCCCGCTGGGCATCAGAGAGTGTTCACGCCGCACTCCGCGACCAACCCTGTCAGGTGGAACCTATGGCGAACCATCGGAAGCCCGACAAAGCGATCAGCAGGAGGCGGCGACTTCTCGAGGCCCCTCTTCTTACTTCGCCCGGTAGTGCGGTACAGCACCGCTAGGGAGACCTAGCGGGCGATCAAACACCACCGGGCCGTGTCCAGATGTTAGTGATATGGGTGTCTGGTCCTGTGTCATCGCCGCGCACGCGCTCGAGCCCCAACGGCGAGCCGTCAGGGCGAAATCCGTGGGCGGCGGGGGTCAGTCCAGTGCGGGCCTCATGGGGTCCGGGTCCGGGATTTGGCAGTAGCGGCTTGGGGAGCGGGTGTTCATTTTCGTTTGTTATAGCGATCCATAGCTCCCTCAATAATTGGGAGGGGGTCCTCTTCTATCCGGAGGGCCTCTATGACCTCTTTCATGACGACTATTGCCTCGGCTATTTGGTCGGCAAATGTGGCACCCCCCCTGTTTGGGTGGGGAGTGGAGTCAGGTTTTTACTGGGCTGGCTGTGCAGCCTTGGCCCTGGTTGGTGCTCTCGGGGGCGCCGGTACTTCTTTAAAATGTACCGTGGGCGGTACAAAGGGCGTCTCGGTCATGGAGGGTGGTGGAGCGCGGTTGGTCCTGCGCCTCCTCCTCCTCCTCTTCTTCTGCGAACTCCTCTCCCTGGGGTCGTTCGCAGGCGTCAGCTCCTCGGGCTCTCTGTGCGAGTTCAGTAGGAGCGGGGCCTCTTCCGGCCTCACTCCGGTCCTCTCGCACTGATGGCCACCGTGCCTACCGTCTGCCGACGACGTTAGGGGAGCACGGCGGGCGGCGACGCGCGGTGCAGCATGAACTGCTCGCGGCGGAGGCACGGGAGGGAGGTAGAGGGGCGCTGCGGAAGCGGCGCGGGAGCGGCGGCTGTGCGAGCCGGCTTAGGCGACGGTGTCGCGGCGGGTTTCACTACACTCGCGGCACTTTACTTTTGTCCGTCACCGCGTTGTGTTCCTTTTATACTCGTATGAAAGTTCTAGAACTTTCCATGCCATGCAGGCGCGTCCCACAAAGCGGTATTGTACCTATTTGAACATGAACGGGTAGGTACTCGTTATCCGCGACCGGCGATCATAAAAGGGGAGGAACCTTCTAGACGTTTTAGCACTCAAACGCGGATTCTAGATCTTTCTTGACGGATCGATAGGGGACCTAAGGGTAGGTAATGCGTTTTAAAATTAACATCCCCCCATTAAGGGTTTACGAGATATCGGGGTATGTTCGGGTCGTAGCAATATAAAGAAACTAAACAGTCAGATTTAAAAAATTCTTGCGGAAGGTATAAGCTATTTATTATAATAATAATACTTAATATATTTCAGACAAATGATTCATAGTATATTAGTGAAAACTTTAATGTTGGTCAATTATAGGCTACGAAAATCACGCTACGGTCCTTAAGAGCCCAGCAAATAAGAAAAAAGTCAGAATTAACAATCAATCAATCAACCTATCGCAGTCCACTGCTGGACATAGGCCTCTCCTAACACGCGCCATTGCACACGGTCCTCCGCCTTCAGCATCCAGTCTGTCGCAGCGACCTTGTCGATCAAGTCGCGGTCTCCACTCTAGTCCACGCTTGCTCCATCGGCCGTCGATCCTTCTGCAGATGTGACCAGCCCATTGCCACTTTAGCTTACTGAGTATTGACGCTAGGTGAAAATGAAATAACGGCGCAGGTGTGCGACGGGTTGCTACCGTATTAGGTTCATGGTGTGTGTAACGGCAGTGCACAGCTAATTATAACCTTAATCACCTGCACATTGAGTACAAGCTCGTACAGTATCCTGTGGTACTTGGAGAACTTGCCGGAGACCGGCCACGTCCGCGATATGTCAGAGTTGTACAGCCAATACTGGCAACCTGTAAAATATTAGCAAATAGTGACTGGGTGAATAAGGGTTTCTGGATAGAGCCTGGGAATGATGGAGGTATTTGAGATACTAAAAACTTATAACTGTATTTACCTACCTATATTTTCATGGCAGATCCCTTGCGAGTAGGCAAAAAGAGAGAGAGATAGAGGAGAGAGAGAGAGGAGAGAGAGAGAGAGAGGAGAGAGAGAGAGGAGAGAGAGGAGAGAGGGAGAGCGAGAGGAGAGAGAGAGAAATATATCTTCGTTAAATGTAGCTCGACCTAGGATTGGAACTCAGGACCTCGTGATCACCAAGCGATGCGTTTTGCCACTAGACCAACGAGGCAGTCCAGACCAGGCAGACCAACGATAATTTTTATTAATACAAATCATTAAACCTGGATATACCGACCTAGTCTTTAGTCATTATTTCTTCTGAAATTCCTTCTATATGCTACGTTTTCTCATCTTTACACCGATACTATCTTTTTTTTTTTTTTTTTTTTTTTAAAAAACGTAGCCCCACACTAGGATTTATTCCTGTGTCGTGGGAGCGTTTACAAACATGAAAATTAACAAACAAATACCCAGACCGGAACAAATAATTGTGGATCACACAAAGATTTGTCCCGTGCGGGAATCGAACCCGCGACTATTCGACACAGTGGGCGGAGCAGCTCAAGCTCTTAACCACTGCGCTAAATGGTCCGATACTATCTTTCATACTCACATACTGTCGTACGAATAATAGTTAGCTAGATGACCAATTAGATGTGTTTGTGTGTGAATATAGCACTGACCAGAGTCAACGAGCAGCATATCCTCTTCCGCCAACAGCTGATTGTTGGTGACGTAGTGTATATGTGTAGCGCGAGCGCCGCCTGCTACTACGGGCGGGAAGGCCAGGTGCTCGGCGCCGCCTTGCCTACAGGAATACTCCAGCACTGCGTTTATCATATGCTCCGATACACCTGTAAACAAGTTTCGTGGTGCCTTAAAAAAAATAATACATACCGTCACGCCTATATTCCCCAAGCAAGGGTGGCAGACGTGTACTGAGTACACCCACTTTTCGCCAAGGATGTTAGGTCGTAATAGGGGGCGAGCCTATTGCCATATGCCGGGCACAATTCCAGACTCCGGACTCGTACTGGGAAGTTTTTCGTTAGAAAAACTATAGTTGTCCGACCCAGGATTTGAATCCAGGAACTCGTGATAACAAGGCGATACGCTTTGCCACTAGACCAACGAGGCATGATGGTGTCTTTACACACAGTTATAGTGCGACAAGGATCTATTGGCATGTAGCCAAAATCGGATTTAAGACAGTTAAGTGAAATGTCATTTCATGACAGTTCGCTGGGTTGCCGTTTGCTATGAAACTAACCCAAGTTTATTTTATTTGTAGGAATATTCTAAAAGACATTTTTATTCTGTTCTATATATAATATAATTCAATTTGGTTTACTGCGTCCAGATGGTGCAGCTTGATTAAATTGGAGAAGCAAATGCATGAACCCACCTGTTGAAATTTCACTGGAAGTAAGAATATTTTACTTTTTAGTAACCCTTATTTCACACCTACGCCCCTTTAACAATGTCATCCAAGTGCCAATAGATTCTTGTCGCACTATAATATATGTAAATAATTAACAATTATAATCTTAGTAACAGCGGTTTGAATGAAAATTACACTCACGGATCAGCCCCGGATCTAGGGGTTGCAAACCGGGGCACCCGCTCCGGGCGGCAATTTAAGGGGGCGCCAGAATCATAATATGATTAAAAATAAAACACTTGCTCCAAAAAGCGCCCAGCATACGGTAGCCAGAGGGCCTAGACAAGTTGCAAGCGTTTTGTTTCTATTCTCTTGTCGCAATCGATAGCGCATTGTTTTGACCACGTGACTTTTCGTTGCAAAATGTCATTCCCATATATTTTTCCGCTTTCTATTAGCGTTAACGACTGTAGATTGTAAACTTGGCTATAGGCGCTGGTTGGCTTATCGTCGACTTGTAAGAAAAGGGCGCCACACAGGCAAACACCACAAGAGAACTTCTGGACTCGAGATGCCGATTTGAGATATATTTGCGAAGTAATTTATCTCAAACGCTGGAGAGAGAGGCGCCACTATCAAGTTGCTGCCCCGGTTCAAAAGTCGTAGATCCGGGGCTTAAAGATGCGCGACTACGAATAATCCGACTATTCGAATCATCTACAACTACTAATTTTCTGATTCGACTTGAACATTAGTAATATACTAATTTTTATATTCGAATGACGACTACTAATGGTGACTCGATTAGATTATCTGTGACTCTCATCCGATTATGAATAAATTATTCGAATGATTCGCCGCTTCTCGCACCATTTCCGCGCCCAAACCAATTACGTATGCAAGTGAGTAGTAACAACTAAACTAAATAATAACGCTCCTGCTGGTTTGTGTCTAAAAGCGCGTTTTAATAAAGTTTTTAGTTAAGAATTTAAATATAATCCGCGCGCGGTAATCAAGTGCTGGAATGAAACAAAGTTTTTAAACCGCATACAATGCTTCAGCACAAAAAGCGCTCGTAAGAACGTGGGGGTAGGCTGCGGTCCGAATGGTGTGTGTGTGTGTGTGTGAATGATGTACGCTGTCGGTGCTAACTTAAATTCCTTTGTAATCTGTGGTGCGACTGATAGATAAATTCATTATTCGTTGCCCAACTCTTTATTCATTATTCGATCATTCGGTCCAGAAAGTCGAATGGGGGGCAGTTAGTAACTAATTTTCGTGAATCATTAGAATAATTGGAATGATTTATAAAGTCGAATGATTCGAATGCATTCATACACAGTCGCGCATCGCTACCGGGGTTGTCACAGACGCGCGCTCTACGCAGCTTCTCGGCAGCTCTCAGAGGGTACTTACTACCCAACTGACTACTTCCGTTAGTACCTACTATATTTTTCACATAAGATGGGTAGTGACAGTTCTAAGTGCCAAACGAAATTAATATTTAATTCAATGGTATTAAGGCATAAAACCATAAGTATAGAAACGGGTCATGCCTCTTATTGCCATTGAATAAAGTATAATTTTCTTTGACACTTATAACTGTCACAGTACCCATCTTACATGAAAAATACTATAAGACTAAGAATTACTTTTCAACAGAATAATAAGGGATGGATGTATTGAGCGCGCGCTCGGAAGTAAAGGACGTATGTGCACAAACAAACTTTATCATTTTGTAAAAAAAACTACAATATGAAATAAAAAACTGGTTTACAAGAACTTTGCAAAAATTATTTTCTATGTTTTTTAAATTAATTTTATTGCTTAGTTCTTAACCATTTCGCATTGGTAAAGCAATAGAGACGACTTTAAATTTTTACTATCGAGAAAATTTCGTTTAATCGTGTATTCCTTTTACCAGATTCTGAAATATGCAGTCTAAAATCATATTTCGAAATGTTAAGTGTTTACTCCTTATACATTCCTCTTGAAATGCATAAAATACAAAAACATGTTTTTTTGCGGGACCCCCTTAACTTTTTCATCATCATCATATCAGCCTATATTTGTCCACTGCTGAACATAGGCTTCCCCAATCGCTCTTCAGCGCAGCCGGTCCGATGCCACCTGCATCTAACGACTTTCTGCGATCCTCACAAGATCGTGGGTCCATCTGGTAGGTGGCCGTCCCACGCTGCGCTTGCCAATACGTGGTCTCCACTCTAGAATCTTTCTGCCCCAACGTCCGTTCGATCTTCGCGCCATGTGGCCCGCCCATTGCCACTTCAGCTTACTAATCCTATGGGCTATGTCGGTGACTTTGGTTCTTCTACGAATCTCCTCATTTCTGATTCGATCACGTAGAGGAACTGTGCTTCTGATGACAGATTGGTCCGGATTGGGATATTAAGGGTAAATACCTGAACGGAATATATTTGTTTTTTATATCATCACGCCATCATCATCACGCGGGGTAAGCAAAGGGTATAGAGTTGCAACAGGTTCTTTCCTTCTTACTATGAGTGAGTACTAACCCTTTGAGTGACCCACAAATGTTTTCATTTCATAATACTTCAGGATTAGTTAAAACTATTTAAATCAGCTTAATTGCCATTAAAAATCGAGTGAAATTAAGCCCCATCATGACGTACGCTTGTGAAGTGTTCGGGCACGCCGCCCGCTCTCACATCGATAGACTCCAAACGGTTCAATCCCGTTTCCTCCGCAAAGCCGTCGGAGCCCCGTGGTTCATACGGAATGTCGATCTCCATTCCGATCTCGGTCTCGAACCTATTCGCGCCTTTATTAAAAAGGCGACAACCCGATATTTTGCGAACGCGTCCAATCATAGTAGTCCGCTAATCGTTGCCGCCGCCGACTATGAACTTAAGTCCCCTCCTATCAACCGCTACCGCCGTCCGCGGAATGTTCTCACCGATCCTCCCGATGCCCTGACCTCCCTTCTTTCTATACATATACCGCACACAGGATCAGACACCGACCTCGCCGGCGAGGTCGAAGAATCCCTTGCCCGCCGGCCGGTGCTGAGCACCACGGCGAGACACCTAGTATACGCCCTCCGCCATAGCGAGTGCCCAAACCGAGGCCGTTTCTCCTTGAGGCGCCCTTGAGCTAGTTGCCCCCTTGCCCTTTTGGCTCGAGCGTAGTGGTTCCACGCTCGCCCTCTTGTCCGGTGAAGCTGTAAAGGCCCCGCAGGCAACAGCGTAGATCATTCACACTCACACACACACACACACACAAAAAGTGAAATTAAGCCTTTTTCAAAAGTCTCCACTTACCATTTGCACGATAGCTATTTTTAATGACCTTGCCCACTTTCACCCGTGTGTTCAACGGGTATCGGAGTAACTCTGGTTCTTTTGCGTAGAAGAAAAGCTTATTATTTGAAAAATAACTTACCAGGTTTAGTGCATGTCATGGCCATGTTGACACTCTGTGAGCCAATTGAACACGCCTGCTTCATGAGTTCGATCTCAGCTGGCGATTTGACGACGCGCATGAAGTGAAGCGCGCGCTGAGGGTCGGCCAGCGAAACTTGACCGTCGCGGAGTACTGAACGAACTGAGGAGTGGATCTCAGGGTTCGCTGGACTCTCGTTGTGGTACCAGAGGACTGAGGGCTTTGATGCTGTCGTCGTTCTACGAACAATCAATAATTATTATGAGATTTAGTGGTTAGTCAAAAAATCTTTTTCTTTTTATTCATGTAAACCAAAAAGCACTTATGAATAGTCAAAAAGAGAAAACTATTGATTACTTAAGACTCTATCACCCATTAGGAAAGTGATTCCTGTGGAGAAGAAGGGTAAGAAACTACATTGTTACATTTTTTAAAACGAGAGTTTTGCAATTCCTTTTGTATATATAGCACTCATGGGGTATGGGAGAACAGTACAGAATGAGCTAAATAGAAGTGCTTAAGTATAGATTAAACATCAGTGTACTTAGATTCATGGTATCAGTCAGTGGCTACATAGTCCTCTCATTTACAAAATAGAGACTTTGTAAATGTATATAATAAAAAGTATAATAATAATAGTAAGAGGGGTCGGTTGCACCTGCCGGTGAGTTCGCTGGTTATGTTTCTTCATTTTCAGCAAGTGATCTCAGCAGGTGGCTTACATAACATTAACTTCTCGCAAAGGGCCTCTACGTGTTGGACCCATGTCCCCATGCAAGCCTTTCAAAGGTCCGGGTAAAGCCCGTGAATCTCGGAGAGATACATAGTAAGAGAAAAAAAGGTTTACTATAAAATACGTAAAGTGTGCGTACAAAATAATTGGTGCGTACAAAAAAGCTCCAGTGTGATGCCGAACGAGACTAGACAAGTATTTAATTGTATTGTATTATGTAAAAATACGTAGCCCCGCATTAGGCAATAATTCTTGTATCATGTGGGTGCGTTTACAAACATGAAATTTACATACACAGACGCCCAGACCGAATCAAATATTTGTGAGATACACAAAGATTTGTCCCTATTCGATTCAGTGGGCGGAACGGCTAAGCTCTTAAATATTGGACCAAGTCGAGAAAAAAAGGCAAAACAAAATTCCGTCTGATACAGCGCGACAAGGATCTTTTGGCACGTGGATAACATATAGGGTGGTGTGAAATGAGGGTTAGGAAGTAGGGTAGAAAGTGTTTCTGTGGTGGGTTTATTTACAACAGATTTGTGCCATGCGGGAATCGCGACTTTTCTATCCAGTGCGCGGGGCGACTCGAGCTCTAACCAATGGACGAAGCCGTCCGTCAAAATCAATGGCTTAACGATCTCAAATAGCCTACTTAAAAAAAGGTAAGTTTAGTTATCTTTTACGACATCCACAGGAATTAGATTTTTGTGTGTGTCTCTACGTGATGTGCATCGATTTTTGTGTTTGATCGACATTCTTGGCAGCGGGGACTTTACAGCTTCACCAAACAAGCAGGCGAGCGCGCAACCACTACGCTGAACCACTATGCAGGAACTGTGGTTCAGAAACTGAAACCATGAAGCACGTCCTCTGCCACTGCGACGCACGCGGCGAATGAAGCTACTGGGAGTGGCCTATCCAACTTCAGAGGAATTTCGGCTCTTCCTCCCTGCTGGAATCTACAATTTTGTACAGGGAGTATTTGGATCTCCAGATACGTAAGAGCATCAGGGCAAGGATAGCACAAAAGATCCCATAGGGTCGAAGTGCGCTTAAGGCCCTCTCAGTCCGCAAAGCCAACAACAACATAAGATAACCACTACGCTCGAGCCAGAAGGGCAAACTAGCTCAAGGAGGAACGGCCGCGGCTTGGGCAGTCGCTATGGGGAAGGGCATATACTAGGTGTATCTCCGAGGTGCTCTGTACAAGGGAGGGGATTCTTCGACCTCGCTGGCGGGGTCGGTGTCTGATCCTGTGTGCGGTATCTGTATTCAAAAGAAGGGAAGTAAGGGCATCGGGAGGGTCAGTGTGAATATACCGCTGACGACGGTAGCGGCTGATAGGAGGGGAGTCAGGTGCGTAGTCGGCGGATACGATTAGGGGGTTCTGATGGTTAGACGCGTGCGCGAAGTAGCGGGTTGTCGCCTTTTTAATATAGGCGCGAATGGGTTCAAGACCGAGATCGGACTGGAGAATATAGGAATTGGAATGGCTTTCACTACCAGGAATATGGGGTCTATTACTACTACGAAAAATGTGATATACTGTTTGTGGATAAGCTTACTTGTGCAAGAATTGTCCGAAGGTGTCAACGGGCCGCGCCTCGTCCACGGCGAAGAGTGCGGCTGCTGCAGTACAACCAGTTCGGGGACCTTCCCATAGCTCGGCATGACTGTCCTTCTCGTGCACGAATAATATGCTCTAGGAAGGAAGGGGAAATCAATATATCAACAGCTGAGTAGTTGGCTTCTAATTATATTTACGGCGGGCAAACTAAAGACTAAAAAAACGAGAGCTGTTATAATGAATAATTATTTTTTTTATCGTAAAGAGATACATGTACATATATGTTTTTTTTCCAAACTCTTGCTTATAATAATGTGTCGGATAAAAAAATGTGGATAAGATTTTGCCATAGGCTCTGTCAGCGAATTATAGTAGTTCTACATGTGAAGCGCGCTCATTTTTTGGTTCTGAATATAATATATACAATAATATTAGCCCTGTTAAGAAACTGTCCACTGTTGGGCATAGACCTCCTCTCAAACTGAGAGGGTTCAGGCCATAGTCCACCACGCTGGCCCAGTGCGGGTTGGCGAACTTCACACATCTTCGAGAAACTCTTAGGCATGCAGGTTTCCTGACGATGTTTTCCTTCACCGTTAAAGCAAATGATAGTTAATTTTTAATACGCACATTCTTTCGAAAATACAGAGGTGCGTGCCTGGGTTTGAACCCGAGACCTCCGACTTTGAAGTCCAACGGTCTAACCACTAGGCTATCACTGCTTTGGTTCTGAATAATTAAAGTAATTTAAAAAGGCACAATAAAAACAATCAGAATAATCTGTATGGCGTAACGAAATTGTATGTATTATTTTGTATGGTAACTTTGTTTTTTAGTCTTGTGTTATTTTAAACTTAATTTAAATATCTTGTGGTAAATATGTACAAGCCATGTAGCGAATGTTACAAAGCAGTTGCAAAATTATTACAGATGATACAAACAAACACAAGTAAGCAAGTTAATATTGTATTGTCCTCCAGTTCTGGGGTATGTTTAAAGTTTCAATTCTGTTTCATAGGGCAGTTAGTTTAAAATAGATTGTAAAATTTGTACCCAACAGACAAAAAAACAGACAAGAGTGTAAGTAAGGTAATTAAAAAAACATGGTAAAATGGTACACATAATATAGATTTTATTATTATTAGGCAGTTAGACTGCCTCGTTGAACTAGTGGCAAAGAGCATTGCTTTGTGATTTTCTTCTTCTTCTTCAGCCGAAAGACGTCCACTGCAGGACAAAGGCCTCCCCTAAAGACCGCCACAACGACCGGCTACCCGCGACCTTCACCAGGTCATCGGTCCATCTTGTAGGAGGCCTACCCACTCCACGTCTTCCGGTACGTGGTCGCCATTCGAGAACCTTTCTGCCCCAACGACCGTCAGCTCGTAGAGCTTTGTGATCACGAGGTTCAAATCCTTGGTCGGACAAATGTAGTTTTTCTAACGAAAGCTTCCCAGTATGAGTCGAGTCTGGAATTGTGCCCAGTATATGGCAATAGGCTCACCCCTATTACATAGGACCTAACATCTTTGGCGAAACATGGGTATACTCAGTACACCTCTGCCACCCCCGCTAGGGGAATATAGACGTGACTTTTTTTTATTATTAGTTAGTCTTCATTGTCCCACTGCTGGGAAGAGGCCTCCCACCACTTCCTCCCCTCTTTTCTATGTAGGGCTATTGAGCGCCAATTGTTTTTAATGGAGTGTAGTTCGTACCGCTACATCCTTCTGCGCCTGCCACAATGCCGTTTAAAATTGAGAGAACCCAGTTGGTGATTATTTTTGCCGAAGATGTGTTTAGCATGCACAAACTGGACCAGCCCAACACCATGTCAGCTTGGCAGCTTTTTGGTCCACATCAGCTATTTGTAAATCATCAGCCCGTGTCAGTCCACTGCTGGACGTAGGCCTCTCCCATGGCACGCCACTGAGCTCGATCTTCAGCTCTCCTTCTCCAATCCCTGCCCGCTGCCTTACGAATATCGTCGCCCCACCTAGCTACAGGGTGCCCTACACTACGTTTGCTGACACGCGGCCTCCACTCAAGAACCAGTCTGCCCCAACGGCCATCGGTTCTGCGGCATATGTGACCTGCCCACTGCCACTTCAGCTTGCTAATTCGCTGAGCTATGTCGGTAACCTTGGTTCTCTGACGAATAACTTCGTTCCGGATTCAATCCCTAAGAGAAACTCCGAGCATAGCTCTTTCCATAGCTCGCTGAGCGACCTTGAACTGGTAGACAAGCCGCACAGTGAGTGGCCACGTTTCGGCTCCGTATATACTTGTAAGTGCAGTACAATATTTTTATAAGGTCGGTAAGTTTAATACCTAGAATACTTCACTCCATTTTGCGCTGGCAAACTGTGAGTGTGGACTTCTGCGACTTTGTCAAAGACCAGATCTATGCGCCGTAAATAAGTATGTACAAGTCCATGAGCTTTCGCTTCAGTTTCAATTTAAGGTCACCCTTCTGGTTCTTTTATGGACCAAAAATTTCTCCAGGCATTTTCTATGCTACATGTGATTTCCTTGTCTTGTCTCTCTTGGAAGGAGACTATTTGGTCTAAGTATATATACTCCTGGATATATGCAATCGCTACACCGTCAACTGGAATTTTGCGTTTGATTGTATTTGTCAAACAGCATAGTTACCTTGTAGTTTTCAGTTTGTGCTGGCTTCAACAGAACTAAGATGGCGGATGGCTCAAGACACCCTGTCAGATAGAAGAAATCAGAGTTCTGTCTGAACACATACGGTATTTTATCTGACATGTACTTTTTGCAGGAGGCTGGTATTACTATCTAAAAAAAGTAAAATAAATGATTTAAAAAAAGTTTTAGGTGTTTATATCAGCAACATAGTTGGAAATTAATCTAATTTGATGAAAATGTACGTTGATAGGGTACGTACTCTAAGTAGGGGCATGATGTAATATCCCAACCATTCCTTATGTTTGGGATACTATATCAATCAACAAAAATTATCTAAAATAGTACACATGCCACAAGCTCCTAGATATTAATCTCCTATGTAGAAACATCAAAAAATTCTATCTAGAATTGATCTTCTACATATAATAGTAATCTCTCGTATAACTTATCTTGACTAAAATTCTATCTAGAGTTGATGTTCTATGAGAAATGTAATAAATTTTATCAAGATAGATAGACTGAGTTCTTAGATTTACGCGAATATTACACATGAAATAAAACTATTTTACAGATTTTATTGTGGTTTATTTTTGATTTCGTCGGGAACTAAAAATAAAAAATTAACTGCGAAAAATCACATTCTGTTTCTACATAGAAGATAAATATCTAGGAGGAGAGACTATTTACCAAATCTTTCTTTTTCTTTCTTTCTTTTATAAGAAAAAAAGTAGCCCCACACTAAGATTTATTCCTGTGTCGTGGGTGCGTTTACAAACATGAAAATTCACATACACAAATACCCAGACCGAAACAAATAATTGTGGATCACACAAAGATTTGTCCCTTGCGTGACTCGAACCCGCGACTATTAGACGCAGTGGGCAGAGCGGTTTAAGCTCTTAATCACTGCGCTAAATCGTCCATCAATAGTCTCTTTTCATTAATAACTTTCTGACATCCATAAGAGAGGCGTATATGACATAACAACAATGATCCTGGCCTGGGATCTTCTAAATCTATACTTACAAATGTAACCCCCTAATTATATTCAACCCCATTCACCGGACAGCAACCATAGTGAGGATGTAAGCCACAACATTGAGGGCAGAAGATATGAAAATAAGCAATGTGGTTATGATTTTCTCATATTAGATTCCCTGCTCGCTATCGAAGAGCAGGCTGAATTTAATCAGGGAGGTAATAAATATTAGCAATTAATAAGAAATCACTTACAACATGACTTTTATTTATATTTTCCACTTCGGTAATCAATTTATTGACTAATGTTTGTCGCCTTTCTTTGTACTCTGTCTGAGTTATCCCACAGGTCAAATGTTCTTTTTCTATTAGATGGGGATGTGTGTGGTAAGTGGCCTGTCCTAAAATACCCTCCGGGATGGATAGCTGGGGTATAATCTGTTCTTCAGGAGGATTTTTCGTTGTACTCATATATTTTTTAGTCTGAATACCAGCTTGCCTGAAAACCTTTCTCCGATCTTTGCTCGCTATAAAAAAAGTTTGTTAACTTTTTTATCATTAATGCTATGATAAAGTTATCAATCAAAACATAACCTACAAGACTTACCGATGTTAGAAATGATTTTTCTCAAGCTGTGCATTATGTTTACTGTTTATCTTGATGATTTATTGCTGTTTTGAATTGATAATATGGTTTGAAGTGAAAGGGAAATCAGGTCACAGCAAAAGCCGAATTTTGACGTACCAAAATGAAAATGACTTTTTGTTGACTTTGACGTTTTCGTTTATGTTGTTTTCTTCTTCTTCTTCTTCAAGTGATGGCTTCACACTAATTATAAGTGTATTTTGCCAGTGTCCAGTGAGATATATAATCGTGTTTGTTTAAATTAATTCAATTCCCCGATAAATTTGATGACAACGATGATAATGAAATTAATGAAATACCCCACCCTGGATAGTAAAGCGGTGGATACTTTACATACCAATTGAAATACAAGCGGCCGTTGCGTTTTGAGGGAAGTCGAAAAGGCACGTTTTATCAATTATATTTAATTAATGGCAATAAGAGGCATGACCCGTTTCTATACTTATGGTTTTATGCCTTAATACCATTGATTTAAATATTAATTTCGTTTGGAACTAAGAACTGTCACTACCCATCTCATGTGAAAAATATTATACCTATATCATCCCGTAATATCCCTTGCGGGGAAAGCAGATCGTTCAGAGTTCCAACAGGTTCTTTCCTTACATACATTTCTTGGTTCTTTAATTCTCATGGTTGGATCATTATTAATTACTAGTATTTTTCCGGCCGGCTTCACACCCGGTCGACAACAGCTTTCTAATGGTGAAAGAATTATTGAAATCGGTCATATAGTTTCAGAGATTATCAATTAAAGGAGTATATACTCCTGGACATATGCAATCTCGACACTCTCAACTTGAATTTGGCGCTTCATCATAATCTTAGTCTTTGACATGTTCATTTGAAGTCCGACCTCGTAGCTTGCAGCGTTCAGCTCTTCAAGCATCTTTTGTAGACCAATAGCCGAGGAAAAGAAAAGAACAATATCGTCGGCGAACCTGAGATTTGTAAGGGTCTTACCTCCGATGATAATAATCCCTTGTCCCTCCCAGCCTACCGCAAGCTTCTTAAAAACCTCTTCTAGAGCGGATATGAAGAGTTTAGGAGATAGCGGGTCTCCCTGTTTTACGCCTCTTTCTATCTATATTAGGAACGATGGTCCTACATTCTGTATTTTGATAGCAGCTGTGCTATTATTGTATATGGTGTGTAATAGCTGGATGTATGTGTTATAAGAGTGGTAGATGCTATCAAAAGCTTTGGAATAATCGACAAAAGTAAAGTAAAGTGGTAATTTGTATTCCTGATGTTTTTCAATGATTTGGTTAAGCGAGTGGAGGTAGTCGGTAGTGGACAATCCACGTCGGAAACCGGCTTGTTCAAAAGGTTGATGTTTGTCAAGTGTTTCGGAAATCCTGTTCTCTATTGTTTTTGTGAATAATTTGTAAACATGTGAAATTAAACTAATCGGTCTATAATTTTCAATGTCTGTTTTGTCTCCTTTTTTATAGTAATATGATATTAGAGTGTAAGTTTTCCAGTAAAAAATCCTGTTTTTAAAATTAAATTGAATAAATTAGTAATATGTGGAAATATGCTCGACCCTCCGATTTTAAGGGCTTCGGTTGCAATGCCGTCATCGCCAGGAGATTTGATATGCTTCATGTAATTGAGAGCGCGGTAAACCTCATCGGTTGTGAACGGTGGAATGCTAGGTGAACATGAGTAAGCGTTTGTAATTTTTATAGAAGCTGAGCTACGGAAGTATAATTTTTTGTAGAAATCAGTGCTAATCTGAAGGATTTTGCCTCTATCGTGTTGTGGAGTTCCGTTACTATCTTTCAAGCGAGTGATTTGAGATTTTCCTTTTTCTATGCCTTGTTTTGTTATTTTTAATGATTTATTTCTTTCTAGTGTATGTTGAATCAATTTAACGTTGTAGTTTCTGATATCTTTTGTATTTGGGGGTATAATAAGTTAATTTCTGTCTTTCTTCATTTTTTGGGTGTTATCGCTTGTTTTTTTCTCTTTATATTTAATTCATCTTACTTGCTTCTCCTATTGCTTTCTTTATGTTAATATACTGTATTGTAACATTATCTGAAACCGTTTCTAGTATGCTAAAGCTATTTTGTAACTCTAGGTAAAACATGTTTTCGTTAATAATTAAGGATGAATGGTTAACTTTTTTGATTGCGGCTTTTATCATTTTAAAACAATGTATTTTTGGATTAAATTTTACTCTTATACGTAGTGGACGATGCTCGGAGCTGAACTATTGTGGGTACGTTACAATGTGTTTGTTTGAGGAAAGGCAGTAATCGATCTCGTTTTTTGTTGTGCCACCACGTCCAACGTCGATGTGGTTTTTTTTATAGAAATAACTGTTGCTTATACTTAGACTTTAACCGAAAGGAAACTGCAAGAGACGCTCTCATCTTTGGTTTTTAGTCCCTAAGCCGTAAGGTCCGAGAATTGTAGTATTGGCATTATTTTTCTTGCCAATTTTTCGAGTTAAAATCACCTACGACCAAAGTCCCCCTGTGCTCATCGCTGATCTTATTAGGTAACTCGTAGAAGTTTTCGACTTCTTCATCATGATGTGCTGATGTTGGGGCATAAACCTGTATGATAGTTAGGATATTTTTTGTTGTTATTTGGCTCCTAAGAATTTCTACTCTATCTGAACACGGTATGAATTCTTTGATGTAATTTTTCCAAAAATCCTAGACAATAGGGCCTCCGACATAGTAAAATATGCTCTGTGCTCGTTCTATAATATCGTATCCCTGTTCGTCTAATCTCTGCCAATCCAACTTTATCCCAATTTTTGAGGACTAACGCGTTTTCTAGCTCATGCAATCTTTCTTCGGTGTGGAACGTTGTAGGTCATACCGAATTGTAGGTCACATTACGAACATTGTAGGTCTAAATATTAAATATTTCAGAATCCTTTATTCTAGCGTTGGCCGTTTGACAATTTAATTCATATCCCGCCCGGAGATTCTTAGCACCCCTAGCTTTATGAGGTATTAGCCTACTGTCATCGGCATCCTCAATCGAGCAGCCTGGCACTTGGGGCCTATTAATAGTAAAGTTCAGATTCATAGGGGTAATGTGGAGGGGTTTGGACGTAAAAACTCGCCGCACTTGTCCAATTCGAGTTGGCGAGTGCGTAGTAAGCCTTCTAACTCGGCTCGTTGGCACCACCGTTGGCAAAATTTAGCTCTTCCGCCGCCGCCTTAGGTCATCATCCTACACTAATGTTGACCGATCCAATTTGACCTTTGATGCATAAATTTTTTACATTCTAGCCTCAAATTGGCTGCTCACACTTAGAACCTCTAAGTGTAAGATAGTTTTACGTCGTATCGCGAACGTCGTCGAAAGCATGTGCATATCAAAAATCTACTAAGCGTAACAAAAACATGTGCGTATTAAAATTAACTATCACTTGCTTTAACGGTGAATGAAAATATCGTGAGGAAACCTGCATACCTAAGAGTTTCTCGAAGGTGTATGAAGTTCGCCAACCCGCACTGGGCTAGCATGGTGGCCTAAACTCACTCAGTTTGAGAGGAGGCCCGTGCCTAACAGTGGGATAATTTCTTAATAGGGATAATATTATTATTAACTTTATTTAGAACAAACAATCAATCAAATAATGCCATAATATAAAATATAATAAATACAACTCGAAAGCATTGGATCTACAGTAAATAAAAAATGTTTAATGTAGGTGCGTAATTAGGGCAAGACAGACAACCGCGAATAATTTATGACCATGTAGAAATTGTGTATTAAAATAATTGAAAGTTATATATTACGCTTTACCGCCAGCATAACGAATGCTAATGAAAACTTCTGGTTAGTGGGCGGATTGCCAAGATGATCTACCGAGCGATAATTAAACTACGTATGCACCTACCTTAAAAAATACAATATCATTTAGGCCCACTTGCACGAACCTGGGTTAATGTTACTTATTGACTTACTTGAGGTTATAACGGTTGAAGGCAATTTAACGTAGAGGCCGGGCCATGGGCCTTAATTTCTTCCTTTTGTTCCTTTTCAGTATATTTATATTATTAGGCAGTGATAGTCTAGTGGCTAGACCGTTGGACTGCATAATCAGAGGTCTCGGGTTCAAACCCAGGCACGCACCTCTGTCTTTTCGTAATCATGTGCGTATTAAAAATTACTATCACTTACTTTAACGGTGAAGGAAAACATCGTGAGGAAACCTGCATGTTTAAGAGTATCTCGAAGGTGTGTGACGTTTGTCAACCCGCACTGGGCCAGCGTGGTGGGCTATGGCCTAAACCCTCTCAGTTTGAGAGGAGGCTCGTGCCCAATAGTGGGACAGTTTCTTTATTATTAGGATCGCAGGTGAACGCTGCATGCATACTGCACAAGGCCGGTCGTGTCATCGTGGAGTTCTTTGGCGAAGGCCTCAGTCCTGCTGAAGATGTCCTTCGGCTGAAGGTTATATTATTGCGATATATGTATGTTAAGCACCTTCTTCTTCTGCTTCTTTAAGTTATGGCTTCGCACTAATTTTAAGTGTATTTTGCCAGTGTCCAGTAAGATATGTAATCGTGTTTGTTTAAATTAATTCGACTACCCGATGAACTTGATGATAACGATGATAATGAAATTAATGAAGTACCCCACCCTGGACAGTAAAGCGGTGGATACTTTACATACCAATTGCGACGGCCGTTTTGACGGAAGTCGAAAAGGCACGTTTTATCACTTTGTTACAATTACCTTCACACATGCACATGTAAGAACACATAATGGTTAATATTTCACCAACATTACACATTATTAGTCGAAATAAGACACGTATTGGAAATTAAAACAAATTGAGAACTTCACTCTTCGAATTCCCGCCAAAATTTTAAATTAAATTTTATTCGACTAAACGGCTATGTTTTTTAGGACATTAAAAATCCCGCTTACCTTTTTTAATTATTCACTTCATTACAAGGTGCGAAGTGTTTGGTATATTCTCGAGATTAATGTGTTAGGTAATAGTATCAAACTATTACATCCTTCTCCCATAAAGTATATAATAATAAAACTGCCTAAAACAGTATTTTATCGTCAAATAACTTATGTAACTACGAGAATGGAGGAAGCCTGAGAGGTGTGTAAGGAAAATATCTGTTGAGACTCTGTACTCTCTGTCTACCCCGCTAACGATCTGGCCTGATAATATAAATAACTTATGGGACTCTATGTTCGCGAATGCTCATACAGATGGATTTGCCGTCATCATGCGCAAGCGCTGCGCCTCCCTACTCCAACGGAAACGCCGAAATATATGAGTTATTATTATTATTATGTATCTCGCTGAGATTCACGGGCTGTACTCGGACCGTTGAAAGGCTTGCATGGGGACATGGGCCCAAGTAGAGGCCCTTTGCGAGAAGTTAATGTTATGTAAATCACCTGCTGAGATCAATTGAATAAACATAAACAGCGAACTGACCCCGGCAGATGCAAAGACAATTGTAAATTATGGAAAGAAAGCTAGGAAAACTGGACTATTTCAAAGGGGACGGACACCCGCCGTAATTAGTGATTCCTAACTACCCGTGGCCGGCGGTGCCTTGCCGCTAACTAGGGCCCCCAAACGGTCGTCATAAGACAACTGAGGGCACACCAGCGTGAGCGGCTTAGGGGTATCGCTGCGCTTTCTCCGAAGTTACTCGCGTGGTAGTTACTTGAGTCGCTCCCACCCACTAGATTGAGCAGTCGCTGGTTTGATTCCCGCACGGGACAAATCCTTGTTTGACCCACAAATATTTGTTTCGGTCTGGGTGTTTGTGCATGTGAAATTCATGTTTGTAAGCGCATCCACGACACAGGAATAATTCCTAGTGTGCGACTATTTTTTTTTTACATAATAATAAAACAAAAAAAATCTCTTCAGGAAAAGGTCGTGAAGATGTCATTACTACCGTGGTAGATCAGCATGGAGTCGGACTTCCTAGGTCCTTGAATCTTCTACGCTGGCCTTTGGAAAGGCTTAGAATTTTCCTAGAAGCACAGAAGGCCTCAATATTTAGGACAGGTCTTGGAAAGGAAAAGAGGCTCTATTGCTAGGCTCGGTGGGCAGGAAGGTCATGCTACGTTCACTGGGTACGGCCCGCGGCAGTCAGCGCGGAACAACCGGCGCGTGCGCATGTCGCTCGCACACACAATCGCAAAACGATCGCGGGACAACATTTGTGTCGTAAACTGTTAAACGTGCCCGTTACAAGTGTTTCATAATAGTGATTGTTTATTTTTTAAATTTACGGACGCACCGGACATCCATCGACTCTGAAAAGAGGTTTGTTTACTGTTTCTTTTTTTTTTAAATTCACCGTCTCTGTCTAGTTTGTGGTCTAGTCGATAGTTTACGATGACCGGACCTAGTTCGCGGGTTCATTTGCATCGTTTTGTAAGCCATTCATTAGTTGTTACGGTCTGTTGCAAGGATTACTTAACATGACCTCGTATCGCTTTAAAATTGTAACTCATTATTATAATATTCTTCGGAATGTATGGACGGCGTGAAAACATATGCCCGAGGCATTGTTTTAGTTTTATTATTAGTTAATGTTGTGTTTGCGTGCTAATAAACGTGTTTGATTATTAATAATCTAAGAATACATCTTCAGAGTCAGATTACAGAACAAATAGACAAAGTCTTCTCTCTAGACTGTCGCACCAAGTATATAAGCCGTCTAAAAGACAGCAATGTCACAAGTTTACATAATGTAGATATTCCTACAATATTATCAATAAACAATGAATTAACGAAGTTTACTTTAAGCTTGAGTTATATCGAAAATGATCTTTGGATTTGTCCAACGTTAATTTTCTTAATAGGCTAAGGGCTAAACACAGAGTCTTCTTTAGGTTGATATGTATTCTTCTTTAGGTTGATATGTCTCCGTCTATCTACTCTTTTGCGGCTGAGTTTTTAGATTATAGTGATGCCCATAATACTGAGCATGGATCAAAGCTCACGCGAGGACAAGTCACGCAAAGATATGTTATAAGGTTACGTTACCCATTGCGTGCTTTCTTGCTTCGTTTGAGAAATCCGTTTACTGTTTATTGTAAGGTATAGTTAACGAACCTAACCTCCTATCAGCCGCTATAGGCATCCGCGGCATGTTCTCACCGACCCTCCTGATGCCTTTACATCCCTTTTTTCAGATACAGATACCGCACACAGGATCACACCGACCTCGCCGGCGAGGTCGAAGAATCCCTTTACCGCCGGCCGGTGCAGATCACCCCTAGTATATGCCCTCCCCCATAGCGACTGCCCAAGCCGAGGCCGTTCCTCCTTGAGGCGCCTTTGGGCTAGTTGCCCCTTTGCCCTTCTAGCTCGAGTAGTGGTTGCACGCTCGCCCTCTTGTCCGGTGAAGCTGTAAAGGCCCCGCGGCCAACAGCGTAGATCATTCACACACACACACACACACACAAAGACTTGCGGCCAACGCTGATGTCATGAATTTTACAATGTAGATGTATGTTATGTACATATGATTTACATAAATAAATGCCATATCTATAAAGGCGTTATTAATTAAATTTACAACACTTTTTTAAGCATTCTGAATATTGACATTCAGAATGTCCACAAGCCGTGAGCTGCTGTAGGTTGTCGACAGAGTTGCGCCAACATTGATTGTGAAAAATTAAATTGTTTCGGATTTTATCGCGGTTTATTTTTGGTTTTAAGTTCTTGACGTTTCGAGTGCACTTATGGTTACGGAAGGGACTGAGGCGTTTGACGTCCAAGTCATGTGTCGGAGTTATTAAGGGGATTGATTTAATTGCAAATGAAAATTTAATTGATTGATCTTACAACTAAATAATAGATTGCCCAACACTGGTTGACGATAGTGGATATAACTCCATTAAAACCATCCCGATGTAATAAGGGGTAAGCGTCTTGCTGTGATTATCGAATCGCAATATCAGAATTTATTTTTCCTTGTAAAATCTGTGTGTAAGATAGTGCATATAGTGCAGCGTATATATAGTGCATTGCGTTGTCATTTACTTACTACATTCAAACTGGGCGCTATTCAATAACTCAATAACCAGTTGGTTCCCAGGGACTTTATAAAGTAAATAAAAAACCATTGATTCCCTACCTAGGTAAACACCGCCAAGTCTCTACACCCTAACCGCAGATGGTAGGAGAGTACTAAAGGTTTAGATCCCAATGTAAAAGGGGGCGAGTTACAGCCTTCAAGCCGGGGACTCAGTTCCAGATTCCATACTGGCCTGAAATTACAACCTAGGAAGCTAAGTTGATTCCTTCTAGTCCAGGGCCTGCTAGTTTCTGAATCTGACCACCGTCTTTAGGGTTCTGGTTTGGTCATGCTCACTATAATGTCTTTGCTTGCGAGGGCTGTCTGGCGCGGGTCACTCCCTTCCCTCCAATATGGTCGAGAGGAGGGATGGCTGTTCCAGTAGTCATACTCGTAAACGGGTGCTGCTTGTGAGGACTAGTCCATCTGAAATCCTTTAGACACTCTTTATAAATAACTTAAGTAGTCTCATATCTCGGTCGAACGGCATCACAATGGAGCTAGATCGTAAACTATTTAATTATAACCTAAACATTGTATCCACACAATATGATAAACAAAAATAGAAAGGAAAAAAGAGAAAGAAGAATTAAATAAAAAAAGACAAGCCCGCTGAGTTTTTCGCCGGATTTTTCAGTGGAGGCCGCGTTCCTACGGTGGTAGATTTGTAGTTAAATTAGATTAAAAAAAAATGTTAATTAACAAATTGTAAGCGCCTCCGCAGGTCTTATACAAAATAAATTATTTGAGTTTGATTTTGACCACGGGCAGAGTTGGGCAAAAATTAATTATGAAAAAATTAAGATGCAATTAAAATATTTTAGGATATACGCGGGTTATTTGTGGTTTAAAGGTGCCCGACCTTTCGGGTGCTACAGCACTCATGATTAGGGAAGGGACTGAGGCGTTTGACGTCCAAAAGTCATTGTTATTCCGGAGTACCTTGGGGGATTTATTAAATTTTAACTGATTGATCCTACACTTGAAAATGCCCAACACTGCCACGGGCCTTTATTCGCTATAACAAACGCGGTGCGTTAGGATTACTTCGGGAAATGGTCGAGTATTCTGTATGCCATGGAAGTACTTTTAAATTACGAACGATTTAGCGCAGTAGTTAGAGCTTAAGCCGCTAGGGTGATGTCTAATAGTCGCGTTCCATCCCGCACAGGAGAAATCTTTCTGTGACTCACAATTATTTGTTTCGGTCTGGGTATTTGTGTATGTGAATTTTCATGTTTGTAAACGCACCCACGACACAAGACTGAATCCTAGTGTGGGGCTACGTTTTTTTTAAAGTAAGAAAGAAGAAATCATTTCACGAAGATATCGTAATGTGCCGCGTTACGTGTTAATTAGTTATGGCGAAGAAGGACCCAGATTAAATAATGCTAGAACCTTGTAATCGCCAACCAAACTATTCGATGACCAACGATGTAATTTTTGCTTGTAAAATAATATTCTTATTAATTCCGAAGGTGATCTTCGTTATGAAGTCACATATAATTACCTACCTACAGAACCTGTTATTGTGACGGTCGTATTCGAGTGGATCTTTATGAGCGCATCTTCAAGCAATCTAGGTTTGTTGTGAAGACATTTACAGTCTGATTTAATTCTTTTTTTATTGAGAACTAGCTGTACCCGCAACTTTGTTCGCCTTATTTTCAGGCATGTATTTCACACCCTCAATCTATTTTTTCTTTTTAATTTTCTAAATAAAATCCGTTGAGGGGTTTCGGTGTGAAAAGCTAACAGAAAGGCAGAGTTACTTTCGAATTTATAATATTAATATGGATTGGTCAACAATTGACCGTTATCTTAATTCAAGTGACGATGGGGCTCAAGATGTGACTTTTTAACTCAGTAATAGCCTATTATTAATTAGACCATAGGTCTCATAAAAAAGGTCAGAGTTGCTCAGCAAGCTACGGAAAGAGTTATGCTCGGCGTTTCTCTATTTGACCGAATCAGGAACGAGGAGATTCGTAGAAGTACCAATGTTACCGACATAGCCCTCAGGATTAGCAAGCTGAAGTGGCACATAGCGCGAAGATCGGACAGGCGTTGGGGCAGAAAGATTCCAGAGTGGAGACCACGTATTGGCAAGCGCAGCGTAGGACGGCTGCCTGCCAGATGGACCGACGATCTTGTGAAAATCGCAGGGAGTCGTTGGATGCAGGTGGCGTCGGACCGGTTACGCTGGAAAGCGATTGGGGAGGCCTTTGTTCAGCAGTGGGCAAGTATAGGCTGAGATGATGAATAGCTTATTTACCCTGATATTAAGCTGGGGAGACGAAAGTTATACCAAATTTGGAATCGGTATGATCGGTTGGATCCATCCCTTCGTATGGCAGAGATTCTAACGATTGACAATTCTAAACATCTTAGATGGTGATGATAATGTGGCCATATTGCTCATAGAACTGAAGAACGTTGGAGCAGAAAGGTTCTCGAGTGGCGGCCTCTTATCGGAAGACGTGAAGTGGGCAGGCCCCCAATAATTTGTACTGATGACTTGGTGAAGGTTGTAACTGGTCGTCTAGGTGGTCTTGGAGAGAGACCTTTGTTCTGTTCTGGATATCTTCCGGCTAATGGTAATGGTGATGGATGACTGTCAGAAAAGGGAACATATTATACCACACTAGGTCCCTGGAATTAGGTCAAATTTAGCCCTAATATACTTACTAATAATATACTATACTTGATTAAACTTCGTAATATACCTATATTACGAAGTTTAATCAAGTAAACACATTATTAACAATAAACGTAGCAAAAATACTAATTGTTACGAATTACTCTGTCATGTATTATTTTGTTGATACTTTGCCTTAATCGTGATCGTCCATTTATCGACAGAGGAACAGTGAGAGAGAGGGAGAGAAACAGTGATGCAATTACTTCACAAAAGAATTATAAGGGGTGGATATATTGAGCACGTGTTCGGAAATAAGCGACGTATGTGCAAAAACAAATTTAATCATTTTCTACATTTTTTATTTATTGATTTGGATTTCCAACAACATGTACACAGTTAAACATAGAGATACATGTATATAACAGTTAAGCTAAGTGTCTTGTCACTTACAGGAAATCACAGCATGCATTAATACATAAATAAAAACGGGAATTACTACCACCACCAAGCTAAAACTAAGGCCAAGGACCACTCGCAACACAATACTCAACTGTAAGCAATACGGGATAGAGCTTGTCTATCGCTGGTTTAAGCCTTATATTACGAGTGGACACTACAGACTAAAATAAAAATTAAACAAGGTCTTTTTTAGTTAAACTAAGAATGCTAAGTACTATAAATTACACTTTGAAATATAAACTGTTTTTCTAGAACTTTGGTACAATGATTTGCTATCTTTTTAAGTAAATTCTATTGATTAAGCTCTTAAGCATTTCGCGTTGGAATTAGAAAATGTAAAGCAATTGAGATGACTTTAGATTTTATGTCTGTTGAGAAAATTTCGTTTAATCGTGTACTTCTTTTACCGAGGAGAGTGATGGCTGTTTCTCAAGTCATACTCGTGAACGGTTGCTGCTGGTGGGGACTGATCCGTCCTCTATCCTTTAACTGCTCAAACATGTACCGTAGTACTGTTGAATTTTGTCTCGTTCGGCATCATACTGAAGGTATAACCAAGTATTTTGTATGCACTCTACATATTTTATAGTAAACCCTTTTTTCTCGTACTATTATTATTATACTTTTTATTATATACCTTTATAAAGTCTATATTTTGTGAATGAGAGCACTATGAAGACACTGATTGATACTATGAATCTAAGTATATTTATGTTTAATCTATACTTAAGCACATCTATTTAGCTCGTTCTGTACTGTTCTCCCATACCACATGAATGCAATTAAAAAGTAAGTATTGTAAAACTCTTATTTTTAAAAAGAGTAACAGTGGAGTTTCTTCCCCTTTTTCTCCACAGGAATGACATTCCAAACGGGTGATAGTCTTAAGTATTCAATAACTTTTATTGACGTATTTTTTGGTTGACACGAATAAAAAGCTTTTGATTTTACTAGATTTTAAAATGTACAGTTAAAATTATATTACGAAATATTAAGTATCTTATTCATATATTTCTTGAAGTGCATAGAGTTCAAAAACACGATTATTTCGCGTTAACTCCTTAACTTCAATAGGACAAAAAGTTACATAGCTTTTTTTATTATTTTACCGATATCAAGCGGACGTCATATAACCAGAATATATAAAAAGCTTTTTCTGTTTTTATATTTAACTAGTGGTCGCCCATAGGTCGATATTCGACCTACTCTTTCATCGCTTGCTGGTTATGTTTGACATTCAGTAAGACTATAGACAAATAATATTAAAGACAAACATCAATTTGACGTGTATTGTATCAAATACATGGTAGTGTGTGTAATGTTTTTTTAATTGATTTAATGTATGTTTTATGCATAATTTGAACAAAATATTATCATTCTGCACTCGTTCTCTATATAAACTATAAGTGTGGGAAATTTCATACTCCTCCGTCCGCGCAATTTTCGTAAAAAGGTGTATAAAGTTTTGCTTCACGTATTAATATATAGAAGATTATACAAGGCTATTTACTATATGCAGGATAGATAAGAAAACCAAATTTTGCAATACAATTTTTTTCAAGTATAATATATAACTACAGTATTAGCTGATAATATAATGTTGGAGTATCTACAAATTTTCACCTGATTTAATTAAAGACTCAAATATATACTTACTTTGGCAGGCAATATTAAAGTTCTAATTACAACAATACAATTGACGGACGAGTTTACGCAGTGTTTAAGAGCTTAAGACGCTCCACCCACTGTAACTAATGGTCTCGGGCTCGATTCCTACACCGGACAAATCTTTGTGTTCAACAATTATTTGTTTCGGTCTGGGTATTTGTGTATTTTTATGTTAGTAAACGCACCCACGACACAGAAATAAACAAAAAACAAAAGTACGTTTAAAAAAAATGATCGAAAACGAAAATGAAAAATATATTTAACGGTTATCTATGTTACCTTTTTCTATATTGGATCAGGATTTTCCTTTTAAGGTTATTTTTAATCATAAAATAAAAACCGTGATACTTATATTCCCCAGGTTGGGGTGGCAGAGGTGCATTGTGTAGGTACATCCTTAGACTTGTCCAGTGAAGCTGTAAAAGCCCCGCAGCCAACACCGTAGATCACGCACACAAACCGTCAAAGTTATGTTCCAAACTCCGGACCGCTACGGAGAATTTTTAATAGAAAAACATGAATTTTGCCGACCAAGAATTCGTACGCGGATCTCGTAATCGCCAGCCGCACCATACACCACTGCATCAATGATGTAACGAGTTACTCAGAATGTATTTTGTAGATCTTCGATATTATATTTAAAGCTTACCCTCATAAAGTAAGATTAAAGTGAAGTGTAGGCTGATAGGGTCGTAAAGCTTTCATCTTAGGTAGTTATTTATTTATCGGAAAGATTCAAATTAGGACAAAATACCTTGTAGTGCGGGGTGAACGTGTATAATCTACAACATTAATATTTATTACATATTTATTATAATTAAATCGTCGAACTGTCAAAACTATTTTTGTTTTTGTCAAAGTTTAAACATTGGGTACTATTGATTTTAAAAGTCATTAGGATAATACGTGGCAAAATAGTGTAAAGCCACAAATTCAAAAAGAAGATGAAGAAAATACTCAAAATTATCTCAAAATAAATTGATGACGATAAAACTAGAAAGGCCGGTGAACTTAGTACCACCTAAAATTGTATTGATTGTATTCATAAGCGACTATCAAAATACAAAATTACCAATTTTTTAATTTTTCGGCTGTTCCTTTGGGTATTTTTTAATTTTCTCCTTTCAAACCACTTCTATATATTTAAATCGGTCAAATCATTTGATTATTATATTTTATTCATAATAAAAGATGATTTTTAGTGGACTCTACGCTGTTATCCTGATATAAAAAAAACTAGGTTCTAATCTAATTCTAGTCTTAAGGAAATTTACATATTTAAAATGCTGTTTTAAAATTTGAGTTAGTTTAAGTTAGGAGATATTTTTAACCATAATTCAACGGTAGTGAAATATAAACAAGGATCCTCTGCGGCAAGAGGGTAAATTCCATAAATTAACCGGCAACATTTTATGATAACGACTATCGTATTTCTTTTAAGAGTTATAGGTCTCCCTATTCCTATGGAAAATGTCACGTAGAAGCATTTTGTAGTTCTCATGTCGATAATCACTGAAAATGTGGGAAAGTATGGTCATCATTATTATAGCCCTGTAAATACACAAATGCATTAATTTATGGACTTAATTCTATTATGTACATACATTATAGATTTAGGATAAAATCGCATTCAATGTCCTTTTTAATCGAACATAATCCTTTGTATTTTCTTCAACGCAATTAAGCATAAAAGTCCCAATCGGCGTGGAACAACATATAAACAAAAGAAAGGCATAATGCTTGAGCATTGAACATGGCCCAGCCAACCCGTTAATGGTTCCCAAAGCCATTCAGAGATCGTAAGTACGCCGGTATTCACAGGCTCGTCGGCGGAATGCGCCTATTACTTGAGTTCCGCCTCTCGGATGCGCCTGCGCCGACGACTTTAGAATGGCGGGAATCTAACGAACGGCTCAAGTTATGAGGAAATGGCGGTGTTTTGGTGTGATTTAAATGTCGTTTAGGAACACTGGAGTCAGGTCGTGATTAGAGATGTAGGAATTCAGTTGGTGATTTTGAATTTACTGTTTGTTATTGAATTTATGTTATTAATTGGGAGAGTAATGGCTGCGTAAAAAATATGCGGATTTCACTAAGAATTAGCGGAAATACCAAATCCTATTTAGAGTCAAGAATAGGTAGTAAAAACAGAATTCTGACAAGCTAAATTGTTTGCAAAAGGCAACAATCTTCCATGCAGTATTTCATCATAAAGTTTCCATATAGGTACTTACAATAACTTAATTATAAAGTGTTTTAAACTATTGTTCGGCTTTCAATTTTTCTAAGTACTCTAAGAAAATTAGAGCAAGTGCTATTTCTGTTTTCATCGCCTGTAGCTCTTTTCTGGCGCCGCACATTTAAGAACCATAAAACCTTTACTATTCCATCGTTATTAACGAAACTAATTCCAAGAGTGAGCCGTTAAAGCCGGAATGGTAATGAGATTTTCTTTCTACTTTTAATAAGAAATTACATCGGTAGCCGAAGCCTTTTATTGCTTACGTTGCGGTGTTTTTAATCTCGGCATAGATAACTTTATAATTCAAGATGACCATTGTGGCTATTTACAATAAAGCAAGAAATTACCAAACACAAGTAAATCAAGACTACAAGAAACACTGCAAGGAAGCAATAATTACCTGATACCTATTTTTGGTAATACGAGTATCTGGGTGTTTTAGTTACTTTGCTAATTATAACATCAACCAAAATGTTATTTATTTGATAAATGATCAGTAATTTAATGAACAAATATTTCCGAACAAAAACGGAGCGCCTAAATAACGTCATTGCATACAGAACAAAAACCAAGCTACGTTTAATAAACGCAGAATTTGCATAAATACATCGTGTCACCTTGGATTTTGAATGGAACGGGCAAAAACATGTCGGAGATTCTGTTTTTTAATCATCCGCTTATTAAATTCATATTTTCAATTAAAGCGAAAGTGGAAGGATGTAGGTACCGGGGAAGACCTAGACTATCTTACCATGATCAAATAGACCGTGTCTTATCTGAAGGGCAAGTCAAGAGTCTCCGTAACCGGCGAGTGTGTATGAGACGATCTATGAAAGTGGAGGAAGCCAGAGAGGTATGTAAGGAAAGAACCTGTTGGAACTCTGTACTCTCTGCCTACCCCGCGAGGGAGCTGGCGTGATGATATAGATAGATAGATAGATTTTCAATTAATTCTGTTCGCAAAAGCATCCAGTCATGAAGTGTGACATAAATAGAGCAAAGCGATGTAATAAGGGCCTACAAAATAATCTTTATTATTCTTGCGTATATGATAGTTTGTTGCGTCATTTGAGCACAGAATTATCGAGATGCCCCGTCGAGATCCATCACTCCCTTTTTTGTTTACCCCTTTTTATCGTGGCAACAATTTATCTGGCAACACTTTTTAAAAGAATGACATTCAAACGAAAAATGGCGGGAAGTAGTGACGAGCGTTTTTTAAATTAACGAATTCGGTGATACGGTCGAGTGTACACCCCACCTTGTTTAAATTTTTAACATAATTGTTTCCACCCTAGACCATACCAATTATTTAACAGTTTTGTTTTGTGTCTGTTTTAAATATTGCATTTTATTATAATCATTGTTACCTATACAGATAAATTATAACCAATATCTTTTGGAATGGTTTTGCTATTGGTTTCCTACTGAAGAAAAAAAAATATAGGACACACCCAATTTATAAATAACTGGTGAAAAATGAAAATATCATTTGAGATAACACTGTCTCATACGTAAATTGCTATATCCATCACCAATTTATACAACTATATACTTGCTATTCTTGCTATTTGATTGAAATAGCTACTTAAAACTTTTGCATCAAAATAACAAGCAAATTTTGTAAGACTTATCGAAACAATAGCGCAGTTCACGGTTCTTATTACATGGCAATTTGCCTGGTAGATTAGACCACGTTTTAGTCTAGCCCGGAGGTGTCATGACCGAAGCGGGTTCCAGACAAAGGTGCCCATAACCTACGGCTATTCTTTCTAACTTATTATCCTTCGGACCACTTAAGCAAATAACAATGCAAGGTAATGGATCCCGATGCGTTCAGTAATTTGTGGACCGTCTAGGGTTTTATTTTGGAAGTTCTTCGTCTTCTTTTTTGATGATAAAATAGTCTTACTCCTAAAGAATACGTTAGATAATGATATTACAATGGACATCTTAATGGGAAATTGAAAAGTCACGATTTATCATTCATTCTACCATTACCTTCATTTATTCATCATTAATGTTCCACCAGCATTATTATTCAAAACAACTTAAGTTTTGGGAATTGAAACCAATTTGTGAAGTTCAGCCAAATTTAATTACAGTTTTTTTGAGTAATCAGCAGTTTCTTTTATTGTTAAAATTGTTAGTTTGAAGTCCTAAATTAGGATCGTGAATTCGCTATTATGAGCATTTAATTATGTAAGACCAGCAAAGCAAAATTAATGACTAAGCAAAGAGATATCAGTTTTTTGGGTTGGTAGTTTCTTAGAATAAAGGTAAAAAATATACCATTACGGTCAGATCTCGTTGCCTGTTTCGATAAAATTTGTAATTTATATTAAGTACTCTATTTGTGGGGCAAGTCTTTGTTCAAGCCAAATTAGGCAATATCAAGCATAGAACACTTGTGTACACAACGAAACGCGCCCGATGTGGAACTTGTCTTTCCCGTAACCGTCTGGCCGCCATAAATAATATATATATATTTTTTTTTTTTACCAAAGAGCTAGAGAGCGATGACCGGCGATTAGCTGTGGCGCATTTTTTATGGACACGACGACGCATCGCAGGATGTAAGTACGTGACTTATTTATTAGGTTGTGTGCCACGAAGTTATCTGTTTTCGATGAGTGGCGCTGATGTCGATGTAAAACGTCTAAGGTTTGTGTTTAGGAGGTGTACTTACGTAGCGTATATTTCACGTATGTTATCCGTAAAGAGACACGGCACTTCGATCTCACCCTAGCGTTTTGGTCCTTCTTATACAACACAAATGGTTTTCTCTAGTTTGTTCCAAACTAAACTATTTTAGAATTAATGAATCGTCAAGAAAGCAACAAGACTCTACCATCATTTTGAAATGTATTTCCTCTGGATACATTTTACGGATACTCTTTGGAAAAAAACAGTTAGACTGACAGGACGTCAGCTTCTCACTACCTTCAGATATTAAAATCAGCCATCCACTGATGAGTAAAGACTGTCTTTTACAAATAGAGTTGAGAAAGATTAGGTCATTATCTACCACGCGGATCCGGTACGTATTAATGGAGGCAGGTTTATGGCTACCTGCTGTTGGAACTTATCAAGCCACCTATAAGTCATCCAGTTCGGATTAACGACTACCACATTAACTGATAGAGACGAGACCAACAGCGTTTCAAAAGCACGGTAATGCTTGATATTGTTGTAGCTACAAATTCTATGATCTACAAGACTATACCAAACGTATCTTAATTTTGGTGATCGTTGTGCCGCAGAGCTAAGAGACCTACCTTAATCATACGTCTTTTAAAAAAAATCCATAGATTTCTCTGTCATAGAGGCAGAGGATAAGCACCTAATAGCACTTATGCTAGGTTAGTTTCGGATCTTATTATAGATCGAAGTCATCGTGAGATTGTTAAGTCAAAACTATATTTTTATTCGGACATTTTGATCAGGAAAAGACTTTACCCTGTTCGCGATTTGATATAAGGTAAAAACAGATTGGCATTTCTTGGGAATTGAATGAAAAACTCGTTATATGTAAACGACATTTTTTACCAACTGTTTTGTGCCAGTTTAATGTGTTTTGATTAAGTATGGTGTGTTCAAGAGCTTTTTTTGAGTGACATCATGATGTGACGCATTGGTGATCATTCATCTTTGTGATACCTCGTTAGTGATTCTAGAATTAATGGGGTAGAAGTACTTACAATAAAACTATAAACCATTTTTTGTTTGGTTTTAAAAAAGCGATCTTAGATTACGTAATAAGTGAGTTTTGCATATATTGTTTGATGTTCCAAAAATTTCTTCCTTTATAGGAAATGAAGAAATAGTATTTATTAATGAGAAACATAGTTGGTGAAATACTCGCTTTGTTAACACACATGAAAGCCACATACACAAAGATCCAGAACAGACCACTTTGTGTGTCGCACAAAGAAGTCTCGTGGGGGGATAAAACCCGCAGTAGAACATAAAATAATGTTCTAAAAAATTTACATCCTCACGCACTTTCTATTCCTAGATACATATACTATAGAACATTAGTTGATAGGGCGGTGTGCCTTTAGCCTTATAAAATCTATAGAATATTCTATTTAGTTACATATAGGTACAACAATAACCTACAGGATTCTTATATGATTACGCGAACAAGCTGCACCCTTCGCATTCCCATCAGAAATACGACCTCATTTATTAGCAATGCAAAATCTAGAACAGGATTAGTGAAACAACGGTTGCAATAAGCCAAGCTGCGTTTGCGCAACTAAATACGTGGACAAGGTTCCAGTGGGCGCACCCACGAGTTGCCAACTTAACCAGCCAGTTATAAGATTGAATAATTCGCGGGAATTATTGAATGGCATTAGGAATTCGTTATCCGTGGGATGAATGACAGGTTGGAACGGCGGACAGATTGGATCAAAATGGCGGCAAGATATTATTCTTACATATTTTTTAATTAGAAAATATTAGAAAAAATACCTTGATGCAGGCGAAAAAAGCTTAATTCATAAATTTACGCCAGCAAACGTTCAAGTTTAAAATAATCTTAACTCCCAATAGTAGCAAGAATGTTCTCCGTAGAGAAGAATCCGTTAGCTACCGGATAGTAATATAAAGGAGCCACGCTTAGGTACCTCTTGTACTAGTAAAATAAATAAAATAACTTTTAAAATTAAGCCGCCTGTCTTAAATTCTATAAAAAAGTTGTTGCAATAACTAATAGGTGACTAATGTGACTTAAATAATCATGACGCCTGATATAGGTTATTTGAATAGCTTGACAATAGCGACAGTTTTTTTCAATAACTTTTCCCGTATTTTTTTCGTTTATTTTTACTTTATGTAGTTTGAGCGGCATTTTTTTTAAATACACCAAAATATACGTTAATCGAAGTATATAAAGGATTGCAGAACTGAACTTAACTAAACTTGAAGCCTTCACAAATGCATTCCGAGAATTGGCGGGAATTGATATAATTTTCTATGGCGGGAATTACTGTCCCGTTCCGTTTTACGGTCCATGTAAGCCGTAACCTCGAGGTTTTATTGTGTTCTGAGCCGTGGAATGGAGATGTTGTCCGCGCTCGTAAAATCCAAGTACTCGTTTACATTTTGCAAAGCGAAACGTCATATTTTATAGAGATTTATTGTATATTATGGCGTATGACATAATGCCTTACTCCTATGATATCGCGGGGACAAATCATTAAAATATAAAAAAAAAATGTTGGCAGAAAGTAAATAAGTGCTATTTTATTATTTACCATAATCATGATGTAGTTAAGCTTAAAAGTTTAAGGCTAAAATCTATAAGAATGAATGACTGATTTTTTATTCATGCAAATTATGAATATAAGACTTTAAATAAATATAAATAGGTACCACGAGCTGCAATAATATGCAAGCATTTTGCAAAGTTCATCTGTTAATTTTAGGGTAATAATTATACCTTTTAGTTTCACAAATCAAGTGATGCAGTGTACCTACCTTTACCGCCTGTTCCATCTCTATGGTCAAGAAGGGCAAAGAACTCCATCTTCATATTATTTCTCCATACCGTTATTCTCCATTATAACACAACCTCACAGTTACTTAACACAATTTATGGTATCCTCTTAAATATAAACGACTAAATTCACAGATTAAAATTAATATTTTAAGATTCAATATGGCGGCAATTTATAGTTTTCGCTATGAACGTGTCGTAGGTACGAAGTTGTCGCGAGGCCTTGCCAAGCCGGTTGGCATTTGCAACGGTGACGTCACCAGCTGTGACTCAGGTATCACTGGTCCATTGCCTACAAAGTATTTTAAATGTAGAGCCTTCGATAGTCAATAAATTTTATTTGCTTTACACATAAATATGGTCCTTGTTACTGTACGAGATAAATAAAATAAATACATAGTTACGAAAACATGATTGAATAAAGACCCCTTTTTCGTAACAGGTTACAAAAACGGATCAAAACTGAAATCATTATTTAAGATTTGAGGAATTAAAGTCTTCTTTGGTAGATGCTGAAAGAGGTGAAAGGCATTTGGACCACTATCCACGCATGTCGCTAGTCTCTGAAATCTCTAACAATCTAGTAGATAATATTATCTACCTTATAACCTATTGTTAGATTTTCCAGAAAACTTAGGTTTTTTGTTCTCCTATGTTATTAGTAACTTATTTATGTTTTTAACTGCGTTTATACAAACGATCAAATGAGTTATCATAGTTTAATAACCAATTAAATAGATTTACTTTTTACGTATTTTTAAGTGAAAAAAAATATATGCTAACTCATGCATAAAGCAAGCGAGCGCTCGTGTTGTAGTAAGATAATCATCTGCCTAATTAACAGTTCATTATGGTGGAAAAAACCTTAATTACCGATTATAGTAAATTAATTCAATAATTTTGTCTGTATTTAATTAAACATATGAGTTTTTTTCTTTATCTTTAAAACAGCCATAAAATAGACGTTTTCTTTGGTTTTCTTCACGAGGTGATAATTGCCGCTGGATTTGGAAAAATCTAAATAGGTAATGCGAGTCAGCAATTGGATTCGGAAATTCGTTTAATCTGTTACAGCTTTGACAAAAATATTAGTTTTAAGCAGCTTCAAAAAGATTTTATTTTTTTAAAGGTTTATCAATTCGTTATTTTAAAACGGGAATTCTTTTGTGTAAAGCAAGTGTCTGTCGCGGATGTTCGATAGCGCTACCATAGATTTATCTACTTTTATGATCGGACGGGTGGCTGGAACAGTCTTTCTTGGAACTTGCTCAGTCATCCCAGTTATTGGAGAATCACTTATCAGATTCTATGAAAGCAATTAAAAGTTGATCACAGATAAAATAATTGGCTTTGAATGCGAGTCGGTGATTTTCAGAGGCTGTTTATTCGTCGTTAAGTTGTCGGACGTAATTTTTATTGTCTTGTTTCATGGTTGGTGCCATTACTTTTTTTTGATAAGAACAATTGGCTATGATCTAAGGCCTAAGAATATTAAGCCATTTTTGCCAATGCAGATAAACAAACATGAAACTGACACCGGTAGAATGTAAACTGCGGCGTTAAATAGTGGACATAAGAAGATGTAAACTTTACATGCCCGTATTGCTCATTTTCATGTCTAGGACACTACCACATGAGTAAGCTGAATGTGAGTTAGGTTTTAGATTATGCTTACACCTTTACCAACATAACTTAATCAAACCTTTTTAATCTGCTTTACACTGTTAAGTGGTACCTTCTCGTTTACAACCAGTATTGGACGTTGTTAATTTACGAGACAATTGTTAAGTGCATTTTGCACGCATATCTTAAAAACGTTTTTAATATATGTCTCTATTTTTACCTTTAACACATCGGCCATTACTGGTAGCTATAGACGACATTTACTGCTGTATAGCGATAAAATGGACTTTAATGCGGTTATTTATTGATTATGGGCGAATAACTGTTGTTGAATGTTTAGTTTTATTTCTTTATAGTACACAGAGATAGAAGAATAATGTCTGTGCAAAGATGATTTGTTTTTCTTTTAACATACATCTATATCATTACATTTGATCTCTTGCGGAGTAGGCAGAGAGCATAGTGCTTCCACTCTCATAGTTCGTCTTATACACGCTTGCCAGGTATGGAGACTCCTGACTTGACAATTTTAACATATTCCGGGAAAAGTCCCAATTAATTATACTACTTAGGTATATAATAATAAATAATATTAGCCCTATTAAAAAACTGTCCCACTGTTTGGCACGGGCCTGCTCTCAAACTGAGAGGGTTTAGGCCATAGTCCACCACGCTGACTCAGTGCGGGTTGGCGAACTTTACACACCTTCGAGAAACTCTTAGGCATGCAGGTTTCCTCACGATGTTTTCTTTCGCCGTTAAAGCAAGTGATAGTTAATTTTTAATATGCACATGCTTTTGAAAAGATAGAGGTGCGTGCCTGGGTTTGAACCTCTGACTTTGCAGTCCATCGGTCTAACCACTAGGCTATCACTACTTAGGTATACTAGTTGATTTTATTCATGCGCCTAGTCCGTTTGGTGGACTATGACCTCTCTCGCGCCTTGATTTGTATGAGGCTTGGGAGGTTTTTGATATGTTGATAGCTATTAAATTTATGGTAGCTAATTAAATAGTTAACCAATAATAAAAGTAAAACATAAACTATGCAGCTAAACGTTTCAATTTTTTTTTATTGCTAAACCGCAAAGATTGATCAGAGATAATTTTATATACTCAACTAAAGCTGCGGTATGGATTGCGTGAGATAAATAACATAATGCGTACCGCCCAAGCAACTCTTGCCACTAGATAGCTATCTTAAAAATAAACTTTTCGCTTTAAAACAGCTGTGTGACAATGCAAAAAGGAATAAAATAGGTTCGCCCCGCCGTCCGCAGGGCAGGTACTATTGTATTAATACGATAAACCATTGATAAAAGTATAAAAAGAAAAAGTAAATGCGTTGATCGGAACGCACTTGGAGTTGCGTTTTTAAAGCCGCGTAGTGGGTTTTTAAAATAGTTTGGGTATTTTCATTTTTTTTTAAAAGTGTGTCCGGTTTTTGCGCAATAATAAAGATTTATTTCGGGCATTTTTTGTTATAGTTTTCATAATTTTTGTTCTAATATTAGACATTTTAAAGTAAGAAATCTTTATCTTCCTTGAAGTTCTCTCTTTACTTTTGAGAGGATGGCAGTCTTATTGATTTTGAATACGGAAGTCTTTTATGATGATGTCTCTTTCTCCTCTGCTCACTATCGTTTACCGGTTTACCTTTTGGCACTAGACAGAGCAAGGACAGAGCAACATTAAACATCATACAACGGGAATGTACGTATCTGTCAAAGTTAACGAGTTTTCATTATATAGATTTCATGCGCACTAAAAATAGACTTAATGGGTATCTAAAATTCTTACCTCAGTATCTACAAACAATTCAAAGTAGTTAAAAACGTTCCATTTCATTCGTCAACATTGCGGTCCATTGCACTGTTATTATTTGTTTTTTAATTTATAAAGAACTAGGTAGGTACCTAAGTTATATTCGTGTTTTTAATAAAAACATTTTGTATCCACGTGAATGTAGTGGTTTATACGCTCCATTACATAGACAATGTTATGAATGGAATGATTAAAAAACGCTTCGTTGGTAGAAAATATGTACTGATTCTTTGAAATATTATGTAATAGTCTTGTTATGGTACTGGTTACCTGTAATATTATTATGATGTTTACAATTAGGTAGGAATAGGTAGCTAACTACCTAAGTTTATGTAAACAGACGCCGAAGTAAATACGAAGTTGCTTCGTGAAATAGACACCCACAGGATAAATGCAGATGTTACCGTGCACAATTTTTAATAAAGGTAGTTGAAAGCAGGTGTAACAAGAATCAATGGTCATTTGAAATCTAACTACTCGTACCTAGGTAGATACACAAGCTAGTGTCTTCCTTCCCACATCGTCATTGAACGCATCAAATCGACGATACATGTTTATCGAATGTCAGTTTGCCATCCTTATTACGTAAATGCGTAAACACAACACCTCGCTCCGCGGCCCAGGGTCATAATCGTAGGCTATCAAAGCCAAGAACATTACACGCTGGCGGCATTGTTTGTCGTGTGAACGGAGTTTATTTAAAAAAGTAGTCGATTTTTTTTGTCTGTGTTCTGTCACTTATTTATTTGGACAACTTTAGTTATTTTCGTAGCGGTTTCGCTGAAAGATATGTCGTGGAGAAAAATCTTCAAAAGAATCTTTCATTTGTGAGAAAGTAATGTGTGTGAATTTTACTTCACCAATTGATCCTCACGGTTCCCTCGTGTGATTGGAGTTCCGGGATCTTCAAGCTGAATGCATCAATGCACCTTTTTTGTTCTTATTTAGATTCCTCCTCATGATTACCGAACATGATTTCCCCGTATCCTTATGAAGCTTAAAGCGGTGCGTGGAGCCACTCAACGCCGTCCGCCTCGGCATCCATTAGGAGTTCTCACCCTAGACTTCTGTAATACCTAGGCCAACTTATTAGGCCTCGAGTCCACGTATCTACTTACTTAGCTATTATTTACTACGTCGATATATTATTTGATAGATGGCTTACTACGAAACATTTTCATTCCTGCTCGTCACTGTTTTGGTACCGGGCCTTATCCAGCGCACAGTATCTTCTCTCCCCTTTGGTGGAAATGCCTGTAGACTAAGCCGCTTTTTATCTCTCCTCTCCTCTTCACCCACCTCCGTTTTGTTGTACCTACATAAAATTTAAATAGTCTAAGTGAGTACTGGCTACGAAGCTCTGTTGACATCAATTTTTCAAACGAATTAGGCAAGTGTTTTGATTACAGAGGACTTAACGCAACAGATTGCCGTTAGTGTAAAGCTATCGAGTTAATGTAGGATATGAGGATGGATTCTTTTCACACTACCAATTTACTAAAAAATATGAACGTGATAGCACGCTTTCTCGACAACGTTATGCTAAGTTTAATGTTTGCTGTAAACGCTTCTCTGCAGGCTTGACTAAGTTACAATCATTTTGTTTCTAGTCCCTTTCCGCAATCGTTACCGCATTGTTCTGTTCTTTTTCTGGACCTTTTTCCGTTTTCTATTAGTCGTAGAAAATCAAATTGGCTACAGGAGCTACTCTAAGTCTCAAATGTAAGGGAACTAGTAGTAGATTATCTTTGCCCTGTGGTTAAGCATCGTTTTGCCATGGTTGTAATTGAAAACCTCCTTGATTGATGATACGACTTCCGTATCAAACTGGGCACTGTTATTTAATGGTACTATGTGCTTCCGCTCGTATCTTGCAGATGTTTATAATGATAATGTAGAACCGCGGGTAGAACGACATGGAGTATCTTACTGTGGTAAATTTTTAATGGCTGACCAAGGAGAAATGTTCGAATTTATTAATTCAATTGCTTAGTTTCTCGTTGTGATGGATTTCAATATAGTAGTTCTTCTTCTTCTTCTTCTTTAAGTTATGGCTTCACACTAATTATAAGTGTATTTTGCCAGTTTCCAGTGAGATATATAATCGTGTTTGTTTAAATTAATTTGACACCCCGATGAATTTGATGACAACGATGATAATGAAATTAATGAAGTACCCTACCCTGGATAGTAAAGCGGTGGATACTTTACATACCAATTGCAACGGCCGTTTTGAGGGAAGTCGAAAAGGCACGTTTTATCACTTTGTTACAATTACCTTCGCTCATGCACATATAAGAACACATAATGGTTAATATTCCACCAACATTACACATTATAAGTCGAAATAACACAAGTTTTGGAAATAAAAACAAACTGACAACATCACTCTTCGACTTCCCGCCAAAAAACCCAATATAGTAGTTTTTGAAGTCCGAGAAAACTTTTAAAAAAATTTGATAAATTTACATAGATAACAATGGCGTCGTCAAGTTAGCCTCTGCCATATTGGATTAAAAAACTTTAGAAAAATGTAGGTTACCGTTAATTTTTTACTCTAAAATATTTTGCATGTCCTAACAAATGTAAGTGCGCGAACTTGCGATAAGTTGAAGCGGCAACAACCACCTCATTGTTCGAATCCATTCTGCTCGTGACCCGCTAACTTGTTCTGCTGCCACACTGGCGCTAGTAACCATGGCGTTTTCACGCTATTTTTAGTTCCACCGTTTTCCGCACGTATAAACAACTTTGTAGTTTACACTCGAGCAAGAGAAATAGTCTTTGTTAACGGTGAAAGCAGGAAGTTATTACGCAAGTATCATTGCCGGTGTAATTACGTATACGTGTTGTGTTCAAGACAATATTGTGTTAGGTTTGTTGATATTTAGTCGATTGGAGGTTACTGGTATGATAGCATGCAATGCACGTATTGGCATGATTGACCTAGAATGCCAAATGCCGATTTGAAAAAAGAATGTTCTTTTTTCGTTTTGCGAAGCAGTGGTGATTTTTATTACTGTGTCTTGCGGTTATTTCGAAAAATACTTAGTCTTATTTGCTTCTAACGAACCTATAGCAATTTAATATAAATACTTAATTGAATAATACCCGTAGCCCGACCATTTAAGATTGCATCACCACCAAGACCACATTCTCTTACGCTATAAACTAGGTATGACTAAATTAGTCTTCATCATATCGACGTTTTTTATAATAAAAACACCTGATAATGCTATTCATGGGAACACGTAATTAGGTCCTTGTTAAAGACTGAGCTTACAAGCTCAGTCTTTAGCTTGCAATGTGAATGCGTTTTCAAATAAATGATGGATCCTTCAATAGCCTACTATTATTCATTATCCGCATAATATCGAGATATTAAAGATACCATTCATATCTCAGCCACTATCGATCATTTTACATCTTGATCGCGCCTCTTCACATGTTTTATCGTTTTTGCCATTTATAAGCACCGAATGATTTTTATACGTTGTGGTCAAGATGTGTAAAGATTGAGTTGTACGAACTTCCATTGAAAAGTCATCTGAATCATCTGATTTAAATGATATATGGCTTCGCATCTGACGTTAAATCCTCAAATCCTTCTTATATGATGTTCAGTGTAATAAAATTTATATTGTAGGTAAACAACCTGCAAGCATAACTTTCAAAGTACATAATATGCAGTTACTTATTCCTTATCACGTTTTGCGAAATGCTATAAGGTCAACGGATTTAAATTTCCTCCCACGACACGGTCGCTTAGCAAACGTAACAATATGTAGGTGTATGGTGTAGGTGATACCTATTAAAGATTTTATGGAAATATTTCAATCTGAACTGATATTTTTTCTTGTGAAATATGTAGAAACAAAAACAAAAAAAGAAGTACCTTGTAATGTTTGGTTTGACTTAAATTATAAAATCGTGAGTGAAACGAAACGAAACAAGATGGCGTTACGTCAAACAAAGCCAACAGCTGAGTGTCTGTCAAATAAATTAGCTTTGATCGGCGAGTCCGATTAGGACACGTCAGTCATTTAGTCAATAATATCTGTGAAAAACTAGAAATAATCTCAATTTGCGTTTAATATTAATACCTAAGGTTTAATCTAAAATTAATACAGTGTAGTTTTGTGGTTCGAGAATATTCCGAAATCGATAAAGGTGCTTGACACTGGGGCAATAAAGACTTTGCTAAAATTAATAATTCCATTCTTTTATAATTTTTTTTTTAATAAACAGTGGTTTATGAACTTTCCAATTAACTTAAAGTATTATTTTCAGGGTGATTTCAATATGGAAGACTGTAAATATTATGGTTTTATATGTCTATTCGCGTTGGGTGTTTTGCCCATAGCTACCGGTAATGTACAGGCTCCGGCGTTGAATCCGACTGTTTTAACGCAATCCAAAACCCTTGGTGAGTGTCAAGCTTGTAAATTATTCGTAGAATCCTTCAAAAAAGGCCTAGAAAGGACCTCAAGAGGGAAATATGAGGGTGGAGACACAGCCTGGGAGGAAGAAAAGTTAAAAAAATCTTACAAACGTAGTGAGATGCGTTTAGTTGACATACAAGACGGTATATGCAAGGAGGAGACTAAATATGCAGTCCAATGTCACCATATGGCTGAAAAAGCAGAGGAATTTATTGAAACATGGTGGGCACAAGATCCAGATGAGTCTGAAGATCTATTCACATACATCTGTATAGAAAATATGCAAGTTTGTTGCCCCAAGTATCACTATGGTAAGGACTGCACTCCATGCGCCGGTGATCATGAAAATTTGTGCAGCGGGAATGGGAAATGTAGAGGCGATGGAACTAGGAAAGGAAACGGAACATGCTTGTGTGATCCCGGGTATACAGGCGACAACTGTGATGACTGTTTGACCGGTTATTATCTAGCATACAAAGACGATAATAAGATGCTCTGTTCTCCATGCCACCGTTCCTGCATGGGTGGCTGCAGGCACGGTTCTCAAAAAGACTGTGTGGCTTGCAAACCAGGCTACACATTTGACTCCGACGAAGGCTGTTTAGATATTAATGAATGTGATGACGTAAACAAATGCAAGGAAGACCAATTTTGCTTGAATTCCCTCGGGTCTTACAGCTGTATGGCTTGCGATAAGGCCTGTAAAGGTTGCCATGGAGATGGGCCTGATATGTGCAGGAAATGTGCGAAGGGGTATTCGAAGAAAGGAGAATTCTGTATAGCTGACAGGGAAGATGAGGATCAGTCTGAAAAATTGACTACTACAAGGTAACTTGATATTTAATTCATGTTTGTTTTGATATGGCTTCATTTACAGCGCAGAGGTTGCAATGGTCATTTCCACTGTTAGTCCAGATAGAGATACTATTTGTACTGTATAAAGAAAAGCATTTACAATTTTGACAATTTTTGTTAAGAGCTTAAGCCACTTCGCCCACTATGTCTAATAGTCGCATGTTCGATTTCAGCACGGGACAAATGTTTGTGTGTCCCACAATTATTTCTTTCGGTCTGGGTATTTCTATATGTGAATTTTCATTTTTGTTAACACCCCCATGACACAGGAATAAATCCTAGTGTTTGTAATCCTGTTTTTATAAAAAACAAAAAAGAAAATTACCATTTCAACACAACAGAATCTCCTTAGACTGATAGTCAGACTGATTGTGTATCCTTACAATTCCTTCTATGTTTTTTTTAATTAGAGTTTTATCTGCATTGTTACATACTTATCTGAATGGTGAAGCCATTTTACTATAACCATTATTGTTTTGTTTTTTAATTAATTTACAAAATTTCTTACAGAAACGAGGAGTTATAACAGGTCCTGTAATAATGACATAGATTTAATTTAGGTAAATTACTTTTTTAATTTTGGTGATGGGACAAAGTTTTCTAAGGGATGAATTCTAATATATTATATTAAGTGGAGATACTCTATCCTGTTTGGATAGTATGTTTCCATTATTCTATATTTATTTATTACATTATTTTTTTTCATGTATTCCCTCATCCATATACACCCTGCAATTTTCCAGATTAACACTGTTGCTTATTATTAAAGTTCAATTTTAATATGCCATCTTAATTAGCAATCATAAGCTTACTCCATTTAATAAAGTTGGATTCCCACTGTATCTTTCATTATGTTAGAATAAGCCTGTGTAAGATCTTTGCTCTCCAAGACACAAATAGTCCTAACCGAATTTAAATTTATATTAAACTTTACATTAAACAATTATAAGGTTCAGAATAAATTAACGCATGATCTGCTTCTTATATTCTTTGATAACGTGTTTTACATTATATTCAACCAACAACCAAACATAGTACAGAATTTTAGTAATACATCAAAAATGTCTCATCTGTAGAGGGCTTACATTAGTTGTCAACTTATCCTCAAGAACATATTGGTTTTGGTAACTCTACAAAATAGCAAAGCACTTTTTTTCTTAATAGTTTCAAACTTATTTAAGGTACATGACATATGTCGGTTTGCTGATTGCCACTGGGATTCTACTGCCCAAGTCCACCTCTCTCGGCAGCCTGGTTGGAGCAATGGTACTATCTTACATAGTGGGAGCAGAGTATTACTGTATGATAAATGGACATACAGGACTGGTCAACTTAAAGGAATTTGATTTGATGCAGATGTTCCATACATAATTGTGGTTTTTAGAAGCCTATATTATTAAAGATTTATACAAGGTGGATTGTAATTAATGCAAGACTGGAATAACACAATCTTTAGCAGTATTATTAAAACCTTCGCTTTGAGAATGAGACACTTATTCTAATTGTTCCTCATTGTGATATATTAAACAACAAAATTTAATCATTATTTAAAGGAATACAACAATTTAATTTTTAAAACATATTTCCCAATATCACAGGTTTCGTAGTCAATTTGGATATCAGTTTTTAAGAAAATGAAAAGTTAGGTTTTCTTTCATATTAAATTTGGAAAGACATAATCTAATTGGCGTGTTTGAGTATTTGCGGTAATTATGATACATCTTGTATAATCCACATTTAGAACTTAATCTATCGATTATGTTACTGCTGGGTAGTGAAACGGACTAACAAAGTGGTAGCTATCTGATGTATTATTTTATGTAGGCGATTTTTTTTTATAAACAGTGCATTGATTCATGTTAATTTATATAGTAGATGGATGTGATTATATGTATGTTACCTACGTTTAGTTTCTGATAAAGTTCTGATTTGTTTATGTGTGCGGTGTCAGTGCTAGCAAGCGTCTGGCGGAGCGACGAACAACGCGATCATATTTTAGCCAGTGGGCAACGAGTGGGCTCCACAGAAATAGTGGCACAACTCAACATTTAACTTTATTTAGTTTTTAGTTAGGGGTTTGCCGCCGTTCTGAAAAACAGATTAGAATTTATATTTTCTCACATTTCTTGAAAGTTGCTATGTTTGACTCATGACACTATTTGAGATTTGATTTGAATGAGCACTGGAACCACACACTAAGTATAAGCAATTTTAATACAGGGAGTTTAATTGATACCTATTATTTTTTCGTGTCTCTTTTTAAAATATTGTTCATACAATCTCACCTATTGTTTGTATAGTAATCAGTGTGTTAAGTATAAGTTAATAATACCATAGATAATTGTTATATAAGGTTTGTACAGTCTGGATGAATTGTTTATGGGCATTTAGTTTGTGGAGGTATTATGTAATGTGTAAGTTTATTTATATTCATGTGAGTTGACGTTTGTAATATGTAATGATTTTTGCAAAAAACCACATACGAATTAGTATTTTCTTGATGCATATTAAGTTTATATTTAAATGTAAATAAAAGTAATTAAATGAATTATTTAAAAACTATGTCAAATCCATGCCAGTGGAATTAGAGTTCAGAATCGGAAGACGTTCCAATTTATGTACACATATTTCGAGACAGATACACAGACAGATATTTCGAACGATCCTCACTAAGTCTAAACACGCGCGTTAAAAAAATCACATGTTTAGTATTTAGTTATTTTATTCACGTACACAGTAATTATCGTCTCTTAAATAAAATCAATTTCGCGCCATTCTTTATTTCCATTTCGTGACAGTTCCGCCATATTGTGCGACACTAAGGCAGCGCTCTGCTAAGTGAATTCCGTTCAGAACTCGCCGCTAAAACAAAGTCGTACATAGCAATGTGTATTTGGCATATATTACCTTGTTTGTCGGGCTTCACAGTCTCAAAGACCATTTTTTCCTAGCTGCCGGTTTTGGTAAACAAGTTTTAGTGGCTTTTATCTTGTAATATCTTTATTTATATATTATAAAAATTGAAGATGCTATATGTTTTACCAAGTGATTTTTGTCCTCATACGTTTTGAGGATAAAAATTAAAAAACATTGCATCGTATTGTAATTCCATGTACGACTGTCCCAACATCGTAAAGACTGGAACAAGAGTCGCTAAATATTCTCAACGTTACAAAAGCGTAATACTTTTTATATCTATATCATCACGCCAAATCCCTTGCGGCGTAGGCAGAGAGTACAGAGTTCCAACAGGTTCTTCCTTTACAGACCTCTCTGGTTTCTTCCACTCTCATAGTTCGTGTCATACACGCTCGCCGGTTACGGAGACTCTTGACTTGCCCTTCAGATAATACATTTTATTTTATAGTGAACATTGTCAAAACCAAATATATTTGCATCAAATTTAAATATTTTTTTTGCTCAATATAAACAAATATCGGTTTCAAAGCAAAATAAAAAATGGGCAAGCGATTTGAAGAACTGAGAACGTTTAGCGACTTATGTCGATGACCGTACAAGGTGACATGTTTGTGTTTAGACCTTTGGGGTATGTATGCAGGTATCGTCGATTTTTAAAATACAATCTCTCTAATAAACCATGTACTAAAGATTTTTCAGTTTACCAAATTTATTATTTAAGAAAAAACGGACTATATAACATGTTTATATTTATTTTGTTCGACGGGCCCGTCGCGCGACATGACATTTACATATATAGTCACGGCTGTCAATACACGATTATGTGTCGACCGTGACACGATTTTTTTGTGCGTATACTTATAGGCTCCGTGTAATAAATGTTGGTGGTGTACAAGTTACGAGATAAAGCTCAATTAAAACATTGTTTTATTAATTTTCACAGATTTTTTTTATTAAAAGAAGACAAAAAAAATGATCAGGGTTAAATACTGAAATTTCATGAAGTTAAAATTCCAAATAATTTTTATTGAAACTTGTGGTTTGTTGAGATTAATAGTCATTGGTATAATAAATAAGCAACTGGATAACTTACTAGTTGTTCAAATAATATAGACATTGCAAAAATAATTATATGTAGAAATATTATTGTCTCAAGAATATACATTGTAGTTACTTCTTAAATTTATTATATAAAAAATAAACAAACCCCGTCACGCATGAACGATGCCGTCACGCCTATATGCCCCAAGCGGAGGCGAAAGAGGTGTACTGTGTACACCCACTTTTCGCCGACGATGTTAGGCCCCATGTAATAGGGGCCGAGCCTATTGCCATATACTGGGCACAATTCCAGACTCCGGACTGTTACTGGGAGTTTTTCAATAGAAAAACTACATTTGTCCGACCTAGGATTTGAACCCAGGACCTCGTGATTGCGAAGCACATTATTCGCCACTAGACCAACGAGGAATTTATTTACATAAAGGAAACGTGCAATGTTAATCTGCTAATGAGCGTGTTTCTATGGAACATCCCAATAATATATCTCCGACATTGGCGACTGGCGAACAAAGGGACCGACCGACCGGCCACTAGACTAACCAGCCAGTCTAATACTTAATAATTATAATATAATAATATTAGCCCTGTTAAGAAACTGTCCCACTGTTGGGCACGGGCCTTCTCTCAAACTGAGAGGGTTTAGGCCATGGTTTACCACGCTGGCCCAGTGCGGGTTGGCGAACTTCACACACCTTCGAGAAACTCTTAGGCATGCAGGTTTCCTCACGATGTTTTCCTTCACCGTTAAAGCAAATTATATTTAATTTTTAACTTGTTGATATTTTAAAGCAATTTTAAAATACAGTAATGTGTCTGAAATTTATCTTTATACACCTCCCGTTTTGCTTCTAATAAACAATATAGTTCGCTGTGCGTTTAAGACTTACACCCTAGTCACCTGCCAATCACAACCCACATCTGTTATGTAAAGTTAAGTAGGTACCTGCTATTAGTCTCTCGCAACGAAAGTGGAACTGATACGACAATGACAGAAATACTACCGAGTACCGACTGTTTATCTGTTCTGTAAGCGGATTTACTTTGACAGTGCAATAGCACTGTCAACATAAAATGTTAGTGTTTGACAGTTGTAGGAATGAATGATGTCGACTGTACTAATATTAAACATCCTATTAATAATGAGCTAAATTCATCGCTTTAGCCATGCTTCTGTAGCTGAGCGGTTAGAGTCGCGGTTATGATATGGTAAATTACGTGGGTTCGATTCCCGCTCTAAGATTTTTTTTATTTAGCATCACTGTTCTATTATATGAGTTGTTTACTTTTAGTTCAAAAAAGGTGCTTCGCACTAGGTATATAATTCCTGTATTCATATATTGGGTGCATACACAACTAGTCAAAACAAAAATAATTATGAGTCAAAAAGATGTTTTTCTGTGCGGGGACCGAACCCAATCAGACCATTTTGAGTGGTCTCTTGGTTTTAAGCCAATTGACTTTGAAAGTAGATTATATCTCCGTCATTCATCATAATTTGATGTTTAATGCAATTACCTCATAACTACTTTATATTCATATTTTTTATTTAGACATTACGTTTGTGATTAAAGTTTAAACCCCTAGAGATTATTGATTTGAAATGTGATAATTTAATAAATATTTGAATACATTTTCTGTGATTTTTACTTGCCACCTTCACCTGGTCACCGGAATACCTTGGCCTGCCTACTCCACGTCTTCATGTCCGTGGTGACCACTTGAGACTTTCAGCCGTGTCAGCGTCATTCAGTTCAGCCGGTCTACAGTGGACATCTTCCAGCAGAACCCTAGATTCTTTCGCTGCCTTATTTCATGTTTACTTCTCTGTTTACTATCGCACAAGTGGGCTGAATATAAATGAGAGGGTAAGATTGGTAGACTATCCATACTGATGTTACAAATGTGAAAGTAACTCGGTCTCTTTCACGCCTAAACGGCTGCCCAAATTTGATTACAATTTCGCAAGAATGTAGATCGCGTCCTAAAAAAGGATAAAGGCTAAATTTTGTTTAAGGAACTGAGGGGGGTGAAGTAGGGGATGAATTTTTGCATGGAGAATCTATCATATTTTTAGTTGCGCATGTGAATTTCAATTCAATTTCATATTTAAGCGGTATAAAAAAAGAATTACCTCTTTCAGCATTTTAAATGACGTCACTCACAAAACCATGCGAAGAAAATCGCGGCTACAGCTATAGTAAATAATAATTCTTTCGCTAGATTAAGATAGATCGATAACTTGTTTAAAAATAAAAAGTAGCCTGTGTCGTTGGTGCGTTTACAAACATGAAAATTCACATACACAAATACCCAGACCGGAACAAATAATTGTGGATCATACAAAGATTTGTCCCGTGCGGGAATTGAACCCGCGACTATTAGACACAGTGGGCGGAGCGGCTTAAGCTCTTAACCACTGCGCTAAATTGTAACTCTGTAATGTGCGCCTAAACAAAAACATCAAACTAGCACAGATAACTAAAACAAAGGGCGGCCTCTCAGATCATAAGGGTGGTTTTATCGAAGCAATCTCTTCCAGTCAACCTTGTGATGGAGATCTAGATTTAGTTATGGAAATAATCGTCCAGGTACACGGCGGAGCAAAGCCGCCGTCTTGCTAAGTGTCCACTTAGTGCGGGATATTCGCGGAAGCAAAACAAGTCTTTCTAGTTCTCGTTGCATCGTCTAACATGTCCGAGAATGTACTCAGTCGCCTGTTTACGCTTATTACGTAAATATAGCTGCTAATATATGCAGTGAGCCTTTGTTCGAGTGATCAACGTATAATCAACAATGTACGGTGACATTTTCAATGTTTTAAATGCCCATAGTCCGCTATACCCCCGAAGTATTCCGTACTCCGTGGCTATACCCGATTAAAAACACCCTGAATCATAAGAGTTTAGACTTTTAGTGCTTACTGTGGCCCCTGAACGACGACGTCGGTACCAGTGGCGTAGCTTGCCCTAGATGGGCCCCGTATCAAAATTATTTTGCGGGGCCCTACTAACTGCGGCGAAATCCAAATGGAGAGTAAATTTTTTCACAAAAGAACCAAAATCACTCATATTGAATAATATAAACATATACTGATTATAAGTATACTAGCAGTAGTAAAACCAGAACGAATGTAAGGATTGTGGTTGGTAACGATGTGCTGGAGCAAGTGAATGAGTTTGTATATCTTGGATGCGCCTTCAGTAAGGATGGGAAATACACCGCTGACATAGAGAGAAGAGTGAGTGCAGGGAACAGAGTGAATGGTGCGATGGGAAAGCTACTCGGGAGCCGGCACTTAAGCCATAAGGCGCAGCTGGCCATACATAACGGAGTTCTTGTCCCAACGCTGTTATATGGTAGCGAGAGCTGGGTATGTAAGAAGGAGAATGAAAGTAGGATAAATGCGGTAGAAATGCGAGCTCTGCGGAAGATGTGCGGAGTGAAGCTGACCGACCGCATAAGCAACAGCATAGTAAGACAGCGAGTAGGTATGAAAGATAGTATCGGTGTAAAGATGAGAAAGGGCATGCTCCGTTGGTTCGGGCATATAGAAAGAATGCCAGAGGAAAGAATGACAAAACAGATATACAATGTGAAAGTGGAAGGATGCAGGTACCGGGGAAGACCTAGACTATCTTACCACGACCAAATAAACCGAGTCTTATCTGATGGAAAAGTCAAGACTCTCCGTAACCGGCGAGCGTGTATGAGACGAACTATGAGAGTCGAGGAAGCCAGAGAGGTATGTAAGGAAAGAACCTGTTGGAACTCTGTACTCTCTGCCTACCCCGCAAGGGATCTGGCGTGAGGTTATAGATAGATAGATAGGAATAAATACTAGTGTGGGGCTACGTTTAAAAAAAAAAAAAAAAAAAAAAAAAGATGGAGCAGTAGTATACAAGTAATTACTTACAATAAATGCTTCTAGGAGCTAAGTTAGCCAAACAATTCAAATCAAATTTATTTATTAGTCTTTTTTCAGCAAATTTATTTATTAAATTATGTATAGCTGAAGACGTTTTGCTTTTGGAATAAGACATTAAAAGGATCTTTAATGCGCAGACATGACGTAAAATCATAATTATCGTGTGATCATATCAATCATGTGTGTAAATCCATATAAGAACGTGTATGCTAAGATATTTTTATTTTTTCCTGGAAAGCTTAGCGTGCGGCCAAAATTTCAGTGAGATTGTGGATAACAATTTACGAATTTTTGTATACACGGGTTCAGGGCCCCTGAAGCTCCCCCGTATCTTTACGGCTGATAGGGCGGTAGCTACGCCCCTGGTCGGTCGGTACTGACCGACAAAAAACATCATGTTCGAAAAAGTAATATAAACGTTATTTCCATCTAATAGTAAGAAAAAGCAAATTAAGTTTATACTCGATGATTCCCATTTACTCCCACTGCCATTGAATCCACTGGTAGCGAATGGGACTTGTTTTGTTAACGTATATTGATCCGTTACTGGGAAATGGTGTCCCCATAACCTCCCAAGTGAATTTATGAGTAGCCAGGGCATTTGAATAAAAAAAAAACCAGTTTTTTCCAGGGACGACGGAATCGAAAAACAGAGTTCCCAGTTGCTTCCAGCGACGAAAACTAAATCGCTCCCAGTCGTGACTCTACGAAGTGGCGAAGTGTAGCTAAAGGTCATGGAAATCTGTGTATGAGACACTTGCTGATTTCTTAAATTCAGTTTGTCTAAAATAATATGACGATCTATTTGACAATGGTAAGAAAGTTTATAATTAGCGCTATTGAAAGTTCTATACATAGTACAAAACCAGACTGTAGAATTTCTAGCAACTGTAAAGTACTTCAAATAGAATATGCCTATGCTAATAAGCCATCTATTGCGTCTTACACGAATACACATTAGAATATCGTAAGCACTACAAGTTGGTAATGTGGTAATACCATTTGGAGCAATGTGGCGGGTGACGTAACAACTCGAAATGTAACGCCTTTCTATTGATCTGTTTAGCATAGACTATTTGTTTATGGTATTAGTGAGCCTTTGGCAATATAAAAAAAGGCTCGGGGTTAACACGAGGATGCTGTTGAGAAGACCGAAATTAAAGTAAAAGTTTGTTCAATAAGTAATAGACCTCATCATAGTCGTGCGATTCCGTTTTATCCTGCTCACATAGGGATATGATATACCTGTGCTATATGGAGGACATTCGGTCATAATGAAGAAAATAAACACCGTCATGCCTATATATCCCAAGCGGGGGTGGCAGACGTATCGATGTTAGGACCCGTGTAACTTTTGCTGTATACCGGGCACAATGTTAGATTCCGGAATGGTACTGGTAATTTTTTTTATCGCAAAATTACGTCGTTATAAAAGACGTCGTGATTGCTACGCACATAATTCGCCACTAGACGAGACAGGCGAGGGGAACTTTGGTAAAATAAGAATTCATACATCTACGGTACCTCTTAAGAATAAGGTTAGTTTCATAGTTACGTGTTTAAACCGCTCTCTCAGGCTGCGTGCGGTCGTAGATCAGCCAACGAATGGCTTTAACGACAGCGCATTTCAGAAGAATAATAAGACGCAATTTCAATAGCTCATTACGGCACAGAGTACTTTTCTATAAAAGTCCAACCACACTGCTTATCCACATGATTATGGAAGTATCCTTAGTAAGAGAAAGGCAAAATCCAGAGCTTTCAGTCAACACAAAAAGCTAACAATGTCTTAAATGGAAAGTAAAGAATTTCTATTGTGAATTACGTTCCATGGGAATCGTTTCGCAACGTTATAAAAGTTACATACAGTTTTGTTTTAATTATGAAAGTGTTGTTTTGTTGTCTGTTGGGTAGTCATTACTTAATTTTATTGTCTAGAAATTTGAAATAAAACTAGTTTTGGACCCGAGGTTTCAAGTGCTTCGCAGCACCTATGGTCACGGGAGGGACTGAGGTGTTGTATTTATTGAAAACCTAGCCCCACTAGGATTTATTCATGTGTCATGGGTGCCTTTACAAACATTAAAACACACATACACAAATACCCAGAATTAAACAAATAATTGTGAGTGACACAAAGATATTTCTCGTGCGGGAATCGACCCCGTAACTATTCGACCCAGTAGGCGGAGCGGCTTAAGCTCTTAACCATAGATAATATACTAATACTCTCTTAACAATTGCGCCAAATCGTCCGTTGTCGTCCACGTTCTTCCTAAAACCAGTTATTCCGGGGTACCCACAAACTTCTTAATTATTTTTGTTAGTCCGATCTACGCAGAATATCTGACGGTGTCTTGAGGTCTTGCAGGGTTATAATTGGATTTTGAATTTAATATATTAATTACCGGAACCCAAGTCAATGGAACTTAATAATCAAAAATAAACCACCATGAAGTCCGAAAAATATTTTTATTTCAGGTGTAATATTTGTGAGTGACTCTTCTAATTTCTTATAAAAGGAGACAATTCTAGAGTGAGGGAATCATTGCTTTTATGACTCCTTCCACAAGTGACTATACTATTTCAGGGTTCTTATTCGCTCTAATCAAACGCGGCGCGTTAGGATATCTTCGTGAAATGATTATGTGATGGTATTACGTATGCCACTATCTATATCATCACGCCAAATCTCTTGTGGGCTAAGCAAAGAGTACTAAGTCAACAGGTTTATTAATTACATTTTTCTGGATTCCTTCACCCTCACAGTATGTATACGTATGCCAGGGGTGTATCATTATCGTAATGCACCGCGTTACGTTTTTAATTAGTCATAGAATAAAAAAGCCTTGCAATCACATGGGGATATATTATAATGGCTCCACTGGCCATACTTTCACGCGCCGGCTTCCCAAGGGTCTGGCACGAGCACTTGGCGCCATACCAATTATATATGATTACGGCGGTGCGATAGCGGGCCTAGCACGGCTGCAGTACCGTTGACGATTGTACTGTTATACGATTGTTTTGTGCGCACGACACGATTGGTTTGTCGTGGTCGGTTGATGTAAATCTCGGGTATTAATCATTTACCCCTTCAACATCCGACACGACTATTTGGCTGTAGTCGGTTGATGTAATTGTCGTTGTAATGTGTTGTTATTTTAATCCTTTAACTAGTTAATTGTATACATGTTGCCGTATCCCCGGCGAGAGATTCATTAATACCTAATTCACCTAATACAAAATGGTTATTTTTATCAATATCTTCTTCGATGACAAGTCATACTAATATATTAGTTTACTAAAATACATTACAAAGTAAAAAAACTTTAAGACTTAGATTATTTTATAACATAAAAGAAATAAATACTGCCTCGTTGGTCTAGTGGCAAAGCGCATCGCTTTGTGATCAAAGACAATTTCCCAGTATGAGACCGGAGTCTGGAATTGGGGCCGGTATATGGCAATAGGCTATTACATGGGACCTAATACCGTCGGCGAAAAGTGGGTGTATTCAGTACACCTCTGCTACCCCCGCTTGAGGAATATAGGCGTGACGCGTTTAATTTTTATTTTTTTTTAAAACATAAAACACTGTCCGACATTTTCGACTGGGGCGACCAATATGTTAAGAGGCGCTCGTAGCGTTCGGTTTGGTCTGTCTATACATAAGCGTTTGTAGTTTTTCCATATTCTAATGTGAAAAAGACAAAGGTGAAGCTGTAAAGGCCCCGCGGCCAACAGCGTAGATCATTCACACACACAAACACACACAAATCTCACCCAACGACAGAGCGAAGTGTCTCCGTATCTCGTAAGGCACATTGAGACGTTAGTTACAGTGACCACTAAATGTAGTTATCGTTAAGCCGAGTTGGAAGCCTTATAGGTGGCTTGATAACTTTCAACAGCATCTGTAATATAAAAATTATGTAAATATATTATTAAATTAATATTATTATTAGCCCTGTTAAGAAACTGTCCCACCGTTGGGCACGGGCCTCCTCTCAAATTAAGAGGGTTTAGGCCATAGTTCACCACGCTGGCCCAGTGCGGGTTGGCGAACTTCACACACCTTCGAGAAACTCTTAGGCATGCAGGTTTCCTCACCTTGTTTTCCTTCACCGTTAAAGCAAGTGATAGTTATTATTTTTATTTTTTTTGCGTGCGTGCCTGAGTTTGAACCCGAGGCCTCTGACTTTGCAAGTCCAACGGTCTAACCACTTCTTATATAATATAGCACTTTTTGCTGTTTCTAGGATGGGCAAAGGGTTTTTCTCATGAATCGATATCTTACTCCACCATGCACCCTCAAGGCGGAATAATGGTTACTTGGGTTTATTATATTTACCTCAGTAGGAAGGTGTGTAGTAGATAGAGAATAATCTCTCTCATCTCGATTTGTGAAAGAAGGCAGTGGACTAGTATAATAAATAGGCTGGTTTCTTATTATCTAAAGTACCTACAGAATACGCCATCTATAACATTCTTTCACAACCAAATAGGACGTCAGCCATTGAATCCATTCACCTCAAAACTCGTCTTAAGCAATCAAGATATTACCAATAAGTATAAAATGGGTTTACATAATAACTATGGACCATATACAGTACTTGTTCCGCCATTTTGAGAGCGATAACTATTAGTTGAGGTGCGTGGGCGCATGAACGGAGGTCGTAATGACATATGGAACGCGGAATTACGAGTAGTGACGAGATTTTGCTTTTTGGATTTGTAAAATGTTTTTCTACTGATTATTTATTAGAAATTTATGGGATACGATTTATTAAACGTATTAATATCCTTTCCATTCCAAAGTTCCACATTTTATTAAAATTATTTACATCAGAGAAATCTTATGTATGAGAATAAATATTGTATTTATTCATGTAACATTTCAATATAATTTTTTTTCAATAATCTTAAATATAACGGTTGTCTGGAAGAAATTGATGTAAGCGATAAGACCGCCATTTGTACTATTTTTGTATTAAATTTGTTGCTTGTATTGATTTTTTGGTGTACATTAAAGTGTATTATTATTATGTATATATTTATTCAGTATAATTTCTTATAAAATATATATAAAAATATAAAATACAAATATTCTTATATATATTGTATAAAAAAAAATGTGCTCCACCGACAGCAAGGTCTACGACCCATGCTACCGGCGGTCAGGGCTCCAAAGAGAGGAACCTCCTCACAATGCGTGCCGTGTCCAACATTACTGCCTTCTGTATCAGGCCCTTCACCCAACTGCCTAGCGAGAGCTTCTCAAGGTGTTTATCGAAGCTCTTCGCTATAAGACCGTTGACTGAAACGACCATCGGAATAATGATAGTTGAATCAACATTCCACATGGCGGTAACCTCATGGGCCAGGTCCAAATATTTTGATAATTTTTTATTATTATTATTATTATAAATATTTACAATTAAAATGGATAATTTATAAAATCTATCAGAAACATGCATTCGAAATTATGAAATATATACCACGATAACTAATATTTATTCGGAGTATATAGGCCTACCCTGGATAATCCTGGATATAGACATAATAATCTAACTCATTTAGTGCATTCTTAACAAAACACAAAAAAAACGAAACTAAAAGAAAGGCTTTATATAGTCTTTACCTGTGCCTAAAATGATGGCCCAAAATTGTTACTGGCCGCCTAATGGTTAAATAACGACGGGCATTTTCTAATTTAGCATGAAAAAAAACCGTAAAGACCGTAGGCCTTTTCTGACATCATCTGCGTTTTCGATTTGAATATCGATGATCTCAGGCTGGAGAGATTTTTGTTTGTTTCAGGTCCAGCCAGCAGACGTTAAAGAGTAAATGGAACTAAAAGATATTTATATACACTTGACACTTTTATTTATATTAAAGCAACGATACTGTCAGATCCAGATAATTATTTTTTAATTCAAAGTATTTTTTTATGGGTTTTATTAGAGTTCTTTTATTTATATAGGGAAATGTTTTTCGAGTGTTTATTTTTATTTTCATTTCCCGCAGTTCGTTTCGAGTGTTTTGCGGCACCCTGCGGCACCCGTAGTCATTGGAAGGATAGATATTGTGTGTCAAAGTGTAAAGCACATGGAGATGAAATTTAAATACCGTCATGCCTATGTTCCTCGAGCAGGGGTGGCAGAGGAGTACCGTGTACACCTGCTTTTTGCAAATGATGGGACTTACCATGTAATAGGGGGCGAGTTTATTGCCATACACTGCTCATGTTTCCAGATTCCGAATTGGGACTGGGAATTTTTGATAGAAAAACTACTCGTGATCGTAACGCGCGGTACCGGTAACCTAACGAGACAGATTAACATTTAAATATATTTAAAGCGTGTATGGCATATAGCAGTGATAGCCTAGTGGCTAACCACTAGGCTATCACTGCTACACCGTGGACTGTAAAGTCAGAGGTCTCGGGTTATAACCCAGGCACACACCTCTGTCTTTTCGAGAGCATGTACGTATTAAAAATTAATTATCACTTGCTTTAACGGTGAATGAAAACGTATTGAGGAAACCTGCATGCCTAAGAGTTTCTCGAAGGTGTGTGAAGTTCGTCAACTGGTCCAGCGTCAGGACTATGGCCTAAACCCTCTCAGCTTGAGAGGAGGCCCGTGCCCAACGGTGGGTCAGTTTCTTAACAGGGCTAATATTATATATTATTATATATGGCATCACCTTGCTTTGTGGGTTAAAGCCTTTTTGCTCCGTAGTGGGATTGTACTTATTATACTCAGTGCAAATTGGTGCAGGCAGGTTTATGTTCACCTGCTGTTGGAACTTTTCAAGCCGGTCAGAAGGCTTCCAACTCGGTTTAACCACTACCAGATTAAGTGGCATCCGGAACTAACGGCTTAATTTATCTTTCGAAGCACAGAGACGCTCAAAGTCTATCTTTGACCCCGTAAATGGTCACCCATCTTAGACTGACCGAGCCGAACGTTGCTTAACTTTTGTAATCGTCCCTCTTTCTTCATAAAGCGTACATCCTTAAGCCAATATTAATAGGTATACAGTTTTAAAATTAAAAGCAAACAAGGCATTTAAAAGCAACATTAAAACTTTGCATAACGTCATTGTATCAAAAACAAAGATCCACCAGAAGGTCACACTTTCCATTTTAAGACTCATTTGCATAATATTTTCAACGAAGATATTAATATGTTTACGGTCCATTGCGGTTTATCGACTGTCTTTAGAAGCGAAAGGGAAAACTTTTGTTCATAACGAGTAATTTGAACACTGGATGGGTTCCATCAAATATCGGCTGAAACATCTTTTTGGTAGGCATGTAAGGTGTTAATAAAAGTTACTTCATTATCTCCTCCCCCAAAAATCGATACGACGACTTGCTTTAGGGGAATTTTACGAAGTCATCGGTCTACCTTGTAAGGGGTCTACCTACTCCATATCTTCCGGTACAATGGCTGATTCTGCTCCAATAGCCGTCAGTTTTACAAGCCATGCAATGTAATTTGCAACAATGGACAAAGCAATGCAAAAAATTCCTTTTTTGTATATTCTTACTATTTACGACAATGGCTTAATGTCGGAGCACTCCGATCACTGGATTGAGTTTAATGATTTATTTTAATTTCTTTTGAGGATGTTTTTATCGTATGTCGTTCCGTATACTGAAGAAGTTCCAATTCCCGCTCAAAACAATTTTTCTATAACCCACAAACAATTTGTTTTGGATTGTCCATGTATGTGAAATTAATAACTCATTTACCACACATGATCAAATTCTAGTGCGGGGCAACCGTTAAAAAAAAAGAAGAAAATACGTAACTATTTTTTATTGTCTAGCATTAGATCGACAGCTGTGGAAGTATATAGGGAAGGCCTTTGCTCAGAAGTGAAACCATAGAGATATTAATCCTACCTCTATGAGTGAAACAGTCATACAGACTGGAAAAAGAACTTTAGATTTAAATAATGCCCCCATTTCAGAAAATAAACATGATAGTAGACAATATCCCGTTCATATTGTTTGTAAAAGAAAAGCATCGTTGGTTGTGAAACTTGCGAGATTGCCGTGAGTTGAGTTTGAATCTGGTTGTTAGGGTGAGTTCACACGCTCGCTCTTGGAACCGGCTGGTAATGTCAAAGGAGTCACATTGAAAGGACGTCTGGGAACTCGTTTTGTACAAAAAGTTTAAGTTTTTAAGTTAACAATCGTGTAGGATGACCATGTGATAACGTAGGATTTGAATATTGTTACGGCAACGAGAACATCATGAAGCGAATAAATCAGGTAAAACGGAAGCAGAATAGATGAAAACTTGCTATATTTAAACACTAAATTAACTTGAGACTATTTTAGGCAAATCATTAAAATATACAGTTTAAAAACTCTTGTATGGAGTAGCAATATTTGTCCAGTAGCAATGAGATAACGGATTATATTTTCTGCTATCAATTCTAATATTTTTCGTAATATACCGATAATAATATAATATTAGCCCTATTAAGAAACGGTCTCACCGTTGGGCACGGGCTTCTTCTCAAACTGAGAGGGTTTAGGCCATAGTCCACTACGCTGGGCCACCTTCGAGAAACTTTTAGGCATGCAGGTTTCCTCACGATGTTTTCCTTCACCGTTAAAGCAAGTGATTGTTAATTTATTAATACGTACATGCTTTCGAAAAGATCGAGGTGCGTGGATTTGTCCCGAGACCTCTGACTTTGCAGTCGAATGGTCTAACCACTATTACTGCTGCTGCTTAATATATCGACACTAATATTTTTCTTTTAATCGTAGCTCCATACTAGTAATTATTCCTGTATCTTAGGTGCATTTATTTATTGAGACAAATAATTGTGGGTAACAAAAAGATTTGTTTCGTGCGGAAATCGAACCTGCGACTATTAGACACAGTGGGCGAAGCGGCTTAAGCTCTTAACCACTGCGCTAAATAGTCCGTCAATTTTGTAACAATTTTTTTTTTCTTTTAATCTTAGCCCTATACTAGTAATTATTCCTGTATCGTGGGTGCGTTTACAAATTCACATACACAAACACCCAGACCGAAATAAATAATTGTGGATGGCACAAAGATTTGTCCTGTACAGAGATATAGGCGACCATCCGATCCAGTGGGCATCCAAATTGAAGCTACTAGCAGTTGGAACTTATCAACTGCTTTCTACTTGGTTAAAAGGTACATGGATGTCGTCAAACGTACTTTCCTCCTATCAGCCGCTACCGCCGTCCGCGGCATGTTCTCACCGACCCTCCCAAAGCCATTACATACCTTATTTCGTATACAGATACCGCACACGGGATCAGACACCGACCTCGCCGGCGAGGTCGAAGAATCCCTTGCCCGCCGGCCGGTGCAGAGCACCACAGGGAGACACCTAGTATACGCCCTCCCCCATAGCGACTGCCCAAGCCAAATCCGTTCGTCCTTGAGGCGCCCTTGAGCTAGTTGCCCCCTTGCCCTTCTGGCTCGAGCGTAGTGGTTGCACGCTCGCCCTCTTGTCCGGTGAAGCTGTAAAGGCCCCGTGGCCAATAGCGTAGACCATTCACACACACACACATACACAAAGTTGTCAAACGTACAGTTTACCATGTATAACAGTTTACCATAGTCAAACATGCCATCTGGAACAAAGAAATACTCCAATGATGCAATACCCAAGTCCGAGGAACATCAGCCATATGGTGACACCATTTTTTATATGGTATGTGGACAGAGTATTTACCTTACTGTAGTTAGTCTTTATACTATTACAAAACTGTAAAAGGTCTGTGTTTGTACGCTGAATATATTTAAAGAAACTCCTAGGTCGGACAAAATATCGTATAGGTTTATTTTTGATTTTTAAGTTCCCGACGTTCGAGTGCTTCGCAGCCCCATGGTCACCGGAAGAACTATAATATTAGCCCTGTTAAGAAACTGTCCCACTTTTGGGCACGGGCCTCCTCTCAAACTGATAGGGTTTAGGCCATACTCCACCACGCTGGCCCAGTGCGGGTTGGCGAACTTCACACACCTTCGAGAAACTCTTAGGCATGCAGGTTTCCTCACGATGTTTTCCTTCACCGTTGAAGCAAGTGATAATTATTTTATTAATACGCACATGCTTTCGAAAAGACAGAGGTGCGTGCCTGGGTTTGAACTCGATACCTCTGACTTTGCAGTCCAACGGTCTAACCACTAGGCGTGATAGCCTACTTTATTTTATTTCACGTGTAATAATCGCGTAAATCTAAGAACTCAGATACTTTTAGTGTTTTTCTATCGATTTTTTTTCATTAGAAGTTCGGAGTTTGGTATTTATTGTATCTGGTATGATGGTAAAAGGCTCGTCCTCCATTTTATTGGTACCTAACATCCTTAGGAAAATATTTATTTATTGATTGGAAGATCTACAGCATCCTAAAGTAAATGACATAGGGATAGAAATAAAAAGTCAGTTACAGATTCTCACTTATATAATATCGATTACGTACTAAATTGGTAAGGATATAGATGGATATAGTACAACTCTGTCACCCCCGATTACATAATACAGGCGTGTTACTTTTTATTTGAATATATTGAGATTAACTATTTTTAGGTTAGATTAATTTTTGGGTAGCTTGTAGTTTAACTTATATGATGTGATATGTTCGATCTAAATTGGTTGGATACAACCTGTTTTATAGCTTTACCTCTCGTTAGTATTCTGACAGGTACTAGACAGAGGTCATGCTATTTGGTTATTATCTGTGCTTTGAGTCAAATTCTCACAGGAATATTAGTTTCTTTCCGTTATCAAATTATATGTTTTTGAAAGGTTTGGTGGAGGTTTAGACAGTCTAGAACTATTTTAATAATTCTAAAGAGACTGTGTTGGTATATTAAAGATATTTTTGTAACCTATCAAGTGTTGAGGTTTCCGTATAAAATATATTGTTTTTTTTCTTCTTTTAGGTTGCGTCTTTCTTAACTTTGCGATTCACTAATTTTACTTTTCATTCTTTTTCAGAAATTCGAACGCACGTCTTCATGCCGCCCTTAAAAAGGGTCTGATGCAGAGACGTCGATTAATCGAGGTTTGTTCGATAAACGATCATTCGGAACACAGTTTATTTTTATGGAAGAGTTCTTCGCTTCTTTTTTGATAAAAGTAATTGACTACGAAATTGAGCTCCTATCTATTAGTATAGAGCAGTAATGATAATGCCACATAAAAAATGGTAATGAAAATAATGTATAAATTTGATGAAATACCTAGAACAGTAAAGCGGTAGATACTTAAAAGACCAATTGTGGATATTATGAGGGAAATTGAAAAGTCAAGTTTTATCATTTTCTAACTTTCTATATCATCACGCCAGATCCCTTACTGGTTAGGCAGAGTACAGAGTTCCAACAGGTTTTTCCTTTATACACCTCTGTAGCTACCTCCATTCTCATAGTTCGTCTAATGCTCACCGGACATCATTTTGTTACTAATAATAATATAGTAAAGAAACTCCTGGTAGTTTTTCGTTTAAAGTGAAGAATTATTTTAAATAGATAAACATTTAGCGTCTCTATTGCGTTCAATAAAACGACCGGGGATCCGAGGCAGGATTGTCATCGCTGTGTTGTCTGTGGTCTCTACATATAATATGCAATTGGTTTTAGCGGGAAACGAAACACAGAACATCAAAATATCACTTCCATACTTTTAATTACTCTTTTATTTTTATATTTTCTTTTATACTAACGAAAATGGTATACCTGCCCTAACTAATAACTTACGCATTTTTTTAACGCTGCCACGCATTTTTTCAACGTACCTGTATTTTTTTAAACTATTTAGTATAATCTCTCTACTCTCTATTATACACTTATATATGAATCGTAGATATAGTATAGACATTATTATATATTTTATTGTGGACTTTTTGAGGTGGACATAATATATTTAGATCAATCGAATGAGGTAAATAAGGTTTATAAACCAGAACATTGCAATAATGGCATGTAAATGAAATAATAAAACAAACTTATGGATTTCAACCCGTAGCTCACTGGAATCTTTCTTGAAATGGCTTTTATATTATTTTTTTTCAAAATGCATCTTCTATATACAGACTCCTTAAAAGTATTATAATAGGCTAGACTTTTCTAAATCAAGCAAATGTCAACGTTATTTATTTCGCTTTAAGATTCAAAATGTATCCCAAACCAGCAATTTTAATAAGCGAGAAAAACGAATACACGAGGACCAGAGACAATATAGAATAAGCGGCCATGTTGCTTGTCTATGGATAGAGATTTATGGCGCGAGTGGTGCTGTAATTTCGCCATCTTTATAATTTTCTGTTTGTCCTGTGCTATTTTTATGGCTGACACGGGAGCTATTATTAATGTATGGTTGCTTAGATTTTATAGATATTTTATAGGTCAGAAAATAATTTAGACACGTTATTGGTTATGTGAATGGTGCATAATTATTTTTTTGTGTGTTATTTCGCATCACATCACTTGCGGGGTAGGCAGAGAGTACAGAGTTCCAACAGGTTCTTTCCTTACATACCTCTCTGGCTTCCTCCACTCCTATAGTTCATCTCATACACGCTCGCTGGTTATGGAGACTCTTGACTTGTCCTTCAGATGTCCTACAGAGTGAATTATGCGATGGGAAAGCTACTTGGGAGCGGGCACTTAAGCCAAAAGGCGTAGCTGGCCATACATAACGGAGTGCTTGTCCCAACGCTGTTATATGGCAGCGAGAGCTGGGTATGAAGGACAATGAAAGTAGGATAAATGCGGTGGAAATGCGAGCTCTGCAGAAGATGTACGGAGCGAAGCTGACCAACCGTATTCGCAACAGCGTAGTAAGAAAGCAAGTAGGTATGAAGGATAGTTTTGATGTAAAGATTAGAAAGGGTATGCTCCGTTGGTTTGGGCATATAGAAAGAATGCCAGTAGAAAGAATAACAAAACAAAGTGAAGGGATGTAGGTACCGGGGAGGAACTAGACTATCTCACCATGACCAAATAGACCGAGTCTTATCTGAAGGATAAGTCAAGTATATTATAACTTATAAATAAAAATAAACAGTCTATACTGTCCCACTGCAGGGTAAGAACTTCTCTCATAAATCAAAGTGAGAGAGAGTAGGTCATACTCCATTCATGCACCCAGTGTGGAAATAGGGTAGTGGCCATCTGCTTTTAGAGCTTATAAAGTCGCTTATAACGTTTCCAACAGCTTATCAACTACCATAGAAATGAGAGCCGGGATCGACGGCTTAGCGTGCCTTCCTAAGCGCGAGACGCTCTAAAATGGAAATCCGCTTACCCATCTCAAACTGACAGCCGAACGCTGTTTAACTTTGAGAATCGATAGCACTGTGTTCCTGGAATAACTTAATAATTCGGTAGTCTAGTGTTGCTAAAAACACTTAAAATATAAAATAGTTACTTAAAAGAAACTGTTTTATATTATGCTCATCTTTTATTAAATTTTTCTTTTCAGCCTAAAAAGAAGATCAACAACTTATTACAATATTACCCTACACTCTTAGAATAAATATATTATTCTAAGCCTACACTGTAACATTCGCGATTATAAAAATCTAGGTGATCAACAAAAACAAGCGAGAACATAAAAAGTGAAGTTTATGTGCGCAAGCGCACCAATTGCATGTCATTACAGTTTTTTCCCGCGATCCGGCACGCTCGCGTCTTCGCACTTAACCGAGAAAAACTGTCTTATAAAAGTACTTAGAATTATGGAATTATTATAAGAATGTTGGTTAAGTGTGCAATGCTATGCTATGCTACACTGTGTTTGAGTTTTAATACTTTGAGGGTAGTTTAGGAATAGATGTGAGGGGTAATTACTTTTGTAAAATGTAAAACAGTCATAGGTAAAACCGGACAAGTCTCTGCGGTTTTTGTTCAAGTTAAACTAGATCTCAAATTCAAGGAAAAATTAATTTAATTATTTGTACTATGAAACCTTGTTTCTGGTCAGATTTCATGAAATTTAACCTGAATCGTTTCCAAGTATTTTCCAACAATACAAACACTAGTTTCAGAGAGGAAGCTAACAATCGGAGAGGGGAAATAACTATTGTTTACATGCATTATAGACATGCACGACATTACAAAGGAAAAGAAAGTTTATAAACAGTAAATCTATCTATCTATCTATCTATAACCTCACGCCAGATCCCTTGCGGGGTAGGCAGAGAGTACAGAGTTCCAACAGGTTCTTTCCTTACATACCTCTCTGGCTTCCTCGACTCTCATAGTTCGTCTCATACACGCTCGCCGGTTACGGAGACTCTTGACTTTTCCATCAGATAAGACTCGGTTTATTTGGTCGTGATAAGATAGTCTAGGTCTTCCCCGGTACCTGCATCCTTCCACTTTCACATTGTATATCTGTTTCGTCATTCTTTCCTCTGGCATTCTTTCTATATGCCCGAACCAACGGAGCATGCCCTTTCTCATCTTTACACCGATACTATCTTTCATACCTACTCGCTGTCTTACTATGCTGTTGCTAATGCGGTCGGTCAGCTTCACTCCGCACATCTTCCGCAGAGCTCGCATTTCCACCGCATTTATCCTAATTTCATTCTCCTTCTTACATACCCAGCTCTCGCTACCATATAACAGCGTTGGGACAAGAACTCCGTTATGTATGGCCAGCTGCGCCTTATGGCTTAAGTGCCGGCTCCCGAGTAGCTTTCCCATCGCACCATTCACTCTGTTCCCTGCACTCACTCTTCTCTCTATGTCAGCGGTGTATTTCCCATCCTTACTGAAGGCGCATTCAAGATATACAAACTCATTCACTTGCTCCAGCACATCGTTACCAACCACAATCCTTACATTCGTTCTGGTTTCTTCCCTTTCAAAAACCATAATCTTGGTTTTCTTCACATTCAAGTGTAAGCCATTGATCATGCAGTCGTCTTTCATAACTGTGACTAGTGTTTGCAGATCAGTGGCTGTTGGCGCTATTAAAACCGCGTCATCTGCATAAAGTAGATGGTTTACCACTAAGTCACCCATTTGTACACCTTCATTCATCGCTTTCAGTCTTTGAAGACTTTTGTCCAGATATATTATAAACAGTCTAGCGGACAACACGCAACCCTGCTTGACGCCGATTTTAACGTCAAACCAGGGTGACCTGTTACCACCCACCCGTACGCATGCCTTGCAGTCCACATAAGTGGACTGGACGGCTCGCAACAGAGTGCCATCTATACCATACTCTGGCAAAATGTCCCAAAGTCTCTTTCGCACAACTCTGTCAAATGCCTTCTCCAGATCTACAAAACCGCAGAAAACCTTCCGGCCCACTGCCAGATGCTTCTCTACGATGTTGCGGAGTGAGAAGACTTGATCCGAACATCCTCTTCCAGACCTGAAACCCTCTTGTGCCTCGCACAACATTCCATCGGACTTCACGCGCATTCTCCGTTCAATAATTTTACCGTACACCTTGGCTGCCAAGCTGATCAAACTGATGGCTCTGTAATTGGCGCAGTCATATTGTGAACCCTTGCCTTTATACAAGGGTACTATGACTGCGCGGCGCCAATCTGTAGGGACTCTACCGGTCCTCCAGCAAAGGTTTACAAGGGCCCGGAAAGCGTCCCGGACGCAAGTTCCACCATATTTGATCATCTCGGCAGATATCATGTCTACTCCCGCAGCTTTACCGTTTTTCATACTTCCTATCGCCCATTCAACTTCTTCCATAGTGATGTCCTCCGTTGATTCTGGTGCCGCAATCTCGCCTTTAGGCACGTCTGCGGCATCAGCATCCGGGTCATCTCCATACATTTCTCCAAAATAATCACCGGTTTAGCACAGCTTGTGTGTCTGCAAGAATGTCACCATCTTTAGATTTTATCCTTTCCATTCTGGAGCCTGACGAATCACCTCGAGCCTTTCTCACCTTGCTCTAAAAGAGTTTGGTGTTGTTCTCGAAGTTCTTCGCCAGCCTCTCCTCCTCAATCATACTGGCTCTTTCACGCTTTTCTTTCACTAAAGTTTTAGTGGCATTCTTGCATTGCCGGTATATTTCTTTCCTCATCTCTGTCATACTGGCATTCAGGTTCCTGCCACGCTTTCTTCTTACTTTCTACGGAGCTTTGCAACTCCGCATCCCACCATGCATCACCTTTTGCTGTAATATGCTTCTTTGAGCAACCACATACTTCTTTCGCGGATTCCACCAAACTCTCTTTCAGGCTATTCCAGCATTCATCTACATTTGAGTCCGAAGTGCCTGCTGTCAAAAGCTTGTCCCGGACTCTGTCTTCATACATTCTCCTCACGCTCTCATCTTGCAACTTTTCAACCTTTAATCTTTCAAGGTCTCCGAAGGGGATACGCTCTCGCCAGTGCCTCCACTTCCTGAACAGACCACTAAACCGCGCAACTACGAGATAGTGGTCTGATTCCAGAGTGGGGCCTCTATACGCACGCGTATCTTGTAGTTTGCTTCGGAGACGGTTATCAACCAGGATCAGATCTATCATGCTTTTTTGTTCATTCCTTCTCCACGTATACATATGTATGTCCTTATGCTGGAATATCGTATTAGACACAAGGAGACCCCTTTCCAAACAAACATCTACAATGAGCTTACCTGCATCGTTCACTCTCTTATCACCATAAGGACCCAGAGCAGCGTCGCAAGTTTGCCGCCTGGTTCCTACCCATCCGTTCAGATCGCCACACAGAATCACCTTTTCGTTAGCCTCAGCCAAATCCAGAACTTCCCTGACATTATCCCAAAACTTCTCAAGGTCCTGGGGTGTCGACGAGCTTACGGGAGCATACGCTGCGACCAAAAATACTCTAGTGACACCCAGTTTTAAACGGACCCAGTGAAGTCTCGCATCGCACAGGCCATAATCTCTCACTCCAGAGGCCAGGCGACGGGACAGCAAGATACCCACCCCCATGCTGGCACGACTGCTCTGCGGTACCCCAGACCACAGAGCCATCGTTCCATCAGGAAGATCACAGGTTTCACTGCCCCTCCGCTTAGTCTCTGTTACACACAGAGCATCCAGGCGTCTCTCTTTCATTACATCAATCACCTCATGCATCTTATCTTCCATACCACCTCTTACATTCCAAGTGCCTATTCGGCACTCTGCACCCTACGACTCGCCAGTTCGGGCCCGGCGTGATGGGTGGCGGCCCCCATCGCCGCTTCCACCTATATTCGTACCGACGGGGGCGGGCCGGTACGCGTCGCCTCGGGGGGACGCCCTAGCCCGCACTGCGGTACGTCTTCGGTCCAAGATTGCAGCCATAATGACTGGCAGGGGTCGCGGCGAGCACGCTCTTGGACAGACCCCCAAACCCCTACTAAACAGTAAATGATTCAGAAAATGCTAAGACAATAATAATATCAAAATTTAACGGCATACGGCGATTCCAAATTTATATTTAAAACAAAATCCACAAGGCGATGTCAAAAGTACAGCTTACGTGGTTAATTTGTGTAAAACGCTTAAAAAATGGTAAATAACTTCCTAAAATTGGAAGTTAGATTTTCAGAACTTTTATAGTTTTGTTTTTAGTCTGCAAAAATAAAATAATATTTGACTTTGATCCTATACAAATAAAGATGTACATATTCCCACTGCATTGTTGGTCTAGTGGCGTGTGCTTCAGCTGTTGGTTACCAGGTCCTGGTCCAGAAACTAACTTGGACAGTGTTGATGGGGGTTTCCTATCGAAAAATTGATAATTACTCCAGTACATCTCAAACACTTTTATTTGGGGAATGTAAGATTGACGGTGTAGGTATCTGGGTTAAAATTGCGGCTTGAAAACTGACTGAGGACTGTTAAAAATCCTTTATTGCTTCGTGCCCAACTCAACACTCCTGCTGTGTTATGTCCATAAATATACTTTTGCATATCGGTATAATTCAGTACACCTCTGACACTTTTACTTGGGGAATGTTACACTGTTAGAATTGAGGCTTGTAAACTCACTGAGGGCTGTTAAAAGTGTTTTGATTGCCTCATCCCTCTCTCAACACGCCTTCAGTGTTATGTTTGTGAAAATACGTGTGCATATTGATATAATTACCTCCGTGCATCTCTGACACTTTCACTTGGGGAATGTAACACTGACTTTGCATGTACTTGTAAATTTATTGAGGACTTTTAAAAGTACTTTATTGCTTCGTGCTCCTCTTAACACTCCCTCAGTGTTATGTCCGTGAAAATATGTGTGCATATTGGCGAGTAATTACAGATATCTGTGCGCTGACACGTCCCCGCCGCCGTGGAGTCGAGTTTAGTTGTAAATTTGTTCTACGTTCGTGACTCCCCGAGGCTGTAATTATCACTGCTCCACATATTTTTATTAGTGTTCAGGGTTGTCACGATGTGATTTATTTAGATGGTACCTACGATCTACATCTTCCGATACCTCTATCTCTCTCTGTACGGGGTAAATACAAGACTTTTGGTCATGGTAAGATGGACTAGGTCTTCCCCGGTACCTATCCGATATTATTATTATTCTACAACAAATTACCCATAGCTATACGAAATATGCCTATTAATAAGTTTAAAAAGGCTATTAAAACTAGACTATGTAGTAAAGGGTATTATAATATTTCTGAATATTTCTATACTAACATTATAAGAAGGTAATGTTTGTGAGTTTGGATGTTCGGGGTAATCTCCGGTACTACTGATCCGATTTTAATGATTCTTTGGAAAGCTAACTTATCCAGAAGTAATATAGTCTATATAACATAGACCCGGTAGGTGGCGCTGTTGTCGACCGGGTACGAAGACGCGGGAAACTGCTAGTCGACGATAAAACTGATTGGGTTTTGCGCAGCTCCTTATTCGGCAACTCCTAAATACTTTCTGTAAAACACATTGTTATTAACATTAAATATATATTCTCGTCGGATCTTTTCAGTGTGAGGCCGCGTTCCGATCCGGTGGTAGTTGTAAAAAATACTTTTACTTTGACTTAAGAAAAAACCTATATACTAAGAAAAAGCCCTACACTACAATCATGAAAGGACAGTCGAAAATTGCCCCAGAACCAACAAACATTTGACCCATGCCATCATTATTTATGTATTTTATTAAAATAATGGCAAATAACCGTATCTAATGGACAATTTGCAATCTATAACGAATATTTCAAAGTATTGTAAGTACTAATATCGAAGTCGCCGACATCTTTACTGTATGTCAACACACACAATATAACCTCATACGTAGTATTGGCTACTGAATTATAACCTCAAAGTCTAATAGTTTTTGTGCAATATTGCAATTCCTCCACTTGTCTGTTTAATAATAAATACCTTAAAAGAATTTATGGGTGATTTGAAATCATACAAGTATTTTTTCATTGCTGTTGGTTCTGGGGAAAATCTCAATATATATGGGCGCAAAACAATGTCCTCTTTGTGGGCCCACAAAATAAATACCATAACGCCTATATTCCCGAAGCGGGTGGTGGCAAAAGTATACTGTTTCGATTAATTTCTCACCATCGTTGTTAAGTTCCAAATAATAGGAGGCGACCCTATTACTATTTGTACAATACCAGAGTTCGGATCGATACTGAAAATTTTTCTATTAACAATTGAACGCAAATAAGCAACAACATGTCAATCAAATGCAACATTGCATTTAAATTAATACTCTACTTGTATTCTGACAAAATTCAATTTTAAATAGCATATTGTTAATGTACGACACATTATTGCTTATTTGTGTCCAATTACATTTTGAGCCATCTAGGATTCGAATCCAGGGCCTTGTAAGCGCTACGGGCGTTATTCATCACTAGACTAACAAGGCATTATTTTTTATATCAACCAATATAAACCCACTGCTGGGTAAAGATCTCCCAGCTGTTATCAGCTATCTCCAGCCGATCCTTTTAAAGCTCATCCAAGTCTTATCAGACACCGATCTCGCCGGCGAGGTCGAAGAATCCCTTGCCCGCCAGTCGGTGCAGAGCACAACGGCAAGACACCTAGTATACGCCCTCCCCCATAGTGACTGCCCAAGCCGAGGCCTCTCCTCCTTGTGGCGCTCTTGAGCTAGTTGCCCCCTTGCCCTTCTGGCTCGAGCGTAGTGGTTGCACGCTCTCCTTTGTGTCCAGTGAAGCTGTAAAGACCCCGCGGCCTACAGCGCAGATCATTCACACATACAATTCATCCAAGTCGTCAACGTTTGCTAACATTTCTTGGGCCTGCCTCGGCGCTGATTTTCGTTTTAAATTTAAAAAAAATCATTATTATTTTATTTTTCCAACTAGTAACCCTACACAACTGTCAAATGTGAAGTGCGCGCGGCGCGGGCGCCCCATGTATTACAGCTTATTATTACTGGCATAACGATGTGTTATTACAGAATTGCCAGCTTTACACGAGTGACACGTTGTTACGTCAAATTATCGCGAACAGGCGCGACCGAAGGCGTAAATGCTTTGGAATTGTGGAATTAGAACATCAAGTTTAAGGCCTGGGCCCTTATTCGCTATAACCAAACGCGGCGCGTTACGAAGACTTTGTGGAATAATCTTGTAATGGTATTCTATTTGCCACTGAAGTATCAGAGAAGAGAGATAGTAGAGGAACATATCACGAAGTTATCGTTCAAATGACGTAAATGCGCAATTTTTTCGCTAGGCCCGTTTTTGCTATGACCAATTAAATAGGTAACGCGGTGCTTTACGATATTTCTTTGAAATAATCGTGTAATGTTGCTTCAGTGTCATATAGATCATGATATGACATACTATTACATGATCAATTACGTATAGTCTATTCCAATCCAACTTTAAAACTTTGTCAACAAATTATCACCATTTTTAAATGTTTATAATCACAACTAGTGATTGCGATCTGTAACAAGTTTAAGATTTGTTTCGGTCTGGGTATTAGTGTATCTGAATTTTCATGTTTGTAAACGCACCCACGACACAGGAATATCTCCTAGTTTGGGCAACCGTTCTTTTTTTTTAAATGAAAGAAAAAATGAAGACGACAGTATTTTCGAAAACATCGAAATGAAAATGCTGTAAGCACGATATCGGCGTTTTTATGTTGAGTGAAACATGTCTTACAAAGTTTTAAAGTATTATTGGAATAGAGTATAGTTGACTTAACGCGTCGTGTTCGGCCATAGCGAATACGGATCCAGGCGCGATCAAACGGTCGAAACGACGTTTCGTTATGACCGATTGGCTATGACCGAACGCGGTGCGTTACGATTATTCGCTATGACCGAACGCGGTGCGTTACGATTATTCGCTATGACCGAACGCGATGCGTTACGATAACTTGGTGGAATAATTGTGTAATGGTATTCTATATGTCACTGGAGTTCCATTAAACAACCATTTTCTTTACTCAAACTTAAATTTTCCAAATATATATTTTTCACATTTCACAGACATTTATTTTTACAACTAACAAAGCTACACCACTGTCAAAAGTAAAGTGCGCACAGCTTATTGTGCGACAAGAATCTTTTGGCCCATGGATTTTTAGGGAAATATTTCAAGAGGTCCAGACAGTTACTAATTTAAAAAAGAACTTAAGTAAATTTCATAGCAAACGCCAATTCTGCGTTCATTTCACGAAGTTCTCGTAACGTCTCGCGTTACGTGATTGATTGATCATGTCAGAATAAGGATCCTAAAAGGGAAAAGCGGTCAGCAGAAAATAATTCAAAATAACTGCCTATTTGGCACTGTTATGTGTATTACTCTGGAAATTCAATCGACAAATATACACGTTACATTTTCACTGGGTTCTTTATTAGCTATCTTTGGGAAATGATTCCTGGACGTAGGCCTCTTCCATGACACACCACTGAGTTCGACCTTCAGCTCTCCTCTTCCAATCCCTGCCCTCTGCCTTACGAATATCGTCGCCCCACCTAGCTACAGGGCGCCCTACACTACGTTTGCCGACACGCGGTCTCCACTCAAGAACCAGTCTGTCCCAACGGCCATCGGTTTTGCGGCATATGTGTCCTGCCCACTGCCACTTCAGCTTGCTGATTCGCAGAGCTATGTCGGTAACTTTGGTTCTCTGGCGAATAGCGTTGTTCCGGATTCGATCCCTAAGAGAAACTCCGAGCATAGCTCTCTCCATAGCTCGCTGAGCAACCTTGAACTGGTGGACAAGCCGTACGGTGAGTGGCCACGTTTCGGATCCGTATGTCATTACAGGTAGGACGCACTGATTAAAAACTTTTGTTTTTAGGCATTGGGATATGGGCGATGAGAAGCCATGATTCTTGTCGGCCTATAATAACTCAATAAGTGAAGTTAGTCAACTCTTTACAGGACTTTATAGTACAGTTCTATTGCATTTGCAAGCACTCTCTAAGTTAGCAAGCACTTGACAAGTTCGTCGTGTCCGCGATTATGTAAGCGCGTCGCCTGCGCACGCGGGTGGAGGCGACGCCACGCCCAGTGCGCAGGCGCATGCCCCCGGTTATGTCATCCACCAGTATAGATCTATTCTTATTGATACTTTACCGTTGTTTTTTTTTTTTTTTTTTTTTTTTTTTTAAACTTTGCCCCACACTAGGATTAATTCCTGTGTCGTGGGTGCGTTTTACAAACATGAAAATTCACATACACAAATACCCAGACCAGAACAAAAATCGTCTAAAGCGTTTTAACAAAAGTTTAAGGTAGTAAATAATCTTTTTGTGGTTATCCACAGCTTTTACAGACTATTTAAAACGAATAAACATCTTGAACGTCCTGACATATTTGGCACCGATTCATTTTGTGTGTATGAATCATCTACGCTAGAGATTCGTGCAAAGAAACGACATTATAACGATAATGATGAAAACATCGTTACACCTTTATTCCCCAAGTAGGATGACGGACGTGTACTGTGTACACCCAATTATCGCCGACGATGTTAGGCCTCAAGGTAATGGGGGGTGAGCCTATTAGTAACTCGCTATTACCATTATACCAGACACAATTCCAGACTCTAGAAAGCGAATGAGAAATTTTCGATAGGAATTTCACATTTATCCGATCTAGAATTTGAACCCAGGACCTCGTGATCGCTGCGTGCAAAATTCGCCACTTCACCGAAAAGGCAGTTATTAATATTATAAATAATATAATAATAATATTAGCTCTGTTAAGAAACTGTCTCACTGTTAGGCACGGGCCTTCTCTCGAACTAAGAGGGCTTAGGCCATAGTCCACCACGCTGGCCCAGTGCGGGTTGGTGAACTTCACACACCTTCGAGAAACTCTCAGGCATGCAGGTTTCCTCACGATGTTTTTCCTTCACCTTTAAAGCAACTGATAATTATTTTTTAATACGCTTATACTTTCGAAAAGACAGAGGTGCGTGCCTGATTGAACCCGAGACCTCTGACGTTGCATTCCAACGGTCTAACTACTAGGCTATCACTGCTTATATTGATTAATATTAGATAATTTAAAACATCGTCGTTGTCAAATGAATATCTGCTATGTGCAAAAAGTATAACTTTGAGATACTGAATAAAAACATTCTCCTGTAAAATTTGACGTAAAGCACATTCTTGAAGCTTTTTTTAGCGACCACAGTATACCGTATAATGCTTAGAGTCACAGTCTTTTAATACGAAAATTTGGCTAGTAGTCAAAATTTCCAAAAAGTGCAAATAGCAGATATTCATATGATAACAACGATGGATAACGATAGAATTGTATTTGTTTGTGTGTGTGTGTGAATGATCTACGCTGTTGGCCGCGGGGCCTTTACAGTTTCACCGTACAAGAGGGCAAGCGTGCAACCACTACGCTCGAGCTAGAAGGGCAAGGGGGCAACTAGCTCAAGGGCGCCTCGAGGAGGAACAGCCTCGGCTTGGGCAGTCGCTATGGGGTAGAGCGTATATGTCTCGCCGTGGTGCTCTGCACCGGCCGGCGGGCAAGGGATTCTTCTACCTCGCGGTCGGCGTCTGATCCTGTGTGCGGTATCTGTATCCGAAAGAAGGGATGTAAGGGCATCGGGAGGGTCGGTGTGAACATGCTGCGGACGGCGGTAGCGGCTGATAAGAGGGGAGTTAAGTTCGTAGTCGGCGGCGGCTACGATAAACGGATTTCTATGATTGGACGTGTTCGCGAAATATCAGGTTGTCGCCTTTTTAATAATGGCGCGAATAGGTTCGAGACCGAGATCGGGATGGAGATCTACATTCCGTATGAACCACGGGGCTCAGCCGTAGCGAAATTGTATATTTACCTACTTGCATACGGGATGGACTACTGTTTTTTTTATCTGTAAACTCAATATAATTCACAGTGAGCCCCGATAAGATGTGTAAATTCTTTTTAATCGTATGTGTGAATGATTTACGCTGTTGGCGGAGGGGCCTTTACAGCTTCATCGTTTTAATCATCACTACACGACGCCGTGAACTTCGTATCATCTAAAATTGATTTGACTGTAACTCTTTTTTCGTCATGCTCACTATAATGTCTTTGCTTGCGGTGGCTGACTGGCGCGGGTCACTCCCTTCTCTCCAATATGGTCAAAGGGAGTGATGGCTGTTCCAATAGTCATATTCGTGAAAGGGTGCTGCTTGTGGGCACTGGTCCATCTATAATCATTTAGACACTCTTTATCAATAACTTCATTAGTCTCATATTTAGGTCGTACGACTGATGCCGTACGTGCACTGGAGCTACATCGTAAACTATTTAATTGTAACCTAAACATTGTATCCACACAATATGATACCAAAAATAGAAAGGAAAAAAGAGAAAGAGAATTAAATAAAAAAAGACAAGCCCGCTGAGTTTTTTCACCGGATCTTTTCAGTGGAGGCCGCTCCGGTGGTGGATTTGTAGTTAAATTAGATTAAAAAAAAAGTGTATATATAAATAAAGAATTTTCGAGTTTTTGCAAGACTAACGCACAGCAATTTATATACTATACTAGTTCTGCCCGCGACTTCGTCCGCGTTGACATTAGACAGGAACCTAACATTTTTTGGGGTGAAAAGTGTATCCTATGTATTCATCTAGGAAATTAATCTGTGTATCAAATTTCATCCAAATCCGTTTAGCCGTTTTCGCGTGATTAAGTAACAAAACATCCAAATATCTAATATACAAACTTTCACTTTTATAATATTAGTAGGTTTACTAGGATATCGTCGGATTATCTATCTATATAGATAGATAATAATCCATTAGTACACTGCACTTGAGCAGTTTGCAGCCACGGAAAACTATAATTTAGCATATACAAAGAGTTCATCCAGTTTGAGATTTTAAACATTTTGCTCAAGTGCTCGCTGTCCAATAGATTGTTTTTTTTTATATTCGTTGTAAAACGTCGAGCGATGGAGTTGAGACAACAATTAGCAATGGCCGCCCCGAGTTTGTTGCACCTATTCGTATCTTTTAGTATCGTATACAGGGTTCCTTGGGCTTAACTGTTAAGAGAACCATTGGTTAAATAGATGGTTGTTTTGTAATAAAATAATAATAGCCCTGTTAAGAAACTGTCCCACTTTTTGGGCACGGGCCTCCTCTCAAACTGAGAGGGTTTTAGGCCATAGTCCACCACGCTGGCCCAGTGCGGGTTGGCGAACTTCACACACCTTTGAGAAGCTCTTAGGCATGCAGGTTTCCTCACGATGTTTTCCTTCACCGTTAAAGCAAGTGATAATTAATTTTTAATACGCACATGCTTTCGAAAAGATAGAGGTGCGTGCCTGGGTTTGAACCCGAGACCTTTGACTTTGCAGTCCAACGGTCTAACCACTAGGCTATCACTGCTCGTTTTGTAATAATAATTATAAATCGGCATGAAGGTACCGTCCCAGTGTTTGGCAAAGGCCTTCTTCAACAAATCGAGGTGAAAGAGATAGATATATTGTTTTGTATCCTCGCGGAATTTATAGTTTTAGATGCACTGCTAATCAATAAATATTCATAAAATAGACACTCAAAAGTTATTTTATTATTTTAAATCAAAACTAAAATCTTGTGTTAACTCGCGCATATGGTGGTCCAACCGCGGTTTTAACGAGCAAAGCATACAATACTGACTAGATAGTATGTAGATACATATAAAACTTATTTAAATAACTATTTACATATACATAACCTTGTAGCGAACGAAGGAGACATATTTTGTTTGGTTCTGAGTGAATTCACAAGATTAGCGCTATTTGTTATATGTTATAAGCTGAAGTGAAAATGTACTCTATTGCATTAGGGATTACCCTGTAATGATAGCAGTATTTTGGAAATAAATAAATAAAAATAAATATTCGGCTTTATTGTTTAATAAGTATTATTAAAACATGACATAGGTTTCACATAGTATTAAAAAGTATTTTTACCACCCAAGCATTATTCATAGAAATATAAAGAACCCTCTAATCAAAAACAAATTCACTCCTACCATTTTTTTTCATCCGAACCGGTCAGAATCAATATTTGCGTTCAATTTATTGACTCTACATTCTCGAACGGAAGAATGAAAAAAACCGGTAAAACTGTAAAAGGTATTTGCTCAATACTAACCAATAGAATTGTTCCAAGTTTATGCGCACGCGCATATGAACTCGTTGATGTCTTTTGTTTGAAAAACGTCATCCTACCTAAAGTGTTAGAAAATTTACAAGTGCGTGTCATTACGGCGATGGTTTTTATGGAAACGATTGGAATAATGTGTTGTTGATGATGCAGGTTTTTTACATTAGCGAATTCAGGTTGATTTATTTTATGTTGACTTCAGCGGACGGTGATGCTGTTTTCATTTCTTTTTGAAATTGGAGATAAATACACTGATCCCTATAAATTTACTCCTAGGTTCTCATTTTTGGTTTAATTTTTTAAATGTTGTCTCATAGGTTCTAGGATTTTTAGGTGTGGAGGCGCATTTACTTACATTAATAGGCATCAAAAGACACAATAATTATATGGAATATAAATACTCAGACCGAAGAAATATCTATGAGTCACGCTCAAGACGCCTGTCGTAATTTGTCTGTAAAGTATCTGCCATTTTATTTTTTAGGGTGGGAATATCATCAATTTCATTATCATAATTTTATCAGAGGAGGATATCATATAAAATAATTATTAATGGTATTCAGTACTGGCTACCACTGAGTCTTAACATGTAAATCAATGCTGGCTACAAAATGGCTCAGTTTCTTAAAGTTAATAATTCAGCAGAGAAAACGCTTCATAGCACCGCGCTTCCATCTACATTATCTATTACAGGAATATACTTCCAGAGGACAAAATGGCTGCTTTTGTCCTCGGGCGGCGTGTACGTGAAGTAGTGGGTGAGAGAGCACGCACAAACCATCGCGCCTTGTAGTAGTGTGCACTTATAGCGCTGTGGTATATATAATAATCTCCGTTTGAATATTTGCTCATAAGGTAGCCAATTGCCATTATCAATAATTGTAATTAAAAAAATCTTTTAAAAACTAACTTTTCAAGCGATAGCAAGACGGTGATAATATCTTAGTCTTGTTAAGGAGTAGTAGCTTTCGTGGCGTTCGTAGTGCTGTGTTTCTAGCGATTACCAAGATTAGGCAGCGTTTCGCTCGGTCGGCTCGAGATAGGTGACCCGGGTCCTGGTTTCAGAAGGCACGTTAAGCCGCCGTTAATATCGGTTACCACGTAATGTGTTAGTCGTTAAAGCCAAGTTGGCAGCCTTATCGGCGGGTTGATAAGTTCCAACAGCAGGTGGACAACCTGCCTCCACTAATTCGCACTGTCTCCGCGTGTGTGGAGTATCAAGTAATCTCTCTAACCTCGATTTGTGAGAGAAGGCCTTTGCTCAGTGGTGGGTCAGTATAAGCTGATATTATTAATTATTTTAAGAACTAGCAAGAGTTACCATACCTACCTTTTATCATAAGACCCTGACATCACCTAGATGTATGGTACTAGTTAAGAAAAATTCAACAAGCAGGTTGAGGAGTTCCTACGGCCCGTTTCCGGCTCCATCATTGCAAAATACAAATGCTTGAATAATGGATCACCAAAGAACATTGTTCCGTGTCCATACATGATTTGCCCCAGAACCAACCTCAATGAAAAAATACGTGTATGATTTCTAGTTACCTGCACATTATCTTCATGCAATTATTACTAAACGGACAAGCGGGGAATTGCATTATTGTAAAAAAAGTATTTGTATTGTATTGTATTTGTAAAATCGTTATGTAAAAATACAAAAACAATAATCAAATCGATCATAATTGAATGTGATCTATCTATCTATAACCTCACGCCAGATCCCTTGCGGGGTAGGCAGAGAGTACAGAGTTCCAACAGGTTCTTTCCTTACATACCTCTCTGGCTTCCTCGACTCTCATAGTTCGTCTCATACACGCTCGCCGGTTATGGAGACTCTTGACTTTTCCATCAGATAAGACTTGGTTTATTGAATGTGATCGATTGAATATAACCGATTGATTAGATTGACATCTCCAACCGTAGCTCGATAACAACGTTGACATTCGGAAAAGACGTTAGCGACTTTGATTTAAGTACTTACAGTACTGCGAAATATTCGTTTTGGATTGCAATTTGTCCGTTAGATATGGATGTTTGTAACTACTATAGGAAACAGATAAATAATTATGGTATAGGTCACATGTTTGCTTGGTTCTGGGGCCATTTTCGACGATGTCCTTTGTACGGTAAGAGACAGACAGACATACGAACAAACCAAGTTTAATAAAGCTTGTAAAAAGAGGATATTAAAAGAAGTGGCCCTTTTCTGTTGTTAGTAATAAGTGAGCCAGCTGCGATATGATACACAAAATATTTGTGTGTGTATTTCATAATAAATATCTGGCAGTCCTCTCTTTATTCGTCGGACTTCAACCTGAAGGTCGCACGCCATATTGGGGTACAAGGTGACATGCCGAATACGCCCGCGCACTCTATTGTGAAGCTTTAATTACCAACCTTATTATTAATTATTTTCAATTATTGATTGTGTTTCGGTTGTAATTAAAGTAGAAAGTAATTGCGAGGAGGTTGCGATTGATTATATTTTTTTTTAAAACGATGCCGCATACTAAGAATTATTCCTTTGTCTGTGGCATTTACACACACCCAGACTGAAAAATATATTTGTGGGTCAAACAAAGATATGTCCTGTGCGGGAATCGACCCCGCAATTACTCAATCTAGTAGGTGGGAGAGACTCAAACTCTTAACCACTGGATCTAGCCGTCCGTCAAATTAGTGTAGCATTGATATAATATAACGTACCACTCACGAAGCAGAGGTGTACTTAGTCCACCCAGAATCCGAATTATTTGGTGTTTTTGGTCATAATATTGATTGTAATTTTGCTATTTTAAAATTCTCAGTATAAGTCCAGAGTCTAAAATTGTGCCCGGTATATGGCGATAGGTTCGCCCCCCTGGGACTACATGGGACTTAACATCGTCGGCGAAAAGTGGGTATACACAGTACACCTCTACCATCGCCGCTTTGGGAATATAGGCGAGATGGTGTTTTTGGTCACAACGCGAAAGAGGACGCGACTATCGCCATTCTTCGGCCACGCTTCACATGTATTATAAAAAAAATCTTGCATATGGAGGTGTCCTCACGATGTTCCTTTACTGTAGTATCAATCGTAAGGTTTTGAAACACCTACCTGTGAGCTGGGATTTTAACCCTGGACTTGATTTTACTATTTTTTTGTGGCAGGCGCAAGGCTTATGGACTCGCCGCTATTACATACGAAATTAACATCTGTATCATAACGCCAGATCTCTTGCGGGGTAGGGTGCGGTAATTAACATGATCGCCAAAATCGTGTGTAAATCTACCTCTGCCATCCACCCTTGAAGGATTTAAGCTTGTTAGTTTTTTTAATAATAAAATAATTTTACTATAAGCGATTTCGCGTTATTTTGTATTCACACATGTCGCCGCTATAATGAATTCTATCATTCTAAGAATAACCTCAGCCATTGTTACTGGCAAGTCATGACGTCACCCAAATGAGTAATTTCCGCCGAAGGATGTATGTATTTACTTAGCGTACATGGCCACATGGCCTGCGGATTCAGCGGTGACCTTGGCCAGGTTATATTTAACAAAAAATGGTCAAGTGCACGTAGGACTTGCGCTTTGAGGGTTCCGTGTATGGACTGCGAGATGGCACAACTTTAATTTTTCATCTATTTCGATATTTTTTTAAGTGATATAATAAGAGATGCGTAGCCGTGATAGCCTAGTGGTTAGACCATTAGACTGCAAAGTCAAAGGTCTCGGGTTCAAACCCAGGCACGCACCTCTGTCTTTTCGAAAAGCATGTGCGTATTAAAAATTAATTATCATTTGCTTTAACGGTGAAGGAAAACATCGTGAGGAAACCTGCATGCCTAAGAGTTTCTCGAAGGTGTGTGAAGTTCGCCAACCCGCACTGGGCCAGCGTGGTGGACTATGGCCTAAACCCTCTCAGTTTGAGAGGAGGCCCGTGCCCAACGGTGGGACAGTTTCTTAACAGGGCTAATATTGAATAATATTGATTCAGAGATGGGCAACATGTAATCAGATTAATGATTACGATTATATTTTGTCATCTTAAATCACTCAAAAAGGTAATATGATAATATTAAAAGTGTTACAGAATGTTATCGTAATCATTTATTTGATTACATTTTGCCTATCTCTGGGATATAATTACAAATTTTGGATTTTTTCTAATACTTACTTGTACTAAAAAAAAATTCTTTTCGTCAAATTGCATGATTGCACGTCAACGGGAAGTATCTAATATGATCTTAGATGAGTGAGTTTAAATGACTATCTTTTGATCACATTCAATGAGAAGCTTTAATTTTTGTACTGGTGGAAGACCGCAGTAGATCTAAACAGTCGGACAGACAGGCCGTCAGACAGGCAGGCAATAAAGTGATCCCATAAGCGTTCCGTATTTACCAATTAAGGGTAAAGAACTCTAAAAACGAGGCAATGCTAATTAAAATACTTATTATATTATTCTACGAATTCTGTTCGAGCAAGGTTAGATTGATAATAATTAATTTATATTTAGCGTTATCTAATAATTAACTGTATAATTTAAGTGAACTGTATGTGTTGTATTATAGTAGAATAGCTTTATGGATGTAGTCAAAATACTGAAAAACATATTTGAATTTCGTAGCTGATTTATCAAAGAAAAAAAGAAGAATTTGACTACTTTATATTGTTTCTGCCTTCTGTTACACCCTACCAATACCTAAAGCACAATAAAATTGTGCCCGATTTGATGGCAGTAAGGTTCGCCGACTATTAAACTTGTGGGTGTACAGTGCACACCTGCCTCTCCCGCTTGGGGAATATAGGTGTGACGTGTGTTTATGCTTTGTTTGCCGTTATGAAAAGAAACGAAGCCTTTGATTATTTAATTTTGTATCCTATACACTAACCTCAGTCCAAAATGAAATTGTGCCCGATATGATATGATACAATAAGGCCCGCGACATGTAGGCGTACACAGTACACCTCTGCCACCTCCGCTTGAGGAATATATGAGTGATGGTGTTTATTTTTTGTCTCTATGACGATACTTTGTTTACTCGCTCGGGCGGTGAGTCGCGCCAGTAACTCGCACGTGACTCGCCTGACAAGTAGCCGAGAGAAGAGTGACGGGTTTCTACGAAGTATTGGATGTACTTTGCCTTTAAATACTCTTTTAAAACTGAGCCAACAGGATATATGTTTGTATTTATTTTAGCATCCTACTGTTGTGGTTCCCTCTTTGGAAACAATATATAATATAAGGCGCTGCAATGGATTTTGATCGATGAACCTGTGTCACAGAGCTTATCTGTATGTTATAGGTATTTAAAAAGATGTATTATTTAAGGGTCTGTAAATAAACAATCTTTGAAAAAAATTACTGTACGGTTTGTTGTATGTTAGCAAAAAGAAATGAGCTAAATTTGTCAGGTCAAGAACACTTTATATTAAGACAATGAAAACGCTTTAAAATTTTATATAAGTAATATTTTCAGTCGAAGTTGATCTTTATGCGTTTTCAAGTAAAATATGAGCATTGGTTTTTGCAGTTAGGCAGGTAGTCGTCTATAATATTAGTCTTCTTTCTTTTTTTTTAAACATAGCCCCACACTAGGATTTATTTTTGTGTCGTAAGTGCGTTTACAAACATGAAAATTCACATACCCAGACCGGAACAAATAATTGTGGATCACACAAAGATTTGTCCTGTGCGGGAATCGAACCCGCGACTATTAGACACAGTTGGCGGAGCGGCTTAAGCTCTTAACCACTGCGCTAAATCACCCGTCCAAAGTCTAAATCGAACTACTGGTGGAGCTAGATGTGGTTAACCAATCCTCTGCAACTCCTAGATATTTCGTATGAAGCCCTGCGGGGGCGCTTACAAATAGTCAATTTACATTTTTTTTAAATCTAATTTAACTACTGTTCTACTACCGGATCGAAACGCGGCTTCCACTGAGAAGATCCGGCGAAGAAACTCAGCGGGCTTGTCTTTTTTATTTACTTCTCTTTCACTATTTTCTCTTCTATCATATTGTGTGGATACAATGTTTAGGTTACAATCAAATAGTTTACGATTTAGCTCCAGTGTGCCGCCTTACGATCGAGATATGAATCTAATGGACTTATCTGTAATGAGTGTCTAAAGGATTCCAGATGGGCTAGTCCACACAAGCAGCACCCGTTACGAGTATCTGTAGTATACGACTACTGGAATAGCCATCGCTCCCTTCGACCATATTAAAGGGAAGGGCATGGAGTGCGTGGTGCTGGTGAAAGCTGGATGGTACCGCATAAGACTGGTCTTCATGGTAATCTTTGAGGAGATCTTTGTCCCACAGTGGGTATCTTTCGGCTGATAACAAATCAGTTCAACTGGATACCACTGACTCACTTCCCAGATGTCTGCATTTCTTGGGTATTTAATGTTAGCTATCTCCACTAGCCGCGTGGTTCCCGGCTTAGAATAGGACCAACCCATCTCATCCCATCGGGTGTCGTACAAGGCGACTAAGGGAAAACTAGGGAATGGGCAGCAGCGTTCCCTTAGCACTTCGACGACCAATAACTGCGCTCGCCAACCCGCCTGCCAAGCGTGGCGAGTATGGCAGACACCCCCAATTATGGACGAATGTAAGAAAACTAGGCCCCTAGTCCCCGGCGGTCCTGTTCGTCCTGGCCACGGTAGCAGCCATGGTAACGACAGGACAGGGGGTGCTAAGAATCTCCGGCAGAGATTCGGCTACCACCAACACCGAAATTTGGCCCTGGTGACATACAACGCACGCACGTTAAGGACAGATGAGAAGCTTGTTGAGCTGGAAGAAGAGATAAACAAGTTGCGGTGGAATATTGTTGGTTTATCGGAGGTCCGAAGAAAGGGCGAGGACACGATAACCTTAAAATCCGGCAACTTGTTTTACTACCGGGAGGGCGAACAGCAGTCCCAAGGTGGTGTCGGATTTATCGTCCACAAGTCACTCATAGACAACGTTGTGTCCATCACTAGTGTGTCGAGCAGGGTAGCGTACCTGATACTCAGAATATCCAAAAGATATTCGCTGAAGGTCATACAGGTCTACGCACCGACCTCGGCATACTCAGATGATGACGTCGAAGTAATGTATGAGGACATTAGTAGAGCCATACATACTTCCAAAGCACACTTTACAGTGGTTATGGGTGACTTCAATGCGCGGCTGGGCAAACGGGGCGATGATGAATTGAGAGTGGGGCAATTTGGATATGGGCAACGCAACCCCAGGGGTCAGAGGCTGGCCGAATATCTGGAGAAGGAGGGACTCTTTATGATGAACTCTTTCTTCCGGAAGCCGCCTCATAGGAAATGGACCTGGATGAGCCCTGATGGTTCCACAAAAAATGAGATAGACTTCATCATGAGCACCAAGCGACAAATATTTAATGATGTCTCCGTGATTCACAGGGTAAAAACTGGCAGTGATCACCGAATGGTCAGAGGCACATTAAATATTAATGTCAAAATGGAAAGATCGCGTCTGATGAAGTCTACGCTCCGACCTTCTAATGCACATATCCAAAACCCCGAGAACTTTCAACTCGAATTGTCAAACCGCTTCGAATTGCTAGACAGCAGCGCATCAGTGGACGAAATCAACAATAGGTTGGTAGAGACTGCCCATACGGTCGGGTCCAAGCATTTTAAGCCCCACCGTAAAAATAGGCCTCAAAAGCTATCTGACTACACCCGAAACCTTATGGCTGAGCGACGTACCATGACACTCCAAACCTCCGATGATGCTAAGTCCTATAGGCAGCTCAATGGACAGATATTGAAGTCCTTGCGACACGATTTACGGTCCTTCAATACAAGACGTATTGAGGAGACCATAGAGCAGAACAAGGGCTCCAAAGTGTTTGCAAGAGACGCATCTATTGGGCAAAGCCAGTTGACGAAGCTGAAGACGGAGGACGGAAACGTAACGTCGAATAGGTCAGAGGTGCTCAGGGAGATAGAGAGGTTCTATGGGCAGTTGTATACCTCAGTAGCTGAACCTGTTGTTGACTTGGTAAAAGACCCAAGAGCCAAGCTAACCCGACACTACACTGAAGATATCCCGGACATCAGCCTGTACGAGATTGGGATGGCTCTCAAACATCTTAAAAACAACAAAGCGCCGGGTGAAGACGGAATTACCGCAGAGCTTCTGAAAGCGGGCGGATCGCCGGTACTTAAAGTCCTTCAGAGGCTGTTTAATTCCGTCTTGCTCGAAGGAAAAACGCCGGAAGCGTGGAACAGGGGTGTGGTGGTACTCTTTTTCAAGAAAGGTGATAACACTTTACTGAAGAATTATAGGCCCATCACACTGCTGAGCCATGTTTATAAGTTGTTTTCGAGAGTCCTCACGAATCGTCTCGAACGCAGGCTTGATGACTTCCAGCCTCCCGAACAAGCCGGTTTCCGGAAAGGCTTTAGTACCATAGACCACATACATACGCTGCGGCAGATTATACAGAAGACCGAGGAGTATAATCGGCCACTATGCTTGGCGTTTGTGGACTATGAGAAAGCCTTCGATTCGATAGAGACTTGGGCGGTTCTTAGATCTCTCCAGCGATGCCGCATTGACTATCGGTACATTGAAGTGTTGAAGTGCTTGTATAATAACGCCACCATGTCAGTCCGAGTACAGGGGCAGTGCACGAAGGCGATCCCCCATAAAAAGAGGAGTAAGGCAGGGAGACGTCATTTCTCCGAAACTGTTTACGGCCACCTTAGAGGACGCCTTCAAGCTCTTGGAATGGCAAGGACTTGGCATCAACATCAATGGCGAATACATCACTCACCTTCGATTTGCCGACGACATTGTGGTCGTGGCGGAGTCGCTGAAAGATCTAGGACGAATGCTCGGTGACCTCAACAGAGTATCTCAACAAGTGGGTCTTAAAATGAACATGGACAAAACGAAAATAATGTCTAACGTCCATGTCGTACCCACCGCACTCACCGTTGGGAACTCTACTCTTGAAGTTGTCGACGAATACATTTACCTGGGACAGGTAGTCCGGTTAGGTAGGTCCAACTTTGAGAGAGAGGTCAATCGACGAATCCAACTCGGCTGGGCAGCGTTCGGGAAACTGCGCAACATCTTCTCATCCAAAATACCTCAGTGCCTTAAGACTAAAGTTTTTAGTCAATGTGTGTTACCAGTGATGATATATGGATCAGAGACGTGGTCTCTTACAAAGGGTCTCATAAAAAAGCTCAGAGTTGCTCAGCGAGCTATGGAGAGAGCTATGCTCGGCGTTTCTCTACGCGATCGAATCAGGAATGAGGAGATTCGTAGAAGAACCAAGGTCACCGACATAGCCGTTAAGATTAGCAAGCTGAAGTGGCAATGGGCGGGCCACATAGCGCGTAGATCGGACGGGCGTTGGGGCAGAAAGATTCTAGAGTGGAGACCACGTATTGGCAAGCGCAGCGTGGGACGACCGCCTGCCAGATGGACCGACGATCTTGTGAAAATCGCAGGAAGTCGTTGGATGCAGGTGGCATCGGACCGGTTACGCTGGAAAGCGATTGGGGAGGCCTATGTTCAGCAGTGGACAAGTATAGGCTGAGATGATGATGATGATGATGATCTCCACTAAACGTACAATATACTTTGCCTCGGTTTTCCACCTCTACATAAAGCCTCTCGTTCCGCTACGTGGTTGCATCATAACATACTTGTTTTAGAGATGATAAAAATCTTCATTGCGAAGATTTTTTGTGGGTTGATTAAAATTTTCTGTTATTGTTACGTTGGTGTGCAGTTCTTCATGTTCAACAGGCTTATGATCTTTTTTCTTTACTCTTAGCGAAACTAAAATTTTATGCTTTGTTTACAAGAATTGTGGTTTAAAATTGTATTTTTTAACACAGTTCAAGGAACGGACGGGGTTCACAATTCGTATCAATGTAAATAAGAATTTTTTTTTTATTTTTTTTTTAAATTAGTGCTAAAGTAACCGATGTCACTGAACGACTGGCTGGAAATATAACTAAAACGCAAAAAAAAATTTTTATGCGATTTACTTATTTCTTCGAACTCGGTTTCCTTTTTTTTTAAAGTTAATTATCATCTTGGTTTTGAATAGCCTATACTGTGTTTCACTGCTGGGCAAAGGCCTCCCCTTGACGTCTCCACATAGATCGATCCTGGGCTAGTAGTATTCATGTCTTTCTCGCAAAAGTGTCCAATTCGTAACGCCATCTTCGTCTCGGACGACCACGACACCTGTGACCGTCTTCAGGGATCCACACTGTGACGATGTTTGCCCATCTTTGCGGGTCCATACGCACGACATGTCCCGCCCTATCCCACTTCAGCCTTGCCAACTTTAAGCCTACATCTGTAACCTGAGTCATAGACCGCAGCGTGGTATTTCTGACGCGTTCCGTTCTTTTAACACCTAGAATGCTGCGTTCCATTGCTCTTTGGCAAACACAGGCTATTAAAAAAAACATCTTAAGATCCCCTTAAAGTCTTAAGATACTCCAGTGGTTCGGATATGAAGGAAGAATGTTAGAAGAAAGAATAACGAAATAGTTATACAATGCAAAAGTGGACGGATGTAGGGGATAGACCTAGACTATCCTATCATGATTATCGTATACCAATACTTAAAAATCCGTTCTCACATATTGTAAACATATTTAAAACGTTATTTAATAATAATGTAAATAAAATGTCCAGTTTCAGAGCCGGTTCTATCGTTATTTTTGCCAGACCGACCAGACAAACTTGTCTAGCTGGCAGCGCTATTTCTTTTAAATGTATCTCATTCCAACTTGTTTTATTGTCACCAAGCAGTTCTGTTATAGCTTAGGAGCAGCTGGCTGACTCTGCGAACATAACCGCCGGCGCCGGCGCAGCGTAGCGCTGCTACTTTTAACTTGCCTTTGATTAAATTGCAATTTTACTTCTATCTATCTCTATCTATATCATCACGCCAGATCCCTAGCGGGGTAGGCAGAGAGTACAGAGTTCCAACAGGTTCTTTCCTTACATACCTCTCTGGCTGCCTCCACTCTCATAGTTCGTCTCATAGACGCTCGCCGGTTACGGAGACCATTGACTTGTCCTTCAGATAAGACTCGGTCTATTTGGGCATGATAAGATAGTCTAGGTCTTCCCCGGTACCTACATCCTTCCACTTCCGCATTTGCAATGATTTTTTAATTTGTTAAGATCTAATATTGAGAGGTATCGCACTTGCTACTAAAGTGAAGAATAAATTTTGATCGATCTGTTAAACGAGGACGTTCGTAGAAATGCAATTTCATATCGATGTGATTGTAACTGCCATTGCAAAGAAAAGTCATGGAATTGAAATCTATGAGAAAATTAGTTGTGGCGAAAAAAGAATTTAATTCAATTCATATGTCACATATAAAAATGTACCATACCATTTCCATTTCTCATCCGGCATGACTGACTGTTATTGTCTTATTTTATGTAACCGCTATGGAGAGCTATGGAGAGAGCTATGCTCGGCGTTTCTCTACGTGATCGAATCAGGAATGAGGACATTCGTAGAAGAACCAAGGTCACCGACATAGCCCTTAAGATTAGCAAGCTAAAGTGGCAATGGGCGGGCCACATAGCGCGAAGATCGGACGGGCGTTGGGGCAGAAAGATTCTAGAGTGGAGACCACGTATTGGCAAGCGCAGCGTGGGACGACCACCTGCCAGATGGACCGACGATCTTGTGAAAATCGCAGGAAGTCGTTGGATGCAGGTGGCATCGGACCGGTTACGCTGGAAAGCGATTGGGGAGGCCTATGTTCAGCAGTGGACAAGTATAGGCTGAGATGATGATGATGATGATGATGTAACCGTATTAGGTTACTCGTTTATTCAGTCGTCAATTTCTTTTCTTTTCGTAAAATCTTTAAAAGATTCTCTGTGGAAAGACTGAGAGAGTGTCTTCACCATAATCCAATCCAAATGATGGCCTCTTTCGATTTAGTTGGTAGGAGTCCGACGCGCCCCGCCCACTTCCCTCGAGTCTGGTGGTAGTACTATGCAAGATTTTAACTAATTTAAAAAGAGGTCTTCCCTTCCTACATCTTTCCACTAATTACTAAAATTAATAAAACGCAGTATCGCCGTGAGCATGAAATTTGGCTTTAGAGTGCTGCTCTTCTCAGTAAGCACCGAACCAGCTGTCCTGCCAAGCTGTGGTTCTGTTTGGTTCAGCGTGGATTTTGTAAACTTGGAAATAAGATGTAAGGTTGTTCGTATTTTATTTGTGCTTTTACGGTCTTTTTTGTGGGTGGTTGACTTTTATTAACGGTCAAAGTAAATAGGTGTATTTATTTGTGTTAAAATTTCAAGAGGGTCGAAACTCAGGTCGATGCATGATGTTGTATTGGTAATCAATATTTTTCGAGTAGTGTTTGGCTTAGCAGAATAATAGTATCATTTGTGTTAATGCATCGAAAACAAGATACACAGGCCCGTTCAAAAGTTACACTAAAACACGCCCCCAAATCCACATTAGTAGTTATAGTTATGATATAAATATAAACTACGGCATATTGTACCTTACTCATATCACTTAAAGTTGTATTTGCAAAAACGCGGAAACCTGTTAATTTTTAGTACTTTCCACTTTTGTCTGCCTTTTGGTGGTGCCATTTTTTGTGCCGCAAGCGTGTATCTACCTATATTTGATCGATGTGCCAATGGTATTATTTCCATCTGTCTATATCAGTACGCCAGATATTTTGCGGGCAGGCAGAGGAGCTCCAACAGGTTACCGGAAAGGGATCTGGCGTGATCTTGTTTTTATTAGTTTATAATGTTTGGAAAAATTACAGCTAATATAAATGATAAGTAAAATGAATATACAGAGTAAGGCCAATTAAAAGTTCTTACATATAGTAAAAGTTGTAACAGAGTTATACACTAATAAAACTATATAGATAATCCGTAGCTGAAACCAGTAGAAACGACGGACGATTTAGCGCAGTGGTTAAGAGCTTAAGCCGCTCCGCCCACTGTGTCTAATAGTCGCGGGTTCGATTCCCGCACGGGACAAATCTTTGTGTGATCCACAATTATTTGTTCCGGGTTGGGTATTTGTGTATGTGAATTTTCATGTTTGTAACGCACCCACAACACAGGAATTAATCCTAGTGTGGTGGTGTAGTAATCCTACGTTTAAAAAAAAAAGAAAAATAAAGAAAGAAAAAGGTTACTCGAAAAAGTTGGAACATATTTTTTTTAAAGTATTAATATTTGTCCCGAATATATAGATCTACCTACCTAGTCATAATGTTTTAAAATATTTTTAGGTATGGCATTCACAAATAGTCGAAACAAACAGGTCTCTTTGTTTTTTATCAAAAGGGTCAAAGCATACACGGCGTATCAATAGTGTCAATGTTTGTTAAATAAAAATTAATATAAAACAAAGAAACGAAAAGTTCTAGAAGATTTAGCAGTCGAGGGGCTTCACAAATTTTGTGAAAACCAGAAGAAAGACTTAAAAATGGTGATATTTTTTGAAATGTATTTATTTTATGAGATGTATCCACTGTAGGCATGTTGGCTTCTTAGTTTCGGGTAAATATTAAACATGAGGGAGAATAATTTTATCGAGGCTTACTTTGTTCTTATGAATGTATGAATATATTATCATTATATTAAACTGCATAAAAACTAAAATCAATGAGTGATTTATATCAAATTCACTATGGTTTGCTCATTTTTAATCCTGTAGCTTCACTGTGAGTTCGAAAACTCGCTCGCTCGAAAATGTCAAGATTGTTTCTTTGAGAAAATAGTAGAGCCACAAAGAAACAAGGCGAAAATGTCAGAATTTATATAAAATCAATTATTTGTGACTTGTTGGTCCAGTGCAGGATTCCTAAAGTGGTCGGTAGCGATCCCTTGGGGTCGATATCGGTTTCCCAGGGGTCGATATCGGTTTCCCAGGGGTCGACATAAACGAAAACTGATTCTGGGGGTAGACGAGGTATAAAAATCGACCCCTATTACTTAACACACGTTCTTATTTGAAACTTTTAAGATACTGTATAAGTTGTGTTACGCGTACCAACTTGTTATAAGAATGACTAATATTTTAGTAGGAAGTATCATTGTTGTACTCACTAAACCAACCGCAAAGTTTTTAAATTGGTAAGTATTTTGTATCAACAAGAAAAAAACTAGGGATAGGATTTTTAAAGTAATTTGGCTATGGGGGTCTGCTGTGTCAGTTCATTTTGGAAAAGGGGTCTGTTGTCCAAAATAGTTCCCTGGTCTAGTGAATAATGCGCTCAACGATCATGAGATCCTGACCTCGAAACTTTGTTCGGGCAAAGCGCAGTTTTTAAAATTCCCAGTCCTGAGCATGGAATTGTGTCCGGGATAATGACAATAGCTCGCTACTATTACATTAAAATCTAGAATCGTAGGTGAAATGTGGGTATGTACGATACACTTGTATAGAATACATAATCGGTATTGATAATTTTGATCCGATACTTTTAGGAGTATAACTTTTTATGCGATTCTACGCAGTAGTACAATATTTACTTTGAATTCGATAGTGTGTCTCTACACTTGTATTCACTAACGACCGGTTCCTGTATTCAACTCATGGATAGATATGCCTACTACGGATAGAATTTTGACATATTCTGTATGAAAAAGCTCTCATAATTCTACTGACAGCAAATCTATCCTTGGATTGAATATAGGAACCAGCCATAAAAGAATCAACTCGTAACATGCACTTCGCGCGTTAGATGGCAACAGCGATCCGTCATTACGGCGTGTCATCACGCGTCAACATGTCGGATGCGAGGGCGCATGTTCCTAGAAACTCGCGGACGCCGACGAACGATGTGTCTGTCATGCTGTGGTATGCTGTACTGATGATGTGAGCAACATTACTTTAATATGGAAATGATTTTGCGGTTTTTTGACATTGACAAAATGGAGGTTCACCTGCAATTTTGATTTTTAAGAAATGTCTTCGCTACTGAATATGTAGTTGACGACATCGCTACGTATGACTACATTTTTTATTATTCACTTTGACAATGAAGGAAGCCAGAGAGGTCTGTAAGAAAAGAACCTGTTGAAACTCTGTACTTTCTGCCTACCTCCCAAGAAAACTGGCGTGATGACACAGAGAGAGATTGATTGATTTACGCATGACAACCATTATTTTGGAGTTTGTTAAACTGCATTGAAATTATATTTAGACTTGCTGGCCACTTACTCGATCGTCACTACAAGCAACGTCGGCAACGGGTAGGTTTAGAAAAGTTTAGAGAAGATCTGGCGACGATTTAAACCCACTTGTGATTGCCAGCTGCACTATGTGCACTAGACAAACTAGATCAACAACGCAAATAATTATATAATTTCACATTTATCAACCATAAGGATATTTATTGTGTGTGAATGATCTACGCTGTTGACCGCGCGGCCATTTTTTTGTGTGTGTTTGAATGATACGCTGTTGGCCGCAGAGCCTTTACAGCTTTACCGAACAAGATGGCGAGCGTGCAACCACTACGCTCAAGCCGGAAGGGCAAGGGGGCATCTAGCTCAAGGGTGCCTCAAGGAGGAACGGCCTCGGCTTGGGCAGTCGCTATGGGGAAGGGCGTATACTAGGTGTCTCGCAGTGGTGCTCTGCACGGGCCGGTGGGCAAGGGATTCTTCGACCTCGCCGGCGAGGTCGGTGTCTGATCCTGTGTGCGGTATCTGTATCCGAAAGAAGGGATGTAATTGCATCGGGAGGGTCGGTGAGAACATGCCGCGGACGGCGGTAGCGGTTGATAGGAGGATAGGATTTTACCTTACCTCCCTATGTCATTTTAAGATGAAAACCTTGGATGTATGAAAGAGGTCACTTGACAACACGAAGAAATAACTGTTCCCTGCACCCTTTAAAATGTTGATTATTATATCTTATACAATTATTTGCTTTTAGTGTACCATTTAGATGCGTTTTCAAATGAATACAAGACAAAAATTAATTGTGCCAAGTTGACATATGGATATTTTAAAAAATCCCAAAATATATTCCCGAGGATTTCACTCAAGGCGACAAAAATAAAGGGCTTTATTAAAATTTACAATAATGTAATCTGCCGCTAGGTTTTGTTAAAAGCTTTTCCTAGTAAGTACACAAGTACAGGGCGTAAGGGAATCTTTAAGAAATCTCGCCAGTATTAATGGATCCAAGTAGGTGGTCTCATGGTGTCATGGCCTTTAAGGGTTTACGGCTAACTCTTTATGAGCGCACGTGCTCATGAATTCAGAAGAGATGTGAAAACATTTTTCGATTGAATAACTGTGTTATTTGAGAATTTTGAGGAATTGCGGTTTTTTGTGACAAAAAAATCAAAAGAAACAAGTTATTAATTTTCTTTTTCTTCTTCTTTAAGTTGTGACTTAACACTAATTTTAAGTGTATTCTGCCAGTGTCCAGATGTATAATCGTGTTTGTATAAATTGATTCAAGTCTCCGATGAACTTGATGACAACGATGATATTGAAATTGGTGTAGTACCTAACCCTGGATAGTAAACCGATTGACACTTTACATACCAATTGCGACGGCCAGTTTGGGGGAAAACGAAAAGGCACATTTTATCATTTTGTTACAATTACCTTCACTCGTGCACATATAAGAATACATAATGGTCAATATTCTATCAACATTACACGTTATTATCAAAATAACACAAGTTTTGGAAATTATAAGAAATTGATGACACCAATCTCCGACACCAATCTCCGACTTCCCGCCAAAAACCCAATTTTATTGTTATAAGCAGTCTTTCTTTGTTCTGTGGTTGTAAGCACAGATATAGTATGGGTGTAAAAAATATTTGACAGGTATTTTTATAAAACTTCTGCCCAAAAAATAAATGATTGGTGTTAGTCAAAAATTTTATGGAATGCTTGGATGTAATGATTCAAATATATATTTTAATAAATATGTGTGCGCCTAGTTCGTAAACCTTTCTAGAAATCTAGTGTTTCATTATTCATATATCAATGAATTTATATTTATGACTTGGCAAAATTTAAAAAAATGCGACGAAATCGCACATATTTTGAATCTTTTATTTCAAATTCTATATCAATTTATAAAGAATTATAGTACGAATAACACATTTTTTGTTCTTATGGATACAATCTTCAGAACGCCATTTAAAGAAAGAATATTTCTATAAAATTATAACTATTCGCCTTAAAGCAGTTATGAAGCGGGCTCGGTGTGATTTTTTCACAAGAACTTAACTGTAAGCCGCCATGACAGTTATCATGATAAATGCGAATAACTACGTGCTGTTAAATGTAGAAGGAACTTTATTTAGTCTCATCTCTAGATTTTTTTTTTCCTTACATACATAAAAAATTTACACCGCCACGCTGATATTCTCGAATTTAGTGTGACAGGTACTGTGTAAATCTACATTTCACCGACGATTTTAGGTGCGAATGTAATATTGGGTGACCTAAACTATAATGCATGGTAATATCCCAAATTCTGGACTGCTGTCTGAAAACTGGCCGATCTAGAGATCGAATCTACAATCTCAATGAACTGCAGCATCATACACTCCAGACAAATGGAATGAAGAGCGATTTTTTATTTATATCAGCATTAGTATTAATTCAGTTTATATTAAAAATACCATATCATCACGTCAGATGCCTGATGAGGTAGGCAGTCTCCAAAAATAATTGTCATAATGATGGGACATAGAATCAGAATCAGAATCAGAATCAGAATCAGAATCCTTTATTTGTTAAACACGGGTAGTACAAAGTTGATAAAAAAAATTAAAAATAAGTTTCACCATGTTTTGCCAAAGGCGTACAAATTCAATGGTCATGATTTACATTATTAAATCAAAATATCATGCAATAAAATTAAATATAAAATAACATTATAAATTTGAATATTAAATTATAATTATAATTGATAATAAATTATGTCCTATTAATTTTCACAAAATTGTCATTAAGAAATGTCTCGACAGAATAATAACATTTTTCAATCAATATTGAGCACAGTGTTTTTCTAAAGTTGTGAATTTGCATATCTTTTATATATTTTGGTAGTTTATTGTATATTTTGGGCGCCATTCCCAAAACACTTTTTGTTACTAGAGCAGTCTTACATATTTTATTGCATAAAACACTTTGGTATTGCGCTCTTAATGGACCTCTACGTATTTCTGATATTTGTGTGAACAATTTCGGATTTTTTTTGACAAATATCAAATGACAAATATTTGACATATAGAAAAATACAAAGAGTAAAAGCCGTACTTCTCTCGAAGAGGAGATAATTATTGAGAATTTTGATATTTAGAATATTGACTTCTATTTATCTATCTATCTATATCATCACGCCATCCCTTGCGGGGTAAGCTGAGAGTACAGAGTTCCAACAGGTCCTTTCCTTACATACCTCTCTGGCTTCCTCCACTCTCATAGTTCGTCTCATACACGGTTACGGAGACTCTTGACTTATCCTTCAGATAAGACTCGGTGTATTTGGTCATGGTAAGATAGGCTAGATCGTCCCCGGTACCTACATCCTTTCACTTTCGCATAGTATAACTGTTTTGTCATTCTTTCTTCTGACATTCTTTCTATATGCCCGAACCAACGGAGCATACCCTTTCTCATCTTTACACCGATACTATCTTACATACCTACTCGCTTTTAATATTGACTTATATTTATCTTTATCATTACAACAGATTCCTTGCGGGGTATACAGAGAGTACAGAGTTCCAACAGGTTGATTCCTTACAGATTTCTCTGACTTCCTCCACTCTCATAACTATGTGACAAACTTGTCAGATAAACGCTCGCCGGTTACAGAGACCCCTAAGTTGCCCTTCAGATAAAAGATGGTCTATTAGGTTACTGTAAACTCGACACAAAGTAACAAAGACTTCCAAACATTTGAACCCGGTTTATTTATTTGATCATAGTAAGCTTTGATGGTAAGATTGTCTACTATCTATCTATATCATCACGCCAGATCCCTTGCGGGGTAAGTAGAGAGTACAGAGTTTCAACAAGTTCTTTCCTTACATACCTCTCTGGCTTCCTCCACTCTCATAGTTCGTCTCATACACGATTACGGAGACTCTTGACTTATCATCCTTTATTCCTTTCTTACGTACCTCTCCGGCTTCCTTCACTCTCATAGTTCGTCTCATACACGCTCGCTGGTTACGAAGACTCTTAAATCTAGTCTACTACACTCATTATAATTGTTATTTGATGACAGAATCATGTTGTTATTAGTGTTGATGACAAAGAAATGATCAGGTGAGTAACTGCGTCTACGGCGACATTGTTTGCGGCAAGTGCGCACACGCATCGTAATGTTTTCTGCGTGAATCACACGCATGGTGGAATGTGTGCGTGTCGTGTATTGATTAGAGTGCAAATTATGTGATTGTATTCAGTAGTGACTTATACTAAGGCTTTGTTCGTGGAAACTTTGGATTTTTTGAAATTAATATGTAATTTTTTTTTACGTTGGAAGACATAAGTCATAAAAAACTTCTTTACCTAGTGATTTGGTATTATCTTTGCTCTAGAACTACTTCTACCATCACTAGCAAGGTTAAGTAGTGTTCGGCACGGTAGATCTGATCAGGTTGCAAGCCTAATAGGCGGCTTGATAAGTTCCAACTGCAGGTTGCCACAAACCTGCCTAGTCCAATCCGCAATAGGTCCGCGTAGACGGCCTAATCTCTCTCATCTTGATTTAAAGTTCAAATATAATTTTTAATGTAAATAATGGTTGATTTCACAAATCAAGTGTTCTTAAGAGTGCGTACTCATAGATCCTTTATGTAATGCCTCTTTATTTATCTTAAAAATCACATTTTAATTTTTCAAAGTGTTAATTTATTATTGAAGCTTCCTATACGTTTATTGTATTCTTAGAAAAGTTTAAACGTTTCTCACACACACACAGACATATCTAATCCCAACAACTCAACTAATCAAACTGTACTAAATTCCGTTACCCATTCACAGATAATACAATCGTTATTCTCGACTATTTAATAAGAAATTCGTTCCGTTATCAAAACAATAACGCGTTTGATGCCTGTCGACATCCAGACCTGGCCCCCGTTAACCCTTTGTATGCAGATGTGATGACAGGGGTACAATGTACACTATTATAGTGTTAAAAAAGTGTTAAACGCCTACTACTACTGATTAATATGACAGTTTTTTTTATTCTGACATTGTGTTTTTTTATTTGACATTAGATTTTTTTTGGGTGGACAATGTTGTTACTTTCTAGTCGTTTTTTTTTCTGAATGAGAAAGCAAATTCCGTTTTCTGTATACTCCTACATTTTGTCAGCGAATTTAAGTCCCGATTTTATTAGAGGCAAGCCTGTTGCCACGATTCCGGGCTCAATACCAGACTGGACTGTGACTGAGCATTTCTATAAACAAACTTTTTCTGACCTAGTATTCGAACCTAAGACCCAGGAATTGCTAGCTGCATCATGCGCTATTAGAATGAGGTGTACCTATAGGTACCTCTTTTAAGGATTGCGTTTCTTTGTCTAGTTTTCCTCATATGTATGTTCTGGTTATTTTACTTTTTGTATTGTAGACTGGTCAGGGATTGACTCCTATATCTTCTTGTTCGTCTGAGCGTGTTCCCGGTAGCATCCTCAGCTGCTGCTTTGGAGTCCGGGGTCCGTTTTCTTGCTTCTTCTTTTTCACTTTACAGGCCATTGGTACGCATGTCATATCTGACGACGTCAAGCCAGTATTTCTTGGGTTTACCCCTTCTTCCGGGACCTGGCGGGGTGGCATGACCAGGCGCTTTATACCCACTTAATTTGCCGGTTTCCGTAAGAAGTGGCCGTACCATCGTAGATTGACCCCTATATCACCTGATGGGAAATAACGAAGGGGCCGTGTATGTGGCTTGCTAATGCATTACATAACCTATTTTCTTTGAAGTAGGACGAGGAGGCGAAAGTTAGACTGAGTTCCGAATCGGTATAATAATAATTATATCGGTATAGTAGACCGTTCCTCGTTAGAGAAGTCTGGACAACCGCTGGGCGGATGGTGAGCAGCCACGGCCGTAGCTTACTACAGGTGTAGGTGCTGCTTGTTTAGTACTGCCCAGGGATTATTACCAGGGAGGTATAGAGACTTGAGAGTAAGTTCTACGGACGCGAGCAGCTTTTGCCGCCGAAAGTACTTTCACAAAATAGGAAATACTAACAGTTATTTTCTTTGTTACAGTAACAAACCGACATGTGACGAGTAGAGTCGTCATTCCCGCCGTTACGTGTTTATCCGCCATCTTGATCGTATCATAGACGAACTGTGTTGCCAGGTACGTGATGTGATTTTTACAATTAAACTAAAACGCAATGGATCGACAGTTGTGGAAAAATTAAGAGAAGGCCTTTGCTCGTGAGTAGGGCACAAAAATGAGTTATAAAAAAATCAAGATGGTGGATAGAGAGTGCTTTTTATACTATCTCCCAAATCACTATGAAAGTGATGAAATTAGTTATTTTTTTTAATAAAATGGCGAATCGCTGCATTATTCAGCCATTTTTTCCAGTATTGAAGAATTTTATATATAAAATTGTATTCTATAACCCTTATGTAAATAATGGTTATGATAATAATGAAATTACTGAAATACACACACACACCGTCACGCCTATATTCCCCAGAGGGGGTGGCAGAGGTGTACTGAGTACACCCACGTTCGCCGACGATGTTAGGTCCCATGTAATAGGGGGCGAGCCTATTGACATATACCGGGCACAATTCCAGACTCCGGACTCATACTGGGAATTTTTCGTTAGAAAAACTACATTTGTCCGACCTAGGATTTGAACCCAGGACCTCATGATCACAAAGCGATGCGCTTTGCCACCAGACCAGCGAGGCAGTCAAATACACTTACTAGTAACCCAAACTAGTAGTAGATACTTTACTGTTCATCGTAATTAGTCCAATTCGTCACATTTTGTCACTTTTGTTACCATTACGTTCATTAATGCTCATACATAAATACATAATGTGTAATGACACATTACTATTCAATATACAACACTTTTAATTCTCGCCAAACAAAAATAAAATCTATTTACATCATTTGATGAAAAAACGTAAAAACCTTCGGCTTCAGACACAAAGATTCTTAAAGAAAATTATATCCACTTAAGTCCGATTGAATTGCTTTTTCTCTAATCTAAACTCCGACTAATCGCAGCGAATGTCGTATAAACTGCCATTAACCCGTTAATTAGCGAGGTAATGCGGTCACCGGCGGTCCGAGCGGGCGGTGTTGCGATTCACCGCTTCTTGCGCCAGCGCAAGTCTGCGCAACGTGGACGGATATTAGCTGTTCGGTAGCGGATGAGTACCGTGAGAATGGACTTTTGGTATTACTTAATAAGTCGAAGTGACGTCTGTTATTAACAGGTTAATTTGAAAGTTGTGAATGTGTATGGAAAATTAATAATCAGTTATAATTTAACTTGCTGTGTTCGTATGTCCGTCTGGTTTTCCGGTCCAAAGTCAAAGTCAAGAATTATTTATTTGTATAGGCTAATGAAAAAAAAGACTTACAAATGTCAGATTTATAACATCTTTATATCTGTCGCCGGATCGGAACTTCTTCACTTCCTGATGTCCGATTGCGTTGAAATTTGGCATACGTACCTATACATACGTTTGCCTAAATTTACTCTGGTGATTATGCAATAATATGTAGCGACCCCTATACATCGTTACAAAGATCTAACTACCTGACCTGACCTACCCACAGATGGCGCCGCATATAAAATCGACGATTCTCCATACATGTCTAGAACGCGATTTGAAAGTTTGCACGACGCATATATACAAATTCCCGACGACAACTCTTGGAGGGAGTTGCAGGACCCGCCAGACACAACACCCGTCTGCCTGAAAGATATTCCCTTTTACAAATCCTGCCACAACGTTCCTGCCACAAATATCACAGTAAACATATATCTATAAAATGATATTACGGAGAAGTTTTGATAATGGAGGCGCAAGTTAGACAAGAAAATTCCAACTACGCAACATAAGTCCATCATATTTAGACTGTGTCCTTCCGCTGGGCAACGGTTCCCCCATCGTTACTCCTAAGTTTTTATCCCCTATTAATAACCTCAGCAAAAATTGTCACAAGCAGGCCAGCGGCATCTGCAATTATAGGTATAATAGCAATGCTTGGATGCGTATAGCACAAAGCCGGTCGTTGTGGCGGTCTTTAGGGGAGGCCTTTGTCCTGCAGTGGACGTCTTTCGGCTGAAGAAGAAGAAGAAAAAGAATAGCAATGCTTACTAATATAATAAATGCGAAAGTAACTCTGTCAGTTTGTCTGTTACCTTTTTACGTCCAGTCAGCTAAACAGATTTTGATCAGATTCGGCAAGGATATAGATTTTATCCAGGGTGACATAGGCTACCGTTTGTCTCAAAAAAACTTAAGGGTGTGAAATACACGTTCCACTCCGATCTAGGTCTCGAACCTATTCGCGCCTTTATTAAAAAGGCGTCAACACGTCACTTCGCGAACGCATCTACCCATGCGAACCCGTTAATCGTAGCCACCGCCGACTACGATCTCCCCCCCGACCCCTGCCGCCACCGCCGGCCGCGACATGTTCTCACCGACCCCCCCGATGCTTTTTCATCCCTTCTTTCCGCTCAGAATACGGGCGACGACGACGACGTATTAGTAGATCCCTTCCCATAGCCGGCGGTTGACCGGTGTACTTAGTAGTGCACCCGTCCCCCTACAGCGACTGTCCCAACCGAGGGCGCCTCTTCGAGGCGCCCTCGGTTGGGACGGTTGGTAAGGTTGGGTAAGTCCGGTGAAGCTGTAAAGGCCTCGCGGCCAACAGCGTACATCATTCACACACACACACACACGAAATACACGCCTGAACATTACGCGAACGAATTTGCGGGTACAGCTCGTAGACTTATTGTAGGTATTTTTAAAATATTGGTCTTCACAGTACATCTCTACCACCCCAGGTCCCTTATTCTACTTGATCAAACGCATCGCGTTACGATAACTTCGTGAAATGATCGTGTAATGGTATTCTATATTCTACTAGAGTACCATTAAACAATCATTTCGTCACACAGGATCAGACACCGTCCTCGCCGGCGAGGTGAAAGAATCCCTTGCCCGCTGGCCGGTGCAGAGCACCACGGCGAGACACCTAGTATACGCCCTCCCCCATAGCGACTGGCTAAGCCGAGGCCGTTCCTCCTTGAGGCGCCCTTGAGCTAGTTGCCCCCTTGCTTTTCTGGCTCGAGCGTAGTGGTTGCACGCTTGCACTCTTATCCGGTGAAGCTGTAAAGGCTAACACACACACACAAAACAATCATTCACGATTTTATCATAACGGGTCGCGTTTGGTCATAGCGAAAAAGGGCCTTGGTTGGGGAATGCAAGCTTGTTTTATTTTTGATTTCATTATATTACAAGCTCGTATCCCTCCCAAACATTGTCGAAGTTAAGATGACAGTACGCATTGTGTATCTGCGTTGAAATATCTCTTCTCGTGGAGAATATACAGAGACAAGTACAAGTAACAATGCGGGATGCGATAGGCCTTCCATAAACCACGCTTTGCTTTTAGTCGAAGACCCTTTAATGGATTTACAGACGATTTTGAACCGAAGAGTCACTTAAGGAAGTTTAACCTCGACCAACAACTTTTAGTGCGAAACTGGATTGTGTATGAGTCGAACTATTAGGTAGTTCGGTTCGATTACTGTAAGATTGATGTCCATTTGTGGTATTTAAGGATCTTCGTGCTTCGGAAGTTAAGCCATTGGTAGTTACAGAATTTTGTGGCAACATTGCCCATTGCCTTGTAGTGGATTCGCTTCCACACAATTGCTATAAAATTTCTAATTCTTTTGCTCCACCTGCGTCGTAATGAGATAAATAACATCCCAACAAAATAGACATGCATGACGCAGCTGTAACCAATATTTAATGCGACTTTTTCGTCCATTTCTGCGTGGTATGCTAAAACAGTAAATACAATACAGAGTGCATTGCGAATAGAACGAATACAGAGGAACGTTTCCTTGCCTTCGAAGATAAAAACTGTCCATATAGAGCTGATTATAATAAAAGAATGGATTACTTCAAAATGCTTTCTCTTGGGTAGAGACGAAAAATTGGTGACTTGACAACGCTGCACAAAATTATTGATGGGGCTATGATTTCTAGCGAATCTCTCTTGCGTCTTAATGTAACGGTCCCGCGTACTTTACCGAGATACCCAGTCACAAACACTTTCAGTCCATGTAGCTCAAGAACTAACTTGGGAATGACTTCTCCTCTTAATAGATTTATGTTAACTTATAACGATATTTGCGCAAAAGGTGACATTGACATTTTTTATGATATAATATTAACGACATTTATTTCCAATTTAAAAAAAAACATCTGACATAACTCAATCAATAATAATACAATCTTACAATTTAATTCTGTCCATTTGTACTAATAATCTAATCTTCTTAAGTCCACGATACTAAAATTAATGTAAATCCTTTATGTTCTTATTGTTCATTTTGTTCTATTTTTATAAATCGACATTTTCTTCTACATTATAACATTTATTGTAACTTATTGTAATCTACGTCTTTAATGAGTGCTGTATACACCTGTAAAGTCATTGTACACAGAATTTAAGAAATATTGTTACTTTTATTTATTGTAAGCATTTTGTAGTATGTCGTTGGTGTATCTATATATAAATAAATAATAGAGATAGAATATTCAACAAACGTTACAATAAATTAGAATGAGTTGTCATAGTTATAATAATATCAGCCTATATTGCCCACTGCTGGACTAAGGCCTTCTCCCACTAATCGAGGTGAGAGAGATGAGGTCGTACTCCACCACGCGGACCCAGTGCGGATTGGTGGAGGCAGGTTTGTGGACACCTGCTGTTGGAACTTATCAAGCCGCCTTTAAGGCTTCCAACTCGGCTTAAGGACTACCACATTAAGTGGTAACCGGGACCAACGGCTTAACGTGCCTTCCGAAGCACGGAGACGCTCGAATATGAAAATGCCACAAACGGTCACCCATCTCTTGGTAATCGGTAAGAACACAGCGGTCACACAGCGCTACAAGCGCTGTCATAGTTAGAAGTAATGAAAATAAACATGGACATTTCAGTAGAAACTGACTATTCGAGTTAAAAGTTCTGTGGATACATGTTTAGTGTCATCGCGGCGTGCTGTGAATTACGATTAACTTGGTGACACATCGTGTAACTGACAGAATGACCTGGCCTCATAGTAATAAATATAGCAAAGCGGAGCATCATCCATCTATTGCAGAGAGACTAAAGAGAACATACTCGTATTCGTTTCTCAAGAGTGTCTAACCTCCTTCACTTTTATAATTCTTCTCTCACCTGGGTACTCGCACCTTTTGTTAATTTTTTAAGTGGAGGTTTCACGTTAAGTCTACCAGGTTTTCTGGGAGGGGGGACACGGGTTTCTGTATGCATCCCTATTACCCTATTTAGTTACGCCCATGATTTTGAAATAAAAAAAGATTTGAATTGGATAATGAAAAGGCTTGCTAGTTTTGGCCATACTGATAGTCTAACTAGGAAACCTCGATAAAACCTAGTACATTCGGCATCAAAATCAAAAAGAATCGAAAATACATTCGCCAGCTTTACGCAAACAATTCTGTTTGTTTTTTAAAACCACCGGCCATTGCGCCCGCGCGGCAATTTTGTCAAAAAAGCAAAAGTCAGCGGTCGACGTTTGTTAATATTTTTATACAGTAATTGATTTCGCCTCGCCGCGAAACGACCCGATAAATGTGGCGTTTTTGTGTTCCAGCTATATTAAGCTTATCGTGATGGATTGCAAGTGTAAGTGTTAAGGGAGTGCACATTTGTATGGTAAATTTCGCTTAAAATTTCTCGTTTTCTTATATTGTTTAAAAAATCCTTGACACACTCTAGGTATATTGGGTGCGTTCACAAACAAAGTTTTTTCATCCACAAACACAGGGAGTCTAGGAGTGATGGTGTTACTTTTAATTTTTTTATTTAAGCCTAGCAGTTTCCCGCGACTTCATACCCGGTCAACAACAGCGCCACCTACCGGGTCTATGTTATATAGCCTATGTTACTTCTGGATAAGGTAGCTTTCTAATGGTGAAAGAATTTTTGAAATCGGTCCACTGTCACGCCTATATTCCCCAAGCGGGGTTGGCAGAGGTGCACTGAGTACACCCACGTTTCGCTGACGATGTTAGGTCCCATGTAATAGGGGGCGAGCCTATTGCCATATACCGGGCACCATTCCCGACGGAATGGTGCCCGGTATATGACAATAGGACTCATACTGGGAAGTTTTCGTTAGAAAAACCACATTTGTCCGACCTAGGATTTGGTTAGGACCTCGTGATCACAAAGCGATGCGCTTTGTCACTAGACCAACGAGGCAAATCTTTCCTCTTTATATTATTAGTATAGATTACGAAATAGTACAGTTACAGAGTAAGCTAATACTCAAAATTGCCACATGCTCATTCAGTTATAGGCAACCACATCTAAAAACTCAATACTATATAACTGCGGCTAGTTAAAACATAGCATACATTGCGCATTTTATTTTACTGTAACCCAAGAAGAATTTAAAACGGAAGTTATAAGAACCATTACAAATCACAAGTAGATAGTCGACGAGGTATGGGCACCTCAGTACAAATCCATGTGAATCAGTAGGTGTGTATAGTAATAGTAATTGTGTATGTGTATTTCTCTCTATATATCTATCTATCTATAGTAGTAGAGGTGTATCAGGTACACCCACTTTTCATTGACAATATTAAGTCTCAATGTTAGGCGGAAGGCGAGCATATTACCATTATACTAGGCACGATTCCAGACCCCAAATTGCCGCTAAAATTTTTCGATACAAAATCCTCAACTCACTCCAGAAATGGGTTTTAAACGACGTTCGTTTGACGGACGATTTGGCGCAGTGGTTACAAACTTAAGCCGCTCCGCCCACTGGTTCGAACTATTGCGAATTCGATTCCCGCACGGAACAAATCTATGTGTGACCTACAATTATTTGTTTCGGTCTGGGTGTTTGTGTATGTGAATTTTCATGTTTATAAACACCCACAACACAGGTATAAATTCTAGTGTGGGACACGTTTTATTTTGTTTTTGAAAACACAAAACCGTTCTTGTTCGCTACCCGAACTATTCACTGGACTAACAACTCCAACGTTTAATTTCGGAAGCCGTGCAAATGTGAAAAATCTTTAAACATTTTTATTCCACTGGCATCTCTTTCCACTTTAAAAATAATTCGATACTTTGATGTATAAGTAAGAGGCCAGTAATTGATATTTAGGGGCAGAAAATTAAAGGTTGGCAATATCTGAAACGATTTGGACATGAATAATTTGATAATGATTCATCAGATGCGAGTCGATTTTAATCATGTAAATCAGTTGATGATTTTTTGAATATTTTTTTATTAATAAGTATAACGTATCTTTTAAAACGGTGATTGTATTCCTCGATATCTTTATGATATAATTCATGTTTAAACAATACGTGAAAAAACGTATCCTATTATCTATCTATCTATAACCTCACGCCAGATCCCTTGCGGGGTAGGCAGAGAGTACAGAGTTCCAACAGGTTCTTTCCTTACATACCTCTCTGGCTTCCTCGACTCTCATAGTTCGTCTCATACACGCTCGCCGGTTACGGAGACTCTTGACTTACTCTTACGTATCCTATTATAATATTACAAATGTTAAAGTTTGTAATATTATAATAGGATACGTTTTTTCACGTGCCTGCCTCGTTGGTCTGGTGGCAAAGCGCATCGCTCTGTGATCACGAGGTCCTGGGTTCAAATCCTAGGTCGGACAAATGTAGTTTTTCTAACGAAAACTTCGTCGTCGTCGAGAACGTCTGGAATTGTGCCCGGTGTATGGCAATAGGCTCGCCCCCTTTTACATGGGACCTAACATCGTCGGCGAAAAGTGGGTGTACCTAGTACACCTCTGCCACCCCCTCTGGGGAATATAGGCGTGACGGTGTGTGTGAAAGTTTGTATGGTTGTTATCTAATCATGCAAAAACGGCTGAACGGATTTGGATGAAATTTCGCAAACATATTGTTTATTACCTGGATTAACACATATAATACTTTTTTATCTCAGAAAATGATAGGTTCCTGTCTAAAACGCAGACGAAGTCGCGGGCAGAAACTAGTATTCTGTACAAAAAAATGTTAGACCGTGTTTCATCTGAAGGGCAATGTCAAGAGATTCGTAGTGTAAGCGTTCCGTAACCGGCGAACGTGTTTGAGACTAACTACGAGAGTGTAGGAAGCCAGAGAGATCTGTATGAAAAGAACCTGTTGGAACTCTGTACTTTCTGCTTATCCCGCAAGTGATCTGGTGCGATGATGTACATAGAAATGCTGTTACTTACTGTAGTAACCAGGGAGTCTATCACTCCAAATCGGTCGGACCGATATTTTCTTATTTTCGTAAAAGTCCGAATAAGGTTGGTAGAGTAAGAGTATTCTGTATAATTGATCATCAATCAATCAATCAATCAGCCTATCGCAGTCCACTGCTGGACATAGGCCTCTCCTAACACGCGCCATTGCACACGGTCCTCTGCCTTCCGCATCCAGTCTGTCCCAGCGACCTTTTTGAGGTCGTCGGTCCATCTAGCTGGGGGCCGTCCTACCTTACGCTTACCAAGTCGCGGTCTCCACTCTAGGACATGTTTGCTCCATCGGTCGTCGGTCCTTCTGCAGATGTGACCAGCCCACTGCCACTTTAGCTTACTGAGTTTGCGAGCTATGTCGGTAACTTTGGTTCTTTGTCGGATTACCTCGTTACGAATTTTATCCTTCAAAGCGACGCCGAGCATAGCTCGCTCCATAGCCCGCTGTGCGACTTTAAATTTGTGGACCAGTCCCACTGTGAGTGGCCACGTCTCGGCCTTGTAGGTCATAACGGGTAGGACGCATTGGTAATAAATAATTGATCGTATATTGGTAAATTCGGGAAAACTGAAAGTGCCTTTTTGTAAGGTATTTTTGTAACAAGACTACGCTTGTCGGGTCAGCAAAGATTCTTTCCTTGCGCAAATAATTAGTGACCATCAAGCGAGGGAATAAAGCCAACGTTCTTGCCACCATTCCATGTGGACAGGATTCGTATGATTTTTTTTAAGCGTAGCCCCACATTATAGTTTATTCCTGTGTCGTACAAATACCCAAACCAAAACAAATAATTGTGGGTCTCACAAAGAAATGTGGGAATCGAACCCGCGTCTATTCGACCTAGTGGGCAGAGCGGCTTATGCTCATAACCACTGCGCCAAATCGTCCGCCAATTATTATAATTTAGATTACGTTATATAGGCTTTTTATTGTAAAAGAGATGACCCAAACTAGGAATGACCTAAAACTTTGTTTTAATAAATACATTATTTATTTTATTGTAAAAATATACTGAAATGCCTCTTTCATCTTGGCGCAGAGTGCGGCTGGCGACCACGAGGTCCTGGTAATATAAAGTGGTTTTCTATCAAAAAAATCTTAGTATATTACGCCCTAGCCTATTGGATGTATTGGGACCCAAGCTCGCAGGCGTCATGTCGGCGTCCATAGTACATCTCTACCAGCTAGAATATGTACTGCAAAGAACCTTTTCAGAAGAATGGTCAATGATAATGTACACCACTAGAGCAACAAGACAGACGGAGATAAAAAAGAAAAAATATTGCAAATATCATTTGCCCCAAGAATAATGGACCATTTTGCATTCAAAGTCTCATAAACATAAATCAATGCCCTGAGCCCTCTATATTTGGACCCCAAGGTCGACGGGACGGTCCCGTCAGCCAGTACCACTTCGTTAGCGGATCCCAAAATGGAAAGAAATTGAAATCCAGTCGGTTATCGAAACAAAAAGGTAAAAGTGTTGGATGTTTTAATGAAACTGACAATCAAATCAGATGCGTAAATGCGATCGTATATATTACCACGGCCATTCTTCTGAAAAGGATGATCAGAAACGTTCTTAGCAGTTCATACACTGTCAATCTCCCGGTCGATAAATGGTCGACCGCGGTAGGCCCTTAATCTGTCAATTCTGTCAATATTTTTTAAGATCTCCCATGGATTTCCCACTTACTCACTCAGTTTTTTATATGGGTATTTTTCATACAATTTTTCAAACATTTTCTTTCATAAAATCCTAGTCCTGACAGTTACAAACACAAAACAAGAATTCCTTTTTTTTATAACGTAGCCCCACACTAGGATTTATTCCTGTGTCGTGGGTGCGTTTACAAACATGAAAATTCACTTACACAAACAATAGTGTGGAACAAATAATTGTGGATCACACAAAGATTTGTCCCGCGCGGGAATCGAACCCGCGACTATTAGACACAGTGGGCGTAGCGGCTTAAGCTCTTAACCACTGCGCTAAATCGTGAAAAAAGCCAAATAGATGCAGCTGTTCGGAAGGGAAGCGCTTACATACATTCGGCAATTGATTTTTGTTTACATAGATTATTTTTACACTGCCTCGGCCTCATTGGTCTAGTGGCCAAGCGCATCGCTTTGTAATCACGAGGTCCAGGGTTCAAATCCCAGGTCTAACAAGTGTAGTTTTTCTAGCGAAAACTTCCCAGTACGAGTCCGGAGTCTGGAATTGTGCCCGGTATATGACATGCCCCCTATTACATAGGACCTTACATCTTGGGGAATATAGGCATGACGGTGTTTAGATTATCTATATATTAATACGTGAAGCAAAAACTTTGTACACATTTTTACAAAAATTGCGCGGACGGAGGAGTATAAAATTATGTAAGAGACAAATCAAGAGTCTCCGTAACCGGAGAGCGGAGGAAGCCAGAGATGTTTGTAAGGAAAAAGAAAATGTGCCTCTCGGGACACCCGACAGAAGTGATAACTTAAACTAGCGCTATGGGTTAGAGTGAGAGAGGAAGAGCCTGCCTACCGCTGCCGTATGCGTGAAAGAAAGGGATGAGCGTTTTGGGTTAGAGTGAGAGAGGAAGAGCATGGCTACCGCTGCCGTATGCGTGAGAGAAAGGGAAGCCAGACAGACTGGCGCCGTTACGCGTTACGTTACGAAGCGGTTTACCCTCCCATAAGAAGTTTTCACTTCAAAAGCTGTTGGATCTCTATATTTTCTGATTACCCCGCAAGGAATCGAACTTGCAACTCGATCAAGTAAGCATGGCGCCTTACGTTCTGACTACTGGGCTAAACAAAGTGTGTATAAATCCTGTAGACAACCCTACTGGGCCCGCGTCAGCCATCTGCGCAAACGCACGCCGGCCTTGCGCAGTCGCCCCACATTCGGACGCCAATTATGCACACTGCTTGTACCTGCTCAAACTATATCTTCCGTACTATACTACTAGTGTACTAGTTCAGTTGTTAGAAATAGTACTTTATGGTTCCCCTTGTAGCAACGGAGTACTATAGTATTTTTACATAGGATGTGTAGTGATAGTTCTAATTGTCAAACGAAATTATACTTTCAATAGTCATACTAGTCAATGGCAATAAGAAGCACGACCCGTTTTTATATTTATGGTTTTATGCCTTAACACCATTGAATTAAATATTAATTTCGTATGGCAATTAGAACTGTTACTGCCCATCCCATGTGAAAAATACTATAAATTCCACCATCCTCCTGTGAGTTAAATGTCTTCTGTTTTATTAGTATTGTAATTTGGTCTCCATATGAGGCCAAATACAGACTGATGTTGAAGCGTATTCAGAATAAATTTATAAGGTTCCTATATTTTTTTTTTCATGAAAATTAACATACACAAATACCCAGACCGGAACAAATAATTGTGGATCACACAAAGATTTGTCCCGTGCGGGACTCGAACCCGCGACTATTAGACACAGTGGGCAGAGCGGCTTAAGCTCTTAACCACTGCGCTAAATCGAAATTTAAAACAGTATGGGGTTTATCCCGGATATCCGCTGTTGTATCCAACTTTATTTGTTCTGGGTATGGTAGGCTATATGAAACTGAAAGCTAGACGGGAAGTAGCCCTAGCTATCTACTTATTTAAAGTCCTTCGTGGCAGAGTACAAAACCCAGCAGTTTTACAGGAGGTTAGGCTTTGTGTTCCTGATGCGTACATGGGTCGGCGGCGGCGACCACCACTGCTGCTGGTGCGGCGCGCGCGCACCAACCTGCTGCAGCGTACGCCGCTTGTGCGGGCGCTGCGCACGCTTAACGTGGTTGCGGGATTAATTGATCTGTTTACGTGCTCGCTGAGCGAATTCACGAAAGCCTCATATTTGGTATTATCGTAGAAGATTGTACGTAGATATTGTATTAGTATTTAGTGAATGAGCTACGCTATTGCATTAGGTTATTACCTGTAAGGAATAAAACTGGCATTTAGACTTTATTTATTACAAACTACTTACTGCCCGCGACTTCGTCCGCGTTGACTTTAGACAGGAACCTAACATTTTTCCGCGATAATAACTACTATGTTTTAATCCAGATAATAAACTATTTTTGTGCTAAATTTCATTCGAATCTATTTTGCCGTTTTTGCGTAATCGAGTCACACACATTTAAACATCCAAACATACGAACTTTCATCATTCCAATATTAGTACGATAAAACCCCACACTTGGAGTTATTCCTGTACCATAGTATACACAAACGTCGAGACCGAATCTATTTTATTGTGGAACACATAAAAATTTCTCCTGTGCGAGTTAGGGATAATCGATATTAGAAAAACATCGATGTTAACATCGATTCAAAAATATCGATGTACGATAAATATCAAAAGGAAAACATTGATGTTCAAAAACATCGATGTTGTTTGTGTGTGTGTAAACCTCCACAGATAACATTGATCAGCGATATCTAGATGTGGATTGATTGAATTATTAATGTCAAAATTTAGTCAGCGAAATCAAGTATAAACTGAGTAAACTAAGTTCGTAGAGATTTTGTGGCTTGGCATCCTAGAGTATACCAAACTAATATTAAGTGAACTAGTTGAGTAAGGAAATATAGATGTTCCAATATTATTCTTGTACCATCGATGTGTCGATGTTTTAGGGAACTTAACATCGATGTGTCGATATTTTAGGGACCTTTATATCGATGTAAAAACATCGATATTTTCTCACAAAACATCAATGTTTATCAAACATCGATGTATATCGATCATCCCTAGTGCGAGTATCGAACAATTGAATATTTGATGTAATAAGCAGAGCAGCCTTCGATTTAACCATTAGAAAAATCTTCGTCTAATTGAACGGAAGTGTACGTACATACATTATGCAAAAGTACGCCTTCTAACCTCTCTATTATACTATAAGTTTATTCCACATTTATCAACCTAATCTCACGCACCAGCCCGGTTTTTGCGCATACTATCGACACCAATATTCATGATTACGCAATATTAGCTCAGACTAAAACCAATATAGACGGAGGATCGGTCAACTAGTTTGACATGTAGTTGTCATTAACATTCATGACAAGATAATAGAGAAAACGTCATTAGCGCAATTTCCAAGCTTTTTATTTATGTGCTAAGAGTGAATTATAATCTACAGCATCTATCTTTTTTTATAATATTTATATTAATTGTTAGAAAACTTTATTCTTATTGCATAATGGATGAGGGATCTGGTGTTATGATATTGTAGGATTGTTTTCTTTTACCGAAACAAATACTTTTGGATCATACAGCTACGAGTATATGCGAGAATTGCGAAGCTACACATTCAGACCAAACCGATCTCTCATACCTCCATGCAACAACAGTTATTTCCACACGCTTGGTCTATCTCATTCTGTTAGTCTGACTTATTTTGCGAAACTGATAACTTGGGGTAGTTATCGGCGATCTAAACAGGTATTACACTTCAATGCTTACCGATCAAGAGATAGGCAGACACAATATACTGAATAAAATAATGCCACGACTAGAAACTTTCAAGCCTATTACTATTATACCGAGTACAACACTGGACTGATACTAGAAATTTTTCCATAGCAAAACTTAAAAAAAGTCACTACACGCATTTTTTTTCTTAAATAGAAACGTAGCCCCGGAGCCAACGTCACTAGGATTCATTCATATGTCATGGGTGCGTTTACTAACATGAAAATTCACATACACAAATAACCAGACCGGAACAAATAATTGTGGATCACACGAAGATTTTTCCTGTGCGTGAATCGAATCCGCGACTATTAGACACAGTGGCTTAAGTTCTAAACCACTGTGCTAAATCGTCCGTCCCTGGTTTGTGCATATGGGCCTAAAGAAGTTAGCAGAGTTCACTGCACTGTCATTGGTTGATGCCAGTGACGTAGTGAACTTAGAGGGGAACGGTGGTGTAAGGAGCTGCGTGCCTAAGCGACGTGCTCAATCGAGCGAGACTCAAGAGAGGGGCACGGGTGCGTTCCGTGTGGAGGCTACTGAGCCTCTCTTTCATGTCTAAGAAACTACCGTTTTGTTAATGCGATGTCGCATATGCCTTCTTTTTGTAAGGGTAATCTTAAAACATTTTTCTATTTTACAATTAGGCAGACTTACATTTGTATTTTGATTCCAATATTTAAACACCATTAAATAGAGGTTATCTTAAGTGACAGCCATTATAGTCAAGTATCAAGTCATCTAATCTTTTAATATTATCTATCTATCTATAACCTCACGCCAGATCCCTTGCGGGGTAGGCAGAGAGTACAGAGTTCCAACAGGTTCTTTCCTTACATACCTCTCTGGCTTCCTCGACTCTCATAGTTCGTCTCATACACGCTCGCCGGTTACGGAGACTCTTGACTTTTCCATCAGATAAGACTCGGTTTATTTGGTCGTGGTAAGATAGTCTAGGTCTTCCCCGGTACCTGCATCCTTCCACTTTCACATTGTATATCTGTTTTGTCATTCTTTCCTCTGGCATTCTTTCTATATGCCCGAACCAACGGAGCATGCCCTTTCTCATCTTTACACCGATACTATCTTTCATACCTACTCGCTGTCTTACTATGCTGTTGCTAATGCGGTCGGTCAGCTTCACTCCGCACATCTTCCGCAGAGCTCGCATTTCTACCGCATTTATCCTACTTTCATTCTCCTTCTTACATACCCAGCTCTCGCTACCATATAACAGCGTTGGGACAAGAACTCCGTTATGTATGGCCAGCTGCGCCTTATGGCTTAAGTGCCGGCTCCCGAGTAGCTTTCCCATCGCACCATTCACTCTGTTCCCTGCACTCACTCTTCTCTCTATGTCAGCGGTGTATTTCCCATCCTTACTGAAGGCGCATCCAAGATATACAAACTCATTCACTTGCTCCAGCACATCGTTACCAACCACAATCCTTACATTCGTTCTGGTTTCTTCCCTTTCAAAAACCATAATCTTGGTTTTCTTCACATTCAAGTGTAAGCCATTGATCATGCAGTCGTCTTTCATAACTGTGACTAGTGTTTGCAGATCAGTGGCTGTTGGCGCTATTAAAACCGCGTCATCTGCATAAAGTAGATGGTTTACCACTAAGTCACCCATTTGTACACCTTCATTCATCGCTTTCAGTCTTTGAAGACTTTTGTCCAGATATATTATAAACAGTCTAGCGGACAACACGCAACCCTGCTTGACGCCGATTTTAACGTCAAACTAGGGTGACCTGTTACCACCCACCCGTACGCATGCCTTGCAGTCCACATAAGTGGACTGGACGGCTCGCAACAGAGTGCCATCTATACCATACTCTGGCAAAATGTCCCAAAGTCTCTTTCGCACAACTCTGTCAAATGCCTTCTCCAGATCTACAAAACCGCAGAAAACCTTCCGGCCCACTGCCAGATGCTTCTCTACGATGTTGCGGAGTGAGAAGACTTGATCCGAACATCCTCTTCCAGACCTGAAACCCCCTTGTGCCTCGCACAACATTCCATCGGACTTCACGCGCATTCTCCGTTCAATAATTTTACCGTACACCTTGGCTGCCAAGCTGATCAAACTGATGGCTCTGTAATTGGCGCAGTCATATTGTGAACCCTTGCCTTTATACAAGGGTACTATGACTGCGCGGCGCCAATCTGTAGGGACTCTACCGGTCCTCCAGCAAAGGTTTGCAAGGGCCCGGAAAGCGTCCCGGACGCAAGTTCCACCATATTTGATCATCTCGGCAGATATCATGTCTACTCCTTTAATATTATCTTATACACAATAGCCAAATCAACCTTGAATGACGGGCTTTAATGTTGCTCAACACATGTTCATCTTACATAAACATCGATAGGGCACCGAGGCGGAAAGTGAAAGTTGCCGCGGCCAAAAATACGAGTGGGAGAGGTCGACAGGTGTTACGTCATAAGTTGCATGTGCACCCTTTTTGTATCTTAATACAGGGTGGTAGGAATTATTTTGGAATGTTTTTGGTAGATTAATGGTCTGGGTAGGACTTAATTTGGTGTTGAGGTTTCGTGAAATATTTTTTGTTTATATTTTTTTTTGTTACTACGTGTGGCAACCTTATTAATAAAATGTTATTTTATAATTTGTTAATAATAAAGTAATAATAATTTGGATTTTGGTTGGTAACGATGTGCTGGAGCAAGTGAATGAGTTTGTATGCGCATTCAGTAAGGATACAGAGAAGAGTGAGTGAAGGGAACAGAGTGAAAGGTGCGATGGGAAAGCTACTTGGGAGCCGGCACTTAAGCCAAAGGGCGCAGCAGTAGCCATACATAACGGAGTGCTTGTCCCAACGCTGTTATATGGCAGCGAGAGCTGGATATGTAAGAAGGAGAATGAAAGTAAGATGAATGCGGTGAAAACGCGAGCTCTGCGGAAGATGCGCGGAGTGAAGCTGACCGACCGTATTCGCAACAGCGTAGTAAGAAAGCAAGTAGGTATGAAAGATAGTATCGGTGTAAAAATGAGAAAGGGTATGCTCCGTTAGTTCGGGCATATGGAAATAATGTCAGAAGAAAGAATGACAAAACAAATATACAATGCGAAAGTGGAAGGATGTAGGTACCGGGTAAGACCTAGACTATCTTACCATGACCAAATAGACTGAGTCTTATTTGAAGGACAAGTAAAGAGTCTCCGTAACCGGCGAGCGTATATGAGCCGAACTATGAGAGTGGAGGAAGCCAGAGAGATCTATGAAGAAAAGACCTGTTGAAACTTTGTACTCTCTGCCTACCCCGAAAGGCATCTGGTCTAATGATATATGTAAATAGATAGAACTTTAGTTTCTTTATTCTTTATGATTAATGCAGCTAGTCCTATAAATTCCATGAGCATACAAAACTGAAGTAATTAAAATAGTTTAATTTAAAAAGTACCTTATAAACTGTAGATTAAAGAAATAATCTCCACTGTCCTACTGTTGGGCAAAGCCCTTCAAAACCAAAGATTATTTCGATGAAAATCTATCCAAAAACTCAACTTGGGAACCCACTAATATTGTCGTCCTAACTTACACCAAAACACTTAAGTATTATTACTTTATTACTTAAGTTACGTTTATTAATCGGAAAAACTTATGTCATCGCTTTAAAAAGAATGCGAACGAATATCAACTTACTTGGCAAAGAAATAAGACTGATGTTAACTTTTGTCGTTTATCTATAGCGTGGAATGATGTAGGTTTGAGACTAATGTTCGCTACACACGTTGATACTGAGGTTAGTGTTTGTCCAACAAGTTTGAAATGTTAGCGGACGTTGGGGTACTTACAATATATCGATGTGTCCATAGTCCTATAATCCAGTATTTGGCGTATATAACTTTGTTCTATTGGGACCGTCGATATGTTTTTTATTTTAATTTTAGTCCGGATCACCATCAGTTACATATATATTGCTACCTTTAAGTAAGAACAACTAATCAAAAGGTTAAATCCTATTGAAAAAATTTGGCTAAACAGAATTTTGACTTTACTAGAATACGAAAACATTGATCGGAGAGAGTTACATTTGTTTTTTGCGGATTGTTTTTTCAGTAGTACTGGCCCCAACAGCGTAAAGTTGGCCCTAGTTGGCATATTGGCCGTAAAGTGAGTAGCAAGCATAACAAAACTAATGGGAAACTGGTTTTAATATCAAGCGCCATAGGATTTAGGTTCTCTCACGGATGGAGGACAGTTAATTTCCTCAACCGGCGCTTTTAAATTGAACTCGAGTTCGGAATTAATTGCTTTGATTGTTTAGGATATCGTAAATCATAAAGGCGTCTGTGCTTGAGATCTTCGAAATGCAGCTTCTTATAATACTATTAGAACCTGCGTATCGGATACCGGATAGGTGTGAATACACCTGCCTTATGCTGTTTGGAGATACAATAATGTTGTGAATATGATGATTGACAATTTTGTGATGTGAGATACAATAAAACATTTGAATATGGAAATACCACAAACGGTCACCCATCTAAGACTGACCTTGCCTAAAGCTGCTTAACCTTAGTAATCGCTAAGAACCCAATAGTCCCGCAGTGCTACCCTTTGGCTTTGGCGTTATACCAGTATGATCAATGAGGTGGCGGCCGCGCGGTCAGAAATTTGCCGAGATTTATAAAAACGACGATAATTCAAAAACTACCTAATGTTTTGACTTGAAATAAGAAATATTTTTATCTATGTTGTTACTGTGTCTTATTTGTCTGTTCATTTATTTGATTCATTATCCTATACAATTACATTTTCAGCCTAAAAAATACATACGAGAAAAAATACTGGGGGTTCACGCGAATATTTTTTTTAGAAAACATTACGCTACTTTGGAATAACAAGTAATGCTTTTTGTAATCTAGGATAAGTAGCTAAAAATCTGCATATCTAGTTTTATGTCTTCTAAACATAACAATTTCCCAAAACGCCTTAGAAAAGAAAGGCTTTTTTCTGATAGTAAGATGGCAAGTGACCATTTTTGACCAAAATGACGTGCGTCCTCTTTCACGACATTTGGAATATGAATAACCGACGCTCACAGACAATTTATGACAAGTATTATACACCAAAATAAAGAACGTAACCTCCGCCATCTTTCGTCCGAACATACTGTATGTCTACAAGGTCACGTGTTCATACTAGAATGGACTTTTTAAATCAGTAGTATGAGGGCACAAATCTGTTCTTTAGCGAGTGTTAGGTCGATGACTTTGGCTGGCACAAATTTGTGACTTAGTAAGTAAAAAGGTCAAGCGCAGTAAGTCATCTACTCAAAACAAGGTTTCAAATCCTAGGTCAGACCAAATGTATTTTTATTATAGAAAAAAGCTCTAGTAGTCAGGACCCCAATAACGTTATTACAATTTTAATAAAACTGTTGATCATTGACATCAAAATTGTCAGTTTTTGCAGATTTCAACCTACTGATTCAATGCTTTCCAATTCGTATGGCACATATCAATATTCTTATGGTTTTCCATAGCCGTAGGTGCCAGTTCAAACAATTGCAGACTTTGGCACAATTGTAATTGAACGCATTTTGTAGCATGTCGTAATTACAAAACGCGTTCGTCTTGCATTCTGCCCGGTATAATTTCAACAAACTAGCTCCCTATTAGACCTAACAACGTCGACGACAAGTGGGTGTACAAAGTACACCTCTGCCACCCCGCTTTGGAAATAAAGGCGTGACGATATTTATCATTATCAACTTTATGAAATAGCACCTACAAAGTCATGTTGCCATAATTTAATAACCGGTGCTAATAAGTGACTGAGTCATTTTAACGATCCTCTAATGAATATTTAGGGGATGGAGTCGGAGCTAAGAACAATAGCGTGGTGGGAGTGGTATCACCCACCAGAAGCACTTGCTGACTTGCCAAGTGATAATCACTGGTACACTCGACCGAATAAATAGCATGCGTTTTTAAAGTACTGAAAATAATCATTTTTTTATTTCTGTACTAAATACAAGAGCTAAAAACAATAGAGCAGTGATCGTCTAGAGGTTAGACCGTTGGACTGCAAATTCAGAGGTCTCGGGTTCAAGCCCAAGCACGACCTCTGTCTTTTCGAAAGAATGTGCGTATTAAAAATTAACTATCACTTGCTTTAACGGTTAAGAAAAACATCGTAAGTAAACCTGCATGCCTAAGAGTTTCTCGAAGGTGTGTGTAGTTTGCCGACCCGCATTTGGCCAGCGTGGTGGACTATGGCCTAAACTAGTGTTGTGAAAACGCTTGAGTCGGCGCTTAAAACGCTCACGTCTTCTACGTTTTTCAACGCTCGTGAGTGCCGACTCAGCGCTAAACGCTCGACTTTAGCGCTCATTTTTACAATACTAGCCCAAACCCTCTTAGTCTGACAGAAGGCCCGTGCCCGACAGTGAGACAGTTTTATAACAGGGCTAATATTATTATGATTATATATATTACTAAATAGAATAAAGACTTTTTTTTTGTCAAAATGAAAGCGCACTGTCATGCCCACATATTTCGCAAGCGGATGTGGTAAAGGTGTACTGTGAATACCCATTATTTGTTAACAATGTCAAAGCCTAGTGTAAAGTGTAAGTCTGTTGCCATTATTCTAAACTTTGGACGGTACTTAGCAGGTATCTATAGAAAAACCACAATTTGTCCGATCTAGGATTCGAAGCCAGGACCTTGTGTGTTGTAATCGCCCGCCACTACACGCTTCTAGACCGACTAGACCATTAATCTACTAAAAACATACTGTGTGTACTTATTTCCGTAATTATTATGTCTTAATACTGACTTTTGTCAATCCGATTCTAAGTTAGTTATTACGTGTTTGATTTCTACATTAGAAATACGTGTGATTCATAGAAACCCACATATTAACTTTGTTTTGGTTGGCATTTAAATTTTGTATTTGCGAAACATAACTGATTTTGAACAGCCCACGTTAAGATAAGTTCATTACCATCAGAATAAGGCAGTTGATCGATATTATAGATTAAAATCATTAAGCATTTACATTTTTGGTCAGAAAAGGCTAAACACCGTCACGCCTATATTCCAAATGAGGGTGGCAGAGGTGTACTATATCCCATCTACTATTCTCGGAAATTTACATTGTCTATTATTTATTTTTGTTTATGAAATAATATTTTATGATTTAATTCATTATCACCTCTATTTATCTCTAAATATGTTTAGTACTTGAGTGTAAGACCTCACCCGAAGATATTCTTTATAAGTAGGTGTGACATGTGTTAAATTAAAATATTTTCAAACAATATTATATGTGATATTAAATACCAAATACCGCCTCGATTAACACATTAATGCGTCTAACTGTACTAAGGTCGATGCAAGGTCCCATAAACGTGCTAATTATTCATGTACGCTTCGGTATGTTTGCTATTTGTTTGTGAGAACCTCGAATAATGTTTATTTACGTGACAATTTACAAATCAAAACTGGAAGGGATAGTTATGTAATTCGGACAAAACTATATTTGTACTTGAAATAAAACTATTTTCCGGATTTTATCGTGGTTTGGTTTTGATTTTTAAGTTCCCGGCGGTTCGAGTGCTTAGCAGCACCCATGGCCACGGGAAGCATCTTCCCGTCCCTTCGGTCTTAAAGATAAGCCCCGATAAAATCCGAAAAATAGCTGTAGTTTATGTATAATATTCGCGTAAATCTAAGAACTCAGTATTAGATTTGTACTACCTTGTTGGACTAGCAGTGCATGGTGCGGCTGCCGAATCCTTGGATAGAATCTTATCTTAGGTCGGTCAGTGTTGTTGATTTTTATCTATAGAATTGTCGACTAACTTCTTCGATAATAGTATACGATTTTTTTGTGTGTAAGTAATCTACGCTGTTGGCCGCGGGGCGTTTACGGATTTACCGGATGAGAGCGCAAGCGTGCAACCACTACGCTCGCGCCAGAAGGGTAGGGGGCCAACTAGCTCATGGGTGCCTCAAGGAGGAACAGCCTAGGCTTGGGCAGTCGTTATGGGGGAGGGAATTTACTTGGTGTCTCGCCGTGGTGCTCTGCACCGCCGGCGGGCAAGGGTTTTTTTGACCTTGCCGGCGAAGTCGGTGTCTGATCCTGTTTGCGGTATCTGTATTCGAAAGAACGGAATTAAGGGCATCGGGAGAGCCGGTAAGAATATTTCGCGGATAGTGGCTGATACTCAGATGCGTCTTCGGTGGCGGAAGAATATATGAATAAAATATGCCTGATATAGTGGCAATAGGCTCGCCTATTATTAAATTCGGACTTAAAAACATTATCAAAATGTGAATGAACACAGTATATATCTGCCACCTCCGCTTGGGGAATGTAGGCGTGACAGATTTTTTTGTTCATACAGACAATCTCAAACAAATCAAAGTTTGCCCATGATCAATTTTACCCGACTATGGCTAAGCCAAAAAGAAGGATTATGTTTTCTACTTTAAATAACCACCTTCAGTCTTCGACTGACTTCAAAGAAACAAACAATTTTAAACATACATAATGTCATGAGTTGTGGGGCCATTAAATCGTGAAATACACACAAGCGCAAGCATATTTTTGTGTAAAAACCAGTTGTTCTCGGCGTGGAGCACAAAACACTGTGTTTTATTTATACATAAATTCGGCAGTTAATGCGTTTGCCGGTTGACATTTTGAGATGGTTTTTTCGGTTTGCACGATACTGGGATAAAGGTGTGGGCTGAGTTAGCGGAGCGAGCGAGAAATAATATATGTATTCATCGTTACGAGATTTATGTTTGTTAGTTTTAATTGAGTTTTTAACTTAAAATACCACTTTTACCCGTTACCTGTACCAATTCATTAGTATTTAGACGATTTAGCGCAGTGGTTGAGAGCCTTAGTCGCTCTGCCCACTGCATCTAATAGTCGCGGGTTCGATTCCCGCATGGGACAAATCTTTGTTGATTGATCCACAATTATTTGTTCTGGTTTGGGTATTTGTGTATGTGAATTTCCATGTTTGTACGCACCCACGTCACAGAAATAAATCCTAGTGTGATTGTAAATAAATAGTTAATAAATAATTTATGATTTTTTTTAAAAGAAGAATAGAAGATTAGGAGGCCTGGGGGCTCCTAATCTTCTTTAACCTGGGGGCACCTTTGGGAGGCTCTGCCTATTCTACGTTTGGTTGTGTACAGTATAGAGCTTATAGTTACTGTTGCGCTTTTTGTGAAGGCCTTTGTTCTGCAGTAGACGTATATAGTAGTACGTATATAGTAGACATATATATATAACGTCCATTTCATCCCATCAGCAGAAGCTGATGGGATAAAATGGACGTTTGATATCATGCTTAGTTAAGATTGGGTCTATTTATTAGTACCTCACAGTTGACAAAAGATAAATAATCATAAGTTGATGGACAAAGACATGTAACTTTTATTAGTCAGGAATACGAGTATACACAATAGTCTGCAGGAATCAGTTCGAGTAATGTTTATAATTCTAAAATATTCATTGTTTTACTACATGCTTTTATGTCTTTGTTGTATACTGTTAGAAAAAAAATTCAGCTATAGATTTAACTTCTATTATGTATGGATTGTTTGAGATCACTTAAACGAAATATGGACTTTCGGCATAAGTGTTACCAACCTGTTTCCAAGATAAACTTTGACTATCCTCTTGGGCATTATTATGGGCATCCCGATGACAATAATGGCCAGAATATTCTATATGGTATTAAAATATGTAACGGCAATCGATTCTGGCTCCCCGCTATCACTAAAGCCACGCCCTGGAAATAAAAAGAGCAGCCTCAATAATGACACAGTGGGATTCAAAATTCTAAATTTGGAGATGGGGCGTTGAGTCGGGATGTGTGATTGCATTCGCCTTTAACGAATATAGTGGACTGATCAAAAACGATATCTTTGTGTCTGTTTTTTGTTTTTTTACTGCATTAAAAATAAAAGAAAAGAAAACAAAGTTTAATTTTGTAACGAGTAGGTACGATATATGACATATTATACTAACAAACGTTAATAAAAAATCAGCCAGCCTTACAGTAGTCGCATATGATGTGTAACATCTGACATGTTATTCTACTATGAGAAAGATCCGCATCAAATCAAATAGCGCGCGCTTCCCCGGTTCCCTGTTGGCACCATCTATCCGCCACCGCGCGCGCTCATTGATCAAATCAAATAGCGCGCGCTCATTAGTCAAAATAAATAGCGCGCGCTTCCCCGGTTTACTGTAATACATTTCCGTCCCTTTTCCAAAATCACTCCCACAAAAAATATCCAGCAACCGAGAGGAAAGATGTTTCACATGTGTGACTTTATAGAATAGGCACATAGGTGGATTCTGAACTTTTTCTTGAAAAATACTAGGAATTATAGAATAAGTCTTGGGTGCGTAAACACAAAATTCACGTGCACAAAAATCCAAGCCGCAAAACATATTTGTGGGTCATTCAAAGATTCGTCCTGTGCGGGGATCGAACCCGCGACAACTCGAAACTGTGCGTAAAACGGCTTAAGTTCTTGGTCACGGGACCAAGCCCTAAGCCGTATACATAATATCCTACACTATGTTTATTATTCTTTCATATTACAGATATAATGTATTATTTATTAAATATTGACTGTTTCGTAGGTCTAGTAAGTCATGGAGGTTCTGGACTCGGAATACTATATCTGAAAAGAAATTGTAATAACAGAATATTATATCGATAAAAAAAAAACATTTGCAATAACATAATATTATATTAAAAAAAAAACTTTTGGTATAATAGAATGTTAGTATATCGAAAAATCGTTGGCAATAATAAAAAAATTATATCGAAAAAATTTGCTACACCGACGCGCCTATATTCCCCAAGCGGGGGTGGCAGAGGTGTACTAGTACACCTACGTTTCGCCGACGATGTTAGATCCCATGTAATGGGGGCGAGCCTATTGCCATATACCGGGCACAATTCCAGACTCCGGACTTGTACTGGGAAGTTTTTCTTTAGAAAAACTACACTTGTCCCACCTAGGATTTGAACCCAGGACCTCGTGATCACTAAGCGATGCGCTTTGCCACTAGACCAACGACGCAGTTATTTGCAATAATGGAATATTACATCGAAAAAAAAACCATGTGTAATTGGGGTCTGGAATTAGTGTTGTAAACACGCTCGAGTCAGCGCTTAAACGCTCGAATTTTCAACGTGCTTCAACGTTCGTAAGCGTCGACTTAGCGCTAAACGCTCGACGTTCAGCGCTCATGTATACAACAAAATCTGAAAACATTCTTTTACATTGAGATCCCACATCATCGGCGATATGTGGCGATATCAGCTTGGGGAATAATAACGCAATAGTATATATTTTATAATAATTTTAAATTATTAGCTACATTTCCTACACTTCTTAAGTAGCATACCACGATGACATCATTAAATAATATCAGCCATCATTAAATAATATACTGCGCTCTGCTGGGCAAGGACCTTTTCTCACAAAACGACGTGAGAGAGATTAGGTCATACTCCACCACGCGGAGCCAGTGCGGATTGGTGGAGGCAGGTTTGTGGCCACCTGCTGTGGGAACTTATCAAGCCGCCTTTAAGGCTTCCAACTCGGCTTAACGACTACCACATTAAGTGGTAAACGGGACCAACGGCTTAACGTGCCTTTCGAAGCACGGAGACGCTCGAATATGAAAATGCCACAAACGGTCACCCATCTCAGGTCGACCGAGTCGAACGCTGCTTAATCTTGGTGAACGGTAAGAATACCGCGGTCACACAGCGCTTCGAGCGCCTCGATGACATCATTACAAACAAAAAACCATACATGTCCACAGACCAATGCTATTGGTAACAACCTTGTACAGTGAAAGGTTAGCTGCGCGGGCGCAGGCCATATCCTCGTGTTGCCAGTTCGGAAAAATGTATTTTTAATATTCTTAATGTCACGGAGCTATTTATTATGAAGCTCTCAGCTTGGCATTAAATTAATTGGTATTTATTTTTGTAGTATTTTTTATTAACTTTGATGTTTGGTGGAATAAATTGTGGGTATAAATAAGTTGCCATTAAATGAATATGCTTTTTAATAATTATGTATATTAGGAAGATTAACGCCTATATTCCCCAGGCGAGGGTTGCAGAGACGTACTAAATACACCTACTTTTCGCCGACGATGCTAGGTCTCAAGTAATAGGGGGCGAGCCTATTGCCATATACCGAGCACAATTCGTTAGAAAAACAACATTTGTCCGAACTAGGATTAGAACCCAGGACCTCGTGATCAAAAGTGATGCGCTTTGCCAGTACACCAACGACTGTTTTATATGAAAAGTGGGCGTACTTAGTACACCTCTTCCACCCCCGCTTGTGAAATATAGGCGTGACAGTGTTTATTGTTGTTAAAGTACATTTCATCTAATCTAAAATTTTAACCCAGGACCTCGTGATCGCTACGCGCATTATTCGCCACTAGAACAAACGAGGCATAGTTTCATCATATTCATAAATATTATTCATTCATTCGTAAATAAGCGAGAATCTATAGAAAAATCTAACAGTTTCCAAGTGAAAACACCGCTAAAGTAACATTATATAGAAACTCGAGCAAAAAGTCAATATTTCCAGCGAGTAACGTGAGATAGTTAACTGCTTTCTTCGTGTTGTGCACTTTCCATGTCATACATATCGATTTAATGTCGATACTGAGTGGCTGGATCGATTTTATTAACAGAGGACCTAGCCAAATGGCAATCGTTTTGTTTATAAACTCTTGCAGCAATCGATAGCGCATCGTTCCGACTTTGTGACTTTTCTTTGTGAAAGAATGTTTTACATTTTACAAGGAAAAGTGACGTGGTCAGAACCATGTGTTATCGATTGCGGAAAAAGAAGTAATACACTGTAGCGTAGTCACACTTTAACTATTTTGATAATATCAATCTTAACAATAATATATTTTGTTTTTCATAACATCATCATCATCATTTCAGCCTATACTTGTCCACTGCTGAACATAGGCCTCCCCAATCGCTTTCCAGCGTAACCGGTCCGATGCCACCTGCATCCAACGATTTCCTGCGATTTTCACAAGATCGTCGGTCCATCTGGCAGGCGGTCGTCCTACGCTGCGCTTGCCAATACGTGGTCTCCACTCTAGAATCTTTCTGCCCCAACGCCCGTCCGATCTTCGCGCTATGTGGCCAGCCCATTGCCACTTCAGCATGCTAATCCTGAGGGCTATGTCGGTGACCTTGGTTCTTCTACGAATCTCCTCATTCCTGATTCGATCACGTAGAGAAACGCCGAGCATAGCTCTTTCCATAGCTCGCTGAGCAACTTTGAGCTTTTTTATGAGACCTATTGTATTTCATAACATACTCCTAACTAATTTGTATAATTTAATACTCAATAACCCACTTGTTTTGGGTCAATCTGTATCATTTATCTGCACAACACAACCCTGCTGGCTAGCAAATATACAAGGTAAGGTCCTTGAAACAAAGGTCCGTTGCAATGCTAACTCTTACTATTGAAGTAATTTTTTATGTTTTTGTTTTTTTAATTTTTTTTTTGAGATAAAGCCCCACACTTGGATATATTCCTGTGTCGTGGGTGCGTTTGCAAACACAAATACCCAGACCGGAACAAATAATTGTGGATCACACAAAGATTTGTCCCGTGCAGGAATCGAACCCACGACTATTAGACACAGTGGGCGGAGCGGCTTAAGCTCTTAACCACTGCGCTAGATCGTCCGTCGTTTCGTTTCGTTTTCGTTGTAGGTTATGTAGCTGAAACACACATAATAATATTAGCCCTGTTAAGAAACTGTCCTAACGTTGGGTACGGGTTGGGTACGGTACCCTCAAACAGAGGGTTAAGGCCATAGTCCACCACGCTGGCTCAGTACGGGTTGGCGAACTTCACACACCTTCAAGAAATTCTTAGGCTTGCGGGTTTCCTCACGATGTTTTCGTATTGGTATCGCAGTGGGTGTAACAACTTTTATTTTTCCATTTCGTTACGTTAAACTCATTTTTTTGTATTCCATTCCGTTATATCACTTGCAATTTGTTTAGACCTTCAAGGCCCAAAATCTACTAATAATCTAAATTCTATTAAAATCGAATAACCACCGCACATTAATATTTTCGTATTTCTAGTAGAAGCAATATCTGACTAGTATACGTAAACAGCTAAACGCGGTTACAAAAGTCAGAATTATTAATTCTTGTCGTGAATATCCATTGAAAAGTTAAATATCACCTCCGGAATAGGGATATAATTGAAACCCGTGCTCCTAGGACTGATAATGGCAAAAGAAACATCTTTTTTGAGGGAGTGCAACTGTTCAATAATTTACCTGGAAATATTAGGAATGCTGCATCAATGAATATTTACAAGAAACTTCTACAAACACACGTTTCTGAACAATATAATGTGGATTAAAATAAAGTCAGCCTCGATCATTAATGTTTTAGTATTAAATTAATTAAGTTTTCCTTAAGTGAAATATAAATTTCTTTGGAAATAAATGTCTTTGAACCGAAAAGTACTGTTTTTAAATCGACTACCGCATCAGAATGCGGCCCCCACTAGGCCTTTATTCGCTGTGATTTGGTCATAGTGGCGATAAGGTATCATCGTGAAGTGGTCGTGAATGGTATTCTGTATGTGACTGGAGTACTATTAAAAAAGATCATTTCATGAAGTTATCATAACGCGCCGCGTTACGTGTTCAATTGATCATAGCGAATAATTTGACGAGAAACGTAGCGTGCTAGTTATATGGTTTTATTCAAGAAATATAATATAAACTTATTAGACTGACCTGTTTGTTAATGTAATATATTTACTCACTTCCTATGATGGACATCTCTTCCAATCGCTTTAAAAAAAATGTATATTTTTACATGAAATTTTCTATTTCAGAACAAAGATGGCGTTACTATGGTGTGTGCTAGCGTGCGCGCTGACAGCAGCGCATGCGCAGTCCAACTACGGATCACAAGCGAACAATATCGAGTATCAGGGGGACGGCCTCCCCGAACAAACGGTTTTGGATGGAAAGGTGTGTACATGATTTTTTTAAAACTAAGTTTTACATAAAACCATTTCTACGTATGGTGAGTGCATTTACAAACATCATTTTCACACGCACACACACATACACACACACACACACACACACACACACATACACACACACACACACACACACACACACATACACACACACACACACACACACAAAGACTTGGTGTCAGGGTTTATACAAAATAAATTATTTGAGTTTATAATGCTATTGTTATCTGCCAAATTGATCCGAAAACAAAAAGGCAAATTATAATTATGAATTAAATATAATTACTCAATATCCTTAAAATAGGTACTGTTTATCATTTTTAACAAGACTTATGTATATTGTACTATATATTATAGTTTTATTAATGGTAGATTAATGAGCGCAGTGGAAGCGAAAGGTATGCGAGGACACGCCAACTTGGCGATCCGTTCACTTCACGCCTATAAACTAGGACAGGGCAATTATTTGTAAAAACCTTATATTTACATCTACTATAAGAATAAAATAAAAACAATTTTAATACCTTATCTTCCTTGCTTGCTACAACACTATCACTTGCAAAGTAACGCACTTCTTATGCAAAACTGACACTTTTGGAAAAAGAAACCTACCTCTGATACGACAGGGTCACTTTTGCGAACAAAACTTTTTAGTTATTTTTTGATATAACTATTCGTATTATTTTAAATGTAAGAAACGTAACAATGACTCTACTAACATTTCGGAATATCATTAATATGAAGAAAAAGAGCAAGAAACTCAACGGTTAAATATATATTTTTAATTAACTATTTGTTAAATTGTAATTCTGTTGTGGATGTATTCATTGTGTATTTAACACAACTAAATTTGTCATAAAAAGAATGGGTGTAAACGTGTTCGGTCAAGATTAACCATTTTCAACAGCTGAGCTGGTAGTTAACTTAAATGTAGAGAATCTAGACCTAACCACAGAGTACCGTAATGAGATTGTGATTATTTCAACTTACTGGGGACTTGAAACAGTCCAATGTTGTTTAAATGTAGGTATTTTATCGGAAATATATGTAATCCGTCATTATACACCATATAATTTTAGTCGTCTTGGAGCGAAAACCCAAGTGATGTATTTAATGCCTACAGTGCACGGTAACTAAAAAAAGGAAAAAAAGAACACCTCAATAAGTAACATCTCCGTAACAACATTAATTTAGTGCATTAAAACACCATGGTTTTTGAACGGGAAGAAACCAGAACGAATGCAAGGATTGTGGTTGGGAACGATGTGCTGGAGCAAGTGAATGAGTTTGTATATCTTGGATGCGCATTCAGTAAGGATGGAAAATACATCGCTGGCATAGAGAGAAGAGTGAGTGCAGGGAACAGAGTGAATGGCGCGATGGGAAAGCTACTTGGGAGCCGGCACTTAAGCCTAAAGGCGCAGCTGGCCATACACAATGGAGTGCTTGTCCCAACGCTGTTATATGGCAGCGAGAGCTGGGTATGTAAGAAGGAGAATGAAAGTAGGATAAATGCGGTGGAAATGCGAGCTCTGCGGAAGATGTGCGGAGTGAAGCTGACCGACCGTATTCGCAACAGCGTAGTAAGAAAGCAAATAGGTATGAAAGAGAGTATCGGTGTAAAGATGAGAAAGGGTATGCTCCGTTGGTTCGGGCATATAGAAAGAATGTCTGAAGAAAGAATGACAAAACAGATATACAATGCGAAAGTGGAGGGATGTAGGTACCGGGGAAGACCTAGACTATCTTACCATGACCAAATAGACCGGGTCTTATCTGAAGGACAAGTCAGGAGTCTCCGTAACCGGCGAGCGTATGAGACGGACTATGAGAGTAGAGGAAGCCAGAGAGGTATGTAAGGAAAGAGCCTGTTGGAACTCTGCACTCTCTGCCTATAGATATACCAAGCGCAAATTGACATTGAGGGGCAGCGCAACTCGTCAGCTGATAGATACCTTAGATTTTCCGAATACCTGATTATAACATTAGGATAGGTAGATGTTCCTTATTGAAGTTTTAATTATATAATATTTTTACTAGTGAACATTCATCACCTGGGTTTTCGGTCTAAGATGACTAAAATTACTACGTGTATAGAATGCCTAGGCAATGAGTATACCTAATGCCTAAAATTTGCAGGTTTACTACCGGTAACATATATTATTGGTTGGTTGTTAACTATTTTGTGATTTAACAAATAAATAAGTATTAAAAATAACTATAAATTAGTATATACTTCTCTTACCAATCAAACAGAGAGAATAGGTTCCAGAATGCGCACCCAGGTGGTATATAGCGAGGTTGATTTGTTAAAAATCATATTCAACTAATATTATAAAGGCGAAAGTTTGTGAGCATGTGTGTTACTTTATCACGTAAAAACTACTAATCGGATTTTGATGAAACTTTACAGTATACACCGTCTCGCCTATATTCCCCAAGCGGGGGTGGCAGAGGTGTACTGAGTACACCCACGTTTCGTCGACGATGTTAGGTCCCATGTGACGGGCGACTTAGCGCAGTAGTTAAGAGCTTAAGCCGCTCCGCCCACTGTGTCAAATAGTCGCGGGTTCGATTCCCGCACGGGACAAATCTTTGTGTGATCCACAATTATTTGTTTCGGTCTGGGTATTTGTGTATTAGAATTTTCATGTTTGTAAACGCACCCACGACACAGGAATAAATACTAGTGCGGGGCTACGTTTTTTTTTTAAATAAAAAAATAAAATGTAATAGGGGGCGAGCCTTTTGCCATATACCGGGCACAATTCCAAACTCCGGACTCGTACTGGGAAGTTTTCGTTAGAAATACTACACTCGTCCGACCTAGGATTTGAATCCAGGACCTCGTGATCACAAAGCGATGCGCTTTGCCACTAGACCAACGAGGCAGGCAACATTACAGTAATGTAGGTTATACATAACATAGACTATCAGTATATATTATAACTATCACTATATATTATAATACCCGGTCGACAACAGCGCCACCTACCGGGTCTATGTTATATATATATTATAGTCTATGTTACTTCTGGATAAGGTAGCTTTCTAATAGTGAAAGAATTTTTGGAATCAATCCATAAATTTTTCCTCTTTATAATGTTAGTATAGAAAACAAAGTCCCCCCGCCGCGTCTGTCTGTCTGTCTGAACGTAATAAAATCAATAACTACCGAACGGATTTCCATACGGTTTTCACTGATGAACGGAATGATTCAAGAGGAAGGTTTATGACTATAATTCACCCGTGCGAAGCTGAGGCGGGTCGCAAGCAGTGTTGGGCAAAAATCAATTGATTAAACAATTGACAATTAACAATTGATCAATTGTAATTGCAGTGTTATGCAATTAACAATTGATCAATTGTAATTGCAATATTTTGCAATTAACAATTGATCAATTGTAATTGCAAAACATTGCAATTACAATTGATCAATTGTTAATCGTTTTATGCACATTTACGATTAAACAATTAACAATTAATTATCCAAAAACCGTCGGCGCAATGTAGGTGTTAAAAGCACCCTTAACGTTGGCGCAATGTGGGAGTGTACAATGTACACTTCTGTCTGGTGTTGTAAAGCTTGAATCGGGAGTACGATGATTGAGTGAAAGCTTGCCTTCTAAAAAGACTCAAGACAAAACAATAACTAAAATGGCGTTAATTTTTGGATCAAAGATGGCGGTCGCGACATCTTATGAATAATCAATATGGGCATCGCTTTTAGGGTTTAAGAGTATGCTGATTACGAATATGGGTTGATTACGAACAAATTAAACACTACATTCGTTATCAGCATCCCCTACAACCCCAAAAATTATAACCATATTAATTTAACACCAATATCAATCTACTTGTACTTGTCAGTATCAATCTAACCAGTCTAAACACGAGGGGTTTCGTCCAGTTCACATGTTTCTATGGCCACCTTCGAACTTCATCATCAGACGAACCCAATGGTACCATATTATTGTATTGTTACCGAACTTACATACGTATACGTCAATTTCAGCTGATTCGGATACCGTAAGTGCTTGAAAAAGGTTCAGAAGAGTTGAACCGGAAAGACAGACAGACATACGAACAGTGCAAGTTAAATAAAAGCTTGTAAAAAATTAAGTATTTCTATTTTGTCCCTATAAGAATTGAATATTTTACAAGTTCCAGTTCCATATAAAAGCATTCGAAATTCGTTCAATACACTGCACCCCTCTGCCAACCCCCCGTGCTATCAAAATGTTTGTTTATAAATAAGTACCTAAACTTTAAAGAAACGCGCGCGCACTTATCGCCTTTCGGCAGCGGCACAAACCGACAAGTGCGCGCGCGTCAGTAGTAGGGTTGCCACCTTTTATTTGAGCAATAAAGTACATTGGTTTTTAAAGGAAGGTAAAAAAGTACGTTGTATCTAAATAAAGTATTATTTATTTCACTTTACTATTTTCTTTAAAAACATATGTTTTATTACTTTTAGATCTTTTCAATCACTATTATCATAGCTAAACACCTTCACAGCATGTTGACAGTCTATGATAACTTAAATAGATTGGAGAAAGAATTTAAAAGTGCTTATAGTATTTAATATTTTCTTTAAGTTAGAGAAGTTGTACATGTACAATGTTTTTTTCTTAAATCTAGCTTACCATATATTCGGATTCTAACGCCAGACATCATCCACTTTGCTTTTAATGCGATCAATTATTTTCTTTTTAATGATTTAAATGAATCTTAAAAAATCAAATTTCGCGTACTTTACAGTTCTCATAAAGTACTTTATAATAAACTATGGGTGGCAACCCTAGTTACTCGTCGCCTTTCGGCACCGACACGAGCCGACAAAGTGCACGTAGGTAGGTAAAGTCGGTCGGTAGTGCCACAGTATCTATCTATTCAGTAACTCATCTAAGCCGTTTTAGTGGCATAATTACCTACACTCCCGTCAGAACGTTGTTAAGTTTAGCACCTGTTTTTTTGGATTTTTTTTTTTGTCATTTATTAAAATTAATCTACTGCTGTGGTTATAAGCCTGTATTTTTTCGATATGAGTGCAGCGTAATACAATTTAACATATACATTGTGTAATAACAGCATAATGAAAATTGCAAATTGTTTCTTGAAACACGTTTTCTCCTTTTACGAATAAGAATTCTAATTGTATATAAGTATTCTCGAATCTCATTCTTATTGAGAGTTTTTATGATAGATTACTCGGAAATTGTATATAAGTATATATGTTAAAAACCACATGAGTTACTAAATATCAATTTGGCGATTCGAGTGGCGATTATTTTAATTCTAATAATAGATACATATTGAGAAACCATACGAGTAACTAATAAGTTTAAAGTGGTCATTTTATTCTAAATATTAAGGCCTAATAGCACAAAAAGACAAAATATTTAAATTTGTATTAATTTTCTATCTATCTATATTGTCACGCCAGATCCCTTGTGGGGTAGGCAGAGAGTAAAGAGTTCGAACAGGTTATTTTTTCACAGAACGTTCTAATGTTGGTTGTTAAAAAAGTGTCCGTCTCGGACGTGCATGCCACCGCGGCTTATTACATGCGGAAAACTATCGAGAAGGCGCGTAGAGCGCGCGTCTGTGTGCGTGGGTTTGATTCGGACCGTAACTACTAAGATGTTTTACTGTATTATAGTACTCTGTGGTAAGGCACCCCACATACCCCGCGCACCGTGACCCCGCGTGTTTCTGTTCGATCGTTTAGGACGAAAATATTGTCATAACGGTCTGGGTATTTATGTATGTGAATTTTCATGTTTGTAAACGCACCTACGATACAGGAATTAATTCTAGTGTGGGGCAAGGTTTTTTCAAAAGAAAAATAATATACTTTTTTTCGGAGCGCAAAGTATCGCCTATATTTCGACACGATCACACTTCAGGGTACTTTTGTGTGTGTACTTATAGTTGTAGGTATTTAAACTTACGAATTTTCACAAACATAGAGAGTGAGTGTGAATCGTGCGCACACAGGAGGGACTTGATTGTAGGACTGGGATTGTAGGGACTTGAATTAATTTTTATAAAGTATATTCGCATATTTCAACGAATATTTCCACACACTTTTGAATATTATAGTCATTATGGATGAAAAGGAATATAGTTATATGTCAGATAACACGTCGGATACGGACATCAATGAACAGGTAGATCGAGATGGGCAGTCTTCAGGCCGAGCCAAATCACGTCAATATCTTCACCCCCGCGTCTTCCACTTGCACATATAATCACAGCTCTGTGTCCTAAATGCTCGCCTTTCACTACTAAAATCAGAGGATTCGACAACTGTACGTCCAATTTTCTGAGTCACCTCAAACGGAAACATGGATAAGATTGTGTAAATGAATATAAAAGATACATAAATACAAAAACACCGTCACGCCTATATTCCCCAGAGGGGGTGGCAGAGGTGTACTGAGTACACCCACGTTTCGCCGACGATGTTAGGTCCCATATAATAGGGGGTGAGCCTATTGCCATTGTGCATAATTGTGCCCGGTATGCACAATTCCAGACTCCGGACTCATACTGGGAATTTTTCGTTAGAAAAACTACATTTGTCCGACCTAGGATTTGAACCCAGGACCTCGTGATCACAAAGCGATGCGCTTTGCCACCAGACCAACGAGGCAGTCGTTGGTCTGGTGGCACATAAATGGTACATAAATACAAAGAAAAATAATAAAAAAGGTGCAAAAATTCGAAAAAAAATTCCGACAAGGGGCTTAAGAAAAGTTGAAGAGGTCCAGCCATATACACAAGAAAAATTTGCACAAAATATGATAAACTATAAACCCCAAAAATGAAACCCATATCGATTTAACTCCAAAAGTCGCGTCCGCCATCTCAGATTTTAAAATTATCGGTATATTTGTTACATGCATTCCCTAAACCCTGAAATCGATACCTACATAGATTTTCATAAAAAGTCGCGTTCGCCATCTTGGATCCAGAAACTAATGCCCTATTCGTAATCAGCATCCCCAAAAACCCCGAAATCGATACCCATATTGATTTACATAAAAAGTCGCGTCCGCCATCTTGGCCTTTAAAATTAACTTTATATTTGTTATCAGCATCCCCTAAAACCCCAAAGTCCATACTCATATTGATTTTCATAAAAAGTCGCGGCCGCCATCTTGGATTTTAAAATTAACACTATTTTCGTTATCAACATCCCTCAAAACCATAAAAGTGACACGCATATTGATTTTGTTAGAAAAGTCACGTCCGCCATCTTAGATCCAGCAATTAATATCATATTCGTAATCAGCATGCCCTAATATCCCAAATGTGACACCCATATTGATTTTACTTCACTCCAAAAATTCACGCCATATTCGCAATCATTATTCCCGAAACCCCAAAAGTGACACCCATGTTACTTCAAAGGTCACGTCCGCCAACTTGGATGTGTTTAAAATATTTTCTGTCGTGTGTTTAATTGTTAATTATTTAATCGTAAACATGCAAAAAACGATTAACAATTGATCAATGGTAATTGCAACGTTTTACAATTACCATTGATCAATTGTTAATTGTGAAAACCTACAATTAACAAATAATTTTTCAATCGTCAATTGCAATTGATTTTTTCTGCGATTGAAATTTCAATTGTTTGATCCTACAATTGAACAATTAAACAATTAGTGCCCAACACTGGTCGCAAGTAATTTATAAAGATAGCAGACGAAGTTGCGTGCGGTCGCTGGTATATAATACCATATCATTGGATATCTTTTATATTTATATAATCCGTGAAATTGTAATTTTTCACGCGGACACACAGCGTGTATTAAATTTATATAATTCAATGTCTGCGGTTGATTATGTCATATTGTTGGTTTCCTTTGCTGGTATTTTTTTTCAAATTCAATGTCATTTTTTATGGTGTCTTGTGACTTGCAAAGTTTTTTTTGTGATACTACAGACTTATATACTTAGTCGATATATAAATATGGTTAAAATATACTAAATACATACTGTTACCATCGACTTCGTGTGCATAAACTTTTTTGAAACAAAAGTAGCCTATGTCAATCTCCAAGGTGCAGTCTATCTCCTTGCCAAATTTTAGAAAAATCAGTTGAGCGGTTTTAACGAATGAAACGGCAAAAGGTAACACACAAAGTTACTTTAAAATGTATTTTAACTTGTTACTTGAACGTTTTTTAAACGATCTGTTATATTAACTTTATCGATCGCAAGTTCGTAAAAGAAACGACGATAAAACCAAAAATAACGAAGTGGTTATGATATATTTGCATAAGCAATTTGCAACAGCAAGAACTAGTGTAAAAAAGATGAATTTCTTATAAGTTGATACGCTAATTACAACAAAGTGTTTTTATCTTTACGATGCTCGAAACAAGCAGAACACTGGTTTTGACATGTTAATGCAAACGTTACTTTGTAAGCCTGCTATGCAGCCTACAATACTTTGATGTATGGACAGGCTGCACACGAGTTTTTTGCTTTGCCTAACACATAAATGAGATATCCCACATCAACACATGCACACTTTTTTTTATTTTTTTTTTAACTTAGTCCCATACTAGGATTTATTCCTGTGTCGTGGGTGTGTTTACAAACATGAAAATTCACAAACAAATACCCAGACCGGAACAAATAATTGTGAAACACACAAAGATTTGTCCCGTGCGGGACTCGAACCCGCGACTATTAGACACAGTGGGCGGAGCGGCTTAAGTGCAGTGGTTAAGACCGCTGCGCTAAATCGTCCGTTACGTACACGCAATGCACACGCCACGCACATGCCACGCACACGCCACGCACATGCCACACACGTCACGTATTCTCTACACACGAATCCGTGGTCCGATAATAGTATTACATATACCTATATCCTTTTCGTGTGCTTCCTACGCTGCGCTTTGAAGCACCTGACGGTAACTCTATTAACCATACAAAAAACAAGGAAAAGAGTTCATCTAAGGAAAACGGTTATAAAATAACCTTTTTAAAAAGGGAAACCGACTTCGAAAACAAAAATAAATATTTGAAGTCTGTAACGGTTAGAGCAGTCGGTTACTTGGCGCCGATTGAACCCAATGCCAAAATAATCATCAAAATCGGTCCAGAATTGACGGAAATATCAGGGAACATACATAAAAAAAGCATACAAAGGAACCTCCACCTTTTTGAAGTCGGTTAAAAATGCAAACCGACTACAGAATAAACGCTGAAATATAGTAAACTTGTTTTTCTGTCGCTTGGTAATTATTAATTATTAAACTATAGCTGTATTTATATTTATCAACTCAACATTGTCTTAGAATATAGAATATAGAAAGAATGTCAGAAGTAAGAATGACAACACAGATATACAATGCGAAAGTGGAAGGATGTAGGTACCGGGGAAGACCTTTCTTTTTTTTACCTGGGGAAAATCCTGCATAGGACTTCCGCGAGCCTCGGGGGACGCTCGCGGGGCGTGTCGGATTCCTACCGACTAAACCCCAGGGTGGCCGACATCAGCACTTTGGAGGGGCTCCGGGATCTGGGCTATGGAACGCACCGGTGCCCCTCTTGTGCCATGCTCTGAAGAGCCCGCCTTGAGGGGGAGATTTAATGACACGCTCCCCCCCCACACCAACGCAGTGCTCACGGCGACGTGGACCGCACCACGCCGCCGTCCTCCTCGGGGTCGCTCGTGAAGAACGCTCAAGGCCCCGCCCCGCCCCGCCGACATTCTTTCTATATGCCCGCATCAACGAAGCATACAGTTTCTTATCTTTTCACCAATTCTATCTTTCATACCTACTCGCTTGTATTATATCCAGTTAATAAATTATCTCTTTACCAAATTTCATCTACATTCGTTTAGCCATTTCTGCGTGAGTAGCCAACATCCAAACATTTAAACATCCAAACATACTAACCTTCACATTTATAATATAAGTAGGATTTGCATAGACAGACGCAAGTCTTATCTTTATTGTGTGTGTGTGTGTGAATGATGTACGCTGTTGGCCGCGAGGCCTTTACAGCTTCACCGGACTTAAAGGCGAGCGTGCAACCACTACGCTCTAGCCAGCCAGAAGGGCAAGAGGCGACATACTCTTCTACTACTCGCCTCTTCGAGGCGCCCTCGGTTGGGACAGTCGCTGTAGGGGGACGGGTGCACTACTAAGTGCACCGGTCAACCGCCGGCTATGGGAGGGGATCTACTACTACGTCGTCGTCGTCGCCCGTATTCTGAGCGGAAAGAAGGGATGACAAAGCATCGGGGGGGTCGGTGAGAACATGTCGCGGCCGGCGGTGGCGGCAGGGGTCGGGGGGGAGATCGTAGTCGGCGGTGGCTACGATTAACGGATTCGCATGGGTAGATGCGTTCGCGAAGTGACGTGTTGACGCCTTTTTAATAAAGGCGCGAATAGGTTCGAGACCTAGATCGGAGTGGAGGTCGACGTTCCGTACGAACCAGGGTGCTCCTACGGCTTTACGGAGGAAGCGGTTTTGAACCACTTGGAGTTTATCGATGTGAGAGGGGGCCGAATGCCCGAACACAACACACGCATAAGTCATGATGGGTCGAACGCAAGTTTTGTAAAGTGTCACCTTATTTCTAAGGGACATTTTACTCCGCTTGCAGATTAACGAATGGAGACGACCGAGCACAAATGATGCTCGGTGACGGAGTCTTATCTTTATCATTGAGCAGAATCACAGGCATTCTTTAAATCTACCACCTGATCGAAATACGCTCTCGACTTAGAAAATCCGACGAGAAACTCAGCGGGCTAGCCTTTTGTATGGTACCTAACTAGTACCTGCTCAGTGTCAACACAACTCAAAGCGACTGATTTATAGTGATGTAAGATATTGTTATGGGCTGCAAATGGCGGCCCGCGATCTACACGCTACTTTCAGATAGATAGCCTTAGTAATATATGCGTTTCCATTACCTCACGATATTTGCTTATACAATATCGGAAGCTTTTTTTTATATCTATAAAAAATATTATAAACAATGATAGTTAAGTTGGTAAATGCTTGACTTGTAAAGTCCATGGTACAACTTTCTCCAAATCTTAAGTAATATTTGTTATTTGTTAGCGATGGAAGACAATATCGCGAGAAAACTTCCTTAAACGATAACTAAAAGAAATGGAAGGGATATGAAAAGTTGCGTTTTAATTGCGACAGGTTCGCACTTGTCGCATCATAAATTGTAGCAACTTTTTCTAAAAACATCTACTTGATAGATAGACTTTGCATATTTTTAACCAGAAGGTGTATAAGTTTAAAAAAATGGGCGAGAGTTCCTTATATAACTTAGATGAACATTAACACTTTATACACTTTATATACGACGCAAGCAACATGACCTTTTACACTTATACAAACTTCTCCATAACCAATTCGATTCACCCTATTTATTGAGTCTAGTAAATTTTAACACCAAGCGCAACCACGGAAACATATGAGGACGTTTAACTTACAAATATGTAAAAACAACACATCTTACTACAACCCAATAACGAGAATGTGTCGTCTTTATAATGAATCATCATTAAACCATCCTGATCTTGATATAAACACTACAAGACACTGCACCTTTAGATCTTCTGTCAAACGTATTATAATATAACATATTTAAAGTCATCTATTGATTTATTATAATTTATTACTTATTTGTTAAACATACCACTTGTAGCTCTTGTAATAATTAGTACTGTTTTGCCAAGATGTGTCAACATATAAGGATTACACTCTAGACTACAACTATATTTATGTGTAATTTGTAAATTATATACTGATTGTAATCTGTTTTGTTGTCCAAATAAATAAATAAATAAAAAGGGATTTTTAATATTTACCTACTGAGCAGGTTGATTATGGGGTTCATAATAATTAGATATTTTATTTATTTACTGAGTTAAAATATTGGAAAATACCATCGGTACATGTAAAGTTATTTATATAAATACCATAACAGGTAACATTTATTTCTTGCACACTGATCAATTTAATGTTGGCTATAATAAATCAGCCTATTCCGCCCCACTGTTGGACAGAGGCCTCTCACAAATCCACATAAAAGAGAAAAAAAACCTGGTTAATGTGACTTCAAATCGACATCCTAATTTAAACCTCTTATACTTAATCATAGTGTCGTGCCGTAAAACTACATTGGACACGCGCCCTATACGTAAGTTTGTGCCCCGAGGTAATAATTAGCAATACAGATTTATAGTGACGGGTGCGGTGCAACAAACTAAATATAGAACTGTTATTGTAACTCCGACCAGGCTTCACAACAGGGCTTCAGGGAACGAGAACAAGGTGTAGTTAAGAAACATTTTGATAAGAACCAATGCGAAAATATATTTTAAAACACGTATTCGCACGGGTGCATTTTAAACGTAAATTGTTGAAACGCTGTAAGCACTTTTTACCACCATTAGCCATTTTTTTATTCCAGTGATTTACTAATGCGTGTTTAAATAGCAATCGTGCAAATATGAAGTAAGGGCACGTTCATTAATCACATGATGTTTTTTAGCAACTTTAACCCCCCCGCTCCCTCCTGGTCATACGTGGTGGGGTTTTGGATTAACCAAAAATTCGTGTATTTTTTTGGTACAAAGTCTCTTAAAAAATTCAAGGCGAGCCAAGGTCACACTTTCCGTTTCGAAATTGCGCGTTTAACGACAAAATTATGACACGTGATTTCTCACTACCACACTTCTTCTGATTTTTCCCGTCCCGGAAAGAACCTGTTGGAACTCTGTAATCTCTGCCTACCCTGCAAGGGATCTAGCGTGATGATATAGATAGATAGATAGATAGACAAAGATTTGTCACGTGCAGGGATCAAACAAGAGCCTGGGCCGCTCCTTTCGATTTCACTCGGCCTTGACTAAGATATGGATACTTTTTATGATTCCTCTTTTTAAAAAAAAAGCCGGCTGACGAATGGAATATATCGAGCAAATGTGAGTGGAAGCGCCGGAAGAGGTCCCCCAAGGAAAACTTATCACGACCAAAAAGTCTTTTGGAAAAGGGTCAAGTGCGTACCACTCTTAATCGACGGAAATGTATATAAGGAGATGAATGAACGTAGCTGAAGTGTAAGAGGTGTGTCAGAATCGTAGAATGTGGCAAACTGTAGTCTCTGCCAACCCCAGTGGGATAAAGGCGTGAGTGTATGTATGTATGTATTATAAAAAAAATACCGTCACGCCTGTAATTCCCAGTGAGGGTGGCAGAGGTGTGCTTTGTTCACTGACGATGTCAGGACCCATGTTATAGAAGTGTATGCCATTAAACCGAACAGAATGCTAGATTTCGGACTAATACAGGAGATTTTCGATTTTACTCTTATTTGTAAAAATATAAATAAAATAAAACAACGTCAAGGCCTATATTCCCCAAGCGGGGGTATCAGAGGTGTACTGAGAACACGCACTTTTCGCCGGCGATGTTAGGTCTCATATAATAGGGGGCGAGCCTATTGCCGTATACCGGGCACAATTCCAGACTCCGGACTTATACTGGAAATTTTTTGTTAGTAAAACTACATTTGTCCGACCAAGGATTTGAAGCCAGGACCTCGTGATCACAAAGCGATGCGCTTTCCCACTAGACCAACGAGGCAGTCACTAATTTGGAAACACATTATTCGCTATTCGCTTAACCAATAAGGTAGTTTATTTAATTACTTTTCTGGGAAACTATCTCATTATTAGATAAGGACACAAGCTACTGTTATCACAATTATTAACTGTTAACATTATTGTTCCAGGTCACAAAACTAGACGATCTGAGTCCAGTTATATTCTTGAACAGAACCAAGGCGACTCTCAATTGTGCCGCGGGCGCTATGCAGGTTGGTATAAACATTATCATTGTTTGTTATGTTGGTAACAATTGTTCTCTTCGTCCACTTAAATTCATTTGGGGCCATCGGTATTATAGGGACCATCCGGCAGAGTGGGCAAAAATTAATCGTGAAAAGAATTAAATTGCAATTCAAATATTTTTCTTAGGTCCCATGTTGTAGTGGGCGAGACCGGGCGGGCGTGCGTGCGTACGTGCGTGCGTGCGCGCGTGTGCGTGTGTGTGTATGTGTGTATGTGTGTGAGTGTGTATGATCTAAGCTGTTAGCCGCGGGGCCATTACAGCTTCGCCGAACAAGAGGGCGAGCGTGCAACCACTACGCTCGAGCCAGAAGGGCAACAGGGCAACTAGCTTAAGGACGCCTTAAGGAGAAACGGCCTCAGCTTAGCCAGTCGCTATGGGGGAGGGCATATACTAGGTGTCTCGCTATGGTGCTCTGCACCGGCCGGCAGGTACGGGATTCTTCGACCTCGGCGGTGAGGTCGGTGTCTGATCCTGTTTGCGGTATCTGAATCCGAAAGAAGGGATGTAAGGGCGGGACGGTCGATGAGAACATGCCGCGGACGGCAGTTGCGGCTGATAGGAGAGGAGTTAGGTTCGTAGTCGGCGGCGGCTACGATTAGAGCATTCCTATGATTGGACACGTTCGCGAAATATCGGGATGTCGCCTTTTCAATAAAGGCGCGTCAATAGATATACATTTTTAATAGATACTAATACATTTCACCAACCTAGGATTTGAACCCAGTACCTCTTGATCGCAACGCGCATTTTTCGCCTAGACCATCGAGGCAGGCAACTTAGTTTTACGAATATCATATTAAATAGTAACGTGGACTAACGACTTAATAAATCTCATGATATTATGTTAAAACTATACAGTATTTGTTAATGACTTCTGAAAACTTCTGTTCGGTAAAACCTGTAAAGATATATGCTATCTTTAATAGATACGATATCACAATTTCGAGGAAATCATTTATTAGCCATTCCCAGCCGTTAAATAAAGACCGCGGACGCATCTAATGACATTAACTGTTAGTTAAGTTAACCGTTATCTCGGCTATTGACAACCGTTTAACTTAAACAGTTGCATTGCTAGAGTAATTGGAATGGGCCAAAGATAGTAATGATTTGGAAAACTTTGTTTTACAATAAAACAAATATCAATAATGTCGGGTTATTCTCGATGGGATAGCTGTACATGTGCACTCACATTTCGCCGATTTTACACCTCTGCCACTCCTTCTCGGGGAATATAGGCGTGACAGAGTATTAAAAATGTCTACAAACGTTTAAAACTAGCCAAAAAATTCTGACTCCATTTAATGACAGGCTCGCCTTGCCAGTACATCAGCTTTAAGATTCGAGCCGCAGATAACAACCGCAAAAGGCAGAAAGCTGTTTATTTGCTGAAACCGTAACCACTTATCCGATGATCTAGAACAAAAAGATGGATATTGCGGTGATAAAGACGTCGGAGAACGGGACTCAGTTTCGAAATAGACAGTTAAAGTTTATTAAGTTAGCTTACTCAAGGATAATATGAGCTGCACTTAATCATATTTTATTTTTAAGTTTTGTTCGGGAACTGCAGAAAAGCAGTGATAGCCTAGTGGTTAGACCGTTGGATCGCAAAGTCAGAGGAAAGCCGCGATAGCCTAGTGGTTAGACGTCAGAGGTTAGACGTCAGTCAGAGGTCTCGGGTTCGAACCCAGGCACGCACCTCTGTCTTTTCGAAAGCATGTGCGTATTAAACATTAATTATCACTTGCTTTAACCGTGAAGGAAAACATCGTGAGGAAACCTGCATGCCTAAGAGTTTCTCGAAGGTGTGTGTAGTTCGCCAACCCGCACTGGGCCCGCGTGGTGGACTGTGGCCTAAACCCTTTCAGTTTGAGAGGAGGCCCGTGCCCAACGGTGGGACAGTTTCTTAACAGGGCTGATATTATTATTTTCTTATATCGGGAATTGTACTTTTAGCTATATTAAGAACTTCGCACGCCACAACTTCGCACGGGTGAATTATATAAAACCATCCTCTTGAATTACATCGTCTAACCTTATAATAAAAATCTGTTCGGTTATCGAATTTATCGCGTTCAGACAGACATACAGACGCGGCGTGGTGACTTTGTTTTATAATATTTAGTGGCTGTTATCGCAAAAAAAATTAGCAAAGTAATATAAAATAATTATTCCAGTTTTTAAACCAAATAAAGAACGAAACTGAACTTCGTATAATATTTTTGTGTTTGTAACCAATGTAATTTCATTTCCCCTTATATAAACAAAAGAGGTCAACCCTCGAATCCAACTCGGCTGGGAAGCGTTCGGGAAGCTACGTAATATCTTCTCGACCCAAATACCGCAGTGTCTCAAGACAAACGTCTTTGACCCAGGTGTGTTGCCTCACTCACGATGGGCCTCATGAGAAAGCTCAAGGTCACCCAAAGGGCAATGGAAAGAGCTATGCACTATATTTGGAGAACCAAAGTCACCGATATAGCTATCAGAATTGCCAAACTTAAGTGGCAGTGGGCGGGCCACATCGCTCATACAACTGGCGGCTGTTGGGGCAGAAATGTTCTCGAGTGGCGACCTCGTACCGGAAGACGTGGAGTGAGCAGACCCCCCCAAAATGTACCGATGATCTGGTGAAGGTCGCGGGTAGGAGCTGGATGCATATAGCATAAAGCCAGTCATTGTGGCGATCTTTGGGGGAGGCCTGTGTCCTGCAGTGGACGTCTTTCGGCTTATGATGATGATGAATTTAAACGTTTATTTCTCGTCGTCTAAACTTTTTTTAAACTTAATTTTTTACAGATTGAGCTGAAATTCAACGAGAAATTCTACGGAATTGCGTACGCTGACTTCGACAGAAATTCTGCCTGCCAGGTGGCTGGCAAGGGTGCACTCTCATATAACCTGGAACTGCCGCTAAAGGGATGTGGTACCAAACAGGTGAGATTCTAATTCTATCTTTTTCTTTCGCCCTCTAGAATCATCAATCATCTGGCTGCGGAATAAGGCAGTGACTAAACACAGATCAAGGCTTCATTAGCGTTTACCATTTCTTGCTATTTATGCGCCTTAAATAAGCTCGAAGACTTGTATCCCTCTAGGATTGTGGTGTTTTTAGCGATCACAAATGGTAAGCAGCGTTTGGCTCCAATTTGAGATGGGTGGCCGTTTGCCGTAGTTCCGTATCCAAGCCTTTCCATGTTTGGGACAGCATGTTAAACCGTTTAGCCAATTTGTTAGCGCAATAGATGGCAGCTCTTCCAATGGCGCTCCCGCGATGGGTTCGCGTGGTGGAGTGTTATTCTCTTTTACCTTGATATGTGAGAAAAGGCCAGCAGTGGGATTGTGCAAGCTGATTAATTATACAGAAGGCCTAGTGATTCCGCACAGCTTTCGGTTAGTAAGCGTTTTAAGGCACCCTTTGACCCTTCCAAGATTGTCCCTCCCATGGAAGAAAAAAACTAGCGTTTGTTCCGTCACCATTCCAAATTGTTATGCTGTGCTGACTAAAATAGTTGCCAACGTTTCGGACCGAATGGGATACCTATAGATTTATTTGAAGTTGTTCCAGTCTTCGTGGCAATCTTTGGAGGGGTCCTTCTTCTGCAGAAAGCGCTATTCGGCTGTGACAAAAATAATAATTTATGATTTCAGGATCCTCTCCGCGTCTTTACCAATAACATAGTGGTGCGGTTCCACCCTGGTCTCGAGATGGACGGCGACGAGGTGATCACCATCGTCTGCCGGTACCCACCACCGGTGGTGCCTAAGCCTGTCTTCAACCCCCTTATTTTCACGTAAGTAGACCTGCAGCTGGTGGGTTAAGGGATCAGCACCAAACTGACCTGGATTATTACCCAGGTGATTAAACACAGCACAACGTCTATTTTCTCTAAGTGGAGGTGGCAGAGGTGTACCGTGTACTTCGTACTACGGGACCTACACAGATTGGGTCACGTAAGGGACAGTCCGCCTGTGAGGAGGTCTTCCATTAATCACGTGATGTTTTTTTAGCAACTTTTTATGCCCCCCTCGCCCTTTGGTGAAACAAAGTGAGCTTTTAGACTAAACCCAAAAAATCACGTTTATTTTTTTGGAACGAAGTATCTTAATGTTTTTTAAGGCAAGTTCAACGTAAAAATTAATTGATTTGATATCCCCTCCTATTGAGTCTCGCGTGATTAATGGACGATCCCTGACCATACCCACGTCGAAACTTCGAGATCATTATAATCTATACTAATGTTATAAAGAGGTAAAATTTGTGAGTTTGGATGTTCGGGGTAATCTCCGGTACTACTGACCCGATTTTAATGATTCTTTCACCATTGGAAAGCTACCTTATCCAGAAGTAACATATGCTATATAACATAGACCCGGTAGGTGGTGCTGTTGTCGACCGGGTACGAAGTCACGGGAAACTGCTAGTCATAAATAAACCGCGATAAAATCCGTAAAACACTTTTATTTCAAAATTATTTTGATAACATTTAAAAAGATTGATATAATAAGCGTTGAAATATTAGTCTTTACATATGTACATAGCTTAACATTTGTCACACTATATTTAAGGAACCTTTTTCTACAGGCCAGAAACTGGTCCTTTACCGGCCAAAGCTCCTCTCGCTGGGACCCACATCCTGATGATCATCTGTGCTATCCTGTTCCTAACGCTTCTACTCCTGGGTCTTGGAGTATCATACCTGTGTCTGCGAAGACGCGCTCTGCCAGCACCCAGGCGGTTCATCGACGACTCCTCGGCTTCTATTGTGAGCAGGGAGAGCATACAAGGTAAGGGTCAAGAGTATCGGCTGAATCAGTATTCAGTCCCGTCCCAAACAGCGTGGGAAATATATAAGTACAGGAGGGTGTTCTTTCCTTTGTTTTTAACCAACTTTGGCAGACTTGAACCAACATCGACTGAAATTTCGGCCTCCATCCACATCTCTAATGTCTAAATGTCTGTCTGTCTGGCTCTAGTGTACTACATGCGAACTTATTGCTCTTAACTTCAGATTGATAGTAAGGAAGTTGTTGATAGAAACACCTTTATCTCACTTTGTCCGATCTAGAATTTGAATCCAATATTTAGCTTTTGCCGGTCGCTTTGTACACCACTGACCAAAAACAATTCGACCAACCTTAAAATAGGTCAAATTCGGTCAAAATTGATCACAATTATTTAAAATTGGTCGGAATTAATCAACCTTACTTAAATTGCCTACTACAGATAGAATTTTGACATATTTTGTATGAAAAATCTGTTAAAATTCTATTTATTTATAAATTTTTATTTTATTGTTTATTTATATATATAGTACAGAGGTAATTGTATGTTACACAAGTTATATACAAAGGTGAGTTTAACTCAAAATACGAGTTCTCTGCCAGCGAACCTTTTAGTGTTGAGAGATTCTACTGCCAGTAAGCAAATCTATAAGTGAAATATTGAAACCGCCCATAAAACATTGAAATCTGTTGAAGTTAACAAGCGTGTACTAAGTAGTTCAAATTAGAACCTTGCGTATTACCCAACAGAGGTAAAAATCCCTCGTGCTCACCCCGTCTACCCCGCGGCTGCCGAGGTCGCCAGCGTTGCATCCGACACGATCCCGTCCGACTACCCGTCGGAGACGCCGAGCGAGGCCGAACAAGCGCACACCAATCAAGCGTTCATTATGGACGAGTCCTACCATAGCGAAGGTATGTGGAATTTAATGTAATTTGAAATCTGAATTAATGGAGATAGAATCCAAATTTGAGTATATAATATTCGACTGTCGATTTAGCGCAGTGGTTAAGAGCTTAAGCAGCTCCGCCCACTGTGTCTTATAGTCGCGGGTTCGATTCCCTCACGGGACAGATCTTTGTGTGACCCACAATTATATGTTTCGGTCTAGGTATTTGTGTATGTGAATTTTCATGTTTGTAAACGTACCCACGACACAGGAATAAATCCTAGTGTAGGGCTACGTTTTCATCAGAGAGAAAAATAATCAAAAATCATCAGCTGATCGAGTTAACTTGTATGAGAAAGTGAAGGGAAAAGTAAAATCTTAATTATAAATGCTACAATTTACAGCATAATGTCTCAATACTGCATCACATATATATTGATATAAACCGATTTTAACACGCTTTAAAAATTAAGCTGTAATAAAGCTGCAATTAATTATACAGGTTTTTCTTATTATAATTTATTATCGTTTGGGCTATAGCGGAGAGAGAATTTTGGACCACAGTTCACCAAACTAGCTCAACTAGTGTGGGCGAGTAATACCACAAGTAATAACTAATAACAGGTAACAAAATAACAATAACAGGTTACGGTGAGACGCGCGAGACGAGCGCTAATAACGCGCGGCTTGTGACAGGCGCGGCACCCGCGTTCGACGTGCGCGTGCGCGTGCAGCGCCCGCCAGTACCGCCTTCTCCGCCCTCCACCATCACTGTTACTGAGACTGACGGCGGTAGTATCAGGTAAGGGACGTTATAGATACCTATTACTTTGAAGAACAGGTCTTGATTAAGGAATAGAAAGTTGTTATTGATTTTGTTTTAGAAATAGTTGAGTAACCTAAATTAGAGGATGGGTGGTGATGGAGGGATGGGTATTCTTAAAAGATGTAAGAAACATAGTTTTTAATCCTCTAGTTACTTTCATGACATCAAGAGTATCGGTGTTGTTCCACTGTCCGGTTACCACAAGTTTCCCGGTGTCGTATATCCTCCTATTCATGAGCGGGCAAATGTCCCGCTACATATGTCGCTTCAGATATCGGGCAATGTAAGGTGACGTTGTTTGACGTCGCCGATAAGTCTGACGACATCGTGCGACCTGTTTCTTGTCGGGGCGTTGCTTCTGTTGAAGTACAGAAGTCACAGAGTGTAGACGTGTGCTGCACAATAAAATGAACGAATGATATTATATGAAACCTCTACGGGCGATATACTTTTGTGTGTGTGTGTGTGAATGATCTACGCTATTGGCCGCGGGGCCTTTACAGCTTCACCGGACAAGAGGGTGAGCGTGCAACCAGTACGCTCGAGTCAGAAGGGCAAGGGGCAACTAGCTCAAGGGCGCCTCAAGGAGAAACGGCCTCGGCTTGGGCAGTCGCTATGGGGGAGGGCGTATACTAGGTGTCTCGCCGTGGTGCTCTGCACCGGCCGGCGGGCAAGGGATTCTTCGACCTCGCCGGCGAGGTCGGTGTCTGATCCTGTGTGCGGTATCTGTATCCGAAAGAAGGGATGTAAGGGCATCGGGAGGGTCGGTGAGAACATGCCGCGGACAGCGGTAGCGGCTGATAGGAGGGAAGTTAGGTTCGCATTCGGCGGCGGCTACGATTGGCGGATGTCTATGATTGGACGCGGTTGCGATTTGGTTGTCGCCTTTTTAATAAAGGCGCGTATAGGTTCGAGACCGAGATCGGAATGGGGGTGATATACTGCGACAGTTGGTTACTAAATTAATGTAGATGGTATAGGAGAGGCAGGCTATCTAGGGACGTCCCACAACGTCACCCGACTTCGCCCGACATAACCAGCAATACGTATTGTGTTATATTCGTCCCCCAATAAATACAAGGCTTATGGGCATAATACACATATCAACTGCAAGTAGACTTTGTTACTATTCTGTCGTCCAGTCACAACTAGGTATCTTACAATATTCCTTATTACACCACCTTTTCTACTTTATGTATAGCATAGTAGTTTGATATAGATCAATCTTTATATTAAGTACCCATATGTACATAGGCATACAGCATTGGAAGAGCATGAACGCCAAGAATCAGTTCGTACGATTTCACCCGTGGCATTACCATTGCCGGCGCGTGCGTCTCAACTGCCACCGCCCGAGCGACCGCCGCGCCCTCCCGCGGTGTACTCACAAGTATCCAGGGAGAAACAGGTACGTGGGTAATAGGGATGACCGAGATCACTAAGTACACCAGTTATAATGGTGTAATAAATTTGTGGTCACGTTGGGTGAATAGGGAAATAGTGCAAGTTGGTACTAATGTTTGAATTGGTGAATCCCTATTCGCCCCAACCCTAGTGTGATTTGTATACTTGGTATTGGGGTGTATCTATAATAAGGATAATCGTGTGTTTTTGTTTTAGTTTGAAATGAAGGGAGGTTGTGTTTATTATTGTTTGGGGGGAATAGGGGAATCTGATTTACGATTTGGGCCTTCTGATTGATTGATGTTTTCGTGTGTTTTTCGACACCTAATATTACACCAAAATCTTTCATGATATTACTTAGTGTTTTCATTTGGTAATAATGTGATCTTCACGATTTATTCTTCTTCAGCACCTGTAATACACATAAAAATAGCACATTCTGATTTCTGGTTATTGAAAATTAATTTGTCGGTTTCCCAGGTAATACCCACGGTCCGACGATTGAATTAGTCAATATGTTTTTAAATGTCACAGTTCAATGAGTAGATTTCAGACATAAAAAGAATCTTCTACTTTCAAACTCTGAAAATAAACATTTACTAAAGATGATAAAGGGAACTACACGATACAAATAAAACGCATGGTATCACCAAATACATCAAAACTGGTATTCCAACTGTCCAATATCTTTGTCTAATAATTCAATTTTTCATTTATAATGCGCTTAAAATGTGTTCAAATTTTAGACAAAGGCATTTGAAAAATGGAACATCACTCTAAACTACTATAACACCAATCATATCATTCACTCTAACTTCACTCATTCATTCGATCCCACGGTGTGACTAACCAGGAATGGGCGAGAAGGCCTCGGTCCATCGTCTCCCTGAACACCGAGATGACAGATACCCACTCCGTCACCGAGGTCACTGACCAGTCCCATGCGAGGATGTTCCACATCAAGGTACGATGCACTTCGATTTCTAACCTTATCACACTATAAATAAGTTTAAAATTCGTTTCTATCGAGTGTAAAATGTTACATTTGCCGACACGATTTTTCAGCACTGTTCGGCGAAGTGAACCAATTATGAAAGATTATTCGATAAATTATCGCGCGAACGGGCCAATAGCGTGATGGAAAGCCAGTCATCGTCAACCTTTACTCAAAAATAATCTTTTCGCTAATAAGAATTATGATTCGACAACATTCAAGTAGAGTGCTTACAAGTCTTGCCCATTGTTTGTACTAAAATTCTAATTTCAATCATTAAAGTAACAGCTATTCTGTTGCACTCAAGTTCAACTCAACAACTGTTAAGAACATTGTTAAAATAAAAAGGTATATTTCGATGTAAAAAAATTTAGACATAAAAATGGAATACAAGTTTCTATCATATTTTTCTGTTTTATGCATTTCGTCCTAAGTACTGATTTAAGCATTTCAATATTAGTTTGGTTTATGTGATGACATGTTAAATTTTTACGAAATTCCTTATTATTTTCTCAATTATTTCTGAACACTGGAGTAAAAACGTATATTGTAATCGTTCTCTAGAAGCCTCCTCCGCCACCTCCTATGATGAGGGAGCGTGTGCACACGGAGGAGCAGGAGGTATTCATGGAGAGCCTGGACCCCATCCCCGAGACGCCCATCATGCCTGCCAGGTAATTCAAGATCCACCTCCGTGCACCTTCGTACGCCTTTGTAGTTTTGCGTTGTTATAGTAGTCACTAAGATTACAATAAACGCTACACAATTCAGAGTTTCTCAAAGCTCCACGTATCCTTCTTGCGCCTTAAAACTAGGTTAGAGAAAATACGTTACCCTCCACCGTGAACCCATAGCGGATTGGTGGTTTATGGCCACCTGCAGTTGAAACTTCTCAACGGGTCTAAAATGCTTCCAACTTTACTTAACAACTACTACATAAATTAGTAACAGCGGGCAACGGCTTGTGTTCGTATCATTCGAAGCAAGGAGACGCTCTAATACGGAGCTGCCACAAGCGGTCACCTATCTAAAAAAACATATCCAAGCTTTAGAAACATTCCTTGCCAACAGAAAACCAGAGATAACATCCCACGTAGTAGACGACGTATTCCTGCGCACGATTACCGAAAAGAAGACGATTGAGGACATTGAGCGGCATAAGCGGTTGGTGACGGAGTACAAGCAGGTGCCTCCAGCGCCGCCGCAGTTTGACGTCACCATCCGCAACCACACGCTGCCAGAAGCGCAGTGGGAGAACTTCTCGGACATCAGCAGCGCTTCGGGAATGACGCTCACGCCGAAAATGGAGAGGGTTCCGTTGTCGTTGCCGCCCCAGAAGTTTATTGGTGAGTGACAGTTCAAGCAAGTGCTTAAAGCTCCGTTGCAGTTTGACGTTACCATCCATAACCATACGCTGCCAGAAGGGCAGTGGGACAATTTCTCGGACATCAGCAGGGGAATGAGACTCACGCCGAAGATGGAGAGGGTACCGCTGTTCTTGCCGCCTCTTTGTTGTTGCACGATTGTCTCTTGGCCAGTGAAGCTGTAAAGGCCCGTCGGCCAACATCATATTCGTACAAAAACATTATTTTAGAAGTGGTGTCATTTTGAGATGAATCATTAAATAATAATAAGCAATAGTTAATAACGTCAGAAAAATGTATATGATTTTTTTTTATTTGTTTTTTTTTTAAACGTAGCCCCACTCTGGGATTGGTACCTGTATAGTGGGTGCGTTTACAAAAATGAAAATAAACACACACAAATACCCAGACCGAAACTAGAATTAGGCAACGCACGACTATTAGGCACAGCGGGCGGAGCGGCTTAAGCTCTTAACCACTGCTAAAAAGTTAATATTCGGTCCCCAAGTGACCAATGTGTTGTGGCTGACAATTGCCTAGTTTTTAATTTGTTAATTCTAATAATTCTTAATTCCAAGTCTTCACTTTAATCAGAGAAATTCGGAGCAAAGTTTTGTTAGAATTTTATCATTAGAAACATCGTTCATTAATATACAATCCAATTTTTCTCTATAGGATAGGGCCCTATTGCTTCGTGGTGCTGGTGACCATGAGGCCCTATGGTTTCGACTCGTAAGTCGGACAGTTTTATTATCTGGGATTGCACGCGCCTACTATAATATTGGAATCTAACATTGTCAGTATAGTGGGTGTACACAGATCACCCTGCAACCGCCTCTTGGTAAAAATAGGCATGATGGTGTTTTTGTGTTTCAGGAAAGGGCGGACCAGACCTGTTCTCTCCAGAGCTGATCAAGCAGACGGGCCAGGTGTACCAGTCCCCCCCATCCAGCGACCTGCCCCTCCTGCCAGAGCTGCCTCCAGCTCGCAACCCACTCTACAGAGATGAAGATGATGAGGATGTGCCGGAACCAACCCCGATGCCTCCAGTACCAGCTAACTGGACCGTACTGACCAGGGTTTTGAAGATCGATGCTCAAGATGAGGTAAGAATAAAAGGGGGCATGTTTTAAGTTAACGAGTATGTCTAAATCCTACTCATTTTATTAACTGAGGAAAAACTATATATAGTTGTATTCTTTACTTCGAGTAAGATTATCCTGATTAACAGGCTGCTTTGTAAAAATATTATTAACTTTAAAATAGATCATTTAGTGGAGACTCCTCATAAATTACTTACAAATTTTGTCTGATAATGAAGCTAGTGATAGGAACTCTCCTATGACCACTTCTTAGCTTCATTATCGGACAAGCTCCATGGTATCATAATACTGAACTGTTACTGAAGCTCAATCAGATACCAACAAGTGCTTGAAAAATACATTATAAATTTTGATCCCGAAATGCACATAGGTACTGGAAGTGAAATAAAACCTTGACATATGGGTTAAAAATAAATTGTTAGTAGTATTATAATGAAGTAATGGAGTACTTACTACTATAATCGTCCATTTGCTAGAATACTAATTCTCAGCCTTTACTTTGATGGAGTAACGTTTAAAGAAATTCGAGTGGTCGGGTCTCCACACTCGTTAAGAGTATAACTAGCCAGTATTATAAAAGAGTAAAAGTCTCCATATGCAACACTCGTTCATCTATAACCTCGCCAGATCCTCTCGGAAGCCGAGCGTTCATACCGGTTGACGCGCGAAGAACGACTGCGCTGGCGCGAGCTTATCACCCACGAGTCCACGCTGCGGCGCGAGCTGGCCAGGTCTTCCACCCGCGACGACTTCATGAAGGTGTCCCACGACTACCGCTTCGCGCCCCTCTACTCCCCGCCCAAGTGGGAGGTCATCATCCGCATTCTGGCACCACCCCCGGACAAACCCAAGGTGGGTCTTCCAAGTTGTTATTGTAGCCAGCACAAGTCACACCTTTTCTGCTATAGGTACTCTCTTTGATAAAAGGAGCATGTGGTGAGGTGGAGTTAATATATTCCCTCGACAGTTACGCTCGTGCAGTTTCGTGCTACATAATATCATAATATTTTGTAGCATATACAAGGTATAACATAATAACGCAATACATCAGGCACCCCAATTAGATTATTGCTTTACGAATTGAATACGAAAATCAAACTTCCAATTATAAGGAGTTTTCTACCATTTTCTTAAGCTCTTTGGTACCCAAATTAACCACGAAATTTAATAAATAATTAATTTTTGTGTGCATATTGATGTGTGTGTGTGTAACAGAAATGCATTTCAAAGAGCTGTATTGCTTTGAATATTGATTAAATTTTGTTTAATACAGCGGACTGAACGAGTGACAGCTATTTTTGAAAATTAATAAAATGTTACATACTTCAAAAATAGATGGAATCGATTCAGTTGCCGATTTAGGACAAACTACTTTCAGGTCTTGCGTTAATTATGTTACACCTTGTATATTCAACAGTGAAAATTCTTCCAAAAGTTGTAACCATACTTACAAGGGTATATTTACTGAAGTATTTGTGTCTATTTGAATAAAACAATGCATGTGTGAGGAAGCGGCGACAGTGCTCTTTGACGAAACCGTAATCTCATTTGTAGCGGCTTATTATTATGATGACTAGTTTCTGCACGCGACTTTGTGTGCGTTGACTTTAGACAAGAACTTCAGTTATTTTTGGAGATAAAAAGTAGCCTAGGTAATAATCCAGGTAATAAACTATCTGTGGGCCAAATTTCATCCAAATGCGTTCAGCCGTTTTGCATGATTGAGTAACAATTCTACTTTATTTTTTTTGAAAAATGTTTCCCTGATCTAGTAGTTATTTCTGTGTCGTGGGTGCGCCTACAAACATGAAAATTCACATAAACAAATAACCTAGACCGGAACAAATAATCGTGGATCACACAGATTTGTCCCGTGCGGGAATCGAACCCGTGACTATTAAACACAGCGGCGGAGCGGCTTAAGTTTCCCACCACTGCGCTAAATCGTCCGTCGCTAAAAAATCGCTAAATTATCTAAAGATACAAACTTTCACATCTAAAATATTAGTAGGATTTTTGTGGTTTTAACCCACACATAAAAAAGGAAAAGACGCAATAAATCGTGAAACACTTTGCTTGTGAAGGTTGCCTGGAAGAGATCACTATTAGTGATAAGGCCGCCCATTGTTACACTAACTTTCATTTTGTGTTCTTGCCTCTTTATCTCCTTTTTGTATCTCTGGTGGAACAATAAAGTGTTATCTATCTATATTTGTTTTGCAGAACCGTTACCGCAAGAAGACCGAGTGGGACTCCCGGTCGCGGCGCAGCTCGCTGCCCACGCTGTACGAGTACGACAGCGACGCCACCTCGCTGCGGGAGCCGCAGCGCTCGCGCCGCTCCTCATACCGCAGCGACCATGTCGATATGAGGCGAGTATTTCTATAGGGTTTGGTTAAATCGCCGTTGGAGAAAGAAAGAAAAGATATTTTATTAGCCAGCTAACAAGTACACCACAAAAAATAAATAAAAGCGATATTACAAAAGTAAATACTATTCGCCGCACTAATGGGGTAAACACTCAACGTAAAGCTGTGTTGCAGTATGACCATAACACTGCGCTGATTTTCAGTGGTATCCCAAGTGACGTGCGCGCATAAAGCCTTGCTTCTCTAACGAGCCAGTCGCGCGTCAATTAGCGGGGAGGAAAATAACATAATATAAAGGAGCGCAACGGAAGCGCTCGGCTTCGCTCGGTCGTGACGGTGACGTTTGCTGTCGCGCAAAGCGGGGCTGTGTTGTGTGGCGTCTCCCGTACGTTTCAGTACATTACAACTCCCCCAAGCCGCGTCACCGTCGCGCTGCGTCGGTTATGCGGCGAAACCTTTTGTTTAACTTTGCAAGTTAATTTGTTGGTGTAGGTCAAATCTTGTAAGGTGATTTAGAATCACATTCTTTTATCCTACGAAGATGAAATTGGGCATGACTGATGATAAATAAGCATGACCTGATTCTACACCCAGGATTAGCTCCAGACGAAGGAATTCCTCGAACAGCATAGACGCAAAATTTTGTATACACATTTAATGTTGCTTGGTCGTTTAAAATTATACCATTACCCTGCTCTTTAAAAGTATTTTTATACTAAAATTATTTTTCCATGATTGAATTGAGTATTTTTCCAGACAAGTGATTTTATGATTTTGATTCAGTGAGTTCTTTTCCCTCTAAGGATGTGTTGGCGAGTTTTATCCATATCGTTAGTTGAGTAGTAGTTTGATATGGAGAGTCGCAGTGTTCGCGCTGCTCCTCCTATTGCAGGAACAAGTTTATACGTGGTATTTTTTTACCATTATTAAGTACTTTGTCCTCACGGAATAAATGGAAGAATTTTATTTATATCCCATGATGGATAGTACTTTTACATTAGCGATATTCAGTTCAGTCTTTATCTATATCGTGAGTTGAGGTACTTTGATAATGAGGTTAGTGCTTCTCTCTAAAAAGATCAGTTGATGATTTTTATCTGATAAATTTGGTACTTAATATGAGATAAGTATTTATACTTCTCAATAGATAAATTGACGATTTTTATCTGTATCGTGAGTTGAGTATTTTTTCCTCATGATTAAGTTGAGCACTTTACGTTAGTTAAATACTATGTCGTATGGGGTAAATTCTCTCATACGGTACTACTAATTTTCTCATACGGTAAATTTGGGATTATGTAAGTAAGCCTGTATGTCTATAATAAGTAAGCCTGCCTCGTTGATCTAGCGGCGTATAGTGGAGGTGGCGACCATGATATCCTAGGTTTAAATTTTAGGTCGGACAAAGCGTGATGTTACATTGGAACCAAACATTGTCGGCAATATGCGAGTGTCCTAAGTCCCCTTTGTCGAATAAAGGCGTGGTTCTTATTATTATTTTTTTATTTGTATATTAAGTCAAGATTGTTCATTTAGATCAATGTCCGAAATGATGGTGGACTATGCGCGGGAGCAAGCGGACACGCACTCCGAGGTGTCCGCGGGCACGCAGCTCGGCCGGTACTACGATGATGACAGCGACAGTGAACATCCCTTCCATCACAACCAGTAAGTATACGTCATCAGCGGAAATACGTCCAGGTCATAGGCACATGTATAGGTCTTCCCGAAAAATAGCTACGACGATTAACTATATAGCCGACGGAGCGCGACGAGAGCGCGCGCTCCGGTAAGTTCGGTTGTGACGATTGCCGTCGCGCCGAGCGGGGCTGCGCTGTGTGGCGTCTCCCGTACATTTCAGCACATTACAACTCCCCAAGCCACGCTACCGTCGCCGCGAAACTTTAAGCGATCAGGGTATTGCTAGGCTTGCATGAAAAGTCTCCCTTGACGTCGGCAGGGTAGGGCAAAAATTTGTTGTGAACAAATTTAATTACAATTAAAATATTTCGAATTTTATTCCGGTTTATATTTTGTTTTTAAGTTTACGGCGTTTTAAGTGCTCTACAGTACACATGGTCACTGGAGGGACTTAGGCTTTTGAAGTCCAAAAGTTATTATTATATCGGAGTACCTTTGGTGGATTAATTTAATTGCAATGTATCTAATATGTATATCGAAAAATCTCAGCATCAGTCCAGAGTCTGGAATTGTGCGCGGTATATGGCAATGGGCTCGCCTATACAGTACATCTCTGCCCTAGCGGGGGTTGGGGAACATAGGCGTGACGGTGTTTATTTTTAGTTATTTAATTTGAATTGAAATTTCAGTTGATTGATCCAACAATTATTAATGCAATTATTTGATCAATGCCTAATACTGTCGATACTGACAGTTCTTGGATTAATATGATTTCCTCCAGGTGATTAGTACCGAGAAATTACAACTTGATTTAGTTGCTTTATCTGTAAGCGCATAATATAGCGCAGGACTTCTATACCCGCACCGAACAGTCCAGACAACCCACCGCTTTCCTCGCATTGCCACGGTTTCCGCTAACTGTTTTTTTTTCTGCAGGCCGTGGTCGAGTCACTCCCTGCATCGATCTGTGAGCCAACCATCTTTGGCTCGCTCCGCCACGGAGGTTGTGGAGCAGTGGACTGCACCAGACGGTGACGTCACTCCTACACCAGGACGCAGGATCAGAGGTGAGGACTACAATTAGAAATCTCTTCGGGTATTTTACGTTGCCCGAGTAAATACTTGAGCGCCATATAATATATATTTGAAGAACTATAGAAAATAACTAGATGTTAGTTATCCAAATCTAAAAAATGTGCGAGACAGGATTAAAGGACATTGTTCTGCGCCCATACATGATTTGCCTCAGAACCAACAGTAATGAATAAATGCTTCTATGATTTCAAATTACCCATAAATTCTCTTGAGGCATTTATTATTAAACGGACAAGCGGGGGAATCGCAATATAGCACAAAAGGTGTTACATTTTGAGGTTATAATTTAGTAGCCATTAATACATATGAGTTTATATTGTGTGTTGACATTCAGTAAAGATGTCGGCGACTTCGATATAAGTACTTACAATACTTTTAAATAATCGTTTTAGATTGCAAATTGTCCGTTAGATACGATATTGGCCATTATTTTAATAAAATAAATAAATAATGATGGCGTGGGTCAAATGTTTGTTGATTCTGGGGCAATTTTCGACAATTTCCTTTGTATATTTATGTTGTATACAACAATAGCCTCCACTGATCCGCCATGGGTCCGCGTGAAGGCATAGGAGTACTACCTAGTCTTTCACCTCGATTTTTGAGAGAAGGCTTTGCCCAGCGGTGAGGAAGTAGTTATAGGTTGATTATTATACAATATATCCTCCACCAATCCTCACTGGGTCCGCGTGGTGGAGTATGACCTAATCTCTCTCAGCTCGATTTGTGTGAGAAAGCCTTTGCCCAGCAATGGGACTGTATATATACAATAAATAAAAAAACCGTAAGAATTTTTACGTTGTTCAGTACCACAAACAAAAATTCTATGAAATAAAACTATTTTACGGATTTTATCGCGGTTTATTTTTGATTTTTAGTTCCCGACGTTTCGAGTGCTTTGCAGCACGCATGGTCACGGGAGGGACTGAGGTGTTAGATGTCCAAAAGGCATAGTTGTTCCGGGGTACCCTCAAACTGATTAATTTTTTTTTTGTTGTTGGTCCGATCTGCGCAGAATGAGCTCACGGTGTCTTGAGTCTTGATCAAAAATAAACAGCGATAAAATTCGTACAATAGTTTTATTTCATGTGTAATTCGCGTAAATCTAAGAACTCAATACAAAAACTCTATACTTATTAATATTTTTTTGGTAAATATATCTTTTTATAAATATAATTTAAAACAACTCCTTAAATTCTTTAGAGTTATATTTAGCATCTTAACGTGTCTTATTTAATAATATATATGGATAATTGTTATGTAGTAGTTACTAATGCCCTAAAACTTCATTCATTTATTAATCTCAGGTCCACAAGGATTGACAACGTTCACATCGTCGGAAGTCAGAACTTTCCAAGCGGCCAGGGAATGGCGTGAATAATACCAGCAAACTTCGATAGCGCGATTCAGAACCGATTAGTTCAAAAGACGAATAATAGATGGCGGTTATACTTAACTTTGTAAAAATAAAGTATAATTTTGATGTTTGAAATCCTGGAAATAGTGTATAGTGGTTACAAATACCATCAAAATGGAATCTAAAAATTTGCCGCTTAATGCTCAAATGAATTACTCAAGTTGCGATTCACTACCCTTTATCGATATTTTTCGATCGTTCCATAAATTTTAGATTTTTTAATACTATTCGTCCATTTGTGACTAAAATACCTGTTCGAAAGTGGCATAGTAAATGATAAGGCATAATAATAACCATTTATCAACGCAGATGGCATTGTTACATTTTCCATCAATCTTTTTTTCTTCATGACATTTCCTCGCAAGGTATTTTGCAATGACCTATCAAATATATGGAATAACTAACCGAACAAACTACATGACACCAGGACACATTTTATGTCGGTTCACCATTTTAGATTCTCTTTGTTCTTCTGTCAGAATTGCCTGACTTGTTATTGTGATTGGTGACAAAGTATACCGCCATTTTAGTTTCTCACTGAAAATGGCTTCACTTTTCGTGTTAAGTCCAGATATTTTATTCGTCATTGAAATTTTGAAAGAATGTCATGATTCTTTCTTTTTTGCAATTATATATTTTTTACGAATTACCATTATTATAAATAACAATAATGTTTTATTACTATATTATGTTGCTAAAAATATTGCAATTTAGATACAAAATAATAGTATAAAACACTAACATCGTGCCAAAATGATTTTGAATGCTTTTTAACGAACCAGTGACATTTCATTAATAATTTTTTCAGTATAATTATTTTTAATGTAAATTGTAGTTAAGTGATTTTTCGTCATTTTTAATGATTTTCGTAAATGTTGTATTTTTCGCTTTTTTCTTGGAAGCTGATTTCTGCCAATACTAATATTAATTGTATATAGGTAAATATAATTTTTTAAGAGAATGATAATACCTAGCAGTTGAGGCAAGACGGGCGATACTTTTTGATTACTTTATCATATTTTTTAAACCGAAGTCGATAAAAGATTTTGAAAGGAAAAATAAAAATAAATCTTGCTCTTTTTTCAAACTTCGTAAAAATAAAAAATGTTTATATTATTTTTAAAACCAAACTGGTTTCATATAGCTTGTCTTTTTTTTTAAAAATAAGTACGTAACGGTTTGTCATGGGTCAAATAATCTATTAATTTTTAGTTTTATTTTCATTTTAGAGAATGCCCAACTTTTCTTTCTTGCCTTGATTGCTATGTGAGTGTGGGATTTAAAGGGCAATGGGGAAGTGCAGAATGTGCTCAGATAACGAACGTAATGACTTTTTTTATAATTAGTGACGAATACAATTTTCCATACCTATGTACTTTCTTTAATTTGAGAATTTCACGTTATAATTTGAGGTATTTCTGATAGTCAAAATATTTTTTTTTATATTAAATTGTATGATGTACAAAATAAAATGTCATTTATTTTTCCCATTTAGAAGATAATAATTAAAATTAATGAAAGGCATAACAACGTGGTGCTTAGAGGAGGAAGAAATATCTAATATTTTTTAAGACGGTTACACTGTAGATTTGTATTTACACTGTGGATTGATTGTATTTTGATAATCAATATACGTACTTTAACAATTTATTTGTGTTTTGATTTAGAGTTCGTAAGAGCGAAACACGGCCGGCGAAGCGGTAATTGGAAAATAATTTACGGAATTTGACGAACGGATTTAGCGCAGTGGTTAAGAACTTAAGCCGCTCCGCCCACTGTGTCTAATAGTCGCGGGTTCGATTCCCACACGGAACAAATCTTTGTGTGATCCACAATTATTTGTTTCGGTCTGGGTATTTGAGTATGTAAAGATTCATGTTTGTAAACGCATCCACGACACAGGAATCGTGTCCTCAAAAGTTTATTTCACTCTTTCTTTCTCTTGCTCTCTCTCCTTCTATCAATCTATCTCGCCCTCTCTATCTTCATGCCAGATTCTTTGGAAGGTAGACATACGACTGAATTTTGTGTAAGGAAATAGAATCACCTGTCACTCAAAACCGCAGTCGAGAGGCGCGCTAATGAGCGATCACAAGCGACTAACATGCTAACACCAATTCAGTCGCGTTGCCGCTAACCTGCTTAAGACTGCATTCATGTTCAAACTGACGTGCGCAACTGCGGGGGTATGTCAGAGCGTTTTTAGTAATTGGGTGCTCTGATAAGATGCTGTTCGGAGTCGCGGGGAGGCGCTCGGAGTCGTGCGAACGTACTACGAAAAAAACATTGAGACCCGCGGATCGCTTGATTTGACTTGGAGCCGAGATCAGCCACGCCACTGGTGTATGCAGACCTTTTATCTTTCCTTTTTATATTAGGTCGTGTTCACAATCATGCATTTCACACACACGAAGACTCGGACTAAGTCACAGATTTGTCTTATACGGGGACTAAACCAGCAGCTACTGGTGGTGTCTGGGTGTTGATACGATCCAGTGAGAGGATCGGCCTACATTTGGGCTTAAACAAGCCGTAGTTCACATTTTTAAAATTATTATTCTATACGTATTTTAAAACGAAAAGTCTTCAGATTCGCAGGTCAACAGAATTTGAACTGGGATAAATTAATCAGGAATATCTTTTTATGTAAGTATGTATTATCTTTTTATGTATGCTCCAGACCTCTTCTAGGTAAGGCAGCGAGTTGCAATAGGTATTAGGTAGAATAATCTCTTTTAGATTGCATAAAAATGCATTTGTACGCCATTACTAAGCAAAACCATTTTACTTTGTGGTATGTTTCACAATAAATTATCACAACAATTATTCGTTGAATAATTTTATTTTGATTGAAATCAACAAAATAAAATCTAAGAAATTAAACATTTTAAAATATTCATACACTGATAATGTTTAACATTAAAATTAATTCGATATCTCTCTTTTTCTATACAAATAATTCATAAAATCACATTTGTAAGTAAAATTTACATAATTTATCATATTTTTTTTCGAATAATTCGTTATTCATGAACTTATTAAAGCATTTTTACGTATTGCAATAAGTATGATATTAAGAATATTCTTTTATATACACTGGCAGGTCAACGAACGGTTACAAGAACTATTTTGACCATGGATGAAAATAATGCACAAATAAAGAATATTAATTTAAAAATAAATCTACAAAATATCTTTTTTTTTATAAAATAAAGAAAAAGAATTTCATACCAGAGCCCTGTTTAATAAAAGTGTCAGTGACCGGCAATCGGTGACAATGTAAAAATTTGTCAATTTTGTCGGAAATAAGCCTTGCAAAATCTTTTTATTCTATAACACTTGTCGTGTCGCAATGTTAGTTTTAGGAAATAGGCCTAATAATTCTACTGACAATGTTTTCGTCTTCTAGTAATGTAGGCGAACAGTTAGTGGGTTTTTGGCGGGCAGTCGAAGAGTGCTGTTGTCAATTTGTTTTAATTTCCAAAACTCGTGGTATTTCGAATAATAATGTGTAATGAGGTGGAATATTAACCATTATGTATTCTTATATGTGCATGAGTGAAGGTAATTGTAACAAAGTGATAAAACGTGCCTTTTCGATTTCCCTCAAAACGGCTGTTGCAATTGGTGTATAAAGTATCCATCGCTTTACTACCAGGGTGGGGAACTTCACCAATTTCATTATCATCGTTGTCATAAAGTTCATCGGGGAGTTGATTTAATTTAAACAAACACGATTATGCATATCACTGGACACTGGCAAAATACACTTAAATTTAGTGTGAAGTCATAACTAAAAGAAGAAGAAGAAGAGAACAGCTATATGACGTTGATCGGCGCCGGTTAAGTACAATAGAACCTACTTATTAAATTATATTAAATGCACATACTGTTCATTTCTTAAATTGTAGTTATTGAATAAACTCAATAACTCAGACGTCTAGTCAAAACATTTCCAACGATTTCATCAGAAGGCCTCTTATTTTAAATATTCTCTCAATTTTTCATCAGCTCTCGTTAGCACTAGAGCTTTTGAAAAGCAAGTTTTTAATGCGTTGTAAGAGCTTTTTAAAATATACTGGTTAGCCATTAGTTTTAATCTAGACATTCCCAGGATTTAAAAGTATAGTCTTTGAGCTAAATATCGTAAACGCTCTCAACGCGAGTTGAAAAAGCACTTGTGTGAACGAGATCTTAGGAAAATATAGCTATAATTACATTTCAAGTAATGCATTTTAATTCTGAAATTACTTTTGAATGTCTTTTATTTAATTTTTAGCTATAATCGTTCGTTGCGGCCAGTGCTTCCCCAAAAATACCCATCTAAAACTAGTGCGATATATAAAACGAAACGTTACAAAGGATAAAATCGACGTAGATAACATACAAGAGAAAATATATTACAATAGAGACATTAAGAAAGAACAAATTTACAATATATATTATCACAAATGTAACAACATTACAATAAGTACGCTAAAACAGTTCGATATTCTATCAAATTTACATCTATCAAGCTCTGTTACAAATAAAACACTTACTGTACATCTCTATAGAGAAACTTTGAACCGCGTCTTATTTACAATCGACAACTTTAGGCCTAGTGTTGTCCATTCAAACACATCTATTTAGATATGAAGCAATGACAGGTCCCATTCGTCTATTTATTTTGGCATACATTCTGGCGTCATTTGGCATTCGTTTAACTTCATTTTTCTCATCAATATTGTCTAAAACACTTCACAGTAGTCTGTTCCGGTCAGTTTTACATGCAGCATCTATTTTATCTACGTCTATGTTGTAGCGATGAACACTTTTATAACCAATATTACTCAACGTCTATATCTGACTTATGGATCCGAGAGATTGTCGTCTTCTAGTCACTTGCTTGCAGAATCTTTTCTCGAATTGTTTCTCCTGTAAGGAATATAATATTTTTTTGTGAAAATTATATAACATTACTATTATGCTTAACTTATGATGAATAACTAGTGCAAAGTACTGGATTATGAAATTACGATTTCTTTAATTATATAAAATATTCGGACAACGATCCTGTACTTCATTAAGTATAGGGGGTATAAGGGACTGATATGCAACACCTGAAGTACGCGATAGTCTCATGTATACAATGAACTATTACTATGACGACTTTTAAGGGAAATTAAAAAAAATATAACGGTTTCATAGAAAATGTTTATCCCTACCCCTTAAAACTACCCGACTGGGTTCATAAGTTTACCATTCTTCTATAAAAGGTGAAAAATATTAAACGCAAGACCTCGGACACCACGATTAGAGAATTGCTTAATAAATTCAAAACGAAAACCAAATTTAAAGGTTTATACCCCCTTTTTAAACACTTTTATACCCCAATTAACAATGAAACTTGAACGTGTATGTGTGCGTTTTGAGAAATACGTTTTAGCAATGCATTTGAAATCTTCTTATTGCTATGAATCAAGAATAAATTTAGTTTTATATAGCGCACTGAAGGAATAAAAGCATATTTTGCAAATTAAAAAAAAATGTAAGGTACATTAAAAATTGTTGGAATCAATTCAGTTACAGATTAGAACAATCTAATTTCAGGTCTTGCATTTATTATGTTACTCCTTGTATAACATCTTTGCTATGTAAAGAATGTCGATTGGGATAAAACTAAGTATTTAAAAAGGTTTGAAACTATAGTATTTTTTTTCCTTTCTGATAAGTGTCCCCATAGAAAACATTTATGTGTTGATGAGTAGTATATCTTTCACCAAGTTGTAGTGATGTTTTTACGACTAAATTCTAGTATTTGCTTAAACTGGAAAAGCTTATGCAGATTTAATAGCTAAAGACGTTGTTATAGATAATATAACTATTTCTGAATTAGAAAATCTAAGTGCAAAAGATACCAGCGATTAAATAAATTTAGAAATGGAAGACTTTGTTAAAGGAATGTGAAGTCAAGGAAGGATCGGCTAAGCTGCAGGATGAAGAATGAAAAGCATAATGATGTTTTATTAAAAATATATTTTCCAGAACACTTGTTCCAATCAAAATGGACAGATCATTTCAACAGACAACAAAAACAAATTTAGCATATTATCAGAAAGCTGGATTTAAACTTTAATGCTAGTAAGCAAAGAACAAATTGACATGAGCTTAGTGCCGAGATGATCACAATTATAACAATTATACCAACTGGTAATCAACCTTACATAGTTAAAGATTAAAAACATGAAATATTTTTCACTAAAAATGGTTTTATTACTAATTTTAACAATATAATTTTTAATGTTCTAAAAGTTTTTTCTAAAGAAAGGCAATTTTATTGGCCAATACATGTTATACTATTCAAATACAATCTCACTCGCTACTTTTCGTTATTAAAATTAATGAATGAAGAATTATTTCTTATACTCACACACACTGTGGTATCTTTATGATACCGTACTTAAAATATTTATAAATTTAGAAAATGTGTTATTTTCACTTTTTATGAATTAGTAAAATGCCTGTTATATTTAGGCTCATTGATAATCTACATTGGGGCTATAGGCAAGGCATAATTTAGAATGATTACTTACGAGGCCTTTTCTTCATTACTACCAGTTTTTCAATTCCTTCTGTAAAATAAGTTATGATAACTTAATAGTTTTATTCCTACTTTGGAAGTTTTTTCATTATTCATATTATTATTTTAATTTGAATTTTTTTTAGAGCACACGGCAGATAACTGTACTTCTAAGATACACCTTAATTGTGCTAAGTGAATGCTACCCTAAGTAGATCGACGGAATAATTTGTTTACAAAAAATATACCCTGAGAAATGTTTCTGTCGTCATCGACAAATGAAATAATGAACACAACTAATAGTACAGGACAATGGGCACCATTTATTTATTGCAAACTAAGTACTAATGGTTTGGATGCCTTTTTAGCATCACTGGACGAAATTAGTTTAGTAAAATTAATATATGGACGCACATTAAATTCGATTTGGTATTAAGAGGTTTACATTTTATAAAGGATAATAATTATTGACATGATACCTGTTAGTATGTACTGATAAGCCTTAATTTCAGTATAACAAAGGCAAGTGAAAATATTTAAATTGCTTTAAATTATTTTTCACATTTTAACACTTCGGATAATTTTAAACTTATACATTTAAAATTTTAATATAATTTAACTAAGCAAGGTAATGAAGAAGATAATAAAGTAACCAATGAAAAAACTTCCGTGAATCGTTTAAATCCAGCTGATTGGCACAGAGAAGCTGGTTTGATAGGGTGCGCTGTGCTCACACATAGCCATTGACAAAGCAAATCTTGTAATAGCCGTTGTTGCTCACGGTCGTACGACGGGGTGAGAACGGTCTCGAGGTCGCCACGATGAAGGGCTCGCGGCGGGGGCTATCGGACGATGCGCGGCGCCGTAGGAACCCCATTCTGAGGATACGATGTAAGTTGGTGAAGGTATGTTGGTAACATTATAACTTATCAAAATAAAAAAGACTTTTGGGCTGGAAATGTGGATCTTGGTGTTGTGGCGGGAAGTCGAAGAGTGATGTCGTCAATTTGTTTTAATTTCTAAAACTTGTGTTATTTCGTCTAACAATGTGTAATGTTGGTAGAATATTAACCATTATGTGGTCCTATATGTGCATGAGTGAAGGTAATTGTAACAAAGTGATAAAACGTGCCTTTTCGACTTTCCTCAAAACGGCCGTTGCAATTGGTATGTAAAGTATCCACCGTTTTACTATCCAGGGTGGGGTACTTCATTAATTTCATTATCATCGTTGTCATCAAGTTCATCGGGGAGTTGAATTAATTTAAACAAACACGATTATATATCTCACTGGATACTGGCAAAATACACTTAAAATTAGTGTGAAGCCATAACTTAAAGAAGAAGAAGAAGACTTTTAGGACTCAGGATGGATTCTTGAGGAACCCCACTATTATTTTATAAACTTTGATTCACACTGGGACTTATTTGTATGTTGTGGGTGCTTAAAAAAATGAATTTCAAGTACAAACGGGCGATTTAGCGCAGTGGTTAAGAGCTTGAGCGGCTCCGCCCACTGTGTCGAATAGTCGCGGGTTCGATTCCCGCACGGGACAAATCTTTGTGTGATCTACAATTATTTGTTACGGTCTGGGTATTTGTTTGTGAATTTTCATGTTTGTAAACGCACCCAAGACACAGGAATAAATCCTAGTGTGGGGCTACGTTTAACAAAAAAAAAAAAAAGACATCCATACTGAAACAAATGTGGGTTATACGAAGTTTATTCCCGTGCGGGGATACATGATTACTCGAAGTTGCTGAGCGGCCTACATTTCGCCCATTAGATCAGTCATTATTGCACACTTGGAATTATTGCTTGTCGTAGTTGCGTTGAAAATATGAAATTCTCATACACATACATTGTTTACATCTTAAAGGATACTTACATTTTCCCGTTCTGACATAGAGAGCGCGTCCGCGAACGCATCGTCTGAACTTCCGCTCGTGCCAGTTGCTCCATCTCCATAAGTTTCTCGTTTTCTGGAACTGAACCAATTCAAATGTTATCTTAAAACCAGAAAAAAATGAGTTAAAGGATGTTGATCTCTATTATTGGATGTTGATAAGTCAGTGCGCTAACGGTAAATGTCAGTCTACAATTTTTCATTTTGTTCTTGTTATTGAGATCGTACCTAGTCCATGTTTGACTTTCATGGGACCCGTCTAATAGCTATGTGTGTTTATTTATTGAGTATAATTTAAGTGTCTTAGACGAATGCGAATAGGTTCCCGTATAGTTTCATCATCATTATTAGCTTTTTATTACCTAATATATAATTTAGTCCAAACTTATTTGTAACTGGAGATTTTTTAAATTGTTTTTATTTTTTAATTTTTAATACAAACTGTTCAGGTAATCGAGTAAACTTCTATGGTACTTGAAAAAGTGAAAATGAAAAGTTTGTAGTGCATCAATATTCGGCCCATTTATACCCTAATTCCATGTCACCGTGTAGTACCATTATGTCAACTATAATTTTATATTTATGACCAAATTATTCGAAGTACCTGATTATACCTTTTTCAAATTTTATGTCGTTATACTTTCCTGAATAAAGTGGATAAATAAGAAACTGATAGTTCGAGAGATACCTTTCCAGGCATATACAGAACTGCGCGAAGTAGTATGAGGGACGGTGCGGCGCGGCGGCGCGCGGCACAGCGTCACCGCGTCCGCGCTCGCGACGCGCCGCAGCAGCGAGCGCTGGCACGCTGCGCGAAACGACCAGGGGTCGGACCCGCCACCCTGACAACATCACGCACCAATCATTAGTCTCTTCAGGTTTGCCAACTAGCTCAACGTACTGTTGTATCATTAATGCCGCGTAAATGAAAAGTTAAATGTTCATTTCAAGGCCATCAGTTTTGTAAATTTTGCGAGACTCGTGGAAAAAAGGAAATGCTGTCTACAAGCCTCATGATTCCCTACCATGACATGTTACCGGCAACTTTGATAATAGAAATAGAATCAATCTAAATTAGTGTAGTTAGTTTATTGCATTTACTTAAAACTTGAAGGGGCCTATCAACACCAGATTTAATTTTCACTTCTAAAACTATATAAGATTTAAAGTAAAATAACTTTCTATTCGCCAGAATTTGATATCATTCCATTTTCACACTTACCCAGGACACCTCCTGGTCTGCTAGCATGTCCTTCCCCTGATCCAGCGCCAGCCTCATCTCCGCTCGAGGACTGAGTCGCTCCTCCGGCGTCGCTAGTCTCCGTTCCTCCGGTTGTGAGCATTCCACCTGTACTGGTACTGGCTCCAAGACTAAATAAAATAATGTGGTTATTTTGTGAATGAATATTTTGGGGTACAATGGGTTTTATGGACAGTTAGTAATTTACCATCTAAGTAGGCAGCTGGCTATAATCAGAAATCAATAATTGTTTACAAAAGTATAACACGTTCTGTTATTGAATTTTGTTGTTCCAAAAGTTCTTCGCCATGTTGGACCTTTTGTAGCACTTTAAACGTTTATTTGTTTGTTACGATACTGGAGTAACTGGAGTTTACCTGGTGAGGGTTGGTAAAGCGTTGTGGTCGCTGGGTTGTGTATAGCGGTACGCTCGAGTGTGGAGGGCGTGCTGGCCGAGCTGGCTGAGCCCCGACGAACGCCAGCACCAACACCGGCACGCGCCTCCGCAAACTCTTTTGAAACTAGACGTGATACTAATTTTAGTTTAATATATTTGTATGAGATACTTTTTAATAAAGGTGTAAATTCATCTCCTGTCTCTCGAAGGAACAAAAGAAAAGCTTTGATTGATAAAAAAAATACATAATGTATGTCTATTCTATCTTTGTTCGAATAATTCTAAATAGAAAAAAAAACTTATCGCGTCGGTCTGGATAAAACGACATGCTGGGGCGACTGCTCTAACTACTGAGTACTGGGAGCTGAAGCTCTTGGATTTTTGTAATGTAATATCCATAGAAACCAGATATTTTGCTATCCACAGCCAAGATTGTAACTGACTTTGTAACCACCATCAAGTACGAAGCGCAATAAGAATAAAATAATACCAAACAATTTAACCTTAAGAATATTGGACACACACATAAATAATAATTATTTCAATCGAAGCATACCACAACAGCAAGCCAAGATGATAACGGCACCAGAATAACCTCAGTAGGCCTTCTATTAAAACAACTTCATATCACTATTCTTTTCTCTTTCGAATTTTTGTTAACTTGCTATTTTTTTATTGTGTGTGTGTGTGTGAATGATGTACGCTGTTGGCCGCGAGGACTTTACAGCTTCAACGGACTTAAAGGCGAGCGTGCAACCACTACGCTCTAGCCAGCCAGAAGGGCAAGAGGCGACATACTCGGTTGGGACAGTCGCTGTAGGGGGACGGGTGCACTACTAAGTGCACCGGTCAACCGCCGGCTATGGGAGGGGATCTACTACTACGTCGTCGTCGTCGCCCGTATTCTGAGCGGAAAGAAGGGATGACAAAGCATCGGGGGGGTCGGTGAGAACATGTCGCGGCCGTCGGTGGCGGCAGGGGTCGGGGGGGGTCGGAGATCGTAGTCGGCGGTGGCTACGATAGACGGATTCGCATGGGTAGATGCGTTCGCGAAGTGACGTGTTGACGCCTTTTTAATAAAGGCGCGAATAGGTTCGAGACCTAGATCGGAGTGGAGGTCGACGTTCCGTACGAACTAGGGGGCTCCTACGGCTTTACGGAGGAAGCGGTTTTGAACCATTTGGAGTTTATCGATGTGAGAGGGGGCCGAATGCCCGAACACAACACACGCATAAGTCATGATGGGTCGAACGCAAGTTTTGTAAAGTGTCACCTTATTTCTAAGGGACATTTTACTCCGCTTGCAGATTAACGAATGGAGACGACCGAGCACAAAGGATGCTCGGTGACGGACCCGCTTGATGTGCGGGCCGAAGGACATGGTAATTGTTAGTCGATCAATAAATAAATCTAAATTGTACTCACCAGATAGTAAGGGCGTCGAAGGGGCCTCGTTGGTAGGTGTCCGGTCGGGGCTCAGCTCGCACGCGGCGCCACCATCGCGCCCCTCGCCAGCAGTTAGGGCGTCGCCCGCACCCCCGCCCTCTGCTTCTGTAACACCAACCGTTCCAATATAATCTTCAATTTTGAATTACAAAGGGTTAAACACAACCAGACTGACATTAGCGTAACTTTATCGAGTTAATATGCCATTCCTTTCACACTAGAAATGGACTAAATAAAGGTGAATGTCAATGCACGCTTTTCCGATAACATTACATCTATTTGTTCTTAGTCTTCAGTTGTGCAGTTTTGTTCCTTTGGCTTGATTGTAATGAAACTAGTCTTGCAGAAAACGTAAATTTTTGCTTTCCTGAAATTTTGGAGTGCTGAGGCCCTAAGTAGGCGAATAGCATCCGCGTTTAAAAAGTATTTTTTGTTTTTTCATTCACACTTTACGTTACAAATCGAGTTATTCGATTATTCGTAATAGCCAATAAAGTATTCAAATGTTGCAAATTTAAAATATATGAGTATAATACGAGTAAATAAATGAGAAGTTATTTGTAAAGTCTGGAGTAAAATATTAGTATGTTTGATAAAGATACATAAATGTATACGAAAGGTGAACTTATAGTAATAGTAGAAATAAATGTAATTATTTATTTTATTGATATATAAAATTATTACATTCGTGCAAAGGGTACGGCATAGGGGATGCAGCATATAAAGCATTATGAAGTCCTGAATTTCAATACTGATCATGTGGGTAGTGAAACCAAAACATCTTTATTGTAAAAAAAGATATTATCTTTTTTTACAATAAAATCCTCCCCTCTTATCGGTTATAAGGCTATAACCGATAAGCGGGGAGGTCTACTGCTACGCATGCATCGTGCTATCGTTATAAATGTCTTCACTGAATTACAGTGTTTGAGATGAGATTGGATCTTCTCACCTTTGGTTATTTGTCAAGCTGTCCATTCTGTCAAAATGTATTTTATCTGTTAGTTATGCTCGAGGTGCTTGAGAACTGTGTTGTGTGCGCATGTATTTAGATTTCATATCGCCAGTTAGGTTCTAATGTTACTTAAACTCATGCATACATCATCTTTAGAAGCATTATATTCATCTAATATGCATCTTGCACAAAGTTGCATTTTACTTTTATTTATGTTATATTTATACCTAATTTGTTCACAGTCTTTTAGTTCACTATTAGCAATTTTTATTCAGTCTTAATGGTTTTAAGATAAACACTATTAATAGTTGTTGTTGTGGAGTTGCCAAAAGTTCATACAGACTAAACAACTAGTCTAACGAAACACCGCATACCATAAGGTCATCTAAATAGCTTACCTTGATCTGAAGCAGAAGGCGGCAGGTGCGGCGCGTCGCAGCAATCGTCAGCATCGAGGCCATGCCCGCTGTCCTGCGCCAAGCGCCGCACCAGCGGACCAGTCACAATGTGAGATATAACCTAGCTACGGGACTATACGCAACTGCCAATAGCCTGGACCGAATTCCAGATAAGTAAATTTTGAGAAATCTTTCGGGATCTTGTTCTTACATTTTCATACCCTCAGTCGCTCTATGTTAAAATTTTAAACATATATTTGGATTAGTACAAGGTGGGTTGTAAATATCATGCAACGAGCATGCTGTATCCAATAACATTCTGTTTTCATGGTTATTGGCATGCTATGGGTTTACAGTGATACGTTATTCTACACAGCTATTTTGTATCTGTCAATATTGATGTAGTCGTAATGGGTTAAGTCACGAAAAAATATTAATCATATTCAAAGTATAAAGTTGCAATAAAATGAATAAGTCAATGTTGACAGATATATTTAAGTATATTAAATTCATATGATATTTTATGTATAATAACTTAAACAATATTGAAATATATTATACAATACACTTAGTAAATTATTACCATATATCAGTAAATAAAATAAATATTAACAATGATAATTTACGAGGTTTTGCTTGCACCAAACTTCAGTTTTTCTATAAATCTGTAAATTACTAAGGTATAAGTGTTTTACATTTTCTTTTATAGTAAGTTGTGGTAGTTAGGCCTTCAGAATTTTGGTGCAACTTTAGTTGTGCTTTGAGAGTTTGATGTAAATATTCACCTGGTCATCCGAGTTGGTGGGGGTTGGTTTGTTGTCCTCACTGCCGCTGTCAGAGCATTCTTCCTCCATCAGTGGCTCCAGTCTTCTTCTGAAAACGTCCCTACAAAGTGCATTATTAGTATTGTATCTGTAAGAATTTTTATGTTGATGCCAATTCGTAACCGATTCCAATGCTTTTAATATAGATATCGGTAAAGTATTTATCAGTTTTCTTCGAAACCTTAGAGGATCCATGTGGTGCAGTAAGGGCTAGTTTCATGATCACCTAAATTTGTAAGAAGCCTATACCTAGTGGTTGAATAGTGTAGTCTGATTAATTATTTATCAGTTAGCGTATTTTTTAAATTAAAAATATTAATAAATTCATTGGAATCGATGATGATATTAAAAAAATATGTGAAAAGTTATATAAATTCAGAAAATTAAAAGTCATTTAAATTGATTAAATTTTGTCAGTATATTGTTTATAATTCAAGGCTGATTGATTCATTACATATTGTTGGTTTTTCTTCAAAATATTAGAAAATTCATTAATTCAGTTAAATATGATTTTTACCTTGGCAGGAGCGGTCTAAGTGTCGTAGGTCCAGTGATAGTTGGTGCCATCAAGAGCTCGTCCATCATCAGTTCGGTGTCGTCATCACCCGCATACGATGATGATGACTTCGTTGGAGACTGAAATTATGAGAGATTTTCCGTTCAAAAGGTTTAAAATCCCTATCCATTAGAAGAATCTGTATTGTATTTTCAAACCAAATAGTTTTAGATATCTCTGACACTATGAGGTATTCTATTTCAAGTGAATACATACTGTCATGTCTACATTTTCTAAGACTTCAAGGCATCATAGAGATGTACTGTATATGGGTATATACAGTAGCATCGGGTAAATGTAGGTACATTGACCCGAAGATGTTTTTTTTTATTACTTGACGCCGAGAAAATCTTGGCCAGTCCAGATACTAAAGAAAGTTAACTGAAATCACGTTGATGATTCTATAGTGATGACATTTAAAATGTGTGATGTTAGAATATGGGATGTAATAACGTCATTAATGTTGAATCAATTTGAATTGTGCGTATCAGTAACTTATTCTTTCGAAACCCTTACCGACAGTGTTCCATGCTCCGAGTCAGGTAGGTTATCTGAAAGGTCTCCTGATGATGGAGTACCCCAGGCTTCTTCTCCGCTAGCACCGCTTCCTTCTCCTGTCTCTCCGTTACCTTCCTCTGTACCAATAGCTGATTTCCAGTCACTGACGCCAAGACACCTGTTAAAATTATTATAAGTGAGCAAAGTAAAATGAAAATAATTCTAGCAACGACCATGAATACGACCAAAATAATTAAATCTAATCTATTAACAGTTTTCTTTACTAATATAAAACGACCGGACGAATCTAGATTTCTAGTTTCATTAAATTTTAAAACACTAAAATGAAGACTATCAGAATAATGTAGGTAATAAACTAATTATATATAGTAAATCTATCTTGTAAACAATACTATGAAACGAAAAAGTATTCCTATTTTTTATTCCTCTAAGTAATACAGTCTAAGATCTTAGGATTAAGGAAAAAAAAAGAATATATTGCTCAGTATATTTCAATAGAAACTAATCGCATAATCAATCATTTTCAACAAAGCTAGTAGCGTAAAACTTATAAGAATATTAATTTATTTTTTTAGTATTGAAATTACTTGATTATCCTTTCATGAATCATGCGATTAGCCGATGCGAAGATTAAAACTAGCACTACCTAATGAGTCCACGCTAAAATCTCTATAGTTTCTCTTATTTCAACAATCTAGCCACTCTTCGCTGAATATTATAAACAATTATATACGGTAGATAATAGGGATACAATAATATCGCTATTACGATATTGTTATGAATAACGAATGCCTCTAAATAAGGGGTAAAAAATTTCATTGAGCAGTGACTCAGCTCGTGATTGCACCACTCCTATTTATTGGGTTGTCAAAAAAGGCATCTAGAGGTATAAAATTCTGTTAGCATTCAACTACCTTCGTCAATAGAAACACCCCTTATGGCACATACATGTATTTTCTGAAGCATAGTTATGATTTTCACGATACCTCGTGTCTTAATATTTTACAAGAATCTGCGGCTTATAATAATCAACACCGGTATTATTGCATCTCTAGTATTCATCTTACTTCTAAATCTAATAAGATTTTTGTTAGCTCTAATGATTATGTTCAATCACATGGATTTAAAACAGTCAACACATGATCATTTTGGAGCCACACGTACTCATCGAATGCTCGCAGGTCTCCTTTGGGTACGATTCCATCTATATTGGTAGGAAAAGTATTAGTTATCCAGGTGTATTCATCGTTAGTACTTTTAACATAGGCATTATGTAAAAAAATGTTTAAAAAAAATCAGGAATATAATAATTTCAATTTCAATTTATCAAATAAATTTCAATTGGATTTTTACGCAGCTGTTACGTTGGGTAGTACAGTTACTCTTTGCTTTGATTTATCATATATAATATATGAAGAACAGGAGTATAATTACATTTTTAGTGTGAATGTCACTCATAAATATTTAGTAGACAGTATTGCAAAAATCAATAAGTTTAATGGAACAATACCTCCTGTAAATATTTTAGAATTTGAAACGGAGTAAAAATGCAGCAGCATTTGCATGAGATGGAATATTTTGGTGTATATCTTACTTGTTTTAACAATTATATGATTACCTTTCTAGGAAGGAAGGTTGTTTATGAGCTATAGACGTATTTGGGACGCTTTCAGTGTAGCTGAAAATATTCATCTTTTCAACAACAAAGGATCCAGCCCTCGCTGTCCATCCCATGATACCGCCAGCAGCACCGCTCACTGTTAGAAAAAAACTTAATTATTATTGTCGGTAGCAAAAATATACATGTTAACTAAAATTGAATCAGTACTACAAAGAGGGTTAGAATTTGTTTGATTAAATTATATGAAATTGGTATCAAAGAATTTCTACTTCATGATTCTATACCAAAAACCTTTTGGCAACACTTACACTCTATATCTTTCTTTTAAAAATAGCCGTAAGCTCCGCTAATAAAATAAAATAAATAAAAATATTGTAGTTGTGTAACTAATAGTTACTTGTTATGCAAAAACATCATAAATCATATTTTTACCTGGGTTGTAAGGTTTCGATGTTTCTGGCTCTTCCATTGTCAGTCTTACGTTACCATCATCAGTCTCATCTGACGGTAGTCTCTCCAGGCTTGACATTGTGCCATACCTAAAACATCAAGCATCATATTTTTCTCATAGAAATTCTCTTCATTCTTGTTTAATTCAAAAAAGTTAACGAACCTTTTGAGCGTTACATAAGGCAAGTCATCGGGTACATCAGGAGAATCTGGGGAATCATCTACAAGGTCTTCCTGTAATAAAATATTGTATTTTTATCCAATCTACATAAATTTAAATTAAGAAAGATTGGTGTCAAAACTTACAGTCTTATTAGTAGAATTGTAGTCGGGAGTCGGTGGCACAATAGCTATATTTGGAACGAGTGATTCAGACTTGGCGGAACCAAGACTACCTGGCCTAGAACTAGGATTGTTTAAACTAGACAGCGAAGCTCTTTTGAAGGGTTCTACTCTCATTAAGTGCGCCGCAGGATTGATCGCCGATAGACCCATTAACATTAGAGGCCCTAATTCTAAGTCTTCATCAGATCCTACATCATTAGTATTGTTTGCATTGACATCTTCCGTTCTTTCAGTCTTCTTAGTAGTGATATCACCGTTCATTTTACTGACAGCTGATATACCCATTTTAGGAGACCTTCTTAAGCCTCTTTCTATTTTAAAATCAGTTTCATCTTCGTGTATAGAGTCATCTTCTAAGAACACCGATGAAGTTTTCAAACACGTGCCGACATTCTCCCTTTTAGTTATTATATTCATACCTAACACTTTATTCAAAACATTTTCAGCCTTTTGTATTGTTATTTGTTCTTTTCTGGCAGATGCAGGTGAGGGATAATTTGATGAGGATTTAGTCAACGTGATACTTTCAACGCATTTCACTTCATTCAAGTATTTCTCTTGAGCAATAACGCATTGCACCTGATTGGCTATGTTTGAGTTAGACATCCTTAAGTCGTTAGAACTAGAATTAAAAACCATAGAGCTACAAGTTGTATGACTAGTTGATAGAGGACTGTTTCTACTACTGGATGAAGGACTAGGTGATCTAAAAGAATTATCCTTTCTCAATTCTAACTGGCTCTTTGTGTGACTGGAATGAACACTCCTGGTGAGGATCGGTGAGTCAGTTTTCAGTTCGTAGGACGTTGATTTAAGCATTCTTTGACTCTGCTCTATCGAGTCTATAACTTTCATGGCTGCTCTAGGACCGTCTTCAGGGCGTATCCTTATAGCACCTTTCCGTTCTAGATGTGAGAAGTTCTTCGGTTTTCGATTACCGCAGTTGGCACTACATGCACTAGTGGAGCTTTTGTTGGAATTTGAGTTCTGTGGAGACGCCTCGGTTTTTGGTTTGCTCGGTATAATAGGTCGATCTTTTTGAGATATTAAGGGGCTGTTCGGTTTAGATAAACACTTTTTGTGGCATTGCCTACAGACAGGTATCGTATCTACGACCACTGGACTTGTTCTCACGGTTATCTGAAATACATCAGTGAGCTTTAATATAGTTATTTTGTGAATTTGATAAGGTATTTCTTGTGTTTTGGGCATGTGTCTTATATTTGGTACTTACTTGGCTACCAGAATTACTGCTTTTTGATGGGCTTCGATCATTTTCCTTTTTGTCTCCAGGTAAGGTGCCTTTGTTCTCGCTATTTATAACGAGATCAGCTACTTCTAGTAAGTTTAACTCTTTAGACCTTTTCCTTAATTCTTCTACACTCCACATCTGTAATAGGATTAGTTATAATGATCAATTATGTTTTGCATTGATACGTTATTAGATTTTACATTCATATTCAAATGTTTCAGGTTATATTTTTTAGGCTAATGATTTTATTATTAAGATTGTTTAAGCAAGAAAATTCTCACCTCCATGTCAGGCTCGGGTGGGTCTAACTCTTCGGCTTCAGGCAGCTGTGTCATCCATCTTTGCAGGTGCAGAGTAGATCCTCTACTCTTCGTACTCCGAGCTCCTTCCGTAGCACTCCCCACTGCACCTGTCTGCGTCTCCACGGAACTGCGTCGCGTCTAGATTTTCCCAATTCATTAATATTCAAATTTTAATATAAATGAATTTTATTAATTATTTCTGTAATAGTACTCAATGTCGACTTCCGGAAAGTTAATGATTACGAAAGGATGTGTGGATATTTGGTGATATTAAAATAATTTTACTTACCGAATTCAGGACGTTTTTCATAACTTTCTTATTTTATTTGCTAAGTAGTTTTAGTAGAATATTACATTTTTTTTCTGATATATGCGACGTCATCTTTGTATGTACTAAGAATTAGGTTAATGTTAAGTATAAAGTGATTAATTGTTGTCTGTTTTGTTGTCGACAAGATTTATTTTGTTTAAATCTAAAGTAATTAATGTATATAACTTAATTGCTTTGATTCGAATAGCTAATAATAATTATATTACAGAGAAAAATGGTACATCATAATTACAAATCTTATAAAGCTCGTTAGCGTCGCAAAATTGTGGGACTATTAAATTTCAAATAAAAAGAAATACTTTCACCATTGACAAAATCAATTTATTTACGGTTAATAAGAAATATACTGCTCCGATCTAAACATAAACATCCAAATTTATATTATTTTAGACCATTAAAATGTCACGAAGAACCCGGAACTATAAGTAAAATGCTTTCTCAAAATTATAACTTCTTTCCCTCGTACTAATATTTATTACACTATATTAAAAATTTACACAGCCAAAGACATCGAAAATTATCGGATTCTAACTAATAAGACTTGTAAAAAAAAATTTCATTATACACATACAAAATTTCCCGGGAAACGTGTAGGTTATGTGAACATTTTGCGATGCTAGCGACACAAATAATACGATCTTTTAATTTATCATTAACATCAACATCTGCTGTTACATGAATAAAATATTCTATGTGTTAATTTATTACACTAATAAATAAAAAAGCATCAAATAAATCATTCACATTTAACATAGACTACCATTTTCCTTTGTAAATGTAATTTATATCTAATGGCGATGAACGTCTCTATGTAATAAGCTTTGGAGAAATCAAAATGCTCTAATGCACTACGATGGCAACTACATGACTTGAGTTCGCGAAGCTGATCGCCAAATATCCACATGACCTGTACAGTTAGCTCTATGTACAGATTTACAAGGTTCAGTGTCTGTACATTTACAACATTAATATTCCATTAACATTCTAATTGTTCCATTACATAGTTGAAAGAAACATGGATGCGGAGAACGACCGATCGAACGAGTACCAAAAAAAATAAAGGCTTTTGAAATTCTTAAGAAAAGGACGGAAGACTTAAGCAAACATTGTTATCCAAGAGAGTTATGTATTGTACACGAATTTCTACTATTGGTACCCTATAGTTACATCTTTGACACTGATTTACTATTTGGTAAATATTGGCATACACATTTCCGATTATACTAAAGCGACTTGTACCCAAACGTGGATTCAGTTCTGTAATAAATTAAATTTACACGGACATCTGGTCGCGTATCATAAGTGGGCATCAGACTTACGAATATTTAATAATCAAAATACCGAGATTTCTTTTAATACTGCTAATGTTCGAAAATATATCTCTCAAAATTTTGTTACCACAACCTTAATCTCGACTATAAGCGATTTAACAATCCAACAATTCTCGCCGTAGGGCCAATCTACACGACGAAAGCTGTCCTCTCCTAAACACCGGCTAAACATGACTATTAGAACACACCGTTTGCAAGGTTCTGACAACTCTATCTCCAATTGCCTCTAGTCCGGGGGTAGCAGGAGTCCGCTAGCTCCGGATCTGACTCCGCAGATCAAAGTTCCAGATACGCCGGCGGTGTCGGTCGTTCCGGTAACGCGACCCTCGGCAAAAGTGGATCGTCCGGCAAGAATATACGCTCCTCAACAGCATGTTTATAAGAAGGATCGACGTCCAAATCAGCTAACGCTAAATCAGCTTCAAAGGATTCCCATCTGCAGGGAGAATTCTCTGAATAATCTTCTCCCGCATCAGGAGTGAGTTGGGCACTGGGTGAGGTCGGTTCATCGTTCCTTTCGATACTGGAGGACGAGACAAAATGGGAGGAGAACGTTTGAGAGTCAGCTGGTGAGAGGTTTGCTGATGGTGTCTCTGGCGTTGGAGCTGTTCTCCATACAGTACTTAATGGCCCTCTGACAGGTTGAGGAGTAGGGGAATCGGAACATGTTCTGACGTCAAAACTGACTCTGACTTCTTTTTCTGGTCGTTCCTCGACGAGCATGTTGAGGTGCGATCGGTAGGAGCTCGCTGGAAGAAGAGCCAGGCTTGAGTGTCGCTGAATACTGGACGCGGATACCTGGCGTTGCTGCGAGTCCAGTGTCGCGAGGGAGAACGTCAGCTGGGGATCGGGGGAGTCCAGCGGCGAACCGAGGGGTGTGCCCGACATTGTGTGTACTCGGTAACTGTAAGGAAATACAAAACTGTATAATAAGGGATGTTTTCATTTGGAATGATTTGCGGTCTCCATCGCTATACACCAGAAGAAATCTGTTTACAAACGGATTTTTTATTGACTTATGAGGGTCTTTTGATTTATTGTCCTGACGTTATGGAAAAAGGTCACCCTATTTCGTATTCTGTTCTGTTTTTATCTCAGTCTATTACATCTCACCAGTTTCTTCAATTTTTTGATGATTAAAAGAAAGAGGTAGGTTGGTTACACTACAATATGTTTTTCTTTCAATTTTGATTCTGACTGTCTTAATGCTCTTACATCTGTCTCTGCAGCAGGCTTTGCCATACTGCTTTCAGGTCGATGGATGGCGCTCGCAGTACCACAGTTCTCGTGCGGCCAGGAGTGCGTGGTGCGCATGACACCAGCGGTGACTCTCCACCAGTCCGGCCCAGGATCAGACGAAATTCCGTTGCTAGAATAAAGGTTTACTTTACAACGAAGCGATGGATACGTCTGACACTCCTAGATAATATAGATCTTTTGATGAAAAGGTGGAGAGATTCTGTAAATGTTTCTAATGATAGGATTTGCATTGATTTCATTAGCATCATTCATCGTTAGCTAGCTTGATAACCTTATCAGAGAGCAAGAATATAACGTAGTAATATAGTACTTGAGGTTTGAACCATCAAAGACTGTTAATAGCCGCAGTTATTTTCAGAGTAAAACTGGGCATCCAAATTACCTTCCAGAGAATAATACCACTGCCTCGTTGGTTTTGTGGCGGATAATGTGCATAGCAATCACAAGGTACTGAGCTCCCAGAATTCCCAAGTATCAGGAGTCTGGCATTGTGCCCGTATAATGGCAATGAGCTTGGCCTCTATTACAATGGAACCTAACATCATCGGCGTAAATTGGATGAACACAGTACACCTCAGTAATCTCCATTTGGGAAATATAGGGGTAACGGTCTTTTGTTCTTTTTATTCGTTATAATACCAGCAGAGGAATATAGTAACAGTCTATTTAAGAACAAAGTAAATATACCTGGAGAAAGTACAAAAATTCAAAACACGAACCTTTTTTCCGAACATTAAACTGCGCTTCAGACACAGTCCCAAGCGCAACAGGTTCCTCAGTCACGAAGAGAACCCGGTCCCTGGAAACGGTGGCGAAGAGAAGGAGGTCGCTGAATAACAGCGCCCAGTAGGGCCTGACCGCCCGGCCTTCCACCCTGGACAGCTCGCCGCCAAAGATCCATTGCCGGCCTGCTGTGCTTAGCACGAATGGCTGCAAAAGATTTTTTATTTGTATAATGTCCTTGGTGCTTTGTGTTGTATTCCCTATAAAAAATTTAAGATCCGAACAAAATTAATCTAAGTTTTTAATAAACACTATCAGTTAGCCGCAAATTTGCACCCGGCCGACAACAGTCTTCCTATCGGCTCCCCATAAGTACAAAATATCATTAAATTACCAACATATGCATTTTATAATATGTAAAGATTGACATTAATTCAGTTTTGTATGGGAATTCAATCTTGACGCTGTTGTTACGGTCAAAGTTAAGAAACGTAGTGTTTCGAATATCTAAATTATTTCACTCTCTTGATGTGAAATAAAATCTCAAGTCCTAGCAATTATAGGTTGAAAAGGAATTTGTCGTGGCAATCGAAGTTTAACAAGTCTGTTATATGAAATTATTATTTTCTTACCTTACACCTAGTGAACACGAGTCGACTTTCTAGATCGGCGACAGAGAGCAGTGGTTTCCCGTCACCCGCCAGGCCCATCAAACCTGAGCCAGCAGTCACGTCTTGGTACCCGCACTGTAATGAATATCATTATTACAAATTGTAATATTGACATTCCTACTGCAGAAAAACAATCTTGGATAGCTCTTGACAGGGAATATAAAACACTAAGTGAATGAATTTTCAAGTAAAGATACAACCAGCGTATAAACAATGTCTATGTCTATACATACATACATACTACATACATATAATAAAACTGTAACCGAGCCGAATTTGTACATTGAATGCACACTTCCTTATCGAAATAGAGGCCGAAACCATTTTTTTTGGAATTATTGTCTGTCTGTCTGTCTTTCTGTCTGTCTGTCTCTTTGTGTTTCAATCACGCAAATACTACCGAACAGATTTCAATGAAACTTGGTATGGTAATAACATATACTCTAACTTAAAATCTAAGTTACTTTTCATCCCGGAAAAATCAAGCAATCCCGTATTATGACAGGATAAACCATAAAACTTATTATTTTAATGATGGATAGTCGCGAGCTGCAATCTTACGTTAAAATGTGTGATTTCACCTACTAATATTGCACTCGGGTTCGTCTTCTATCTTAGATAGATAGAAGACGAACCATACATCTATCTATCTATCTTCTATACCTATAATAAAACTGTAACCGAGCCGAATTTGTACATTGAATATTTTTTGAAAATTTTAATTGAGTTACACTTCCTTATCGAAATAGAGGCCGATACAATTTTTTTGGAATTATTGTCTGTCTGTCTGTCTCTTTCTGTTTCAATCACGCAAATACTACCGAAGAGATTTCAATGAAACTTGGTATAGTAATAACATATACTCTAACTTACAATCTAAAATACTTTTCAGCCCTAAAAAATCAAGCAATCCCGTATTATTGCGGGATAAACCATAAAACTTTTGCAGGATAAACCATAAAACTCATTATCATATTATTTTAATGATGGTTAGTCACGAGCTGCAATGTTACGTTAAAATGTGTAATCACATAATCGCCTACTTATATTGCACTCGGGTTCGTCTCCTTACGAAGTAACTTTTCATCTTCTATCTATCTTCTATACATCTATCTATCTATATCTATAAATTCGGAAAATAAATCGATTTTATCCAGGGGAAGGACATACATAGGCTATCTGATGTCTCAAAATAAAAACTTAGGAGTGTAAAATACACGCCAAAAAATAACGCGAACGAAGTTGCGGGTACAGCTAGTTCAACATAAAAACGTCGATTTCTTGCTACCCGCATTTTCATTTCGATGTCTTCGGATACTGTCGCCTTTATATGATACTTATTATAGATTGCAATCATAACTAAAACATCTTAAATTGGTGATGGTAGGTTTACAAAGTTTGATTGGAATATACTATATACTGTTTTGAACATGGCTAATCAGACGCCATACGGACATTGATGCCTCGGATATTACCTCTTGACACAAACACACATGCCGCTCATGATCTCTTTAGTATGTTTTTTTTATTAGAGCCTGTTTTGACTGCCTTGAACTGCGTCATTGGTCTAGTTACAAATAAAAAGTTGAGAAGTGTTTCAAGAGATACATTAATCTATGACTACCGACTTTAGTAGATAGCTTCCATAACTTAGACACTAGAATAGCCTAATAAAATGAAAGAATTGAAACAATTACTTATTATTTTTACCATATTGCTTCTTAAAGTATGATTGATAAATCGATCTATCACTATTGTTAATAAGTGTGAGCTGAAAACCGCTAAAAGCCCGATCATCAAATGTAATTTACCTTTAACTGAATGTCTTCTACTTCAGGAAATGCGCCTCCCTCCAAAATCGACATGACGATCACCTTTGTGATGTACTCATCCAGATATACCCTCACCTGTAATTGCTCCACAATAACTTGCAGTTGCTTTTTCTCCAGCTGGTCATACGGTCCCGCGCCGCTCGACGCTGCAGCTGCCCGCATCAACCGCAGCAGTTCCCGGAACTGCTCTAGAGGTTTGTGGACCAGGGATGTGATGTCCGGCCTCCTCCGAGGGATGGGTGGGCTTGTGCAGAACCGGGAGAACGCGCCACTTGGGTCTTTCGACTTTTTTACCTAGTTCAATATTGTGCCATTAAAATTTTTGGTTACTTTGGCAATTTTGCTTTCAAGAAGATAGTTGAGATTAGGTTTTGATAGATTAAATAAAATTAACGAAAGGGTTAGGATATTGTCTTTTTCTATTTTATTATCGTATTTACCGTATTCTTCTCAGTTTTCACTTAGTACACTAAGTTTCAGAATCTAAGTTTTTTGCAACAAACTTGTCTCTCATGTCTTTACTCTTTAATTAATATTCGATCGTTGAGGTTAAATTGAGTTAAGAGAAGTCTAGCTAACAGCAGGTGAAGGTCAAAATTCAATCTTACCAAAACACAGTCAGCTCTTTTGAGCCCTAGACAATACTTCTTATAAAGGCTAAGGAACACAGGAGTCTTCTGTAGGTAGACGGCGACGACCGTCGACGTCTGGATTTCGCCGTCATCCTGCACCACTTGGTCCAATATATCTTCCGATAATCTAAAGATCTGGAAACAACTGGTTTTATTGGCACTTGTTGCAAATTCACAACGTTTTCTTAATGTAATTGATATCGCTACTTCGCAAATGTTAGTACAAACAAGAAAGGCCCTACCCAGTAAGGGAACTGGATCACATATAGAAAGAATGTCAGAAGAAACAATGACAAAACAGATATGCAATGCGAAAGTGGAAGAATGTAGGTACCGGGAAAGACCTAGACTATCTTACCACGACCATATAGACCGAGTCTTATCTGAAGGACAAGTCAAGAGTCTCCGTAACCGGCGAGCGTGTATGAGACGAACTATGAGAGTAGAAGAAGCCAGAGAGGTATGTAAGGAAAGAACCTGTTGGAACTCTGTACTCTCTGCCTACCCCGCCAGGGATCTGATGATATAGATAGATAGATAGAATGTGAAAATACCCTCAAAGTCGTTTGAGGGTATGAGTTCTTCTGAATTGTTTTAGATTGATTTAGCTTTGGGATAGGAATCAGTTATTTGCTAACGTTGATGCGTACAATCTAGTTTCATCCTATTTTCTGTTTAAATGTCTTACTGTTGGACTTCTGGAGTTAAACTAGTTATGTGTAGGTTCAAATAATAGAACCCACCAGCCCGATCCTGTTGCAAGATTCGTTTCAGCAATGAACTTTTACGAAACTGTCACCTTAGATGGAAGCCATGTCAATTGATTTCTAATTTAAGAACCAGGTTAAGAACTTGAGAACAGCTTAATCGCAAACACACACAACGTTGTTTTTTTTTCTCGTTATAATGATTGTCTTTCATTTTCAATTAAGCCGGACGCGCGTCAGATCTGTTATGCAAATGTCGGGGCCAGCTGAAAATCAGTTTTGTGCATATACGCACAGCGAATACTGAGCTGGCTACCTTGCCGCACTTTATCGACTTCGACTCGTATTCTTATGTGTACTTATTTATTTATTATTTATTTTAATTAATTATAATGTGTTTGTGTGGCAAAATAAATGGTTTAAATGGTTAAATAGCATCATGCTTATCCCACTAATATGATATATGTGAATGTTTTTATGTTTAGATGTTTGGATGTTTGTTACTCAATCACGCAAAAACGGCTGAACGGATTTGGATGAAAATTATCACACGGGTAGTTTATTACGTGGATTAACACATAAGTTACTTTTTATCCCGGAATAATGTTAGGTTCCTGTCTAAAGTCACGCGGACGAAGTCGCGGGCAGAAACTAGTAATAAATAAAATTAAAAACTACACTGAATTTTCTGTCATTTTAACGAACCTCTTCTATATTCTGGAACAATAACTGGTGGTCGTTAGGAGCTATCAGGTCTGCTCTCTCGGCGAGTGGAGACACGAATCTGACGAGCCCGAACTGCAGGCACGTGGCGTAGTGCTGCTCCCTCGCAACCACCGCCAGGAGCGCCCTCTTCCTGCCGTCCGTCGAGAGCCCTGGGGTCTGCTGGAAATCATTTGACCTCTTAACCTTTTAGTCTATCAACATTTCTGTGCGGTTCTACTTTAATATTTTTATCGGTTCCACTTTAATCATTAATATTTAATAATTGACAGCCGGGTTGGTCCAGTGATTAAGGGCTTGAGTCGCTCCACCCATTGGAGTGACTGCCTCGTTGGTCTAGTGGCAAAGCGTATCGCTTTGTAATCATCAAGTCTTGGGCTAAGTCGGACAAATGTAGTTTCTCTAACAAAAAATATCCAGTGTGAGTCCGGAGTCTGGAATTCTGCCCCGGTATATGTCAATAGCCTCGTTTCCCAGTGGCGTGCATTGCTATAGGCAATTAAGCAGTGCCTATATCAGTATAAAACCCTGAGTTTAGGTATACGTTATTCACTACTATAATTAAGTAAGTGTGACGATTGACATTATTTTATTTATTTAAAAGAAGTGTAATTGCATTGCTATGAAGTAATTAATTGCCTACAAGGTGAAACATACTAAACGCAAGACCTGAAAGTAGTTTGTCCTAAATCGGTAACTGAATTTATTCCAACTCTTTTTAATATATCTTATATTTTGTCAACATTTGCAAAAAATGCTGTTACTCCTTCAGTGTACAAACAAAATTTATGATTGCAATATGGAGATTTCAAATGCATTAAAAAAAAAAGTATTTCTCAATATGCACACATACACGTACAAGTTTTATTGTTAATTTGGGTATAAAAGTACTTAAAAAAGGGGTAAAAGACTTAAAATTTGGAAGCTTGGTTTTCGTATTGAATTTGCGAAACAATTATCTAATCGGTGTGTCTGAGGTTTTGCTACTGTTGCTCTCTTATTACATGGGACGTAATATCGTCGGCGAAAAGTGGGTGTACGCAGTACATCTCTGCCTCCCCTGCTTGGGGAATATAGGCGTGACGGTGTTTATGTTTTTTTTTTTTAAAAGCGTCGTTATGGATAGCACAAGGATGTTAGTCAAATCTAAGTGGCGGAGGTGTAGACCTATATCTCGTCGCGGATGCTATGATACATTGTGACCTGCATAATACTAGGCATGTCTTTTAGGTTCTGTCGTTTCCATATTTCCCGGCAATTTTGAATTTGGAACTGTTCTATATTTGAATGTGTTTAAATTTTGAATCTCAAAACAGTTGAAAGTATTAGGATTAATGCTATTGTTTAGTCACAGTGTCGATTGGAATCTGTCAGGTTACGTACGAAAATGAATCTTTCTAAGGAAAATGTTCGTGCAATAATTTTCTACAACTTTAGGAGAGGCCTGACACGGCTTCAGTGTTTTGAAGAGCTAACATCTGTATTCAGTGATGAAGCCCCATGTCTGCGGGCTGTCGAACGCTGGTATTTAGAATTCCAGCGTGGACATACTAGTGTTAGTGACAAATCTCGCGAAGGACGCCCAAAATCCGCCTTCACTGAAGATAACATCATTGCTGTGAGACAACTAATTCTCGAAGATTGTCATGTGACATTTTGAGAGATAGAGGCTCTATTAGGCATCTCAGGGACAACCATTCAGAAGATCTTGCATGAAGCGATTGGTGTGAGAAAGCTAGTTTGCCGGATACCGCATCTGCTTTCCGACGATCACAAGGCGGCCCGCGTCAGATAGTGTACGAAAACTCTGCAAAGGTTCAACCGAGGAGAGTCAAATCACGTCTACGACATCATCAGTGGTGACGAATCTTAGATCTGTGCCTATGATCCTGATTCCAAACAACAATCTACAATCTGGGTCTTTCAAGACGAGCCAAAGCCGACTAAAGTTGTTCGTTCTCGAAGCACTTCAAAGAAGATGGTGGCCACGTTAGTTGGAAAAACCGGCCGTGTTGCGACTATTGCACTTGAGGATCGTAGAACGGTTAACGCAGAGTGGTATACCACAGTTTGTTTACCACAAGTCATCGCCGAACTTCGAAAATCTAACTCAAAGCGACGCATCATCCTGCACCACGACAACGCAACAGCTCTCGTCTCTCACACATCACTCGTCAAACGATTGAGTATTTGAAGCAGGAAAAAGTAGAAATTCTTGACCATCCTCCATACAGTCCTGACCTAAGCCCTAACGAATTCTTTACATTTCCTAAAATTAAGAAAAGTCTTCGTGGTCAAAGCTTCCAGTCCGGTGAAGAAGCAGTCGACGCTTTCAAGTCAGCCATTTTGAACACCTCCACTTTAGAGTGGAATAAATGTTATAATAACTGGTTTGAGCGAATGGAAAAGTGTATTAAGCTACGCTGTGAATACTTTGAAAAACAATAAAAAGTACTATAAGGTTAAGTTGTGTTTTTTTCTTCAAACGACAAAACTTAAAAGGCATGCCTCGTAGGAGGTAGTGTCGTTATACCGGGTAGGTACAATTCCAGTTTCTGGACAGCTACATCCAAAAATTTTCCAGACAAAATCTTAATAACACATGGACACAGCCCCGGCTGTGTCTGTGTGTTGAACCCAGGAACTCTGGGAACTGTTTACCTATCGCCCCGTGGAGCACAATGTACCAACGAGGTTATTTATTATAAATATTTATAACCTGTAATTGGCTTTGTGCTACCTATTTATATTGCTTATTATTTATTCACGTTGAATCGGGAAAAACATATTGTTTAAAACAATAAAAATATAAAATAATAAAAAAAAGAAAATTAAAAGAGGAGTCCCCGTTTCCTGTGAAAATTACCAAAGTTCTTTTTTTAAATAGTAACCGTACGGACCAACTTGCTAAAAGATTTCCTTGGAAGTAGGAAAAATATACTAAGTGATAACCCTAATTTCACACCAACCCTGTCAATGCTATAGCTAACATTATTGGGTGATGATAGTAGTAGAGGGAATAAAGGGCAAAATGGTCAAAAGCTAGAATTTAAATAGGAGATGCTAATCTAAAAATAAAAGGAGATGCCTTAGTTTTCCGAAAATCATGTGTTTTAATTTGAATGAGTGTGTAAAATAGCCACAAGCAAGCAGTGATAGCTTAGTGGTTAGACCGTTGGACTACAAAGTCAGAGGTCACGGGTTCAAACTATATTTTCGAAAGCATGTGAAGCATCACTTGCTTTAACGGTGAAGGAAAAACATCGTGACGAAACCTGCATGCCTAAGAGTTTCTCGAAGGTGTGTGAAGTTCGCCAACCCGTACTGGGCCAGCGTGGTGGACTATGGCCTAAGCCCTCTCAGTTCGAGAGGAGGCCCGTACCCAACAGTAGGGCAGTTTCTTAACAGGGCTAATATTTTATATTTTTATTATGTAAAATAATAATGTCAATGTGGTTTCAATCACACTTTTAGGTAAAAGTTCTCAGGACAATACCCAAGATATCAATGCCCAAGACGGTAATGATTTGGGGAGCGAATTTAAATAAAACAAGTTTTCATCAACATTCCAAAACGTTATGCTATCCCAGAATGTACAACATATAACTGTAAATGAATTTGTATGAATGAGGATGAAATAAAAGAAACCAAAAATAAATTAAAAGCAATAGATTTATTTGCACTTAAAATTAATAGAACATAAATTAGAAACGAGATAAAAACAGCAAGAACTAATTTATTTTATGAAATAGATGAAAATAATAAAAGTAAAAATACAAAAATCAATAATTACGGCTATGTAAACAAAAATATTGTACAAAATAATGCAGCGATGTATATTTATCAAAAATGTTGCCAATAAAATAAAGCCACATTCGAGTTTTTAAAAAATTATGTATTAACAACCAGGGATAAAGAATTATAAGTAGTATTTTGATAACACATTGAAATTTAAAAACCTTGGAAAAAACGAATATGTAATTTTTTACATTGCAACATTTTAGCTAAATCTAGGAATTTCTAAATGATTGGTGTTACTGATGAGTGCTAATATATTCTTATCAAAACCGTGGTGCAAATGAATAATGTCTACCAACTGTAAAACTTCCAAACGCATGTTATGTTAAACACAATGTAGTTGAAGTCAATCTCAATATATATCGTGACGTAGATAATGCACCAAATATCATGATCCACGTCAGATTTGCATAATTTGACCTTATAATTTTTAAAATATGCAGCCACCGACAATGTAGATTGCGTAACATAGGTGTAGTCTTTACAAATTAAGGTTTAAGAGTTCTTAAGCTGTGATTAATTAATTGCATACTAATCACGACCTGATAATTACATTAATAGCAATGACAATATGATTCGCAGATAGTAACACTGTCTTTAGAAACTCTAAATAAATAAACCGCTGTGAGTCTACTATGATACGAAACAATACGCACTAAGAAAAAGTAATAAATAAAAAAAGAAAAAACATTAACAAAATAAATAACTAACAAAACAGCTAGGCTTAAACGTAACGATTCCCCTTTTAATGAATTTGACTTAAATACTAATGTTAAAAAAAATCAATGTAGATATTTTAAATACACACAACGAGCAAGAAGTTTCTTTGATCGATTCCAAGATTGTTAATCAAATAACGCCTACCTATTTTTTCTGATTTATATGAAAATCAATAATTTTCCTGAATCAAAATCAACGAAACATTTTAAAATTAAATTATAAAATGGAATGTATCATGAAGTATATACATATAGAGATAATACCATACACACTACTGTACACAATAACATAGCTTAGAAAACTCCACGCAATGACAATAATATATAAGATTTGCTACTAGCACCAATTTCTTAATTTTTTTGTTAATGCATTACCCAAATAATAAATTCGAAAAGTATTTTTAATGGATAGCCCGTGTAACACAGATTATTTTATAGCGTTTGTCCTAAAATCCAAATCTAAAAAAGGTCTAAGACACCGAGAAATGTATTGTACTTTTTATTATAAAGAAATTTTTGGCCATGTTCCAGTATCGAAATATTGTTCAAGAGTCTTTTAAGAGTTCAGAAGTCTTGAACAATTGCTCGAACTGTACGGTATAGGTCTTATGGCCTATTGGGTGGTCCTAATCATGCTATTCCTCTCAATCATTGGTCAAATTAAAAAGATCTCTATTACTCAACTAATCATTAATGAAATTGGGTTGCTATTTAAATTGTTAGGATAGGGAGAAAGTGAATATATTTCCGAATGTCTTTGACAAGAGCATGCAATATCCATATGTAGTTAAGTCTGTGCCACACGAACTCTCCACAACGATGACTAGTTTTCGCAATAACAACAATTCTTAAGCCATCAAACAATGATACCGTTACCGACCTCTTTGGAGAACGTCACTTGTGGTAGGTGGAGTTTGCGTCTGTCCAGGGACTGACTGGTCGAGGAACAGGCAGTGGGTGGTCTTGCAGCCGTCGCTGGGGAGGCAAGGGCCGCAGCTCTAGGGGAACGAGGGGGTGGAGGTGGTGTAGACTCGGCCGGTGGGATGGTCACTTGCGCTAACCTTCGGATACCAACACCATTTGGTGGTACCCTTCTGAATGTTTCTAAATTCAACATTTGACCGGCTGATCTGGAAGTAAGAATAGATTATGCTGAGAAAGAGTTAGTGAAACTTAAAGATAATTTGGATTTTCTTTGAAATGTATTATTAGTTCTTCAATAAAATATGATAACATCATTGAGATTGAGACTGAAATATTATATTTAATCAATATCAATGACTGTTTATTATTTAGAATGACTTTTTGTTTCCCGTGTTCTCTGAAGTATTATCAAGACTTTCTTTAACTAGGCAATATATTTAATCTTTAAGTTCTAATATAACTCACTTTACAAGATTTCGGACCTCCTCCTCAGAAGCGGTTACGACGTTCTTGGAGCCAACGAACACAATGTAGTCCCCAGCCCTCAGACCCGCCCTTTCTGCTGATCCACCAGCCGCCACCCTTTCCACTCGAGGTGGTCTGGTCCACACCACTGTAAATCCGAAGCCACCGCCAGTACCACGGATGAGTCTGCAAAAGAAAATGGTTCATGAATAAAGGAGTTATAGTTATTTAAAAACTTGAAGACGAAGTTATTTCGATCAAAAAAATAATACCTGTATTGTGTGTTACTACGGTACAAAATATAATTAAAAAACTTTTTAAAAAAAAAGTTAACTGACATCAAAAAGCATAAAATAAATATTTGAAGTCGGTACCGGTTAGTGCAGTCAGTGACTAGACACCAAATTAAAATATTTATTTTTTGCTTTTTTAAGTCAGTTAACTGCGTTTTTTAAAAGAATTTTACTTTTTAATTTTAAGTGACGAGTGAATTATTTACTAATATTTATACACCTATAATATTTTGCTGAGTTGTGTGTAGGATTGATATAATAACCATAATAACGGAATATTAACACATGTGCTGCCGTTAAGAAGTCCCCTGGTGTATCTTCCAAGTCCAAAGTTCAACACCGATTTCATTCAAATGGGACCACCTCAAAACTATACTAAACCCAACGCAAAAAGTATCATCAAAATCAGTTCATAGATCAAGAAAGACGTTATAAAAAACACAGACGAATTGTCAATCTCTCTTTTTTGAAGTCGGTTAATATTCTGATTAGTTCTATGGCAGGGTACCTATAGGATTGACGTTCTACCCATAATATCTCAATCTACGCATTCGTATTGTTTGTCGTTAAGGTCCAATACCGATGAAATTAAAATGCGACTACCTTGGAGCTATACGGAATCCAATGCAAAAAGAATCATCAAAATCGATTCATAATTGGCGGAATGATCGCGTAACATACATACAAAAAAAAACATACAGTCGAATTGAGAACCTCTTACTATTTTGGAGTCGGTTAAAAAGAGATAAAAACATGATAAAAACAGCAATCCAGAAGAAAAATAAATATGTATTAGCCTAGATTACAATAAAGACAAAAAGACATATTTGAACTTTTTATAGAATCCAAAATGACGATAACATAGATCCCTGAAAGAAAGACATTAGGCAAATTAAAATAAATATGCGGTATGAATGAAAATGCAAACGTTAGCAATATCCAAATTGGAAATATAATTCAAGTTAAAATTTTTAAAACTTATAAGAGTACAACAAATCCTTTTATCAAGGATTTGGAAGTCGGAATGTTCTATTCGGTATCAATAAAATAGTTGCTAAAACTTTTTTTTATTGCTGTTTGTTATTTTGGTAGTTCGCCAACTGTGGTTGAATTTGCTTCCTTAATCCTCGATATCTGGACATTACAGTACATGGCGTTAGTAGACGTAGGTTATTACTGACTGGAAACCTAAAGTTAGATATTGTGTATATTTGTTCATGTAATTTGTTCTTAATGGTAACTGATTTAGAGTCATGTGCTTTACATCTCATTTAGAGATGCTAGTCTGGTCAAAAATATTTACAAGTTTTTTTTTGTTAATTTTTTTTTTATTAATTCAGTATTTTAGTTTATAGGTATTTTTTACGTAATAATGAGTGCCATTTTATTAATGATAAACTTCCACTAACAAAGCTGAATATATTAAGTCGATACCCAAACTTAACAATACAAATAACATCAACTGACTTCCTAGTGGTAGTGAAGGGCGTCCGTCCGTTTCTCTGCGGTCTCCTAGGAGCAGCGGGATCATCAGGCGGATCCAATTCCAGGTATCTGAGAAACAGGTGCTCGTCAGCCTCCCGCTGGAGTGCGGCGGCAACTGCTTGCGCCTGATTCGCTGCATTGGCTGTTGATGGACCATTCGTTGAGACGCCTGAAAGATTTGGAAGGAGGAACGTTAGTAAAAAAGTTATTGGATAGGTATCTGACAGTAGTGGATGTTTTTCCATTACTATTCTATTACCACTAGTTGGTAGTATCTAGGTCTTCCTAGACACTACCAACCTAGTGCTTTTTAGCAAGGACCGTTAATTTCAAAAAATTCCAACGTTTGTCTTGAACGGCTGGCGTTCAAAAGCCAAAAGCAGAACTGAATGGCAACAGTGGAGTGAGGCCTTTCACCTAAAGTTTATGTAGTATAATCATTGCATTTCAAGAAGTCAACTCTGACGTTGACGTAGCATCATTATTACTCAATCAAGATATTATTTTCTTCACTATCCGATATGGCTTCGTATGGTGGAATAAGAATCAGTAGTACAGTATAGGCTAATTTATTTCTCTTTGGGTTAGGATATGTATATATAAGTTACTGCAAAAGCAATTACATGTTTTATAATAATGAAATCTTTAAAACTTTCAACTTTCTAGTGTTGTCATCATTACCTTTATCATTATGATTCTCCTTAGTGCCATCATTGGTGCTAGTTTCAATATTATCAGTAGCCATATTGCGTGGTTCAGTTTCAGTCACGCGGTCGTCTCTGGGACCTCTGTCATTGGCTTGCGCGTGCGCAGACGCCGCGTTCTGGCCGCGTCCAGTACCCTGCTGCAGGAAATAAGTGCCCGAAATGTCGCAGCTAACTGCATCTTTTAGTGGGAACGAGACACATCCTAGAAACTCGCTCCGTCTGTAACAATGGATAACAAGATATTTAGAAAACGATTTCATGAATGGGAATTGAAGGACTTACACGAAAATTTTCATAAACAGCATTGCAATAATACAGTGTCTTTACAAATCTTCGAATTAGTGTGTATTCAATGTTATGTTTAGTTTCTAGTTTTGTTGAAACATATTTTTTTTTACTTTTTTTTTACAAAATTGCCTAGAATTTCTTTCATTTTCTACGTTAATATTCATCTGAAACTTTCATAATTATGTTTATTGTATACAAACATTCCGTTAATGTCCAAAAAATTAAATCACTAAACATATGAACAAATCACTTCTTCGATTAATTTCGAAATCAATAGCTACTAAAATATTTAACATTTGTCAAGACATGAAGGAAAACACAATACTACAACCTTCATCGGCTTAACGATTGCTGTGAACCATTAATAAAATATTAAAACCGAAGAGTATAAGGTCTTCATTGTATAATACATGAGTCATCAGTAGACGGCTGGCCTTAATGTATCGTGACTGGGAACCCCGTGACCTACATACATAATGTATGGGGGTGTTACGTAAGAAGTCATCGTGATATGGTCGTTAAGGGTGGATTCTGGAAATCGAGAGGATTTAATATATTCATGCAGCAAATGGAATCTACAGTTTCCATCAATGATATTTATACTACGGTCTGTATATAAAACGTAGATTTTGTATGAAAAAGTCCTAATGCGCTTAAATATAATTTCTCGTGATCGTAAGAGAGAATTATTTAGTTGAAATTTTGATATAGGTAATAAAAAAAGAATGTATGCAAATTAAGAGGATGTGGAAGATAAGGATTATTAGGTAAAATTATTTGTCTTTTATGGCTAAGTGATGAAACTTTCTGTTAATGAAATAGCAAGGGAAAGTATAATTAAAATTGGGTTTGATAGGACAGAATAGGATACCTATGTCTAAGTCCAACGATAGTATTTTAAATGGTACTTAGTTTGTATTCGTTTAAGTAAAATAAAAAACAAAGGAAATAAATCATGTAATTTATGAACATAAGCAGTGATAGCCTAGTTAGACCGATGAAATGCAGTCTTTTCAAAAGCATTTACTTTTTAAAAAAATATCTATGACTTGCATTAACGGTGAAGTAAAATATCGTGAGGAAACCTGCATGCCTAAGTTTCTTGAAGGTGTGTGAAAGTCGCCAACCCGCAATGGGCCAGCGTGGTGGATTATGGCCTAAACTCTCTCAGTTTGAGAGGAGGCCCGTGCCTATCGGTGGGACAGTTTCTTAACAGGACTAATATTATATTATAATTTACGAACACTCATTGTTATTCTAAATACCCGGATACAATCTGCCTGTTTATATCACTAGTTTCGGATACAACCTTGGGTAAGTTTATGTAACCAAAAGTTAGAAACGAGAGCCATTTCTAGTTCGAAAGATAGTATAGTTTTCTTGGTTTGTTTTCCAGAAAGATTTCCACGTCGTCGGCTCAGGCGGCATATTTCACAACAACTATAGGTGTAAACAATAAATTTATTCTCCCATTAGCCGTGGAATTTTCCATCGGTATTCTTTGATTCCCTGTTTACCTCCCTGAATGAATGTTCAAAAAGCCTAGTGTCTATCTATTTTAAAAAACTCTAGTGCTTGTTTTCGTGTTTCAAGACCCACCGGTTTTAGCTGTGCGTAGTCGACCAGTCAGGGTTAGAGTTTTATTATACTAATTAAAATATTTTCATTTCTTATAAATGGAAGTCCAGTTCTTTTTATAATGTTAATGTTATTGTTGTGTTAATGTGTGTTGTATTCTTCAATATTTTCTTCATTAGCTTATTTATATTTATCAGCAAAATTTTCATTTTCAGTTAGTACGACCTGAACACTTTCACCGCCTTTTATATCACCTGACGATTTGTGCTTACCAACAGCTGTGCAGTTACGTGCAATATTACTAAAATGACTTCGCGTGCCTATATTAGCATTCACGTGAAGGGAAAGTTTGACCGACCTTGCTCCGGGTACATCTGCTAATAGTTGTACACTTAACAATTTGAAAGAATTAGTAGAATATATTTCATATAAATTAAAAATTAGATTTGTTTTTCATGTATATAGTGTAGAAGGAGTAATTGCTAAAATGAGTGGTGTATCATAATCATAATTTTAAAGTCGTCTACTCCAGGACGGACCTCTCCAAATATCCCTCGACGACTGGCTGTACTGTACGCATTTAATAACGAGTAATACAGAGGCATAAATAAACTTGAATGCAACTCTAGGTGATGTATTGGGATGCTGGTGACTGTTTATTTGTTCTAAGAGAACTTATTAGAGTCCCAAATTTAGGCAATCGATTTGATAACCATTTCTGAATTGACTCACATTTTTCATTAATAAAATATACAAACGTACAAATAAAACATACAAATGTTACCATGGTGTGGGTGTTTCTAGAAATGACCCAAGTGCATAAATTATGATAGTACTTTATGTTGGACTCCCATAATCCTTGTAATCATCAGTTAGTCCAGCCATTATCCATTGAAAATACCAAGTTATGCTAATAAAAATTCCAATTAAATACAGTAGCAGTAGTAAAATATTTATAAAAAATTCATCAATTTCAAAGTCTGTATTGCCTATAATGCTATACGAAAACCCTTTACATCGCCGGCTATTTACTGATATTTTCTTAATAGGACCCAAAGGTATAATTTCAACTTCAACAGAATTCATGTTATTGACGACCAATAGCGAAATTACTTTGAGGGAACAGTTAGTTGTTGGCTTCCATATAATTAGGCTATCAAGTTTGCAGTCAACATCTGTTTGTTACTTATTAGTTATTGGTAAGGTCTCTTTATTGATTGTTCTATTTAATAACTGGTTACTGTTAGAAGGTTTAATTCAAGCAAGGAAACAATAATTTTCAATGTTTATTTGCTTTTCAACTATTATGAATTGTTGTTGCTGTTTTTACCTATTCATTGAGTCTACATAATTATGTATTCCCTACCAGTACTCAGTTCAATAAGACTTCGTTCAATTACACTGTTTTGATTTATAAGCAAATAGAAATTATAACTGCGCACTTTGCGTAGGCGATACCGTCATAAACATGTTTGTTTGGCGATGCCTATATAAAGCCATCACCAAACTTTTGACGCCTTTTGACGACTACGTATTACCAGGGACAAGACGTCCCAACACAAGGACACGGCCGTCGATGGCAACCTCGGCCAGGGGGCTATTGCCCCGAAGCCGACTCCCCGCACCCATGCCGAGTGCGTGCGAAGACCACGAGATAATACCGTTAATATCGTCTTAACCATAGAGTAAGTAGCATTGTCTTAGGTCTCTTTTTAAGCATTTAATTACTAGTAGTTTTATTGGCCTATTTGACTACATTGATCAATATAATAATACTACACTGTGTTTGGATATAATACTTAGCGGTCTACTTTTAATTTTAAGCTCTTGACTCTTCGAAAGTTCTATAACTGGGAACAATCAGAAATATAGCATTTAAACGGTTCCTATAAGGTGAGTAAAATAGAATTCTTCAATTGAAATGAAATATAGATTTTCACTTGGCTCGGCTTTGTTATCTAAATATTAGAAAGGTTTATTCTAATTATTGTACTAATTCCTACGTTTTAAATTTTCTCTACCATACTTTTAATTAGATTCCCAAACTAATATAAGTTTGGGAATCTACTAGTGGACTAAGGTTCATGACTAAATGCAAATTTTCACCCTCTTGAAATGTATCAAGTTAGATGCAACATTTCCTGACTTGAATTGAATCGTCTAGTCGTTAAATGGACCAAATTAGATTGAAGGCGTTTTAGATTTGCTTCCTGTGGACTGTATTGGACAGAAACTAGTTTGTTATATATAGTCTGGAAATATAGTCACTTTATTTAAATTAGGTTTTGAGGCTTATGTGAAAATTTCGATTTTACAATGATTTAATACATGTATTCGAATTATAGCATCAACATAAGGCTTGACTAGGGAAACTAAAGAGGCTTCATGACTAAGAGCATACTTATTTACACACTCCAATTTAACGTAAGATACTAAAAAAATATTCAAAAGAAGTGATAGTAGTACCAGAAATTATATATAGGAAATTACCTAATTGAATATCAAAAATGGTACACAGTTCACTTCTGCCACCCCCTCTTGGGGAATATAGGCATGACGGTGTGTGTTTCAACAACAACAATCAAATATTTGATGTTTGGTCAGGTTTAATATAATAAGTCAATTTGCACTCATGTTTACTGCCATCTTTTACCAATATCCACGTCTTCAAGAATCAGTTAGTTATTTAATTCAGTAGTAAGTTCGTCAAAATAAGGATGGGTTTGCTGTTAAACAATTCTCTGTAGCAGTCCGAAACCTAGGATTGAGCTTGTTATTATGGCAAAAGGTTTGCCCCGTATCTTATAAGGACCTAACATTGACGGTAGTACTTGGGTGTACGTAGTGATACGTGGGTCGTGAAACAATACACGTCTGCCTCTGCTCTTGATCACAGTAACAGGTCAAGTTGGTTGCCTTCTTTTATAGTACTCTATGTAATCTCTCTTTTCAGTTACAAGCTTGTAGTTAGTATGATAATTAGACCTTTTATGATGCAACTTCAGATTTTATTCTTTCTTCTGTAGTTTGCGTTCATGGAGGTTGTTTGTGAACGTGACACCGCATGATTTTACATTGAAATGCATAAAATGTCTAGACAGTAGTGCTATTTGGTTTATATAATAATTTTATTTAAATAACACCATTCCAATGTAACTTTCTTAGTTTTTTTTTTATTTTCGTTTATATCTGATGTACTTTGTTGGTATTATGCTTATTTTATGTTGTTATCTTCAGTACTATTAATTTGTAGCATTTTCTTATTGTAGTTTCTTTAAATGAAATTGCCTGCGCACATAACTTTTCTTCTTCTAAATACACTTTCTTTTTTTGTTTCGTATATTCAGCATTTATATCTAACTTTCAGTATTGAAGTAATATCATTAATTAATTCTTCTAGGATCTTCTTCACCGCTATTTTTCTCTCTTTCTTCAAATTTCACTCTATACATCTTCATTATATAAACATTTACGCACAACACACATCTATAGGGTTCGTGCAGGGTCCTCCCCTAATACAAAAGCCTCTATGCATGCAAGGGGGCCTGTTCCGAAAAGCCTTTCTCTTCCATCCTGTGCTATACATTGGAGTGCATCCATGCTTACTATAGTGACGGGGACACCAAGATCTCTCAAGACTTACGGTGATAGATGTCACTCTTCTTCTAGAATGGGTTCTTGTATGGGTTCCGACATCGATTGCTCATCATCAGTCCTATCATGCAGGTCTGCTGGCAGACTGTTTTTTCGGGTTCTCAGTTCTGGTGGGTCCCATTCTGGGAGGCTGTTCTTTCTGGAGAGCTGGAGGTTGCGATGTGCGTGTTGGTGGGCGCAGTGCTGCCGTGGTGGCGGGTCTTCTCGCCGGGTTTGGCTCAGTCCAGCAACGGTTTGGGAAACGAATGACATCCTCAATAGAATTTGACTGGAAAATTTAAGAGTTTTAGCACGGGAAAATTGATTTAATAGTATAGCTGTAGTTGCTGCTTGCTATTTTTGGCTAGGAGTTATTGACAATACTAGTGATATTATTATCAAGGAATTGTGATAAATATCTCATGTTGAGGTATCTGAATACTGCTTTCATCGCCATGGTAAGAATAGCAAAAATGATAATAACATACGCACAATACTACTTGAAATATAATGATTTCCTAGTTAATCTAGTAATGCATCCTAGGTCGGATCCTAAATCACTCCTAAATCGATTCTTAGTTATTAATAATTTTGCCGAGGAGAATGTGGAGTATGCCGTTAAGAAGATCTTCTACACTATGAGGGTCGAGCAGCTGAACTCTCAAAGGAAGACAATACGCCGCTGCATAGCGCAACATGTCACCAAAAATTGAATAAATTATTTTCACAAAATAACAGTAGCCTGACAATAAATGACATTATTATTGTATTGTCATTATTAAGAGTGATCAAACAAACTTACCTGTGATGTTCGATTATCATATATGAAGACAATGTCCTTCGATGATCACTAGTATAGTACCAGGAAAAGAGGAGACTACTCTACACTAGTGATCACCGAAGGACGTCTGATATGTACTGATCTTTTATTTGAATGGTTTTTTAGCAGTTCGGAGTCTAGAGTTGTGCACGATATAATGTCAATTAGTTCGCTACCTATTCCATTAAGACCTCATCGGGGAAATGTGAACAAGAACTGGAAACTACCACCCTCGCTTGGGAAATGTAGGGGGTAACTTTGTTTAAAACATTTTTTCCATTGGAAATGTATGTGGATGCAAACCAACTAAAGTATTTTTCACATGGGATGGGTAGTGACAGTTCTAATTGCCAAACGAAGTTAATATTTAATTCAATGGTGTTAAGGCATAAAATCATAAGTATATAAACGGGTCATGCCTCTTATCGCCATTGAATAAAGTGCAATTTTGTTTAGCAATTAGAACTGTCTGTACCCATCCTATGTAAAAATACTATAATAACAACACTATGCATAACAAATGTGCCAAAACGAACCAACCAATGTAAGAAATGTGTGAATTTTTAATCTGGTCTTCCGGTTTCGGGTCGCCCTCTGCAGTTGCCTGTCTGTGGTATCAAAAATATGTACAGCGCTGATTCAGTAACAGACACAACATACCATTTGCAATGAGTTGTTTTTCAATATAGACTGCCTCGTTGGTCTAGTGGTAAATAATGCGCTTTGGGATCACGAGGTCCTGGGTTGGGACAAATGTAGTTTTTGTATCAAAAAATTCCCACTATCAGACCGGAGTTTGGAATTGCGCCCGATATATAACAATAGACTCGCCCCCTATTACATGGGACCTAACATCGTTGGCGATAAGTGGGTGTACAAAGTACATATTTGCCACTCCCTTTGGAAATATAGGGGTGACAGTGTATTTGTAAAGAGTTTTTCTGATAAATATAAATCCATCCTTGACATTTTCATTGTTAGATTCCAATCGATCTGACCTCTTGCTGTAAATATAAACTTAAGCTGAACAAACAACATGTATGACCATTACGTGAAATTAAAACATGGAAAGTGAAAATTAAAGAAAACCAAGTCACGCAGGTCAGCCTTAGAACAAAGAGTGAGTTTACGTTTTTATAGTGATTTATTAAATAGCCTATCAGATGGTAAGGAGCTTTAAAAGGAACAGTTAAGTTAAGCTGGGAAAGAGAAGGTCGTATCTGAGTAATTTACTTATATCAACGGTCGCATTTTCTAGAATTGGATGTAGTTAATCCCTTCATTTGTTTTTCTAAGGTTCATCATCATCTCAGCCTATACTTGTCCACTGCTGAAAATAGGCCTCCCCATTGTGCAGAGGCAATGTCGTAACCGATGAGGTTAATCCGAGGTGCAATTATTGCCAGTTGAAACCCTTATAAGGTAAGCCTAGGACAAAAGTATATCCAGCCGCATAAGAATACGGGTTAACGTGACCCCCCACCCCCCCGCAACAACATTAGCAAGGGGGCCTTCGGGGTCGCGGACGCAAGGGGCGGGGGCGCCTGAGCGTCCTTTACGAGCGACCCCGAGAAGGACGGTGGCGTGGTGAGGCCTACGAGTGCGGAGTGAGGAGCGTGTCGACAAGTCTCCTCCCGATGGCGGGCTCTTCGGAGCGCTGCATAAGACAGGCACCGGTGCGTTCCATACGGAGATCCTGGAGCCCCTCAAAAGTGCTGATGTCGGCCATCCTGGGGTTTTTAGTCAGTAGGAATCCGACACGCGAGCTTCCCCCGAGGTTCGCGGAAGTCTTATGCAGGATTTTCTCCAAGAAAAAAAAAATAGGACAAAAGTGTATACCGTGGAATTATTAGTGGGTGGGAATCCTATGCAGGATTCCTCCTAAAAAGGTCAATATTTAAAAGATTCTCTTTGTATATTGTTTTGTATTTTGGTATAGGCTGATTCATTTATTTTATTGAATAAAAATACACCAACTTCTAGAACTGCTAATTCACGAATTGGGAGGTCTGTTGGATAAAAAATCCACTTGAATCGCTCAATGAATCCCTATGGTTAAACCATCAAAATGTGATCTAGAGATCTAGTCAAATGGACTGCGGTGGAAACCACCTAAATAACTTCAAAGTGGTTGCCTTGTTTAACAATATTTTTAGTAAGAAAACTATATCAGTCCAGAAAAAACCGAGTACCCAAGGGCTAAGGTTTAAACGAAACAAATTGCCATTTATCACGCGAGACTCAAACACCCGACCTTTCTTTAATAAATTGGCAATTTATACAAATTACTCTATCGTTCCTATTTAACGTTTATAAAACGAGAGGTGTTGAAACATGTTTGAAGCTTTCTATGTTTGTGGTATCGTTCGCAGTTTTTGGGTTGGTATTATTAGCTCTTTTTTATACTATCGTTGAGGGTTTTTAGTATGATTGACGAGCTTGTGGTATTGCTGCTTTGTAGACACAATCTGGCTATCGTCTTTGGGGTTCTGGTATGATCATGCTCACTATTATGTCTTTACTTGCGGTGGATGTCTGGCGCAGGTCACTACCTTCCTTCCAATATAGTCGAGGGGAGTGATGGATGTTCCTGTAGTCATACTCGTGAACGGGTGCTGCTTGTGGGGACTGGTTCATATGGAATCCTTTAGACACTCTTTACCGATAACATCATTAGATTTTTCTCTAGATCGTAAACTATTTAATTGTAACCTAAATATTGTATCTACATAATATGATTGAAACAGTAAAGAAAAAAGAGAAAGAGAAGTAAATAAAAAAAGTGCTGAGTTTCGCTGAGTTTCTTCGCCGGATTTTCTCAGTGGAGGCCGCGTTCCGATCCGGTGGTAGATTAATAGTTAAATTAGATTTAAAAGAAAATATAAATTGACTATTTGTAAGGGCTTACACAAATAAATTATTTGAGTTTGACTAAGTAGGCTCATGACTTCATGGTTTGAGTAAAACCTGCAACAGGCAATAGTACCCATACCATTAATATGACACAACTAAATAAAAATAAAGGGTTTCATTCAAAAGAAAAAAGTGGACTTTCCACATTCATTAACGTTAATGGAAAACGGAAAAGTCCACGGGAATGACATTTTACAACGAACAGACATAAGGTTAGATTTTCTTTGTTATTTTTTCTTATTTGGAAAAAGGTAGCCCCATAATAGGATGTATTCCTGTGTCGTAGGTTTACGAGAATGAAAATTCACATACATAAATACCCAGATCGTAACAAAAGATTGTGGGTAACACAAAGATTTGTCCCGTGCGGGAATCGAACCCGCGACTATTAAACACAGTGGGCGGAGCGGCTTAAGCTCTTAAGTTTTGGGCAAATAGCTGACGGCGCACGACGGGAGCGTGACATAAGCGCTCGTCTACGTTACGTCGTGACGTTTGGCATCGCGCTGAGCGGAGCTGCGCTGTGTGGCGTCTCCTGTACATTTCAGTACATTACAACTCCCTTAGCCGCGCTACCGTCGCGCTCCTGTCAAGCTGCGTGGGTCATGTGGCGAAACCTTTAACCACTGCGCTAAATCGTCCGTCGAATTGGTTGCGGCAAGGAAATAGAAACAAAACGCTTCCTAGGCTAGGCTTTTAGTCATAATAAAAGTTAAATCACGCCTATATTCCCCAAGTGGGGGTAGGAGAGGTGTACTATGTACCGTCACTTTTTAATGACGATGTAAGGTCCTAATATAATACGGGACGAGTCTATTACCATTATACCGGACACAATGCCAAACTACACAATGATACTGGAAATTTCTGCATTTCAAAATTACATTGTGTCCAACCTAGAATTCGAACACTCGTAATCGCTACGCGCCTATGGGCTAACAAGGTCTAACGTGTCTTTTCTTTCATTTTTTATAAGTAATTTTAATAAGTACTATTGTTTCAGGTTCGGTAAATCCTTTCGTATACACCCTGTATATTCCATAGCTAGCATCAAACCAATCTTCTCAATCGCACACATAAAATATGATACAGTTTCAAAAGAAAGGGTGGGGGATGTTTACCATGAGGACCCGTACTTGGCGAGCTGCCAAGATTCACTAGCCTGAACTACAGTGAATAGCACCGTGCACAACTTTCTTTTGCATTTTGTGAATCTTTGTACTAATTTGTACCCCATATCCCATGAATGCAATGTATACAAAAATACTCTAATTTTAAAAAGAGTAACCGTGGAGTTTCTTGCCCTTCTTCTCCACTAGAATGACTTTCAGAACGAGCAGTAGAGTCTTAAGTAATCAATTATTTTCTATTTTTGATTATTCAAAAGTGCTTATTGGTCTTAATGAATAAAAAACTTTTGATTTTGATCTATACACGGTGTTATTTAAGTCGTCCTGTGAAAGCCCAGGTTATCTATCCAATGCTTACTATTCACTGGTAATAAAAAAATGAATAAAAATAACACTTCCATAAGTAACATCTCCATAACGATACTAATTTGGTGCAATAACAAAACATTATTTACCAAACGTAAAATGGCATTGAAGGGCGGCGTGGCTCGTCAACTGGCCAGTAGATACCCTCGATGTTCCGCATTTTCCCCCTAGCTATGATATATGTCAATAGGTAAATGCTACTTACTGAAGTGTTCGTTTTATTCATTTTAGTACCAGAACGCATTACCTGGGCATTTGCTCAAGAAGGACTGAAATTACACCGTGTATAAATAAGTCTTTTCCCGGGATTGCTTATGCCTTAAGGTACAGTAACGTATTCCTAAATTGAGGCGAGGCGGTAGTCTTATTGTTAAGTTTACTTTAATTTTAAGAAGTGCACGGGTCCTCGTGCTTTAGAGGGCAATTTAACCTATTAATGGATTGTCACTTAATGTGCTAGTCGTCAAGCCAAAGTTCGTAGCACCAACTCTCACCTGGATTTGTAAGAGGAGGCTTTTGAAGATCAGAGGGACAGTATTATTTTTATAGTTCTGTTTAGTGGCACGTTAGAAGTAGCAATAACCTATTGTGGTAAAGCCTCAAGACAAAGAAAATCAGGTCACGGTCTGCGGTTTGGCGGACTTCATATATCTTCGGGAAACTACTTACGTAATGCAGTCCATAGAGGCAGGCAAAGTGTAAGTTAAAAAAAATACTTTTTCTTTTGAAGTCAGTTCAAGGAATAATTAAAAACATAATGGACTGGTTTGTTGGCGTAATCCTGGGTGGGACTAAATATACGTTTTTCTATCGAAAAATACTCGATATCAGTCCGGAGCATCGATTAAATATAGATTTACGCTCGCCGCACAAAAAGTGGCACCACTTGAAGGCAGATAAAAGTGGGCGGTACTAAAAAACTAGCGGTGTTACGTTGTTAGTCGCTTGCATACCGCAAGACGAACATGCCGAACTGTGTAATTAAAATCTCTAAGAATTATACAAAAAATGTAACAAAAATGATGGGGTGTTTTACTTTGATAATTTTGATAATTTTTTTTGCATTGGGTTCAGTATATCTCCAAGGTGGTCCCAATTTTATTGACATTGGACTTTGGACTTAAAAGATACACCAGGGAACTCCTTAACGACCAACAATAGGCATGTGTAAATTGAGATATTATGGGTATTACGTCAATCCTATAGGTACCCTACTATAGAATAATGCACTGGTCACTTAAAATTGTAAAATAAAAATCTTTTATAAAAAAAGGTAAACCGACTTCAAAAAGCAAAAAAATAAATATTTGAAGTCGGTACCAAGTAACCGACTGCACCAACCAGCACCGACTTCAAATATTTATTTTTTTGCTTTTTGAAGTCGGCTTACCTTTTTTTATAAAAGATTTTTTAATGCTTTTTGTTCATTGCTCTGCAAATACAACTTTAAGTAATATGAGTAAGGTACAATTTGCCCTAATTTATGTTTATATCATAACTATAACTACTTACGTCGATTTGGGGACGTTTTTAGTGAAACTTTTGTACGGGACTGTGTATGTTGTTATAATATATCGATGGACCGGAGTGTTGAATTGCATCCTATTCCATCGGGAGCCATCTCCGCTTGAGGAATATAGGCGCGACAGTGTTTTCTTTTATTTTATAAAACATAATTGTCCTTAAAAGATTGATAGAGTATAAATCGTTTTTTTTTCGTATTCATACAGATTAAGTCTACTATAGTATACTAGTATAGAAGTGGAAAAGTTATAACTTTCCCACTTCCCAGTAATACTGTACGCCCTCTGCCCTTTATGCCCCACCACCAGTGCCCCAAGTCTGCAATTTATCCGTGTTTTGTAATTATGTCATGCTACAGAAATCGTTCAATTTCAATTGTGCCAAAAGTCGGCAATGTTTGACGGACGATTTAGCGTAGTGGTTAAGAGCTTAACCCGCTCCGCCCACTGTGTCTAATAGTCGCTGGTTTGATTCCCGCACGGGTCAAATCTTTGTGTGCCCCACAATTATTTGTTTCGGTCTGGGTATTTGTGTATGTGAATTTTCATGTTTGTAAAGGTGCCCACGATACAGGAATAAATATTAGTGTGGGGGCCACGTTTTTAAAAAAAAGAAAGAAAAAAAACTGGTACCTCCGACTATGAAAAACCATAGGAATTATTGATAGGTACCATAAGAATAGGAAAGCATTGAATTATTGATTAAAACCGTCCAAACTAACAATTATGATGTCAAGGATCAACGATTTTATTAAAATTGCAATAACGGACTTCAGGCCCTGTACGAGAGAAGAACTGAGCGTGGTCACAGACAGCGCGATCGAGTTAGCCACACAGCGGGTCAAATATGAATCATTGACACGAAAAGAAGAGACATTTTAGAGTACAAACTTGTTGACGGACGATTTGGTGCAGTGGCTAAGAGCTTAAGCCGCTCCGCCCACTGGGTAGAATAGTGGTTTGATTCCCGCACGGGTCAAATCTTTGTGTGCCCCACAGTTATTTGTTACGGTCTGGGTATTTGTGTATGTGCATTTTCATGTTTGTAAACGCACCCACGACACAAGAAAAAAAATACAAATGTGGGGCTACCTTTAAAAAAAAAATACTAGAGAAAGCCATAATTACTTAAACATACTTTTACATACATACCCAACATTTTATCGAATAATTTAGAGCGCTAAACAACTTAACTAATATGAACGATGTGTAACCTAATTAACGAATATTCTCCGAGTAGTTTGCTCCAAATAGGCAACGGAATCGATCTAACTTTAGTACATATTCTACATACATATACTCACGTCTTTATCCCAGTGGGGTAGATATAACAGTTCGCAATATAATACGATTCTGTGACACCCATCGATATATTATTTGTACTAGATTAAGCGTCACGGTCCGAAAATGTGCTCGAAAAATAAGAGCACGAACGAATACAAGGACTGTGAAGTGAGGAAGTTGATAACGAAGTGCTCGAGCAAGAGAATGAGTTTGTATATCTTGGATGCGCCTTCAGTAAGGATGGGAAATACACCGCTGACATAGAGAGAAGAGTGAGTGCAGGGTACAGAGTGAACTTTGCGATGGGAGAGCTACTTGTGAGCCGGCACTTAAGCCAACGCTGTTATATGACAGCAAGCGCTAGGTATGTAAGAAGGAGAATGAAAGTAGGATCAATGCGGTCGAAATGCGAGCTCTGTGGAAGATGTGCGGAGTGAAGCTGACCGTAATCGCAATAGCGTAATAAGAAAGCGAGTAGGTATGAAAGATAGTATCAGTGTAAGATGAGAAAGGGGCTCCGTTGGTTCGGGCATATAGAAAGAATGTCAGAAGAAAGAATGACAAAACAGATATACAATGCGAAAGTGGAAGGATGTAGGTACCGGGGCAGACCTAGACTATCTTACCATGACCAAATAGACCGAGTCTTATCTGAAGGGCAAGTCAAGAGTCTCCGTAACCAGCGAGCGCGTATGAGACGAACTATGAGAGTGGGGGAAGCCAGAGCGGTATGTAAGGAAAGAACCTGTTGGAACTCTGTACTCTCTGCCTACGCTGAAAGCGATCTGGCATGATGATATAGATAGATATTTTATTTCTAAATCACCATAAAACATAACAATCAATATAATAATAAATAATATCTAGTAAATACTATTATTTTAATTATTTGGTATTGCATAGATAGACATTTTTAAGCTTTTGCCAAGCATATTTTAAGCATTTATCACGAAGATTTGCATGCATATTCTGAGGTTGTTATGTCGCAAATAATGCGGTCTCTAATTATTATTATTCTATAAATATATTAAAGCGTTGCGGTGCCACCAATCCACACTGGGTCCGCTCGGGATATGGCCATAGAAATCGTAAAGACACAAAGGCCCGTATTACAGAACATAATGCAGTCGTGAATCTTGTTTTAAAGATTTTTGTTCTAAAACGTTAGTTTTAATACTAGTTTTACAACTGATTTTCGTTCTGTAATACGGGCCATAAATCGTATAACCACGTATATTCGTCGCCACACATGAATAAAAATATCACAAAATGCTTCAGGACTGCGTGGACCAAAGTATGTGATACAGCAGCTTAAGTTAGTATGACAGTTATCCAAAACTTGAAACTGTACTAGTAAAATAAATATATTTTTCAGAAAAAGTCTGTACCTATTATTTTTTAAACTATGCATGTATTAACATCAAGGTCTACGCTGTTGGTCCCGAGACGTTTACAGTTTCACTGGAGGGCGAGCGATGATAGCATAGTGGTTAGACTGTTGGACTAAAAAGTCAGAGGCCTTGGGTTCAAATCCAGGCACGCACTTCTGTCTTTTCGAAAACATGTGCGTATTAAAAATCAATTATCACTTGCTTTAACGGTGAAGGAAAACATCGTGAGGCAACCTGAATGCCTAAGAGTTGCTCGAAGGTGTGTGAAGTTCGCCAACCCCTCTCTGGGCCAGCGTGGTGGACTATGGCCTAAACCCTCTCAGTTTGAGAGGAGGCCCGTGCCCAACGTAGGGACAGTTTCTTAACAGGGCTAATATTATCGAGGGCGAGCGTGCAACCACTACGCTCGAGCCAAGCAAGGAAACGGCAGTCGTTTCGAACAAAACCGGGCACTATTACACCCCTTCCTTTAAAACGCTAGGTTCCATTATTACATTTTCTGTGGGTATGCCCCATTATCTCTCACCTCCATTTGTGAGAAGCTCAGCAAAGGGACCATATAGACTGACTTATTGGGGCGCCGCCATAACCGCCCTCTATGGGAATGGGAGTAGTGTAACTATGTCTATACTAGTATATTCTTATATTACTGAACTCTAGTTTGTGTACTAGTTAGCTGTTCGTAACAGTTAAGTCAACCTAACTAACCGCCGTTAGTGGAACCATTAACCTTTGACTTCTGGGCAGTAAACCCGGGCGGGTGGGTGTTGGGCGCCGCCCTACCCGCCCTCCATGGGAATGGGGGTAGATTGTAAATATATCTATGTAGATAACTGTATTTTGTTAGAGTTTTCACATTGTATGTCAGAAGGTATGTAAGCAGTGATAGCCTAGGGGTAAGACCGTTGGACTGCAAAGTCAGAGGTCTCGGGTTCAAACCCAGGCACGCACGTCTGTCTTTTCGAAAGCATGTATGTATTAAAAATTAACTATCACTTGCTTTAACGGTGAAGGAAAACATCGCCAGAAACTGAGTTCTTAGATTTACGCGAATATTACACATGAAATAAAACTATGGTCCCTCCCGTGACCATGGGTGCTGCAAAGCACTCGCAACGTCGGGAACTTAAAAATCAAAAATAAGCCGCGATAAAATCCGAAAAATAGTTTTATTTCACATCGTCAGAAATCCTGCATGCCTAACAGTTTCTCGAAGGTGTGTGAAGTACGCCAAACCACACTGGGCCAGCGTAGTGGACTATGGCCTAAACCCTCTCAGTTTGAGAGGAGGCCCGTGCCCAACGGTGGGATGGTTTTTTAACAGGGCTATTATTATTATTATGTCAGAAGGTGGGGACTCTTTATAGTAGTTTTTATTTTTCTTTGTAGAATTATCAAACTGGTTAATGACAAAGATTTTTTTGGCTAATTGCTATTACTCGCCAGTTTATATAAACAATTTATTAATTACTTACGTTAGAAAAATATTATAGAAAATAAGAATTCAAGATAATAGATAGAAAGGAGAAACAGGAAAATAAATAAATAGTTTTTTTTGCTTTACATTTAGCTTTTGAGTTCTTAATATATATATTTTTAATATCTTTAGTCTTAGAAGAAGAGGACAGAGGGAGTGAGAATGAGCTGTCGTGTTAGATGATAGTTAGTTATTAACACCTAGTCAGTACCCAGAAGAAATCCGTTGCCTCAATCGTAATGGCGACCATGCCAATTGTTATAATATTTTTATACCTACACTATTATTGGCTTCTTGTTTGCAAAATACTATAGTATGAAGCCTGTTAGACGAAAAAAGAAGTTAAGATTAATTCTCAATAGGGATGAATCGCAACTTGTCCCCGGTATAATCCCAAGGGCCAGGGTATTGGGATCTCTATTACATAAAACCTAATATTGTCGGCGAAATGTCGGTGTACATAATTCATCTCCGCCACCCCCTTTTAGAGAATGAAGTCGTGACGTATTTAATTTGACTCCTATTATTATTATTATGAGCCATCTGTGTCCCACTCCTAGGCAAAAGCCTCCCTCCACTTTTTCCACTCCTCTCTGTTCGTTGCTATGTCAGAACGGTCTTTCAAAAAGGTGTCCAGTTCGTCCCGCCATCTCCGCCTGGATCTACCGCGTTGTCTTTTTGTATTTCGTGGGGACCAGTCAGTTATTATTTTAGTTCATTGTTTATTTTTCATGCGACAGATATGGCCGGACCGCTGACAAACCGCTAATGTGTACTTTTGATGTTTCGTTAAAGACCAAGTCTGTGCGCCATAGGTGAGGACTGGGAGAATACACATATCTATGAGCCTGTGCTTTAATTTAATAGGGAGATTGCCTTTCAGCAGCTCCTTCATAGATTAAAAGCTCTTCCATACATAAAAGCTTACAGGCCGCCCATTGTTACACTACCTTGTGAATTTATAAAATTGTATTACTATATTGTGTCTTTGGTGGAACAATAAAGTGTTATTTATCTATCTATCCTATACCATTATAAAAATTTTATGGTCATTTCGAAAGCTAATTCACCACGCGAGCGACACAGGTAGCAAACAATCAGACATAAAATTGGTTAGCAGAAACGATCCTAAAAGCAAGGGTTGTCTCTACTGTCCTTTATTTGCTTTGCTGCGGTGATAGGGGCGTTGCTAGGGTTGGGCCTTGTTGGAAAGGGACTACGAAAACCATTTCTTAAACAAAAAATCACCGTCACGCGCATATACCCCAAGCGGGGGTGGCAGAGGTGTACTGAGTACACCCACTTTTCGCCGACGATGTCAGGTTCCATGTATGGGGCGAGCCTATTGCCATATACCGGGCACATTTCCAAACTCCGGACTCATACTGGGAATATTTCGTAACTACATTTGCTTGACCTAGTATTTGAACTTAGGACCTCATGATCGCAAGCAATGCTCTTTGCCACTAGACCAACGAGTCAGTCTACAACTATTTCGTGGACGCTAATTTTAGCAAACAGCCATTTACAATTATTCGTTCCTGTCTGGGTATTTGTGTATGTGAATTTTCATGTTTGTGGACGCACCCACGACATAGAAATTAATCCGAGTGTGGGGTTCCGTTTAAAAAAAAAAATAAAAAACTTTTATCAAAAAAAAAAAATGCTTAGGCTAACTAGTTCAGACACACTGTCACGTCTATATTATTCAAAGCTGACTTGTATTAAGTACACGCACATATCACTGACGATGTCAGGCCAATAGGGAGAGAGCCCCTTGTCATTATACTAGCCACAAGTGCAAACAGAAATGTGTCTGAGGATTTTTCGTTAGGAAAAGTTTACTTTCTCTTGAGGTCTGCCGCAATTCTGGTGTGATATACGGTACGGACTGTTCCTCTTTTCTCTTTCTCTTTATCATCACTCCAGATCCCTTGCGGGACAGACAGAGTACAGAGTACCAACAGGTTCTTTCCTTACATACCTCTCTGGTTTCTACTCTCATAGTTCGTTTCATACACGCTCGACGGTTACGGATATTCTTGATACCCTTCAGTAAAGACACGGCCTATTTGGTCATGGTAAGATAGTCTAGGTCTTCTCCGGTACCTATATACTTCCACTTTTGCATTGTATATGTTTCTTTTAATTTGAATAAATTGACTTTATTTTTATGTATGTATGTCGTTGAGATTCACGGGCTTTACCCAGACCTTTAAAGGGGTGCATGGGGTCCAACATGAAGAGGCTCTTTGCGTAAGCCTACATTATATAAAGTTCTTAAGTACAAGTCATCACGCCAGAACCCATAAAAACAGAATTGTATTCCTGATTTTATTTCTTCAATAATAGCTTCTGCTTCTGGAACTTCGTCCGCGTTAACTTTAGACTGAAACCTTACATTTTTCCGGGATAATAAGTATTCTATGTGTTAATCCAGGTAATAAACTATTTGTGAATCACAGGACATTGTTCTGCGTCCATACATGATTTGCCCCTGAACCAACAGCAATGAAAAAATACTTGTGATTTCAAATCACCCACAAATTCTCTTAAAGTATTTATTATTTAACGGACAAGCGGGGAAATCGCAATAAAGCAAAAAATGTATTAGATTTTGAGATGTATTAGATTCAGTAGCCATTAATACATATGATGTTATATTGTGTGTTGACATTCAGAAGGAATGTCGGTGCCCTTGATGTAAGTACTTACAATACTTTAAAAAATTCGTTTTAGATTGAAAATTGTCCGTTAGATACAGATATTTGCGATTATTTTGATAAAATAGATAAATAATGATGGCATGGGTCAAATGTTTGTTAGTTCTGGGGCAATTTTCGATAATGTTCTTGTATACAACCCGTTCAGCCGTTTTTGCACTTTGCGTCACTTTCACATTTGTAACATTAGTAGAAAGTAGGATTTGTAATCAAGGGAGGCAGCCCTGGAAGCATATCACAAGTTGGACAGGCTGTTAACATAAAGCAAAAAATTTGAGCGCTCCGAAGAGTTATCCAATGGGCTTTGTGGGATTTGTTTGTGGCATTTTGTTTTAGTATAAGAGGGGAAATGGAATGGAAATGTTCCCGGCGAATACTTTTTAGTTGGGATGCAATTTGTTTGGGAGGGTCGGGCATTCTGAGTAATATTATGGTGGGCGCCCATCCGTCTTGAGTAATGATAAGTGGCGGGTGTAAAAGGGTTATATTGGAGCTGGTTTCGAAAAGAGTTAGGAATTACCTCAACTCGAATCCCGAAACCAGTTCTTTAAAAAGCAAAATACCTGAGGCAGAACACCTGAGTGTAACACCTGTATAGCGAAATGCCTGGCTGAATGAATATTTGTAATGCAAAAAAATCTAAATGCTTAAACCAAAATAGCTACAAAACAAATTAGGTACCTAAGTAGCTAAAAAAAGGAGAAAAAAAAGAGTCGGAAGCAAACAGAAGGTAAATATGGTGCGAACGCGACAGCAAGAGGCAACTAAGACATAGTAGATTTCGACTAAGGTAACTTATTGAACCATATACAGGCCACTACGGCACAAAGGAACATCTACACTAGATGAACCTATCCAGCGACGTGGTATGTAATACAGAAACTGAAACTATGAAACATTTACTCTGCAAATGCGACACATTGGTGGCGCGGTGAATGAATCTACCGGCCTATCCATCTCCAGAGAAATACAAGCTCCTCAAGGCAAAATCTACGATTTGTTACTCTACATTAGGGATTCCCAAACTATTTTGGGCACGAGACACCTTTTTCAAAATGAATTGATACCTCAGACCTCTATAGCCAAATTACTTTTAAGATCCTATCTCTAGTTTTATTTTCCTATTGATACAAAATACTTATGAATTTAAAAACTTTGCGGTTAGTTAAGCGAGTAAAGTACAACAATGATACTTCCTAGTAAAATATTAGTCATTCTTATACCAAGTTCGTACATGTAACACAACATATGCAGTATCTTGAAAGTTTCAAATAAGAACTTGTGTTAATTAAAAGGGGTCGATTTTTAGACCTCGTCGACCCCCAAAATCAGTTTTTGTTTATGTCGACCCCTGGGAAACCGATTCCGACCCCAAGGGGTCGATATCGACTACTTTGAGAATCCCTGCTCTACATGCTACTCTGAAGTGCGCTTGAGTTAACTCAGTAGCTAGATGTCTGTGAAGCAAGTTGCCTGCACAGAGCATGCAATGTCATGTCGATCTTTTAATTATTGATAATGGAATTTATTTGTACCAACCAGCGATTTTTAAAGTTATAATTCCAATGACAGTTTATGATTACTAGAAAATTGAATAGTCAACCATCTTAGACCTATCGAAATTAACGCTTCTTATCCGTTCTTACCACTAAGCACTCTGCGGTCCCGCAGGACTATGAACGCTAAATCTTGTACTGGGTTAGTCTGATCTTTACTCATTATTGTAAAGAAATCAGTCCACGTAGTTATTCACCTTGATTATAAAAGTATATTAATAAAAAGTTGTGAAAACTTAAGGATATTAAAACAAGCAAATATAAGGGTGCTCCCTAATCTATTTATAGCGCTATATTGGGAATTTACGAGCGTCCTTTAGTACCTCACGCCTCCGTGAGGACGAATGCCGTTACGATGCGTTAAATTTTTTTTTGTTTATTGGGTCATCTTGCGTGTAAAAAAAGCTACACTCATGAACACCACAATATTTAAAGGAAGTCGTCTATTTCTGATGTTTACTGAGCTTCTTAATAATGTTTGTGTATTCTCTAAGAAGTATTCCTTCGGGTTCAAATGGATATGTTCCCAAAACGTCCACTCTCAAAGAACCACCTGACCCTTGAAATCTTGACCTTTCATACTTACAGCTCCTACATTTTGCTAAAAATGTTATGTTCCAATGTAATGGCCATATACTAGGGATCTTTGCTATTGTTCATATATCACACACACACAATCACAGACTCCGGACTGCGAATTTTATGATAGAGAAGTCCATCACATTTCATCCAATAACATTTTTGTCCTATCTAATTGAAATATCGGGCTTAGTTAAGATGCAAGTTTTTTCTATCAATTCTCTTTCCATAATCGATAGTTCCTTATTTTAAACACGTGACATTTCGCTGTGAAATGTAATTGCCGTAAAGTTTTCCTTTTTCTTTAGCTGAGCATTAAGCATTTGACTTTAATTATTTGATTAATGTTTCAAGAAAGCTTGCAATTACGCTCATCTTTATAGTAACACTTGCGTACCCTAGCTGTTCCCACAACTTCGATCGCGTTATTTTTAGGAGTGTATTTCACACCCTTAAACTTTTTTTGAGGCAAAAGTTAGCCTACATCCTTCCCCCTACATAAAATCTATTACCTTGCCGAATTTGATTAAAACGGTTTTGGCGTAAAAAGGTAACGGACAAACAGACAGACAGATAAACAGAATTAGTTTCGAATTTATAATATTACTAGCGATCCGCCCCGCCTACGCACGGGTGCATTATACACATAAACTTTCCTCCTAAATCACTCCGTCCATTGGTGAAAACCGTATGAAATTCTGCTCGGTATTGAGTTTATTGCGTATTAGTATTAGACAGACAGACGCAGCGGGGGACTTTGTTTTATAATATGTAGTGCCTTTGACATTGGTATGTATCAACAATCAGTTAGGAAATGTATTGTGAGAAGGATGGCAGGAGTTATGATCTCAGCCTCGAACTTATTCGCGCCTTTATTAAAAAGGCGACAACCCGATATTTGGCGAACGCGTCCAATCATAAGAATCCGCTTATCGTAGCCGCCGCCGACTACGAACCTAACACCCCTCCTATCAGCCGGCACCACCGTCTGCGGCATGTTCTCACCGACCTTTCCGATGCCCTTACATCCCTTCTTTCGGATACAGATACCGCACACAGGATCAGACACCGACCTTACCGGCGAGGTCGAAGAATCCCTTGCCAGCCGGCCGGTGCAGAGCACCACGGCGGGATACCTAGTATATGCCCTATAGCGACTGCCAAACCAAGGCGGTTCCTCCTTGAGGCACCCTTGAGCTAGTTACCCCCTTGCCCTTCTGGCCCGAGTGTAGTGGTTGTACGCTCGCCCTCTTATCCAAGCTGTAAAGGCCCCGCAGCCAACAGCATAGATCATTCACACACACAAAATCGATAGCGTTACGCTAGCATCAATCTAAACGTGCTAAGTCCTTTATTCACATAACTCACATTTCCAGAGCTATATAAAGTGTAAACATGGATTATCCCTCCCCCTATTTTGTGAGAGTGAATGGCGGCCAAGTCCCATGAAAACCCCATAAATATGGGGTGTAGTTCGCGCTCGCGTCCTCTGGATAGTCGCCAAAACGCAGCCGTGATTTGATGACTCACAAGGGTATGTTGTTTTCCTTTTGATGCAAAATTAATCGTCTTTAACATAAATATGTTGGAAACTTTATATTTTGTTTTATGTGACATTTTTTGGTGGTAGATATTTTTATAAAATACAGTTATATTCCTTAAAAATATTGGTTTACGTAAAAACTAATTTTCGGATACTCGGGGTGTGTATTTTTGAGGTAGGAATATTAATAGTATTAGGTTACAAACTTTATAAAACACGTCATCATCGTAAAGTCGTTTAAAAGAAAGAAAGAAAATAAGTTTATTTTAGTACATATATACCTGAAGAGACAAAAACTTGAATATACTGCATTTCTAACATCGTTACAAAAGGTTCCGAACTCAGCATAATGCTGGAAGCCTTCAACAGCAACCGGAGCTGGTTTTCCATCGGGCCGTTAGGTGACGTCACACACGTTTACAAAAAAACACAAGAGAAAGTCATGTAAGTAAGGAAAATAACAAGTAACTAAATGTAACAACATGATAACAAAAGAATTAGCGCAGTAAAAAGAAAGAAGAAAAATATAATATAAGTGTTGCCTACAACGTGAAACAATATAAATATATAAAATAAAACCAAACAAAAAAATAAAGAGACTAAAATAATAAAGTAATAATAACAAAACAACACGAAAAAAAGGTTTTAAAGTTTACTTTTTATTTCAAGTGAAAATTCGCTACAGTTTTGGATTATCATAATTTCTTTGCAAAAAATGGACACGCCAAAAATACCCTTACAAGCAAGTCGATAATGGTAATATTCAAAATTATGTGCCAAATAATTAATGTATGCGTTTTAAATAACGATTATGTTATGTATGACTGCCTCGTTGGTCTGTTTATTTTTCTCATCGTCGAGCAGTTCTGAAACTTCTAAACTATACTCTTCAGCTCACAATATAAAACTCTTAACAAATAGAGCGAAATTAATGATTTTCGACTTAAACGGAACTGAACTGGGTCCAAATTTGCTCACCTTCCCGATGTCGTCATTGAGGCAAAAGCTAATAAATAAAGGTTCATTTATTTATAGGTAACAACTTTATTGCGTCCCTTAATAATTTCTTATTTTTTTCAGAGAAATTTACGAGCTCGTGTTTGGTCTGAACCAAGGATCTTTTGATCACCAGCCATTCACTACTAGAACAACGAGATATCAAATATAAAACCCTACAAATCAAGCGAAATACATTAATTAATTTCCGACTCAAAGACAACAGTACTGGGTTTATATTTGCTTACCTTTCCGATGTCGCCATCGGGGCAAAAGTAAGTAAATGAAAGTTCATTTATTTATTAAGGTACTCACTTTATTTGGTTCCCTAATATTTTCTTCCGAGAAAAACCCAACCTAGTGTTTGGTCCGACCAACGATCTTTTGATCACCAGCCATTCACTACTAGACCAACGAAGCAGTACATATAAAACTCCACAAATAAAGCGTAATACATTAATTAATTTCCGACTCAAACGCAACTGGACTGGGCCCATATTTGCTCACCTTCCCGATGTCGCCATCAGGGCAAAAGTAAGTAAATAAAAGTTCATTTATTTATTAACGTATCTACTTTATTTGTTCAGGTAAGCAATTCTGCGACTCTTGGTGTTTGCCGTTTAGATTTCCCAGAGGACTGTGCCAGGGGGCTAACATTTTTCTAGCCTCGCCTATGCATCATTTATGGTGGGGAGGGTTACTGTATTATGTAACATTGAAACAAGGGTTTTGTTTGTATAGAAGTAGTGATCGGTCAGAACTCTTTTTCGCTATGACTAATTTAACACGAAACGCGGCGTGTTACGTAAACTTCGTGAAATGATTATTTAATGGTACTCCACTCTACATCTTTTCATTAAGTTATCGTATACTAATAAAAATACCTATCCTTCAGATGAAATCGCCGTTTCATCTGAAGAGTAAGTATTATTATTTCTCCTGACTCTTCACAGTTTGGTCCTTCGAGCCGGACGGAAGTCTTTTAAAATGATAAAATTACAATTAGTTATTAAGTGGAGTTAGAATTAAATGTATGTATGTACATTTGTATATTTAAAACTATTACTTTTGAAAAATCATCCTTTGTCTGACCTAAGGGCTAAGCCAAGTGGTAAGTGTTTTGTTTCTAATATATTGCCGCAATACGCACATTATTTTGACCACGTGATTTTTCATTGTAAAATATGATTCCCGTGCATTTTTCGTTTACACTCGCATTAACAACTGTAGAAAGTCCACTTGGCTATAGGCACTGACCACGTAAATTTCCCTTGTAAAATATCATTCCCGTACATTTTTCCTTTACATTCGCATTAACGACTGTATAATTTCCACTTGGCTACAGGCACTGACCACGTGTCTATTCGTTATAAAATCTCATTTCCGTACATTTTTCGTTTACATTCGCATTAACGACTGTATAAATTCCACTTGGCTACAGGCACTGACCACGTGACTATTCATTTTAAAATCTCAATCCCGTACATTTTTCGTTTACATTCGCATTAACGACTGTACAAATTCCACTTGGCTACAGGCACTGACCACGTGACTATTCGTTTCAAAATCTAATTTCCGTACATTTTTCGTTTACATTCGCATTAACGACTGTATAAATTCCATTTGGCTACAGGCACTGACTACGTGACTATTCGTTTTAAAATCTCATTCCCGTACATTTTTCGTTTACATTCACATTAAGGACTGTAGAAATTCCACTTGGCTACAGGCACTGACCACGTGACTAGTCGTTTTAAAGTCTCATTCCCGTACTATTTTACTTTACATTCGCATTAACAACTGGAGAAAGTCCATTTGGCTACAGGAACTGACCACGTGACTGTTCATTGTGAAATCTCATTCCCGTGCATTTTTTAGCTATTTATTTGTATTAACGGCTGCATAAAATCCTCTCGGTAACAGGCCCCAGGCTTTGAATTCAGAAAATCGTGATTGCTACTCGCATTACGCGTCGCTAGACCAGTAGCAGTTAATTTGTGAAGGGCGGTTTATATCTATCTATCTATCTATATCATCACGCCAGCTCCCTCGCGGGGTAGGCAGAGAGTACAGAGTTCCAACAGGTTCTTTCCTTACATACCTCTCTGGCTTCCTCCACTCTCATAGTTCGTCTCATACACACTCGCCGGTTACGGAGACTCTTGACTTGCCCTTCAGCTAAGACACGGTCTATTTGGTCATGGTAAGATAGTCTAGGTCTTCCCCGGCACCTACATCCTTCCACTTTCGCATTGTATATCTGTTTTGTCATTCTTTCTTCTGGCATCCTTTCTATATACCCGAACCAACGGAGCATACCCTTTCTTATCTTTACACCGATACTATCTTTCATACCTACTCGCTTTCTTACTACGCTGCTGCGAATACGGTCGGTCAGCGTGACTCCGCACATCTTCCGCAGAGATCGCATTTCGACCGCATTTATCCTGCTTTCGTTCTCCTTCTTACATACCCAACTCTCACTGCCATATAACAGCGTTGAGACAAGCACTCCGTTATGCATGGCCAGCTGCGCCTTTTGGCTTAAGTGCCGGCTCCCAAGTAGCCTTCCCATCGCACCATTAACTCTATTACCTGCATTCACTCTTCTCTCTATATCAGCGGTGTATTTCCCATCCTTACTGAAGGCGCATCCAAGATATACAAACTCATTCACTTGCTCCAGCACATCGTTACCAACCACAATCCTTGCATTCGTTCTGGTTTCTTCCCGTTCAAAAACCATAATTTTGGTTTGCCTCACATTCAAATGTAAGCCATTGTTCATGCAGTCGTCTCTCATAACTGTGACTAGTGTTTGCAGATCAGTGGCTGTTGGCGCTATCAAAACCGCGACATCTGCATACAATAGGTGGTTTATCACTAGATCACCCATTTTTACCCCTTCAGCCATCGCATTAAGTCTTTGAAGACTTTTATCCAGATACACTATAAACAGTCTAGCGGACAACACGCAACCCTGCTTGACACCGATTTTAACGTCAAACCAAGGTGACATGTTACCACCCACCCGTACGCATGCCTTGCTGTCCACGTAGGTGGACTGGACGGCTCGCAACAGGGTGCCGTTTATACCATACTCTGGCAAAATGTCCCAAAGTCTCTTTCGCACGACTCTATCAAACGCCTTCTCCAGGTCCACAAAACCGCAGAAAACCTTCCGGCCTACTGCCAGATGCTTTTCTACGATGTTGCGGAGGGAGAAAACTTGATCCGAACATCCTCTTCCAAACCTGAAACCTCCCTGTGCCTCACACAATACTCCATCGGACTTCTCGCGCATTCTCCGTTCAATAATTTTACCATACTTTTAATTAACCAGAACTTACTAACTTTAGAGTTGCCAATTGACCCACATGCTAAGCGAGACGATTACCATAATAAATATTATTTATTAGGCGTAAAAACGACTGTAAGTATTCTTTTTTTTTGTTAATAATAATATTAGCCCTGTTAAGAAACTGTCCCAAAGTCTCTCAAACTTAGAGGGTTTAGGCCATAGTCCATCAGGCTGGCCCAGTGCGGGTTGGCGAACTTCACACACCTTCGAGAAACTCTTTGGCATGCAGATTTCCTCACGATGTTTTCTTTCACCGTTAAAGCAGGTGATAGTTAATTTTTAATACGCACATGCTTTCGAAAAGACAGTGCGGGCCTGGGTTTGAACCCGAGACATCTGACTTTGCTGTCCACCGGTCTAACCACTAGGCCATTACTGCTTTGTTTTAATACACATTTTTATTTATCTAGTAGAGGTTTAACAGGTATAATATGTACATCCACACTTTTCTCACTATGGTGAGCCCATTGCCAATCAATATACACAATTTCTGTCTTTTGACTGTTACTTAATTTTTTTTCCATGGAAAAACCCCAATACCACTTTATTTGATCTAGTTTTCCAACCCTCGTGACCGCCATCTGTACCATGCGATACCAGATCAAAAAGACAGACCTGTTATAAAATTGTACCTGGGATATGTCTGTAAATTGAATATCAATCATCATTTTATCAATTATCATTTTGCTCAAACGATTTAACCATGCACTCAATATCATTGATTTATTCAATAAATATATTAGTTACTTCTGAAATTCATAAAAAATAATACCTACACACTTCGTGAGCTACACATAAAATATATATGCATAGATACTATTGAACAGAATTTAACGAGCTTTCATGTTTGTCATCATATAACCTGACTGAAATAGAGCTATATACTTGAACAAAACGATTAAAGTAAATCCGAAATATAGCTAAATTTAAATTTGTGTGAGAAATAGAAGAAGAGTGAGAAGATTTTGTCCGCTAGGGGCGCTGTTCAGTACCTTATACAATTATCAATAAACGCAACTTATCCATTTTGTTAACCTAAGAACTTACTATGTTAACGGCCGGTCCAATATTTAACTCAAGGATAAATTTGCCTGCTATGGATAGAGTTTTGACATATTTTGTATGGAAAATTTGTCAAAATTCTACTGTCAGTAAGCAGAATTATCCTTGAGTTGAATTTTGAAACCGGCCATTATTGGTATAGAGCGATAAGTAAAACGATAATTATTAATATTAGAGGCTCTAGATCGAGCTTCAGTCAAAAACCGACTTCAAAAAGGAGGAGGTTCTATGTTCGGTTGTATGTATGCTTTTTTATATGTATGTTCAGCGATATTTCCGTCAATTGTGGACCGATTTTGATTTTTTTTTTGCATTGGGTTCAGTATATCTCCAAGGTGGTCCCATATTAATTTTATTGACATTGGACCTTGGACTTAGAAGATACACCAGGGAACTCCTTAACGACAAACAATAGGCATGTGTAAATTGAGATATTATGGGTATTACGTCAATCCTATAGGTACCCTACTATAGAATAATTCACTGGTCACTTAAAATTGTAAAATAAAATCCTTTTATAAAAAAACTGGTTGCTGGTTGGTGCAGTCGGTTACTTGGCACCGACTTCAAACATTTATTTTTTTGCTTTTTGAAGTCGGTTTACCTTTTTTTATAAAAGATTTTTTATATTTTATTCAATAAAAAAAAACACCGTCACGCCTATAGTCCCTAGAGGGGGTGGCAGAGGTGTACTGAGTACACCCACTTTTCGCCGACGATGTCAGGTTCCATGTATGGGGCGAGCCTATTGCCATATATCGGGCACAATTCCAGACTCCGGACTCATACTGGGAATTTTTCGTTAGAAAAACTACATTTGTCCGACCTAGGATTTGAACCCAGGACCTCGTGATCACAAAGCGATGCGCTTTGCCACCAGACCAACGAGGCAGTCATTTTTATTCAATACATGTACTTACCTAATTACTTTCAAAATTATAAAAAAATAAATACCCAATTTCTCAACACATTTAACTAACCTACACTTAAAATATATACACAATTTATTGCTGCCGTAATATAAAAGTGGCACAACTGAAAAATATGATCATTTGAATTTAAACATTCTAATATCAAAACTATTAGCTTTTTGTTCTTGTTCTTGCTTTTTAGTTGTGGCCTTATTGCACTTGGCCAGTGATGTATTTAGTTATTTTTTCTGAATAAACTATCTTTTATTTTAATATATGCACATTGTGGTTAAATTAATTAATTATATTGCTAGGTACTTCCAAGCTCGTTTTAGAATTAGCATAAAGATTTAGTTATGGTACCTATATAATTATTTACCTGCGCTGGTACTAAAATTTATGTTCGGGGGAAGGTGGGACTCTAATTTTATTAGGTAACTTAATGGGCAACCGTTTGGAATGATAAGAGGATTTACTGATGAAATTATGTAGAAATACCAAGAACAAATAAGTACTATTAATTAATTTATAAAATAGTCAGTGTAGTGTTATTTAAAAAAAATAAAGAATTCTTGTAAAACAACGGAATATAGGTTACCTAAGATTGTATAGTGTAATCATTATAAATTACATTTTCAAGCAACCAAAAAATAAAACAAATTAAAAGAACCAAAAATCATAATACCTTACCCGTTTATTCCTAAACACAAATGCACCAAAATTTTAATTACAAAAAAATATATATTTTATAATCTATTACACTGTCACCAATCACTTCACTACACAGGCACTAGAAAAAAAAAATTATGCGTATTTGAAAAAGGGTGAACGCGGCAAAAACGGGACCGTTCGTAAAGTCGGCAACGCAACTGCCCGGGCTGCGTCGTTCCGCAATCGATCGTTGTGCGCATGTCTGGTCGGACCCGCGTCACTCCTACCCCACAATATCTTATGTATGAGAGTGGAATATATCGGGCTAACGCAGACGGCACGACAAGACATGTATCTCGGAATTTGTCACCCTAGGCGTGAGACAACCGTTGTCTTACGTGCTAGCATGGCGTGCCATGACAAAAATTTGACACGACAAATCTTAAAGATAAGACTATTTTGACACACGTAATACTTTGAATCACGGGCCGACATAATTTTGTTCCGCGTCAGAAATATCTTTTCACTCTTGCTAACACGCAGAGCTAGCATAGGCGCCACCATAAGTCATGTATTACGGACTTTATCGTCTTCGGCGTGAAATATGTGATGGTGTTTCGACTTACATGCTAGCATGACGTGCCATGACAAAAGTTTGAGACGAGACATCTCGTTTCAAGAATTGTATAGTATTGGCGTATAGGCAAGACACTATGACGTAAAGGTAAGACTGAAATCACGGGCTGAAAAAATTTTGTCACTCAAAAGAAAAGTCGTTCCGCCAGTGTTCATTCTGCAGAGGAAAGTGAATAAAATACTATCTAAGCGTAATATAACTATGATACGTAGTGGTCCCCTTTATAAACATTTTTTTTTATAATAAGTTTCGGTAGGCTACGCGGTTTCCGGACTCATAAATGTAGGATTATTGAGTAATACAATAACGACGTTGCACCCCGTGGATATTTTAAAACCATGTTACATCAATTAAGCAGTCTTTTTGGAGGTGTGCTTGGTGCTTTTTGTAACATTTACCAAGATTAAGCAGCGTTGGGCATGGTTATTCTGGGATTATTTCCATATCCAAGCGTCACTGTGCTTCAGAAGGCACGTTCAGCCATTGATCGTGATTATCACCTCATATTTTTAAGTTAAGTTGGAAGCCTAATAGGAGGTTTGATTAGTTTAAACAGCAAGTGGCTACAAACCGCACTTCCATTTGGCTAATTCCACATCCACATCAAGGCTAATTTACGCCTTCAACATATTCGCCACCTATTACGTGGGCTGTTTAAAACATTTTAATATATTTATGCAATTAAAAATACGTGTACGCCCGAACGACTCTGATCGCCTCTACGAAGTCTATGCTCAAATATTAAGTTTCTAATTGCCAGTATTTTTGCCGTTCCTGTTTGTATATTTTTTTTTGTAATTGGAAAGTCAAACGCCGTTCTATTTTTGAAATTCGAACGATAGACAGTATTCATGTCACGTGCTCAATGATAGAATTTTAGCGTTTCGCCAATCTTTTGCGACAACGCGTTTGAAATGGTTCCTGTTTTTGTATTTTGATATGTATTTTTATGGTATACACTATTTTTTAATGCTGATAATTTCGTAGTTGCCTTTTAGTATCTTATTTTATTGTATACTTCTTAATACTTTTGAATGGTTTGCATAGTAGATAGAAAATTTTGGATTTTAAATTTGGTTTAGGGTTTACTAAACTCCTTGTGAGTGAACATATTTTTTAGGCTCCGCACCATTCTCAGTTAGTAGGGTACCTAGAACGCTGGCAGCATTTGAATTTAATTTCAGTTTTGACATGTTGGCCCATTTCGCTCCTGAACACTCTAGTCAACACTTATATAAACGAAAGTCACAGAAAATAATGGCAGAACAGACAGACATTATAGACATCTTAATTTTTGAAAGTTATTCACACATTTATGAACTAAAATGCTTAAAATAGTGCTCATCATGTTTGATCCATCACCAACAATTTTGAGAGCAAACTCATGACTGATTTAATCATTAAATCAACTACTCAAAGATGAAAGCAGAAAAGATCTAGTTTCAGTGGCTCGAGGTGCGTATGGGAATTTTGATTTTTTTTGAAAAGAAAAAGAAACTTCCCCATTTTCTGAATTATACACCAGTTCTAGGCTGAATGCAATTGTTTCGAAACGATACAATATTCAGGGATGGGATCCTGTTGGAGGCAATGAAACTCCATTAAATTCAGGAATGTCATTACGCATTAATAGAATTGCTTGCTGGAAGCACCTTGCAGACGAAATGTTGCAAGTACGAAAAACAGTTTCTTGGGATAATTTTCTTTTTTTAATACGCTGAATAAAAATTAGAGGTTATACGTTAGTATTTGTTTGTGCTATTGTAGCTCCCGAATGGATGAACAGATATTAATGTTTTCTGTTCTGATGTTTTAAAAGAAAAATCACCGATACAAAATAGTAATAGCAGATGATAATATATATTTTAAAGGTGGTCTGGACCGATTTTGCACTTAAAAACTGTAGCACTTGACTAAGAATTATTCCTGCTGTGCTTTACTGTCGTTTAACATACCCAAATACACAGGCGAGCGTGTATGAGATAAACTATGAGAGTGGAAGAAGCCAGAGAGGTCTATAAGGAAAGAACATGTTAGCACTCTGTACTTTCTGCCTACTCTGAAAGGGATCTGCGCGATGATATAGAAACACTCAGAACGGAAGAAATTTTATGGGGTAAATAAATATTTGTCCTGTGCGGAGATCGAACCAGAGACTAACCGATTCGGACCGGAGCCTACGCTCTACCACTAGATCGAGTGTAATCATCTTCCATATCAAAATCAAAAGTCTTTCATGTAGACCAAAAAGTACTAACGGATAGTTAAAAAAGAAAAGCCTAGAGATTACTTCAGACTCTACCACCCGTTCCGATTGTCATTGCAAAGAATGGTCAAAGTCATTTCTATGGAGAAGAAGGCTAAAACATTCCACGTTTAACTTCAAAGAGTACACTGTTATTTAAAACGATATATGATCCAAATAAATTGACCCATTCAAGTGTTTAATTATTCAATTCGCTCCAATTTACTCACCAAAATCACCTGTTTGACTTTGCTATGGAGGTTTATATTAAGACACGTAAGTGCTACCTATAGTGTCATGGGTTTGACGTCAATCGCTAAGCAGAATGGGGTCCAATTAAGTCTTAACAAAAACTCCATTAGGTCTGACTATAAGTATAATAGAAATTACTTTTCGTTGACTAAAAGCCATTTCTGATTAACGTAACTGAGTTTAATGGACCTAATTAGTTAATAACTAACTGGCAAAGCGATAGAAACGCTGCGGGATCACAGTGTTAGCGATCACCAAGGTTAAGTAGCCTTCAGATCAGTCAATCGGAGATGGGTGACCGTTTGTGGCAATCTTATTTTGAAGCTCTCCGTATTTCGGAAGGTATTTTAAGCTGTTTGCTAAGTTGCATGCCTTATAATTGTAGTTCCAACAGCAGGTGCCCGTAAACTTGCCTTCACCAATCCGCACTGGGACCGGTCCGGTCCACATTGATCGTACCTAATCTCTCTCACCTCGATTGTTGAGAGAACACCTCTGCTCAGCATTGAAACAATATGAGCTGATACATTATTTGATATGGAGAAACTAAACCTGCGTCTTTAATTGCACGATTTTCACTTGATGAGTTGAGTTTACTGTTTATGCAAGAAAGCTTGCATCTTTCTTGCATACAAAGTGAAGTCGTCTATTCTTAAATACAGTCGCAATGCGAGCTCTGCGGAAGATGTGCGGAGTCAATCAAGACTAATGTATTATTAATTGTTATCAGTTAAAATCTAAGCGACTTACCGGTATTTCTTATCTCTGTGCCATACAGACACATGGAGCATCTGGTGCTCATAGATGGCCGTCGGTAGGGGCAGTTTAAGGTGCCTCTGAAATTCAGGCTCACGCTTCCCGTAGAGCACTGAAGTCCTTTGAAATATGGACCTTTGGGAAGGCAGCGTCTGACTTTCTGTTACTCCGCTTATGACAACCTAGAATAGGAAACATTAGGTTTTATTTATAAGTTAAAGGAAAAGATGTTATGGTATTAGGAATAAGTTCGATGTTTATTTGAGCTCAAGTGCTAGTTAAATTCTTGTCTGAGCCGTCCTATTTGTCCTTTTACATGTTTCAAAGTCACCCTTCAATCATTGGGGTAGACCGCAATTCAGAGTAAACTTTACACTTTAGAATACGTAATATTCTTAAGGTTATTGTTGGTTCTGTCGATGAAACGTAGTGCGTGTAGATAAAGAAAACTGAAATTAAAATTGGTGTAGTGTTTGAATATTTTTAGAGAAAATCACTCACCTTTGCGTATGCATTGATATCATCCGTTTTTCCTGAAGACCTTTGAAGATCTCTGCATCTTATCACTGTAAAAATAAAATATTTCATTGCCATAAACATAAATTTTTCCTATACAATTACCGTTTAGATAGATAAAACAATTTCGATAGTCACCACTCACCGTGAACGTCTATGACGTCATTCCTTGTAACAATTTCCAAATCGATAGTCCCTTTTAGGGCTTGGAAACGATCAGTACTTCGTTCTAAACGGTTGCTAGCAACGCTCCTTCGTTTTTCTTCACTACTATTAATACTCTCTTCAGGAGAGTAAGTCAAACAACGCCTTATCGATTTATGCTCTATTACTGGGGTTAAAACATCGCCAGGAAACAAATCCTCATCTAATTTACTCGATTTATGAGCTCTCTCTTCACTCAGAACTTTACCAGGTCTCTTTAGATTAGGGACTGGTGTAATTGGACTTGGAATTCCATGTTCGATAGTCAACCCGAATAGTTCTCTAGATCTCTTATTATGTGTGTTTTCAGGCATTAAACTACTATGAGAGACATTGGATCTTATTGAATTATTGTGAAATTCATCAGATATGGGATATGCTATTGGAGAACTGAGTGGTTCGCATAAAGATGTGTTTGGTAGTTCAGTGGCTGGACTTGGAATTCCAATTTCCAGTGTGAGAATTGAAGATTTAAGATCTTTAGGCTTCCACTGACTTTCGTCGCTCAATGTAGATTTCTTTCTTCTAATACATCTTTGACGTTTTAATCTTAAGCTAGCATGCTCATCGCAGGCTGAGTATAAATCCGGTGTTGATCCTGAAGATGTACTTTCTAAGTTTTCTCTGTCAATAGATATGTGCATTGACTGCGATCTATTTAAAGATCTATGTAGCCGTGTTTTCCGACTTTTAGATATAACTTCAATAGCATTGTCTGGAGTTCTAACCTCTCTTTCATTATACCCGTCACCATCGTCTAAAATAAAACACCCTATGGGAAGATTCTTTAGTAACTTATCGTTTACTCTGTGTACTGGCATCTTTTTAGTTGGTGTAGTTTTAGGTGATACTGAATTTTCTCTAGATAAATTGACGTATCTAGCTTCTTTTATCAAATTAGCTTTATTTTCAGCTTGAGGATTTACAAACAAATCTTTTACTGTTTTTAACTGAGGTATCTCTTCGAGTATTTCATCATGTGGTAATTTATTTAGAATTCTTCTCTTTGATTTTATAACTTTAGTACTTTTTATTATATCTTCGATCATTCTTTCTAATGTTACATCACCCATTTGCGTAGTTGAAACAGTTGATTCGGTATCATTAGTTATTGAATCTTTTCCAAAGATGAACTTATTCTCCATTTCAGTAGAGGTTTCTTCGTCTCTAAGAGGGATAGTAAAAGGATGCTCCACCTTAGGAAAGTAATCTGTCACGTCATTATTAAAAGGTACTCTTTGTGATTTGCTATGAGTACTGATAGCACTAAATCTTAGAGCCGCGAGTTTTACAGATAATGGAGTAATAGAAACTGGGGAACAGCCATCTCTTACTAAAGAATGAATATCTCTTTTATCTACCGAAGGCGATTTGAAGGAACTTTCAAACTCACTGGATTTCTTCCGTGTTCTTTTCAAAGGTCTCATATTGGACAAACCAATATCATTATTATTATTAAAGTACAGAGGGTTATCCATGAAGATATGATGACCGAAAATCGGTAATGTTGTTTTCTCAATAGAACTTTTATTTATAGTAATAGGTTTTTCTATACAATTAATAACTAAATCCTTATCGTATTCTATTTCAACTAAACCTTCACTCGTCGTCTTCGTTGTACTTACAGGATTATTAACATGTTTGCTTAAAGGAAACGAGTTTCTGTTACTTGTAGTACTAGCACTTAGTCTATCAGAAAGTTCATTTAAAGAAGGTTCAGAGGTACTGTGACTTAGTTGTGGATTCAAAGAACTTTTGTCGACAGGCTTTATTCTTCTTTCAGACTTATAAACACAACTGTCTCTTCTAAAAACTTCATTAGCACTAGACATCTCTAATTTTCTTTTCTTAGCTTCTCTAACTCTTCTGCTATAAGTAGGTGGTGTTGGTGGTAAGTCAGCAGGTATATCATCTTTAGATGTGTTCATGTAATACTTTCGTCTTTCAAAATTCTTAACAGGAGTACCTGTTGGCGTAATATTGCTCACATCTTTCAGCGCTATACCATCAGGTTTTTTAATGAAACCTTCTTTGAAGTAGTTGGGTGTGTTTCCTATATAATTTACATTTTCTTTGTTTACAGCTTCTAAGTTCTTTTTTCTTGCTGCAGCTGCGCCTAAAGATCTTCTCTGATATCTGCTGGGTTTTTTGCTTTTCTTGACTGTTTGCGCATCGAGTGATCTTCTGACTTTGTTGTAAGAGTCCTTGTTATAATGGTCACCATCGTCGGCTTCGTGTTCGCTGGTGACGCGAGCGTCTTGATTTTTCTTTCCATACACAGCCCACTTTAGCATTTTATCTGGAACAATACAAATGAGAGCATAAGTTTAGTGCACTAATAGTCAGAAATAAAAATAATAGTTGTTTTGATTGATTATATAATGACTTAAGTTTTGTCTTCTATAGTTTTTGTTGTATTTGGTTTATCATATAAAGCTGCTTGTCTATGTCACGGCTGCCTAGACGAATGTTAAGGCAAAACCTCAGACAGGTTGGGAATAGAGTCATGAATTGATACAATATGACCGTTTTTCTTTCAGAAATAATACAATCTTCTTATTCTTGTGTCACAATATCGTATCAATCTCGATATGTATTGATGTATTGACGAATCTCACTCCTAGTGCACATGACTAATGCCTCACCGTTCACACGGTACAAGGCATTATGTATGCGCACGAATAATGTATTGATGGCAAACATCAGATCCAGTGCACCAACTGTATTGAATATATTACAAGATAAATTTGCATTGGTTATTGGATGTTGGTGTATTGGCAATGTGGTTTAGTGATAAACATCAAATCCAAGGGACCAATTGAGTACTATTGAAAAAAATATAAGGGAGTCCCATTGCTTAGTGAATATTGGCACATTCGCGATGTGGATTTGTAGCAAATTAGTACAAGATAGATTTCTTTTAGATTCGGAAATGATTGTTCCTAAGAGCTTATTTCCATTCTGCAACTGTTTGTTTTTCTATTCAGAAAAAAAACTCAATTCAATGGCAAATTATTTGGATTTGTATGAGAATAGAAGTCGTTAGAAATGTAAAGCATATTTGATGACGATTTTCAATCAGAAGAACATTGATTTGAATAGTTTTAGAATAGGATATAACGCTGGCCTAGGATATAACGATAGGAATAACTTCACACACCTTCGATAAACTTCTCAGGTATACAGGTTTCCTCACGATGTTTCTCCTTCGCCGTTAAAACAAGTGTAAGTAATTTTTAACACGCTCATGCTTTTAAAAAAACAGAGGTGCGCCTGAACCCAGTCCAACGGTCTGACCACTAGGCTATCACTGCTCTAGGATTAGATAACAGATATCGTAATAATAGATACCTATGGATTATTTAATCCATAGATAATAAATCAAATTCATTTCCATATGGAAATGACATATTAGAATAGAATGACAATCAAACATTTTTAATTGCTTAAGTTCCTTTAAATGATAAATAAATGCCACTCTTCCATCTAGGGTTCTTTAGTCACCTAGACCCGCGAGACGAGTACACAACGGACGATGGCAAACTCCCATACATGCCTGATATCGATTTGAAGCGTCTATGAATGAAAAAATGTTAAAACTATAGGGTTTCCGTTACTTAAACATAAACACCGAGGATTTTTATTTCAGATATCGAAAAAAAAAGATATTAACATTTTAGTTTTAAGGTTATGTCAATATTCCATATATTCATATTTATATGTCAAGACATTAAATAGTTAGAAATCATGAGCTATTTATAACTTTGAGGCTTCTAAACACTCAGCGGTAACCATAAAAAATTAGAATAGTACCCATTTAACTTAATGGTAACTTAGCCATAGGTAGTTAACATTGGGTCATTGGTGATTTGTATTTACGAGTCTTTTAAAAAGGGGTAACTTGCAATCATTAGAAATTATAATAGTAGGCACTACGTTTTAGTATCTATTTACTTTTATATGAAATATGGTGGACTAATATATCTGTCTCTCATCTCGATTTGTGAGACATTTGCCTAGCAGTGGGACAAAATCAGTTGATTCATTATTTTTGTTATCACCTAGTTACCACCCATACACTGCAGCAAAATAAAACAGGTAAAATAAAAATGGTTATCAAGATTTATTTTATAAATATATATTCTTCGTCACATACAATAGCCAAGAGTCTAGTTTTTGAGCGTATTCTCGTGTTTTGATCCAAGATTTATATCGCTGAGCATTATTGACTCTAATATAACATTTGCACGCACATAATGCGTGTAGGTCTGTCACACCTTTCCGCCTCCAAGCGAACCGTACCTACACAATATATTGAGGTTTTTTTTGTGTGTGTGAATGATCTACGCTGTTGGCCGCGGGGCCTTTACAGCTTCACCGGACTGGCTCGAGCGTGCAACCACAACGCTCGAGCCAGTAGGGGAAAAGGCGCAACTAGCTCAAGGGCGCCTCAAGGAGGAACGGCCTCGGCTTGGGCAGTCTCTGGTGCTCTGCACCGGCCGGCGGGCAAGGGATTCTTCGACCTCGCCGACGAGGTCGGTGTCTGATCCTGTGTGCGGTATCTGTATCCGAAAGAAGGGAAGTAAGGGCATCGGGAGGGTGGGTGAGAACATGCGGCCGACGGCAGTAGCGGTTGATAGGAGGGGAGTTAGGTTCATAGTCGGCGGCGGCTATGATAAGTAAGCATATATAAGACGAACTATGAGAGTGGAGGAACCCAGAGAGGACCGTAAGGCAAGAACCTGTTGGAATTCTGTACACTACCTACCCCGAAAGAGATCTGGCGTAATGGTAAAGATAGTATAAAGGACCCACTTGCAATTTGCAGAAAATAAAACTATTATTTAATTTTAAATCTATGTACAGTACAGTACAGTACATAATTTTTAGGACAAATAAGAAATATACAACTTTACTTAATGATACTAATATATTAAAAAATAATAGTCATTTGAATAATGTTAAATCTTGGTATATTGTCAGTGTAGATTGGTGGCAAATATCAGATCCAATGCACTGGCTTAATGCTATTGAATATATTACAAGTTGGAGCTTCAGTTGTTGGCGTGTTTGCGATATTGATTGGAACGTGATTTGTATGCGGATGTAAGCAGGCAAATTGGGCAATTGGATGTAGTTTGTAGCCAAACTTAAGGGCTTATTATTTTTGCGTGATTTGCTTACGTATCTGTTGATTGCGGGGAAATGAGTTTAGTACAAAGATTCGTTACTGAGTATGTATCTTGGTGAGAGTCACCGGCCGGGCGCTCGCTTGCGACTGTGGAGAGTGATGCAATCGACGTATTATTGATTGCATCATATATTTGCGACGCGAGCGCATGAAGCGAGTGGGGGAGCGACACGGAATGTATGCACTCACTGTATAGGTGCATACCTAACTATGTGTTACAATGTTTATACAAGGTTTAACGTAAATAACGCAAGTCCTCAGACACCCCAATTAGAGAATTACTTCATTAAATCAAAACGTAAACCAAAATTTCCAAATTTAAAGGTTTTTACCCTTTTTTTAAGGACATTTATACACCCCAATTAACAATGAAACTTGTACGTGTGTGTGTGCGTTTTAGGAATGCATTTGAAATCTTATTATTGCTATGAATCAAGAATAAATTTAGTTTTTTATAGCGCACTGAAGAAGTAAAATATTTTTTTTTGCAATTAAAAAAAGTAAGATACATTAAAGATTGACGAAATCAATTCAGTTACCGATTTAGAACAAAACATTTACAGGTCTTGCGTTTATTATGTTACACCTTGTATATATATATATATATATATATATATATATATATATATATATATATATATATATATATATATACGGTAAACTTACGTTTTAAGCTTCACTTGGGGTACCACTGAAAATCAGCGCTGGGTCGTAGTCCACGCTGCAACACAGCTTTATGCTGAGTGGTAGCCCATTAGTGCGGCTACATAGTATGTACATGCAACTTGTTTTTCTTTATTTTATAGTTATCATTTATGTAGTGTAGTTTACTGTTAGCCTATCCAATAATTGTTTCTTTCTTTCTTTCTACCCGGACCTTTCACAGGCTTGCATGGGAACTTCGGTCCAACACATAGAGGACCTTTGCGAGTAGTCAATAAGTCACTTGCTGGAATGAAATTGCTGAAAATGAAGCAACATCAGTGAATTGTCTAAGGACTATTATAAATTATGAAAAGAGGACAAGGACTTAAATGACCCCGTTCACTTAGTCCTTGGCCTCTATTATTCATATCAAATAGGGGTTTCCATCAAATCTTTGATAGACAAAAATTGGACTATTTCAAAGGGGTCGGACACCGGCCATAATTAGTGATACAGATTAGTTATTATATTGTGTTTCTCTAAGACTTTCGTATTCTACTCGGACCTTTAGAAGGCCTGCATGGGGATATGGGTCTAAAAGTTATATAAATGACTATGCAAAATTGGTATTATTTCGTCCACAAAACTCAGTTTAAATAGTAATAAATGAGCGTATCCTATTCAAATGCTAGGCAAAACCTTCTCTTACAAATCGAAGAGAAAGAGATTAGGTTTAACTCCATCATCATCGGACCCAGTGCGGATTGGTAGAGGCAGGGTTGTGGACATATGCCGGTGGAACTTATCGAGCCGCCTATAAAACTATCAAACTAGCTCAACGGCTACCTCATTAACTGGTAACTGATACAAACAGCTTAACGCGGCTTCCGAAGCTTGGAGACAATCGAAAATAGATATACTACAAACGGTCACCCATCTCAGATTGACCGAACCGAACGCTGCTTAACTTCGGTGGTCGCTACAAATACCGCTTTAGCACAGCGCTACAAGTGTCTTTAATAAAGGCGCAATACCAAGTAATTCGAGGCATTTGATCCATAACGGTGGCTGTCATGACTTCGATTCCCGATCAGACACGGCTGGTCGAACATCGCATGGGGTTTTGCTACGGGTAATTCAACACGGATAAATACTATAATATCGACACGCGTTGGTTATATATTGCGTGCTTCATAGTTGCCGCCATGGGTCTATGAGATTAATTTAGAACATAAACTATACATCTGTTATACTTGGCAGTATGGTTTCGTACCATTGCCTGTCCATAAGGACAAATAATACTACCGTCTATGGGTCTCTACAGATTTGGTACAGATCTATGTTTATACTACTATCCCTTTATCTATATCATCACATCGGATTCCTTGCGGGGTAGGCAGAGAGTACAGAGTTCCAACAGTACTACTATCACAGTTCATATTATGTGAACAGTTTAGCATCAGTATAGTGCGACATGGATCTTTTGACCCATATATGACATTGACAGTGTTGGTGTGTTGGTGTGAAATTAGGGTTATCTATCTATCTATATCATCACGCCAGATCCCTTACGGGGTAGGCAGAGAGTACAGAGTTCCAACAGGCTCGTTCCTTACATACCTCTCTGGCTTCCTCTACTCTCATAGTTCGTCTCATACACGCTCGCCGGTTACGGAGACCCCTGACTTGTCCTTCAGATAAGACCCGGTCTATTTGGTCATGGTAAGCTAGTCTAGGTCTTCCCCGGTACCTACATCCTTCCACTTTCGCATTGTATATCAGTTTTGTCATTCTTTCTTCAAACATTCTTTCTATATGCCCGAACAAACGGAACATACCCTTTCTCATCTTACTACGCTGTTGCGAATACGGTTAGTCAGCGTGACTCCACACATCTTCCGCAGAGATCATATTTCGACCGCATTTATCCTGCTTTCGTTCTCCTTCTTACGTTCCCAACTCTCACTGCCATATGACAGCGTAAGGACAAGCACTCCGTTATGCTTATCTTAGGTTAGGGTTATCTTTTAGTAAAATTTTCCTTTTCCAAGGAAATATTTCAGCAGGTGGGTCCACACGGTTACTAATTAAATAAAGAACTTGCGTAAATTTCATAGCAAACGGCAACCCTGCGACTGTCATAAATAGACATTTCCATTGATGACAGCGTTAGTACCAATTTTGGCCGCGGGCCAAAAGATCCATGGGTACGCTGACGTTTAGAATTTGACGTTTCTAGAAATGTGGTGAGTATTGAAATAGAATAGATTGAATATCGTATTGAGTAAATTTAGACCGAAGAATCGATATTAATAAAAATAATTTAGGAACAAAAAGAGAAGAAAACAAAATAATCTCATTATTTATTTGCGAATCAAGCCATTGGTTAGAAAAATTGTTTGACAAATCGCTTGATTCATCGCTTACGCGTATTATTATTAAAAAAATCTATAAACCTCTGTTTAAATATGTCATGATAGCGCATCCACGTTTATTTATTAATTTCTTGAGCATGAGAATACTAAATATTTCAGTCCGATACATAGAATAATATATTCGTAAAGAAAAATGTAACCGATTTTATACATTAAAAAAAACAATATATCGATTATAACGATTTCATTGTGTCAGTCTCTAAATCGCAAACCGTTACAATTTACATAATTGAGTAATAGAGATTTCTTGAGTTTTAAGTTTCTTAAATAATTACGCAAATTTATGAACAGTATATGATTTAAATTGAAAGTGAAGTAGATTTTAGATGTAATTTTATATTTCTGTTAATTTTTTGGATTCTATATTTTCAATAGTCTTAAGTACAATATGCGTGAAATGGAAGATGATTAAATGTCCCCGTACCCATGCCCCGTGAAAAAGACTATAGCGGTCCGAATAGAAATCACGTACACAGACGCACGCTCTACACAGCTTCTCGGTATATCTCAGGCGAACACTTCCGAGACAAGATACTCTACTGTTTACATATGTTAAGCGCCTTCGCACATGGCGTCGTATCGTACGCGTATCGTAGTACACGCGTAGGACGAGAGCAATACGAGCGCGGACATATTTAAAGAAATCCACACACGAAGCAGTATTGCAGCGAATCGTATAAGATGTTTATTGTGATTACGATAGTCGTAGCGTAATGGCGTAAAAAACAAGCGTAGAAAAATAAATCTTACAACTTTTAATATCAATATGACTGAAAAAGTGATGAATTCGTGAAAAAAATATTATCATCTTCTGAAAGTTCACGTGCGGTAACAAACAATTTTTATTGTAATTATTTCCAATGTATAGAGAGATCCAATGAGCACGTCGCTTTCTACTTCTAACATAATCAAACAATAAAAAATCCTCTTCGTCTAAACAGAAAGTAAGATCATCAATAAATTCACCCAAAACATCTGGTACCGTTGACGCCATGATTTCAACTGAGACTTTACAAAACGATACGTCTACTCGACGATTCGTTTGTAGAACACTGCAGGGCCCTTATTCGCTATGACATCAATGAAAATGAAAATGAAATCAAATAGCATTTATTGTGGTCATAGGTTACAAAGATGGTACGTGTTGTTGTTCTGATGAGGACTTACAAGTTTCCATTTAACAATACCAAATGACTTGCATGTGATTATTGATTTGTTATTCATAAATAAAGCTTGTTGATTTACCAATTACTTTTTTTCATTTATATACATACCTGCCTCGCAGGGGATCTGGCTTGATGATGTCTTATTTTTTTTTTCTTTATTAATTCTTTAATTTAGATAGATACATAGATTATGTATCTATCTATGTATCTGTGTAGATAGATAGCTAGTAAAGATAAAGATACATAGTAAATAAACTAAATAAAAAAGTATACCTTTTAATTCACTGTATGTATATTTGCAAAACAAACTTTAAAATAAAAATAAACACTGTCACGCCGATATTCCCGAAGTGGGGGGCAGAAGGGCATAGGGGCAACTAGGTTCAGGGAGGACCGGCCTCAGCTTGGGCTGTTGCTATGGGGGAAGGCATACATTAGGTGTCTCGCCGTGGTGAACATGGAAGAAACTTGTCCTCTGACCAGTGCAGAGATGCACTGGCCAGCGAACAAGGGATTCTTCCACGTCGCCGGCGAGGTCGGTGTCTAATCCTGTGTGTAATATCGGTATCTGATAGGAGGGAAGTAAGGGCATTGTAAGGGTTGCTGAGAATATGGCGCGGGCAGCAATAACGGCTGATAGGAGGCGAGTCAAGTGCGTAGGCAGAAGCAGCTAAAAAGGGCTTCTATATAGGTGCGAATAGGTTCAAGGCTGAGATCGGAATGGTGCTAGGTTTAGTCTGGTTTTTCTTAAGTGGCCAATTTTATGTAAAAACATGGTGTGACAACTAAATACACTAAGGTGGTCGGTTCGGACAAAGAGCAAGGATTGGGGAATTAATGAATGAATAAAATAAACTACTTTTGAACCAATTGTATTGCCTTAAGTTATCACACAATATTTTTATGTAAAATTGACCACTTAAAAAAACAGACTATATATATATGTGTGGGACAAGTCTATGTTTGTTTAGGTGTGGGTATAGGTTATTGTATTTGACATTCATACGTTCTAAAACTTGGATCTTTGTTTAATGTTAATTAAAGTTGCCTTTTTTATATCTAGCCCTACTTATTTACTTAGTTTTCAATAGACACATACTTAAAACCATGTTATCACCACATATAAATATATTTTTACCGAAATTGAATAAGTTGAAACGAATATTCGAAAAAACCGATACTTTACCGAAATTAACAGATGTAAGATTATGAACGAATCCAGCGAAATCTCAAATTAAAAATAAAATTGCCGTAGACAACATTCCTTACGGCATACCGAATACCATTTTGTAATTCCACGCGAAGGCTCGTCAAGGAAGCGTGTTTATGTTTACTGCTTGTTATGACGTCACACGTTACTTGCGGGGAATCTCATGTGGCATAGCGAATAAAGGCCCAGGTCTAGTACGCGTTGCGTTGTAACGATACACTAACGATACGACTACGCTTACGATCCGTGTGCGAAGTGGCTAACTGTAATATACGATATATTAAACTAGGGGAAGCCAGAGAGGTCTGTGAGCAAAGAACCTGTTGGAATTCTGTACTCTCTGCCTACCCCGCAAGGGGTCTGGCGTGATGATATAAATAGATAGAACTGTGCTAGTAGTCTATGAATCCATGAGAACTCCAATCGTGACCATGGACCATAGTCTTGACTAAAATACAGCGAAAATATTTTATGTCTGCTCTTGACGATGAGTTGGTCCAGAGATAAGAGTTGTTTGAAAATGTTGGTTTCCTAAATAAACTTCTGCCAACCCCTTTAGGGCAATCAAGCGTAACCGTATCCCGTATTCTGTACGGTACAATACGATACAGCTATATTTGCGGTATTTCTATGTACAATTTACGGCGCGTATTGAATCTGGAATGTTGGCTATAAGACATTTCAATTAGCGACGCCTGTTGAAATTATGTATAATTGCTATTATTATGTTGGCAACAGTGCGTAGTTATGTAACTTTTAAAAGTGGAGAAAATTTAGAAAATCGTTTTTGATTTTAAAATTGGAGTGATATTGTCAAAGACAAAAGACTATAAGACAGTAATTTATTAAGGACAGTATTGAAAATATAATACTTTATGGGCTTTGCTAACTTTACTTAGACTGTAACTTAGATCTCTAAAGGCTAACATAATTGTGTTTATTTAACTCTAATTGTAAAGAGAAAATCATTAATAAAATACGTCTGCAATTCTACTGGCTAACACTACATGATCTAATTTAAACTAAGGATTGTTAAGTAATGTCACCCCAAAAATCTCAAATAAGACGCAACATTATAAGAGGTCTAATCACTTAATAATCGTTTAAAAACACAATCAAATACGCGCGTTATTATGCAAAAATAAAATCGTCATCGAAAAGTTTCCGAACGGCATTGTGCGCAATTAAATATGGCCGATTTCATCTCGGTTACGGGTTAGGGCAATAACTCACATTTCCCGCTTTGCCTACCAAATTGAGTGTGTAATTAGAAACTCAGATTCTCTTTCATACCCGTCGTAGTGTGACAGACTCACGCTGGGCAAGAAACCAGTGTTCACACAAAGGGAATCGTAAAATTCGCGTACAACACCGCAAAAACAGGGCATACTTACATTATCCTCGCCCTATACCTATTCACTAAATTACTATTGAATTTAAAGATTTTTCTGAAGCATTTCTTAATGTAGAATGCACGTCGCGACTCTAAAGTTGGGGTTGTTGAACAAAAAGTTCTGTTTCTTAGTCTGTTATGAGGGGCAAGCGCGAATTCGCGTAACGTTTATCAAGAAAGTTTGTTATTACGGTCAGCCTTGTTTGGTACACTTTTTGAGTAAACGAGATGTCCATGTTGTAGAAATATAAGCTATTTTGGTTTATAATCGTATTAAATCTAAACAATTGCGATAATAAATACCAACAAGGTAAAGGCATACCAGAATAATTCTTGGAATTCGTCAAATCAAATAGGTATTATATTATGAAAAAACCAGAGTCACCCCGAACATTCAATCCGATCAAGAATTAGCAAAAAATGTGTCAAACAAATAAAATAACTGTATTGTTTATTGAATTTTATTTCAATAGCGTTAAGGTCTTAATCCAAATTCAATATTGAACGGGTTTAAAATGTTTTTGCATAAGTTCAGTTGCGAATGGGAAAGAAATAAAGTTTATATTTTTATAAAGTAAAATACTTTTTGGTGCGTGCTAAATGTCAATGATGCCGGTTGAATGAAATGGAACAAGTTTTGGCGGTATTCGAAATTTGAATTTTGTGAATGCGAGAACGCGACGAGATCCGATCTTACAAATTTAATCAGAATGATAATTTTATTTTGGACTTTATTCAGCAGAAATAAGAATCAAATGTCTTACAACTTTAAGCTGTAGAAAAGCTAACGTAAAGAAATATAAACCATAAATATTATGTATAAGGTAGAATTTAAATAAGATAAAAGTTTCTTATTCTAAATATCTTTCATATCTTTCAAGATGGCCGGATGTTTTTGTCATTGAATTTTGCAAATTGTTTCAATGTCTGTCTTTATTTGTGTACTGATACAATGGGACGACCGGTCTCTTATTTTCGTCGGTAACTGATCGTACTAAATTTTACGGTACAAGTACTGTACATAAAATAAAAGACGGATTTTTTTTTAGTTTTATAAATATTGACACAAACTGATAAAATTATATCAAAATGGTAGTAAAAAATGTATTTTATTCTCCACTCTTTTTATACGCAGGCTCCATATTTTTTAATTAATAAATTCCATGTAACTTCCACAGTTAAGACATCTCATATGAAGCTGCCATGGATAGAAATCCATGGAAGCTATAGAGCGTGCCAAAGAATGTCCATACACCCGAAAAATATTACCCTCCTTATAGGCAGGAGGCTACAAATAGTATCGTACCTATCAGAACTTTTTAAATATTTACCATCCAATTTTTGTGCTATTTTTTAAGTTCGGATACTGGAGTATTACCATCCATCAATTTTAACCACGTTTAAAAAATCATGCTGAGCCTCATTCGCTACGACCAATCAAAAACGTAACGCGGCGCGTCGCTATCACATTGTAAAATGATTGTTTTAATTACTATTAAAGCCCCTGGAGTACTCTCTAGTGGTATACAAAATACAATTACATGATCAAAGTCAAACCCAAAATAAAATATTTTTAATAAACCCTGCGGGGGCGTTAATAGTCAATTAACATTTTTTTTTTAAACTAATTCAGTTAAATTACACCTCTACAACCGGATCGGAACGTAGCCTCCACGGAAAAGATCCGGCGAAGAAACTCAGCGAGCTTGCCTTTTTTATTTAATTATCTTTCTGTTTTTTCCTTTCTTTTTTTAATCATATTGTGTGGATACAATGTTTAGGTTACAATTAAATAGTTACGATGTCACAAATTGTCGGAATGCCGCGTTTAATCATAGAGAATAAGGGCTCTGTAGAGTAATATTTCACCCCTTCCCCTAAAACCATACTTACTATAATATTCTCGAAAATATTTATTAGCGAGTAATTTATGGCGGCGTTAGTTCGGCGGTTGGCCAGCAGGTGGCGTGTTCATGAATAATTCACGTCACTACGGTGCGTGTCCCTACCCTAGAGTCGAGAGTTGCGTGACAGATAAGTTGGTTAAATACTTGTAATCATGAGTGATTTTAACACTAGATAGTGTTCAAATCACAATTCGTACTTTTGATATCATTGAACCTGTGTGTGAATATCACTCGCCGACTAAAAGAAGTTCTACGTCCGAGAAAACTTAACAAGTTTTCGAAGGAATATAAAGATGATGGACCACCACTTTCATGCAATATTGTGACTTTGATATCCTGGTACGAAGAAAACCGACTGTTTTTTAATAGCTTCTTATAATATTAGGGAGTAATAACTGTCTCTCTAAATCTTACTGGTAAAAGGACCGAAGTGACATTTTTCTTTAATTTTTTAAATATTGCTCCGCAAAGGTCTCTGGTCTAAAGGTTTGAGTATACCTCGGCGCATCTACTGTATCAAGTTATCACTCGTTTGATCGTCGCTCAAATTTGTGTATGAATAACACAAAAATGTTGTGTCAATGTAGAGTTTTAAACGTACCCGCGACGCAGGATATAGTATAGTATAATATTAGTACTACGTTTTTAAAATAAGAACATAAGCTTGCGAAGTATATGAGTGCGAGTTTAATTCGTCAGTTGGCCAGCAGGTGGCGTGTTCATGAATAATTCACGTCACTACAGTGCGTGTCCCCGCCCTAGCGACAAGACTTTTATGGGGACGTTATGGTATTTATCATAGATGTAGAATGGTATTTATAATAAGTATTTAAATTTGGTGACGTTTTTCGTAATGTTCTGACATTTTAAATGATTAATGTCGAATAGGTATTGGTAGTTGAAGTGCTCGTAGCGCGGTGGCGCGGCGCAATGAGCATAACGAACGTTTGACTCGTTCCGTCTGAGATGGGTGACCGTTTGATTGTATTTCCGTATCTGAGGGTCTCCTTTTTCGGTAGGAGGGTAACGTTTGGTTGGGTTTGGTTAGGTATATGTCTTATGTATGTCTAATTCTTTGGCACTTTTTGTAGCCTAAACTTAAAGTGCGTCTATGCCGTACTTAACCAAAATAGAAAAAAACAGTCCCAGAGAGTGCGAGAGCAGCGGAGGTATACTGTGTACTAGTGATGTAACGAATATTCGCATATTTTTGGACATTCGTATTCGTATAATTTATGCGAATGTTTTGCCAATATCAACGTCCAAAAAATATTATAAGATGTAAATGCATGCGTAATTCATTTCTCTTACGTGGATCATCTAGTTTTAATGATATACCACTACACCTAGACATTGATTTGTTTTGTACTAGCGTGTCCTCAGTTAGACATAAATTGATACAGGAATACTTTGGGTAGGTTATAGCAAATCCTGCAGTTGTTCTCATATCTGCTAAATCTACATTGTTTTCTTAATTTTTTTTTGTTTGTTTTTTAATCTTTTTTAAGGTGCATACCTAATAAGGTATATACTTATAATAATAAGTGGAGGCTTGTAATTAGCAAATTAAGATATATTTATGTATCTTAGTACACATGTTTATTAGTCTGTAAGCCTTCTATAAGAACACCTAAATAAATAAATAAAATAAATGAATAATATCATCATAATATATTATAAGCTGTAAATAGAGTTTGCATCTAACTCGTTCGCACCGCAAAACGGAAAATAAGTCCATATTAATATATATTTAATAAATCACTCAAGTATATGCTTATACTTTGTTAAATTATTATAAATTGTTAAATTAAATTTTCTTTTTTATTTATTCTTACTACTAATCTACCACCGGATCGGAACGCTGCCTCTACTGAGAAGATACGGCGAAGAAACTGGGCGGGCTTGGCTTTTTAATTCTTTTTCTCTTTCTGTCTTTTCTATTTTATAATCATATTGTCATAGCAGTGATAGCCTAGTGGTTAGACCGTTGGACTGCAAAGTTAAAGGTCTCGAGTTCAAACTCAGGCACGCACCTCTGTCTTTTCGAAAGCATGTACGTGATAAAAATTAATAATCACTTGCTTTAATGGTGAAGGAAACCTGCATGCCTGAGAGTTTCTCGAAGGTGTGTGAAGTTCGCCAACCCGCACTGGGCCAGCGTGGTGGACTATGGCCTAAACCCGCTCAGTATGAAAGGAGGCCCGTGCCCAACTGTGGGACAGTTTCTTAAGGGGGCTATTATTATTATTTATGTTATACATTATTATTGTCATATGGCGAACTGGCCGCAAAATGTATCTGGGTGCCATATACAGTCAAACAAACATTTTATGACAGTCGCAGAGTTGCCATTTGCTATAAAAATTATCCAAGTTATTTTTTTAATTAGCAACCGTGCAAACCCACTCTTTGCTTGACATTGCGCCGACCATTGCGATTGGTCGAAATGTGCCTGCGCCGACCACAAATGGGTCAAATCGCGCCGACATCATAAAGGTCAAGTTACACGGACTACACAATAGATTGTTATATTCAAAATGGAGGAATAGTCGGTTTAAATTAAATATTCTAATTCTAAATCAGATTCAAAAACAATTAATTATCATATTATTAAATTTTAATGATGACAGACCCACCTGGGGTCACGATCACTCACCCCCTTTCCTTAGCTTCATGCTATATGCGCAAGCGCTAACAGCCACCGATTACTGTAAAATTATAATATTATACTTATGTGTTTTGTTTTTGTAGTTTATTGCCCAAATTTGGATTTAGATCGTGGTTGTTATGAGAATAATCCCGCCATACATTCCTACCGCTGTGACTCTTTTAAGCGAGGAACTACATTGGAGGATCAGGAATCACAACCAGGATCGAACCTCAGGGAACCCGGTGGAATACTTTAATTGTCTTAGAACTCATAACAAATTGACAAGAAACTAAATTTAAATATATACCTTCACGAATATTCCCTGTCACTATAATATCAGCCTATACTGTCCACTGCTGGACAGGGCCTTCTCTCACTAATCGAGGTGAGAGAGATTAGGTCATACTCCACCACGCAGACCCAGTGCGGATTAGTGGAGGCAGGTTTGTGGCCACCTGCTGTTGGAACTTATCAAGCCGCCTTTAAGGCTTCGAAGTCGGCTTAACGACTACCACATTAAGTGGTAGCCGGGACCAACGGCTTAACGTGCCTTCCGAAGCACGGAGACGCTCGAATTTGAAAATGCCACAAACGGCCATCCATCTCGGGCCAACCGAGTCAAACGCTGCTTAACCTTGGTAATCGGTAAGAACACCGCGGTCGCACAGCGCTGCGAGCGGTCACTAGTGTTGTAAAAACGCTCGTACCGGCGCTTAAAACGCTCGCGTCTTCTACGTCTTTCAATGCTCGTGAGCGTCGTCTCAGCGCTAAACGCTCGACTTGTGTACCTGTAAAACTTCTGAGGGCTTAGCACGAAAAGGTTGACGTCACCGTGACGCTTACGAGTTGATATGCCATCCTTGTCATACTATATATTCATTAAATAAACATGAACGAGACATCACACTTATTGGCTAGCGTCACGATAAAGTCAAACGTTTACTAAGCACTCAGTTCTTTACTCCGTGGTACACCCACATAGCATCAACTATATTATGGGTGTGATCGTCGTAATATTATAGTTCTTGTGTATGGACAATAATGATGTTTTTATTCATCTTTCTTTGTCCATTTGCGAATGCCATATTTAAATATTAACCCCATCATCATCATCGTATGGCGATGCACCCCCAACAATGCGACATACGATCAAAATTTTAAGTCAGAGTGAAGGCTCCATTGTTTAGCTTCTGATGTAAGCTGGTGCAGCCCCTTGAATCCTCCGCTGAATTTCCTAATGGGGCAGTCCTCCACGATGTGCTGGATAGTCTGCACTGAGTCTCCACTGTCCCAGTAAGGAGATTCAGTGACACCCCACCTGAGTAGATTAAAATTGCACCTTACGATTCCGTTTCTGATTCGGATTATGGAGAACCACACCAGCCGTTGCTCTTTGAAGCCCTGTACCACAGTCGAGGGGTCGGCTATGTTAATGTAGCCCTGGGAGGATAAACTCCATGGCATTTCCACAAGTAAAACGAATCTGCCAACACTTCATATGTTAAAATCTATCAAGCAGTTTAGCCTTCAGAGCGTGCAAAGGAAATAAATTTTATTATCACCATCGGCTTATAGCCAAAGAAAATTTACACTCAATATAGCAACATAACGAGTCTTACTTTCAGACACTTCGAAGACATTCTTGTGGAGGAGAAAGACATGAAACTTTACGAACTCAAAATCATTACCTTTCTTCCGAAACAAGGAGACGCACGAATATGGAAATCATATAGCTAAGCTCCCTGTCTACCCTGCAAGGGGTTTGCAAATAGAGATAAAGCTAATACATGGATATGTTACATAACATTGTACACCTTTTGTAAAAGACGAGTAATATGACACAAAATGGCGTCCACGATCAAAACATTGTCTATTTAATATCATTAGGACCATGTTACTATATCTAAAATCTAACGCCATATGGGGCATATCCACGTAGTGTGTGGATTCGATGCGGCCCGTAACCCTTGTGGAAAAATATTAAAAATATGAATATGAAAGGTGGATGTCAATAGCGAGCTTTTTGAATGTTTTTTAAAATGTTTCCTCCTAATCTCTGCTGTTCACATTTTATGTGAAACAGACCGCACGCCTATATTCCCCAAGCGGGCGTGACAGAGGTGTACTGAGTACACCCACTTTTCGACGATGTTAGGTCCCATGTAATAGCGAGCGAGCCTATTGCCATATACCGGGCACAATTCCAGACTCCGGAATCATACTGGGAAGTTTTCGTTAGAAAACCTACATTTGTCCGACCTAGGATTTGAACCCAGGACATCGTGATTATAAAGCGATGCGCTTTGCCACCAGACCAACGAGGCAGTTATATGTGAAAAATGTTCATTTGTTTTATTTACTCTTAGTTAGTATTTTAAAGTAAGTTTTTATAATCTTTAGGTATATGTATATGAAATTCCGGTGTGCATGTGTTTGTAATTCTTTTCCTCCTAAACGCTTTGACCGATTTCGATATTTTTTTGGACATATAGGATCACTCGGATAGTTCTTAGGTACAGTTGGACCGGGTAGGTGATGCTGTTGTCGACCGGGTCTGTTATCTATTCTAGTATTATAAAGAGGTAAAGTTTGTGAGTTCGGGGTAATCTCCGGTACTACTGATCCGATTTTAATGATTCTATTACCATTGGCAAGCTACCGTATCCAGAAGTAACATGGGCTATATAACAAAGAGTCAGTAGACGGCGCTGTTGAGGACTGATTAAGAAGTCGCGGGAAACTGCTAGTATAAATATAAAGTAACGCGTGCGAAGCCGCGGTTAGATTTTCTATAAACTGAAATATCTACCTGCAGTGTCTTAAGACATACAAATTGGTAATCGGGCAGGGATTTAGTACAATTATTTACATATGTCTAGTACGAAAGTGTTGTAGTCAGTTAGGGGTGAAATATTATTTAAAGACGAAAGTAAAATGCATTTCTCAGACTAACTAGAGAAATAGACCGTTTATGACAGTTGTTCTGTACTGGATAATTCTAAAAACCTTGTAAAGCCTATACTGTTCCACTGTTGGGCAAAGAGCGAGAAGAAGGCTTTTATAAATCGAGGTGAGAGAGATAAGCTCATACTTCACCACGCGGACCCAGTGCGGATTGGTGGCGGTAGGTTTGTGGCCATCTGCTGTTGGAACTTATCAAGTCGCCTATAAGGCTTCCAATTCGGCTTAATGACTACCACATTAAGTGATAACTGGGACCAACAGCTTAACGTGCCGTCTGCAGCACGGAGACGCTCGAATATGAAAACGGTCACCCATCTCAGGCCGACCGAGTCGAACGCTGCTTAACCTCAGTGATCGGTAAGAACACCGTCGCACAGCGCTATGAGCGCCTCATTTATAAAGAACACTGTCACGCCTATATTCCCCAAGCGAGGTACTAAGTACACTCACTTTTCGCCGATGATGTTAGTTCCCATGTAATAGAAAGCGAGTTTATTGCTATTATATCGGACACAATCCCAGACTCCGGACTGATACTGGAAATTTTTCTAGCAAAAAATTACACGTGGTCGCTCCCCGCATTTTTCACGACTAGAAAACCGAGGCAGTCACAAAAACCTCGTAATAGTACAATAAATTAAGGAATCATAAACTTTGAATTAACTATTACTATTTATTTCCTTTCCAAACCATAAATATCCCAACGACGTACACATAATTAAAAATAATAGGAAGCAGCTAAAGATAATAACAGATACGGTGTTATAGATAAAAACTATATCGTGTGAAGTCGTACAAAGGGTGTAAAACTCACTCATTCATAAAACTTAACAACCAACCGTTACATGAAGAACGTCGTAACCGACTTGATATTTGACATTCTTTCAATAAATACTACCTTAATTATATTAATTTAAGAACCTTGTATCACTATAGCTCCAATTGGACTTTTAACAGTCGTTAAGGCTAATATAAAACGAAAAATGCATGGGAATGACATCTTACAACGAAAAGTCACGTGGTCAGAACAATGCGCTATTGATTGTGGCAAGAAAATAGAAACAAAACGCTTGCCACTTGGCTAGGCCCCCTGGTAGCCAAATAGGCTTTCTACAGTCGTTATCGCTTATACAAAACGTATAGGAATTACGTTTTCTAACAGCGTCACGTGCTCGCAAAATATATGGGACTGACATTTTATAACGAAAAGTCACATGGTCAGAACAATGCGCTATCGATTGCGGCAAGAGAATAGAAACAAAACGGTTGTCACTTCATTAGGCCCTCTGGTAGCAACATTGAATTTCAACAGTCGTTAACGCTTATAGGAAACGTAGGGGAATGACATTTTTACACGAAGATTCACGTGGTCCCTAATTATGCGAAAATGACGTTTTATAACGAAAAGTCACGTGGTCAAAACAATGCGCTATCGATTGCGGTAAGAGAATAGAAACAAAACGCTTGCCACTTAGCTAGTCTCTCTGGTAGACAAACTGACGTTCTACAGTTGTTAATGATTATAGTAAACGTACAGGAATTATATTTTACAACAAAAAGTCACGTGGTCAGAACAATGCGCTCTCGATTGCCGCAAGAGAATAGAAACAAAAAGCTTGCCACTTGCCTCGGCCCTCTGGTAGCAACATTGACTTGCTAAATCCGTTAAAGATTATATAAAACGTAACGGAATTACATTTTACGACAAAGTTACGTGGCCGCAAAATGTACGGGAATGACATTTTATAAAGAAAAGTCACGTGGTCAGAACAAGGCGCTATAGATTGCGCCAAGAGAACTGACACATTTTGTATTGCTTCCCACTGAACTCCGGTGTTCTTAAGTGTTCTAGAGTGTCAAGTATTGTTAGCTGAGGTTAAGCTAAATTGGGATCGGTAGGTGGTAAATCTAAGGTCAGTGCTCGTTTGTGTCATTTTCATATCCGTGCGTCGCCGTGCTTTGGTAGGCACGCTAAGCCGTTGGTCCCAGCGACCATTTTACGTGGTAGTCGTTAAGCTAAGTTGGAAGCCTTATGTAAACACATAAGGCCTGGTATATGACAATTGGCTCGCCTCCTATTACATTATACTTTTTTTTTTCAAATGTCGCCCCACACTAGGATTTATTCCTGTGATGTGATTGCGTTTACAAACATGAAAATTCACATACACAAATACCCAGACCGACACAAATAATTGTCCCGTACGGGAATTGAACCCGCGACTATTAGACACAGTAGGCGGAGCGGGTTAAGCTCTTAACCACTGCGCTAAATCGTCCATCAATTGTAGGCTTAAAGTGAGTGTACACAGTACACCTCTGCCACCCTATTTTGCGGAATATAGGCGTGACGGTGTGTTACGCTCTGTTAGGTCGATGCACTCAGTTGTCATAAAAAAAACAATTATATTGCTAGACACTTATTTATTATTTGACTGACTACGTAACTGACTACACTGGTAACGCGGTACTTTGTCGCTCACACGCGAGAGCTTCTGAAGGTCTTTGCCGAATTCAACCCCTTTGGTAGTTTACTTTACACTACTGAACCAACCGCCAGCTAGAGACCAGATCCGTAGGTGGGCAGCAATTAGACTAATTACCAAACGAATAATGACTGCCTTTTGTTAAAACTCGGGGTTTATAAAGGCATATATTGCTGACTTGCTTTAACAGAACTGGAATAATCTGGGAACTGCAATTCAGTAATATAGCTGTGGGAGTTAGGTATGTAACAGTTTGTAACACTGTGTGACCGCGGTATTCTTAGCGATCTTCAAGGTCTACCAACGTTCGGCTCCGTGGGTCTGAGATTGATATCCGTTTGTGGCATTTTGATATTCGAGCGTGTCTATACTTTGGAAGGCATGTTAAACCATTGGTTTTGGTAACCACTTCATGGGGTAGTCGTTAAGCCAAGTTGGAGACTTGAAAGTCCTCATAAGTTTCAAAAGCAGGTACTCACAAACGTGCCTCTACCAATCCGCACTGGCTCTACGTGGTGGAGTATCACCTATTCTCTCTCACCTCGGTATGTGAGACGCCTTTGCCCTGCAGTAAGAAAGTTGTCTTTTTTATAATTAATTTTATTAAAAAGGCGACAACCCGATATTTTGCGAACGCGTCCAATCATAGAAATCCGCTAATCGTAGCCGCCGCCGACTACGAACCTAACTCCCCTCCTATCAGCCGCTACCGCCGTCTGCGGCATGTTCTCACCGACCCTCCCAAAGCCCTTACATCCCTTCTTTCGGATACAGATACCGCACACAAGATCAGACAACGACCTCGCATGCGAGGTTGAAGAATTCCTTGCCCGCCGGCCGGTGCAGAGCACCACGGCGAGACACCTAGTATACGCCCTCCCCCATAGCGATTGCCTAAGCCGAGGCCGTTCCTCCTTGAGGCGCCCTTGAGCTAGTTGCCCCCTTGCCCTTCTGGCTCGAGCGTAGTGGTTGCACGCTCTGGTCCGGTGAAGCTGTAAAGGCCCCGCGGCCAACAGCGTAGATTATTCACACGCACATATAAAATATAATTTATTTGTTGTATTATCAAATGCAATAACTGATTATTGTAAGAAAGTATCCTTTGTTTTACGACGTCCTTTTATAAAAAAGTTTCTATTCCTTAATTAAAACCCACCCCTAAAAGGAATATATTTACAAACAGAATCGTTAACCGTAAAATTACAACCTTAAACTTGATATTAGTCTATTTTGTAACTTTTACTTTTAATTTGGTTGTTCAGACCTTAATAATAGGATAGACGAAACGTTCATTTTAATTGACATAAAAAATCGATGGCTACGCTCACTGATTCGAATAGTTGCGGATTCGATCTCCGCACGGGATAAATCTTTGTATGACTATTATTATATTTGTTTCTTTTATTATATCTGGGTGTTTGTTTAGGGTCGTCATTTTTAATAAAATTAATATAAGCCCTGTTAAGAAACTGTCCCATCGTTGGGCACGGGCCTCCTCTCAAACTGCCAGAGGGTTTAAGCCATAGTCCACCACGCTGACCGAGTGCGGGTTGGTGAACTTCACACATCTTCGAGAAACTCTTACGCATGCAGGTTTCCTCACGATGTTTTCCTTCACCGTTAAAGCAAGTGACAGTTAATTTTTAATTTTTATGAAAAGAGAATTACATATATACGGTGACATTCCATACTTTCAGTATATAAATATGATTATTTTGTTTAATCTAACTTCGAATAGTTAACTATGGTCATGGGAAACAGTAAAATGAAAACATTCAAATTCATCAAAGTAACAGATAGAATAAATTGTCAAAGTAAATTGAAATTTATTACTTGCATATCTAAGTTTAAATTTAGATGTCACTTATTTTAGTTATCATGATTACGCCAAAGCGCTACAGGGGGTTAGTTATTTGTTAACACATGCTGTGTACTATGATAGTACTTGTTGATAATAATCTGTGAGATGGTAGTTATGATAAGAAATGTCCAATTTGCAAATTAATTTATTACTTAACGTTAATGTGAAAATTTTGGTTCTCAAATAAAATCAAAATGGCGGCTTTAAATGATTTTTTTTTTTATAAATTTAAGCTATTCCTTTTTTTAATTTTTTCATGTGCCTGTGACGACGACTTGGTCTCTTGTCCGGCGAAGGTCATGCCCCTGGTTAAGAGCACCACTCTGACCACTGGAATGAGTAGGTAGTTGCATGGGTTTGATACCCGCACGGAAGAAATCTTTATGTGATCCACAAACACAACGAACTTCATGTTTGTGAACAAATCTAAGATACAGGTTTAATTCCTAGAGTGTGGTTAGAGTGTATATGAAGAAATAAGTTACCTAACTTATTCTTGCTTTATACCCAAGTTCTCCGGGCGGAACGTATTTTTTCGAGTGTAATATGTCTATTTCTTTGGCATAATCTATACCCTAAACCGTTTTGATGTATTATTAAAGATGAAATGTTGTCAGCTTTGTCCTTAATGGGAGTAACATGGACTAGAATATTTAAATACCATATTGGTGTCAGCGAATTAATTCAAAATGTTCATTTTTCACTTAATTCAAAGTCACAAAAAGCTGGTCTGCGGGTATTTCGTGTAATTTAAAATATTTTGATCTTGTATCTTCCAAATATTGTTATTAATTCTTAATTAAAACATTTTCGCAAATATTCTCACCGGAAAAAAAATAACTGTCGAAAAAAAATAGCAGATGCCCCGTCAAAGGTAGCAAGCCCTTACCTTACCAAATTGAAACTATTGTTGCGTTAACAATCGTTCACCTTTTGACATGCCTCCCGAAATTGGAGTAATAATATTATATTGTTGTACAATCTGGAGCATCGTAGCTCTGTCTTATTGTTAACCCTGCACTCTCTTTTGTTATTACACGAGGAAGTTTGCGAAAGATGGTCCAGAAGACCATGATTTTACAAACTAAGTTTTGCAGTCGATATAGCGATATTGAGTCTTATCCTATATGGGACAGAAGCCGTTTTATAATTGGGGTTTGAATTATCTTTGTAAAGAAGTTCCGATCTAGTTTTTATTTATGCCTCCTCGTGGTATGATTTATTTGTGACAACAATCGGTCGGCTTGTGGGAAATTTACGATAGGACCAAGGGGTGGGACGAATCGAGTGTTTGATTATGAATTGTCGTATGTATTTATTAGAGCAGATGACTAAGTAGGAATAACGTACGTTTAAGACTGGTGGGGTTTGAGACCGACTTTTTTTTGTCAGCGAAAACGCTATGTGTAATGTGACCAGGATATTTTGGTCCGTTGATCACATTGACAGGGGGCTTTGGTGTGAAATTGGAAGTAGGAAAATTTTCAACAGATGAGACCGCACGGTTACTAATTAAAAAAGAACATGGGTAAATTTCATAGCAAGTGGCAACTCTGCGATTGTCATGAATTGACATTTCACTGGATGACAGCGTTCGTTCCGATTTTGGCCACAGGCCACAGATCCTTAATTGAGTGTACTAAGAGTTTGTGTTTTTTTTATCTTTACGTAGTACGAAAGTTAGCATAATACAAAAAAAATGGAGTATACTAAATTCGCAACATTATTACAATGTTTTACAACTTATAGTAAAAATGGTTTTACTAATTATAAATGATAGAGTCGTAAAAATAATATTTATCTAAAATATTTTATTTAAAACCTGAATTATAAGACTTCTATTTTTGTCTTTAATAATTTGAATGCAACGTGGATGCACCTACCTATCTATTAGACAATTCGAGAATAGATCCCGTATAATATTGTCTTAGTTTGCCCTGTGTGTTTCTATTGCCCTAGTAAAGCAGTGATAGCGTGACCGTTAGACCGGTGGACTGCAAAGTCAGAGGTCTCGCATTTTAACCCAGGTACGCACCTCTGTCTTTTCGAAAGCATGTGCGTATTAAAAATTATCTATCACGTGCTTTAACGGTGAAGGAAAACATCGTGAGGAAACCTGCATGCCTAAGAGCTTCTCGAAGGTGTGTGAAGTTCGCCACCCGCACTGGGCCAGCGTGGTGAACTATGACCTAAACCTTCTCAGTTTGAGAGGAGGCCCGTGCCCAACGGTGGGACAGTTTCTTAACAGGGCTAATATTATTTTAGGTTAGTGTGCAAATTTACTTTCTACAAATCTGCACTGGCTCCGCGGGGTGGAGTATGATCTAATCTCTCTCATATTGATCTGTGAGAGAAGTTCTTTACCCAGCAGTGGAATAGTATATGTATGATATGCAATTATTTGTATATTACATTTGAGTCTAAAGAACTAAGTTACATTTGAGTCTAAAGGACTAAGTGACATTTGAGTCTAAAAGACTAAGTTACATTTTAGTCTAAAAACTGGAGTATAAATAAAACACTAGATAAAAATGTTTATTGTCAGTTATTTATAATTTTACTTACATTTTAAAAGCTTATAAAAACTGCTATAATATTTCGTACAATATTGTTAGTGATATTTATAACACCCAACTAAAGCTTAAGCCACTAGACCTCAGTTCAAGTTGCTTAACTTTATGACATACTCGGTCAATAAATTGTAACAGTCGTTAACTGTCATTACAGATAATATCTAAATGATAATCTGAAACTCTATAATAGAGCCGTTAAGATTTTATAACGGTAATAATAAAAAACTATACGACACACCAATTCATTGTTCCGCCATTTTTTTTCTAAGACTATTTCAAAAGACTAGTTCCCTTTTCGTATTGTTAACTTGGCTGTACGTAAAAGTCCATGTGCCTAAGTTGTTTGCAAAAAAAATATAGGCCGACTCTATTGTAATATTTTAAAATAAGAACACGTTATGTCGAAGCGATATTTCAAAATGGTTTCTTTGTTTTTTTTTCGTGGGTAGGTACCGGTTTTTGATTTTGAAAAGTTGATTGATGTATATAATTTGTAATGTCACAGGTGCATGAGAAAATGGATTTTGATATGATACTGAAGTCTCTAGAATAAAACCGAAAGTAAAGCTAAATATGAAGGAAATCTTTGTGTTACCCACATACATTTATTTCAGTATGGGGTACGTATGTGTGAAATTCATATTTTAACGCACCCACCACACAGGAATATAATTTAGTGGGCGGCAACGTATGCTAATAAAGAAAAAAGTAAGAATATGGAACAAAATAAAAGTACTGATATTTATATCACTTTGTAATATATTGATATATACGCATACTATGCTCTTATATGATCTTAATCTTTTAAATTTTGAGCATATCTCAGAATGACTATGACATATCGAAGTTAAACACCTAAGTTCTTTTCGTGACCCAAAGACTAATGGCCTTGACCATTAGTGCTGCACGAGTTATAAAAATATTAAACTTAAAAACATTCCCATACACAGAAGAAATCAAAAATAGTTTGTCTTTGGTGTAGAATTTATAATATGTAGATTTATTTCTCCAGTGCTGTAAGTAGTAAAAGCTTTGTATAAAATAAAATAAATTCAGGTCAAACTTCTTCGGTAGATCAGAACTTTAAGTAAATTCTGATCTGCTAGTTAGTGGCATAGTTGAACTTCTGTGGGTTTACCGTTTGACGCAAATATTTGGCAAGTCGTCGTGGAGCCTCGCCAAGAACAGGTAAATAAATTATTTATTGGATTTTGTTATGTAACTTGCGGTTCCGAATTGAGTGCCAAAAATATTGGTAAGACATTTTGTTATGGTTCTAATTAAGATTTTAATGGGAGAGGTTTAAAACGTTTTTAAGAATTGTTAACTCTGGAGTGCAAAAATCGTTGTAGACAAAAAGCTTTATTTGAATATTTTGCACATTCTTTTTATTGGACATTTTGGCAGCGCACGGTCAGCAACATAAGACCCTTAAAATTCTCAGATTTTTAAACTACTTTTACGCGGGTGTTTTGCATTAAATACAATACTTTATTGATCTACATATATTTCAGTTCGTTGCTAAATATAAGGTTTTTAGCAATGTTCACCACAGTTTTTAAAAGTACGAGTTTTATTCTTACGTTGATGAATGTACATATTCCTTATTGCACATGTTGCGTATTGTACATTTTGCGATGGAGGGCTTTTTAGTTACGTCATACAAATCTCTAAGTCCTATCAACCCTTACCCAATTATACTTCATAACTGAGCTTTTTTAAGTCCAAAAACCGCTGGCACACTCATTTTACACCGGAACGTATATCAAATACAAATTCCAAACAATTTTCAGCTAGCTACGTTGGACCCTTCACAATTCAAACATGTCGCACTCTTATTAAAAGTTTATTTAGTAAGAACTCTTCGTTATCCAACGGCCCAGGTGTCCAAGCATATCAGTATAAATCAGCCGTCCTGACCCGTGACCTCAGGGTGTCTGGGTTAGGGTAGGTTCCCAGGAGTTACTGCTACTTATGGCGTGTAAGGGTCCTAGTTACTGGGCCCTAAATTTATAGCTGTTGGTTGAGTATTTTATTTATAATTATTGGTTTTTGTTGCTTACTTTCTTTCTTGTATCATAGGAAAACCTTAGTAATGAATTTGTAAAGACTTGCAAAATAGAGACGTGTCAAAATCGGGATATCTTGTAAACACATTTTGAGAATAAGCGCAAATTAAGATAAATAGTAAAACAAGTGAAATATTTTATTTTCCAAAAAAGATATATATAGACTTTATCCAATGATGTTTACACTGGCATGTCCAAATGTCTATATCGTGATTGGTGTTTGTTACTTGATTTCTTGTACTAATGGGAAAAGTAACGCAATTAGGATATCCTGTAGACATATTTTGTCAAATAGGTAGTGCCTTTTTGTCGGCCTCTCTTTCTTGCGTTGCAAGAAAAACGTAGTTCGGTGAGGATTTGTGAAATAGAGTTATGGTGAAATTTTAGCGAATGATAGACTTTACAAAACTTGATTTACAGGAGGTTTATAAGTAATTGATGGTAAATTGGGCACAATCATTCGTAATAATTTAAATTAACTTATAGTACCTGTAGTCAAACTGGATTTCTAATCGTCGACGCTAATAGAATACGGAAAAATGTAAGGGAGTAATATTTTATAACAATAACTCTCGTGCTCAGAACATGCTGGGAAGAGAATAGACAAAACTCATCAGCATGCGGTCCCAGTGCAGATTGAGGGAGGTAGATTTGTGGCTACCTTCTGTTGGCACTTATCAAGCAACGTATAAAGCTTCCAATTTGCCCTGACGACTATCGCATTAAGCGGTAACCGGTACCAACGGAGTATCCTCCTGAAGCACGACGACGCAAAGATATGGAAATACGAGTACCAAAAACCGTCAACTATTTTCAACTGACAGAGCCAAACGCTGCTAAACCTTGATGGTCGCTAAGAACACTATGGTTTGGCAGCGCTACGAGCGCCTCTATAATAATATCAGCCCTGTTAAGAAACTGTCCCACCGTTGGGCACGGGCCTCCTCTCAAACTGAGAGGGTTTAGGCCATAGTCCACCACGCTGGCCCAGTGCGGGTGGCGAACTTCACACACCTTTGAGAAACTCTTAGGCATGCAGGTTTCCTCACGATGTTTTCCTTCACCGTTAAAGCAAGTGATAATTAATGTTTAATACGCACATGCTTTCGAAAAGACGGAGGTGCGTGCCTTGGTTCAAACCTCTAACTTTCCAGTCCAACGGTCTAACCACTAGGCTATCACTGCTAACGCTAACTGAGCGCCTCTATAACTAAATAAAACCCGCCAACCGCCCGTGGGAACGATTTGAATTTGTAAATAATAAATTTCTGTTTAAAAACATACCTGTCAGATAGTTAATGGGTTAGGTTTTTTCATTAGCGCGTTACCTGCGAACGAACCTGTTTTTGACTCAAGGGTTATCATTACGTTTCAGGGGAAAAGGGGACGGGTAAAAAATCAGTTGTCATTTTTGTACGGGCATATTTTTTCGTGTGTTTTTTGCTGCTGTTTGATTTTTTTTTCGTTTTTTGAATCATAAATTTGAATTAAGGGATGAGACTTATTCGGTTTTAGATGTTTTTGGCTTCAGAGTTTTTTCTTAGTGATATGGGTGGCTAGTCTATGGTAGCACAGTTAAAATATAGTGTATTTTACTCTTTACATCCTTTATCACAATAAAATGTAGTGACTGCCTCGTTGGTCTAGTGGCAAAGCCCATCGCTTTGTGATCACGAGGTCCTGGGTTCAAATCCTAGGTCGGACAAGTGCAGTTTATGTAACGAAAACTTCCCAGTACGAGTCCGGTGTCTGGAATTGTGCCGGGTATATGGCAAAAGGCTCGCCCCCTATTACATGGGACCTAACATCGTCGGCAAAACGTGAGTGTGCACTCAGTAAACCTCCTGCCACCCCCGCTTGGGGAATATAGGCGTGACGCTGTTTTTTTTTAAATGTAGTGAATTTCATGGAATATTTCTTTCATTTTTTTTATAATATTACTTTCTATAACTTAAAACGCAAGGGTGGATGTAAAGATTCATTATATTTCAGTACAATAATTTTATACATATCATTTGTTTTTTTTTTTTTTTAATACGTTGCCCCACACTAGGAGTTATTCCTGTATCGTGGGTGCGTTCACAAACATGAAATTTCACATACACAAATACCCAGACCGGAACAAATAATTGTGGATCACACAAAGATTTGTCCCGTGCGGGAATCGAACCCGCGACTATTAGACACAGTGGGCGGAGTGGCTCAAGCTCTTAACCACTGCGCTAAATCGTCCGTCAATATTATCTTTATTCTTTATTGTATAAAAAGAGATAACATATGCATATTAATACAAATGATGTACAAAGGCGAACTTAACTCAGTTTGAGTTATTATTATGACTAAACTTCCAAAAATGCGGTTATAAAAGAAACCTCATAAATTTATATTCTCTATTCTTATACATATATAAGTCTCTATCAATCATGCTTTATACCATATTTGTAAAATATTTCTTACAATCAATGACTTCATAAATACCTCCTTTCTTCTCAAACTATCTTACATACCACACCCCTAAATAAATCCGTTAATTAAATGCGCACTCCATATTAATGGCTAAACAAATAAATTTGAATGATAATAAAACATTTTTATAGTTTTGTTGACATTTTGAATAACAACCGCGAGTAGCAACTGGCGTCTTCCATTGTTTCGGAGAGTATAGTTTGTTTTTTTTTTTGCTGTCGGAAGGATTTTAAAAGATTGCGCCTGTCTTTTTAATTTGGTTGAATGAGTGCGCGATTAGAGAGTTAAAGTTGCCCGTGTTGGTAAAAATGTTTTTCTTTTTTCTGCAATAAAGGGCGGGAGAACTACAATTTTTGAGATAATGTAACAATACAATATCAGCTTATACTGTCCACTGCTGGGCAAAGGTCTTCTCTCACAAATAGAGGTGAGATAGATCAGGTCATACTCCACCACGCGGACCCAGTGCGGTTTGGTGGAGGCAGGTTTGTGGCCACCTGCTGTTGGAACTTATGAAACCGCCTATAAGGCTTCCAAGTCGGCTATACGACTACCACATTAAGTGGTAAACGGGACCAACGGCTTAACGTGTTTTCCGAAGTACGGAGACGCTCGAATATGAAAATGCCACAACGGTTACCCATCTCAGGCCGACCGAGTCGAACGCTGCTTAACCTTGGTGATCGGTAAGAACACCGCGGTCGCACAGCGCTACGAGCTGTTAGTTATTATAGTAACAACGCTAATTAATGTGAGTCAAAGATACTCGTAAATTTGTTTTATTTTTTATAAGTGCATACGTCGTGTGCTGTGTATAAAATGCCATATTCGAACTATTGATTTTTACATCTGCTTCTGGATCGAAATGCAGCTTCCCCTGAAAAGACACGGAAAGCACAGCAGGTACAAATTACTGTTAAATTACTAGTATTCAGTAATAAACTGCCATTTCTGTCGCAACAAGAAAAAACCTAAGATTTCTTTTAGAGAGTACCAATACTTATAGTATTATCACTCATGAAAATAATAACCGACTCCCACAAAAAGGATAGCGTGCCAGTTATTCGTTTGGAAAACTGTACAAATCCACTAGACCGTGAAAACTCAGTTCCCAGACTTTATATTATAAAAAAACAATCTCCAAAGAGGTTTTAACTCCTGCAAAAAATCCGCGCGCATGCACGGCTGAATCCCAGGGGTGCTTTATTACAATCTATTTACTCTTCCCTCTCGCTCTAGCAAGCTAGATAACCGTATACGTTTCTCTTTTTACCTATAATTAAGGGCATAACTGACCCTTGAAGGTGAGCTCGAAAATGCTTGAGAAGTGGTTGTTGTGATCTTTTGTTTTATTATGGGGTAGTTACCAGAGTGTACGAGAGCCCTTAAACGTGGAGTGTATATTGACTTTTAATAGAATTCCAATGTACGGTCAGCAAATTATAATGTAATATATTTAATGTCGTAATTTTTTTAAATTATACGACTATGTCATATCTCTTGTGGCGTAGGCGAAGAGTATGAAGTTCCAACAGGTTCTTTGCTTACATACCTCTTTGGCTTCCTCCACTCTCATAGTTCGTCTCATACACGCTCGCCGGTTACGGAGACTCTTGACTTGTCCTTCAGATAAGACTCGGTCTGTTTGGTCATGGTAAGATAGTCTAGGTCTTCCCCGGTACCTACATCCTTCCATTTTCGCAATGTTTATCGGTTTTGTCATTATTTCTACTGACATAATTTCTTTCTTCTCAGTAATTAAATTGGGTATAATTTCAGACTATGTACTGTAGTATGTACAATGTAATAAGGACCGAGCTCATTGCAACATCGTCGTGTGTGTGTGAACACAGTATACCTCTGGCACCCTTGTTTCAGAAATTTAAGCATGATGGAATTTATTTATTTTACTTAAATGACCCACTGTACACTCTCTGCCTATCCTGCAAGAGATCTGGCGTAATGATATAGATACATAGATACCCAAATCCGAAATTTTTAATTAAAAAAATACATACAAATTACATCGAGTTTGTTTGACGACCGTACTTAAAATTAACTTACAAATTAATAGAGGGGTGAAATAATTTTCAGTCGATAACTATAATAAAAAATAGACACGTCTGTACATTTGTAATGAATCGAAAGGTAAAATTTATTACTCGTTAATGTACATAATGATACCATAGAGATGTGTTTATCAATATTTATGGTATGTAGATTATGGGAATACGAAAAACCGTGGCATTTCCTTGCGGGGTAAGCAGATTATGGATATTTGGTTTGGCAATTTGAATATACGCATGCGTCGGTTAATATTGGAGTTTACATTTCAGAAAGTTCTCTAAATTTTGTCATTGTTTAAGTTTATTTACGGATTGATACTCAACCTATAATCTTGAGTTCTCATCTCTAAATCGGCTCTATAAAAAATTCACCGCCTCACGAATGTATTACCCAAGCGGGGGTGACAGGGGAGTACTGTGTACACCTACATATTGCCGACTATGTTGACTCTCAATGTAATAGAGGGTGAGCCTATTGTCATTATAACAATAATATTAGCCCTGTTAAGAAACTGTCCCACTGTTGGGCACGGGCTTTCTCTCAAACTGAGTGGGTTTAGGCCATAATCCACCACGCTGGCCCAGTGCGGGTTGGCGAACTTCACACACCTTCGAGAAACTCTTAGGCATGCAGGTTTCCTCACGATGTTTTACTTCTAGGTTAAAGCAAGTGATAGTTAATTTTTTAATACACACATGCTTTCGAAGAGGTGCGTACCTGGGTTTGAACCCGAGACCTCAGGCTTTGCAGTATATTGCCATTATGCCGTGCATAATTCCAGTCTTCAAATTGCTATTGAGAATTTTTCAATAAGAGCCCACACTGTCCGATCTAGGATACGAAGTTAGTACCTCGTGACCGCCAGCCGTGCTGTGTGCCAGTAGTTGAAATATAGATTATATACATTATCACTTTTGTAAGTATTATAACTTATTCAAAAAGAAAATATCATGGAGATTTTTACTCTCCACAGAAATGAAATTTCAAATGAGTGATCCACCATCAGCTCAGAATTTATTTTCTTAAGACTCTAGTTTAAAAAAAAATTAAGTTTCATTATGGTCCACATAAAAAAATAATCAGTTTAATCTAACTTAACCTTTCTGATTAAATTAATGCGTACACTGCTTCACATTTTCAGCTTTCTCTTACAAAATATAACTATATCTACATTTTATATAAAGGCAACAGTTGCAGCTATTGAATAGGAACCCGACTTACCGTATCCTCAGCTCCAATACAAAAAGTAATCCCTATTGCACAATAAGATGGTCCGGTGACAAAAAATATCCAACTGTCATTTCAACACACCACTTTCAAACAATTCCAAAGACACAGTTTCAAAAGCCCATAATTAAAAAAATGTTATCACAACTATATGATCAATTAAAAAAAATAATCACGATGCCGTATTTAAAATTTCGAATTAAACCGCCGAATTCAATTTTAAAAATCGAACAGCTCTCGCGCACCGCGTGCTTTCGCGCGCAAAGCTCGCGTTCAAATAAATGGAATACATTTACCTGGGGAGACATTGTGACATGCTATGTGATGTGTCTATCTCGTTTTGACTTTGAAAGAAGTTGAGTGTGTGAAAGAGACGGGTGTTATCGAAGGTGGAACGGTCGTGAAGATGGTTAAAGTTTTTCATTATAGTAGTATTGTTTTCCCGCCTTATCTTTGGCGGTCGGTGTTGTCGATAAGGGTCATTGATAAAAATACCATTAAGAGCTTTTTGAATGGGCCCGTTGTTTCTGAGGGCCTTTATCATTGGTCACGTAAATGTTCACTTAAGTTTTTGATAGTTGATTGTCGAGAAAATGAGGAAAGATGGCAAAAAACACAAAATTTTTCTCGGTTTGTATAAGAAAAGTTTTTAAAAAGTTTCGATTACAAAAAAAAATACGTTTTGTTAACACAAAGAAGCGCCTAGACCGAAACAAATCTAGGAAGATTTGTTTGATTTGATTAAGTCTGTGCGGGTTGCACATAGATTTGATTTGTCCCGTGTAGAGAACGAATCCGCGACTTCTCGATCCAATAAGCGGAGCGGCCTACGTCCTAATCACAACACCAAACCTTCATCGATAATTTAAAAAATAATAACATATTAGCCCTGTTAAGAAAGTGTCCCACCGTCGGGCACGGGCCTCCTCTCAAACTGAGAATGTTAAGGCCATAGTCCACCACGCTGGCCCAGTGCGGGTTGGCGAACTTCACACACCTTCGAGAAACTCTTAGGAATGCAGGTTTTCTCACGATGTTTTCCTTCACCGTTAAAGCAAGTGTTAGTTAATTTTTAAAACGCACATGCTTTCGAAAGGTCTGGCGTGTGCCTGGGTTTGAACCCGAGACCTCTGACTTTGCAGGCCAACGGTCTTACCACTATCACTGTTATTAATAATTACAATAATATAATAAAAAAAAATAAACACCGTCACGCCTATATTCCCCCAAAGGATATGGCAGAGGTGCATTATGTACAGCTTAGTATCGCCGATGATGGTAGGTCTCCATGTAACAGACGACTCCAGACTCCGGACAGCGCGATTTTTGTTGATAGAAAAAGCACGTTTTGTCCGATCAAGGACCGGCGACAACTTATATCATAAGCCGAAAGTCCTCCACTGCAGGACAAGTCTCCCTAAAGATTATAAAAGGGAAATAACCTGCTGTACTCTGTATTCTCTGCCTACCCCGCAAGCGATCTGATGATATATATAGAAAGATAGATTATTATAAGTCTTATATCTCAGTCGTAAGGAATCACACTGGAGCTGGATCGCATAAATGAATTTGCATAATATAAAAATGTATGTATCTATACAGAAAATGATGCAAAAAAATTAATGAAGAATTAGAAAAATAAGATAAGCCCGCTGAGTTTCTCGCCGGATCTTCTCAGTGGAGGCCGCGTGTCGATCTGGTGGTAGATCAGTAAGTCAAAAAAAATGTAAATATGACAATTTGTAAACACCCCTGTAGGGTTTATGCAAAATAAACAATTTAAGTTTGAGTTTTGACATGCCAAGAAGTCGCGTAGAGCACGCGATAATCCATACTAATATTATAAATTCGTAAGTAATTCTGTCTGTCTATCTGTCTTTTCTGTTACCTTTTCACACCGGAACTGCTGTGCAGATTTTGATCAAATTTAGTAAGTGTATAGATTTTATCTATAGATGGACATAGGCTACTTTTTGTCTCAAATAAGCTTAAGTGTGTAAAATAACGCGAACGTAGTTGCAGGTGCAGCTAGTAAGGTATAAAATTCATAGAAATTAAAAATGCCCAGAAAATACTAGTAAGAAATAACTGTAAATATTACTTATTACTGTAATATATCGCAATAATTACAGCTGAGTATCTGAAGAAATGTTATCCAAGTAACAATCAACAACCCGATGCTAGTTCGAATTCCGTAGCGTAAAGTAGCTAGCGAGCTCCTTTATTTCTGTCCGCGTACAACGTCGTTTGTCCTTCAAATGTTGTTTATGATTGAAGGTTTGGTCAAATAGCCGACGGAGCGCAACGAAAGCGCGACAAAAGCGTAAGGCTACGTTCAATTGTGACGTGTTCCGTCGCGCTGAGCGGGGCTATGTGGCGTCTCCTGTACATTTCAGTACATTACAATGAAGTGACTTGAGAAGAGTCACGCCATAGTCGCGCTCCGGTCCCGCTGCGTCGACTATGTGGCGAAACCTTAAGTTTTCTGTAACCTGTGCATTCAAACACTGTGCAACCTTATAGTAACCTTTGTGAATACGGTTGTCAGGTTTAAGTGTTTACATAATATCAACTGTGCATTAACCGTGGAGTTTCTTGCCCTTCTTCTCCACAGGAATGACATTCCGATGTGGTGGTAGAGTCTTTGTTACTATTTTGACGATTCATAAATACTGTAATGGTTTACATGAATAAAAAATATTCTGATTCTGATTCTGCTTTATTTACCAACAACGGTACATCCAAAAGAAAGTTTGACTTGCATATTTCCTGCACACTAGAAAGTATGCAAGAGTGTTATACAAACTTCGCATATCTTGGAAAAAGTGACGGTGCATTAAAAGTACCAAGTCATTGGTCCGTTAGCCGCGTCTAGCGGTAACTTGGTCAGTGGGTTCGGTTCCGTTTGAGGTAATTAAGGTTGCTTTGTAAATAGCGTTTATGTGACGATTTATTGGTAACGGTCGGAAGGCTGTGAGAACTGAACTATGGTTCAGTGGGACAGAAAACCTTCATTAACTATTTTCTCCAAACAAGATTGGAAGCGGTGTACTGGGTACGCTTAGATATCGCCACAATGTAATAAAGGGTAATTTCAACATCTAAAAATGCAGTTGTCTAAAAATGTTAAAAAAGGACATTCTCCTAAGAACGTTTTCTTGGGGCTACAACGGTCAAGGTATCTGCCCTTAAAAATGTCCTAAAATCAATTTGTATATAATATATAAAGCTAGCGTGTGTGGGCTTCCTGCGTGCGCGACTTGGTACGCGCGTGCGCGGTTTCATGCGTGCGTGCGCGGCTTCGTGCATGCATGCGCGGCTTCGTGCATGCATGCGAGCTTTCGTGTGGGTGTGCATGCGTGCGTGCCATTATGCATGTGTTTGTATATGTAATTACATTACATTATTTGTTTTGTGGAATTGCAATAACTTTTCCGTAGTCCTATTGTCTGAGCCGCTCCGCCCACTGTGCCTAATAGTCGCGGGTTCGAATCCCGCATGGGACAAATCTTTGTGTGACCCACAATTATTTGTTTCGGTCTGGGTATTTGTGTATGTGACTTTCATGTTTGTAAACGCACCCACGACTCTGAAATAAATACTAGTGTGGGGCTACGTTAAAAAACACATGCACATAGCGGTTATATGTAAAAGAACAGTAAACAAATATCTTTGTTATAGTGTGGTAAAAGGGAGTAATCTTCCTACCACGGATCCAGGAATGATGACGTTTCCGAGAGTGATTTGCTAAGTAATTTTATTAAAGAAAATGATGTGAGATAACAAATATAATCACATAAATACAAAATAACAATATATGCGTAACGAATTTGATATCCACTGAATTAAAGCGTGACGCAATGTTTAGTCTGTTGCTTTTTAGTAAAAAAAAATTTCGTTGAATGGTTTATACCTAGTACAATATGGGACTTTTATGCGGTTGACAATTTTGGAAATTCCTTTAAAATAATAAGGGTAATACTGAAGCCGTGATCTGATGATAAATCCTTATATAATAAAAATCAGCCTGAACTAGCACATCTCACGAGGTCCTGGGTTCAAATGCTAGGTCGGCCAAATGTAGATTTTCTAACGAAAAATTAGTATGAGTCTAGAATTGTGCCCGGTATATGACAATAGGTTCGCCCCCTATTACATAGGACCTTACATCGTCGGCGAAACGTGGGTGTACTCAGTACACCTCTGCCACCACCGCTTGGGGAATATAGGCGTGACGATATTCTTCAGCCTGAATTATGCCTGTGCTGGGCAAAAACCTTCTCAAATCAATGTAAGAGATATAAGCTTATACTGCACCACGCGGACCCAGTGCGGGTTGGTAAAGGCAAGTTTGTGGCCACCTGCTGTTGGAACTTATCAAGCTGCTTATAAGGCATCTACCTCAGCTTAACGGCTACCACATTAAGTGACAGTCAGGATGACTATCTCATTGGTTTAGTAGCGCATAATGCAAGTGGCGATCACTAGGTCCTGGGTTTGAATCCTTGGTCAGACAAAGTGTGCTTAAAAGAAACACCGCTCACGCCTATTCTCCAAGCTGTAATGGCAAAGGTGAACTGTGTTCACGCGCTTTTCGTCGACAATATTAGGTTTATAGGTTTTTTTTTATTTGGGACTAAGCCCGCCACACATTCCCACCATTGTAACTCCTATAACCCAGGATCTACAATGGACTCCTTAGATGACACGGTGTCCCGGGAAGCGCTTTAATTGTCTTGGAACCCGCAACAAATTTAATTACAAAGAAAAACAGGAGGAGCTGGAAAAATGAAATTCCACTTCCCTCCTTTGCAAAGCGGGAGACACAAAAAATTGGCACATCAGCCATAAAGAAGGAGACTACAACTAGAATGAGCTTAGTTGTAAAGCACCACGGATACGAGAAAAGATTAACAGGTTCATAGGCTTGCCTACATAATCTTTTTACCAAAAAAATGCCAATAGTTTTGTAATAACAAAATCTGAATCACAGTCTAATGATTGTAATTGTGCCCGGCTTTGCTATAATAGCAATAGGCTCGGTCCCTATTACATTAGGACTTTAACACTATGCCGACCCCGTACAGGATCAGACACCGACCTCGCCGGCGAGGTCGAAGAATCACTTGTCTGCCAGCCCGTGCAGGGCACCACGGCGAGACACCTAGTATACGGACTCCCCCATAGCGGCTGCCCAAGCCGAGGCCGTTCCTCTTTGAGGCGCCCTTGAGCTAGTTGCCCCCTTGCCCTTCTGGCTCGAGCGTAGTGATTGCACGTTTGCCCTCTTGTCCAGTGAAGCTGTAAAGGCCCCGCGGCCAACAGCGTAGATCATTCACACAAACGCCAACCCTGTTTTGAGCAGGCGTGGAGGTGTTTATTGTTTCTTTTTACAAGCATCCCGCCCAAAAAAAGGTATTAGATAATAATAGATCTTATCAAGTATTTCAACAGTATCCGTCAGACATGAGAAATGGAAACAATTTGTCAAGAACACAAATTGTCTGGCGATACTTTGGTGTATTTATAACGTCAAGATCGACGCGTGCGCATGTTACGCACCTGCTGAACTACTACTCAATAACATTCTGGTTCTTAAAGTTTTAACAATAGAATAATTTTGTGAATAGTTTATTTCTTTGTCATATTAGGATACTATTTTTATAAAAATCTGCGTTGTTAAATATAGACTAAATTAGATAATAATTTTTTACACTGTCATAACTACACCTTAGCGTTCCTCACTCATTTCTGAGGCACGAAGACGCTTCTAACAAATTTACTGTCGCAAAAGGATCGCGTTGTTGGACAAGTGGCGAATAATGCGCATTGTGATCACGAGTTTCAAATCCTAGGTCGGACAAATGTGTTTTCTATCGAAAAACTCCCATAGTTCGGAATTGTGCCCGGTATATGTTAATGATTCACCCCCTATTACATAGGACCTAACATTGCCAGCGAAAAGTGGGTGTACACAGTACACCTCTGCCACCTCCGCTTGGAGAATATACGCGTAATCGTGTAAAAGTTAAAGTTATTCCATAAGGATTGTGTCTGGATATAAATTATATCCAGACACAATCCTTATGGAATAACTTTAACTTTATTATATTATATAATATTAATAAAATCAAATTTAACATAATATGTAATTTTGCTTATACCCCTCATAAGATTTAATTCTGATTTAATGTTGCAAGTCATATCCGTACTACCTTCAGCTAGACACTGCATCCAACGGGAGCAGGGACGAGAGAGTACATCTGTCTAAAGACTGGCAAGCCTAAACACTTAAATATTTCCTTCCTAAACGACCTGTTTTACCTACTACCGGAGGAAGAGAAAAAGATTTAATTTTAGAGGATTTTTTATTCTGTACAATTAGAGTCCTGACCCGTGCCTAATCATGCGTAGACTAATTTTGTAAGAACTTTGAGAATCTCCGTTTCACACTTTGTTCACTAATATTTATGTAGTGTTTCGTATGTTTATACGAATTCCTTAATTATAGAGTACGGGACAGGTGTAACTGAGGGCTCAGCACAGACAGGGCCTTTATTCGCTATGACCAAACTCGGCGCGTTACGATATCTTCATGGAATGATCGTGTAATTGTATTTTGTATGCCAGTGGAGTATTATCAAATGAGCATATCACGGATTTATCGTAACACACCGCGTTACGTGTGTAATTGGTCACAGCGAATAAGGGCCGTGTTTGTCGCTGCAGTGACGTTGACTATTAAGCGTGCTGCCACGTTTATCCTTATTTATAGTTGGTCTGGTGGCAAAGCGCACCGCTTTGTGATCACGAGCTCCTGGGTTTAAATCCTATGTCGGACAAATGTAATTTTTCTAACGAAAAATTCCCAGTATGTGTCCGGAGTCTGGAATTGTGCCCGATATCGATGACCGGGACCTAACATCATCGGCGAAACGTAGGTGTACTCAGTACACCTCTGCCACCCCCTCTGGGGAATATAGGTGTGACGGTGTATAGTGCGACCAGGATCTTTTGGCCCATGGATGACATTAACACGGGGGGTGTTAGTGTGAAATTAGTGTTTATAATAAAAAAAATCCCACTCCCAAGGAGATATTTCAACAGGTGAACCAGCACGATTACAAATTAAAAAAAAAACTTGGGTATTGTCCATAACAAATGGCAACTGTCATGAAGCGACATTTTACTTGATGACAGCGTCAGTTGCAATGTTGGCCGTGGGTCAAAAGATACATGTATGACTGTATATCCAGGCTCTGCAAGCAATACAATACACTCTCCGTAAATACCGATCTACATATAAGTGTTAGTTTAATACAATTCCAAAAGTTTCTACGCAATGCTTTATCCTGATCTTAGTACACAATGTTATTTATATCGTTAATTATTAATTCAATTTAATTGATACCGTAATTGTTACCTTTCCTATGTTTAGAGGCTAATTCCCATTTTTACTGACATTTTTAATTCACATTTTTCAGTTTAGAGAACTTTATTACTCATAAAAGAACATATCAATTCACTTAAATATGAGCAATATATATTAAAATAAAAATAAGAAAAGAAAAAGTAGTCGACCTTAATATTAAAAAATAATCAATGATGAATGACCCCTAGAAGAAATGTATACATACATTATGTAAGCTAATTAGTCGTAAATGTTTATACTAATAAATGTACTTAGTTTAGATTTAAAAAGGGATAAACTTTTACAATCCTTTAGTTCTTTTGGTAAATTATTAAACAATTTTGTACCGTCATATAAAACGTTTCTTTTTCCATATCCAGTTCTCGGAGAGTATTGTTTGATTTGATTAATTCACATTTTTAGCTTCATCATCATCATCAGCCCAAATCAGTCCACTGCTGGACATAGGCCTCTTCCAATGTGCGCCACAGAGCCCGATCCTCGGCTTTATGCATCCAGTTCCTGCCGGCTATCCGACGTATGTCGTCACTCCATCTCGCGGGAGGGCGTCCTACACTGCGTTTGCCAGTTCGTGGTCTCCACTCCAAAACGCATCTGCTCCAACGGTTGTCCGTTCTGCGGCAAATGTGACCAGCCCATAGTCTCATTTCTGATTCTATCTAGCATAGAAACACCAAGCATAGCTCTCTCCATAACTCGCTGAGCGACTCTTAGCTTACGGACCAGCTTTAGCTTTAATTGTATCTTATTCATAATTTTAATTAAGTTAGTTTAGTTGGATCAGAATCAGAATATTTTTATTCATGTAAACCATTACAGTATTTATGAATCGTTAAAAAAGTAACAAAGACTCTACCGCCACTTCGGAATGTCATTCCTGTGGAGAAGAAGGGCAAGAAACTCCACGGTTACTCTTTTAAAATAAAAAAATACAGACTTTTGTTTGGTTGTTTTATTATAACGTGCATGCTGAGGTTTCCTATAATTGAGGGAGTACCCACGCTATAAACATGTAATCGCTGATGTATGTACGTATTGTGTATATCTCTTGTTGGAGATCCTTAATAAATAAATAAAATAAATAAATAAATAGTCACACAAAGATCTTATCGCCCGCGTCCAAAGTCGAAACTAACGCTGTCAGCCATTGAAATATCACTACATGAGACTAGCAGAGTTGCTGTTTGCTTTCAAATTTACTCAAGTTCTATCTATCTACCTATCCATGTATATCATCACGCCAGATCCCTTGCGGGGTAGGCAGAGAGTACAGAGTTCCAACAGGTTCTTCCCTTGTTCTTACCCAAGTTCTTAAAAAAAACACTGTCATGCCTATATTCCCCAGAGGGGGAGGCAGAGGTGTAATGAGTACATCCACGTTTCGCCGACGATGTAAGGTCCCATGTAATAGGGGGCGAGCTTATTGCCATATACCGGGCACCCAAGTTCTCTTTTAAATTAGTACCCGTGCGGACCGACCTGTTGAAATATTTCCCTAAAAGTAGGAAAATTTTACTAAACGATAACCCTAATTTTACACCAATGCCCTCCTGACAATGTCATCTATAGGCCAAATGATCCTTGTCGCACCATAAGTATAGTGTTAAGTGAGAAACTGTCAATTATCGTAGGGATTTATTTGACAGATCGCTTGATATAATAGTACAAAAATGTGTTAATAACATCAAAATATCGTTAAAACTTACGAGAGCCAATTACATTTCAACCAGGGCCCTTATTCTCTACGACCAGTTAAATTCGCCGCGTTACGATAACCTCGTGAAATGATCGTTTAAGGGAATTACTAACATCATTGACCTCCGTAACCGGCGAGCGTGTATGAGACGAACTATGAGAGTGCAGGAAGCCAGAGAGGTATGTAAGGAAAGAACCTGTTGGAACTCTGTACTCTCTGCTTACCCCGCAAGGGATCTGGCGTGATGATATAGATAGATAGATTGACCTTGAGAATTTTTGTTTCAAAATATCCCATTCTAAGATGACCTTGACAACAGTGTGCCCGAAGCGCCCAAAATGCAGTTTTTTTTTCAAATAATTCAGATATAATTAATCTATATATTAATACGTGAAGCAAAAACTATGTACACATTTTTACGAAAATTGCGCGGACGGAGGAGTATGAAATTTCCCACACTTATAGTTCATATAGAAAAGGAGTGAAGAATGCTAATATTTTTTTAAAATTATGCATAAAACATACATTAAATCAATAAAAAAACATTACACGCACTACCATGTATTTGACACAATACACGTCAAATTGATGTTTGTCTTTAATATTATTTGTCTATAGTCTTACTGAATGTCAAACATAACCAGCAAACGATGAAAGAGTAGGTCGAATATCGACCTATGGGCGACCACTTAAAATAAAAAAGTCATCCATACAAGTAATAGAGCATATCTTTACCTTTTTTCCGTCTATATTTTATATATATCCAATCTACCGTAGAATAGAACAATTGCAATATATATTCTAGACAGAATTATTTAAAAGTATTATTTAAAAAAAATTTAATACGTAAAATAAAATTTTTGTCCATATATTAAATTCACGACCTTTTTATTTTTATATAACCTCTTAGAATTGTGTACTCTCTGCCTACCCCGCAAGGGAACTGACGTGACGATATAGATGGAGAGATAGATTTTGATATATCTATCTACATACATCTCTGACTTCCTCCACTTTCATAGTTCGTCTCATACACGCTCGCCGGTTACGGAGACTCTCGAATTGTCCTTCAGATAAGACTCGGTATTTTGATATACTATATTTCTCTACAAATACACAGTAGATTCAACAATCTTCTGTAAATAGAGCCTATTTTTGGGAGTTGGGGTTAGGTTCCTCCTTAATAGTACTGCATTAGCATGCAAAACACCTTTAAACGATCATTCCACGAAGATATCGTAACGCACCGCGTTTGGTCATAGCCGATAAGGGCCCACATACCAACGCCATAATGGGCTAACAGGTGTCCAAAAGTTAAATCAAATGAGATTATTATCTCTTAATTAAATTTAAACTTAAATGGACACAGTATGCTGCGAATGGGGTTAACTGCGAACATGACGTAAACAACTGTTAATAATTAACTTAAAAAAGGAAACTGACTTAAAAAAGTGCAAAAGTAACAAACCTAAGTTAGCTAAAAACAAAAAATAAATGTTTGACGCCGGTGGCAGCCGGTCGTTGTGTTAAAATTATGAAGTCGATTATATGGCACTGACTTCTTAGTTTTTAAACTTTTAGAGTATACTTTTAAGCATTTTGAAGATAGTGTCCTTTTTTAAAATTAATTCTTTTGCAATTTTCAGTGATTAGTAAATTATCTATCTATCTATCTATAACCTCACGCCAGATCCCTTGCGGGGTAGGCAGAGAGTACAGAGTTCCAACAGGTTCTTTCCTTACATACCTCTCTGGCTTCCTCGACTCTCATAGTTCGTCTCATACACGCTCGCCGGTTACGGAGACTCTTGACTTTTCCATCAGATAAGACTCGGTTTATTTGGTCGTGGTAAGATAGTCTAGGTCTTCCCCGGTACCTGCATCCTTCCACTTTCACATTGTATATCTGTTTTGTCATTCTTTCCTCTGGCATTCTTTCTATATGCCCGAACCAACGGAGCATGCCCTTTCTCATATTTACACCGATACTATCTTTCATACCTACTCGCTGTCTTACTATGCTGTTGCTAATGCGGTCGGTCAGCTTCACTCCGCACATCTTCCGCAGAGCTCGCATTTCTACCGCATTTATCCTACTTTCATTCTCCTTCTTACATACCCAGCTCTCGCTACCATATAACAGCGTTGGGACAAGAACTCCGTTATGTCCGGTATTAGTAAATTAGTTGTTAATATTTTTGTGGAATGAGGACTATTTGGTAGGTTATGAATGAAGACTGTTTGCTAGAATATAAGTTTTTTAATTTGTACACATTTGAATTTAATTAATTTCAGATTTAATTAGTTTTCGAATTTAATTCTGTCACTCGACAGAGGTATGTTTAGAAGACTTATGTCAAGGAGAATGATTCATGATTTAGAAGATGATGAATAAAGATATAATATGTTGTTTAATGATTTAAGATTATAATTTAAAATACACCAAGAAGAAGATTTTATTCATTTTCTGCGAAGACTCCCGCGATGACCCTCAGCTCCTCCCATCTCTCTACTTCTTACATTTATATAACTATATTGTATGATTTAACTCAGTTATATAGTAAGGTATCCATAGGATTAAATATAATAACTCAATCTAGACGTTCATATTGTTTGTCGTTAAGGAATTTCCTGGTGTATCTTCAAAGTCCAATACTAATGCAATTAAAATGGGACCTTGGATCTGTACTAAACCCAACGCAAAAAGAATCATTAAAATTAGTGTACAATTGACGAAAAAATCGGTGGACATAGGTAAAAAAACATACAACCTTCTTCTTTAAGAAGTCGGTTAAAATGAACCTAACCTATTGGGCTACCTACTCCTGTAGCCAAGTGGACTTTCTACAGCCGTTAAAGATGATAAAAAACACCGAAAAAATTGTCAGTTTACGAGTATATCCAAAAGTCTCGAACTGATTTCGTAAATTTACGCAAATATTACACATGAAATAAAACTATTTTTCGAATTTTATCGCGGTTTATTTTTGATTATTATGTTCCGGTCCTTCCCGTGACCATGGGTACTGCAAAGCACTCGAAACGTCGGGAACTTAAAAATCAAAAATAAACCGCAATAAAATCCGAAAAATAGTTTTATTTCAAAAAGTCACGCGGTCAGAATAATGCGATGTCGATTGCGGCAGGAGAACAGAAATAATACGGTTGTCACTTCATTAAGCACTCTAGGTGTTACAGATGCCGCACACAGGATCAAACACCAACCTCGCCGGCGAGGTCGAAGAATCCCTTGCCCGCCGACCGGTGCAGAGCACCACGGCGAGACACCTAGTATACGCCCTCTCTCATACCGACTGCCCAAGCCGAGGCCCTTAGTCTGTGAGGCGCCCTTGAGCTAGTTGTCCCCTTGCCCTTCTGGCTCGAGCGTAATGGTTGCACGCTCGCCTTCTTTTCCGATGGAGCCTGAAAGGCCCCGCGGCACTTATTATTTTTTTGTAAAGTTATTACTGTCAATCTCTCGGTCGATAAATGGTCAAACGCGGTATGCCCATAAATAGGACCTAACGTCGTCGGCGAAACATCCTCTGCCAATCTAGCTTGGAGAATATAGGCGAGAGCGAGCCTATTGCCATTAAACCGGGCGCAAAACGAAATTCTTGGCTGATCTGATACTGAGAATTTTTCTATAGAAAAACTACACTTTGTCGAACATATGACATATGAACCTAGAACCTCGTGATCAGCACACGGATTATGACCACCAATAGACCACCAGTAGACTAACAACGTAGTTATTTATTAATTTTAATGGCATTTTGATTTTGGTCATTTCAATCTTATATTTCAAAGTATGTATTTTCCCTTTATACGTTCAACGTATCGACCCATCTATACGATAGGTACTCTTAAAAAATACAAAGACCTAATTTTATAAGAAAAATTTGAAAAGACAGGATATAAATTGTAATTAAAAAATATATTTTGAGGCGAAAAGGGAATTATTTTTGAGCGACGAAACTCCATGGGACGAAAGCGGAACCAACCGAAAAAAAATCGACCATCGAAATTACTAAATCTGTGCCCATATTTTTTTTTTTATATGGCGCAAAATGTAACGATAATTTCGTGAAATGATTGTGTAAAGGTTTCGCCACATAGCCGACGTGGCGCGACGGGAGCGCAACGGTGGCGCGGCTTGGGGAGTTGTAATTTACGGAAGACGCCACACTGCGCAGCCCCGCTCAGCGCGACGGTAGCGCGCCTTAGGGATTTGTAATGTACTGAAATGTACGGCAGACGCCACACAGCGCAGCCCCGCTCGGCGCGACGGCAAACGTAGCTGAGCGCTTCCGTCGCGCTCCCGTCGCGCTCCGTCGGCTATTTCACTAAAACTTATTTTTACTTATCCTGTATACCATTGGAGTTATTAAACCTTCATTTCACTGAGTTATCGTATCGTAACGCGTTACGATTTCAATTTGTCATGGCAAATAAAGACCCAGGTAGATTCTAATTAACAAGGTGTTTAAAAATTAATGAAAAAGAACAATAAAACTACAATTATCGCAAAACATTACAATGTTTCGAACGTTTTCACAATTTTCATTTTTTATCGTATTTTTACGTAAGTACTTTTATATAGTAATATATATTGATAACTAGCTTTTGCCCGCGACTTTGTCTGCGGTGACTTTAGACAGGAACCTAACATTTTTCAATCTATCTATATCATCAAGCCAGAGCCCTTGCGGGGTAGGCAGAGAGTATAGAGTTCCAACAGGTTCTTTCCTTACATACCTCTCTGGCTTCCTTCACTCTTATAGTTCGTCCCATACACGCTCGCAGGTTACGGCGACTCTTGACTTGTCCTTTAGATAAGACTCCTAACATTTTTCCAGTATTAAAAGCCGTTTTTGCGTGATTGAGTAACAAACTTCTAAACATACAAACACACATTTATAATATTAGTAGGATAGGATAAATCGGCCTATACCATCCCACTGCTTAAAGGCCTCCTCTCATAAACCAATGCGGACCCAGTGCGGATTGGTGGAGGCAGGTTTGTGGCCACCTGCTTTTGGAACTTATCAAGCCTACTACATTAAGTAGCAACCGCGACCAACGGCTTAACGTGCCTTCCGAAGCACGGAAACGCTGAAATATAAAAATGAAACGAATTACATATATGAAAACGGTCACCCATCTCAGGTCGACCGAGTCGAATGCTGCTTAACCTTGGTGATTGCTAAGAACACCGCGGTCGTACAGCGCTACGAGTGCCCCCAACTTAATAGCGAGATCACAATATGAGTATATTATTTGTACATTATAGTAATTACAAGTGAAAAACGGTCTATGGTACTACTATAGTATGGGGCACTTCTTCTTTTCGTGTCAATGGTTCCTATTTGTCCTGCTTAGTGAGTAGCTAGTTTGATCGCTCCGTCTGTGGCCACGCTCAGCTCTTTCTTTGTACAGTTGGTGGGGCATAAAGGGCAGACTAGCAGGTGGGACATAGTCTGTGAGGTCGCACCACAGTCGCAGGCTGTTAAATTTGGATCTTTGCATCCCCATGTACACAGATTTTGCCTGCATCTACCTACCTTTGTGCGGGGCCGATTTAATGACATCCACACCGGCCATGATAGTTGGTGCCCAGGCGGTAGTTGCTCCTGATATAGGACGAAGTAAGGCGGTGGGGGTTTAGTTTCTCTCCATAGTTTCAGTCTGGCCACTGTGGTGCACTAGGCAAGCCTGTATCGTGAGGTCCCATACACATTATTCTAGCACACGCTAACTCCAGCACTACATACACAAAGCAAAAAGTTACTCAAATTAAACAGAGATAATTTGCATATTTACCTTTTGTTTATATCTATGTGAGTGTGTGTGTGTGTGTGTGTGTGAGTGTGTGTGTGTGTGTGTGTGGTTAAATAGATATTTTTTCTTCTTTCTTTTCCACGTAGTCAAAGTACGTTGAGCATCACCAGAAAGTCTGGCAATAACTCGCAGCTTGTTCCTTATCGCCGATTTGCTTTTGTTGAGGTAGAGAGTGTAGACGGTTGTCGCGCATGTTGCAACCGACTTCACAAATGTAGACAACATAAGTCCCGAGATATTTGTCGGATGAGACTGCTTGTCTTCGTCTGAAGTCAGAAGTGACACGTGTCGAAGGTTCGAGCGCAATTTGTACCAGTCGGCGGCGATGAATTTACCACTACTTTGTGGCTACACGTGTTCATTAGGCGACAAATATCGTGTCGCTGGTGACGTCAAACCACGTCGAGCGACGTTGAGCAACATCAAAAAGTCTGGCGATAACCCATGACTTGTTCCTTGTCGCTACGTCGCATTTTATGAGGAAGAGATGATACGGAATGTAGACTTGTGTCACATAACAATATGGATCAATGATGTATATAACCTTTTCAGGTGATATGTTGCAACCGAAAAGTTTCCAAGGAAAGAACCTGTTGGTATTCTGTACTCTTTACTTACCCCGCAAAGGATCTGGCGTAATGATAAAAATAGATAGATATTGCAACAGACTAAACAAATGCAGACGACATAAGGTCGCGGTACATTCGTTGGGCGACGTCTTTACACTTTATCCGACGTTACAAGAGATACGTGTGGCGGAACATTAGTTCCCTAATGAATACGACGACTTACGCCTTTCCCCACCCTCGAGTAAAGTGATGGTTAGTTACTTCTAGATTACCGTTATTCGGCAAAATGGCTAGTTTAACAACGGCTATCTAACGAGATAGAGTTACTCAGAAATGGTAAAATTCGTACTTAGACTTAATTGCCACTTTTGTCGATTAGTCTACTTCAGACTTAACTGGATGGTGGTGGAAAAGGCCCTTAATTTATATTAACCTGCTCATTCGAAAGCATATTGCGCAAAATTTAATATGAATTTGCTTCCAATTCGCACCTCAGACTCAGCTAGACGTCGGTTAACCGCAAACATTTCGCCTACTGGGGAGCTCGCACCCGTTCGCCCCGGATGTTTCGCCTCTTTATGCTTATAAATGATGGGGTCATTTCGCCCCTTGAAAGTTAAAATAGTTCCGTTCACCACTTCCTTAAAGTGTCAACATTCAACGTACAACTAATACCATGTTTTCCGAGCGTGTGTGAAACGATCCATGAGAGTAGAGGAAGTCAGAGAGGTCTATAAGTAAAGAACCTGTTGGAATTCTGTACTTTCTGCCTACCCCACAAGAGATTTAGCGTGATGATATAGATAGAGAAAGATAGATAATGTTTTTCAAACAACTTTTAATCACCTCCCATCCATTAATACATTCCATCACCTTCAAATAAATTGTAGATACAGTGAAATAAAATTTAGATTGTAATATACGTTTTTTTTCAATATTTATTAAATACCCGGTCGCACCTCGTTTAGTAAAAGCATTATTTGTCAAAATAAATGTATATATTGTAATGTGAATTTTATTTCACTACGGCTACGATTTTTTTTGAGTTGATAGCTTTAAAAAAATTCCAAAATGTATTTTGACATAGACTAAATGTGGAGCGAACGGGACCATTTTAACTTTTAAAATGGCGAGCAGTTACCGTGAAAGGGTGCGAAAGACGCTTTTAAATAACAAGGAGCGAAAACAGGGAGCGAACGGGTGCGAGGCCCTAGTGGGTCTGAAGCCTTACAATTAATTACTTTTTGCAGTATTATGTCATCAGACCCATACTTTATACTATTTAACGGCTTTGGGGACTCAAAATAGATTGAAAGCTAAAATACTTCACATGGACGAGGAACTTGTGAAGGATGTTATGATGAAGGTGAAGGCAGTCAGATGGTTCAAGGACAGATATTACAAGTCGAAAGCCTTCCAAGTTGGAGAGGTAACGAACGTGATACAATCGGAATTCAAGACAATGGATACTTTATATACTATTCAGCAATGGAACATTACATATGGTGAAGGGAATTGGTACGAACAGGGCGACCACATTGAAAGGGTACAGTAGATTATTATATATTATATTATAAAGCAAAGTCCCCTGCGGCGTCTGTCTGTTTGTCTGAACGTGATAAACTTAATGACTGCAGAACGAATTTTCATACGGTTTTCAGCAATAGACGTAGTGATTCGAGAGGAAGGTTTATTTGTGTAATTCACCCGTGCTAAGCTGTGACGGGTCGGTAGTTGGATACATTTACATTTAAGAATATTCCGCAAGGGATCTGGCGTTATAATGCAAATAGATAGACATATAAAGTATTCTGACTCGTTGGTCCTGTGGTGAAAAATGCGCGTAGCGATCACGAGGTGCTGGGTTCAAAGCCTAGGTCAAACAAAAAGTGAATTTTTGAAAATAGAAAAATTTCAGAGTGCAATGGCAATAGGCTCGCCCCCTATTACATGGGACCTAACAGGGTCAGCGAAAAGTGGATGTACATAGTACACAACTGCCACCCCTGTTGGGATTATAGGCGTGACGGTGTTTATTTTGGGAGTAGAATAGGCCGTAGTTTATCTAAAGAGCAAGTCAAAAGTCTCCCTAACTTAAAAGCGTGTATTAGATGAAATGAGACTGAATGTATCGATGGAGGTCTGTAAGAAAAGACCTGTTGGAACTCTGCACTCTGCCTGCCCCGCAAGGCATCAGGCGTGATGATGAAGATAGAAAAACATGAGAATTAGTAAGTAACCGTGGACTTCAAAATCAAAATCAAATGTTTTTTATTCATGAAGACCGACCAATAGGTACTTATGAATAGTCAAAAAGAGAAAATTATTGATTACTTAAGACTCTACCACTCGTTCGGAAAGTCATTCCTGAGGAGAAGAAGGGCAAGAAACTCTACGGTTACTCTTTTTAAAAATGAAAGTTTTACAATTCTTTTTGTATTCATTGCATTCATGGAGTATGGGAGAACAATGCGGAATGAGCTAAATAAATGAAAATAAATAAATGTGCTTAAGTATAGATTTAACGTAAGTGTACTTAGATTCATGGTATCGGTCAGTGTCTACATAGTCCTCTAATTTACAAAATAGCGATGTTTTAGAGGTATATAATAAAAAGTATAGTAATAATAGTAAGAGAAAGGGTTACTATAAAATATGTAAAGAGTGCGTACAAAACTATTGGTTATAGCTCCAGTGTGATGCCGAACGAGACAAAATTCAACAACATAACGGTACACGTTCAATCAGTCAAAGGACAGAGGACGGACCAGTCCCCACCAGCAGCACCCGTTCACGAGTATGACCTGAGAAGCAGCCATCACTCTTCTGGACGATATTAGAGGGAAAAGAGTGACCCGCTCCACAGGAATGGCGTACCGAAGTGGTGGTAAATTCTTTGTTACTTTTCTAGGGAGTCATTAACACTGTGATGGTTTTCATGAATAAAAATATTCGAATTAGTATCGCAGTATTCAAGAGCTAAAGTTACTCCGCCCACTGGGTCGAATAGTTGCGGGTTCGATTCCCGTACGGGACAAATCTTTGTGTAAGCCAGTTATTTGTTGAATTTTCATGTTTGTAATCGCCCCACGACACAGGAATAAATCCTAGAGTGGGGTTACGTTTATTTTTTTTTAATAATATATTCAATATTTATTAATTTCAGAGTATACAACGCTTGGTACTAATGGAGAGGTCGGCTTCAGAGGTGCATCTCATGATAGAGGGAGTAGAAGATTTTGAAAGTGAAACCGATAATAAGGAGGATATCCATACGCGAATGAAATATATGCGAAGTCGCATTCATGAAGATGAGAGCTTTCAACAGCAGAGAGATTTTTATACTAACTTAATGTCTAATAGGCGTCAGAAGGAGAAAAAAAGAAAAAATCAGAAGTGGAGTTACGGTGGCGAATATGGACCCGGCTCTCCAAAAAAGATGATCTATAAACCTACAATGTAGTTGTTTCTATATCAGTGGTTCCCAAAATTGACTGGATCGTGACCCACCTAACAAAAACTTCCAAATTCAGCACTCTTGGTTTTCCTGAAGAAAAAAGAGGCATAACTATATGAATGAAGGTCTGTGCAAACAAGAAAAAAAAAACATTCAGTTGCAATCGAAAATGTTAATACATACAAGGAGGGCTATTTTTTAATGAGAAGGATGTATATGTTTCTTATTTTTAACCGACTTCTAAAAAGGAGGAGGTTCTCAATTCGACTGCTTGTTTTTTTTTTTGTATTGATGTTACGCAATCATTCCGCCAATTATGACTCGATTTTGAAAATTCTTTTTGCATTGGGCTCAGTATAGCTCCAAGGTGGTCCCATTTTAATTTCATCGGTATTGGACCTTGGACTTGGAAGATACACCAGGGAACTCCTTAACGACAAATAATACGAATGTATAGATTCGGTTATTATGGTTATTATATCAATCCTGTAGGTACCTTGCTGTACAACTCAGCAAAATAATATGATATGGGTATATAAATATTATTAAATAATTCAATTGTCACTTAAAATTGTAAAATAAAAATCTTTAATAAAACCGACTTCAAAAAGCAAAAAATAAATATTTGAAGTCGGTGCCAAGTAACCGACTGCACTAACCGGTACCGACATTAATTTTTTACTTTTTGGAGTAGGTTTACTTTTAAAAAAAAATATTTTTTCATTACAGTTTCAGCATCAACTTCAATTTTAGTTACTTAGTCCAATTTCTTGCGGTATTTAGTTTTAATATTAACCATAGCCGAAAATCCCGCCTCACATAGGTATGAGGTACTGAAGGGAAAAGGGCTTTCATAGCTTCATCAAAGAGAGAAGGATAGTTGTCAGCAACTGACACCCAAAATTTCGTTAACTGCTTGCGATAGAAACTCATTTTCCCAGTAACTCATTCAGTAGTTGCTCGTCCGTTAGCCAGGGCGTTCGTATGCTCCTATTTTTAGGACCCACCCAAATTCACTTGCGAGCCACCAGTGGGTCGCGACCCATACTTTGGGAAATGCTGATCTATATCATCACGCCAGATCGCGGGATAGGCAGAGAAGATCTGTAGATAGGCGGAATTCCAACAGGATCTTTCCTCACATAACTCTCTGGTCTGGCTTCCTCCACGTTCTTAGTTCGACGTTCGTTTGTTTTATTAGATAATAGATAAAAATGGTTTTTTAGTAATTTCAAATGCATTTTACTAGTTAAAAAAACTACACTGTCCCGATGTTCTAGAGGTGAATAATACGGTAAGCGATCACCAAGTCCGGGGTTCAAATCCTAAGTCGGACAAAAAGTAATTTATCGGTGGAAAAAACTCCAGTAGCAGCCGGGAGTCTGTCAATAGTATGTCTATGACAATACGTTTGCCCCTAATTTTAGTAAAAAATAAATTTTTGGCTGACCTTTATTTGAACACAGGACCTCGTGATCGCTATGTGCATTCCACACCAGACCAACGAGGCAGTTATCTATCTATAAAAACTATCTGTAGTCTATTCCAATCGAACTTTAAAACTTTTTTCACTGAACATAAAGACGTCGATTTTTTGCTAACCGTCTTGTCTTGATGTCTTCGTAAATACTTTCGCCTTTATATTACACTTGTTATAGACTGCAATCACAACTAACTACTACTACTACATCATCACGCCAGATCCTTTACGGGGTAGGCAGAGAGTACAGAATTCCAACAGGTTCTTTCCTTACATACCTCTCTGGCTTCCTCCACTCTCATAGTTCTTCTCATATCCGCTTGCCCAAGACTCGGTCTTATTGGTCATGGTAAGATAGCCTAGGTTTTCCCCGGTGCCTACATCCTTCCACTTTCGCATTGTGTATCTAAATTTGTCATTCTTTCTTCATGCAATTTACGATCAAATTTGAATGTCAATGAAGCCTCCGGTGTCAGCTGGTGGTAGCCCCTCGAATCTAGCGCTAAATTTTCTAGTGGGGCAGTCCTCCACGATGAATCAGAATCAGAATATTTTTGTTCATGCAAACCACTATAGTATTTATGAATCGTCAGGAAAGTAACATAGACTCTACCATCACTTTGGAATGTCATTTGGAGAAGAAGGGCACGGAACTCGACGGTTACTCTTTTAAAATAATACTTTTTCAGTTTTTTCCATCTACATTTTGTTGTGGGGTATGGCAAAACGGATAACAAGGTAGCTGAGTCTAAATTAAATTAACCAAGTTATGCTACATGGTTCTCATTTACAGAGAAAGAAATGAGGAAGGAAAATGATCAATGTATTGAACTATTGGAAGGAAGAGCTGAACAATTTATCCATATTCAGTTGTGCTGGATAGTTTGCACTGAGTCCCCTTAGAAAATTGGTCAACAATTATTTAGTGAAAAAATGCAATTGCAATTATTTCGGATTTTATCGTGGTTTTTTTTTTGGTTTTTGAATTCCCAACGTTTCGAGTGCTGACACGCCCATGGCCACGGGAAGACTGAGGTGTTAGAACTGGGGCGTTTGACTTCCAAAAGTCATGTTATCCCGTAGTAGTACTTTAGGGCGATTAATGTGATTGCAATTGAAATTAAATTGATTAATCCTATCTATCTATATCATCACACCAGATCCTCCAGGTAGGCAGAGAGTACAATTGATTAATCAAACAATTAAAAAAATAATTCGGCGATAAGTGGGTGTACTCAGTACACCTTTGCCACCGCCGCTTGGGGAACAGAGGCGTGACGGTGTGAATTAAAAAAATGATTGAAATTATTCAATGCCCAACACTGCCCCATAGTACTCGTAATAACAAGGAGACTGAGTGCTGCCCTATTTGTGCAGATGATAATTGCACCTTGTGACTTCAATTTTCTATCTATCTATCACGCCAGATCCCTTGCAGGGTAGGCAGAGAGTACAGAGTTCCAACAGGTTCTTTCCTTACATACCTCTCTGGCTTCCACCACTCTCAATGTTCGTCTCATACACGCTCGCCGGCTATGGAGACTTTTGACTTGCCCTTCGGATAAGACACGGTCTATTTGGTCATGGTATGATATTTCTCTTCTCATCGTTCTGATTTTATTTACTCCTCCTTCTTCGTCCAATCTATCCTTCGTTGGAATGCATTGCCTCAGGAACTCAGGATGGTAACGAACCGTCTCTCTTTTAAAAAAAAAACTACACGAGTACCTACTCGAAATGTTGGCAGAATCCTCTCAATGATAGTTTCACGTCATTATGTATATGTATATATATATATATATGTTTATATGTATAACATTATTATTAGTTTTATATATAGTATTATTATTAATTTATTTTATATATTTTTTTCTTACAATTTTTAGCCACGTATTTTCGCACCTACCACACATGTTTCCACACCACCCTAAGGTAGACTGGGAGAAAATGCCTCAGGCATTAAGTCCGCCTTTGTACATACATATGTGCATAAAAAAATAAAGAAGAAGAAGAATAAAGGATATTCTAGGTCTTCCCCGTTACCATTATACATTTTATTTGAAATACCGTTGCGGCTCTTACGTCGGGCTGCGTGCTTTTTTATCGAAAAATACTCAGGCCCAGTTCAGATTCTGGAATTGTACCCAATATTAGGCTCAAAGGCTATTAGGTCCTATAGGATAGATAGGTGTACATAGTAAGTACCTACATGTCTAGGGAATATAGGCGTAAAGGTGTTAATTTCTATTTATTTACGGAATTTATCCTAATTAATTCGAGGAGTCCTGGCCGAAGAGCGTCGTCTTCAGGAGATTTCGTGGAAGACTACGAGACGCCCCTGCACAACGCAATGTGTCGCCGTCAACACATGTGTTTTAATTTATAAGTTTTTATATATTATATGTATGTTAGTCTGTAAGGTAAATATTCTATTGGCCTGTAAGTTGCACATCATTATTTGTGTGAAACTTCGTTTGCCTAAAATAAATGATTTATCCTCTCTCTTCCTCCGCTAAAACGCGGAGGTATGTGCACCCATCTTTAGTTCCCCTTGTTAGGTACCAAGGTATTTAGGGGCTGAAACCCCAGAAGATACTGGATTTATTTCATGCAAAAGGTACACTTTTTCGACCTAAGATTTGAACCCAGAACCTCGTGTTCACTATGTAATATATACCACTAGAGTCTAGTGGTATATGTTAATAAATATAGTGATTAGAGGGAGTATCTATACCATATTTTTTTATCATAGATGACGTTTGTCACCATACAGTGATAAATATTGGTGTGTCGTCAGCAACGGTCGCGTCACGGCTGCGTGCGCGCAGGTGCGCTATCTAATTAAGGTTATACGTGAGAAAACAACCAATTTGCGGCACTTTACCGAAAATAACTATATGTGGGCGATTTAAAGGGTAGATGATGAAGATAAAAAAACCTGTTAGAATTTGGTACTCTCTGCCTAGCCCGCAAGGGATCTGGCATAATAATTTATAAAAAAATTGAAATTCGAAAGACCGAGTCTTATCTGAAAGACAAGTCAAGAGTCTCCGTAGCCGGCTAGCGTATATGAGACGAATTATGAGAGTTGAGGAAGCCAGAGAGGTATGTAAGGAAAGAACCTGTTGGAACACTGTACTCTCTGCCTACTGTACGTTTTTTAAAAAAAAAACAACTAAAACAACCCGCAAGGGATCTGGCGTGATGATATAGATAGATTGATAGAAAATTGAAGTCACAAGGTGCAATTATCATTTGCATAAGTAGGGCAGTGTTAAAATTATAATAATATAAGCCCTGTTAAGAAACTGTCCCAACGTTGGCCACGGGCCTCCTCTCAAACTGAGAGGATTTAGGCCATAGTCCACCACGCTGGCCCACTGCGGGTTGGCGAACTTCACACACCTTCGAGAAACTCTTAGGCATGCAGGTTTCCTCAGGATGTTTTCCTTTACCGTAAAAGCAAGTGATAATTAATTTTTAAATGGGCCAGTGTTGGGCATTGAATATTTTCAATCAATTTTTTAATTATACGATTATTCAACTGTACTCTCTGTCTACCTCGCAAGGGATCTGGCGAGATGATATAGATAATTAGATAGAGCGTGTAATGCATTTTATTGTGAGGAAAATAACGTGGGTATATAACAAATAATGATATCAACCCATACTGTTACACTGCTCAGCAACGGCCTCCTCTCACAAATGTAGGAGAGAGTGAATAAGTCATACTCCACGACGTGAATACAGTCCGGTTGGTGAAGGCAGATTTGTAGCCACCTGCTGTTGGAACTTATCAAGCCACCCTAAAGCTTTCAACTTGCGTAACGACTATTACTTGGTAAGCGAGACCAACGACTTAATGTGCCTTCCGAAGCACGAAGGTGCTCAAATATGAAAATACGAGAAACGGTCACCCATCTCAGGCTGACTAAGTCGAACACCTCAACCTTGATGAACGCTAAGAATACTGCGGTCGCACAGCGCTAAAAGCGTCTCTGTGGGTATGCCAGAAACAAATGTAGGACATGATATACCTACTTTACTTTTGTGTGTCTGTTTAGTTTAGTCGCATATACGGTTAGTTAGTTAGGTTGGTTCGGTTGGCGATAAAGGATTCGCGACATAGCCGACGCAGCGCGACGGGAGCGCGGCGGTGGCGCGGCTTGGGGAGTTGTAATGTACGGGAGACGCCACACAACGCAGCCCCGCTCAGCGCGACGGTGGCGCGGCTTGGGGAGTTGTAATGTACTAAAATGTAAGGGAGACACCACACAGCGCAGCCCCGCTCGGCGCGACGGTGGCGCGGCTTGGGTAGTTGTAATGTACTAAAATGTAAGGGAGACACCACACAGCGCAGCCCCGCTCGGCGCGACGGTGGCGCGGCTTGGGTAGTTGTAATGTACTAAAATATAAGGAAGACACCACACAGCGCAGCCCCGCTCAGCGCGACGGTGGCGCGGCTTGGGGAGTTGTAATGTACTAAAATGTAAGGGAGACACCACACAGCGCAGCCCCGCTCGGCGCGACGGTGGCGCGGCTTGGGTAGTTGTAATGTACTAAAATGTAAGGGAGACACCACACAGCGCAGCCCCGCTCGGCGCGACGGTGGCGCGGCTTGGGTAGTTGTAATGTACTAAAATGTAAGGAAGACACCACACAGCGCAGCCCCGCTCAGCGCGACGGTGGCGCGGCTTGGGGAGTTGTAATGTACTAAAATGTAAGGGAGACACCACACAGCGCAGCCCCGCTCGGCGCGACGGTGGCGCGGCTTGGGTAGTTGTAATGTACTAAAATGTAAGGGAGACACCACACAGCGCAGCCCCGCTCGGCGCGACGGTGGCGCGGCTTGGGGAGTTGTAATGTACTAAAATGTAAGGGAGACACCACACAGCGCAGCCCCGCTCAGCGCGACGGTGGCGCGGCTTGGGTAGTTGTAATGTACTAAAATGTAAGGGAGACACCACACAGCGCAGCCCCGCTCGGCGCGACGGTGGCGCGGCTTGGGTAGTTGTAATGTACTAAAATGTAAGGAAGACACCACACAGCGCAGCCCCGCTCAGCGCGACGGTGGCGCGGCTTGGGGAGTTGTAATGTACTAAAATGTAAGGGAGACACCACACAGCGCAGCCCCGCTCAGCGCGACGGTGGCGCGGCTTGGGGAGTTGTAATGTACTGAAATGTACGGGAGACGCCACACAACGCAGCCACGCTCGGCGCGACGGTGGCGCGGCTTGGGGAGTTGTAATGTACTGAAATGTACGGGAGACGCCACATAGCGCAGCCCCGCTGGGCGCGACGGTGGCGCGGCTTTGGGAGTTGTAATGTACTGAAATGTACGGGAGGGGCCACACAGTGCAGACCCGCTCGGCGCGACGGTGGCGCGGCTTTGGGAGTCGTAATGTACTGAAATGTACAGGAGGGGCCACAGAGCGCAGACCCGCTCGGCGCGACGGTGGCGCGGCTTGGGGAGTTGTAATGTACTGAAATGTACGGGAGACGCCACATAGCGCAGCCCCGCTGGGCGCGACGGTGGCGCGGCTTTGGGAGTTGTAATGTACTGAAATGTACGGGAGGGGCCACACAGCGCAGACCCGCTCGGCGCGACGGTGGCGCAGCTTGGATAGTTGTAATGTACTGAAATGTACTGGAGGGGCCACACAGTGCAGACCCGCTCGGCGCGACGGTGGCGCGGCTTGGGGAGTTGTAATGAACTGAAATGTACGGGAGACGCCACACAGCGCAGCCCCGTTTCGAGTGCGAGTACGTCCGTTGCGCTCCCGTCGCGCTGCATTGGCTATGTGCCGAAACCTTTAAAGATCCAGGTTCAAATTCAAGGTCGATCAAAATGTGACTTTTCTGTCGGAAAATTCTCAGTAGCTGTCCAGAGTCTGTAATTAGTCCCGGTATAACGGCTATAGACTCGTTCCCTATAGTATCATCTTGCCCTAAAGGTATGCGCAAGATTTTACCTAAATTAAATATAATAAACTCTCAACAGCCTATTATTAGTGCGGTGTCTAAAGGACCAATACACTATTAAACAGAATGACTCTACATGTTTAGGAACTAGCATTTTTTATTAAGAATACACAATATTAGTCCTTATATTAATGGAATAAGCTTGATATTATTTTTAAAGGTTTGAATATGAAATAATGTCAGTATTGTGCATTAAGCATTTGTGCTTTTGGTCTCTATACCAATGCTTACCAAGTATATTCTAGTATCTTTTGTAGTATATACCAATACACTCTAGTAGGTGTCATATTGACAGATGATTCTATTTTTAAAATAATAATATCTATATATTAATACGTGAAGCAAAAACTTTGTACACCGTTTTACGAAAATTGCGCGGACAGAGGAGTATGAAATTTCCCACACTTATAGTTTATATAGAGAAGGAGTGCAGAATGCTAATATTTCTTTAAAATTATGCATAAAACATACATTGAATCAAAGAAAAAAACATGACACACACTACCATGTATTTGACACAATACACGTCAAATTGATGTTTGTCTTTAATATTATTTGTCTATAGTCTTACTGAATGTTAAATATAACCAGCAAACGATGAAAGAGTAGGTCGAATATCGACCTATGGGCGACCACTAGTTATATTTATTATTTAAACGTAGTTTAACTAAAAGGATCGAATTGATAAGGCGCCAACACCGAAAAATTAACTCTATTTTCGAGTGTTTAGAATTGGTTTCTTGCGTCTGGTGTTGTATGGGTTAGGTCCTATAGGTCTACGTTCAATTGTATTGCGAATTTTCGCCGATAAAATGTCTCATTTCACGTTTGATTGCCTTTGGAAATATATGATGTGTCATTTTATGGTTATTGAAAAAAATATGTGTGTCATTTTTATTAATTCGTGAATCTGACACATTTTTATAGGAATTGTGTCATTTGCACTTAATTACTTCAAACATTTTTTGGAATTAAAAACGAAAATTTTTTGGACTGTTACCTACTTCTCAATATTACCAAGCCAACTTCTCTACCAAAAGCTGTTGTTGAATGACTATTGTTTTTTGAATTTTGAAAATCTTGGTGCAGTAAGACACTCAAAACTGTAGGAACATAAAATTAAAATAATCTGTGATAAAATTCAGGATGAAACTTTTACATGAAATACTTTTCCGTGTCTATTGATAGACAAAAGTTTGGATACTAAATATTTTTAGTGATTTATAGAGAATATCTGTATTGAAAGAATATATGACGATACAAATTTTGGGGCCGAAGCTGCACGTATCCTGAAGCTGTACATTCCCTACGCCTGGTCCCTGGTCAATACTAAACGAGGGGCACCTTCTCTGCTGATATGTTAAGTTCAGGCTCCCAGCAATATCATGCCTTCTAGCGACCCAGTCGTGGTGTTGCCCAGAATTACCCATACTAATTCGGCGCGTTTGTAATCGCGTCGAACCCGATGGCGCCGGGCCGTGATGTTTGCCGTTGCGCCGAGTGGGGCTGCGCTGTGTGTCGTCTCCCGTACATTTCAGTACATTACAACTAAAGATAACAATATAAATGACAGTCCCCAAGTCGCGCCTCCGTCGCGCCACCGTCGCGCTGCGTCGGCTATATGGCGAAACCTTGGAAGTGGCAAAAAAAATCGTATCCCATCAGAATCAGGCCAACGATTTCAGTCTTTATTCCACACAATAGACTTTTGTTGACAGCTCTAAAATTGAACGATTTCATCCAGATTCTATAATTACAAGCTTATCCCGAATAACTCAATAAAAACTTATTAAATTATAACAACAATGCCGACTAGTTACAAACAACTGTTGCTAGTAAACTACATAAATATGGTGCTACATCACTTCGTCACAGCAATGTGTATCTATTAGGTGGCGTAGTATTAATCTTGCGAGTGTGACAGAAAGGGACAGTGAAATTACTTATAAAAAAATTATTTTTGCCTTTCGATAGTCCACAGACTAGTGATATTTCTTCAAACCTTCCATCTAGACCTCGGGTTCCCAAACAATTTTGGGCAAAAGACCCCTTTTCCAAAATAAACTGATACCTCAGACCCCCATAGCCAAATTCCTTTCAAATTCCTATCTCTAGTTTTTTCCTATTAATACAAAATACTTACCAATTTAAAAACTTTGCGGTTGGTTAAGTGAGTAAAGTACAACAATGATACTTCCTAATAAAATCTTAGTCATTCTTATAACAACTTGGTACACGTAACACAACTTATACAGTATCTTGAAAGTTTGAAATAAGATTTTTTTTTAATTAATTGTGGTCGATTTAAAGACCTCGTTGATCCCCAAAATCAGTTTCCGTTTATGTCGACCCCTGGGAAACTGATATCGACCCCAAGGGGTCGATATCGACTACTTTGGGATCGATCTAGACAATGCAGACTAACTTAACAGATTCCATTATTAGTCATGGCTCAACTAATATTATAAGATTATATTGGTTATACATTGTTTCGGTGGAGCTACAGGGAAATACTCTAGTCTTCAATAAATACGTAGCTCGTCACCCACAGATCAATTAAATGTAACCATCTATGTCAAAGTGCCTTATTTATATAGTTTGCTTACCGTTTAAACTTTAAACCTTTTTTTTCTATAACTTCCGCACCTATTGTGGGCGAAACATAAAAATTTATTTATTTTCATTGGTTTACGAGCGATTTGTACAAATTAGATTATCTATGGGCAACAGATGTGAATGAACAGTTGTGTTTGTACTTGATGCCGTTTTAGGAACATCATTATCTTATTTATAGAAAGAATGTCAGAAGAAAGAATGACCAAACAGATATACAGTGCCAAACTGGAAGGATGTTGGTACCGGGAAGACCTAGACTATCTTACCATGACCAAATATACCGAGTCTTATCTAAAGGACAAGTCAAGAGTCTCCATAATCGGCGAGCGTGTATGAGACGAACTATGAAAGTGGAGAAAGCCAGAGAGGTGTGTAAGAAAAGAACCTGTTGGAACTGTGTACTCTCTGCCTACCCCGCAAGGGATCTGGCGTGTCGATATAGATAGGTAGATTATCTTATTCAAATATCATCAGACGAATGTATACCATCCATCTAGAAAATTATATAATCGATCGATCTGATCGATCGAATTTAAAATTTCTAGATTCTTCTTCTTCTCTCTTATATAAGTACCTAAATTCAACAGGAAATGTGTGACACGCACTTTCTAGGTATACCTACATTTCCCTAAAATAATGATTCTAAATAGAAAGACAAACATATCGCTTCATATGATCATCACATCATGTATAGTTTACACTCACACAGGGAATGAGCCTATTGCTACTATACCGGGGAAAGTATAAAAGAATAATATTAGCCGTGTTAAGAAACTGTTGGGCACGGGTCTCTTCTTAGACTGAGAGGGTTTAGGCCATAGTCCACCACGCCGGCCCAGTGCGGGTTGGCGAACTCCACACACCTTCGAGAAACTCTTAGGCATGCAGGTTCCTCACGATGTTTCCCTTCACCGTTAAATTAAGTGATAGTTAACTTTTAATACGCACATGCTTTCGAAAAGACAAAGGTCTAACCACTAGGCTATCACTGCTTATAATATCGGGCAAAATAATAGACTCCAAACAGTTATTCATAATTTTTAATAGAAGACTGCACTATCACTAGGGTTCAAACCTTGTAACTTGTAACATGTATATACATATTCAGCCGTAACATGTCCACTGGAGATATATATTAGGAAATAGGCCTTCTTAAAGTTCAAACCCGAATCTCAAATTGATTTTGTGTTCTTCTCATACCGTTTTTGTACCGTCTAATCATTATATTAATACGTGAAGCAAAAACTTTGTACACATTTTTACGAAAATTGCGCAGACGGAGGAGTATGAAATTTCCCACACTTATAGTTTGATCGAGAAGGAGTGCAGAATGCTAATATTTTTTTTTAATTATGCATAAAATATACATTAAATCAATGAAAAAAACATTACACACACTACCATGTATTTGACACAATACACGTCAAATTGATGTTTGTCTTTAATATTATTTGTCTATAGTCTTACTGAATGTCAAACATAACCAGCAAACGATGAAAGAGTAGGTCGAATATCGACCTATGGGCGACCACTAGTATTACTTAATATCAGAGAGAATAAACACCGGGTGTGTATTTATGCCTCCAGCGAGAAAACAAACACAATACAATTTGGTACACGTGTCGAACATTTAATAGAATAACTGCGATTCGTGTTCATTACACGTCGATTCTTGCATCCTCAATTATTCATAGCGTTGACTGGCTATTGTGGAACTACGCTGAGCGCCGCGGGTCGCTCACACCCCCGTGGACATCGAAAGGGTTAAATCACTACTGAATAGAATAGTGATACAATTTACAAATAAAGAACATTAGAAATGAAACTTTTACTTTTAAATTTAGAGTGCTAATTTGAATAATATAATGTTGCAGTTATATAATTTTGTCATGACTATAGACTGAGAAATTTGACAAAAATGATGAGAATTTTTAATTATACGGAAATATTGTTATTAATTTCTATTGTTATTATGATGACTGTGTTGGAGAGTTATTCTGATATTTTTAATTTTATTGAATTAGTGACGGCGTGTTTCTGGGACAGAAATCTACCGTTAGTAAAATACGACAATGTCGCCATACATACAATGTCATATTATCAAGCACTTTGTTTTACACCAATGAAAATATTTACTCTGTACTCTTTGCCTACCCCGCAAGGGATCTGGCGTGATGATATAGATAGATAGATAGAAAATATTTATTACATAGGCGGTATTTTTTAAACATTTATTTATTTATAACATTATATTTATTTTCTATCCATATCATCACGCCAGATCCCTTGCGGGGTAGGATTTATTCCTGTGTCGTGGGTGCGTTTACAAACATGAAAATTCACATACACAAATACCCAGACCGGAACAAACAATTGTGGATCACACAAAGATTTGTCCCGTGCGGGAATCGAACCCGCGACTATTAGACACAGTGGGCGGAGCGGCTTAAGCTCTTAACCGCAGCGCTAAATGGTCCGTCCGTCCGTCCGTGTTTAAAATGAGTTTAGAAGGATCAACCTACGACGTCATCACTTTTATTGTTAACTCCCTTCGTGTTTAAAATTCTATTTCAGACAAAGTGTATCGAAAAAATCTTATTATCTGTCCGGTATCTAGTGTAATTGCAATATGTTTACCACCTATGACATGGGACCTTACATCTTTTACATTGGGACCTAACATCGACGGCGATGTACGTGTACTCAGTGCACTTCTGCTACTCCCGCTTGACAAATACAGGCATGACTGTGTGACTTGTGTGACCAGTCGCACTATGCCCCACTAACCCTCGTTGGGTTAGTGGGGCATACATTGTAAAAGGAATGGTTTATAATCTTATCCACATGTTCTAAAAACATTTATAATAATAATAATAATACACTTTATTGTACACCAAAAAATCAATACAAGAAACAAATTTAATACAAAAATCTTTTAACAAAAAAGGTAAACCGACTTCAAAAAGCAAAAAATAAATATTTGAAGTCGGTGCTGGTTGGTGCAGTCGGTTACTTAGCACCGACTTCAAATATTTATTTCTTGCTTTTTGAAGTCGGTTTACCTTTTTTGTTAAAAGATTTTAATTTTACAATTTTAAGTGACAAGTGAATTATTTAGTAATATTTATATACCGATATTATATTATTTTGCTAAGTTGTAAAGTAAGGTACCTACAGGATTAATATAATGACTATAATAACGGAATCTATACATTCGTGCTGTTCGCCGTTAAGGAGTTCCCTCTTGCAGCTTCAAAGTCCAAGGTCCAATACCAATAACAATAAAATAGGACCACCTCAAAACTATACTGAACCAAATGCAAAAAGAATCATCAAAATCGGTTCATAAGCAAAGGAGTTATAAAAAAAGGACGAATTATGAACCTCCTTTTTTGAAGTTGGCTAATATGCTGCTTAGTTCTATAGTAGGATACCTATAGGATTGACGTAATACCCATAATATCTCAATTTACTCATGCCTATTGTTTGTCGTTAAGGAGTTCCCTGGTGTATCTTCTAAGTCCAAGGTCCAATGCCAATGAAATTAAAATGGGACCACCGCGGAGCTATATTGAACCCAATGCAAAAAAAAAAATCGGTCCATAATTGACGGAAATATCGCTGAACATACATAAAAAAAAGCATACATACAACCGAACATAGAACCTCCTCCTTTTTGAAGTCGGTTAAAAACAGTACAATTGGCGGTCTTATCGCTTACAGCAATTTCTTCCAGACAACCGTTGGAAGGAAAACAAATAAGAATAAAAAGGGCAGTTGGTGGCGTACACTATTGATGATAATTTACAATACATACATATATAATATTAACCTAGTCATATATATATATATACAGACATGACAATATATACTATTACATCCTATACACGTATACAGAACTAAACAGATAAGGATAAATAGCAAATAATCATATTATGGACAGATGGTGACTTAAGCATATTTTGGAACGAAACCAAGGACTTTCCACGTCTAACTGACACTGGCAATGCATTCCACCGACGGACGGATTAAATTGTAAAGGATTTATCGAAGAAATTTGTGGAATGCATCGGCGTTTTCAGTTTTAAATTTTCCGACGATCTCAGGAACCGAACTCAAATCGATCTTTGAGGTAAGAGGACCCCCTCTTACCTCAAAGATCGATATCGAGTAAAAAAGGACACTGTACAGAAGCGATAATATATGAGAATTCTGGCGAAGGCGAATTGGCAGCCACTTGAGCACGAAATTCAGAGACATGGTCATATTTAAGCAAGCCAAATATGAACCTTATACAAAAGTTTTGAAGTTGCTCAAGTTTATTTGCATTTATAATAAATTCCTTTGCTACGTTTATCTATCTATATCATCACGCCAGTTCCCTCGCAGGGTAGGCAGATAGTACAGAGTTCCAACGGGTTCTTTCCTTACAGACGTCTCTCATAGTTCGTCTCATGCACGCTCGCCGGTTACGGAGACTCTTGACTTGCCCTTCAGATAAGACACGGTCTGTTCGGTCATAGTCTAGGTCTTCCCCGGTACCTTTATCCTTCTACTTTTGCATGGTATATTTGTGTTGTCATTCTTTCTTCCGAAATTCTTTCTATATGCCCGGACCAACGGAGCATACCCTTTCTCATCTTTACACCGAAACTATATTTCATACCTTTCTTACTACGCTGTTGCGAATACGGTCGGTCAGCTTGACTCGGCACATCTTTCGCAGAGCTCGCATTTAGACCGCATTCTTTAGATACTTTTAAAATATTCATTGCAATATAAAATTATAAAAATAAGCCAACAACCGGCCATCAATTAGGTGCAAAAACAAAGGTCAGAGATGGCATGTAACGTTCAACCACGACCTTTGCGCGTGCAGCCGGCGAAAATAATGAAGTTATTTTTAAATTATGTTCCTTTTTTATTAAACTAGGCAAGGATCATAGCATGCATGTAGGCTATAAGCAGCGTATCATTACTTTTAATGGTACCAAGCTTTTCCTTTCATGGATTATAATAAAACTATTTCTCTATCTGTCTATATCATCACGCCAGATTCCTTACGGGGTAGGCAGAGAGTACAGAGTTTCAACAGGTTCTTTCCTTACATACCTCTCCACTCTCATAGTTCGTCTCATACACGCTCGCCGGTTACGCTCAAGACTCTTGACTTGTCCTTCAGGTAAGACTGATGTACTTAATATAATAACACTGATGTACTTATAAAAAACACTGTACTTATAATTATAATAAAACTGATGTACTTAATAATGATTATTTAAAAGTGGTGGGGACCTGGGAATATCCAATATCTTAACAAATAGAGATAAAGTTTATTCAATTAACGTGCTTTGTTGTATAAATTTGGCCGATCAGAATAGGTTTTATTATTTCTTTTTTCCAATGAGGTACCCGTTCGAGTAAGAAAACTACTTCTTGTTTGTGTTAATGCGAAGTACCTACTTTATTGTGCTTAGTATTTTTTCCTTCGAATGTTCTATTTTAAAAACGTCAGGAATCTAAAATATATATATATATATATATATATATATAATATACTAGAGAATACGCATCTAAATCAATTTCTAACAAGGGATTCCTCCCTTGAGCAAAGGAAAAAAATATTACCTTTTTGCTTCCAAGATTTACCCACGTTTTTTATTCACGGCAGATAGAATTTAAAAAATAAATTACCATCACCCCACATTAGAAGAGGGGTGATCAGTCTGCGAATATATTTTTACACAATAAAAAAAAAAAAAAAAGTTATCTATATGGAGCAGTAACTATTGTTCGCGTCTTAGAAAACGCCCTGTCGATAAAAGTGACAAAAGACATCGAACTAACAACTCTATGCCGATCCATTTGACAGTCAATTTTAACCCTTCCACTGTTGCATTAAAAATATTGTCCGTCAAATTTGTCCGCATAATGTAAATTTGTCAAAAATTATCAAAATTCTAAAGAGTTTTATTGATGTGACAATTTTTTAAGTCTTTAATATAATCGCGTGATGTGATAATTGGGTTAGTTAAGTGCTATATTTTAACGGTTGGTGTTCTGATTTAAATATTTCCGCCGTTAATGGTTTGTCTGCCTCCTTTTATTTCCTGTGAACTTGTTTTATAGCTGCCATAATAGAACATTAAAGATTGTTCAAAACGAACATTATATTTCGCACTATTAAACCATGGTAAGGCTATGAATAATAAATATTATTATAAAGCCACGAAGCACTTCTACTTCGTACTTCGTGTATAAAACGCAAGGCAATAATATTGGGATATCCTGGTAAACTTACAATTTTTTTATACTTAACATCGTCACACCTGTATTCCTGAAGCCGGATTGGAAAAGGTGTGCTGTGTACTACCACATGTCGCCGATGATTTTATGTCCTTATAGCGAGGCGACTATTTACTATTAGACTAACGAGGCAGTCTCATTACTATTTCAAATGATTGCAAAATGTGAGCAAAAAATTGGCATTTAATAAAGGTCAGGCACGTGTCGAACGAACTCCAAACATCTGCCAACCTATATATGGTCTAGCTTAATGTCTAGGCGTTTGGAATACCGCCATTGACGGGTTAAGTAATCTTCTTGACATAAAATTTAAAAAAAAAAAAGCTGTGTTGGGCTAGTGGTGCATATTTTGACAAGTAATCATGAGGTGTTGGGTGCGGATCTAAGGACGGACGAAGTATGGCTTTTCTGTAGAAAAATTGTGGGGTAGCAGTCGGAGTCTGGCTGGAATCGTGGCAATAGGCTTGCCTCCTATTACAAAACTTGACATCGTCGGCGATATGTGTGTACACAGTTCACCTCTGACACTCCCGCTAAGGGAATAAAAGCATGATGTTTTTTAATATATAAGAGCCCACCCAACTCTTAAACTATCTATCTATTTATCTATACCATCACGCCAGCTCCCTCGCTAGGTAGGCAGACAGTACAGAGTTCCAACAGGTTCTTTCCTTACAGACCTCTCTGGCTTCCTCCACTCTCATAGTTCGTCTCATGCACGCTCGCCGGTTACGGAGACTCTTGACTTGTCCTTGATAAGACACGGTCTATTTGGTCATGGTAAGATAGTCTAGGTCTATCCCGGCACCTACATCCTACCATTTTCGCATTGTATATCTGCTTTGTCATTCTCTCTAAAACTTTTGCTCTCGAAACTAGAACATCCACTTTTTTCATTTGTCAATTGCCCTTTATAGCTGTTGTGTCACTAAAAAAGAAACAGAAATAATTAAAATAAAATAAACCAGCCAAGTCGTTAAAAATTAAATTTTACAAAAAGAAAACAGGTAATAAAAGTTATATCGATGGCAATAATATCGAAAAAACGTTGGTGCCATAATCAATTTTATTTTAATTATGATTAAAAAAGTTTAGAACTGGGCAAAATATATCTATATGAATTATCAAATTTTCTAATTCTTTTCATTAAAAAATAATCAATATTTATGGACGATATTTCCAATATCGATATATTAAAGATCAATATTTCCTTTCTTGTTTTATTGGTCCGTTTTTTATTCGTTAAATTTTTTTCACTTAGTTCGTATCATTGACGCTTTGCAGCAAAAATATTGATTTTATTTTCTCCATATATAATCGTTACGGTCATTATGAATTGATATTTTTGTTTTTCATTTACTTATCTTGTCATTTTTTATATCTTTTAAAAGAGGCCTTGGTCCTTGGCATCTCACAGTCAATGTAATTTTAGGCAGATGCTTGCTTCCTTGAGTTATGTTCGATGCACCCGCCATTGTAATTCACACAAAAATTGGAGCGACCGATATACTGAAAATTGAATCACCCTTACGTCTTACCGTTGTAAAAAGACGGTCAAATGTGGGTTGGTGTAGGGCATTGTGGGTTCCTTTCAGCATTTTTATCTTATATTCCGTTTTGCTTTAAAGAAAAGTGTGTGACATGCTGGTACTTTTGCTATCTCTCTTTGGGAAACATAGGCGTGACTAAGGTTAGTTATTCTTTTGTATATTTATTCTCCAAAAAGCTTGATCAAAAGCTTTCGGAGCATTGTTTCATTTCATACATCCATATTTTACATAAATCTATTTATTACGTAATAGAAAAATGAACAATTTTTAAATTTATATTGTAATTGCTTTTTTCTCTTTTTATTACATATGCGATATTTATTTATTTATTGCATCCATAGTTTGTGCGTAGCCATGTTTACGTAAAAACCTTTTGAAGAGGAGTTTGGCTGAAAATCAGCATTAGAGGAGACCCCGGCACACTGTGCCGCAGTTCACACCGTAGCAAATAATACTTATAATAGTACTGAGTTCTTAGATTTACGCGAATATTACACATGAAATAAAACTATTTTGTTCGGATTTTATCGCGGTTTATTTTGATTTTTTTTTTGCTTCCATCGTCTTGGGATCCAGTAATTAATATGATCAAATCTAAAACCAAGCATAACACTGCAAGACCTCAAGACACCGTGAGCTCATTCTGCGTAGATCGGACCAACAAAAACAAAAATAATTAAGAAGTTTGAGGGTACCCCGGAACAACTATGCTTTTTGGACGTCTAACACCTCAGTCCTTCCCGTGACCATGGGTGCTGCAAAGCACTCGAAACGTTGGGAACTTAAAAATCAAAATAAACCGCGATAAAATCCGAACAAAATAGTTTTAACTTATAATAGTATCTCATCGTACTTTATTCTTTGTTTGTTTGTTTTTTATCCTTGTATTTTTGCGTTGCTGAATAATTATTTTTCATTTCATTTCAGGGGGGCTGCTAGATGAATCGATGACTTGGCGAATATTACGGGTAAATGATGCGTGCAAAGTCGGTAATCGTGGCGATCTGGGGAGGTATTTGTTCTGCAGTAAACGAATTTAGTTTGAAGATAGATAGATAGGAAATTAACCTATTGCTTTACAGGCAAGCTACTTAAGACTATACACTCTATTAGGACTCTATTTTACGACAAAGAATTCTGTTCCGCCACCACGGATCCCTAATAGAAACACGACAGATCAGCTGCCTTTAACACAAAGCAGTTGCTCTCGTTCTTGCCCCATTGTCAATGCCCTCCTTCCAACCATTGTTATCTTAAAACGCGTATTCTTAATTCATACAGGAACTTCCGTGTGCGAAAATCGAGCGAGGACGACAATTGTTCGCCCTTCGGCGTTATATTTTTTTTCGAAGTCCGCGAAGCCGGTTTTTTTTCGCTACATGTAAATGTTGATTTATTTTCGTCAACAATGCATCGTCGTTATGGGAATTTACTGCGTCGGCACTTGAGGGTTATAGGGTAAGGAGGCCTACTGATGTTCTGTGGGATATTCCATTTTTAAGAATACCTGTAGAATTTCTTCTTGAATATTTTATATTCCTGTTCTGAGATATTTGTAGACATAAGTATGTTAGTTTAGTTTTTTTTTTCTAATATATATTAGTCACGTAGGGAAAAAACATTGTAAAATCATTTTTTACTCTATAATTCAATACAATCAACTCAGTGTAGCTATAAAGCCGTATAAATTCACTACATCCAACCAATAATCTTCTCTTCTAGAAGAGTTCCTCGAAAATCACAGGGAATAATGTCCTTAGAAATCGTTGACCACTCTTTTTTAACATTGCATCCAAAATAATTCTATACAATGTACACCTCTGCTTACCTCTACAAAATAATTCCATGATGGATACCTGTTTCCATCTAGAAAGTTAGTTTACGAGAGATATTTTACTAATAATACCTATCACAGCTTTATGTGTGTGCCCAAGAAAGTACCTATGTGAAAAAAATCAGTACAATCCCCGAAAAGCACAAATATTTGGTAATACTACTCAAGTAGTATGTTACCATGAGAGGTAATACAACCCGATACTTGTACAACAAACTTAACTATAACTTAACAATGAACCGAAATGAAGTTGGAAATTTGTAAAAAGGAACTCGATTTTCTACTTATTGTTGAGTTAGAAAATGTTTTGCTTAAGTTTAAGGGTCGCAAAATTAATACGCAAATGGTTTCGCGAATCAGGTATATAAAGAATAACTTAGTTATGATGGAAACAAGTTTTCTAGTTATCTAGTGCACTTAACGGTTTTGGTTCACTTAGCATAATAGGCTTCTTTTTTCATCTCTCTATCTATTGGTATGTAAGGTTCTTTCGTTACATACCTCTCTGGTTCCTCCACTCTCAGAGATCCTCTCATACACACTCGCCGGTTACGGAGACTCTTGACTTGTCCTACAGATAAGACTAGGTCTATTGCTTTTTTCATAATCGACTTTTACAATAGTTCATTGTAACGCTAACACTTTTCATCTATTTTTTGTCTAACCTGTTTTAGTATCCCATATGGTATTATCAATTTATATGATCAATCAGTGTGCACTGTTCTACTTTTGTTTGTGTGTATGATCTACGCTGCTGGCCGCGGTGCCTTTACAGCTTCACCGGACAAGGGGGCGAGGGTGTAACCATTACGCTCGAGCCAGAAGGGCAAGTGGGCAACTAGCTCAACGGCGCCTCAAGGAGGAACGGCCTCGGCTTGTGCAGTCGCTATGGGAGGGGGCATATACTAGGTGTCTCGCAGTGACGCTCTGCATCGGCCGGCGGGCGAGGGATTCTTTGACCTCGCCGGCGAGGTTGGTGTCTGATCCCTGTTCCACTCCTGGGCGAAGGCCTTATTTAACTAATCGAGTCGGGAGAAATTTGGTTATATTGTGCTCCACCTCGCGGACTCATTGCGAATTGGTGGTGGTGGGTTATAGTGTCCCTGGGCAATGCCCTAAATCAGGGTTACTCAAAGTGGGGTACGCGAACCCGTAGGGGGGTTCACGACAAAACTGACGTAATAGCTGGATAGTAGGCAAGCGGCAAAACAGAAGATATTTTGAAACCATCAATGCACCATTTTGAACATGTCACAGATAGAGGGAGGTCAATTTGCATTAAAAAATAAGTCCCTCCCTCCATCACATTATTAATATATTTATATTTTTCACTATAATATAATATTAGCTCTGTTAAGAAACTGTCCCAACGTTAGGCACGGGCCTCCTCTCAAACTGAGAGGGCTTAGGCCATAGCCCACGAGAGCCCAGCTTTCGAAAAGGCAAAGGTTCGTGCCTGGGTTTTAACCCGAGATCTCTGACTTTGCGCTGACACTGCTGTTTTTCACTTTGTTGCCTTTTTTTAAATATATAGTTTTGTAAACAGTTAAATTTCCTTTTTTCTACTGGGAGGAGAGGGGTTAGGGGTTCGAAATTGTTTGGGAACTTGAACAGGGGTATATGAAGGCATAAGTTTAAGAAACCCTGCCCTAAATGATATAGTTAAGACTATCGCATGCAGGCGTATTCCCCATTTACAAACTTATTATGTAAAACGGAGGTTACAAGATCAGTAAGACTGTCAATCTGAGAGAAACGTCGTTATGTGTTAAAATAGGAAGTTGTAGGTGCTATTATTTTTAACATATAGCAATAACCTCCGCCTACCATATTTAGCTGAGGAGTTCCTATGCCCAACTTCCAACTCCTTCATTAAACCAGTTCCATGATACCATATTATTGCATTGTGACCGAAGGTACATACGTATGTCAAATTTAAGCACAATCGGATATTAAACAAAAGGACATACATCCATACAGACAGACATACACAAGAACGAATATAATATATAAAATCTTGTAAAAATTGAATGTTGTGAATAGTTATATTTAGACTCAGGATTTAAATATGACAATTTTGACCATGACTGCCGCGTCGGTCTAGTGTTAAACCGCATCGCTGTTTGATTACGAGGTCCTGGATTCAGATCCTAAGTCGGACAAATGTAGTTTTTCTAACGAAATATGTATGAGCCCGGAGTTTGAAATTGTGCCCGGTATATGCCAATAGGCTCGCCCCCTATTATATAGGACCTAACTTCCACGGCAAATTTGTGGGTGTTCTCAGTACACCTCTGCCACCCCCGCTTGGGGAATATAGGCGTTACGGTGTTTACAATGTTGAACATAATCGTAAATATCTTGCCCTGTCCTCTGTTACTGTAAACACTATCACGCCTATATTTCCCAACGAGGCCGGGGGTGGCAGAGGTGAACGGTGTCTGATTTTGTACCTATTCAATAAAATTAGTCATTCAAACATTTTAACTTGTCCAATTTATAGTTTATTTATAGTTTTTTCGGAGTAAAATGCCTAGCGCATACTGCCACATCGCGGGCTTTGGTGATATGGCAGTTATGTGGGGGCTCACACTCACTAAAACCCCCGGCGTCCGTCTCTTGCCCGAGTGCCTTGCCGCAGAAATCGCGAGTGGTATAACATATGCAGCGCGGGCGGACTTGGTGTGTTGTTCACAGACCTCGTCTATATCCCGTGCTCTTCTTCGTGAGGGACGCGCGCATGACGCAGCGCGTTTCCTTCACGGGCTTGTCACTGTTCGGGTGACCTGTTGCCCTTGCCCAGCGCCGGCAGGCAGCGTATTCTCTACGCCTTCGCCCGCCGCGTTTTCTGCGAACAGAATTGGAGGAGGTCTCCTCTCGCTCCCGCTCAGCCTTCTCTTTTCTCGTCAAAACGGCTTCGCAAAAGGCGACGGTTACCAACCAGGCGCTCTCTCTCTCGACTATCGCTGATATCACAGCCGTTAGCGAGAGCGCCGCCCCTCCAATCTCTGCGGCCATTACCTGCCGCTTCGCATCCCACGCTGGACACACCAATAGGGTGTGCAGTGCCGTGTTTACTGGCTCCTCACAATGGTGGCACTCCTCCGTTCTCGGCCGATCCGGCACAGGTACCACCCACCAGGCACCTGCGTCAGCCGTTTGTAGGTGAGCGAAGTTGTACAACCTACTGATCTATCCTTGTTATCATCTAACAATCTGTAATTACTCATGTGCAAATAAACAAATTCCATTAATTTATTTCATTGTAATTTATAGTTATCGAAACGTTCTTCAACCAACCGCAAATCACTTTTTGCCACTTTAAAAAAAGCCCAAAAATTACCATAAATTCTAGCTCCAAAAACCAGGCCATTAACTTGTCTGAAACTAGAAAAAGGACCCCAAGTAATAGTCTGCACCTTACAAATAAATCAACTATGTTTTGACCCTCTGACCTCCACCGGTTAGGGGATTACACCCCGCGGTCCCACGTTAAGGACTATTCAATGGCAACTTAATATTTATTTTCTTTATTTATTCTCCGACGGTTTGAAGATTTAGGGCTTAGCGATTTCCGGGTGAAAATATATTGTTTGTATCTTAATAGGGAGTGAATGTATTTGAGAAATGTTGATACCGGTTTTCTTGTATGGACAGCAATCTATGGTTATCCCTTACAATTATGACGAAATTAGAATCTTTGACTGCCGCGTTGTTTTAGTAGCGAATAATGAGCTTTCATATGGCAATCGGTACGCCCCTTATTGCATGGGGCCTAACTTCCGCGGCGAAAAGTGTACACGGTGTACACGGTACCACTGCCACCCCTGCTTAGGGAATATAGGCGTGACGGTGGTTATTCTTTTTAATTCTTTAAAGCACGTTTCTTCAAAATAGATGTCTATTAGTACCTACCTTCTACGTGGTACTTATCGTCGGCGAAACGTAATTACACATAAAAGATATATATCTGGCAACTCCACTTGAGAAATGCAGGCGTGACGGTGTTTTTTATCTAGGATTTGAACCCAGGACCTCTTTATCACCACTCTAGACAATGTTATTAACGACTATTAAGATGCTAAAAACTTGCTTGATTCCGACCCCGATTTCCATCTCATGTGGTAGTCGTTAAGCCAAGTTGGAAGGCTTATAGGCGGCTTAATAAGTCCCAACAGCAGGTGGCTACAAACCTGCCTTTGCCAATCTGTACTGGATCCGCGATCTTCATCTTTAAATATATATAGTTAGTTTATTAGGCAAGCTACGCTCATTGTATTGGAATCTTTGTTTTAAGGTTAGTGCATACCTGTATAATTCTAACGTGTAACTTTGGCTCCCATGGTACAGGAAATCGCTTAGTTTGGGAACCACCAGTATTTATAATTTGTTAATTTTGTTTATGCACAAATAATTTGATTTGATTTGATATAATATAATATCAGCTTATTCTGTTCCATTGCTGGACAAAAGCCTTCACTCACAAATTGATGTGAGAGAGATTAGGTCATACCCCACCACGCGGACCCAGTGCGGATTGGTGGAGGTAGGTTTGTGGCCACCTGCTGTTGGAACTTATCAAGCCAACTAAAAGGTCTCCAACTTCGCATAACGACTACCACATTACGTGGTAACCGGGACCAACGACTTAACGTGCCGTCCGAAGCACGAAAACGCTTGAATATGAAAATGCCACAAACGGTCACCCATCTCAGACCGACCGTGTCGAACGCTGCTTGACCCTGCTGATCGCTAAAACCACCACGGTCGCACAGTGCTACGAGCGCCTCCAATGACTTAATCTCTCTCACCTCAATTCGAAAAGGCGTTTGCTTAGCAGTGGGGAAGTACCTATAATCAGCTTTAATATTACACGGGTGAATTATACGCATAAACCGGCTTCTTCATTCACTCCGTCCATTGGTGAAAACTGTATGAAATTCCGTTCGGTAGTTATTTTATCGCGTTCAGACAGATAGACAGAGGCGTCGGGGGGACTTCGTTTTATTATATGTAGTGAGATAGTGGTTGGCACAGATTGGCGCTATCAGTGGTGGAAGTCATATGCATAAATAAATTATAAACAAATATTTAAAACAGCAGGGACAATAAACACTGATTCATATTTTTTTTTTATATAATCAACAGCCAGGTGGTACAGCGGGCGTGACACTGCGCAACAAAATTAATGCAAATACGTTCACTGATTGACGAATGTTAACATGTTGACCTCACTATAATGATATGTTGCGTTAATATAAGCGGAAGTGTGCGTATGCGCAGATCACGCGAAACTGTTGCATTTGAATTACTAATCAATAAGTAAGGGCTTAGAAAAATCATAAATAGTTGTAAGCAAAACCTTCATATACAATTCATATACAATTCATGTAAAACTAGACTGTGTAAGGAAGGTTATTACATAATTTCGTATTAGCTTGACGATAAAACAAATTGGGTTTGAGCAGCTCCACAATCAGCAACATTAAACAATGCTGTATAAAACAATTTTGAAAAATAAATAATGGTAGTCAGAAAGGCCAAACAAAAAGTTAAAAGACTAGCCCGCTGAGTCGCCGGATCGTCTCAGTTCAGGCCGCCATACGATCCGGTGGTAGAAGAAAAAAAAAAATTTTTTTTTCGTTAGTAAGAACTGTTGGCTATTTTGTCCGGCCTATACAAAAAAATAATTTTGGACTTTGACTTTGCTCTGCCGCGACCGAGTATTCGCGAGCTGGCTTCCAGTACGGGGTGAATCTTTGTGTTACGCAAAAATGTCTGTTGCAGTTTGGGTATTTGTGTATGTGAATTTCACGTTTCTAAACTCGCCATAGACACATAAATATTTCCTAGTGTAGTTCCTAGTCGGGTTACAGTTTTTTTAAACGTTTTTTTATTGTTAATAAATAAAGCAGTGATAGCCTAGTGGTTAGACCATCGCACTGCAATGTCAGGGATCTCATGCACTCCCAGACACTCACCTCTGTCTTTTCGAAAGCATGTATATAATATAATATAATATATAAAGTAAAAATACAGTAAAAATTAACTATCACTTGCTTTAATTGGTGAAGGAAAACATCGTGAGAAAACCTGCATGCCTAAGAGTTTCTCAAAGGTGTGTTTCTCGAAGTTCGCCAACCCGCAGTGGGCCAGCGTGGTGGACTATGGCCTAAACCTTTTCAGTTTGAGAGGAGGCCCGTGCCCAACAGTGGGACAGTTTCTTATCAGGGCTAATATTATATTATAATAAATAAATTACTAACTCTTTCTGGAATATCGGCTGTTCGATATTTATTCTCAGGGAACTAACCCAACACGGACATCAAACAAACTAACCCCTGTTTAAATTGTGCATTTGTATCCAATATGGCGGTGCATGCGCAGGCCTGTAAATATTGAATTAAACATGAGTGCACGGAACCACCTGCCGACGGTGACACTCGCCGAATGACGCGACAGTGTCAACAATTAGCTCACGGAACTCCATTTCCTGATGGTTTTATGAGAACTATACACGGTAACTGTATTCGAGACGCGATATTATACGGGAAGATATGTATCAGATGTTATTTCTCAATTGCGTATCACAGAAGGCGTATCAATATACGCGTCAAAACTAGCGATGTCTATCTATATCATCACGCCAAATCCCTTGCAGTATAGGCAGAGAGTATAGAGTTCCAACATACCTCTCTGGCTTCCTCCAGTCTCATACTTCGTCTCATACACGCTCGCCGGTTACGGAGACTCTTGACTTGTCCTTCAGATAAGACACGGTCTATTTGGTCTTGGTAAGATAATAATAATAATATATTTCTTCTGACATTCTTCCTACATGCTCGAATCAACGAAACATACCCTCTCTCATCTTTACACCGATCCTATCTTTCATACCTACTCGCTTTCTTACTACGCTGTTGCGAATAGAAATAAGGTGACGCTTTACAAAACTTGCGTTCGACCCATAATGACATATGCGTGTGTTGTGTTCGGGCATTCGACCCCCTCTCACATCGATAAACTCCAAGTGGTTCAAAACCGCTTCCTCCGTAAAGCCGTAGGAGCCCCCTGGTTCGTACGGAATGTCGATCTCCACTCCGATCTAGGTCTCGAACCTATTCGCGCCTATATTAAAAAGGCGACAACACGACACTTCGCGAACGCATCTACCCATGCGAATCCGTTAATCGTAGCCGCCGCCGACTACGATCTCCCCCCCGAACGCTGCCGCCACCGCCGGCCGCGACATGTTCTCACCGACCCCCCCGATGCTTTGTCATCCATTCTTTCCGCTCAGAATACGGGCGACGACGACGTAGTCGTAGATCCCCTCGTATAGCCGGCGGTTGACCGGTGCACTTAGTAGTGCACCCGTCCCCCTACAGCAACTGTCCCAACCGAGAGCGCCTCGAGTATGTCGCCCCTTGCCCTTCTGGCTCGAGCGTAGTGGTTGCACGCTCGCCCTTAAGTCCGGTGAAGCTGTAAAGGCCTCGCGGCCAACAGCGTACATCACTCTCACACACACACACACACACACGGTCAGTCAGTTTGACTCCGCACATCTTCCGCAGAGCTCTCATGGCTTAAGTGCCGGCTACCAATGTCTACTATGTCAGCGGTGTATTTCCCATCCTAACTGAAGGCGCATCCAAGATATACAAACTCATTAATTGCTCCAGCACATCGTTACCGACCACAGTCCTCGCATTCGTTCTGGTTTCTTCCTATTCTAGCGATCTAATATTACTATCCGTGAAGACGCACCTTATTATACAAATATGTGTATTTGTTAGGATACAAATATATATATTTCGTACTAGAGTAACAAACAAACAAATCTTTCCTCTTTGTAATATTAATCGAAACAATAGGTTTGTCGAGACGCATGAAACATTTATAAGTTATACAATGAAACATTCCTCGTGAATATCTTCAGGTTCGGAGAAAAATACACATATGTAGGTGCAGAAGAAATGCGGCGGACGTCTTCAAATTATAAATAATATAAAATATACACAACGTCACGCCTATATTCCCCAAGCGGGGGTGGCAGAGGTGTACTGAATAAACCCACGATTCGCCGACGATGTTAGGTCCCATGTAATAGGAGGCGAGCCTATTGCCATATACCGGGCACAATTCCAGACTCCGGACTCGTACTGGGAAGTTTTCGCTAGGAAAACTACACTTGTCCGACCTAGGATTTGAACCCAGGACCTCGTGATCACAAAGCTATGCGCTTTACCACTAGACCAACAAGGAATTATAAATAATATAGATATTTATAAATAAAATATAATTTGAAAAATCGATTGATGATAATTAAAGGTATCATATGGGTTGTACGTTGCTATCTAATCAATAAAAGGACTGCTTAATCCGATTCCGAGGTACTTACAAATACCCTCTTAAATTCGTCCTAAAGCATGATACATCTTAATATCGACCTATGTTAGGGTTATCACTTGTGTAAAATACATATAAAATAGAAGATCTTTGATCTCTGTTATGTGGTATGCATGTTAATAAACTAAGACGGCTGCACAATTTATGGATGGTTTTTTCTTCAAAATCAAATGTTATTTATTCATGTAGACCAAAAGGCATTTATGAATACTCAAAATTAGAAAATCATTGATTACTTAAGACTCTACCACCCGTTGGGAAAGTCATTCCTGTGAAGAAGAAGGGCAAGAAACTCCACGGTTACTCTGTCTAAAAATGAGAGTTTTACAATTCTTTTTATATACATTGCATTCATGGGTATGGGAGAACAATGCAGAACGAGCTGAATAGATGTGCTTAAGTATAGATTAAACATAAGTGTACTTAGATTCATGATGTCAGTCAGTGTCTACATAGTCCTCTCATTTACATAATAGGGACTTTGTAAAGGTATATAATAAGTTTTAAGAGGAAAGTACCTTATACAGGGTGTAACATAATAAACGCTAGACCTCAAAGAAGTTTGTTCTAAATCGATAACTGAATTGATTCCAACAATTTTTATTGTGGAATAACACTATTTTACGGATTTTATCGCGGTTTATTTTTGATTTTTAGTTCCCGACGTTTCCCGACCCATGGTCCCTCCCGTGACCATGGGTGCTGCAAAGCACTCGAAACGTCGGGAACTAAAAATCAAAAATAAACCGCGATAAAATTCGTAAAATAGTTTTATTTCATGTGTAATATTCGCGTTAATCTAAGAACTCAGTAATTTTTATTGTACCTTACTTTTTTTAATTTGCAAAAACATGCTGTTGCGACTTTAGTGCGGTGTAATAAACTAAATGTATTCTTGATTCAAAGCAATATGGAGATTTCAAATGCATTTCTGAAACGTTTTTCTTAATAGGCACACATACACGTACAAGTTTTATTATTTATCTATCTATCTATCTATCTATAACCTCACGCCAGATCCCTTGCGGGGTAGGCAGAGAGTACAGAGTTCCAACAGGTTCTTTCCTTACATACCTCTCTGGCTTCCTCGACTCTCATAGTTCGTCTCATACACGCTCGCCGGTTACGGAGACTCTTGACTTTTCCATCAGATAAGACTCGGTTTATTTGGTCGTGGTAAGATAGTCTAGGTCTTCCCCGGTACCTGCATCCTTCCACTTTCACATTGTATATCTGTTTTGTCATTCTTTCCTCTGGCATTCTTTCTATATGCCCGAACCAACGGAGCATGCCCTTTCTCATCTTTACACCGATACTATCTTTCATACCTACTCGCTGTCTTACTATGCTGTTGCTAATGCGGTCGGTCAGCTTCACTCCGCACATCTTCCGCAGAGCTCGCATTTCTACCGCATTTATCCTACTTTCATTCTCCTTCTTACATACCCAGCTCTCGCTACCATATAACAGCGTTGGGACATTTATTGGGGTATAAAAGTGCTTAAAAGGGGTAAAAAAAATAAATTTTGAAATTTGATTTTGGTATTGTTATTTGTGAAGCAATTATCTATTTAGGGTGTCTGAGGTCTTGCGTTATTTATTATACAGCTTGTATAAATCAGCCTAAACCGTCTTACTCCCGAGGTTCTGTCTTTCACACACACAGAAGAAAAGAGAAAATGAGAACAGTGTTAATAGATCATACTCCCAGTGCGGAATGGTGGACGACTTTACATAAGTGATAAATATACTAGTAGTACTGTCTTATATTTTAAACTAGTTTCTGCCAGCGACTTCATCTGCGTTGACTTTAGACAGGAATCTAACATTTTTCCGGGATAAAAAGTATCCTATGTTGAACAGGACAAATATAGTACGTCGTGCGCCCTGTTGCAATTCTTGCCAGTATGCGTCACGGGGGAAGATTCAAGTGAAATGCCGAACAAATTCTTGAAACAGTGCTCCACCCACCAGTTGTGACCCTCTTCGCGCAGAGTTTCGTCTCATAAATATGGGTTCCCAGTCGCTCGAACGTACGCGGCGCGATGTCGCGCGCACTTAGGGTCACAACTAGCGGGTTTGCAACGAGCTTTATTATTCTAATTAACCAATTAATTGTTACAACATCTGTCCTTGTCTAGGATTTTACTCTTCTAGTCCTATCTATCTCTTTCTAGAGTTACACTCTTCTAATTCTGTGTATTTACCTATTACATGGATTTACTGACTATTGCTTAGGTGCTATAACTTATTCTATTACAATATCTTATTTCTAACTTAATCTATTACATTCTATACATGAAGACGTCGTCCCGTACGTATGTTTTTGCCAAATTTTTATCGAAATCCATTCATCCGTTTTTGCGTGCTCGAGTAACAAACATCCAAACAACCGAACATCTAACCATACGAACTCTCACATTTATAATATTAGTAGAATTTAACGGAACAGAGAGATCAAGAAACAAGCACCATACATATTTATCTTGCGTTCTTCAATGAATAATTAATTCAATAACTAAAAATGTATTATTAATTATTATCTAATCGCTTTTTTCATATACTTACAATAACGACATAGTGCCTATAGCGAAGTTGACAATCTACAGTCGTTAACGCTAATAGAAAGCGGAAAATGTATGGGAATGACATTTTGCAACGAAAAGTCACGTGGTCAAAACAATGCGCTATCGGTTGCGACAAGAGAATAGAAACAAAACGCTTGCAACTTGTCTAGGCCGTCAGATATACAATGGGAAGGTAGACGGATGTAGGCAAGACCTAGACTATCATACTATGGCCAAATAGACCGTGTCTTCTCCGAAGGGTAAGCCAAGTGTCTCCATAACTGGCATGTATGAGACGAACTATGTGAGTAGAGGAAGCCAGGGAGGTATGTAAGTAAAGAACCTGTTGGAACTCTGCACTCTCCGTCTACCCCGCAAGGGATCTGGCGTGATAATATATATAGATTAGGAGACAGAGATAGATTTACAATTCTTCTCTAAGTTTTTGTAATATCAATTGTCCTTGACTGTTATCAAATAAACAGAGTAAATAAAATGTACTTGTAATGAAGAGACAACCCTAGTACAGACTGACATAATAAGACCCCAACATAATGAAGATCAAAATCTTGCTTCCAATCCTTAAGAAGCGAAATTTTTTATCAATCTTCAACACAAGAGTACACTCAGTTGTTACGTTTGTGTGGATATGGAGATAGGACAGGAAAAGAGGATGTATTTCTCATAGACTGCAAAGAAAGGAGGAGGTTCTCAACTCGTCAGTATATTGTTATCTATCTTTTTTTTATTACAAAAAACGTAGCCCCACACTAGGAGATATTTCTGTGTCCGGATCAAATTTACGAACACAAACACCCAGACCGAAACAAATTGTTTAGTCCTGTGCGGGGATCGAACCCGTGAATATACGATCCAATGGGCGGAGCAGCTTAAGCCCTTAACCACTGAATCAAGTCATCCTTCATCTCTATGAATAAACATTATTAACTTATTAAAAATAAATGTATGTACTGGCGAGCGTGTATGAGACGAACTATGAGAGTAGAGGAAGCCAGAGAGCTATGTAAGGAAAGAACCTGTTGGAACTCTGTACTCTCTGCCTACCCCGCAAGGGATCTGGCGTTATGGTATAGATAGGTAGATGGATAAATAAATGTTTATTTATTTCTAACGACGATTTAGCGCAGTCGTTCAGAGCTTGAGCTGCTCCGCCCACTGTGTCTAATAGTCGCGGGTTAGATTCCCGCACGGGACAAATCTTTGTGTGATCCACAATTATTTGTTCCGGTCTGGATATTTGTGTTTGTCAATTTTCATGTTTGTAAACGCACCCACGACACAGGAATAAACCCTAGTGTGGCGCTACGTTTTTAAAATAAAACATAAAATAAAACAAATGAACCTAGGCCCGTAATTGAAAACGAAATCAATCGTGAATCAAGTTTTAAAAACTAACATTTTAGTCCAAAATGCAGTTTCTAAAACTTGATTCCAGACTGATTTACGTTCTGTACGGGTCCTAGTAACCAATTAACCGACTGCACCGAACGACTGGCAGTGACTTCAAATACTGATTTTTTTAACTTAGGTATCTTATTTTTTCGCTTATTCCCTTAAGTCGGTATTCCTTTTTTAAGAATGTTATTTTTTAATTTAATAAATCGTCGAAATAGGACGAGCTCGTTTTGGGACAAGTTGTTGGGCCGTAATTCGCTATAATCAAACGCGGCGGGTAACGATAACTTTGTGAAATGATTGTGTAATGAAATCTGTATGCCAATGGAGTGCCATTAAACGATCATTTCTACAATCCTAGTCCGCAAAAAATGTAGCTTTTCCTTCGAAAAATCTGGATCTGCAGTGTGCAGTGGCTAAACGAGCGAGCCACGTTGGGCATCTTATACCTTGCTGACCTAATACCTAACATAGAAATCCGAAGGCGGACGAAATTTGGAGAAGTTGGTAAACTAATCACGAGGTTAAAGTGGAAATGGGCAGAACACTTGATGAGGTCAGGACCAAGGCCGTGACAGAGTGGTGGCCCAAAAAGGGACGCAGGCCTAAAGGCAGATCATCAGCCAGATGGAGTGAGGATATCGTGAAGGTGGCCGGAAAATTGTGGAATAGGCTAGCACAGGACCGGAACAAATGGCGTAATAGAGAGAGATCTACACTCAGCAGTAGGTGGATACGAGTAATGATAATTTGTTGATGATGATATGGCAATATGTTCGCCCCCTTTGACATAGGACCTAACATCGTCTGCGAAAAATGGGTATTCACAGTAAACCTCTGCCATCCCCGCATGGGGAATATAGGCGTGACGGTGTCTATTTTTATCGTTTCACGAAGTTATCGTAACGTGACGCGTTACCTGTTCGATTGAGACGATCCCTAAACTAGTCAAATAAATATATCATTATGACTGACACTTACACGATAAAGGTGTTAACACACTGACTCATTGTCATCCTCCTATGTCATACGTCCATGCGTCCGTGACATGACAAAAATGTGCTCATGCAAGTATAAATAAAGAATCCAAAGATAAGTTCATTCACCCGTGTGCGTTTTAATAATTGAACAGCAGTTAGTAGTTTTTTTTGTGTTTATTTTAAATATGTTAGAATTATACGGGTTACAGCTGGTTGCATAAATAGATGTCTTATTTTTACTACTAATATTTACTACTAGTACTAGATGTGTTAAATAAAAAAATAGGTTTTTTATTTACTATTGGAATTGTGCTCGGTATAATGACATTAGGCTCGGCCCCTATTACATCGGGGCCTAGCGTCATTGGCTAAAAGTAGGTGTACATAGTACACCTCTGCTACTCCTACTTGACGATTACGATGTGTATTTTTTATTTTTTTTTTATTTTACTAGTGCGTTAACTTAGTTTCAGGTAATTTATTAACCCTTGGTGTAGGCAGAGAGTGTCAAATGCTAAAATGTTTTTTGTAACATGCCTCTCTCGCTTCTTCCTTTCTTACAGTTCGCCTAAAACACGCTTGCAAATGAAAACTCTTTAACCATCACATTACTACTTCCGATTTTCCGAACCAAAATAGACAAAGCTTTCTATGACCAAATTACTGTATGAGTTATTAGCACGAACAAAAAACGCCATTAAACTCACAACAGACCCATTCCTGCGAACATTACACTTTTTTTTTCTAACACTATGTTTAATTAAACTTCTCAATAACAGCTTCACTATTTAAAAACTTCTAATTCTATTAACACCGTTAATCAAGCTTCACAATTAGCTGTCACTACAGAACTAACTTCCGCCCACAGTACAACTTTTTCTAAGACATCTATACTATTTTTAAACCCACAAAAAAGTACTAGAATTTCGGTCCTTTTGTAATAAGACCTCTTTAGAAGTCAAGTAATTTGAGTACTAAGTAATGCTTTGGTGTGCGCGTGGCTTTACATTTTATAACAAAGTTATTTTTGTAGGTAAATAAATTATCATTCTGCTTTATTTGAAGTGTAATAGAGTTTATTTTTGGTTGTAAATAATTTTCCTGATTACTTCTTTCGATTTAGTATTAGAGCCCTGACATTTTTAATAATTAATTTCGTCTAAACTTCATTCATCTCTTAATTCTAAAGTGGTAAGGCTTACTTTCAAATGAAATGGAGTTGGTCAAATGAATGAGATTGTGGTGTTTCTAACAGAAGGCGAAATCAGCTGTCGGTCCCTTTCTTCGAAATAAATTCATCTTACAGGAGTTTTGCGCAAAGGAATTGGCGACGAGAAATGCGGTTGAACGCTTGTTAGAAACGCTTTTAGGGTTGGAAAATTTCGCAGTTACAATATCGATGTTTTACAAATTAATAGTAACATAGATACATCGGATATCACTGATATTGATTTTGATGAATAATGAGTCGTCAGAAGAAATGAATAATGAAGCAAATGCGACATACATTAAATTAAAATGATTCCTAACAATATTTATATGATTTGGTTGATGATAAATGTATTAAAAATAAATTTAAAATTATATTGAGGGAGAGCATATTAACTGAAACTTAATAGTTAATATATTCGAAAAAAGGCGCGGCGGAATTTTTATTTTATAGATTTCAGACGAGAATAGAACTCATTAGAACACGAAGCCGGCACTCGCTTATAATATAATCACACCAATCGATTGGCAAACTATAGTAGAACCACAAAATCTAGTAAATATTTTCTAACTATCAAAAACTCGTGACCTCATCATTACCGATTCGACGGAAGTAGGGAAGTGAAAATTGATTGCACCATAAGTAAAATATTTCTCAAAATATTTGACCAGGATCATCCTTTCCGGTGAGTTTGAATATAAAATTGTTTATCGAGCATTATAGGAATGTACGAGTACTATTAGTGAGAAGATGATAATTATTGTTTACTTACGCATGTGTAAGTGTATTTATTGATAAACCTTCAGAAGGGTCCTGCAGTTCTTTGATACCGTCGAACATTTCCGTAATGCAAATATGTCATTTATAGTTTTCTATGAAGTGGCTTTAAGTGGTTAGCTCAGACCACTAGAGCAGTTCATACTTAATCTGTAAATTAATTATTAAAATTAATTTACTAATTAATTTACAGATTAATTAGTAAATTAATCTGTAAATTAATTTACTAATTAATCTGTAAATTAACGCGTGCTAAAGCGCACACGATTTAGCACGCGCTAAATCGTGTGCGCTCTTAACCACTGCGCACACGATTTAGCGCAGTGGTTAAGAGCTTAAGCCGCTCCGCCCACTGTGTCTAATAGTCGCGGGTTCGATTCCCGCACGGGACAAATCTTTGTGTGATCCACAATTATTTGTTTCCGGTCTGGGTATTTGTTTGTGAATTTTCATGTTTGTAAATGCACCCACGATACAGGAATAAATCCTAGTGTGGGCCTACGTTTTAAAAAAAAAAAAAAATAATACGATGTTTACGAACCCAGGGATGAATAGGAATCAAATTGGGATTGATCTTGATATAGGAGAATAAAACTACATAACTACAGACTTCTGATCTTTTTTTTTATCACAAATTTGTGGGTTTAGATAAGCATATCTATGCTTATCTCTATTTTTTATCACAAAATTGTAGACTATATAGATAGATTACAGATGCAATATTTGTATTGGATTTTAATGCTGACTACATTTGTATATTATAAAATCAGTAATCGATATATCTGTATCATCACGCCATATCCCTGACAAGCTAGGCAGAGAGTATAGAGTTCCAACAGGTTCTTTCCTAACCGAACTCTATGGCAAAGAAGTCAAGTCAATAATAAAGTGGAAAAACAGGGCATAATAATAATAATATAGATTATTTGTGAACATAGGTATAACAAAGATGGTATACAGAATAATTAATTTTTCGCTATGCTCAGCTAATACTTGGCGTACAAATATTTGTGCTACACAGTCATAAAATGAAGAAAGCTTTCATCATTTCAGCCTATACTTGTCCACTGCTGAACATAGGCCTCCCCAATCGCTTTCCAGCGTAACCGGTCCGATGCCACCTGCATCCAACGATTTCCTGCGATTTTCACAAGATCGTCGGTCCATCTGGCAGGCGGTCGTCCTACGCTGCGCTTGCCAATACGTGGTCTCCACTCTAGAATCTTTCTGCCCCAACGCCCGTCCGATCTTCGCGCTATGTGGCCAGCCCATTGCCACTTCAGCATGCTAATCCTGAGGGCTATGTCGGTGACCTTGGTTCTTCTACGAATCTCCTCATTCCTGATTCGATCACGTAGAGAAACGCCGAGCATAGCTCTTTCCATAGCTCGCTGAGCAACTCTGAGCTTTTTTATGAGACCTATTGTAAGAGACCACGTCTCTGATCCATATGTCATCACTGGTAACACACATTGACTAAAAACTTTAGTCTTTAGGCACTGAGGTATTTTGGATGAGAAGATGTTGCGCAGTTTCCCGAACGCTGCCCAGCCGAGTTGGATTCGTCGATTGACCTCTCTCTTAAAGTTGGACCTACCTAACCGGACTGCCTGTCCCAGGTAAATGTATTCGTCGACAACTTCAAGAGTAGAGTTCCCAACGGTGAGTGCGGTGGGTACGACATGGACATTAAACATTATTTTTGTTTTGTCCATATTCATTTTAAGACCCACTTGTTGGGATACTCTATTGAGGTCACCGAGCATTCGTCCTAGATCTTCCAGCGACTCCGCCATGACCACAATGTCGTCGGCAAATCGAAGGTGAGTGATGTATTCGCCATTGATGTTGATGCCAAGTCCTTGCCATTCCAAGAGCTTGAAGGCGTCCTCTAAGGTGGCCGTAAACAGTTTCGGAGAAATGACGTCTCCCTGTCTTACTCCTCTTTTTATGGGGATCACCTTCGTGCACTGCCCCTGTACTCGGACTGACATGGTGGCGTTATTATACAAGCACTTCAACACTTCGATGTACCTATAGTCAATGCGGCATCGCTGGAGAGATCTAAGAACCACTCAAGTCTCGATCGAATCAAAGGCTTTCTCATAGTCCACAAACGCCAAGCATAGTGGCCGATTATACTCCTCAGTCTTCTGTATAACCTGCCGCAGCGTATGTATGTGGTCTATGGTACTAAAACCTTTCCGGAAACCGGCTTGTTCGGGAGGCTGGAAGTCATCAAGCCTTCGTTCGAGACGATTCGTAATGACTCTCGTAAACAACTTATAAACATGGCTCAGCAGTGTGATGGGCCTATAGTTCTTCAATAAGGTGTTATCACCTTTCTTGAAAAACAGCACCACCACACCCCTGTTCCATGCTTCCGGCGTTTTCCCTTCAAGCAAGACGGAATTAAATAGCCTCTGAAGGACTTTAAGTACCGGCGATCCGCCCGCCTTCAGAAGTTCTGCAGTAATTCCGTCTTCACCCGGCGCTTTGTTGTTTTTAAGTTGTTTGAGAGCCATCCTAATTTCGCACAGGCTGATGTCCGGGATATCTTCAGTGCAGTGTCGGGTTAGCTTGGCTCTTGGGTCTTTTACCAAGTCAACAACAGGTTTAGCTACTGAGGTATATAACTTTCCATAGAACCTCTCTATCTCCCTGAGCACCTCTGACCTATTTGACGTTACGTTTCTGTCCTCCGTCTTCAGCTTCGTCAACTGGCTCTGCCCAATAGACGCGTCTCTTGCGAACACTTTAGAGCCCTTGTTCTGCTCTATGGTCTCCTCAATACGCCTTGCATTGAAGGACCGTAAGTCGTGTCGCAAGGACTTCAATATCTGTCCATTAAGCTGCCTATAGGACTTAGCATCATCGGAGGTTTGGAGCGTCATGGAACGTCGCTCAGCCATGAGGTTTCGGGTGTAGTCAGATAGTTTTTGAGGCCTATTTTTACGGTGGGTCTTAAAATACTTGGACCCGACCGTATGAACAGTCTCTACCAGCCTGTTGTTGATTTCGTCCACTGATGCGCTGCTGTCTAGCAATTCGAAGCGGTTTGACAATTCGAGTTGAAAGTTCTCGGGGTTTTGGATATATGCATGAGTAAGTCGGAGCGTAGACTTCATCAGACGCGATCTTTCCATTTTGACATTAATATTTAATGTGCCTCTGACCATTCGGTGATCACTGCCGGTTTTTACCCTATGAATCACGGAGACATCATTAAATATTTGTCGCTTGGTGCTCATGATGAAGTCTATCTCATTTTTTGTGGAACCATCAGGGCTCATCCAGGTCCATTTCCTATGAGGCGGCTTCTGGAAGAAAGAGTTCATCATAAAGAGTCCCTCTTTCTCCAGAAATTCGGCCAGCCTCTGACCCCTGGGGTTGCGCTGCCCATATCCAAATTGCCCCACTCTCAACTCATCATCGCCCCGTTTTCCCAGCCGCGCATTGAAGTCACCCATAACCACTGTAAAGTGTGTTTTGGAAGTATGTATGGCTCTACTAATGTCCTCATACATAACTTCGACGTCATCATCTGAGTATGCCGAGGTCGGTGCGTAGACCTGTATGACCTTCAGCGAATATCTTTTGGATATTCTGAGTATCAGGTACGCTACCCTGCTCGACACACTAGTAATGGACACAACGTTGTTTATGAGTGACTTGTGGACGATAAATCCGACACCACCTTGGGACTGCTGTTCGCCCTCCCGGTAGTAAAACAAGTTGCCGGATTTTAAGGTTATCGTGTCCTCGCCCTCTCTTCGGACCTCCGATAAACCAACAATACTCCACCGCAACTTGTTTAACTCTTCTTCCAGCTCAACTAGCTTCTCATCTGTCCTCAATGTGCGTGCGTTGTATGTCACCAGGGCCAATTTTCGGTTTTGGTGGTAGCCGAATCTCTGCCGGAGATTCTTAGCACCCCTTGTCCTGTCGTTACCATGGCTGCTACCGTGGCCAGGACGAACAGGACCGCCGGGGACTAGGGGCCTGGTTTTCCTACTTTCTTCCATAATTGGGGGTGTTTGCCATACTCGCCACGCTTGGCAGGCGGGTTGGCGAGCGCAGTTATTGGTCGTCGAAGTGTTAAGGGAACGCTGCTGCCCATTCCCTAGTTTTCCCTTAGTCGCCTTGTACGACACCCGATGGGATGAGATGGGTTGGTCCTATTCTAAGCCGGGAACCACGCGGCAAAGAAAGCTTTACATTCATTGAAATAATTACTTGTTAACAATAGTGAGGATTTATATATATATCAAAGTATGTCAATAGTAGGTAATATGTGAAAAATTAATGGTTAAAATTTATCATATCATTAACCATATTTTATCGATACATTTGTCCCATCACTATCGTCCAGGTGAGGCACGCGCGGACATGTTTGCTCTTTGTCGGGATCCGACGAAGAAAAAATTAGATTTACGACAAATAAGTGTTTTTTTTTAGAATACCATTTATTCGTTTTCAAATTATTTACTTTTGTAAATGGTGTACTCAGGTGTTCTAAAACTGAACGCATTTGAGTTTTCAAAACGTTAATACTAATATTTTTAAACATTATAATAATTTAACTTTCCGCGAAATGCAGCCAGCGCTTTTGCCTCCACACCACGCGGACAAGGCTTAGATTTGTAATTAGTTTTACGCCCGTATTATAAAACGTAAATCTTGAATCTAGCTTCAAAAACTGATTATTGTAAAAAAACGTTAGCTTCAAAACTAGATTTACGACTGGTTTTCGTTCTGTAATACGGGCGTTGGATTTCGTGCTTTTTTTTAATATATTGTAATATGCTTCTGTAAATATAATAAAAAAGTATTATTAAAGACTATATTTAACAAAAACAGTAACCTCATACATAGGGATTAATTTTTGATTACATTATCATTAAGTATAATTTTCTACGGTTACTAATTAAAAATGGTAACTCCGCGACTGTCAAGACAATTCACTTGAAGACAGCGTTAGTTCAGATTTCCGGCCGTGGGCCAAAAGATCCTTGCCAGACTATAGACACATATCCAATAGAAATATTAAGTTTTTTTATTTCCTTACATAGATAAAACACGGTCTTTTTGATAATGATAAAGGTACTAAAGTTAAAAATCATAGGAATGGAGTAAAAATCCCATAAGATCGAAATGCCCTCAATTTATTTAGTTTGTCTTGACATGTGATCAAACTTATCTCTGAAAATGTCCAAGAATGGTAGCAATAGCATTTGTACAATTTTACTCATCCACTATTAATTATGTTTTTTTCAAAAAGCAATAAATCTGCACATTTTGGCGGCAAAAGGTTATTGAAAAAAAAATGTAACAATACAGCCAGTAATCTTACGGTAGGGTTTTTTTTTTGGCGGGAATTCGAAGAGTGATGTTGTCAATTTGTTTTCATTTCCAATACTTGTGTTATTTCGACTAATAATGTGTTGGTGGAATATTAACTATTATGTGTTCTTATATGTGCATGAGTGAAGGTAATTGTAACAAATTGATAAAACGTGCCTTTTCGATTTCCCTCAAATCGGCCGTCGCAATTGGTATGTAAAGTATCCACCGCTTTACTATCCAGGGTGGGGTACTTCATTAATTTCATTATCATCGTTGTCATCAAGTTCATCGGGGAGTTGAATTAATTTAATCAAACACGATTATATATCTCACTGGACACTGGCAAAATAAGCTGAAAATTAGTGTAACCATAACTTAAAGAAAAAAGAGGAATCTTACGGTGCATTGTGATATACAAACTTATAGTTTGCAGTTTACTATGGATACTCCTTTTGAATAGTGTTTTAACATGGAGGACAGGCACAGAAAATGTACAGATATAGAGATGGGCAAAATGTAATCTGATTAATGATTACAATTGAATTTTGTAATATTCAATCATGATTCAAGATTACAAGTGTAATTGGAATGGTTGAAGATTACAAAATGTAATTGTAATCGTTAATCATTAATACACTATCACGCCTATATTCCCCAAGCGGGGTTGGTTAATCATAAATCTGCGCCTATAGCCAAGTCGACAATCTACAGTCGTTAACGCTAATAGAAAGCGGAAAAATGTATGGGAATGACATTTTGCAACGAAAAGTCACGTGGTCAAAACAATGCGCTGTCGATTGCGACAAGAGAATAGAAACCAAACGCTTGCAACTTGTCTAGGACCTCTGATTACATTGTGCCCATCTCTGTACAGATATACAAGGCTCCAGTGGCCCGCGGCCAAATTCGGAACTACCGCTGTCATTAAGTAAAATGTCACTTCATGATTTTTGACGGGCGGGCGATTTAGCGCAGTGGTAGAGCTTAAGCCACTCAGCCCACTGTCTAATAGTCGTGGGTTCGATTCCCGCACGGGACAAATCTTTGTGTGACCTACAATTATTTGTTTCGGTCTGGGTCTTATGTATGTGAATTTTCATGTTTGTAAACGCACCCACGACACAGTAATAAATCCTAAACTGGGGCTACGTTAAAAAAGAAAAAAATAGGCGCAGAGTTGACTATAAAATTTTCCCAAATTCTTTTTATAATGAGTACCCCGTGCGGCCCCACCTGTTAAAATATTTCCCTAGAAGTAGGAAACTTTAACTATTTAGTATAACCCTCATTTCCCACTAACCCCCTGTCAATGTCATTCACAGGCCAAAATATCGTTGTCGCACTCGACAACCTTTGATAAGTTTATAAATGTAAATTTTGGATTTTTCAATTGGTAATTTGGGCAATTTCCTGTAATTAAACTTTGTTGGGGTATTAAAAAAAGCTGCCGCTACTAAATATGAGATAAGTTGGAAATTTCAAATCCTATCCTGGACAAAGAACCATTGTAATATCATAATAATAGGTAGATATTATTAAGATTTTAGAAATTTACTCAGCGATATATAGTCTAAAGGACAAGTTAGGAGTCTCTGTACTCACTGCCTGCGCACGTATCTGGCTTGATGATATAGATAGAGAGATATATCCTATTAATATAAGAAATGTGGTGGTAAAATGGTTTTGTATATTGCATAGTTACGCCACAGCGCAGCGGATCGTGCCTATGAGCGGAGTGAGATCAACAAAGATGCGCTGGAATGCCGCGCGGAGAACCGATTCCGTGCAAACGAAACGATTCTAACTCGCTCAACGCAACAATTATATATAAGCGGGTCCGTCACCGAGCATCATTTGTGCTCGGTCGTCTCCATTCGTTAATCTGCAAGCGGAGTAAAATGTCCCTTAGAAATAAGGTGACACTTTACAAAACTTGCGTTAGACCCATCATGACTTATGCGTGTGTTGTGTTCGGGCATTCGGCCCCCTCTCACATCGATAAACTCCAAGTGGTTCAAAACCGCTTCCTCCGTAAAGCCGTAGGAGCCCCCTGGTTCGTACGGAACGTCGACCTCCACTCCGATCTAGGTCTCGAACCTATTCGCGCCTTTATTAAAAAGGCGTCAACACGTCACTTCGCGAACGCATCTACCCATGCGAATCCGTTAATCGTAGCCACCGCCGACTACGATCTCCCCCCCGACCCCTGCCGCCACCGCCGGCCGCGACATGTTCTCACCGACCCCCCCGATGCTTTGTCATCCCTTTTTTCCGCTCATAATACGGGCGACGACGACGACGTAGTAGTAAATCCCCTCCCATAGCCGGCGGTTGACCGGTGCACTTAGTAGTGCACCCGTCCCCCTACAGCGACTGTCCCAACCGAGGGCGCCTCTTCGAGGCGCCCTCGAGTATGTCGCCTCTTGCCCTTCTGGCTGGCTAGAGCGTAGTGGTTGCACGCTCGCCTTTTAGTCCGGTGAAGCTGTAAAGGCCTCGCGGCCAACAGCGTACATCATTCACACACACACACAAATTATATATAATTATACTTCATGCCGCCTGCGCAGGCACAGAGTACTATGTGTGATACCATTTCAGTCCTTTTTATTTTATACTAAATGTTAATTTTTCCATTCATAATATATGTGTACAATTTCCTTCTTCCTTTATTTACACATTTATAATACATATTTGGGTATATGTATGTATTATATCGATTATATCGTTTGCGATTGCGTCACCATTAAGTGTAACAATAGTAAATGAGGAGTCTTTGGCTGAAAACCAGCGCTGGGGGAGACTGTTCCCCTCCAGCACATGCTGAGCCATTTGCCTTTCGGCACAGCTCACACCGAGGCGAACGCTGCTGTAGCAGCCTATTGTAGCTTCATTTTATTTTGTGTTTTCTTTCTCCGTATTTTTTATTGCAACCTGTCATACATCTTGTGATTTTCAAATGTGCGCTGAGTTGAATAAATATTTTTCATTTTTCCAAATGTGAAAGTGTTTAGATGTTTGGATGTTTGTTACTCATTCACGCCATAATGGCTGTACAGAATTGGACGAAATTTGGCACACAGATAGTTAATGACACCCACTAGTTGTGACCCAACAAAATAGTATTTAGGAGCGCGAAACATTGCGCCACATACGTTCGAGCGACGAGAAACTCTGCGCGAAGAGGGTCACAATTGGTGGGTGGAGCACTGTTTCAAGATTATTCAGCTTTTATTTGAATCCTCCTTCACGACGCATACTGGCCACAGCAGCAACAGGGCGCACGACGTACTATTCGTCCTGTTCACGTACATTTAAGTATAACGTTTTTTTCATTCTTAAGACCCTATTCTTAAGATGGGGGTGGTTCAAACCAACACAATGGGAACTGGAGCAGATCCCAAAAACCATGGCACGTGGGACAGCTGCAGTTTTTTTTTTGTTAAATTCAAAATAGAGAACAATTTCTGCAATTATAAGGATTATGATAAAAAATGGCATCCATTTTGTTTGTTTTTTTTTTAGTTCGGCATTGAGTTTAAGAAGTCTATTTTTTATTATACCAACAGTCACAAAAAATAATAATTATTACATAATGTATGTCTGCGTTAATTACACAAACAACTACACGGATTTTCATACATATTCATATTACATAACAAATTCACAAAGAAGGTTTAGGATTAATTATTTAATGTAAGTACATTGTTCAAAATTCACGGACGATTTAGCGCAGTGGTTAAGAGTTTAAGCCACTCCGGCCACTGTGTCTAATAGTTCGATTCCCGGACGGGGCAAATCTTTGTGTGATCCACAGTTATTTGTTCCGGTCCGGGTATTTGTGTATGTGAATTTTCATGTTTGTAAACGCAACCACGACACAGGAATAAATCCTAGTGTGGGATAATCCTATACATTTAAAAAAAATCCTATAAAATGGTAGAGTAAATTTTTGATCCTTATAAAAAACAGCATCAATTCGTACTGTAATTCGTTTTCTGACTGTACATTTTTTTAACGGGTAGTCGAAGAGTGATTTTCTTAATTTGTTATAATTTCCAAAACTTGTGATTTTCGTATAACAATATGTAACATTGGTGGAATATTAACCATTATGTGTTTTTATATGTGCATGAGTGAAGGTAATTGTAACAAAGTGATAAAACGTGCCTTTTCGATTTTCCTCAAAACGGTCGTCGATATTAGTATGTAAATTATATATTGCTTTACTATCCAGGGTGGGGTACTTCATCAATTCCATTATCATCATTCTCATCAGGTTCATCGCGGAGGTGAATTAATTTAGAAAAACACCATTATCCATCTGACTGGACATTGGCAAAATAAACTACTTAAATTATAGTCCTTTTCACCAGTCTAGGATGCGGTGACGTTTAGAATTTGACGTTTCTATAAAGGTGGTGGTGGTGAAATAGAATCGATCGATTATCGTATCAAAAACATTTATAATGAAGAATGAATCGATATTAATAAAAATAATTTAGGAACCAAAAGAGAACAAAATCAAATAATCTCATTATTTATTTACAAATCAAGCCAGGTCAGAAAAATCGTCTGATAAATTGCTTGATTCGTCGCTAACGTGTATTATTATTAAAAAATCTATAAAAAGTCTCTGTTTTCATACGTCAAGATAGCGCATCGAGGTTTATTTATTAATTTATCGACCATGAGAATACTAAATATTTGAGTCAGATACATAGAATAATATATTCGTAAAAAGATCAACAATCGATTTTGTAAATTTATAAATCAAAATATCGATTATAACGATTTCAACGATGTTAAAATTTACATAATTGAGTGATAGTGATGAATTAAATAAAAAGTAAAGTAAAATTTTGATATATTTTTATATTTCTGTTTATTTTTTAGATTCTATATTTCCAAAATTCTTAAATACAATATGCGTGAAATGGAATATGATCAAACGCCACCCTACCTATGTTTCGTGAAAATGACTATAGTATGAAACCATAACTTGAAGAAGAAGGCTACAATTTTTTTTTAAATCTGTGAATGCAGCTCAAATTGTCGTAAAATATGAAGGATATTTTTCTAAGACCGTTCGTTTGCCCTTACAAATTGGCTAAACTATGGTGATAATTTGAAGCATCGAAGCGTTTACAAATATGAAATTTGCATACGGAACCAGGTCGAATAACACATTTGTGGGTCGCAAAGATGTCCCGTGCAAGAATCGAACACACAACTCTACTCCTTCCAGTAAGACGAATGAACCAAGCCATTGTCAAATAATGTCACAAGTCACAAATAATGTCATTTCTGATTATTTAATATTTTTTAGAGCTTCGTAGAGCCATTTTATCGAACTTTAAAAACTTGTTTTGCAAAACTATACAATATTTAGGGCTATTTTTTCACTCTTAATATAAGGTCTTTGTTGGATAAAATACTACATAGAAAAATTAAAAGTTACAGTTTGTATAAATATATTAGATTTCTTTAGATTATTTAGATATAGATAGATAGTATTGTAATAATCATAGATAGTTCAGTAAGACAAGTCAAGAGTCTCCGTAACCGGCAAGCGTGTATGAGACGAACTATGAGAGTGGAGGGAGCCAGAGAGGTATATAAAGAAAGAACCTGTTGGAACTTTATACTCTCTGCCTACCCCGCAGATAGATAGATAGATAAGTGGGATAAAATGTACTTTTTGATCAAAAATTACGGTCCAGAGTCCGGCATTGTGACCGGTATAATACTAATAGGCTCGTCACCGTTGCATAGGACCCAATATCGTAGCGAAAAGTGGGTGTACATTCCCGCTTAGGGAATATCAGAAGTGAACATACTGTGGCGTGACGGTGTTCATTTATAACTGTTCATGCTTATTTAAAAAACGGGCCTCAGTAAATTTTGTTGGATTGAATTTTTGTTGTATTTTGTTGAATTGAATTTTTGTTGGATTTTGTTAAATTGAATTTATGTTGGATTTTGGTGACTGAATAACACTATCCATTTTTCATTACAATAAATATCTTTTCCCAGAATTAGCTTTGATTGACTGATTTACACGTATTAAGTAGTTAACGGAAAGTCAAGAGTTTCTGTAACCGGCGAGCGTGTATAACACCAACTATCAGAGTTGGGGAAGTCAGAGAGGGTTGTAACGAAGGAACCTGTTTGAACTTTGTACTGTCTGCCCACCCCGCAAGGGATCTGGCGTGATGATATAGATAGATAAGTAGCAATAAATACTAGCAACATTACTAAGGGAAGAGCTAGACTATCTTACCATGAGTAAATAGACCGAGCCTTATCTGAAGCGTAGCGTAACCGGCGTGTATGAGACGATCTATGAGAGTGGAGGAAGCTAGAGAGGTATGTAAGGAAAGAACCTGTTGGAACTCTGTACTTTCTGCCTACCCCGCAAGGGATCTGCCGTGATGATGTAGAACTTATTACTAAATCAATAAAAATCAATGTTTGCACTAGTTTGCACTCATTTAAGTCACTTTTGTCAATTTTGTTAACAGCTTAATCTATATATTAATGCGTGAAGCAAAAACTTTGTACACATTTTTACGAAAATTGCGCGGACGGAGGAGTATGAAATTTCCCACACTTATAGTTTATATCGAGAAGGAGTGCAGCTTGCTAACATTTTTTAAAATTATGCATAAAACATACATTAAATCATGAAAAAAACAATACACACACTACCATGTATTTGACACAATACACATCAAATTGATGTTGGTCTTTAATATTATTTGTCTATAGTCTTACTGAATGTCAAACAAACCAGCAAACGATAAAAGAGTAGGTCGAATATCGACCTATGGGCGGCCACTAGTACATATAAATCAGGCATATGGCACTATTTAAAAGGCAGTGCAAACTCTGGACCCAGTTAGACTGCTTATGACATCGGTGTCAAAAAGGAGTGTCAGTATTTTAATATACAGGCGGTTGTTTTGTATCCTTGCGGTATTCACAAGAGTAGATGCACTGGTGATAGTGTACACAAATTCATAAAAAAAAATAAGAAGCTAAAATTTGTTGTATGACGAACTTTGAGAGTGGAGGAAACCAGAGAGATATGTAAGGAAAAAACCTGTTGGAACACTGTACTCACTGCCTACCCGCAAGGGACATAGCGTGATGATGTGTTGTTACTGTTATGTAATATTTGTTTTTTATATATATATATATTAATAACTAGCTGTGTCCGCAACTTTTTTTGCGTTATTTTCAGGCATGTATTTCACACCCATAATCTTTTTGGGACAAAAGGTAACCTGAGTCCTTTCCCTGGGTCTGGCACTATTTTCTTGCCGAGTTTGATCAAAATGTCTTGAACGGTTTGGGCTTGAAAAGGTAACAGACAAACAGACAGAGTTACTTTCGCATTTATAATATTAGTATGGATTATTTATAGATTTAAAACAAAATATTACCTTGTTGCCCCACGTGTGTGGTGACATGCGGTCGGGGCGAAGAAAGCATTCATCTACATACCTACCATTGGCATAGTATTTTACACTTCAATTAAGGGTTTCTATAATTTACCGTCGAACGAATATTAGTAAAAATATGGCCTAAATTACATATAGATAAATAGATAACTCTTTATTGTGCACCAATTTCATAGATATCAAACTACAAAAAAAAGAACTTAAAGTTACACAAAGGGCGGCCATATCGCTAAAAAGGAATCTCTTCCAGGCAACCTTACATATAGTGAGGTTTTATTTAAGAATAATTAAGTATTTCATAAATTATGTACTAAATTGTGTACAAATTTTGCGACCAAACAAAACAACAGCCTGTATATAAACAGATGTTGGATTTACTCACCTGTGTAAATCACATATGGAGGTACAAAATATACGTGCTTTTAAAAAAATACCTGATAAAATCATGTTCATTGCGATATGATATCAATTTTACGCAAGGGCAAGGTCGGTGCGGTATATAGCCTACACTGTTATTTTGTTATTTAGATGCTATTTTATAATGTTACATAATGTGGAGTAATTACTTTTAGAAGTACTTCATTTTTAATTGAAGGTATTGCTTAGCCTTGTAGCTCTATAATTGCAGTTTTTGTATCTATCTATCTATATCATCACGCCGGATCCCTTGCGGGGTAGGCGGAGAGTACAGAGTTCCAACAGGTTCTTTCAGTTGCAGTTTTCTTACTATTATACTATTCTCAAGATGCTATGTTAAAAATTATCTGGAGACAAAGCGCAATTCATTAAACAAAATATGTGTGGGTTCAATAAAACAGTCATATGCATTAATTATCTCATATATGTTATATACATATCAGAGGTTAATATTTTGTAAATAAGGTTTAAATAATTCAAAGGTTTCTGGGCATTAGTTGTTGCATTTTGTACCAATATTTATTCATTAATGCTGCTGACTTCGGTATTTATCTATCTATCTATCTATAACCTCACGCCAGATCCCTTGCGGGGTAGGCAGAGAGTACAGAGTTCCAACAGGTTCTTTCCTTACATACCTCTCTGGCTTCCTCGACTCTCATAGTTCGTCTCATACACGCTCGCCGGTTACGGAGACTCTTGACTTTTCCATCAGATAAGACTCGGTTTATTTGGTCGTGGTAAGATAGTCTAGGTCTTCCCCGGTACCTGCATCCTTCCACTTTCACATTGTATATCTGTTTTGTCATTCTTTCCTCTGGCATTCTTTCTATATGCCCGAACCAACGGAGCATGCCCTTTCTCATCTTTACACCGATACTATCTTTCATACCTACTCGCTGTCTTACTATGCTGTTGCTAATGCGGTCGGTCAGCTTCACTCCGCACATCTTCCGCAGAGCTCGCATTTCTACCGCATTTATCCTACTTTCATTCTCCTTCTTACATACCCAGCTCTCGCTACCATATAACAGCGTTGGGACAAGAACTCCGTTATGAATGGCCAGCTGCGCCTTATGGCTTAAGTGCCGGCTCCCGAGTAGCTTTCCCATCGCACCATTCACTCTGTTTCCTACACTCACTCTTCTCTCTATGTCAGCGGTGTATTTCCCATCCTTACTGAAGGCGCATCCAAGATATACAAACTCATTCACTTGCTCCAGCACATCGTTACCAACCACAATCCTTACATTCGTTCTGGTTTCTTCCCTTTCAAAAACCATAATCTTGGTTTTCTTCACATTCAAGTGTAAGCCATTGATCATGCAGTCGTCTTTCATAACTGTGACTAGTGTTTGCAGATCAGTGGCTGTTGGCGCTATTAAAACCGCGTCATCTGCATAAAGTAGATGGTTTACCACTAAGTCACCCATTTGTACACCTTCATTCATCGCTTTCAGTCTTTGAAGACTTTTGTCCAGATATATTATAAACAGTCTAGCGGACAACACGCAACCCTGCTTGACGCCGATTTTAACGTCAAACCAGGGTGACCTGTTACCACCCACCCGTACGCATGCCTTGCAGTCCACATAAGTGGACTGGACGGCTCGCAACAGAGTGCCATCTATACCATACTCTGGCAAAATGTCCCAAAGTCTCTTTCGCACAACTCTGTCAAATGCCTTTTCCAGATCTACAAAACCGCAGAAAACCTTCCGGCCCACTGCCAGATGCTTCTCTACGATGTTGCGGAGTGAGAAGACTTGATCCGAACATCCTCTTCCAGACCTGAAACCCCCTTGTGCCTCGCACAACATTCCATCGGACTTCACGCGCATTCTCCGTTCAATAATTTTACCGTACACCTTGGCTGCCAAGCTGATCAAACTGATGGCTCTGTAATTGGCGCAGTCATATTGTGAACCCTTGCCTTTATACAAGGGTACTATGACTGCGCGGCGCCAATCTGTAGGGACTCTACCGGTCCTCCAGCAAAGGTTTGTAAGGGCCCGGAAAGCGTCCCGGACGCAAGTTCCACCATATTTGATCATCTCGGCAGATATCATGTCTACTCCCGCAGCTTTACCGTTTTTCATACTTCTTATCGCCCATTCAACTTCTTCCATAGTGATGTCCTCCGTTGATTCTGGTGCCGCAATCTCGCCTTTAGGCACGTCTGCGGCATCAGCATCCGGGTCATCTCCATACATTTCTCATTCAAATGATCTTTTTAAAAACAAGTTTTTATACACATATAGTAGATATCTTGTTTAGTTCAGGAGTTCCTAGGACTCTGGCCGAGTTGGGAAAAACTTAATTGTGATAAATATAGGTTGTAAATAAATTATTTCGGATTTCGTCGTGGCTTATTTGTAATTTTAAACCACCCGATATTTTGAGTGCTCTACAGCACCCATGATCACGGAAGGGATTGAGGCGTTTAACATCCAAAATTCATTGTTATTCCGAAAGGGTTCATCATCGCGGCCGCTCATCAAGCGAGTCCGTAACCGGGCAGTCTTTGTGCTCGATCATCTTTACCCCATGATCTGTAAGCGGAGTTAAATTTCCCTTAGGAATAAGGTGCTTACAAAATTTGTGTACGGCCCATCATGACGTACGCTTGTGGGGTCACAAGCGCCTGCACCCACATCGATCATGCCAACGGTGTAATCCCGTTTCCTCTGTAAAGCCATTTTAAAGGTGACAATCCGATATTTCGCGAACGCGTCCAATCCTAGAAATTCGCTTATCGTAGCCGCCGCCGACTACGAACCTACCTCCCCTCCTATCAGCCGCTACCGCTGTCCGCGGCAAGTTCTCACTGACCCTTCCGATACCCTTACATCCCTTCTTTTGGATACAGATATCGCACACAGGATCAGACACTCGAGCGTAGTGGTTGCACGCTCGCCCTCTTACCCGGTGAAGCTGGAAAGGCCCGGCCAACAGCATAGATCATTCAAACACACGCACACATCATTATCAGGGGGGTTCATTTAATTGTAAATGAAATTTCAATTGAATGATTCTACAAAAACTGCTTAACACTGTCTATAACTTCCTTCCAACCTCCTTCCATCATAGCACCTGCTCACTATCTGCATGTAGGACTTGTCAATACTGTAGTGTAGACCTTCATGGTCGCGACGCGATCTATGGAAGCAGGGAATGTGAGATGCATGGATATAATACAAATGAATTGAGTACTGTCAAAATATTGCTAGAGAAAATTAAACTCTTACTCACAGACATAACATTGAATTTTCTATGATTTAAACAACTCGAGAAACCATGATGAGTGAGAGCTATAGCCTGAAGTCTCGTTCGCACCCATTACGATTCAGTACGGTGACCATAAGGTAGCACTAATACGGACTATACCTATTTATGATATGGTTTAAATACACTGTAAACCATTTATTACCATGTTTAAAAAGAACCAGGTTCTAAATTCGACTTTATATACAGAATGGATTAAGATGGGGCAGTAAGGGCAGCTATCTCAACCTTTGTAGATACAGAAAAACGGCTCTAGGGGATTATCTGATTCTGAAAAAATGAACAGTCAGTGGACAATTTAATCAAAAACTTTGACTACTACTCATTTAAGATGTGGCATATGCGTAGAAAGAAAGAATTACGGCAATAAACCGTGCCCGAGAATTGTACGTTAATTATATGTCAACAAGTGCATAATCGTACCAATGTTTAGTCACCCTACTTAGAAAGAGACGGGCTCTCAGTGAGTATCCTTGTCATCCCGTTTTTTTCGCAGAGTGCTTAATCCATTGAAATGTGAGATGTTTTTGTGACGGAGTTCAATTAGCAAATAAATCAAAAATCATAGAGATAGGACTTAAAAGCATAGAGGGATTATAAACCTAGTTCAGCTGTATACTTTTTGTGGACACTTGGTACCATTTAGGTAACCAATTTAAATATCTTTGTTCCTACATGGTTCGTCCTTCTCATTATTCAAAATTTTTTGGCTTGTCATTTTGACGTAGGCTCCACGCAACTTTATCAGTTTATATTTGTTTGTCTAGTGACTGTGTTCTCGGTGACTTTTTATTTGTTTTCAAGTAATAATTAATGTCAAAATAAAGTGCACAAGGGTGTAACTGATTAAGATAGATTTGTCCCCTTTGCACATAAGTGTAAGCAGTGCAATTATATAATCTTGTTAATGCTCTCTCTGAGCTTTTAGTATCTCTATGCTATAAATAAACCGTGGTACAATTATACAAGGATCTTTTGGCCCGCTGTCAAAAGCGAATCTAACGCTGTCATCAACTGAACTATCACTTCATGACAGTCGCAGAGTTACCGTTTGCTATGAAATTTACCCAAGTTCTGTTTTTAATTACTAACCTGCGGACCCGCCTGTTGAAATATTTTCCTGGAAATAGGAAAATTTTACCAAATGGTATCCCTAATTTCACACCAACGCCTCGCTGTCAATGTCATTCACGGGGGCCAAAACCTTGTAGCACTATACTAAATACTGTCTGATTGCGCTCGTGAGGAAACATTACAAATACCAATCCAAGCAGCTTAAACACGAGGGTGTTATGTTGTGCAGTTAACATGCTCTTATACTATATAGCCACAATCATTAGACTCTTTTTTTTTAACTGTGAAAATCCTGCATAGGACTTCCGCGAGGCTTGGGGGAATCTCGCGGGGTGTGTCGGATTCCTACCGACTAAAAACCCCAGGGTGGCCGCCATCAGCACTTTGGAGGGGCTCCGGGATCTCCGTATGTAACACACCTCTTGTGCCGCGCTCTGACGAGCCCGCCATCGGAGGGAGACTTGATGACACGCTCCCCCCGCACCGAGGCGGTGCTCACGGCAACGTGGGCCACACCACGCCGCCGTCCTCCTCAGGGTTGTCCGTGAAGGACGCTCAGGGCCCCCACCCCTTGCGTCCGCGACCCCGAAGGCCCCCCTGCTGATGTTGTTGCGGGGGGGGGGGGGGGGGTTCACCCGCCAGATATTTCGGCGGGGGAGGCGAGTTAGCCTGTATTCTTAAGCCCCGGGCTATTGGGCTGATCATCATTAGACCCGCTCCATGGTACCATATTATTTATTGCATTGTCACCAGACTTACGTACGTATGCCAGATTTCCGCTCAATCGGATATTCGTAACGGCTTAGCGTGCATTCCGAAGAATGAAGACACAAACCCATCTCAGACTGACGGAGCCCAACGTTGCTTAACCTTACTGCGGTATTACAGCGCTATGAACGCCTTTGCTCAGAAGCTAAAAATATAGCTTTGTCTTTACTTACTATTCAACTTCTTACATTATGTTTAACATAGATATACTGTGGTTTTCCTCAAGCGAAGCCGTGGGCAAAATCAAGTATTTCGTATTTAAATGGCCTTTCAAAATGAGTGGGCTATAATCCAATTATGTTCTTAGCGTAATACATTGATAATTGAATTTCGTGCTCAGTGTAACACAATAAACATAATTAGTTATTAAATTGGATTTAAAGGCAAACGAAAATTCATATTTAGGTACCGATGGCGGGCTCGTCAGAGCGCGGCACAAGAAGGGCACCGGTGCGTTCCATACGGAGATATCGGAGCCCCTCCAAAGTGCTGATGTCGAGCATAGGTCTTCCGCGAGCTTCCCCCAAGGTTCGCGGAAGACCTATGCAGGATTTTAACCAGTACTAAAAAAAAAGTAGTAAGACCGTTGGACTGTAAAATCAGTGGTCCCGGGTTCAAACCCAGGCCCGCACCTCTATCTTACGCGTACGTGCGTTTAAAAAAAACAATCACTTGCTTTAACAGTGAAGAAAAACATCGTGCGGAAACCTGCATGCCTGAGAGTTTCTCGAAGGTGTGTGAAGTTCTCCAACCCGCATTGGGCCAGCGTAGTGGACTATGGCCTATACGCTCTCAGTTTGGAAGAGGCCCGTGCCCAACGGTGGGACAGCTACTTAACAGGGCTATTATTATTATTATCTATCCTGACCTCAAATTTATGTTAGGTAAGTACAATCAGCCACGTCAGTCGCTTTACATTATCTGTTTTTCAAACTAGTAATACCCTAAATCTATACTCTTTATATTACAAACGTTGGTAAAACTTAATTATGAGCATAGTCAAAACCTAATTATTACCAACGTATTTAAACATATTAAGATTAATAAAAATAATGGATTTGATGCAAAACAAAAGTGTATAAGCAATTTAAAAACCTGAGAATGTTAAACTACTTATGTTGCTGACCTCACCTAAGTTTAACGTACTTAGGAGATTGCCTTTGGTCTGTTGATCTATTAAGGTTGATCAAATAGCCGACGGAGCGTGACGAAATCGCTCGGCTACGCTCGGGCGTGACGAATGCCGTCACGCTAAGCGTGGCTGCGCTGTGTGGCGTCTCCCGTACATTTCAGTACATTACAACTCCCCAAGCCTCGCCACCGTCGCGCCGAGCTTGGCTGCGCTGTGTGGCGTCCCCCGTACATTTCAGTACATTACAACTCCTCAAGCCGCACCACCGTCGCGCCGAGCGTGGCTGCGTTGTGTGGCGTCTCCCGTACATTTCAGTACATTACAACTCCCCAAGCCGCGCCACCGTCGCGCCGAGCGTGGCTGCGTTGTGTGGCGTCTCCCGTACATTTCAGTACATTACAACTCCCCAAGCCGCGCCACCGTCGCGCCGAGCGTGGCTGCGTTGTGTGGCGTCTCCCGTACATTTCAGTACATTACAACTCCCCAAGCCGCGCCACCGTCGCGCCGAGCGTGGCTGCGTTGTGTGGCGTCTCCCGTACATTTCAGTACATTACAACTCCCCAAGCCGCGCCACCGTCGCGCCGTGCGTGGCTGCGTTGTGTGGCGTCTCCCGTACATTTCAGTACATTACAACTCCCCAAGCCGCGCCACCGTCGCGCCGAGCGTGGCTGCGCTGTGTGGCGTCTCCCGACATTTCAGTACATTACAACTCTCCAAGCCGCGCCACCGTCGCGCCGAGCGTGGCTGCGTTGTGTGGCGTCTCCCGTACATTTCAGTACATTACAACTCCCCAAGCCGCGCCACCGTCGCGCCGAGCGTGGCTGCGCTGTGTGGCGTCTCCCGACATTTCAGTACATTACAACTCCCCAAGCCGCGCCACCGTCGCGCCGAGCGTGGCTGCGTTGTGTGGCGTCTCCCGTACATTTCAGTACATTACAACTCCCCAAGCCACGCCACCGTCGCGCCGAGCGTGGTTGCGCTGTGTAGCGTCTCCCGTACATATCAGTACATTACAACTCCCCAAGCCGCGCCACCGTCGCGCCGAGCGTGGCTGCGCTGTGTGGCGCCTCTCGTACATTTCAGTAGAAACATACAGATAGATACATCTTTCTATTTATTTATTTATTTATTAAGACACACCAACAGAGTACATATTAATACATTAAAAAAAACTAGTATTCAAACAGAAACACATTCCGATATGTACACCAATGACAGGTGTGTACATCATTTACCATTTTACAAAGCTTAAAATCTAAATCGAGAAGAGAATACAAATGATATGCGATTTACATTAAATTAAATTTTGATAATATTGAATAAGTAGAAAATAATAATACTATAATTATAACATAAAAACTAAAAAGATAGCAAAAATATTTCAAAAATATGTCCAAGGATCTAAGGATAAATAATCTATATATAGCAAAATGATTCAAGTATAATCTTTTTATAAATTGGAAGAGTCTCATCTAAAGTCAGAAAGAATCTGCTGAAACTTTGTACTCTCTACCTACCCCGCAAGTGATCTGGCATCACGCCAGATCTATATATAATATATAAGCAAGTTCAATATTTTGACCTACCCTACTTCATTTTTTTACACTGCCACGTTGCCCTGAGTATAAACCGTCTTTTTTTTTAAAAAAAAAGTATTATTGCCATGAATATATTAACAAATTCAGATTGAACTGCAAGATAAATTAATATTCGATTGTTGTTTTTGCGATATGCCGGTTATCTATAATCGCGCACGCGTCGCGAATATAGCGTTACACTATACCGCAGCGTTAATTATATAGCGCTTTGTTATGAAACCTAGAGCAATGGCAACAAGCAAAGGACAATATTTTAAATGAATCTCTACCCTCTACCCCATATCCATAGTAAACGGTAAAATATTGAAATTGAAAAAAAAAAATTATAACTTTCTTTTTTTAAAATCCTAGTGTGTGGACACTAGGATTTATTCCTGTGTCGTGGGTGCGTTTATAAACATGAAAATTCACAAACACAAATACCCAGACCGAAAAAATAATTGTGGATAACACAAAGATTTGTCCCGTGCGGGAATCTAACCCGCAACTATTAGACACAGTGGGCGGAGCGGCTTAAGCTCTTAACCACTGCGCTAAATCGTCCAAACAACTTTTTTTTACTGTAATTTGTAATATTCGAATATGGAATCAGTATCCTAACATTGAAAATGTTTTTTATAGTAAAGGAAAAGCATATCCGAACAGATTTAGTACTGTCTTTTTTCTTCTTCTTCTTCTTCAAGTTATGGCTTCACACTAATTATAAGTGTATTTTGCCAGTGTCCAGTGAGATATATAATCGTGTTTGTTTAAATTAATTCAATTCCCCGATGAATTTGATGACAACGATGATAATGAAATTAATGAAGTACCCCACCCTGGATAGTAAAGCGGTGGATACTTTACATACCAATTGCAACGGCCGTTTTGAGGGAAGTCGAAAAGGCACGTTTTATCACTTTGTTACAATTACCTTCACTCATGCACATATAAGAACACATAATGGTTAATATTCCACCAACATTACACATTATTAGTCGAAATAACACAAGTTTTGGAAATTAAAACAAATTGACAACATCACTCTTCGACTTCCCGCCAAAACTCTACTGTCATTTCATGCGTATTCGAATATAGAATCAGTGTTCTAAATTGAAATTGTTAGTGTTGCTATGTATCAAAGATAGTGTGGTTTTATGATGCAAATTTATATCGATATCAATACAGCTATCGATTTGAGCATTTAATATCGATCATAGATTAAATTTTCAAATAGAAACTCAGATCTTAATCGTAAGAGCCCCGTGATTCTTTACTCTCCTGCTTCACCTGGTTATCTTTCCTCCCATTTTCAATATCTATGCTCTAATCATGATAAACATCTTCGTTCTTCTAATAATCGTCTTCTTCAATGCCCTTCTCACCATTCTAATTTTATACACTCTTCTTTCTTTGTCCAACCCATCTTAATATGGAACTCACTACCTCTGGATATTAGGATGGCCACAAATCGCTTATCTTTCAAAAGTAAAGTACAGAATTATCTGCACAAAACTTTGGCACAAATCATCTCAATATTAATTTCGTTTATGTACATGTGTACTTGTTATTTATATTATTATATGTATTTATCCATATTTATATACCCAGGCACGCACCTCTGTCTTTTCGAAAGCATTTGCGTATTAAAAATTAGTTATCACTTGCTTTAACGGTGAAGGAAAACATCGTGAGGAAACCTGCATGCCTAAGAGTTTCTCGACGGTGTGTGAAGTCGCCAACCCGCACTGGGCCAGCGTGGTGGACTATGGCCTAAGCCCTCTCAGTTTGAGAGGAGGCCCGTGCCCAACAGTGGGACAGTTTCTTGACAGGGCTAATATTATTATATATATATATACATATGTTACATATTTTCCTCTTCATTTTTGTTTTTGGTTCTATGGTTCTGCACCTACTTCACTCGTTTCTGCATCACCCTAAGGTAGACTGGTAGATAATGCCTCAGGCATTAAGTCCGCCTTGGTACCAATAGTGCAAGAAGAATTATATAAATAAATAAATAAAAATAGTATACTTACGAAAAAATATTATTCACTTCGTACCAACGTTACCGGTGAGGGTGTATGAGACGATTTATGGCAACAAAGAAGCAAGAGAGATCTGTAAGTAATCAACCTGATGGAATTTTAAACTCTGTGCCTACCCCGTAAGGAATCTTACGTAACGATATAGATACATTATAAATTTTATCATAAAAACACTGATTAAATCTTTGTTATCTAGAGTTTATAAATCTATAGACGTTACAAAAACCGAATGGAAGCATTCAGGCAATTTGACGGACCATTTGGCGCAGTGGTCCAGAGCTTAAGCCGCTCCGCCCACCGGGTCGAATAGTCGCGGGTTCGATTCCCACACGGAACAATCTCTGTGTGACCCACAATTATTTGTTTCGGCTGGATATTTGCGTGTGTAATTTTCCATATTTGTAAACGCACTCACTATTCAGCAATAAATCCTAGTGTGGGGATACATTTTTCTTTAAAACATGACATAATTAAAAATTAAATTAAATAACAACAGAATAAACAAAACGTATGTTTTAAATTGCCTAACACGCAAACAACGTGTTGTTTCATTGAAACCCATTCAATTGATCTAAAATAATGATGACTATCATAATTACGAGCCACACAATTTGTCCCCAAACAATTCGATGTTAATTTGACACACAAGCGGCTCCATCTGCCGTGGAACGCGATGGAAGTGCAACAATTTGTAAACACAATTAAACTCGAAACATATTTAGCTTACGCGGTTGTTATTGCGCTACGCTCGAAGATAAAACATACATGTTGGTTTTCTCTATAAACACCGTTACGCCTATATTCCCCGAGCGGGGGTGGCAGAGGTGTACTGTGCACACCCACTTTTAGGAGGCAAGCCTATTGTCATTATATCGGGCACAATGCCATACTCCGGACTGATTCTGTTTCTTTTTTATACAAATTATTTGGTCTAATTTCACGACAGTAAATGATAGAAATAGTCTCTAGTCATAAAACTGGGAATTGTAGCAATCTTTGGGGAGACTTATTTTGCTTGTCTCTATCTAACTATATCTATCTACAAGCTGTAACATAATAAACGCAAGACCTGAAAGTAGTTTGTTCTAAATCGGTAACTGAATTGTTTCCAAGAATTTTTAATGTATCTTACATTTTTTTTTTAAATTTCCAAAAAATGCTTTTACTTCTTCAGTGCGCTATAAAAACTAAAACTATTCTTGATTTGTAGCAATTAGGAGATTTCAAATGCATTCCTAAAACAAAACGCACATACGTTATACGTTTACGTTATACGTTTCATTGATAATTTGGGTTTAAAAGTGCTAAAAAAGGTAAAAGGCTTTAAATTTGGAAATTTGAATTTTTCGTTTTGAATCTATGAGGCAATCCTTTAATCGGGGTGTCTGAGGTCTTGCGCTTTTTACGTTATATGGTTCTTAGAAGCGTGGTCTCTATTGCGATATTAACTCATGTAGCGTAAGCTCAGTGTGTCTTGCCAATAATTACAGATACATGTGCCTCCATTTAAAACTCGATCAGCGCGCTTCAGTCATTATTGTCATTAAGCGTGACACATGTCATTTTTATCGGCGCGTGCGCTACCGTCCTGCGCTGTGGTCGCAGCCCACATGGAGAGGGTTAGAAAATTGTCATTACTCTAGAGTATAAAATTGGATAAAACTAAATTATTAAAAACAACTCAGCACAAATATTATAAACGTGAAAGTTTGTGAAAGTTTGTTATTTGTCTTTCACGCAAAAGCTACTGCATGTATTTTAATAAAACTTATATAGTAACATACCTTACACACAAGAATAATACATAGGCTTCAATTTATAAAGATATTACATACGCACAATATTTTTTTTATTAATGCAACTTTGGGATTTTTCCACTAGGAATAATTACATTTTTTCTTTTTTTTTATAAAGCTTAGCGCTTTCTGTTATTGGCTTTGGTTATGTAGCAGTTATATAGGGCTCGCACCTACTAAAACCCTCCGGTGTCCGTCTCTTCTCCGAGTGCCCTGCCGCTGGAAAGACCTGGTCTGTTTCGGACAGACCTCGTCTTTATCCCGTGCTCTCCTTTGTAAGGGCGCGTAGGACGCAGGACGCTTCCTTCACGGGCCTGTCACTGTTGGGCGATGGGTAGCGCTTGCCCGGCGCCCGCATGCCTATTTTCATGGAGGTTGGAGGAATTTGCGGCGTCTCATCCCGTTTCCGCTCATCCGCTCAGATATTTGCGTCAAAACGGCCTCGCAAAAGGCGACGGTAGCTACCCAGGTGCTATTTCTCTCGACCATGGCTGATATAACAACCGGTAGCGAGAGCGCCGCCCCTTCGATCTCTGCGACCATTATCTGCCGCTCCTCATCCCACGCTGGGCACACCAATGGCTGGCTGTGCACGGCCGTGTCTTCGGCGTTCCACAGGGGTTGCACTCCTCCATACGCACTAGGAATAATTCCTGAGTCATGGTTGCCCTTGTTAGACTAAGACTTGTCTATAATCTAAGATGCTCTTATAAAAATTTCACATATGTATCGAATGCTTTTTTTTTGTACGTGGCATAAAGATTTGACTCGTCCGGAAATCGAACCTGCATCTAACGATCACTAGACCAGTCTTCGATTTCGTCGTCAAATCGATAAAGTGTATTAAATACAAGCAGTTTTTACAAACCTCTATTTAACACTAGCTTCTGCCCCCGCAAATTTGTTCGCAATGACTTTAGACAAGAACCTTATATTTGTTTAGGGATAATTAGTATCCAATGTAGTAATCTAAGTAATAAACAATCTGTGTGCCAAATTTCATCCAATCCTCTTCAGCCGTTTTAGCGTGATTGCGTATTATCACTCCCAACATCGAAACATACAAACTTTAAAACTTATAATATTAGTAAGATGCTTTGTTCGTTTGTCTGCCTATCTTCTCAGTCCAAACTTTGTGATCCATTTGTCTAGCATTTACTGCCATTCGATTTAGCTGAAATTTGGCATACCTATGCAACTTTGAGACAATAACGAGCGTACCATTATGTTAAACAGTCTGCGAAATACGTCTCGGGTAAACTACTACACGGATTTTGTAGAAACTCGAGATAATTTCCGTGCGTACAAGCGTTTTTGCCATACCTATTACTGGACTCAAACATGAGGCTTACATATAGGCCCTGTTAATATTTTTTCGTATCCGTGGTGCTTTACAACTGGACTTAGCCTATTTATAGTCTCCTTCTCTATGGCTGATCTGGCATTTTTGTGTCTCCAGCAGCAAAGAAGGGAAGTGGAATTTTAATTTTTCCTACTCCTCCTATTTTGCTTTCTAATAAAATTTGTTGCGGGTTCTAAGATCAAGCGCTTCCCGGGACATCTCAAGGTTCAAACCTTGGCGTTATTTAAGGAGACCATTGTGGATCCTGGCTTACAGGAGTTACAATGAAGGGAATGGTCCTAATAAAAAAAAAATGCAATTTTCGTGTCAATGTATCATGGACCTGGTTTGATAATGGCCATAGGAAATGCTTAACTAAACATGACAGCGCTATCATGTTTTAGATTTGAGTCCTAAGTCTATGGTTTTCGATCAGTCTTGATTAATGCTACAGCCCTATGTGATGTCTATAGTCTAACAATGTAAGCAGAACGTGGTCATAGGAACTCCTCTATTAAACAGGATAATTTCGTCTTATTTGCGCTATAAAAGTATAAAAACAATACAATACTGTGTACACCCACTTTTCGCCGAAGATGTCAGGTCCCATGTAATAGGAGGTGAGCTTATTGCCATATACCGGGCACAATTCCAGACTCCGGACTCATACTGGGAAGTTTTCGTTAGAAAAACTTCATTTGTCCGACCTAACCTATAAGTGTCTTTATTATTAATTTTTTTTTCTATATAACTATCATCTGATAGTCTATAGTGATATCAGTAATTCCCGGGAGTAGAACTCACGATCCAATGAGCCGGTCATGTATCCAGACCACTCTACGACACATGTATATTCATTTGTAAATGAAATGTACTTGACAGTTTTTCTTTACAAAATCAGTCTTTTTTTTCAAAAACTTTGTCATCCGTAGAATTGGGTATCTAATTTCACTATAATAGCATCGTTTCATTTTAACATCAAACCGGTTCAAACCCCCGCCCTCACACTGATTGAATCCACTTTTACAAGTATTCAAAAAAGTGTTTTATGTTTGTATGCCACGACCTTTTTAATGGTGTTTGGTACGGCTGGCGATTACGACGTCTTAAGTTCGAACCCTTGATCGGACATAAGAGAGATTTCTATGGATAGCCCAAACCTCCAAGACGGGCTCTAAATCTTGGACCTGGTGATTACATGGTCAGTGTCTGATCAACTAAGCTATTAGTGGAACTGTATAGCATTATATAACAGGAACAAACCCGCACCCATCGAGTGATAGCAACCGTTTTCAAACCACTAAAAGTCCACTCAAAATGACATCTGTCGCCCGCATCGCTACTAGCGCCATTGCCCCTAAGTTTCGCTATTTCATCACTATTAAACAGAATGACGTAATAGTAAAATAATGAGCTTAACATTAAACTTTATTGAGTTAAAAATAAAGTTAACTTTTGAATACCGATTTGGATGTAGATAAGTCATTTGTAATTTTATATCATTTTTCCTATTCTCTTTTTGAATTATTTTAATATCGTGTCTAATAAAATAAATGTTAAAATACAAAATATGCTATTGGAATTTGAAGCATGCTCCTAACGAATAGAGTTTAATTTGCAGGTGTGTATTTTTATGGTTTAATTTATTATTGCTTATTAATGGTTAGTGTATAATGAAGGACAAAATGGTAACACACCATTATTATTTTGATTGTCTGGTTGGTTCAGTGGTGCATAGTGCGGTTAGGCATAACAAGGGCCTAGATTCGAATCCTAGGTCGGAAAAAGTGTGATTTTTTTATCTCCAAAAATTCTCAATAACATAGAATTGTATGCTATGTACATTACACTACTTAGGCCAGTATAACAGAACGTAAAACAGTCGCGAATCTAGTTTTAAAACTAACGTTTAAGTTCAAAAATCAGTTTTTAAAACTAGATTCACGAGTCATTTACATATTTTACATTCTGTAATAGGGGCCTTAATGTTCTGCATTCGCGCCTCTAATTAAAGACGTAACCTCCTTTGATTTATTTAAGGAGGTCACTTGGTGTCAGTTGCAGGAAAGCTCTTCATTAACATTACATGAAGCAGCATTATCGCTATTATTCATTATTATTATTAAGAGCCACTGTTGTCCCACTGCTGGGCAAAGGCCTCCTTCCACTTTTTCCCCACCTCTCTGTTCGTTGCTATGTTCGGCCAGTCTTTTATAAAGGTATCCAGTTCGATCCGCCATCTCCGCCTGGGTCTATCGCGTTGTCTTTTTGTATTTTATCTTGGCTCTATCTAGGCTCAGTCCTATTTAAGCTTGGCGGCTTTCAATAAATTCATTATTTCAATGTGAAATTCGTATTTCGGTTTTAGGCTTATAGAAAGAATGTCGGAGGAAAACATAACAAAACAGATACACAATGTGAAAATAGAAGGATGTAGATACCGGGGAAGACCTAGACTTTCTCACCATAACACCATGACGTGTCTTATCTGAAGGTCAAGTCAAGAGTCTCCGTAACCGGCGAGCGTGTATGAGACGAACTATGAGAGTGGAGGAAGACAGAGAAGTCTCTATTTCAAAAATCTTTTGGAATTTTGTACTCTCTGCCTACCTCGCAAGGAGTCTGGCTTAATGATATTGATAAAAACACCTCTGAATTCTTTTTTTTTTATTTTTTAAAAATATAGCCCCACACTAGGATTTATTCCTGTGTCGTGGGTGCGTTTACACATATGGAAATTCTAATACACAAATACCTAGACCGGAACACATAATTGTAAATTACACAAAGATTTGTCCCGTGAGGGAATCGAACCCGCGGCTATTAGACACAGTGGGTCGGCTTAAGCTCTAAACCACTGCGTTAAATCGTCCGTCGATTTAGCGCAGTGGTTTTTTTCATTAATATAACTCCCCAATGAACTTGATAAGAACGATGAAAATGAAATTGATTAAGTGCCCCACCCTGGATAGTAAAGCAATTGCTACTTTACATACCAATTGCGACGGCCGTTTTGAGGGAAATCTTCACTCGTGCACATATAAGAATACATAATGGTTAATATTCCACCAACATTACACATTCTTATTCAAAATAACACAAGTTTTGGAAATTAAAACAAATTTCGACATCACTCTTCGATTTCCCGCCAAAACTCTCCCATCTGCAATTTTGCTAATAATATTTGAAATAAGTAACCCTAAAATGCTGACCGGGTCTCCGTGACCGAGTATTTCGGCCATTAATATTAAATACTGCCAACAATGAATAACAACGCTTTGCCTAATTGACTGAAAGTGTCTCGGAAGTGTCCCAGCCAAGGACGCTTTTCAGACTGCCGACGAATTATTAGATGGGGTGGGGTGATAGGGTTGTCACACTTTTAAAATGAAAATATAATGTTTAGCCTTTTAACGTCCTATTTCTATAGGAACGATTTATTCCCTTAGTAATGAGTAGAGAATAAAATCACAGGGGCTCAAAGTTTAAATGTTTCAATATGTATTTCCTTCGCACCTTTAGTAGTAATAATATTACATTAGTCAACGTATAAAAGTAAAACATAGAGAAATATTTTTGAAAAACTAATAAACTGCTCTACTAATAAACTAATAAAAGTTCAAACCCAAGCGCGCACCTCTGCTTTTTCGAAAGCATGTGCGTATTAAAAATCAAGTATCACTTGCTTTAACGGTGAAGGAAAACATCGTGAGGAAACCTGCATGCCTAAGAGTTTCTCGAAGGTGTGTGAAGTTCGCCAACGGTTCGGTAGCTGACCTATTGTAAGAGATCACGTCTCTGATCCATATATCATCACTGGTAACACATATTGACTAAAAACTTTAGTCTTAAGGCTCTGAGGTATTTTGGATGAGAAGATGTTGCGCAGTTTCCCGAACGCTGCCCAGCCGAGTTGGATTCGTCGATTGACCTCTCCCTCAAAGTTGGACCTACCTAACCGGACTACCTGTCCCAGGTAAATGTATTCGTCGACAACTTCAAGAGTAGAGTTCCCAACGGTGAGTGCGGTAGGTACGACATGGACGTTAGACATAATTTTCGTTTTGTCCATGTTTATTTTAAGACCCACTTGTTGAGATACTCTGTTGAGGTCACCGAGCATTCGTCCTAGATCTTCCAGCGTCTCCGCCACGACCACAATGTCGTCGGCAAATCGAAGGTGAGTGATGTATTCGCCATTGATGTTGATGCCAAATCCTTGAAATTTTATGACATAAATTAAACACCAATAACAAAATTAAAAACGTCAATTAATCGCAATCATAATCGATTTATTATAAAAAAACTCACTTATCTGAGAGACAAGTCAAGAGTCTCCGTAACCGACGAACGTGTATGAAATGAACTATGAGAGTGGAGGAAGCCAGAGAGGTATGCGAGGAAAGAACCTGTTGGAACTCTGTACTCTCTGCCTACCCCGCAAGGGATCTGGCGTGATGATATAGATAGATAGATAGAACCTGTTGAAACTCTATACTCTTAGCCTACCCCACAAGGGATAGATTGAACTCACTTTGTCCGATTGAGGATTAAAACCCAGGATCTCGTGATCGCTATATCCGTCTAGGCCAACAAGTCAGTCGTCGTAAAGCACAGCCCTGGCTATCACCGCAGGCTCACGATCTAATTTATAGCGAAGTTGTTCTACATAGAACCTTTAACTCTGTTAAGCTGAGAAAATTGTTAATTGATATTGGATAAAAAAGATAATATAATTGTTTCGTTGATGTAATTGTTGTATGATGCGATTTGAGATCACGAGGTCTTAGATTTAAATTCTGGGTTAGACAAATGTAGTTTTTCTAACAAAAAATTTCTAGTATGAGTCCTGTTACATCCCTAACTTCCACGGCTATATTGCTGAATTGCAGTTCCCACATTCAGCCATTTCTGTTAAAGCAAATCAGCAATATATGCCTTTATAAACCCCGGGTTTTCAACAAAAGGCAGTCATTATTCATTTGGTGATTAATCTAATTACTGCCCAACTACGGACCTGGTTTCTGCCTGCCGGTTGGCTCAGTAGTGAAAGCTAAGATACCAAGGGGGTCTGAATTCGGCAAAGACCTTCAGGAGGTCTCGCGTGTGAGCGACAAAAGTACCGCGTTACAAGTGTAGTCGGTTATAATAATTGTGGAACAAAAATAAATAAGTGTCTAGTACTCTAGTTGTTTTTTTTATTACAACTAAGTGCCCGGATCTAACAGTCCGGAGCTTGAAATCGTGCCCGGTATATGGCAATAGGTTCGCCCTCTTTTACAGGGAATCTAACATCGTTGGCGAAAAGCGGGTGTACTGTGTACACCTGCCAGCGGTGTACCTTTCTCAACCCCACTTGGCGAATATAGGCGTGATGGTGCATTTCTTATAATTGTCCCGTTTTAGGTCAGTAAAACCCAATCTCTCTTATAATATGTGATTCCACATTTTTTTATAGTAAAATGTTGCCTTACGTTATTGCTATGTCGTGAGTACTGATAAATATGATTCATGAGTGTGAAATATATTTACTATCCAACCAGACGAAAACAAATAATTTTGGTTTACACCAAGATTTGTCGCGTGCGGTGATGAAGCGAAGATATGTTAAAGACAACTATTTTATTGAGATGGCATATATGATGAAATATCTTAAAATATTATTATCATTGACAGATCATCAATCTTATTTTTAAAGGCTTAGTTAAAATTTATGTTTAACCTATCCAACTAGTTTTTACACAAAAGTAACCGGCCTACATCAAATAAATCTTTTAACAACCTAATCCCAATTTGAAATTCTTCACAAACCAACAATTTATGTCGGGAAACCCTTATCCATACTCGGCCTAAATCCTTTTTAATTTTATTATTTATATCGTTAATAAAATCTAAGTTATTTCTATAATCCTCCATCAAGTGGCCATTTCTAACAATAAAAAAGCAGATGTAAATCTAACCCCCAAACGCAGCGTCCATTTTTGTCCGGCTCATTTTCGGCCACGCGCCCATTGTGAATCTTATAAATAATTTACATTACGAACAATGTCCAATTGTTAGCCGAATTTGACCATTTTTATTTTAAGTGCGACCTAATTATTCAGTTAAAATAATGATATAGCCATATTGGACCACAATGGGCACGTGAGGAGGAATGCGTGGCGTAATTATGGTCAATGCGGTTGAAGGGTTAATCGCGATATTAAAATATTTACAATGGTTATTGTTAATAATGCGCGCATTGACTTGCATAAGTGTTGGCATAATAACAACCGGTTAACCGTATTAAATCAGCATTCAGAATAATTTGGCTTCAATTTGTGTGCAAATTTAATTCACGAAATTGTATTTTCGAGTTTATTTTTGTTTTAGATGGTCCTGGACATAATTCTAGTAACAGTATTCCGCAAAACAGAATTTTAATCGCCGCAGATTAATGGCTTTTGCGAATGGTTTCGCTTTCTAGCGAAAAGCTAAAAGCTGTTGAATGAAGGTTCATTTTTAAAATGAGCTAGCATCGCTACACGTTCGTTGCATACTGTGTAGAGTATTCTATAGGCAGTATACGCTTTTATTTAATCATTTATATTTGTAATTGGCATTTAATTTCAAAATTTCAAGGTAGGTACTACACTATTCATAGGGAGAGGATCAGGTTAGAGGATAGATTTTTCTATATCTTTATCATTAACATATCATTTAAAGGATACTCGCGTTTATTATTCAAACATAAATTTATAAAACTACACCAACACAAGAAGCTTCAAAAACGTTAAACACTTTATGACTAGCTGTTATCTATTACAAATACATTCCGCACGACAAGTTAATCGAGCGTTACCTATAAAATTCGTACAAGCGACAGACCACCGATGTCGTTGGTTTCGTAGTTACGCGTGACATACCGCACATACACGATCGCATAGCACAATAATTTTGTATGCAAATATGTTATATCTTAAGTGGGATCAGAATACCCCGCGCAGTACAGGGTTAAGTACACTTGACTTCAAAAATGTTACAGTTATGTTGTTATTTTATTTTTCATTATTCTGTTCTGGAATCACAAAATGTAACTAACTGACTGGTAAGAAAAGAAATATTATCTAACGATCCATATCATCACGCTAGATCCCTTACGGGGTAGGCAGACAGTAGAGCAGCAAAAAACATATTAGTCTTTAAAACTTCCAAATACGTACAATTATGTTTATTTTGGTAATTGTAATAAAACACTCATATTTGTGCTCATTTATGATCATGAACGTAGATTTTTAATGTAGCTTAGCTTTAGCTGTTTGCCGAGACATGTCCAAAATAATATAGTAGTTTTCACATGCGAAAAAAAATTAAGTAAAACGTTGACGTTATGATAACGTTCTCTAGAAAACATGCTCTCTTATTCACCTTTATTTAATTATTTTTTTTCAGACAGCTCAGTAATAAAAATTAGTTGTAAGTAAAGAAACTTCAGCTCTCCTTCTCCAATTCCTGCCCGCTGCCTTACGAATATCGTCGCCCCATCTAGCTACAGGGCGCCCTACCTGAAGATCGAGCTCAGTGGCGTGCCATGGGAGAGGCCTACGTCCAGCAGTGGACTGACACGGGCTGATGATGAAAGAAACTTGCTAATTACAAGCATACGTGTATTGCATACAATACGTTACGAAAAATGTAGATGTTATTTTGAAAAAAGGATAGAATGACAACTAAATATCGCCATTATAATGTCAAATAATACATAAGTGCTTATCTCTCTGATGTTGTATCGTCTAAATTTTTAATACAAACGAATTTTGCACTCGACAGTCCTTCAAAGAACAGATGCAAGTAGTGTACTGGCTAATTTGAATTCAGTAAGGGTTAGCGCATGCGCCCGACGTACACGGCACTGTGTGACGTCAACAGGACAACCCTGGGTCTTGGATCATGGAAAAGAATATAAATGTATTTGTGGACTGTATACTACTGGTAAATGACCGTATTGGGTGGAAAATAATAATATTGCTGCGTACACGATGGCGTCTCAGGCGAAAAAGAGTGAAATAAATTGCAATATTAAAAAATAATTATAAAATTTGTGTTGGGTTGCAAACACTGAAAAATATCTTTTAATGTTACCTGTGGCATACAGAATAACAATAACGACTGGTTATAGAGAATCAGGGCTGTGTTATTATGCTACTTTTCCAATCATATCATTATTTTCTCTATATCTAAGCCAAAAAGGTCTGAAAAAAGTCCCGCTGAGTTTCTCGATGGATCTTATCAGCGGAGGCCGCATTTCGATCCGGTAGTAGACACAGGAAGAAGAAAGAGAAAAAATGACAAATTTTGAGCGCTTTTGTATTATATAATACAATATTTTATTTTGTTACAATGTTTTCGTTGGTCTGGTGGCAAAGCGCATTGCTTTGTGATCACGAGGTCCTGGGTTCAAATCCTAGGTCGGACAAATGTAGTTTTTCTAACGAAAAATTCCCAGTATGAGTCTGAAGTCTGGAACTGTACCCGGTATATGGCAATAGGCTCGCCCCCTATTACATGGGGCCTAACATCGTCGGCGTAACGTGGGTGTACTCAGTACACCTCTGCCACCCCCTCTGGGGAATATAGGCGTGACGATGTTTTTTATTTTTACTTTTACAAAACGCATTGGAACTCTGTAACCTCTGCCTACCCCGCAAGGGTTCTGGGGTGATGATATAGATAGACATGGATAGATATTCTCTCTATACATGTATTGTGTACTCGGCTGTTCCTTAAACAACAGATGTAAGTGGTGAACTGGCTAATTTAAATTCAGTTAGGGTTAGCGCATGCGCCAAGTGTACACCGTGTCACGTCAACATGACGACCGTGTTGTCACGCTACCGGGAACAGTATCTCTCCAATGAGTTCATGCTGTCTTCACGCAAACATGCATCATTATTATAGGCTACCTATTGCCCGTTTTCAATATTTATCTATCTATCTATAACCTCACGCCAGATTCCTTGCGGGGTAGGCAGAGAGTACAGAGTTCCAACAGGTTCTTTCCTTACATACCTCTCTGGCTTCCTCGACTCTCATAGTTCGTCTCATACACGCTCGCCGGTTACGGAGACTCTTGACTTTTCCATCAGATAAGACTCGGTTTATTTGGTCGTGGTAAGATAGTCTAGGTCTTCCCCGGTACCTGCATCCTTCCACTTTCACATTGTATATCTGTTTTGTCATTCTTTCCTTTGGCATTCTTTCTATATGCCCGAACCAACGAAGCATGCCCTTTCTCATCTTTACACCGATACTATCTTTCATACCTACTCGCTGTCTTACTATGCTGTTGCTAATGCGGTCGGTCAGCTTCACTCTTCAATATTTAACTTTTGGATATATTGACTGCCTCGTTGGTCTGGTGGCAAAGCGCATTTCTTTGTGATCACGAGGTCCTGGGTTCAAATCCTAGGTCGGACAAATGTAGTTTTTCTAACGAAAAACTCCCAGTATGAGTCCGGAGTCTGGAATTGTGCCCGATATATGGCATATAAAAGGGGGCGAGCCTATCGCCCCCTTTTACATGGGACCTAACATCGTCGGCGAAATGTGGGTGTACTCAGTACACCTCTGCCACCCCCTCTGGGGAATATAGGCGAGACGGTGACGATATATTGACTGAGTTCTTAGATTTACACAAATATTACACATGAAATAAAACGATTTTTCCGATTTTTCGCGGTTTATTTTTGATTTTCAAGTTCCCGACGTTTCGAGTGCTTTGTGCAGGTCACGAGAAGGACTGAGATGTTAGACGTCCAAAAGGCATAATTGTTCCGGGGTACCGTCAAACTTCTTAATTATTTTTGTTGGTCCGATCTACGCAGAATGAGTTCACGGTGTCTTGAGGCCTTGCAGTGTTATGCTTCGTTTTGGATTTGATTATATTAATTACCGGATCCCAAGTCGATTTCTTATGGATAGATTTGCTTACTGTCAGTAGAATTTTGTCAAATTTTCCATACAAAATATGTCAAATATCTTTCTGTAATGTAACAGAACGCCTCAGAAGGGGAGCAAAATGAAACGATTTTGCTAGCAATTTAACAAAATATAATCACATTCATCAGAATCACAATTATTGAAGTCACAGTACCAACCTTAATCTGTTCACGACGGTGTCTCGTTCCTAATTACCGACACAGTGATGTTCGTTAGAATTACCAACCGAAGTGACATCTTTCAAACTCAAATGACAGTAATTTTGACATTAACTTTCTGACGCTGCCATAAAGAATATAGAGTAATGATCGCGTATGATGATCGACTAATTGGATTATAGTATCTATACTTTGTAGCTAGAATTGAATATAGAAATAATAATCGTGTTAATAAAATAATGAGTTAAATATTGTAACCGGCCGTAAAAGGCTTCAAAAGGTACAATCTATTGAAGTCTATAGATAGATACTCATACAGATTTTAGTTGCTTTACTAAACTGCGCTAGAGGCCTTCCGATTTCGCCATTTTATTAGTCACATAAGACTTGATGTCACGGCGATGAGACTAAACTTTCTTGTCACCTATCGGGTACTGGTCTGTTGCAAATCAAAGACGAATGGAAGAGTAAAAATACACTAGCTCCGCGTGGTGGAGTATAACCTATTCTATGAAGCTTTTTTGCCCAGCAGTGGGCCAGTATAAGCTGATTTATTATGAACAGTGAAAACAGTACATGATTAATAGTGTTCACGGATCATTGATCACCCGCACGCCCGCGCCCATCGAATCACCATTCACCCACTATTCACTCGCCATGATGCATCTGTTTATATCAATGTGCCCTTATAGGTATATAAATTACTTTGTAAACTTAAACACATATTTTCTATCTATCTATATCATCACGCTAGGTCCCTTGCAGGGTAGGCAGAGAGTACAGAGTTCCAGCAGGTTCTTTCCTTACATACCTCTCTGGCTTTCTCCACTCTCATAGTTCGTCTCATACACGCTCGCTGGTTACGGAGACTATTGACTTGTCCTCCAGATAAGACTCAGTCTATTAGGTCATGGTAAGATAGTCTAGGTCTTCCCAGTACCTATATCCTTCCACTTTCGCATTCTATACCTGTTTTGTCATTCTTTCTTCCGACATTCTTTCTATATGCCCGAACCAACGGAGCATACCCTTTCTCATCTTTACACCGATACTATCTTTCATACTATCTACAAATTTTCGATAATGTAAACCCAACGAGGTTACCTACAACTTGTCAATTAAACGCACACGCAATAAATATGCTCGCCTATCTCACACGGTCTCTTTCACTACCCCCAAAAAAAGCTAACTAATCGATAATTAAGGTTGCAAGTAAGTTATAGACTTACTTGCAACGACGAATTTCACCATCTCTAAGTAGCGACGGACGATTTAGCGCAGTGGTTAAGAGCTTAAGCCGCTCCGCCCACTGTGTCTAATAGTCGCGGGTTCGATTCCCGCACGAGACAAATATTTGTGTGATCCACAATTATTTGTTCCGGTCTGGGTATTTGTGTATATGAATTTTCATGTTTGTAAACGCACCCACGCCAGAGGAATAAATCCTAGTGTTGGGCTACGTTTTTTATAAAAAAAGAAAAGCCCTATCTGACGGTTAAACTAGCCAGGCTTATTTAGAGAATTAACTAACCAGCACTTTCCTCAAGAGTGGTGAAAAAGGCCCTTAGTCGTGTTCGTTGGAACGTAATCATTAAGAGGACTTCTTATGCGTCTGAAAACTGCCTGACAAACGGTGCCTGAGTTTTTATAGCCCAACTAGCAATTTACCGCGACTTTGCTGCTGGTCGACAACAACGCTACTACCGGGTCCAACTATAACTGAAAACGATCTAGGTGACTTCATGAGTCGGTCTACAATAATCAGTCAACCGTTTAGAAGGAAAAGACGAATCCACACACCAGAATTTTATATATAAACTTCGATATTTATTTGTTAATAATAGATTGATTTATCGATAATTAAATATTTGTATTTATCTAGATTTCTCGTTCTCCTAGTTTATCGATTGTAAAAACCTCTCTTATCTAAAACTGCTTTTTCACATAATTATTGAAAGGCTGAATAGCGTCTTACTACAACCAACCAACCTAATAAGCGTAGTGGAAAACTTTATAATAAGTCAAATATCAATTAAAAGAACTAGTTTTAATCGTGCGTGTTCACTGGACTTGTCCATTAGACGACTATTAAAAGGGTTGGTTTTAGGGGTTGTCTAATGGTGTCTTAAGGGTGGCCGCGGCTTACACAGTGGTTGCTCCGGCTAATTGTGACCACTCGATTGTACTGGATTATTTTAAGTTGGATAAGAATAGTTTCAATGGTGTTAAAGTTTATGTATAATTTTAGTGCGTTTTTTGTTTGGGTTAATTATTTTTCTGGATATAGTTTTTCAGTAGAATTTAATTTATATTTAAGTACGAAATGTAGGTATACTTCGCAAGTATGTTTAGGTATATAAATATGCATTTTACCAGCCATTACCATTTCACACCGTCACACCTATATTTATTTCCTTCGATACAAAACCACAATTTGTCAATTAGTAGTCGTAGGATTCAAATCAAGGACCTCATGCTTGCCAGCCGCATAATAGCACTAGAGGAACAAGCTCCATTACATACAATAATACTATCTTACATTCAATTAATCGATCAATAAATATTCGCAGGCCTTTGGCCTTTGTCCTGCCGTGTATATTTTTCTTCTGATGATGATGATTTGTAAGCCAAAAACAAGAAGTCCTGTCGCCTATATTTCCAAAATGTGTAGTAGTACTGTTAACACCCATATATGGCCAATAATGTTAGGGCTTAATATAATAAGAGGCAAGCGAATTGCCATTCACACAAGTAAAACATCGTAAGGAAACCTGCATGCCCAAGAGGTTCTCGAAGGTGTGTGAAGTTCGCCAACCCGTACTGGGCCAGCGTGGTGGACTATGGCCTAACTCTCTCAGAGGAGGCCCGTACCCAACGGTGGGACAGTTTCTTAACAGGGCTAATATTTTTTTTTTTTATTATTGAAATGCCATTATACCGGACACAATTTCGGACACCGGACAGTTAATGAGATTTTTCCGATAGACAAACCACACTTTGTCCAATCTAATGACGGAATGATAATGGACGGCTTGGTCCAGTGGTTAAGAACTTAAATATATATTTGTGTGGCCCGCAACAATTTGTTTCGGTCTGGGTTTGTATGTAAATTTCGTGTTTGTAAACGCAACCGCGACACGGGAATTATTCACAATGCGGGGCTACGTTTAAAATAAATTTTTTTTTTTTCAAATATTATTTTTTCTTATCCAACCATAGCATAGTCTACGGCAGAATTCACACGTGGGAAGGGCAGTTCTGTGGCAATTATGTACCGTCTTCGATAAGTTAGCGATAAGATAGAGTCGTTGTTGATACCGCGTAATTACGTTATGGGGTACGCCACACGGGAATCGTCATAAATTAGCTTTTTTTTCGAGAAATTGGGGGCGATTACACTATGCTATATTATTTTATAATTAGTAAAATACGTCTGCCATTTCTTTGTTGGTCTAGTAGCAAATAATGCGTGTAGCGCTCACGAGGTCCTGGGTTCATATCTTAGGTTGGATAAAATGTATGTGTATGTTTTTCGATAGAAAAAAGTTCCAATATCAGTCTGTAGACTAACCTAACATTGTCAGCAAATAGTGAGTGTACAGTATACCTCTGCCATCCCACTTGGAGGATAAGGCGTGACGGTGTTTGTTTTTATTTATTTTTGTAGACATAAAATAGTATTATACGATATTATAGCCTTATAAGAAAATTTTCCATTAAAAAAAATTGCCATTATACAGCAATATGGGAATGCCGAGTATAATGGCAATTAGATTACCACTTTTGACATTAGGACGCATCGTCGCGATATATGTATTTCCACAGGATATCTAGGCGACCTCCGGTTGGAGAATTTACGGCATTCCACTTATCTCACTAAAAACGATAGCTGTTATTTAATCCTAGCCAAACGGGGCTTGGGAAATATAGGCCTGACTAATGATTATTATTGACCGTTGGACTGCAAAGTTAGAGGTCTCGGATTCGAACCCAGGCACGCACCTCTACCGTTTCGAAAGCATGTGCGTTTTAAAAAATTAACTATCACTTGCTTTAACGGTGAAGGAAAACATCGTGTGAAAACCTGCATGCCTAAAAGTTTCTCGAAGGTGTGTGAAGTTTGCCGACTCGCACTAGGCCAGAGTGGTGGACTATGGCCTAAACCCTCTTAGTTTGAGACGAGGCCCGTGCCCAACAGTGGGACAGTTTTTTAACAGGGTTAATATTATTATTTTAATTACTACAATAGTGGCCAGAGTTAGGCAAAAATTAATCATGTACACAATTAATTTTAATCAAAATATTTCGGATATTATTGCCCTTTATATTTGGTTCTTAAGTTCCTGATGTTTCAAGTTTTCTTCAGCCACAGTCATGAGCGGGACTGAGGCGTTCGACATTCAGAAATCATTGTCATTCCGGAGTACCTCAGGGGGATTAATTAAATTGCAAATGAAATTTCAATTGATTGATTCTACAATGTAATATGGATAACTTGTTTAGCTATTATTATTTAATATTCACTCTCTTCCTTCTATTAATTTAGTAAAATGTATCTTTTTTTCTCATTTCTTTCTCTGTAAATGAGGGAACCATGTAACCATTTACATGAATAGTATAATTTAACTAACATCCACCTGATAGACCAGCCTGCATTGTTCTCCCATATCCCACAACAAAATGTAGATGGAAAAAGAAAATGTAAACTCACTATTTTAAAAAAGTAACCGTGGAGTTTCTTGCCCTTCTTCTCCACAAGAACGACATTCCGAAGTGGCGGAGTCTTTGTTATTTTTCTGACGATTCATAAATACTGTAATGGTTTACATTAATAAAAAATATTCTAATTCTGATTCTGATATTCGTAAGGCAGCGGGCAGGGAATGGAGGAGGAGAGCTGAACATCGAGCTCAATGGCGTGCCATGGGAGAAGCCTATGTCCAGCAATGGACTAACACGGGCTGATGATGATAAATTGAATAATGCCCAACACTGGTAGTGACTAGATACGCATGATGCGGCTGGAAATAACAAGATTGTGGGTCCAAAATCTAAGTCAGACAAAGTGATATTAAGGTTCTTTTTTCCAATAATTCTTAGTAGTAGTCAGGTATACAGATTATACCTCTGCCATCCCCGCTTAAGGAAAGTTGACGTGATATTTTTTGTTACCTATCGACCGGTTATAAACGCTAAATACTTTAATACCCCTCGGGGTAAAACAACAACTCTTTCAATTGTCACTGTTAAGAGCTTAGCACAAACAGATTAACGTTAGTTCGCTTTCGGGTTTATATGCCATCCTTTTCATACAAAAGAATTACTAAATAAGATGAACGTGACAGCAAACTTTTTCGACAACGTTACGATAAAGTCAAATGGTTTGGGCTTAGCACGAACAATTTGCCGGTAGAATTATTGTTGTCACGAAAAATTGATACGCTCATATGTATTTAGTAGATGTGCAGCGTGAAAAGGACGGCATATCGACTTCATACCTTCACGCTAACATCAATACGTTTGTGCTTAACCCTCTAATACTCATATTGACCGGTATTATAGCTTCCGGAACTGCTCACATCCTTTGTGCAAACAGAATCGTGATAGCATTGTGATATCCCGAAGCGTTTAGGGATGGCTAGAGTATTCATTTGTCATTCAAAAATGGCCGTAAATGCTGTTCTTTGTGGATTAAAAAATAATTGTACTATTCCTCTTTGGTCTTGTACAATTATGTAAAATATTAAACACCGTCATATCTATTTTGTCCAAGCGGAAATGGCAGGTGGTCTGCGCACATTATATATCGCCAACAATGCTAAGTCTCAATACAATAAAGGGCAAGGCGATTGCCATGGGCTCCATTACAGACTCCGGAATGCTACGAAGAATATTTAGAGAAGAACCGCAATAACACTTGTTCGATCTGGGATTCGAACCCAGGGCCTCGTGGGCCTCGCGGGCCTCACCATTAGATAAAAATATTGAAATACAATTGAGTTTGTATATTTTGGATGCGCCTTCAGTAAGGATGGGAAATACACCGCTGATATAGAGAGAAGAGTGAATGCAGGTAATAGAGTGAATGGCGCGATGGGAAGGCTACTTGGGAGCCGGCACTTAAGCCAAAAGGCGCAGCTGGCCATGCATAACGGAGTGCTTGTCCCAACGCTGTTATATGGCAGTGAGAGTTGGGTATGTAAGAAGAAGAACGAAAGCAGGATAAATGCGGTCGAAATGCGATCTCTGCGGAAGATTTGCGGAGTCACGCTGACCGACCGTATTCGCAACAGCGTAGTAAGAAAGCGAGTAGGTATGAAAGATAGTATCGGTGTAAAGATGAGAAAGGGTATGCTCCGTTGGTTCGGGCATATAGAAAGGATGCCAGAAGAAAGAATGACAAAACAGATATACAATGCGAAAGTGGAAGGATGTAGGTGCCGGGGAAGACCTAGACTATCTTACCATGACCAAATAGACCGTGTCTTATCTGAAGGGCAAGTCAAGAGTCTCCGTAACCGGCGAGTGTGTATGAGACGAACTATGAGAGTGGAGGAAGCCAGAGAGGTATGTAAGGAAAGAACCTGTTGGAACTCTGTACTCTCTGCCTACCCCGCGAGGGAGCTGGCGTGATGATATAGATAGAGAGATATAGATAGATAAAGAGATATAGATAGATAGAGAAATTACAATTGAATTCGTTTGGATTTTATGAAGTTTTTTTTTTGTTTTTAAGATTTTTTCCGATGTTTTTAAGCTTTTGCGTGCTTTACAGCACCCATGGTAACGGGAGGGACTGAGGCGTTTGACGTCCAAAAGTTATTGTTATTCCGAAGTACCTTAGTAGGATTTATTTAATCTATCTATCTATATCATCACGCCTAATCCCTTGCGGGGTAGGCAGAGAGTACAGAGTTCCAAAAGGTTCTTTCCTTACAGACCTCTCTGGCTTCCTCCACTCTCATAGTTCGTCTCATACACGCTCGCCGGTTACGGAGACTCTTGACTTGTCCTTCAGATAAGACATGGTTTATTTGGTCGTCGTAAGATAGTCTAGTCTAGTCTAGTCTCTCTTTATGATGAACTCTTTCTTCCGGAAGCCGCCTCATAGAAAATGGACCTGGATGAGCCCTGATGGTTCCACAAAAAATGAGATAGACTTCATCATGAGCACCAAGCGACAAATATTTAATGATGTCTCCGTGATTCACAGGGTAAAAACCGGCAGTGATCACCGAATGGTCAGAGGCACATTAAATATTAATGTCAAAATGGAAAGATCGCGTCTGATGAAGTCTACGCTCCGACCTTCTTATGCACACATCCAAAACCCCGAGAACTTTCAACTCGAATTGGCAAACCGCTTCGAATTGCTAGACAGCAGCGCATCAGTGGACGAAATCAACAACAGGCTGGTAGAGACTGTCCATACGGTCGGGTCCAAGTATTATAAGCCCCACCGTAAAAATAGACCTCAAAAACTATCTAACTCCACCCGAAATCTCATGGCTGAGCGACGTTCCATGACGCTCCAAACCTCCGATGATGCTAAGTCCTATAGGCAGCTCAATGGACAGATACTGAAGTCCTTGCGTCACGATTTACGGTCCTTCAATACAAGGCGTATTGAGGAGACCATAGCACAGAACAAGGGCTCCAAAGTGTTTGCAAGAGACGCGTCTATTGGGCAAAGCCAGTTGACGAAGCTGAAGACGGAGGACGGAAACGTAACGTCGAATAGGTCAGAGGTGCTCAGGGAGATAGAGAGGTTCTATGGGCAGTTGTACACCTCAGTAGCTGAACCTGTTGTTGACTTGGTAAAAGACCCAAGAGCCAAGCTAACCCGACACTACACTGAAGATATCCCGGACATCAGCCTGTACGAGATTACGATGGCTCTCAAACAACTCAAAAATAACAAAGCACCAGGCGAAGACGGAATTACCGCAGAGCTTCTGAAAGCGGGCGGAACGCCGGTACTTAAAGTCCTTCAGAGGCTGTTTAATTCCGTCTTGCTCGAAGAGAAAACGCCGGAAGCATGGAACAGGGGAGTGGTGGTACTGTTTTTTTAAGAAAGGTGATAACACTTTACTGAAGAATTATAGGCCCATCACACTGCTGAGCCATGTTTATAAGTTGTTTTCGAGAGTCATCACGAATCGTCTCGAACGCAGGCTTGATGACTTCCAGCCTCCCGAACAAGCCGGTTTCCGGAAAGGCTTTAGTACCATAGACCACATACATACGCTGCGGCAGATTATACAGAAGACCGAGGAGTATAATCGGCCACTATGCTTGGCGTTTGTGGACTATGAGAAAGCCTTCGATTCGATCGAGACTTGGGCGGTTCTTAGATCTCTCCAGCGATGCCGCATTGACTATCGGTACATTGAAGTGTTGAAGTGCTTGTATAATAACGCCACCATGTCAGTCCGAGTACAGGGGCATTGCACGAAGGCGATCCCCATAAAAAGAGGAGTAAGGCAGGGAGACGTCATTTCTCCGAAACTGTTTACGGCCACCTTAGAGGACGCCTTCAAGCTCTTGGAATGGCAAGGACTTGGCATCAACATCAATGGCGAATACATCACTCACCTTCGATTTGCCGACGACATTGTGGTCGTGGCGGAGTCGCTGGAAGATCTAGGACGAATGCTCGGTGACCTCAACAGAGTATCTCAACAAGTGGGTCTTAAAATGAACATGGACAAAACGAAAATAATGTGTAACGTCCATGTCGTACCCACCGCACTCACCGTTGGGAACTCTACTCTTGAAGTTGTCGACGAATACATTTACCTGGGACAGGTAGTCCGGTTAGGTAGGTCCAACTTTGAGAGAGAGGTCAATCGACGAATCCAACTCGGCTGGGCAGCGTTCGGGAAACTGCGCAACATCTTCTCATCCAAAATACCTCAGTGCCTTAAGACTAAAGTTTTTAGTCAGTGTGTGTTACCAGTGATGATATATGGATCAGAGACGTGGTCTCAGACTATAGGTCTCATAAAAAAGCTCAGAGTTGCTCAGCGAGCTATGGAGAGAGCTATGCTCGGCGTTTCTCTACGCGATCGAATCAGGAATGAGGAGATTCGTAGAAGAACCAAGGTCACCGACATAGCCGTTAAGATTAGCAAGCTGAAGTGGCAATGGGCGGGCCACATAGCGCGTAGATCGGACGGGCGTTGGGGCAGAAAGATTCTAGAGTGGAGACCACGTATTGGCAAGCGCAGTGTGGGACGACCGCCTGCCAGATGGACCGACGATCTTGTGAAAATCGCAGGAAGTCGTTGGATGCAGGTGGCATCGGACCGGTTACGCTGGAAAGCGATTGGGGAGGCCTATGTTCAGCAGTGGACAAGTATAGGCTGAGATGATGAAGATAGTCTAGGTCTTCCCCCGTACTTACATACTTCCACTTTTCGCATTATATATCTATTTTGTCATTATTTCTTCTGACATTCATTTAATCGTATGTAAAAGAAATTTTAATGGACTAATCCTACGATTTCAAAAAATACCTGAATAATGTCCAATAAAAAATAAATGTTATTAAAATACTTAACTGTTATAGATTAACTTAATACGCATACATATCAATAACCACCCTAAAAATAGCTCCAAAATGCCTTACTAATCTTTGTTTATTAGTATTTTTATAACAATGGCGCCATAGTTTAGCATTATAAAGAGATAATGAGGGATTCCGGCGTATCATAGACAATATTCAATACGTGACTAAGCATAGAGGGGTCGGTATAGGGGTGCGCGATTTTTACTATAACAATGGAGTTGCTGGCTGCTTAGATAATGCGATATGATGAAATAAAACGAGGTCTAAAAGGCATAGTTGTTCCAGGGTACGCTTAAGCTTTTTAATTATTTTTGTTGGTCGTCTAACATAGTCCTTGCCGTGACCATGGGTGCTGCAAAGCACTCGAAACGTCGGTAATTTAAAAATCAAAAAATAAACTGCGAGAAAATCCGAAAAATAGTTTTATTTTATATGTAATATTCGAAGATAAGAACTCAAAATGCGACGTAAGTTTTACATTATACAGGCTTATGCATTTGTAATCTTGCGGAATTTATGGAATTTGTAATATAAGGAGTACTTAATTATTCTGCAACCCTTTTTTTTAGCTTGTAGTATTACTAGAATTCTTTTAAAAAAACGTAGCCCCCCACACAAACATGAAAATTCACATTCACAAATACCCAGACCGAAACAAATAAATGTGGATCACACAAAGATTTGTCCCGTGCGGGAATCGAACGCGCGACTATTAGACATAGTGGGCGGAGCGGCTTAAGCTCTTATCTACTGCGCTAATTCGCCCGTTAATCAAAAATCGAAATCAAAATCAAAAGTTGTTTATTCATGTAGTCCAAAAGGCACTTATGAATAGTCAAAAGAAAAAAAAATTGATTACTTAAGACTCTACGGAAAGTCATTCCTGTGGAGAAGAAGGGCGAGAAACTCCACGGTTACCCTTTTTAAAAATGAGAGTTTTACAATTCTTTTTGTATACATTGCATTCATGGGGTATGGGAGAACAATGCAGAACGAGCTAAACAGATGTATTTTAGTATAGATAAATCATAAATGTACTTAGATTCATGGTATCGGTGTGTACATAGTCCTCTCATTTACGAAATAGAGATTTTGTAAAGGTATTTAATAAAAAGTATAATAAGAGAAAAAAAGGTTACTATCAAATATGTAAAGAGTGCGTACAAAATAATTGGTTATAGGTCCAGTGTGATGCCCAACGAGACAAGGTTCAACAGTACTACGGTACATGTTTATTCAGTCAAAGGATAGAGGACGGACCAGTCCCCACTAGCAGCACCCGTTCACGAGCATGACTTGAGAAGCAGCCATCACTCTCCTCAACCATATTAGAGGGAAAAGAGCCGCTCCACAGAGCCGCCACTAGCAAAGACATTTTAGTGAGCATGACCAATCCACGACCCTGTCGACATCGTTCGAAAATAATATTTAAAATCAATGACATGCTGCACTTAACATTATATTCTTGTAAACTTCAGGTAATATGTGTATTTTTATCATGTACAAAATCATTTATAGTATAATATCCTTTACTCATTAGTGAAGATATCATATAACTTTTGAATTTGTCAAGTGGCAAATCCAATATGGGCTTTGGTATCTTATTGTAGCAGCGAATACCGACTTCTAAGAAGGAATTGAATACTTTTTAAGCTTAAAAATTGGTAATACAAGTTTATGTTTATTTTTCGTATTTAGTTTATGAACGTCACTCACTTTATCAAATTAATGGATATTCTTACGTATGTACGGTATATTGGCATAAATATACTGTGAAGCGACCGTGAGAATGTTGATCTCTTTAAAAAGCTCTTTGAGAGAAGCCCTAGATCCTAGATTATAAATGGCACGGATAGCTCTTTTTTGCAGTATGAATACATTTTCCACGTCAGCAGCGTTACCCTACAGTAGGATACCGTAAGACATAATGCTATGGAAGTAACTAAAAAAAAACTAGACGTGCTGTACACTGCATAAGCAGCGGAGCTAATTTTACCCGCAAGTGATGAGATATGGGCTCCCCATTTGAGTTTGGAGTCTAGGTTAATGCCTAAAAAGACAGTGGATTTCACGAGGTCCAGCTTTGTGCCATTAATAAGAATATTCATATATCTTTATATATCTTTTACATTAGGCATAGTAAATTTAATACACTTTGTCTTGAGTGAATTAAGCAATAGATTGTTCATTTCGAACCAATTTGATATCTGTGAAAGAGCACCATTCAAATCGTCAAAATTAAGCTGAGCTCTGTCAACTTTGAAAATCCAGGAAGTGTTATCTGCGAATAGTACAATGTCACAGACATTACAGACAAAGTGCGGCAGGTCATTGATATATACTAAGAAAAGAAAGGGTCATAAAATGGAGCCCTGTGGAACACCAATTGAAATATTAACTTCCTGAGACTTGACCCCCATAATCTCAACACATTGAGATCTTTCACCTAAGTATGAAGCTAATCATTTAAAGGCAGTGTTTTTAATACCGTAATGACTTAGCTTCTTAATAACGGTTGCGTGCTCAACACAGTCGAATGCCTAAGAGAGATCACAGAAAACACCAATGGCATTCTGCGATGCTTCTCAGGCACCATAAATTTGCTGAAGCAGACCTACTCCCGCGTCTGTGGTTGAACGTCCCTTCGTAAAACCATATTGATCACCGTGTAACAGCTTATTCTCATTAAAGTGGCTAAGCAATTGATTAAGTAGGATCTTTTCATAAATTTTACTCAAGGCCGGTAAGATGGAAATCGATCTAAAATTAGAAGGATCGCTTTTAATTTAAAAATCAGCATCAGCAAGTTGGGGAACCTACCCTTCTCTACACATCTATTAAATATCGTGGCCAGCGCAGTTGCTATAGCCATTACTATGCTATCTAGTATTTTTAATGATACTAGTGGTGGCGCCCATAGGTCGATATTCGACCTACTCTTTCATCGTTTGCTGGTTATGTTTGACATTCAGTAAGACTATAGACAAATAATATTAAAGACAAACATCAATTTGACGTGTATTGTGTCAAATACGTGGTAGTGTGTGTAATGTTTTCTTTATTGATTTAATGTACTATTATGCATAATTTAAAAACAAAATATTAGCATTCCCCACTCCTTCTCCATATAAACTATAAGTGTGGGAAATTCTTACTCCTCCGTCCGCGCAATTTTCGTAAAAAGGGGTACAAAGTTTTTGCTTCACGTATTAATATAATGATACCCCAGAAGTCAACAGTGTTTTTAATGTTTAATGACTTAAAGGTTAAAACTATGTCTGTTGGGGTCACATATTTAAACTCAAACAAGACATTGCATTCTTTTACACTCCTTTTTAGTATTAGTTCAGCTTTTGGGGAATAGGAGTTCAAGGAGCCAGTAGTATGAACTGGAATTTCACTAAAAAAATTATTAAAAGTCTACGCAATATCGAAATCATCTGTTAAGATGTTATCATTAATAACAAGTTCTATATGATCATCACGTGGTTGAGTTCTCCCAGATACACTGTTAATTATACCCTAAGTGGTTGTGGTTTTTAGTTCTACAAGGATCTTTTGTCCCATGGAATACATTGACAGCGTTGGTGTGGAATTACTTTACTTAGTTGGAAATATATATAAGCAGTGATAGCCTAGTGGTTAGACCGTTGGACTGCAAAGACAGAGGTCTCGGGTTCAAACCCAGGCTCGCACCTCTGTCTTTTCGAAAGCATGTGGTTATAAAAAACTTAACTATCACTTGCTTTAAAGGGGAGGAAAACATCGTGAAGAAACCCGCATGCCTAAGAGTTTCTGGAAGGTGTGTGAAGTTCGCCAACCCGCAATAGGCCAGCGTGGTGGACTATGGCCTTAACCCTCTTAGTTTGAGAGGAGACCCGTGCCCAACAGTAGGGCAGTTTCTTAACAGGGCTATTATTATTATATTATTATATAGTTGGAAATATTTCAAAAGGTGGGTCCGCCAAGTTACTAATTAAAAAAAGAACTTGGGTAAAATTCATAGCAAACAGCAACTCCGCGACGGTAATTTCACTTGATGACAGCGTTATGCCGATTTTCACCGCGGAACAAAAGATCCTTGCGTGACTTTAATATTTCAAGACACTAAATCTGATTAACTTCGGAAAAACTAATGAAGAATACCTTACTACGATTTCACTGCAAGTCCTATAATTGCGGCTACAAAATCTACTAAACAGATGTAGCATCCGCATTTAAGGGAATTACTAACGTCAAAAAGCATTGATAGCCTTCTGGTTAGCCAGGTAGACTGCAAAGTCAGAGATCTCGGTTTCTAACCCAGGCAACCACCTCTGTCTTTTCGAAGCATGTGCGTATTAAACTATCACTTGCTCTAACGCCGAAGGAAAACATCGTGAGGAAATCTGCATACCTAAGTTTCTCGAAGGTGTTGTGAGCTCGCCAACCCGCTCTGGGTCAGTGTGGAGGACTGGGCCTAAGCCCTCTCAGTATGAGGAGGCCCGTGCCCAACGGTGTGACAGTTTCTTAACAGGGCTTATATTATTATTTACTAACGTCAATAACCTCGAGAACTTTTGTTTGAAAATATTCCTTGACTACAGTGAAAAGTATGCCTGGAGGACCCGAAATAGAGGTTTTATTTGCAAATAATTAAGATATAGTTAATTATAATAAAAATATCATCCATACAAGTTATTGAGCATATTAAGATATGCTCTATAACCTATTTTTATAGATACCATTTTTTCGTGTATATTTATGCATATCCAATCTACCATTGAATAAAAAATTTGCAAAATATATTTAAGATAAAGTTTTTAAAAGTATTATTTTGACAAATTGAATAAGTAAAATAAATTTTTACTCCATACATTAAATTCACGAGCTTTTCATCTTCTTTTTTATACATATTCCTTATAACAAATGCGCAGTACATTCATCAACAATCTTATGTAAATAGAGCTTATTTTTGGCTAACTCCCAAATTACGTCAGGTTAGGTTCCCCCTTAACACATAATAAGATTCCTTAATCCATACGAACTCGCTTCGCTCGCCACGAGCGCGCGGGCCTCCACACACGTAAATCAGTAACAGTGTTTTTTTTAATTCATATTAATGATTTATTAAAACAAAATCTATTTTTGTTTTGATGATTTTGGATTAGTAATCGCGAGGACACAAATCAACAATCTGTAGATAACTATAAACATTGTAAACATATTTACTTCACTGCAGGGGATTTGGTACCACATTGAGAAGTAACAGAACTAGTTAAAACCCAAACTTCGTTACGAGATACTGCCGATCATTGCCATTCAAAGGATCCACCCATAAACTATTAAAATTTCAATAACTCTTTTATATTGTACCTTTTTATGTTTAAAAATGTTTTAAAAATCTCTTTTAAAAGCAATATTTATAATTAATGGACGAACCATGACGAGTCAGTGGCGGCGCGGCGTGACGGAGCAGATTATAAAAACTAGTTCGAGAGTGCATTTAATTGCAATTCAATTGATAATAATATGATATGATCTGGTCTTTAATGTAACAAATTGACTGCTAGCTTTATCATGTTGTGTACACATGTCTAGGGACATAATCTAGCACATAACATATTTTTTTTATTTTTTTTTTGTGGCAATTGCGTTTACATTATGCCATTGTACAAAGTTTACGAATATTCATTTCTAAATTAATTCAACTCCCTAATGAACTTGATGACAAAGATGATAATGAAATTGATGAAGTGCCCCACCCGGGATAGTATAGTGATGGATACTTTACATACCAATTGCGACGGCCGTTTTGAGGGAAATCGAAAAGGCACGTTTTATCACTTTGTTACAATTACCTTCACTCATGAAAATATAGGAATACATAATGGTTAATATTCCACCAACATTACACATTATAATTCGAAATAACACAAGTTTTGGAAATTAAAACAAATTGACAACATCACTCTTCGATTTCCCGCCAAAACTCTCTATCCACATAACTTATTTATGGTTACTAATCTACAGATCTTTTTTTTGATTATATTTGCTTTTGTGTGCCTTATTAAAAGAAAAAAAAAGATAAATATAGTGATAAAAATATATCTTTATTCAAATAAAATTTCGGGTTTATGTTCGTAATTGCTTCCCCCCTAAACGGCTTGGCCGATTTTTTTTTTTGCTTATGTGGTCACTTTTATAGTTCTCAGCTATAGTTGGGGACAGATGGCGCTTTTGTCGACCGGGTGCAAAGCCACGCTTAGGTGTAAAAATATTTGAGTTTTTATGATATATTGTTAAAAGCATACAATATAGGTACAAATGGCTGTACCTACTTATTTACTTAATTAGTTTCATTTGTAGGATTAACATAATATCTGTTTATTTTTTATGTTATAATAGTATTCTAATCTTCCTTTTATCAATATATTTCAATTGAATTTTTTAACAGCTTTAACGTAACTTAATTTCATACATTTTTGTTACTGCCATCGTTTGATAGTATTTGACACCATATCCACATTCCGAACAATGCAAATAAAAAAGATGACGCTATTAGTTACTTCAATTAGCGTCATCTCTACGTCGTACGTATAACTAACTCTAATGAATGGCGATAAAATATTATCTAGTTGTTAAAAGTTTCATATAAAAATAACAGATGGCGCTTTATTTATTTTGTATAAAGAGAAATTTCTATAACAATAGCGTAACTCGGCATCAGTTAACTTTACGGTAGTCTTTTAATCATTACCAACCTATCCCCTAACACGTTCGGCCCATGAATACCGTAAAAGACTTAATTGAAAGGAACTTACCTGCTGTTTACTTAAATTGCAGCCAATTAGGTATAAAGGGGTACAATTATAACCAATTAAAATCATCAAGATCATCAATCATGAAGATGTCAAATATAAAAAAGTGCTCGTTATAAAATTAAATCCATCATAAGTGTTTGTCAGATCACAAGCCGAGAATGGATGTTCGAAAGAATGGAGGCGAAAGAAATATTAAAGAACAACAAGAGTAATAAAAAGATAGTAACACAGTCACGCCTATATTCCCCAAGCAGGGGTGGCAGAGGTGTACTGTACTGTGTACATCCACTTTCCTAAGTCTTAGTCCCATGTAATAGGGGGCAAGTCTATTGCCATTATACCGGGCACAATGCCAGGCTCTGGACCCATACTGAAAAATTTTCTATTATTAAATTACATTTTTGTCGGACCTAGGATTCGAACCCAGGACGTCGTGATCGCGTGTGTGTGTGTGTGTGTGTGTGTGTGTGAATGATCTACACTGTTGGCCGCGGGACCCTGTTCACCGGACAATAGGGCGAGCGTGCAACCACTACCCTCGGCGGGCAAGGGGGCAACTAGCTCAAGAGCGCCTCACGGAGGAACGGCCTCGGCTTGGGCAGTCGCTATAGGGGAGGGCGTATACTAGGTGTCTCGCCGTGGTGCTCTGCACCGGCCGGCGGGCAAGGGATTCTTCGACCTCGCCGACGAGGTCGTGTCTGATACTGTGTGCGGTATCTGTATCCGCAAGAAGGGATGTAAGGGCATCGGGAGGGTCGGTGCGGTAGCGGCTGGTAGGAGGAGAATCGTGATCGCTTCGTGCATTATTAGTTACTAGAACAACGATGCAGTCAACAACAAGAGACTTCAAAATAAACTTTATCTCAAAGCAATAAAATTCCATTAACGAATGACGCGCCCTACTTTATTAGATGATAGAGTCGAATTTATTGATTAACTTTATACTTGGCTTATCGTTTATGTTATGCATAGGTGTTGTAATGAGCACATAGCTACTTACGCTAGAACTAATTCTATCGGACAATCTCGAAATAGTGGCCCGAAATCTGGAACTGCGTCTGAAATTGTGGCCAGTATAATCGCACCAGGCTCGCCCTATTTTATTTTGGGATCAATAAATATTGGTGACATACTAAGTACATATCTGCCACCCCCGGTTGGTGAGTGTAAGCGTGACCGTAATTTATATTTTCTGTTATTGTATATTAAAGAAAAAAGTTCCTGCCGAGTTTCTCGCCGGATCTTCTCAGTGCAAGCCACGTTGCGATCCGGTGGTAGATAAGTAGATTCATTAGATTAACAAAATAATGTAAATTAATAATTAGTAAGTTACGCAGGACTTACACAAAATAATTTATGTGAGTTTACTCTTAGCGATCGTTGTGCGTCCCATAGTCCGCATGTCTGTCATCGAACGACAGCAGCGCCGCGCTTGCTGTGCGGACAGGTAATGCACGACACCGTGGGAACACAACCGTGACGTGACGCGACCCGAGCGCATGCACGCCTTTCGTATTTATGTTGGTATCATTGAACATAATTATGTTTTAATATCTGCCGGTTGACCCTTATCTATAGACGACGGTGTACTTAGCTTCTTTTTGTGTGAATGTCGTTGACTGTTCGACGGTAAGAAAAACTAGCAGAACTCAAAAACATGGTTTGATTTTAGCTCTAATTGTAAAAGTCATTTCATTTGGCCAGCGATGTGTTTGCTTGAGTCAGATTATGAAGGAAAGGCTACAGCAAAAATTATATGCGGTTAAAATGTCACAATTTAGTCTCTTCAAAGTTTCTCTGATATGTGAATTACTAAGCTAGTTATAGATGCGTGGAAACAGCTCTACCCGACAGGAAGGCGAGCGTGCAAGAACTTCTCTCCAACCGGAAGGCGCAAAGAGGCGACAGTTCGCTCAAAGGGCGTGATGGGGAGGACGGCCACGACTTGGTCAGGGGAAAGCATAGTCTGTTTTGAATAGATATCGGGCATAATATCACGCCTGACTGTAGGAAAAAGGAATGTTTGACCTCGCCAGGGATGTCTATGTTTGGTACTGTGTATTTGTATGCTACGAGAGAGGACAGCCAAGTTTAAACAAAATATTTAAAAGCTATTAACAGAAAACGTAAAATCAAATGGCATGATAATATTTCATTCAGTTTAATGGTTCACAAAACTTACAATCAACCCAGATTGCTCTATGGAGCCTTTGTCTACGCTCGCACTCAATTTTAGGGTTCTGTACGTTGAAATCGTAGATTTTAAACTCTAACTCATTATCTATCAAAAGCTCAGATCTCCCAATCTACACTGGATCCTCGCAGTGGAGTATTAATAGGTACTTCTTTTACCACGACTTTTAGAGGAGACGTTTGCCCAGCATTAGGATAGAGTATAGATATCGAAAACTCGACAGAACCTGGCCCCTTTTTAACGTTCGCACTTTACCGATTTCTTTTTTATGACTTCTCGAAACCTCTCGTGTAACTAATTATAGCTTCACGCCTCTATAGAGTAGCGGTATCGATAGAGTTTATTTTACGAGCGCGTTTGTTCCGGATAGGAAACAACAAGTTTTTGAGAGTTAAAAATAGGAAGTCGTTGTTATGAGAGTACGTAATAATACATCTACCTAGTAAAAATTACATCTCCTACACGCTTGCCGGCTACGAACACTCTTGACTTGCTCCTCATAATAAGACACGGTCTTGGTTAGATGGTCTAGGTCTTCCCTGGCACCTAGACCTGCATCCTTGCATTTTCGAATTGTATACCTGTTATGTAATCTTTCTTCTCACATTCTTTATACAAGGTGTAACATAAATAACGCAAGACCTCAGACACCTCAATTAGATTATTGCTCGAATTCAATACGAAAATCAAACTTACAATTTTAAGGAGTTTTCTACCATTTTTTTAAGCTAAGTAATCAAATTAACCATAAAATTTAATAAATAATTAACTTTCGTATGCGTATTGAGGTGTGTGTAATAGAAATACATTTAAATTAGCTGTAATGCTTTGAATAATTATTAAGTTTAGGTAATTACAGCGAACAGAACGAATAACAGCAATTTTTGAAAATTAAAAATAAAATAGCTAACTTTAAAAATAGTTAGAATCTTCGATTGCCGATACGAAAAATTCAATTGCCGATTTAGAACAAACTACTTTCAGGTCTTGCCTTAATAATGTCACACCTTGTATATTGTCTGAAACACTGGAATATGATTTCTTATTCTTAGCTAAAAATCAAACACACTTTACGTGTAGAAGCCAATTTAGTGATTTAGTGTATAGTTGCACCGAGTACCTATATTTAAGTGAGCATCGTCTCTACATTCCTCTAGAATTATAAAAAAATGTCAAAGTGCTAATGATGACGACCATGAATTATACCCAACATGACACGTTAATGATGTTTATCAAATGAATTGTCTACACGTCATCAAAAAGACTGTTCAAATTTCATTTATGGGAAAAATTACAGAAACCACTAAATTGAATTTTGCTATTCAAATGACGACTGTAAGATTAGTGCCATAAAAGTTAAATTTCAGAGCCTAATTTGATCGGTAATGGGTGCATTGTTTAAAGTCATAGATTAATGAAACGTAGAGGAGTCTGTAGATATATGAAACTAACCGACTCATTGGTCTAATGGAGCATAGTGTGAGTTATCACAAGGTCCTCTTTTGGGTTCCTAGGTCTGACAAGGTATGACTTTTCTATCAACAAAATCTTAATACCAGTCCGAAATTTGAATTCGTACCCAGTATAACGTCAATAGCTGGTCACCAGTTACGAGTACACTGAGAGTTAATTTTTTTGACGATATGTAGATGTACATTTGTACGGCCCTGCTTGGGTTTGGGTACTAAAGGTGTGTGATAGAGTTTAATTTTTTATCATCATCAGCTCTTTGTTATTCTAGAGCAAGGTAGAGTAGTGTATTATATAGAAAGGTGTGTGCAGATGGTTAACGCAGACTCCACACTACAATTAGCGAAACAGTTAAGAAAGTAGTTTCTGTGCTTCATGTTTGAGCTTCACAACTGTGAAGCACACACCCATATTACTTTGGGAACTCTACATTATGATCTCTTCAAAATTAAATGGTACACCTTTGCCACTATCTCGTGTGAATATAGGTATATATTCCCCAAGCGTAATATAATAATTGACGGACGATTTAGCGCAGTGGTTAAGAGCTTGAGCTGCTCCGCCCACTGTGTCGAATAGTCGCGGGTTCGATTCCCGCACGGGACAAATCTTTGTGTGATCCACAATTATTTGTTCCGGTCTGGGTATTGGTTTGTGAATTTTCATGTTTGTAAACGCACCCACGACACAGGAGTAAATCCTAGTGTGGGGCTACGTTATATAAAAAAGAAAAAAAAGAAGAAAAATATATTTTATAAAGTTCGTAAATAACATATCTTATACAGTTTGTTAAACACCGACCCGACCGCACAAAATCATTTATTTTTATTATAAGCTTTTAAGCCCAGATAGGTGGGCAAAAATTACTACAAAAAGGCGACCAGATGGACACCGACGCCGGGGAAGGCCTAGAAAGAGATGGCGCGACGACCTTGACGCCTACGAGAGGAGATGGTCTGATATGGCCAAGGATCGGGTTAGGTGGAGAATCATGGGAGAGACCTTTGCCCAGCAGTGGGACGAAAGAGGTTAAAAAAAAAAGAGCTTTTATCCAACTTGTAATCTTTGTATGTCTGTCTGTCTCTTTCCGGGTCAAATCTTGTGATACATTTTTTAAGCACTTGTAAGTTCGGTATCATGGAGCTGGTCTGATGCTGGAAAGGAAAGGAAGGCAATGGAACCTTTCAACTACTCAATATGACCGTGACGATGGTTGGTTGGATTTGTCTTGACGAGCACTTTAGTGCCGGATGGTGTCCATGGCCTGATGATGGAGCCAGACAATCTCGATCGCAAGATAATATTTTCGTTTTGTTTTTGCTATAAAACTTGTTTTTAAAAAGATCCTTTTAAATTAAAAATTATTATCGGAAACTTAAATGGTAGATGTGTTATAATTTTGGCATAATTAACTTCTATAGTTCTTAATATTGTACGTTTCCTTTATTTAAATAAGTAAATAAATACTCGAAACACATCAATATTACCTATCTGTTGATGATTTATGCTCTATGGCACTTTATGTGTGTTCCATCATTTTAATGCGTGCACGGGTCCTATGATCTCTCCGATCATTACATAGATTGCCTCCTCTGTGGTAATTTCTTTTGTAATTCCGGAATCTACGGAATAATGTAATGGGTTGTTTTGACGTCTGTAGAGAGGCGGCCGAAAGTTGGTTGAGTTTCCTTGATGATTTGATAAATTGTTATACATTTTAATAAACGAGTATAATAGATAATTTTGTAGCGTGGGAAGAATGCAGAGTAAACTAATCAGATATCGAGCATTGGCTTTCCTTTTTTTATTTATTCTTTTTTGATAATGGCAAGGAACAGATAAATCTTGTCAACATTTGTTATGCCAATAGTTTACTCTCTGCCTACCCCGCAAGGGATCTGGCGTGATATAACTAGCTATGTAGATAATCGTGTAAATGTCATCGAATATGTATAATAAATGTGACACATTCTCAATAAATGTAATCTGATATTAAGAGATCCTGGGATTGAATCCTAAATAAAATAATGTTATTGAGATTTTTCATCCAAATATCTCAGCTGAGAACCCCTAATCGAAGTCGCTGCTGACTACGCACCTGACCCCCTCCTATCAGCCGCTACCGCCACCCGCAGCATATTTTTACCGACCCTTCCGATGTCCTTACTTTCCTTCTTTCGAATACAGATACTGCACACAAGATCAGACACCGACCTCGCAGGCGAGGTCGAAGAATCCCTTGCCGAGGCGTCGAGCACCACGGCAAGACTAGTAGACACACCCTCCCCCATAGCGACTGCCCAAGCTGAGGCCGTTCATCCTTGAGGCGCCCTTGAGCTAGTTGCCCCCTTGCCCTTCTGGCTGAAGCGTAGTGGTTGCACGCTCGCCCTCTTGCCCGGTAAAGCTGTAAAGACCCCCTGGCCAACAGCGTAGATCACTCACACACATACACAAAATCCGGCGTCTAGCATAATGCCCTGTATGATAAGACTTACCTCCTATTCCTTTGATCCCTACCACCGTCGATGAAATATAGGCGTTCATAGTACACCTCTGCCACATCCGCTTAAGGTATGTCGCGGTACTTATGTTTTCATTTGTCATAACGATAATTATCCATAGTCTCGGTAACGGCGACCACAAAAGGCAAGATACTTAACAATAGTTAAACGAAACGATATTCATTAATAATATCGCTATGACGTAAAACACGTAACGCGACGCGTTACGATGACTTCGTGAAGTGATTTTTGAATGTCTTCATTAGTCTCATATCTAGGTCGTAAGGCATATTGTTATACATTAATTTTACCTACTAGACATGTACGCCGATGAGTTTTTAGTCGGCGGCTGCATTTGACGGCATTATAATATACTTGCTTGCGATAGCCGTCGGGCGCAGGTCACTCCCTTCCCTCCAATATGGTCAAAGGGAGTGATGGCTGTACCAATAGTCCTTCTCGTACCTAACCGCGAGCCGGTTATGAGGACTAGTCCATCTGGAATCTTTTAGATACTTACTATTTAGAAAGAATATTATTAGTCTGATATCTTTGTTGTAAGGCATCACACTGGAGCTATATAGTAAACTGTTAACACCTAAACATTATACCCACACAAAATAATTTTAAAAAAACAGAAAGAAAATAAGCTTAAGATATAGAATTAATGAAATAAAACTATTTTGCGGATTTTATCGCGGTTTATTTTTGCTTTTTAAGTTCCCGACGTTTCGAGTGCTTTGCAGCACACACGGTCACGGGAGGGTGTTTGAGCGACGGTGTTTTAGGACTAAAACACCGTCGCTCAAAGAAGTCTGCAGTCTGGGAACATGTCCTTGACCGCACCCGCCCTAACATCAAATTTGATAGATCACAAATCCTCGTGAAAGAACACCGATTCCTACCAACGATGGTTCACGAGGCTATTGAAATTAAAAAACATCCTAATTTCAATAGAGAAGATGGCTGGGTGCTTCCATCGACTTGGGATCCGGTAATTAATATAATCAAATCCAAACCCAAACATAACACTGCAAGACCTCAAGACACCGTGAGCTCATTCTGCGTAGATCGGACCAACAAAAATAATTAAGAAGTTTGAGGGTACCCCGATACAACTATGCCTTTTGGACGTCTAACACCTCAGTCCATCCCGTGACCATGGGTGCTGCAAAGCACTCGAAACGTCGGGAATATAAAAATCGAAAATAAACGGCGATAAAATTCGAAAAATAGTATTATTACATGTGTAATATTCGCGTAAATCTAAGAACTCAGAGAGAATTAAATTCAAATTCAAAATTCATTTATTTCACCATAAGTTATACAAGTAGCTCTCATTCTAGTTGTAACCGGTACAATTAATTATATTTAATAAAGAGACTAACGTTGACGGCTTTACTAATTTAAATTCAGCCGTCAGAAAATATATAAAAAAATTATAAATAAAAAAGACAAGCCCGCTGAGTTTTTCGCCACATCTTCTCACCACAGGCCGCGTGCTTATCCGGTGGTAAATTTGTACTTAACGCCTATATCCCCAAGCGGGGGTAGCTGAGGTGTATGTGTACACCCACTTTACCCCGACGATGTTATGTAGCCTGTATTAGGAAGCGAGCCTTTTGGTATATGTAGGGCACAATACCAGACTCCGAACTGATACTGGGAAGTTGTAGATAGAAAAACTACGTTTGTCCGAACCTAGGACCTCGGGATCGCAAAGCGCATTATTCGCCACTAGACCAACGAGGCAGTGATTATATAAAATAAAAAGTAAGTGCCCTCTCAGGGTTAATACAAAATAAATTGTGCTAGTAATAGACAGAGTCTTATCTGAAGGTCAAGTTAAGATCTTTGTAACCGGCGAGCGTGTATGAGACGATCTATGAGAGTGGAGGAAGCCCGAGAGGTCTGTAAGGAAAGAAACTGTTGGAACTCTGTACTCTCTGCCTACCCTGCAAGAATACTGCTAATGAAATGGTACTAATAACGTTACACGATCATTTCACGAAGTTATCGTAACGCGTTGCGTTTGGTCATAGCGAATAGGGCCCTGCGCGTGCGCACACGACGTTGGTTATATAATGATAATTAATTATAGCGTGTGACGGCGCTTTTGTTTGTTTGTGCCGACTGAAGACAGGGGCCTCTTGTGATGTAACTCTTGCGTGTCATAATATCATCACGAGTTATTCCCGTGAAGGAAGTGTCAGAGTCCAACTGGAGACTAGATAGAGCACTCTTTTATATTTATAATTTTCTTCTCTGTTAAAAAATTGACCAATCAAAATTAAATGTGTACACGAAATTTCATATAGTGTTAGCCGTTGAGGAGTTCCTTTATCTGGAGCCAATCCTCGGTGTAGAATCAAGTCATGTTTACCATCAAAATTCATGTTAACGGAACTAAGCCAACACGTCGAATTTTAAACACCCATTCCCATCAACAGTATATTTTTTATTGATTTAACTGTGACCCATCTTTAAGATCAGCCTAGACCACCCTAACCTTGGGCCTTGGTTGTTTTTCCACCCCTGGAAAAATGGTATAAAAGATACTTGAAAAGAGTTACCATGAAGTTCCTTGCCATTCTTGACAGGAATAATATCCCGAAGTGATGGTAGAGTCTTTGTTACTTTTCTGTCAATTAATAAATAAACAGTGTTACTGATTGTGATTGAAGCCCTCTGGTGAAACTGTAATCTACCTTCGGCAAAATACCTACTATTCGTGTAGATTAAGAAATCTAAGACTTTCCATTTCATCTTTCTATTTTCGCATCGTATATCTGTTTCATCATTATTTCTTCTAAGGCGAACTATGAGAGTGGAAAAGCCAGAGAGGTCAGTAAGAAAGGAATCTGTAGGAAATTTGTACTCTCTGCCTATGTTGCAAGGAATCTGAGGTGATGGTGCAGATAAATAGAAGCTTTCTCTTTTTGCCTTTCCGTATTATTTTCAATCATATTATGTGTAAACAATGTTTCGTTTACAATTAAATAGTTTACGATCTAGCTCCAGTGTGATGCCTTACGACCGAGATATGAAACTAATGATGTTATTTAAGAAAAGAGTGTGTAAAGGATTCCAGGTAAACCAGTCCGTAAGTGATGGTATGACTGTATTAAAAGTGATTATCATTTTGAAATATTAAACGCTTAAAAATATACCCCTGACTTATAAGAGTTATGTAGTAGTGGGAATATGCGACAGAATTAGTTCCAACGGTGAAGGGATGGTCAAAGTTGGAGCTATTGCACGTTTGTCCTCTTGTCCAGTAAAGACTTAAAGGACCTTCAGCGAAAGATATCTTGGCGTAAGGCTATTCCGCCAACAGCTTATATACACATTGACAAAAATGACAGGCGAGTTGTCGAGCAATGAATTTCTTTTTTTTTAAAAAAAACCTTAAAAATATCGGTAGATCACACTAAGATTTGTAGAGATTTTAACCCGGAACTATTCGAACCAATAAGCGGATTGGCAAGCCGTCGTCGTCACCGACTGCATCAAAACCTCATCCTAACTGCATTCAAGCTGCATTCCAACCGCAATAAAACCTCATCCAAACTTTACTTTTTCTTGCAGTCTAAAAGCAGATCGTCTGAACAGACATTAAAATAGCAGCTCTGTTATTGACTCACAATAAATAACACCTAAAGTTATTGAAACATTATTCCATACTCGCCTTTTAATAACACTACTTAAACTTACTTATATACAGATTTATCATTGCATCGTGGGAACATGGCGGCGCCGAAAGGCTTCGCGGCGCCGAAAGGCATATCTTTTGTCCTTTTCCCGCTTACGTAACCTCGCATATTTACATCTCTGACATAGGTTCGTGACTATAGCTCTCTGGGAAACTGAGAACCAATTTGTATCTTGTTTTTTACAGAGGAGTTTTAATAAAGATATTATCTTTGATCTTAATATACAATTGACTGCCGCGTTGGTCTACTGGCGCATAGTGCAGCTGGCGATCACGAGGCGTTGAGTTTGGTTGTTCATATAACAACGTCGGGAAAAGCACTCAGTTATGTATGGCCAGCTGCGACTTTTTGCTTAAGTGCCGAAATAGCTTTCCCATCGTACCATTCAATATGTTCCCTGCACTCACTCTTCTCTCTAGGTCAGCGGTGTATTTCGCATTCTTACTGAATACGCATCCAAGATGTCCAAACTCATTCACTTGCTCCAGCAAATCGTTACCAACCACAATCCTTGCATTTGTTCTGGTTTCTTCCCGTTCAAAAGCCATAATCTTGGTTTTCTTTACATTTAAACGTAAGCCATTTTTCATGCAGTCGTCTTTCATAACTGTGACTAGTGTTTGCAGATCAGTGGCTGTTAGCGCTATTAAAATCGCGTCATTTGCATATAGTAGATGATTTACCACTAGATCACTCATTTGTACACCTTCAATCATCGCTTTCAGTCTTTGAAGACTTTTATCCAAATATATTATAAACAGTCTAGCAGATAATACGCAACCCTGCTTGACGCCGATTTCAACGTCAAACCAGTCAAACAGTCCACATAGGTGGACTGGACGGCTCGCAACAGAGTGCCATTTATACCATACTCAGGTAAAATGTCCCAAAGTCTCTTTCGCACAACTCTATCAAACGTATTGGGGCCCTATAATATCTTTAACCAGAATTATGACTTAATATCGTTAGTGAAATATGGTGTACCCAGTACAGGGCCCAATTCCAGACTCCGGACTCAAACTGGGAAGTTTTTATTAGAAAAACTTAATTAGTCCGACCTAGGATTTGAACCCAGGACCTCGGGATCACCAAGCGATGTGCTTTGCCACTAGACCAACGAGGCAGTCGAGGTTAATTTTTGTGCCAAGTATTTTTTTATTGAATTATTTTTGTTTTGATAAAGGAAGCAAATCCGATCTATATTCAAACACAAACTCTATCGAACGTCAAAACGAGCCAAACAAGTTTTTTAACAAAACATGTATAACCATAGTGTTGGTACATTTTGTTAAAGTATAGCCTTTTTTAGTAATAAGTGTCTATGATCGCCCACGTATTGTTAGGAATTTAACCACTGACACAAAATAAAGGTTTCTTGAATCCTACTAATATTATAAATGAGAAATTTTGTATGTTTGGACGTTTGTTACTCAACCACGCAAAAACGGCTGAACGGATTTGTATGAAATTTGGCACACAGATATTTTATTACCTAGATACACATAGGAGTATGCCGGAACAATGTTAGGTTCCTATCTAAAATCAAGGCGGACGAAATCGCGGGCAAAAACTAGTTCCAAATATATCGCAAATATAGATTACAAAGATATTCAAATATATGTTGAAAACAAATAAAATATAGTCTATTCCAATCAAATTTCATAACTTTGACTAATTTTAGAGGTTTTTGTTATAAAAGTAATCTATATCAAGTTTTATATGAAAGCGACAGTATTTCCGAAGACATCGAAATGAAAATTCTGTTAGCAAGAAATCGACGTTTTTATGCTGAGTGAAAAAGTTTTAAAGTTTGGCATAGACCATACAATTTTTGTAAACTCTATCTCGCGTCGAGCTGTAGTGTATGCGCGTGCGCTCAGCATTCTTGTGGATCCATTCATGGGAACGCGTTTATTATGATAATGTCAAATGCTTCATTCACATAAGAGGTATATTTTGAAGTTTGTTATAAAGCACAATTTATATCTTTGAAGTAAAATAAACTTTAATATATTAGGGACTTGGGTCGGTTTTTATAGTTAACATCGAATAGAGGCAAATGTTAGATACGTTTTGGGGTAAATTCTTTAAAATACGCAGTTCTTTTAAAACTTTTTAGACTCCGACCTCGCCAGGGGGTCGAAGAATACCTTGCCCGCTTGCCATTTCAGAGCAATATGGCAAGACACTTAGTTTACACCCTCTCCGTCATCAAATCGTCTGTAATCGTGATTCATTGGCGTGTTACCTTGTCTTGGTTTGGAAAGTCAAGGCAGTGTCTCGTTTAGGCGTTCTTGAGCTAACTACTTCCTTTGCTTTCCCAGCCTGGACATAGTTGTCGCAAGCTTGTCCTCTTGTCCTATGACGTTGTAAAAGCGCATTTATACCGTATAAATTCACACATATATACACAAAGCTTTGAGGGAGACTGTCGTCCAGTTACCGAGTCGTCCTTTAATTTTAAAGATAGCATTAATCGCCAGTATATTATTAAATTATTGCACAAACCAAACTTACGACAACTTTTATATAATGAATTTATTATAGTCAATGCCGCCGTTCCTTTAATCGAGTGCACTCGAATCTCAAATGATCTAACTAAATGGAGAGATATCGAAACGCGAGCTATATGAACCTCCAGCGTCTAAACCTCATTGTGACCAGGACCGCTCTATCAAGAGTGAAGCTAATAAGAAGAAGAATGCCAATTGATTTGCTAAATGAAGTAGCAACAATGAAGATACTGAAATTGAGTGTGTGATAAATGATTTTTTTACCGCATTTCATTATTTCTGTTATCATATAACAGAAAGATAGATAGATAAATGTATATCTATCCACTCTATATTATATTGTAAGTATCACAAAATTCTCTAAAACCTCAGTTACGCGGACTAATAATTTTGGTAACATAATCCAAACGCATTTCATCTCACTCATGCTACAGATTTCATTAAATAAGTATGAATGGGACAATTTCTAGCTGTTCATAGAAACAGTGTTACTGAGTCACTTTCGCGAGACGAGGCTATGAAAGTCTTATTATAATGTTTGTACATGCATTTGATTTTCTACTTGTCTAGTCATTACTAGGTTTGGTTGTCTAGATATTTCTAGTCATTACATAATGATAGTATTGTTGATTACTTCGTTAACTGTTCTAGGTGCTTAGTCTAGGGGGTCGGTTTTTGCATGTGGCTATCCCTGATTGAATTAGACTTAGGTTTCTGGTTTAAGCGTTTTCTGTCAAATATGATTTTAACATTATATTAATACGTGAAGCAAAAACCCCTTTTTACGAAAATTACGCGGACGAAGGAGTATGAAATTTTCCACACTTATAGTTTATATAGAGAAGGAGAGCAGAATGCTAATATTTTTTTTAAATTATGCATAAAAATAAATTAAATCAATAAAAAAAACATTACACACACTACCATGTATTTGACACACACGCAATATATACTATTTTGTTTATTGTTAAAGTCTGTGGTCAAATTGAGAATAGATTAATATTGTTTATCTTTAATATTATTTGTCTATAGTCTTACTGAATGTCAAACATAACCAGCAAACGATGAAAGAGTAGGTCGCATTTCGACCAATGGGCGACCGCTAGTAATGATAATCCTTCTAATATTAAAGTTTAATGTGAAAGTTTATTTGTTAAGATGTTTGCTACTCAAACACGCAAAAACGGTTGAACGGATTTGGATGAAATTTGGCACACAGATAGTTTATTACTTGGTTTAACACTTAGAATACTTTTTATCCTGGAGAAATTTACGTTTCTTGTCTAAGTTTAACACGGACGAGGTCGCAGGCAGAAACTAATGTCTAATAGTTCCATACAAAAGTTTGATAGTTCGTCTCCTAATTCATACTTAGGTATCTTCAAACGCTTAAATGAGAAACCGGCTTTGAATCTATCAGACATACATAGCCACGAGCGAAACCTAATAGTAAGAAGACGGCGCCTGCATACCGAACATGTCTCAGTATGTATTTATTATATTCTCGTTTTCGTTAGAAGCGCTTTGCTGGTAATCCAGTCACTATTGTTTAGGATAGAGCTTATATGTACCATGTAGAGAGACCATGATTTAGCGGTATTTCGTCTGGTTAGTAGTAAAATGCTTGACTGTGAATAATTTGAATTTCTCCTAGGTCTAGCTAAAAGTAAAAAAGAATAGTAGATGTTTAATGGCGATGGGTGGATGAAAACCAAGGAAAACTTAAAAATAATTTCAAAAACAAATTGATTTATTTGCGAATACAAGTGTACAAAAATTTTATGTTATATTGGTGTTCTAGCCGTATTCCTTAGCTTTAGGCATGCAAATTACAGGTGTGTTTTCTCGCTAACATTTTATACATTGCTTTATAAAATATAATAACATTTATTTAATTATTCAATTAAAGATTGATATAACAAATCATAAGCCTTAAGAATAAAGAACAATATTAAACGATATCAATAATTATAAATTAATCAAACACCATACTGGATTTGAGCTAAAACGAAAACTCAAGGAAGACGTTTTTATTCGACCACTAGATTTTTGCTGTCCATTCACATTTTTCATATAGCCAAGTCAAAAATGTATCGCATAATCAAAGTGTATCGTTTAATTTTTCTCTTCGCGTTTGATTTAATATTATTTTTAGCCATTTATAATACTACTAATATTATAAACGCGAAAGTTCGTGAAGACTGATGATTTGAGATTCTCTTTCAGGCAAAACAACTGAACGGATTTTGATAAAACTCTACAATAATATGGGTACCTAGCTTATACATCAGAATAACACTAACGCTATCTATCTATATCATCATGCCAGATTCCTTGCAGGGTAGGCAGAGGTAACGGAGTTCCAATAGGTGAATTCCTATAATTTATAAAAAAATAACGTATAAACGCGTGCGCGGCCATGGGTAACAGCTAGTTATTAATACTTTAAAGAGTGTTAACTTTTAATTGGGTACCTATCAATTTTCAGGGGGACTAGGGGAAGATAGCGGGATGGACTGAACGCCTTTAAAACGATTGGCGCTCAATAGCCCAAAATTTTTTTTTTTTTTAAACGTAGCCCCACACTAGGATTTATTCCTGTATCGTGGGTGCGTTTACAAACATGAAAATTCACATACACAAATCAGACCCAGACCAGGACAAATAATTGTGGATCACACAAAGATTTGTCCCGTGCGGGAATCGAACCCGCGACTATTAGACACAGTGGGCGGAGTGGCTTAAGCTCTTAACCACTGCGCTAAATCGTCCGTCAGTAGAGTAGAGTTGAGATTGAGGGAGGCCTTTGCCCAGCTGTAGGACACTAGATTGGACGATTTAGCGCAGTGGTTAAGAGCTTAAGCCGCTCTGCCCACTGCGTCTAATAGTCGCGGGTTCGAGTCCCGCACGGGACAAATCTTTGTGTGATCCACAATTATTTGTTCCGGTCTGGGTATTTGTGTATGTGAATTTTCATGTTTGTAAACGCACCCACGACACAGGAATAAATCCTAGTGTGGGGCTACGTTTTCAAAAAAATAAAATAAAATAAGATTAACTAATAATAATGAGTGCTAATATTAAAAAATCTATTATTATTAACACTCATTACACATTCTACACTTGCTTTCACATAATTACTAATTTTGGACAAAAATTAACACAAAACAAAAAATTACTAGTAATATATCGCAAATGAGTGCAAAATTCTTCCTCAAGCTGTCCATAATTGAGAGACCAATCAGTGAACCTCATTCCTACCTGGTCACCCGACAAGAACACCCACCCGACGCGTCCGACTTCGAATCCAGTTGTTATGTTATTACAAATCAATAAATTATTATCTGGAAAGTATCCGATTGGATTCCGAATGGCGTGTGATATATCGAGTTATTTATAGATTGATCTTGCGCAACCATGACAATGGAAATTATTCTAGGTTTCGTCCAATGACCATGTGACTGCAGGGAGTAATGATTAAGTCGGTTGTAACGGTCGGTTTAAAACGAACCCATAATACCTCCACTCAAAACTCTTAGTAAAAATCCAGAATGCATCTATTGTTTGTGACCCATTTATTGTGACCCATAAAAACTGACTGCCTCGCTGGTCTAGTGGTAAATAATATTGCGATAACGAGGTCCTGGGTTCAGAACCTAGGTCGAAAAAATTTAGTTTTTCTATCAAAAAAATCCCAGTATTAGTCTGGAGACTGGAATTGTGTATATGGCAATAGACTCGCCCCCTATTACATAGGACCTAACATTGTCGGCGAAAAGTGGGTTTATATTGTACACCTCTGTCACCCCCGTTTGGGTGGAGGTGTTTATTTTCTATCTATTTCATTACTCCAAATCCCTTGCGGGGTAAGCAGAGAGTACAGAGTTCCAACAGGTTCTTTCCTTACATACCTCTCTGGCTTCCTCTACGCTTACGCCGGTTACGGAGACTCTTGACTTGTCCTTCAGATAAGACATGGTGTTTATTTTATTTTATAAAAAAACTGAATACAAAAATCAAAAGTAGAGTAGGGAAAATGGCCTGTGGATTGTCAAAAGCATATTCTGTTCTACACTTAAATACGCAGATATTTAAAAAATCTATATTTTTTTAAAAGGTCTATTATTTCGGAGTCGTCCACATAATGAGTACAGCCTTTCGAGACATTTCTTTGGCGCCAAAACGAACAGTCACCGCGCGCCCGGCCGGCAGAGCGCATGCGCGAGACGCGCGCCATCTTGCCATTGCTATGGTAACGTGAACCAAATAAACAACTTATTTACTATCGTAAAAGTTTATGAAATACTTTGGTGAATTCTGTGTTTACATTGAAACTAAATAAGGATTGTTATGGTATGTCAATTTTAAAATACAGTTCTAAATGGATCGTAGAGTATGTTTTTCATTCTTGTTCTTGTTTTTGTTTTTGCGAAGTCAATGTGTGTGTATGTAGGTATGTGTTACGTTTATTGCGTTTCAAATTTAGTTTTTATCGCGCACAGCAAAGGTAATTTTGCAGGTTGGCTTTCAGTTTTAAAACATTGCATTTCAAGAAAAACGCATTTCAAGTAAAAGGATAGAGTCAGTGTGGACTGGGAGGTTCTAATTTATTTTCATATTTACTGATACTTTAAAAACACAGCGCCCATTTGTCGTTGGATGGCAAAAGATGGTGTTGCGTTTTAAACATTCGATACCTACCTGTTAGATAGACAGTCGATGTAGCGAAGTGTTTAAGCGCTTAAGCCGCTCCACCCACTGCGTCTTATAGTCGCGGGTACGATTCCCGCACGGGACAAATCTTTGTGTGATCCTCAATTGTTTATTCCCGTCTGGGTGTGTTTCTGGGTATTTGTGTATATGAAATTTTATGTTCGTAAATGCACCCACAACATAGGAATAAATTGGGGCTACGTTTAAAAAAAAATATTGTAAACATTTTATTAATTATATAACTTATTTTTATTATCTGTGGTTCTTTTGGCATAATAAACAATTGAATCGTTGGCAGCACGGGAGTGCATAAAAAAAGGTTGGCTACTCTGGAGTGACGATTGGATTATGGCGGGATTTGAATAATAGCGTACTGATTAATATTTAACCTTGTTATGAGTAACTGGAATGTTTTTATGAAATAATATAGCTACGTTACATCTACACTTCTGAACTAGTTTTATTTTAGTATGAAAGTCTATTGATTTTATACATAGGTGCATACACTCACGCCTTTATACCACTAAGATAGGCAGAGACCACAGTTCGCTATATTGGTACTACGATATTGACACACCTTTTTCGCTTCTTCTGCGTTCATACATGGTCTTATGCGCCTGAATTGATTTTATATTTATGAAAATAGGTGTATAATTACCTCGAGATTTTTCATAAAAACTGTTCACTCAGAAATTCTATACTTACTTAAAAAATGTATATACTATGTTTCAAAAACTTTTTTAACCAAATCTAAAATGCAAACATGTTTAAATCTTTGAAAGTATCATGCCAGTTTTGACATTTTATTTTTATAAAGGATAAATGTAAACATTTTAACTATTTTTAAACACACACACCTTAACCATTAGACTAAGCTATGCCTTAAACATTTTATCGCCATAAAAAATAGAGAAAACGAAAAACCAAGCTAAAATTGGGTAACATCAAAATGGGTGCCGCTTCTAGCGGAAGCTTCTACCTACTGCAAAAATATCACAAAGTGTTACTGACGACATAAAGTTGTGGATCTGAAACTACAAATCATTGGAACACACCAATTTTTATAATACCGTCGACATATACAAGTTTAGTTAAAGTCGGTTAAATGTAATCTAACGGTATCATATCAGATAGTAGCACATTTCATAGCACATTTCACCATCTTTTGCGGTTCAGTATCGCACAAAAGGTTTAATTTAACGACTTGTTTTGCGGTTAGTCGTTAACAAATGGTTTTGTACGCAAATGTAATCTAATTATATAATATTACAAGATTTTAAATTATTTTAAGGTACTGAGTGACTAATCAACTTGTAACACACACTGGTCAGAATTTTGTCTTGGGACACTCCGGTATTTGGACTGAATATTACAACGTAGCTTCCCGAACGCTGCCCAGATGAACTGGATTCAACGAATTACCTCTTTCTCGAAGTTGGAACTACTTAATTGGACTGTTTGTCCCAGGTATACATAATCGTCTATAACTTCGGGTGTAGTCTCCAACCTTCACAGGAGTGGGTAAAACTTGGATGTTTGACATAATCTTCTTTTTTTTTCATGTTAATTTTTAGACCCACTTGTTACGTTACTGTGGACATCGAGCATAGTGCCGAGGCCTTCCAGGGTCTCAGCCAAGACCACGATATCGTCGGCAAATCGAAAATGAGAAATGTTTGAGAGAGAGAATGAAAACTTTCCGTTGATGTTAATGCCATGTCCTCTCAAGCTTAAAGACATCTTCAAGTGCAATGGAAAACAGTTTCGGAGATATAACGTCTCCCTATCTCACACCACGCTGCAGTTGGATAGGTTTCGAGCTCTGGTCCAGAAGGCGGATTGACATTGTGGGGTTTTCATGCAAACTCTTCAACACTTCTATATATTGGTGGTCTACTTTGCTCCGCTGGAGAGACTGTAGCACAGCTCAGGTCTCAAACGAATCGAAAGCTTTTTCATAGGCCACAAACGCTAAGTATAGTGACAGCACAACATCTATCTATCTATCTATCTATAACCTCACGCCAGATCCCTTGCGGGGTAGGCAGAGAGTACAGAGTTCCAACAGGTTCTTTCCTTACATACCTCTCTGGCTTCCTCGACTCTCATAGTTCGTCTCATACACGCTCGCCGGTTACGGAGACTCTTGACTTTTCCATCAGATAAGACTCGGTTTATTTGGTCGTGGTAAGATAGTCTAGGTCTTCCCCGGTACCTGCATCCTTCCACTTTCACATTGTATATCTGTTTTGTCATTCTTTCCCCTGGCATTCTTTCTATATGCCCGAACCAACGGAGCATGCCCTTTCTCATCTTTACACCGATACTATCTTTCATACCTACTCGCTGTCTTACAGCACAACATACTATAGAAAAAAACAATTAGGTAGGTACAAGAAACAGTAACAGCACAAGTTATGTGGGACGAAATAAGATTATTGCAGCACTATAGTGATAGTGCATATACCACAGAAAATATTAGGATTTCTGTGGCATATACACATATGTGGATCTCGCAAAAAAATTGTCTCATGCATTACTTACAACAGCTTACAACATACATACTTGCCAATGAAACTTCGAGTTTGTGTGCAAACTCCGCTTTTCTTCCATTGATATACATTATGTACCTCAGTGTATTACTCAGTTTAACGTATCTGCTTATCTGGGGATTCACCACAGCTGGGCTAAGACCTCTCGCAAACCGAGGTGAAACAAATTAAGTCATTCTCTATCGCACGCATCCTCTGCTGCACAAAGGCCTCTCACAAAATGTGACAAAGTGAAATAGAATAATAGAGATAGCTGCGCCAAACTACACCACACCTAATGCGGATTAGTGGAAGGAGTTTTGTGACCATCTGCTGTTGGAAAATATCAAGCCGCCTGTAAGGCATCCAACTTGGCTTAAAGACTCATTAATAATAATGTCAGCCTATACTGCCTACTGCTGGGCAAAGACCTTCTCTCACAAATTAAGGTGAGAAAGATTAGGTCATACTCCACCAGCGGACCCAGTGCGGATTGGTGGAGGCAGGTTAACGATGACTCATTATAAGCGAGTATATACGAGTATTAAGCACGAATGCGTGTTACGATGCAACTTTTTGTCAACTGAGTGGTTACTTCCACTATTTCGAAATCAACACATTCGTTTGATACAGACAACTGTACAAATAATGTGTAACAGCAATTCTAAATATAGATACATACCTCATATCTTCAGGAGTTCTCACTGTATCCACTTAACATTGTTTTTAGAAGTATTTAAGAACTGTTGTATAGTATCAAATGATTATACGACCCGATTCACACGAACTGAAGACATTCATCTTATTCATGTTGTTTAATCAAAGGTCTCCTATTTTATTATTATTAAAAGCCAACGTTGTCCCACTGCTGGGCAAAGGCTTTTCTACACTCCCCTGATATCCGCCTTCTAAGGATAGTCATTTTAAAAGAGACATCTGTCCGGGCCTAAAATGTCTCTTGATTTTTAATTTTGCAAAATTAACAGAGTTGTTCGATGCACCTCCTGGGGTACGTACCCCTGTTACGTAAAAGGACAAATTCGAATAGCATTAGGTTTTTACAAAGTGCTATCAGATTTTGTCCTTTTAGAATAGTCTTGATTGGAATTCTCATCACTTAAGACTTTTTACGTCTCAAAATACGATTAAGAGTCTCCGTAACCGGCGAGCGTGTATGAGACGAACTATGAGACTGGAGGAAGCCAGAGAGGTATGTAAGGAAAGAACCTGTTGGAACTCTGTACTCTCTGCCTACCCCGCAAGGGATCTGGCGTGATGATATGTATATAGATGGATAAATTACTATTATTGTGGTTTTGTATTTATAAACATTTTACCTTTTTCCAAAAAGCGATCAATAGTCGACCGTCTTTGCTCTTATCTTCTATGTTTTGGCTGTAAGTTAGATATATGTGATAATCACTTAACATGGTAGTCGTTATAGCAAATTACAAACATTATAGACTGCTTGATAAGTTCCAACAGCAGGTGGCCACAAACCTGCATCCACTAACCCGCATTGGGTTCGCGTAGGTATGACAACAGCACAAAAAGACTAGTATACTTCTTTATTAGTGAGTACGACTATAGAAATGATTTATGTGACCTATTATCTCACAACTTAATTGGTGAAGGGCCTTTATCAGCATTGGGACAGTATAGGCCCCAGTTCATATGAGAAAACTTTTCTGATACGATTTATGGTGCGCCAATGTATGATGGTAGCTGTGTAATTTTTTTATTTCGATAGGTACAGTAAGAGACATGCAGACAAGTGTACAATAAATGGTTTGGATTACATTCAATATACAAGGCATGCCTTTTAAGTTTTGTCGTTTGAAGAAAAAAACACAACTAGCACCTTATATTACTTTTTATTGTTTTTCAAAGTATTCACCACGTAGCTTAATACACTTTTCCATTCGCTCAAACCAGTTATTATAACATTTATTCCACTCTAAAGTGCGGGTGTTCAAAATGGCTGACTTAAAAGCGTCGACTGCTTCTTCACCGGACTGGAACCTTTGACTAGGAAGACTTTTCTTAATTTTAGGAAATTTAAAGAAATCGTTAGGGCTTAGGTCAGGACTGTATGGAGGATGGTCAAGAATTTCTACTTTTTCCTGCTTCAAATACTCAATCGTTTGACGAGCGCTGTGTGAGCTTGCGTTGTCGTGGTGCAGGATGATCCGTCGCTTTGAGTTAGATTCTCAAAGTTCGGCGATGACTTGTGGTAAACAAACTTTAGTATACCACTCTGCGTTAACCGTTCTACGATCTTCAAGTGCAATAGTCGCACCATGGCCGGTTTTTCCAACGAACGTGGCCACCATCTTCTTTGAAGTGCTTCGAGAACGAACAACTTTAGTCGGCTTTGGCTCGTCTTGAAAGACCCAGATTGTAGATTGTTGTTTGTAATCAGGATCGTAGGCATAGATCCAAGATTCGTCACCACTGATGATGTCGTAGACGTGATTTGACTCTCCTCGGTTGAACCTTTGCAGAGTTTTGTTACACCATCTGACGCGGGCCGCCTTGTGATCGTTGAAAAGCAGATGCGGTATCCAACGGCAAACTAGCTTTCTCACACCAAGCGCTTCATGCAAGATCTTCTGAATGGTTGTCCCTGAGATGCCTAATATAGCCTCTATCTCTCGATACGTCACATGACGATCTTCGAGAATTAGTTGTCTCACAGCAATGATGTTATCTTCAGTGAAGGCGGATTTTGGGCGTCACTAACACTAGTATGTCCAAGCTGGAATTCTAAATACCAGCGTTCGACAGTCCGCAGACATGGGGCTTCATCACTGAACACAGATATTAGCTCTTCAAAACACTGAAGCCGTGTCAGGCCTCTTCTAAAGTTGTAGAAAATTATTGCACGAACATTTTCCTTAGAAAGATTCATTTTCGTACGTAACCTGACAGATTCCAATCGACGCTGTGACTAAACAATATCATTAATCCTTATACTTTCAACTGTTTTGAGATTTAAAATTTAAACACATTCGAATATAGAACAGTTCCAAATTCAAAATTGCCGGGAAATATGAAAACGACAGAACTTAAAAGGCATGCCTAGTATAATATCTGCTGCCCTAATTGACTGTACACAATTAATATCTATCTATCTATCTATATCGTCACGCCGGATCCCTTACGGGGTAGGCAGATAGTACAGAGTTTCAACAGGCTCTTTCCTTACATACCTCTCTGGCTTCCTCTACTCTCATAGTTCGTCTAATACACGCTCGCCGGTTACGGAGACTCCTGACTTGTCCTTCAGATAAGACCCGGTCTATTTGGTCATGGTAAGATAGTCTAGGTCTTCCCCGGTACCTACATCCTTCCACTTCGCATTGTATATCAGTTTTGTCATTCTTTCTTCGGACATTCTTTCTATATGCCTGAAACAACAGAGCATACCCTTTCTCATCTTTACACCGATACTCACTTTCATACCTATTCGCTTTCTTACTACGCTGTTGCGAATTTGATCGGTCAGCTTATATATATACTATATAAACAAAAACATGTTACAAAAAAAAGGTAAATGATTACAAAATAAAATAAAGCAAACTAATATAAGAATGAGAAACTTCTACAAATATTTAATTACATCAATTTACCAATTAACACAATATGAAGAGAAAAACAAAATAACAAGGAATATATGGCAATATTTACATGTTGTGTTTTATGAAGGAGATGGCTGAAGTGTTTCAATTTACGCTCCCGATGCCCTTACATCCCTTCTTTCGGATACAGATACCGCACACAGGATCAGAGACCGACCTCGCCGGCAAGGTCGAAGAATCCCTTGCCCGCCGGCCGGTGCAGAGCACCACGGCGAGACACCTAGTATACGCCCTCCCCCATAGCGACTGCCCAAGCCGAGGCCGTTCCTCCTTGAGGCGCCCTTGAGATAGTTGCCCCTTGCCCTTCTGGCTCAAGCGTAGTGGTTGCACGCTCGCCCTCTTGTAACGCCCCAACAGCGTAGATCATTCACACACTCACTCAGTAATTTTTAGTTTGAAGTTCGTATGTCTGTATTGAAAAATGTCGCACTCAATGTTGTTGTAATATCGAAACATTCGATGGAGGAGATTATTTATTATATCACACCCTTAAGCTTTTCTTTGAGACAATAGGAAGCTTTTGTCCTTCCCTTGGATATAATCTATTTCTTTGCCGAGTTTGAAAAGGTAACAGACAAAGTTACTTTCGAATTTATAATACTAGTATGGATGTCATACAAAAATACGTAATTATTGATAAAAAATCTATACCTCCAAATACCTATCTACTGGATAAACACGATTTTCTTTGCGCTACCCACACAAGCAAAGTACCTGTACCGACGCAATGACGTAAGCTTGTGTGTGCGCGAACGACGCGTGGAACGTAATTTGTAATTTCGCTCTACTGCTCACAGTCCCTGTGGCGCAGAGGATAGCGCGTTGGACTTCTAATCCAAAGGTCGTGGGTTCGATCCCCACCAGGGATGCTCGAAAGTGATACGCTCAGAACGAACGGCACTGTTTTTTGCTCGTATTTTATTATTTTTTTGTTTCTCTATGTCCACTTTGCTTTTTTTTTTTAATATTATTTTATTTCGCTTCTCTTATTTCTTACTATGTAGTCACAACATTAAAAAATTATTACGTTATTGGATGGCCTGTTGGATCTGCGTTCTCGCTGCCTACCCCGCAAGGGATCTGGCGTGATGATATAGATAGATGGATTACTTTATTAAGTTATTTTTAGTAAATTATATTTATTCCGTTTTGATTAGCTTGATATTGATAAAATACATGTGCGGATTTTCTAAGAATCAATAAATTTGAAGTGAATCTTGAAATTTTGTGATATTTCTTAAATAAATAAAGAACATAACATTCAACACTGAAGCCAATTATTAAAAACTTAATTTCGTATTTAACCCAAAAAAAAAACGTTAAATCGTAAAACCTCAAAACCTAATAAATTCTTTTCCGATTATGCCATTCTCCCGCTTGTATGTTTAATAATAAATACATAATGGTAATTTATAGGTGATTTGAAATAAGCAAAGGACATCGTCGAGTTGAGAGAGCGCTCATGGAATAGCGTAGGAATATTAGTTTTTTTTTTCTAGTATTAATATTTTTTCATAGTTTCACTGAGAGCAAAGACGAGAAGTCTTTGCTCTCAGTCTTTTCTGTATTTTGTTATGTATCGTGCTGTCACGTCAACGGTCCGCTTAATAGTGCTAACAAAAGACCAGCGCTGGCTGTCCTCAGTCAGCAAATTTGCTGGGTTAGGCCCCTTTTTGTAATGCTCGTCCTATTTTTAAATGATAATAGATCGATCCCAGTAGAGCGTGATATGACCATGATATGTAGTATGGTATTTCAGAGTGCACAAGGCCATATTTAAGAGCAAGTTGCTGATGGATAATCCTAGCCACCTGGTTGTGTCTATGCAGGTACTCTCCGTTAGCAAGACGAAAACAACCGGAAACTACATGTCTAGTAGACTCATCGGGACGGTGGCATGCCCGACAAATGTCCGTACCGTCCTTTAGGATGTGTTTCCGGTAGTTGTTCGTCATGATTACTTCGTCCATAATTGCAAATACAAATCCTTCAGTTTCCCCAAAGAGGTTTCTGAAGCATAGCCTGGTCACGGAAGTGAGCAGGTCCACATCAGGCCCTGTAAGAGCCCGATAGGAACGTCCGTGTAGCTCCTTGCCCTAGCATATAGCTGTGCGGCCCGAAATACTTAATACCTGGGACCTTCGTTTGCCAAAGAGAGCGGAGTTAGGTCTCTATCGATTGCGGCAACATCTCGATACATCACCACAGACACACTCAGAAAGTACTGTCTTAGATTGCACACCTCGTGGTTGTGTAGAGTCTTAGCGTTTAAAAACCTACGACAACCGCACTTCCGCGGGATGTACAACTTCATAACAGACGACCGCGTGTGATGCATACGATACGCTATCAGCAATCGACGGACCTTTCTATCCAGGGCATCCAGTTCAGACTGAGTCCACTTTAGTATGCCAAAAGAGTAAGTAAGAAGAGACATGGCAACCAATGAAAGCTCGAACCTTATTTCCACCTGATAAAAGGCTTTTTAATACTTTTATCAGGCGGCCAAAGAACCGAGATATCAATGATTGCTTCATATCCTGTTCAGCTATATTTAAGGCTTGTGACATACCAAGATACTTATAGTAATCCATTTCAGAGAGAGACCAGAGGGATATTCCTTCGGGGAATTGTAGATTGAAAGAATCTTCAACTCTCCCTCTTTGGGCATGGATGACCGCACACTTGTCTACTCCAAACTCCATTCCGATGTCGTTGCTAAATTATTATTATTATTACTTATACATTTCTATGTCTCGACCATGCGTGTGTGTCTGTGTGAGTGATGTACGCTGTTGGCCGCGAGGCCTTTACAGCTTCACCGGACTTAAGGGCGAGCGTGCAACCACTACGCTCGAGCTACAAGGGCAAGAGGCGACATACTCGAGGGCGCCTTGAAGAGGCGGCTTCGGTTGGGACAGTCGCTGTGGGGTGAGGGGGTGCACTACTAAGTGCACCGGTCAACCGCCGGCTAGGGGAGGGGATCTACGACTTCGTTGTCGTCGTCGCCCGTATTCGGAGCGGAAAGAAGGGATGACAAAGCATAGGGGGGGTCGGTGAGAACATGTCGCGGCCGGTTATGGCGGGGGCGGCAGGGGTCGGGGGTCTCGACCATGTCGGTCGGTATACCAGGTTAACACGGGCCTAAGCCAATTACTAACTAGATAGGTTCCGGATTTGGCTCTGTGGTAAATGTGTATATGATTGGTGTTCTATTCGTGTCGGCCCTTATGTTTGTATACTGAAGGATGAGGATGGTTGTGTGATAGCTATGTGTGTGTCTTTATCTGTCTGAAGAAATTTACAAACAATTCTGCATGTATTTAATATAACAGCCTTTTGTAAAGTGATATAGATAAATGGTGGAAGATTGAGTGTTTATAGACTGGTGTAGCTGCTTTGGAATAACACCAGTTGTTGACAGTGCTATGGGGACTATGGTAACGGTGTTTAGTCTCCACATTTGCCTGATTTCTTCTTTTAAATCAGTATATTTAGAGAGCTTTTCCGCTATTGTAGTTTGTAAGTTGTGTGTATTAGGTACGGCTATATCTATGATGAATGCTGTGTGATTTTACTTGTCATGTATAGTGATATCTGGTCTGTTAATAATGAGTAGTCCTGTCTGTTAATATGGCACGATCAAAGTAGAGTCGGTAGTCTGAGTTTTCTAAAACAGCTTCAGATGTGTATTTATAATATGAATGTGTGTGTGTGTGTGTGAATGACCTACGCTGTTGGCCTCGAGGCCTCTACAGCTTCACCGGATTTTAAAGGCGAGCGTGCAACCACTACGCTCCAGCCAGCCAGAAGGGCAAGAGGCGACATATTCGAGGGCGCCTCGAAGAGGCGCCCTCGGTTGGGACAGTCGCTGTAGGGGGACGGGTGCACTACTAAGCGCACCGGTCAACCGCCGGCTATGGGGAAATGGGTTTAAATCATGCAAGCATTTTTTCATTGCTGTTGGTTCTGGGGCAAATCATGTATGGACTCAGAACAATGTCCTTTGTCCCCTTACAAACTCGAACTCGCGGTATTACCTCAGTATCTACACAGTAACCACATTCGAACTAAAAATGCAAAACAACTATGTCTAAAAAAACCAGTATTACACAGAAGATAATATTATTCGAACAGTTAGTTAATTATAGATCAGGTTTTTTGAGAGCGGTCTGTTTACGTACGTCTATCTTTAGGTTAATCGGTCAGTGTCCTTATTATCTATAACGAAACGCGTCGCGTCACGATAACTGCCTGAAATTATTGTGTGATGGTATTCTGTACGCTACTAGAGTACCATTAAATGATCATTTAACACAGCTTGGTACAGTGCCAGAGCTTAATCCGTTACGATCACTGGATTCACTTGTCGCAGGTTCGATCACCGCACGGGATAAATCTTTGTGCGACTCAGAAATGATTGATTCGTGTGGTGTTCGTGTACAATTTCATGTATGTAAACGCACCTACGCTGCAGGAATAATTCCTAGTGTGGGGCTACGTTTTAAAATGTGCATTTACCTACCTACTAGCTGTTATCCGCGCCAGTGCACGCGTTTATCCTATATAATAATAATAATAATATCGGCCCTGTTCAGAAACTGTTCCACCGTTGGGCACGGGCCTCCTCTCATACTGAGAGGCTTAGGCCATAGTCCACCACGCTGGCCCAGTGCGGGTTGGCGAACTTCACACGCCTTCGAGAAACTCTTAGGCTTGCAGGTTTCCTCACGATGTTTTTCTTCACCGTTAAAGCAAGTGATAATTAATTTTAATACGCACATGCTTTGGAAAAGACAGAGAAATCCTAATCAAAATCATTTATTTTGCAAGTGTAGGTAGTGTGGTAACAAAGGTCTTGTCCCACTAATATTATAAATGTGAAAGTTTGTATGTTTAGATGTTTGGATGTTTGTAAATCAATCACGCAAAAACCGTTGCACAGATTTGGATAAAATTTGGCACACAGATAGTTTATTAACTGGATTTACATATAGAATACTTTTTATCTCGTAAAAATGTAAGGTTCCTTAAGTCAACGCGGGTGAAGTCGCCGGCAGAAAACTAGTATATTACAAAATGGAACTTAACCCTTTGTCAAACAACATGCTAAATTTGGCAGTCTTGCTAAATATTAAACTTTGACATAACAATATTAGGCATTCCATTTGACACGTACGTTTCTCATTTAATCTTATTAATTATAAAAAAAAATGCACAATACACTAAAAATAACAATAATAATAAATAAAATTAATAATAATTATGATCAAATTATGACTGTTCAATTTCTCTAATTATTATTATTATAGATAAGATAGCTTTCTAATGGTGAAAGAATGATTAAACTCAGGTCAGTAGTTTCAGAGTTTATCGCCTAAAATATTTGACGAAGTATTCGGAACGCGCCGTGTTTCGTGTTTACTCGGTTATAATGAATAAGGGCCCTGACCGCGGCTGACGGGTTATTTAAAAATATCGACGTGCCTGGTCAATATCACCTACTTTGAATCGATTGTAGTGAACGTTTCTTGAGTTAATTTGACGGTGATTATACGTACTGACGTAAGTTTTTCCCAATTCACCCCGTGATAGTACGACACGGGATGAATGCGGTAACATTATTTGATTCCGTGCCAGCATTTTTCTCATAAACAATGTAGGTAAGTACATATTCCTTTTTTTTAACATAATTGTGTAAGCATAGTTGATTAATCAGAGTGTGAACGTGTGTTCAGACAGATAACGTACCGTAAAAGTATTTATTATTAAAATAAAATCATAGTGCCGTTTCACGAAAATTATCTTTTGTGTAATGGCCACTTCTTTCTAAGCGTGAAATATCTTTAAAAAACTTTTATATATGAGAGAATCTTATAAGTTCTTGAGATGTGTAGAATATCTTTGTTAAAACGCTGCATAATATTTAAAATTAGGTATCCCTTATATTTGTAATAACAGGGGCATCAATAATTGATATTATAGTATTTGCTGTAAGCGCAGTTTAGCAAGTTAAGATTGTAACACACTTCTTACTTAGTCTATCTATCTATATCATCACGCCAGATCCCTTGCGGGGTAGAGAGTATAGAGTTTCAACAGGTTCTTTCCTTACATACCTCTCTGGCTTCCGCCACTCACATAGTTCGTCTTATACACGCTCGCCGGTTACGGAGACTCTTGACTTATCCTTGAGATAAGACTCGGTCTATACACATAATTACTGTAAAAAATATTCTTAAATGAATTGTAATATTGACTCTGTGAAGCGGGACACTCTCTTCCTTCCAATATGGTACAGGAGAGTGATGGGTGCTTCTCATATCATACTCGTGAACGGGTGCTGCTGGTGGGGACTGGTCCGTCGTCCTTGAGATAAAAGACTTCCTTAGTGTAGAGCTATTATTCACTTACAAAATCCGATGCCAAAATAAAATTACAAGTATTTCCTTAATAATAAACCAAGGATAAGTATGCCGAACCATAGTTTTTTTAATAATAATATTATTATAACAACCGTGTGAACCGCGCCGGTTCAAGGTTGATCTTGATACAAAACATTACAAAATAATAGCTATACTTATTACGATAACGAGTAACCTTAAACGAGTTTTGCTTTTGACGATACTCTTAACCAAAATATGGTAACTTCAATGTTATAACATTCTCTACTTTCATATTAAGACAATACAGTTCATTTTCATTTTCGCTTTTTACAATTACCCCTGTAAGTTGCTTAATTAGGCCAGTTTCTTAATACTGTAAATAATAATATTAGCCCTGTTAAGAAACAGTCTCACTGTTGGGCACGGGCCTCCTCTCAAAACTGAGAGGGCTTAGGCCATAGTTAACCACGCTGGCCCAATGCCATAATTAATTTTTAATACGCACATGCTTTCGAAAAGACAGGGTTGGGCGCCTGGGTTTGAACCTAAGACTTCTGACTTTGCAATCCAACGGTCTAACCACTAGGCTATCACTGCTACGCTATACGGTATATTAAGACATATTATAATCAATCAACATCAGACACCGAGCTCTCCGGCGAGGTCGAAATATTGCTTGCCCGCCGGTGCAGAGCACCACGGCGAGACATATACACCCTCCCCATAGCGACTGCCCAAGCCGAGGCCTTTCCTCCTTGAGGCGCCCTTGAGCTAGTTGCCCCCTTGCCTATCTGGCTTGAGTGTAGTGGTTGCACGTTTGTATTATACGGTAAAGCTGTAAAAGCCCCTTAGGCAAGAGCGTACATCATTCACACCCAAAAAACAAATCATTTTGTTGTTGTCACATTAGTTGCTTAGCACAAAAAAAATGACTTTAGTGTGACTCCAGCGAATAAGCATGCTGTCACGTTTACGTTATTTAGGAAATTCTAAGCGTGACAAACATGACATATCAACTTACTAGCGTCACGCTAACGTCAATCTTTTCGTGCTAAGCTCTCAAGTCAATCTCTTAATAAGGTACATTAAAACGTATTAGTCAAAGTTGCTCCTTATACCGTAAATTGGACAAATAAATCCCACAGCGTTCTATTTAAATTCCTTATAAGTACCTCACACCATGACCCACAACGATAAAGCAGTTTTTGCCTTATGAATAGGCATACATACATACTTGCGCGTACCACAACATGCGCGTACGCAGAAGGTAACCGAAATGGCAGTGAATTGTTTTCTTAAGGCCAACCTTTATTGATTCGACCTCCACGTTACGAAACGAGGTACTAGGTATGTTGAAGATTGATCGACGTTATAATGTGATCGGTTAACATCACAGAAATTATAATACTAGAAATAAAACAGGACGATTATACACATATAATATTAGCCCTGTTAAGAAAACTGTCCCACTGTTGGGCACGGGCCTCCTCTCAAACTGAAAGAGTTTAGGCCATAGTCCACCACGCTGGCCCAGTGCGGGTTGGCGAACTTCACACACCTTCGAGAAACTCTTAGGCATGCAGGTTTCCTCACGATGTTTTCCTTCACCGTTAAAGCAAGTGATAATTAATTTTTAATACGCACATGCTTTCGAAAAGACAGAGGTGCGTGCCTGGGTTTGAACCCGAGACCTTTGACTTTGCAGTCCAACGGTCTAACCACTAGGCTATCACTGCTTATACACATATACACATATTTCTATCTATATCATTACACCAGATCCCTTGCGGGGTATACAAAGAGTACAGATTTCCAACAGATTCTTTCCTTACATACCTCTCTGGCTTCCTCCACTCTCATAGTTCGTCTCATACACGCTCACCTGTTACGGAGACTCTTGACTTATCCTTGAGATAAGACTCGGTCTATACACATAATTACTGTAAAAAATATTCTTAAATGAATTGTAATATTGACTCTGTGAAGCGGGACACTCTCTTCCCTCCAATATGGTACAGGAGAGTGATGGGTGCTTCTCATATCATACTCGTGAACGGGTGCTGCTGGTGGGGACTGGTCCGTCGTCTATCCTTGTGACTGTTTAAACCTGTAGTACTGTTCAACTTTGGCTTGTTCGGTATTACAATGGAACAATAACCAAGTATCTTGTTCGCCTTCAATATATATATATTTTTAGTAAGCAAAGTTTTTTCCGATTATTAATATATTTTTATTATTACTAATGGTCGCCCATAGGTCGATAATCGACCTACTCTTTCATCGTTTGCTGGTATGATTGACATTCAGTAAGACTATAGACAAATAATATTAAAGTCAAACATTAATTTGACGTGTATTGTGTCAAATAGATGGTAGTGTGTGTAATGTTTTTTTTCATTGATTTAATGTGTCTTATGCATAATTAAAAAAAAATATTAACTTTCTGCACTCCTTCTCTATATAAACGATAAGTCATTCATACTCCTCCGTCCGCGCAATTTTCGTAAAAATGTGTATAAAGTTTTTGCTTCACGTATCAATATATAGATATACCTTTACAAAGTCTCTATTTTGTAAATGACAGGACTGTGTACACATTGATTGATTCCATTAGTGTAAGTACATTTACGTTTAATCTATGCTTAAGACCATCTACTTAACTTGTTCTGCATTAAATACCATACCCCATGAATGCAATGTATAAAAAAAGAATTTAAAAGAGTTACCGTGGAGTTTCTTGCTCTTCTTCTCCATAGGAACGACATTCCGACTGAGTGGTAAAGTCTTAAGTAATTACTAACTTTGGTGGTGGTAGAGTCCTTGTTAGTTATTTGACGATTTATAAATACCATAATGGTTAACATGAATAAAAAATATTCTGATTCTTGATCTAAATACTAACGTTAGCCACTGTATCACCAACGAAGCAAAACAGAGGAGATGGCATTATAAGATTTCCCTATACAAACAAGCGTGTCACTGCACGGGATGGCGCGGGATCAGGAGGAGGTTACACCCCGCCCACTTCTTTATTTTCCATCTAACAGAGAATGACAGACTGACGTAAGCCACGCCCACCGCAATGACGTCAGGGCCTAGTTAGAAGACACAGTGCACAGTTGCTTAGGCCGACTTCTCCTTATATTTGCTTCGTGGTATTACCTACATTAGTCCACGAACATTTTGTGATAATTTTCTCACAAGCTAGATCACTTCCTGTGTCTTATAATGACGTCTTCTATGGACAACATACTATAAACAACAATTCGAGACTATACTTGGAGGAGTGGTCAAGGACGTCCCAAAATCTACGTATTCGGAAAGTTATTTTGAACGGCCTTAAATTACAAAAGGCTAACCACAAAGAGTTTGACGTAATACGACGTTGTTGAAAAATCGTGCTGTCGCGTTCATCTTTATTTAATAAATTTGTAGCGTAAAAAGGATGGCATATCAGCTGAAAAGTGTTACGCTAACTTACATGTATTTGTGCTATTCATCATAACTAAATTCATCCATCATAACTTTAATTGTCGATTAGTCTACTTCAGACTTCACTCGAGGGTGGTGAAATAATCCCTTATTATAATAAAATATCTATATCATTAAGCCAGATCTTTTGCGGGGTAGGTAGAGAGTTTAGTTCAAACAGGTTCTTTCCTTGCAGACTCCTCTAACTTCCTCCCTAGCTCTTTACTTCTAGTTATTATATGGTTCTGGGCGCGAGGTGCGCTTTTGAGTAACGCTACTCGTAACTTCAATTTAATTAAATTAAATTAGTAGTATATCCTATAAAAGGCACAATGGCAGCTTCAGACTGTCGTCAAAAACACGCGTATAAGGGGGTGACTGCGAGAGAACATTTTTCCTGACCTAGAGTTTTGAACTTAAGACCGCGTGAATACCAGCCGTACCATGCGCCACTAACCAACGAGGCAGTCAGGATGTGAAAGTAAATATACAAGAATCAGAAACATTCCACGCATTTCAATAAACAATAAATAATTCTTTCGGCCATATTAAGAAACCAGTCTCGAGTGAAAACGAGGAAACATGATAAATATAATATTGATTTCGTTTGTAGCACGCCCGTTCAAGGTCACTGCGGAGTTCCGCGGCGCTGCGCTCGTGCATCCTGGTGAGTGTGTGCGTGTGTGTGAATGATCTACGCTGTTGGCCGCGGGGCCTTAACAGCTTCACCAGACAAGAGGGCGAGCGTGCAACCACTACGCTTAAGCCAGAAGGGCAAGGGGGCAACTAGCTCAAGGGTGCCTCAAGGAGGAACAGCCTCGGCTTGGGCAGTCGCTATTGGGGAGAGTATATACTAGGTGTCTCGCCATGGTGCCCTGCGGCGGCCGGCGAGCAAAGGATTCTTCGACCTCGCCGGCGAGGTTGATGTTTGAACCTGTGTGCGGTATCTGTATACGAAAGAAGGGATGTAAGGGCTTCGCGACGCGCATCCTGATAAGACTGTCTTGAATATAATAAACTAGCAGTTAACTGCCTCGTTGATCGAGTGACGAATTTGACGACGCTTTGCAATCACGAGGTCCTGGGTTCAAATCCTAGGACGGACAAATGCAGTTTTTCTATCGAAAATTTCCCCGTATCAGTCTGGAGTCTGGAATTGTGCCCAGTATATGGCAAAAGGCTCGCCCCCTATTACATGGGAGCTTACATCGTCGGCGAAAAGTGGATATACACAGTACACCTTTGCCAACCCCACTTGAGGAATAAAGGCGTGTAATTTAACTTATTTTTAATAAGCAGTTTCCCGCGGCTTCGCGCCCTGTCGACAACAGCGCCACCTACCAGGATCAGCTAAGAACCATCCAAGTGACCCCATAAGTATAGAAAAAAAAATCATCCAAATCAGTCAAGCCGTTTAAGAGAAGAATTACTAACACACGAGCATCAGAACTTTATATAACAAAATTAGCCCTGTTAAGAAACTGTCCCACCGTTGGGCACGGGACTCCTCTCAAACTGAGTGTATGCGTTGGCGAACTTCACACACCTGTGAGAAACTCTTAGACATACAGGTTTCCTCAAGATGTTAAAGCAAGTGATAGTTAATTTATAATACGCACATGCTTTCGAAAAGACAGAGGTGCTTGCCTGGGTTTGAATCCGAGATCTCTGACTTTGCTGTCCAACGGTCTAACCTCTAGGCTATCACTGCGGACGGAATGATTCAAGAGGTTGGTTTATGTGTGTAATTCACCTGTGCGAAACCGGGGCGGGTCGCTAGTAAAGATAACAATAATATAGCCTTTACTGTCCCACTGCTGGGCAAAGGCATTCAAAAATCAAAGTGAGAGAGATTAGGTCATACTCCACCTCGGGAAAAATCGCGGTGTAGTGAAGTCAGGTTTGTGGCCACCCACTGTTTAACTTATATCTCGCCGCTTATAATGGTTTAAACGTAGCTGAGCGCGAAGGACGCGCTCAGCTACGTTCGGTCGTGACGTTTGCCAACGCGCCGAGAGGGACTGCGCTGCGTGGCGGCTCCCGTACATTTCAGTACATTACAACTCCCCAAGCCGCGCCACCGTCGCGCCGAGCGAGGCTGCGCTGTGTGGCGTCTCCCGTTCATTTCAGTACATTACAACTCCCCAAGACGCACCACCGTCGCGCTGCCGTCGCGCTATGTCGGCTATGTGGCGAAACCTTTAGGCTTCCAACTTGGCTTAACGAGAACTATATTAGGTAGCTGGGATCTACGGCATGCCTTCCGAGGCACAGCAACACTTGAATATGCCACAAAGCCACCCATCTCAGACCAACCGAGCTAAACGCTCAACCTTGGTGATCGGTAAGAACAGCGCGCAGTACTACGAGCGCTTATTTATTCAGCATCATTTACGTAACACCTTGTATAAACTGTCACAGTCAAGGTTGTTAAAGACCCACCTTGTTTGGATGAAGTCCACGTCTTAAGTCCGGTTGTTAGGTATCTTTTGATTGTTCGAAATACTTAGTCATTTACTTCTTGCAAATGGCAAAGGAAAATATACTGACGAAACCTCTATTTCCGCAAAAATCTAACTAGTTTTCAAATGATTTTCTCATTTAACGTTTAAACAGTTCTACAGTTCCACTGGTAGGCAAAAAACTTCTCTCGGAAATCAAAGTGAGATAGCTCGTACTCCTAGTACGGTTTGGTGGAGGAGTCACATTACTCCTGATGCCCTTACTTCCCGTCTTTCGAATACAGATACCGCACACCGGATCACACACCGACCTCGCCGACGCAGTCGAAGAATCCCTTGCCCGCCGGCCGGTGCAGAGCACCACTGTGAGACACCTATGACCTCCCCCATTAGGACTTCCCCAACCGAGGCCGTTCCTCCTTGAGGCGCCCTTGAGCTATTTGCCCCCGTGCTGTTCTGGCTCGAACGTAGTGGTAGCACGCTCGCCTTCTTGTCCGGTGAAGTTTTGAGGCGCCTAGGAGGCCAACAGCGTAGATCACTCACACACACATTCACACACACGCACACGTAAACACACACGCACACACACAGCAAAAACGAATTCGGTGAAACATGAACGTGCTATGTACACCTCTTTTGTACTTTTTCGTTTTCTACCTACTGCAGAACCTGCAGACTTAAAAAAAATATTCCACAACAGCGCTAAGTGAAAATAAGGAAGTGATCTAAACTCGTTATTTCTAGAACGTCTGTTCAAGGTCAGTACAGCGTTCCGCTTTGCGCGTGCGCATCCTACATGATGTTGCTTTTATTCAAATGTCTATCTTTCTCTTTCACTGTTATAAACGAATCAGTAGCTATGACATTATTTTATTTTTAATTAATTTACACACCAAACAGGAGACAATCTTATGATTTCTTTTTATTAGCATCATGTGTCCCACTGCTGGGCAAAGGTCTCTCTCTCTCTCTCTCTCTCTTTTTACTGCAACGATCTCTATCCCTTGTCAATAATGGCAATTCTGTTCGATACGCGTCGTGGTAATCGCGCCACTACTTCCTGGGTCTGCTTCGGCGATAATAACCTTGTTTTGGGACCCATTCTGTACACTTGACATACTTATTTATGTCCATTCGGATTCGGATGACCCGCTTAATTCCATGTCATAATGCATTTTAATTTTTAAGGGCGCTTAAGTAAAGTGTAACCAGAATACCTAATAAACCTTGGCTTATCTGAAAGGCAAGTCAAGAGTCTTTGTAACCGATGTGCGTGTATGAGACGAACTATGAGAGTGGAGGAAGCCAGAGAGGTCTGTAAGGAAGGAACCTGTTAGAGCTCTGTACTCTCCACCTACCCCGCGAGTTGTCTTTGTGCTATACGCATCCACCTTTTACTTACAACCTTCAGCAGGTCATCGGCCCATTTTGTAGGGGGGCCTGCCCATTCTACATGTCAGTACATGGTCGCCACTCGAGAATCTTTATAAAATTGCTGAAATTTTTGTCATTATATTTTTGTTATAATATATATATATATACAATGTGAAAGTGGAAGGATGCAGGTACCGGGGAAGACCTAGACTATCTTACCACGACCAAATAAACCGAGTCTTTCTGATGGAAAAGTCAAGAGTCTCCGTAACCGGCGAGCGTGTATGAGACGAACTATGAGAGTCGAGGAAGCCAGAGAGGTATGTAAGGAAAGAACCTGTTGGAACTCTGTACCCTCTGCCTACCCCGCAAGAATTCAATGATAGTGTACGCCACCAACTGCCCTATTACTCTCTTCAGCTCTTTGGAATGTTGGTTGCCTGGAAGAGATTGCTGTTAGTAATAAGGCCACCAATTGTGCTACCATTTAAATGTGTATATTTTATTTTCTTTGTTTGTTGTTCTTGCTTATGTTGGTGTACAATAAAGTGTATTCTATTCTACTCATCCAATCTACCTACTTTCAAAATATTACATCACGTTAAAATCGTTTTTACCAAGTTTTGAATTAATCCATACGTGCAACAGTATGTTATGGATTCTGACTGCGTGCTGACAGAGATAGCGACGGCTGACCATTAGGTGCCACGGTATTTTCCTCAATGGGGTATGTTGAGGTGCACCGACGACTAAAGATTAGACACTCCAACACGAAAGACTAATAAAGGCACTATGACCAAGAATATGTTAATTAATGGGAATAATAAAATGGAATATGCAGGTTAGCTTCAAGAAATAACAAGAGGTGAGGGGTATATTTCGCAGACAGAACTAAAATTAGATACATTTGACGGACGATTTAGTGCAGTGGTTAAGAGCTTAAGCCACTCCGCCCACTGTGTCTAATAGTCGCGGGTTTGATTCCCGTACGGGACAAATCTTTGTGTGATCCACAATTATTTGTCCCGGTCTGGGTATTTGTGTATGTGAATTTTCATGTTTGTAAACGCACCCATGATACAGGAATAAAAACTAGTGTGGGGCTACGTTTAAAAAAAAAAGCATCTACTGGGTTTTAGGTCCTCATCTACCAATTTTCTAAAATTAGGGTTGGCAACAATGGGTACTCTTGCTCTCCTTCCAGGCCAGTCGGTTAAAAAGAGAACTAAACCGAATTACACAGCTGGTCGCAAATGTTGTAAGTAATTTTTTTTTCACAATAGAACTCAATTTCTAAACTTCATTATAATTAGTATTTGTAATTGACTCCTTTATGTATGAACGTGCAAAGTTTCAATTGAATACAATATGTATTTTTTGTGCAATGGAGCGGAACTGCGTTCCTATGAAGACTCGACCTTCAGGACACTTAAAAAGGCTACCTTTCGACACAGCTTAAAATATATACAGCCTGTTGTTATGTATGGAGACACCAAATACAATGTTTTTGAAACACAAAACACACCGTCACACCTATATCCCCCAAACGGGGGTGGCAGAGGTGTACTGTGTACACCCAGTTTTGTAGGCAATGTAAGGTCCCATGGGGCCAGCCCATTGCCATATACCGGACATATTTCCAGACTCCGGCCTGATACTGGGATTTTTTTGATGGAAAATCTGTATTTGTCCGACCGGTCCAAATGGACCCAAAACCTCGTGATCGCAAAGCGCATTATTCGCCATTAAACCAACGAGGCTGTAAAATGTATTCATTTTTAACCGACTTCTAAAAAGAAGGAGGTTCTCAATTCGACTGTATGTTTTTTTGTATGTATGTTACGCGATGATTCCGCCAATTATGAATCGATTTTGATGATTCTTTTTGCATTGGGTTCAGTATAGCTCCAAGGTGGTCCCATTTAATTTATCGGTATTGGACCTTGGACTTTGAAGATACGCCAGGGAACTCCTTAATGACAAGCAATACGATTGCGCAGATTGAGATATTATGGGTATTACGTCAGTCCTATAGGTACCCTGCCATAGAACTAATCAGAATATTAACCGACTTCAAAATAGGAAAAGGTCGACCATTCGTCTGTTTTTTTTTGTAACGTCTGCCTCGTTGGTCTGGTGGCAGACTGCCTCGTTGGTCTGGTGGCAAAGCGCATCGCTTTGTGATCACAAGGTCCTGGGTTCAAATCCTAGGTCGGACAAATGTAGTTTTTCTAACGAAAAATTCCCAATATGATATTAGATACTGAAATTGTGCCCGGTATATGGCAATAGGCCCGCCCCCTATTACATGGGACCTAACATCGTCGGCGAAACGTGGATGTACTCAGTACACCTCTGCCACCCCCTCTGGGGAATATAGGCGTGACGGCGTGTGTGTCTTTATATATGAACTGATTTTGATTATTCTTTTTGCGTTGGGCTTAGTATAGTTTCGAGGTGGTCCCATTTTAATGAAATCGGTATTGAACTTTGAAGATATATCAGGGGACTCCTTAACGGTGAACAGCACGAATGAATAGATTCCGTTATTATGGTTATTATATCCATCCTGTAGGTACCTTGCTGTACATATTAGTAAATAATTCACTTGTCACTTAAATTGTAACTTAAATATTTTTTAAAAAGAATAAAACCGACTTCAAAGAGAAAAAAGTAAATAAATGTAGTCGGTGCCAAGTAACCGACTGCACTAACCGGCACCGACTTCAAATATTTATTTTTTGGTTTTTGAAGTCGTTTTTTTTAAAGATTTTTATTACCATCATTATATTAATACGTGAAGCAAAAAACTTTGTACTCCTTTTTACAAAAATTGCGCGGACGGAGGAGTACGAAATTTCCCACACTTATAGTTTATATAGAGAAGGAGTGCAGAATGCTAATATTTTTTTTTAAATTATGCATTAAAAATACATTAAATCAATAAAAAAAACACTATACACACTACCATGTATTTGACACACACACGCATATATACTCTTTTGTTTATTGTTAAAGTCTGTGGTCAAATTGAGAATAGATTTGTCGGGATTGGCTCAGACATCAGAAGTAAAACAGAAGGATAGGTACATATAAATAAATTGTTTTATTAATTTAAACCTTACGACTTAATAAATGAGCCGACACTAAATCAGCAATAATTTTAAAGTAGGTGCACGCACAATCAATATAAACATAGATTAAACAGTAAATCAAGATTTTACAAAAGCTAAATAGTTAGCAAGAGTACCGACTAATGGGAATGAGGGAGGCAGAGACTCGTACTGAGACCGCAGTCCATGCACCGAGAAGCATCCGTTGGAAATGCGTGGCGATACAACTGAACGGCCTGTTTTATACTCTACAAGCATAGTGGGAGGTAAGTGGGATTGACGTAGATTGAGATATTATGGGTATTACGTCAATCCTATAGGTACTCTGCTATAGAACTAAGCAGAATATTAACCGACTTCAAAAATGGATGAGGTTCATAATTCGTTTGTGCTTTTTATGACTTCTTTGCAAATAAACTGATGATTATTTTTGCATTGGTTTCAGTATAGCTCCGGGGTAGTCCCATTTTAATATAATTGGTATTGTTGGTCCTTGAACTTTAAAGATACACCACGGGACTCCTTGACCGCAAACAGCACGAATGTGTAAAATCAGTAACTATGAGTATTTTATCAATCCTGTTAGTACCTTACTGTAGAACTTAGTAGAATAATATAATAAAGATATATTAAAATAACGACTTAAAAGCATAAAAAAAATTTTTGAAGTCGGTGCCTAGTGACTGACTGCACTAACCAGCACCGACTTCAAATATTTAGTTTTTGCTTTTGACGGTCGCTATCCCTTTTTTTTGGTTTTTTTTATTTTACAATTTTAGTTATAATTAGGTATCGACTAAATACATAATTAAGTACCTATAACACACATATTTTACATCGATTAGATAGCGAAACGCCTCCACGAAAATTAGAAAAAGATTTGATTCCAAGAGGTTCCAATATGTGGGAAATTAGTTAACGAATAATTGACTTGTACTAACCTACAAAATATGTCCTTTAATTACAATTTCCTAATACAAATATATTTTTAAATATTTTTTTTCTGTTTTTTTACTAAGGTTTCGTGACCCCCTCTGGGGTCCAGCAGTTCGATTACGAAATCTATATTCCGACAGTCATACAGGAACATGACAAATGAACAGTACAAAAATGAATTTGTGCTATGACTGCACGTGGTACCGGGTTTTTCTACCAATAACTTCTGAGTAAGAACTAAATTCTTATTAGGACGTATTCTTATTGGGTGACGTAGGTGTGATGAATACAATCCTAATCCTAAATATTTGTATTCGTTACACCTACTTCACGCACACACGTCGTTACGCCTTGTATCCGATGATGTAAAATCTTGATATAAATTGAGTCAACCATTATTTATATTCCATCGGACACAATGTAAGACTGCTCCATGTTACACTGCTACCATGTTACACTGCTCGGGAAATTTGGAGATAAACATTCAGCATCGGATAGCGGCAGCCTGGCTTAAGTGGCGGGAAGTACCTGGCGTAACCTGTGACAGACGTATGCCCGTTCAGCTTAAGGGCTTAGTGTACAAAAACATGATCAGGCCAGTCTTAACATATGGTAGCGAAACGTGGGCCGTAATGCAGCGCCAAATCCATGCGATTCAAGTCGCTGAAATGAAGATGCTTCGGTGGATGTGCGGGGTGACGAGACTTGATAAAATTCGCAACGAGTACGTTCGCGGAAGTCTCGGTGTTCGCGACATCGCTCATAAGCTACAAGAAAGTAGACTCCGTTGGTATGGCCACATAAAGAGAAGACTCCCGATTATGTGGGTAATATTACGGCCAATCTAAACCTCTCAGGGCCCAGACCCAGAGGGTGGGCAAAAACAAAATGGGCAGATGTGGTCAAGAAAGACCTGTGTATCTGCAATGCCTCCGAACACGTCACGTCCGACAGAGCGAAGTGGAAGAAGAAAATTAAGAAGGCAGACCCCACCATCAGATAGGAATAATAATTGCCAAGGAGAGAGAGAGAGAGAGAGAGAGGATACAAGGCGTAACGTAAATAACGCAACACCTGAAAGTATAATATATAATAATAATATCAGCCTAAACTACCCACTGCTAGGCAAAGGCCTTCTCTCACGAATCGAGGTGAGAATGATTAGGTCATACTTCACCACGCGGACCCAGTGCGGATTGGTGGAGGTGGTTTGTGGCCACGTGCTGTTGGAATTTATCAAGCCGCCTATAACGCTTCCAACTCGGCTTAACGACTAACAAATTAAGTGGTAACCGGGACCTACGGCTTAATGTGTCTTTCGAAGCACGGAGACGCTCGAATATAAAAATGCCACAAACGGTCACCCATCTCAGGCCGACAGAGTCGAACGCTGCTTAACCTTGCTGATCGGTAAGATCACCGCAGTCTCACAGGCTACGAGCGCCTTGAAAGTATTGTAAGCGACAGTAAATAATGCACATCGGCTAAAGAGGCAGATAATTGGCTTCTTTCGGTTTCGTAAAGAACGTCGTTTTTGTGTGTGTGTGTGTGTGTGTGTGTGTGTGTGTGTGTGAATGATCTACGCTGTTGGCCGCGGGGCCTTTACAGCTTCACCGGACAAGAGGACGAGCATGCAACCACTACGCTCAAGCCAGAAGGGCAAGGGGGCAACTAGCTCACGGGCGCCTCAAGGAGGAACGGCTCCGGCTTGGGCAGTCGCTGTAAGGGATGGCGTATACTAGGTGTCTCGCCGTGGTGCTCTGCACCGGCCGGCGGGCAAGGGATTCTTCAACCTCGCCGACGAGGTCAGTGTCTGATCCTGTGTGCGGTATCTGTGGCATTGTGAGGGTCGGTGACAACATGCCGCGGACGGCGGTAGCGGCTGATAGGAGGGGAAAAGAACGTCGTCTTTATTACCCAGTGTGTATGTGACAACGACCGACGAAAGCGACAAAACGTCACATAATGTACTAAGTGACGTCACATAATTTACGTAGTTTGTTCGAAGTCGGCAACTGAATTGATCCAATTATTTTTAAGTATGTTACATTTTTTTAAATATGTTACAGTCCGCTGTACTAAACTAAATTTAATCATTATTCAAAGCAATACGGCTATTTTAAATGGATTCCTAATACATATATGTATCTCAATATGCACAGAGAAGAAACGTTTTCGTGGTTAATTTGACCTACCTACCTGACTTACCATGGCCAAATAGACCCTTTGTCTTATTTGAAGAGCAAGTCAAGAGTCGGCGTAGAGTAAGTATAGATTTGATATCATTTCGCAATAAAAATATTAAACCTAAAGGAATTTGATAACCTTTGTGTTATCAGTAAGCATTGATAACTGTAGCTAAAGCGGGCTTATTACGTGTATGATTCATTCAACTCAACTGGCTTAAAATGTTTTACTGACTTAGGGCATTTCAAGAGTCTTTGTAACTGGCCAGCGAGACGAACTATGAGAGTGGAGGAAGCCAGAGAGGTCTGTAAGGATACAATTATTGAAACTCTGTACTCTCTGCCTACCCCGCAAGGAATCTGACGGGATGATATAGATAGAGACTAAGGGGCCTACCCTGCAGGGCTAGCACAGACGGCTGGACAAGACATGTTATATCATGGATTTTGTCCGTCCAGGTGTGAGATAACCGTTTTGTCTTAAGGTCCCACTAAACCAACGCGTTCAGCGGTGACGATCAGTATCTCCCTATGATCGCGTGTGCAGACACCATGTACAAATCCCGCGTGTAGGACGCGACGCGTTAGTGTAAACGCGTCTATACAAATACTACTGCAGAAACCAATCGCCACCGTACATGCTAATGCGGACGCGGCTGTACGCATTGGTTCGGCCGCATCTTTACGTGCTATCACGGCCTGATAAAACTCACTCGTTTTAATAATTATTTAATTGAGGTTTAAACAAGACTATATAAAGAGTAAGAAGTAAGTGTGAGATGGGGATTACAAAATAAGAAGAGAGATAGAAATAGGAACAAGGTAGTGTAACTTACTTAACTATACTACAATATACATATGATGTATCTGCGAACTGAGTGTTTTTTTGCGTGTGTGAATGATCTGCGCTGTTAGCCGATGGGCTATGGCAAAATCTGTGTACATGGGGATTCAAAGATCCAAATTTACCAGCCTGAGATTGTGGTGCGACCTCGCAGACTATGTCACACCTGCTAGTTTACCCTTTATGCCCCACCAACTGTACAAGGGAAGAACTGTAAGGGATAGGAAGGGAAGGGAAGGATAGAACTAGCCACTCACTTAGTGGGACAATTATGAACTATTGACACGAAAAGAAGAAGAAGCTTCAATACGCAAGAGGGCGAGCGAACAACTACGCTTCAGCCGGAAGGGAACGACCAAAACGCTGGCAACTACTTGGACCAGGACATAAGCTTAGCCATTCGATGTGACTATGCTGCCAGCGTTCTAGGCACTCTGTCAACTGGATGAGGGGAGCTATTAGGTTATTTGTAAATATTTGTATGCTCTTTTTATAGTTTCTTTCCAACTTTACATTATAATATTCTATATTTGACAGACGATTTGGCGCAGTGGTTATGGGCTTAAGCCGCTCCGCTTACTGAGTCGAATAGGTTGGGTTCGATTCCCGCACGGGACACGACTTTGTGTGACCCACAATTATTTTTTGCGGTCTGGGTATTTGTGTATGTGAATTTTCATGTTTGTAAGCGCACCCACTACACGGGAATAAATCCTAGTGCGGGGCTAAGTAAACAAAATCATCACGCCAGGTCCCTTGCAGGGTGGCGGAGAGTACAAATTCCAACAGGCATTTTATTTGCAGAGCTCACTCAACTTACTGAGTTCCCAGCCTTATTCCTATAGTTCGTATCATACACGCTCGCCGGTTATGGAGACGCTTGACTTGCTTCAAATATTACAGAGTTGTCTGGCTTCCTTCATTCCCATAGTTCGTCTCATACACGCTCGCCGGTTACGGAGACTCTTGACTTGCTTCAAATATTACAGAGTTGTCTGGCTTCCTTCATTCCCATAGTTCGTCTCATACACGCTCGCCGGTTACGGACACTCTTGACTTGCTTCAAATATTACAGAGTTGTCTGGCTTCCTTCATTCCCATAGTTCGTCTCATACACGCTCGCCGGTTACGGAGACTCTTGACTTGCTTCAAATATTACAGAGTTGTCTGGCTTCCTTCATTCCCATAGTTCGTCTCATACACGCTCGCCGGTTACGGAGACTCTTGACTTGCTTCAAATATTACAGAGTTTTCTGGCTTCCTTCATTCCCATAGTTCGTCTCATACACGCTCGCCGGTTACGGAGACTCTTGACTTCCTTCAAATATTACAGAGTTTTCTGGCTTCCTTCATTCCCATAGTTCGTCTCATACACGCTCGCCGGTTACGGAGACTTTTGACTTGCTTCAAATATTACAGAGTGCTCTCGCTTTCTTCATTCCCATAGTTCGTCTCATACACGCTCGCCGGTTACGGAGACTCTTGACTTGCTTCAAATATTACAGAGTTGTCTGGCTTCCTTCATTCCCATAGTTCGTCTCATACACGCTCGCCGGTTACGGAGACTCTTGACTTGCTTCAAATATTACAGAGTTGTCTGGCTTCCTTCATTCCCATAGTTCGTCTCATACACGCTCGCCGGTTACGGAGACTCTTGCCTTGCCTCAATCATATTTTATTTTCATGTTGTGTCGCAATAAAAATATTATTTTAAGATTATACCATCTCGCATAGTGTGGCTGCGCATCACGAGGTTCGAATTAGATCTAACGAAACGTTATTGGGGTTTTCCTATCCAAATTCTCGGTAGCCATAGAGAGGTTAGACAGGCATCTGGAATTGTGCCCAAATATAATAATGGTGGATTTTCGAGACGGGGCAGTATGGGCAGATACCTCAACCGTTGTATCTACAGGTTTTAGGAGACTTACCTTAATTTTTTGAGATATTTTAAACTGCATTTACAAATGCAGGGATTGAACTTGCGAGTACTCAATCCAGTGAGCGAAAATGCTTAACCTCATAACCACCAAGTCATCTGTCAAACGGCAAGTGCCCAGCTGCGGTTTGCCAATAAAATAATGATAGTAGTAGTAAATAAGAAACCGTGTTAAAGCCAATATCCCTTTTTAAAAGCTTTTATCTAACTTGTCATATTCGTACATATGTCTGTCTGTCTGTCTTTCCGGTTCAAATCTTGTGATCATGAACGCAATATATACAATAAGAATTGTAAAACTCTCATTAACTTCACTTCTTATAGGTGCCTCCTGAATACCAGCGCTGCACCATGACACAATGTTATGGTGCAGCAATATGCTGAGGCAGTATCCTGTTCAACCACAGACAGCATCTGGTGTTTGTAAATGTGTATTTTGTTATCTGGTTGTCTGTGTTTGTGTTTATTCAATAAATGGTTTTTCTTTTTTCTTTCTTTCTTTGTCATTTTTAAAAGAGTAACCGTGGAGTTTCGTGTTCTTCTTCTCCACAGAAATGACACTCCGAACGGCTGGTAGAGTCTTAATTAATCACTAACTTTTTCGTTCGTGACTATTCATAAGTACCTCTTGGTCTACATGCATAAAAAACTTTCGATTTTGTTTTTTTTCCAAAGATATAAAATTTCTGGAGTTTTTTTATTTTTTTTTTAAAGTAGCCCCTCACTAGGATTTATTCCTGTGTCGTGGGTGCGTTTATAAACATGAAAATTCACTAACAAAAATACTCAGACCGGAACAAATAATTGTGGATCACACAAAGATTTGTCCCGTGCGGGAATCGAACCCGCGACTATTAGACACAGTGGGCAGAGCGGCTTAAGCTCTTAACATCAATTTGTTTAAACAGTATCTCAGAGCACATGAAGGCATATTTTTTAAATAAATCTTAGCACTCGAAGATGTCACGTTGGATGCATTTGGAACAAAGGCAACTAGAGTGTTTGCACCCTAACTCTTGCTACAGAAAATTAATTTCCCTCTACGTTATATCGCTATCGTTTCTCTCTATATAAACCGGTCAGCGAAGTGTATAGTATAGTAACTGTCCTAGGCAAGCAGGGCAGTCCGTGGCTGACCGCGACCGGTGTCGGTCGCGACGCGGCGTTATCAAAATCGTGATAGTGTGCCTGATAACATACATCGTGTAGTGTTATGATTACAAGTTACACACTTTGGTGGTCACCTGTGTTTGATTTCGTGTACCGGTATGTACCATTGTGGTTTTTTTTGGCGTTTAAATGTGTTTCGATGTTGTTGGTTGCTTAGTAAAATAATTTACGCCTATCGTTGTGTTAATTAATACGGTGGTTTTTCGAAGCGGATGTGTAGAAAGTAGAGGCGAAAGGAAATGGATATTTTATTCGCAATTAGTGCCTACTTATCTATGGCCTTGAGCTGATTTAAGTATTTTTTGTTATAAAAATATTATATTATCTATTCATTGAATAGAAAAAAATCCACCGTCCCGCCTATATTCCCTAAGCCTGTACCCCACAGAGTTGTATTTTTTTTTAAATACGTAGCCCCACACTAGGATTTATTCCGGTGCCGTGGGTGTGTTTACAAACATGAAATTTTATATACACAAATACCCAGACCTAACCAAATAATTGAGGATCACACAAAAAATTGTCCCGCGCGGGAATCGAAGCTTAAGCTCTAAATCGTCCGTCGCTGTACTGTGTACACCTACTTTTCGCCGACAATGTTAAGTCCCACGTGATAGGAGACGTAATAGTAGCGGGAACAATGCCAAACTCCGGACTAATACTGGGATTCTTTTGATAGAAAACATCTTTTTAAAAAAGGTAAACCGACTTCAAAAAGCAAAAAAATAAATTATTGAAGTCGGTGCCAAGTAACCGACTGCACCAGTGAATTATTTACTAATATTCATATACCGATATTATATTATTTTGCTGAGTTGTACAGTAAGGTACCAACAGGACTAATATAATAACTATAATAACAGAATCTATATTTTCGTTCTGTTCGCCGTTAAGGAGTTCCCTGGTGTGTCTTCAAAGTCCAAGGTCCAATACCAATAACATTAAAATAGGACCACCTCAAAACTATACTGAACCCATTGCAAAAATAATTATCAAATTCGATTCATAAGCAAAGGAGTTATAAAAAAAACAGACGAATTATGAACCTCCTCCTTTTTTGAAGTCGGCTAACATACTGCTTAGTTCTATAGTGGGGTACCTATGGGATTGACGTAATACCCATAATATCTCAATTTACACATTCCTATTGTTTGACGTTAAGGAGTTCCCTGGTGTATCTTCTAAGACCAAGGTCCAATGCCAATGAAATTAAAATGGGACCACCTTGGAGCTATACTGAACCAAACGCAAAAAGAATAATCCAAAAGCATACATACAACCGAACATAGAACCTCCTCCTTTTTCAAGTCGGTTAAAAAAGTACATTTGTTCGAACTACAGTATTTTTTATATACGATGGGTACTGTGACAGTTGTGTCACAGAAAATTATACTTTATGCAATGGCAATAAGAGGCATGACCCGTTTCTATATTTATGGTTTTATGCCTTAATACCATTGACTTAAATATTAATTTCGTTTGACCCTTAGAACTGTCACTACCTATCTTATGTGAAAAATATTATAGAATTGTAGGGTAAAATAATCTAATCTTATCATTCTGTTAATTGATACGGTGTTGTTTTTTAAAGCAGACCTGTTGAAAGTAGAAGCGAAAGTAAAAGGTTATTTTATTTTCTTTTCTCTATCTCTATCTATCTATATCATCACGTCAGATCCCTTGAGGGGTAGGCAGAGAGTACAGAGTTCCAGTTTTTTTTATTTTTTTAACGTAGATCCACACTAGAATTTATCCCTGTGTCGTGGGTGCGTTTACAAACATGAAAATTCACATACACAAATACCCAGACCGTGACAAATAATTGTGAGTCACGCAAAGATTTGTGCCGTGCGAGCATCGAACCGCGACTATTAGACACACTGGGTGGAGCGGCTTAATCTCTTAACCACTGCGCTAAATCGTCCGTATGTGCTTGTGTGTGTGTGTGTGTGAATGATGTACGCTGTTGGCCGCGAGGCCTTTACAGCTTCACCGGTCTTAAAGGCGAGCGTGCAACCACTACGCTCTAGCCAGCCAGAAGGGCAAGAGGCGACATACTCGAGGGCGCCTCGAAGAGGTGCCCTCGGTTGGGACAGTCGCTGTAGGGGGACGGGTGCACTACTAAGTGCACCGGTCAACCGCCGGCTATGGGAGGGGATCTACTACTACGTCGTCGTCGTTGCCCGTATTCTGAGCGGAAAGAAGGGATGACAAAGCATCGAGGGGGTCAGTGAGAACATGTCGCGGCCGGCGGTGGCGGCAGGGGTCGGGGGGGAGATCGTAGTCGGCGGTGGCTACGATTAGCGGATTCGCATGGGTAGATGCGTTCGCGAAGTGACGTGTTGACGCCTTTTTAATAAAGGCGCGAATAGGTGAGAGGGGGCCGAATGCCCGAACACAACACACGCATAAGTCATGATGGGTCGAACGCAAGTTTTGTAAAGTGTCACCTTATTTCTAAGGGACATTTTACTCCGCTTGCAGATTAACGAATGGAGACGACCGAGCACAAATGATGCTCGGTGATGGACCCGCTTGATGTGCGGGCCGAAGGACATGGTACTGTTTAGGGTGACCTCTAGATATTTGACCTCTTTGACCCAGGGAATGGGTCGGTCGAACATGGTCACTTGGCCGAGATTACTTCTAGGGCGGCGCAGGGAGTGGCGCGGGGTGACACCTCTGGAGAAGAACACCGCAGCGCTCTTGTCCGGGTTCACCTCAATACGCCACTTCCTGAACCAATTCCCTAGGGAATTGGCGGATGCCTGAAGGTGTCTGGTAATGAAACCCTTATTCCTATGCGAGACGTAGAGAGCGGTATCATCCGCGAATAGGGCTAGATGCGCCTTACTGGAACGAGGAATGTCGTTCGTGTAAAGGCTAAACAGGAGCGGAGAGAGAACTGAGCCCTGTGGGACTCCAGCACTAATGGAGTGGGAAGTGGAGCGCGTCATTTCGACGCGATAACGGAAGGCGCGATTCGACAAGAAGTCTCGTAAGATGAGCACGAGTCTGTCCGGCACACCCAATTGGTAGAGCTTGTAGATCAAGCCGTTGTGCCAGACTTTGTCGAATGCCTTCCCGACATCTAGGAAGAGGGCGCCCGTGTAGATGGGTTTGGGTCTATTGAGACCGGAGAGGATGTGCTCCGTGATGCGGTGCACTTGGTGGACGCAAGAGTGTTTGGCTCGAAAGCCAAACTGCTCGTCGATAAGAATACCTCTGGACGTTACGAAGTCTTTGAGCCTCGCCAGAAGTAGGCGCTCGTATATCTTGGCCAGGGAGTTGAGGAGACTGATAGGGCGGTAGCTCGCGGGGAGATTGCGAGGTTTGCCGGGCTTGGGAATGCCTATGACGTCCGCCTCCTTCCACTTAGCGGGGAAGGTGCAGTTCGCCATGGCGGCGTTCAATATGGCCACTAAGAGGCAGATGAGTTGGGCGGGCAGGCATTTCAGAACGCAATTCGAAATGCCGTCAGAGCCGGGGGCTTTTTTAGTTTTGAGACCCATAATTAGATCTTCGACCTCCGTTTGGGTGATAGGAGGTAAGGAATCGACGGGGGGGAGGGAGTCTGTGCTTGTGTTTTTGATCTGTGCTTTCTTACATATTCCTTTCTATCTATCAATCTATATCATCACTCCAGCTCCCTCCAACAGGTTCTTTCCTTACATACCTCTCTGGCTTCCTCCACTCTCATAGTTCGTCTCATACACACTCGCCGGTTACGGAGACTCTTGACTTGCTCTTCATAAGACACGGTTTATTTGGTCATGGTAAGGTAGTAGATCTTCCCCGGTACCTACATCCTTCCACTTTCGCATTGTATATCAGTTTTGTCATTCTTTCTTCTGACATTCCTTCTATATGCCCGAACCAACGGAGCATATTCTTTACCTAGTAACATATTCCTTTGATCCCACAAATGTTATAAATGTAAAAGTTTGTATGTTTGGTTGTTCAGATGTTTGTTACTCAATCACGCAAAAACAGCTGAGCGGATTTGGATGAAATTTGGCACACAGATAGTTTATTACGTCGAGTATATACATCGCATTATCCACAAAGCCTAAAGACAAAAGTCTTCAATCAGTGCGTCCTGCCCGTTATAACTTATGGAGCCGAAACGTGGACACACGGTTCGACTGGTCCATAAATTTATAATCACTCAGCGAGCTATGAAAAGGGCGATGCTCGGAGTTTCTCTGAAGGATAGAATCCGGAACGAAGTCATTCGACAGAGAACCAAAGTTATCGACATAGCCCACCGGATTAGTAAGCTAAAGTGGCAATGGGCCGGTCACATTAGCCGAACAACCGATGACGGCTGGGACAAACGAGTTCTTGAGTGGAGACCACGAATTGGCAAACGTAATGCAGGACGCCCTCAGGCTAGGTGGACCTTTGTAGGGCGGCTGGCAGAAACTGGATGGAACTGGCGAGTAGCCGAGGATTGTACTCAGTGGCGTGCACTTGGAGAGGCCTATGTCCAGCAGTGGACTGCTATAGGATGATGATGATGATAGTTTATTATCTGGATTAACACAGGATATTTATCCCGGATAAATTTTAGGTTCCTGTCGAAGTCAACGCCGATGAAGTCGCCGACAGAAGCTAGTTACTTATATTTATGAAACTACTGCCTATATTAGAAATAGAAAAAAAAACAGTAAGAAACTATGCCTCATTAATCTAGTAGGAATAATGCGCTTGGCAATCTCAAGGTCCTGGGTTCAATTCCTATGCTGGACAAAATCTCCGATAGAAAAAAAACCAGTATGAGTTCGGAGCCTAGCAATGTGCCCGGTATAATGGCAATAGTCTCGCCGCCTATTACATGGAACCTAACATTGTCGGTGAAAACTCGCCCCGTATTACATTGACCTAATGGGTCCTATGTCAAAGGTCAAAGGTCCCATGTAATAGGGGGCGAGCCCATTGCCATATACCGGGTACAATTCCAGACTCCGGACTCGTACTGGGAAGTTTTCGTTAGAAAAACTACACTTGTCCGACCTAGGTTTTAAACCCAGGACCTCGTGATCACAAAGCGATGCGCTTTGCCTCTAGACCAACGAGGCAATCGAAAAAATGGTACTTTTCTAATAAAGTTTTGGCCTTAATATAGTTGATAAAAGTGTATAAAGAACATCTAAAACACAATAAAGGATTTTAATTTTAAGGTACTCTTACAGAAGTAGGTATTTTAATATCAATGTGATTGACAATCATAAAAATGCAGTACTTTAAAATTTAACTACACTTTAGGTTATTTCTTTATACTCTAAAGGAATAATTAAAATAGAAAAATGAACACCGTCACGCTTATATTCCCCAAGCGAGGGTGGCAGAGGTGTACTGTGGACACCCACTTGGGTGAGTCTATTGCTATTGTATCTGCTATATATCTAATTTTCAGTAATGATTTGATTCGTAAATAAGAAGTTAGTAATAACACTGTAGGACTGGAGAGGAAAGGTATGTAAGGAAAGAACCTGTTAGTACTCTGTACTCGCTGCCTACCCCGTAACAGTTCTGGCGTAATAATATAGATAGAAAAAGTTAACTTTAGTTCGAGCTAAGTATCGAACCCTGCGCGTCGTTGGTAGCTAACGTCTATCGCTAATTGGATTAACAATAATCATATTGGTGCATCTGACCTGACCTACACTCGGTCGAGGTGGTTCGTCGGCCGTTAACCTTCAGATCAACAACGGTTTATCTAAAATGCATTATAAATATTCTTTATTAGAGATCTTCGTCGTCCTCTGTCCAAATTTCGATCAATTTGTTAAAAAAAAATTAATTTTATATGGTTTCGCACGAAAACTGTGTCCATAACGTGATGTTTCTAATAATAATAATATTAGCCTTGTTAAGAAACTGTCCCTCCGTTGGACACGGGCCTCCCCTCAAACTGAGAGGGCTTAGGCCATAGTCCACCACGCTGGCCCAGTGCGGGTTGGCGAACTTCACACACCTTCGAGAAACTTTTAGGCATGCAGGTTTCCTCACGATGTTTTCCTTATTTATTTATTTATATAGATACACCAACGACATACTACAAAAAATGCTTACAATTAATAAAAGTAACAATAATTCTTAAATGCTGTGTAGAATGACTTTACAGGTGTATACAGCACTTCTTCCTTCACCGTTAAAGCCAGTGATAGTTAATTTTTAACGCGGTTTATTTTTATTTAGTATTTTTTTTTTGTGCGACAAGGATAGCATGTCAACTCGCTAGCGTCATTGTGACGTCAATTTTCCCGGCACTTTTTAAAAAAACGGACATTTTGGCGCAGTGGTTAAGAGCTTGAGCTGCTACGACTATTGGGTCGAATAGTCGCGGGTTCTTTTGCCCGCACGGGAAAATCTTTGTGTAACCCAAAATTATTTGTTTCAGTCGGGGTAAAAACGCACCCACGACACAGAAATATATTCTAGTGTGTAGCTATGTTTAAAAAGAAAATTAAAACACATCGACCTATCTATATCATGTAGCCAGATCCCCTGTGAGGTAGGTAAAGAGTACAAAGTGCCAATAGGAGCTTAAATATTTCGTTTCAATTATCCTAAAACCTTAATCAAAATATTAAAAACATTTAAAAAATAGCCAAATAGGTAGCTTTAGACGTTCTTAAGTGGACTTACCAACGAACAGCATTTAATTTTTCTATCTATCTAAATCATCACGCCATATCCCTTGCGGGGTAGGCGGAGAGTACAGAGTTGCAAAAGGTTCTTTCCTTACAGACCTCTCTGGCTTCCTCCACTCTCATAGTTCGTCTCATATACAGAGACTTTTGAGTTGTTCTTCAGGTAAGACACACGGGTCTCTTTGGTCATGGTTCAATAGTCTAGATCTTCTCCGGTACCTACATCCTTACACTTTCGACAATCTTTTTATATGCCCGAACCAACGGAGCATACCCTTTTTCATGTTTACATCGATACTATCTATCATACCTACATGCTTTCTTATTAATTCAATATTTATTTACACATATACCTATGGAAGGTTATTATAATATCATATAAACCATTCTATACTGTCCAGAGCAGTGCAAAGGCCTTCTCTCACAAATCGAGATGTGAACGGTTAGGTCATACTCCACCACGCGGACCCAGCACTGATTGACTGAGGCAGGTTTTTGGCCATCCGCTGAAATTACTAAGCCGCACGCGTAATTATTGGTAATTAATAATATCTTAAATGCAACAGCTGTACATCGTGACAAATAACTAATTATATCCTACATGATTCATTTTCAGCGAAAAGGAAGATCAATTGATCCACTCATCCAACGGTTACGAGGCATGCCTTTTAAGTTTTGTCGTTTGAAGAAAAAAACACAACTAGAACCTTATAGTACTTTTTATTGTTTTTCAAAGTATTCACCACGTAGCTTAATACACTTTTGCATTTGCTCAAACCAGTTATTATAACATTTATTCCACTCTAAAGTGGGGGTGTTCAAAATGGCTGACTTGAAAGCGTCGACTGCTTCTTCGCCGGACTGGAACCTTTGACCACGAAGACTTTTCTTAATTTTAGGAAATGTAAAGAAATCGTTAGGGCTAAGGTCAGGACTGTATGGAGGATGGTCAAGAATTTCTACTTTTTCCTACTTCAAATACTCAATCGTTTGACGAGCGCTGTGTGAGCTTGCGTTGTCGTGGTGCAGGATGATGCGTCGCTTTGAGTTAGATTTTCGAAGTTCGGCGATGACTTGTGGTAAACAAACTGTGGTATACCACTCTGCGTTAACCGTTCTACGATCTTCAAGTGCAATAGTCGCACCATGGCTGGTTTTTCCAACGAACGTGGCCACCATCTTCTTTGAAGTGCTTCGAGAACGAACACCTTTAGTCGGCTTTGGCTCGTCTTGAAAGGCCCAGATTGTAGATTGGTGTTTGGAATCAGGATCGTAGGCATAGATCCAAGATTCGTCACCATTGATGATTTCGTAGACGTGATTTGACTCTCCTCGGTTGAACCTTTGTAGAGTTTTCTTACACCATCTGACGCGGGCCGCCTTGTGATCCTCGAAAAGCAGATGCGGTATCCAACGGCAAACTAGCTTTCTCACACCAAGCGCTTCATGCAAGATCTTCTGAATGGTTGTCCCTGAGATGCCTAATAGAGCCTCTATCTCTCGATACGTCACATGACGATCTTCGAGAATTAGTTGTCTCACAGCAATGATGTTATCTTCAGTGAAGGCGGATTTTGGGCGTCCTTCGCGAGATTTGTCACTAACACTAGTATGTCCACGCTGGAATTCTAAATACCAGCGTTCGATAGTCCGCAGACATGGGGTTTTATTACTGAACACAGATGTTAGCTCTTCAAAACACTGAAGCCGTGTCAGGCCTCTTCTAAAGTTGTAGAAAATTATTGCACGAACATTTTCCTTAGAAAGATTCATTTTCGTACGTAACCTGACAGATTCCAATCGACGCTGTGACGTAACAATAGCATTAATCCTAATACTTTCAACTGTTTTGAGATTCAAAATTTAAACACATTCGAATATAGAACAGTTCCAAATTCAAAATTGCCGGGAAATATGGAAACGACAGAACTTAAAAGGTATGCCTCGTAATATTTTTTTATTCTAAGTAACATCTGATTTTTTGCAAAAATAAAAAATCTCGGGGTATACCCCGAGATTGTTTCTCGTGATGTTGAAGAGGGATATATCATCACATCTGGCGCGATAATTATAAATAGATATAACTCTATAGATATCTATTTCCAACTAGTTTCTGCCCGCGACTCAGTCCACGTTGACTTTAGACAATAATCTTACTTTTTCTGGAATAAAAAGTATCCTATGTATAATCCAGGTGAAATAAACTACCTGTGTGACAAATTTTATCCAAATCTGTTCAGCCGTTTTTGCGTGATTGAGTAACAAACATCCTAACATTCAAACATCCAAACATCTGAACATCTAAAAAAATCACGAGGTGTCTTCAGTTCGAATTCTAGGTCGGGAAAATTGTTTTGTCTACCTAAAATTCCCCAAAAGCAGTCAGGAGAAGAGAAATTGGGGCCGGTATAATGGCAATAGGCTTGCTGTGTACACTGCGCGATCTGTGCGGCGTCTCCACGTGCGATCATAGGGAGATAGGTTCTGATCGCCGCTGTAGACGCCACCGCGGACGCGGCGACGTCCGCGATGGCGTCTGCGGTGGCGATCAGTATCTCCGTATGATCGCCCGTGAAGACGCCGCACAGATTGCACGTGCGGGAAGCAGAACGCGTTAGTGTGAACATGCCCCATAAATACTACTGCAGGAAGTGCGCCTATAGCCAAGTCGACAATCTACAGTCGTTAACGCTAATAGAAAGCGGAAAAATGTATGGGAATGACATTTTGCAACGAAAAGTCACGTGGTCAAAACAATGCGCTATCGATTGCGACAAGAGAATAGAAACAAAACGCTTGCAACTTATCTAGGCTCTCTTATCGCTACCGTGCTCGCCATCGTGGACGCGGCTGGACGCTTTGGTTTGGCCGTACCTTTACGCTCGTTACTATTATCTATTGTATGTGCCCCACGTGTTTCTTTTTATTTATCTTTATCATTTCGTCAGACCCCTTGTGGGGTAGGCGGAGTACAGAGTTCCAACAGGTTTTTTCCTAAAGACATCTCTGGCTTCTGGCTCTGGGCTGGTTTTTCTTTTTAATTATTTAACCTGTTTATCCTGCAAAAAATATACCGTAATAATATAGAAAGATTAAAAGATTTTATTTCGTTTTAAAAACGTGGTAAGTTATGTGGAACCGTATTTTTAATTCAAATAATTTTGTTTTACTTATTATATTATAAACCTATATCGACTTAACATACGTAATTTTTTCAAAGTTTCCTTATACATAATACACTACATAATTCTACAGAAAAATAACAGAATTTCGTCAAATGAGATTAAAACTAGTTTTATCAAATTATTTCAGTACAAATGTGTGCCTAATTAAAGTTCTTGAAATCGATTATCGACTTTCCGGTATAACCGAAGATTTTTCCTCTGATATAAGTTAATAAGTATGTTAAATAATGTTGCCACGTGCTACAAATATAATATTATATCAATATTAATAAATAATATGAGCCCTATAAAGAAACTGTCCCACCGTTGGGCACGGGCCTCCTCTCATACTGAGAGAGTTTAGGCCATAGTCCACCATGCTGGCCCAGTGCGGGTTGGCGAACTTCACACACCTTCGAGAAATTCTAAGGCATGCGGGTTGTTCCTCACGATGTTTTCCTTTACCGTTAAAGCAAGTGATAGTTAATTAACCGACTTCAAAAAGGAGGAGGTTCTATGTTCGGTTGTATGTATGCTTTTTTTTTTTTTTTTTTTTATGTATGTTCATCGATATTTCCGTCAATTGTGGACCGATTTTGATATTTTTTTTGGCATTAGGTTCAGTATATCTCCAAGGTGGTCCCATATTAATTTTATTGACATTGGACCTTGGACTTAGAAGATACACCAGGGAACTCCTTAACGACAAACAATAGGAATGTGTAAATTGAGATATTATGGTTATTACGTCAATCCTATAGGTACCCCACTATAGAATAATTCACTGGTCACTTAAAATTGTAAAATAAAAATCTTTTATAAAAAAAGGTAAACCGACTTCAAAAAGCAAAAAAATAAATATTTGAAGTCGATGCCAAGTAACCGACTGCACCAACCAGCACCGACTTCAAATATTTATTTTTTTGCTTTTTGAAGTCAGTTTACCTTTTTTTATAAAAGATTTTTATTTTTAATACGTTCGTGCTTTCGAAAAGACAGAGGTGCCTCCCTGGGTTTAAACCCGAGACCTTTGACTTTGCAGGCCAACGGTCTAACCACAAGGCTATTACTGCTTTTTTAATATGCTGCTATAATCTATACTAATATTATAAAGAGAAAAGATTTGTGTTTTTGTATGTATGTCACGAATAAACTCAAAAACTACTTGGCTGATTTCAAAAATTCTTTCACCATTATAATGCTACATTATCCCTGAGTAACATAGGCTATGTTTAAAAAATAAATATCCACCCGTGCGAAGCCGGGACGGACCGCAAGTATAATATAAAAAAGGTACACTGCCAACTGACAATGGCGTGGAACCATTTGGCCCTATGTAAATAGGTATTTTCCTTTTTTACACCCGTTTTTATTAATAATTATTTACTGTTTATCTATATAATTGTACATACTGTATATAATATTCTTCATTGCAAATAAAACTTTTCTATATAAAAAATAAAAAAACGAAAATAACGCAATACTGGAAAATCGTCACACCTATTTAGGTAAAGGTGTAATGAAATCCTATACCCACATATCGCCGGCAACTTTCCAAAATACTAAGCACAATTATTCGGCAGCACGGACTCCGAAAAAGCATATTTGGTACGACCCATGATACGAACCAAGTACTTAGTAATGCGCTCGTTGCGATTTGTTACCGCGGTGTTCATACCGATCACCAAAGTTAAGCAGCGGTCGTCTCGGACGGCCTCAGATGGGTGACCAATTCACATTTTCATATTCGAGCGTCTCCGTGCTTCGGAAGAAACGTAAAGCCGTTGGTCCCGGTTACCACGTAAAGTGGTAGTCGTTTAGTCGAGTTGGAAGCCTTGTAGGCGGCTTGATAAGTTCCAGCAGCAGCTCTCCGGCGGTTGTCCATAGTTTGGATCCACTTAGTTGCGGCCGCGACGCCACACAATTCGCTCCTATGTCGGGGACGTGCTGGAACATAGGCACGCCCTTTGACTTCGAGGGCCCAAGTGTCGAGCAGGCGACGGCCCTCTATGCCGTCACCCGCGCGCCCTCTTAACGGCGGCATGAGGTCGGCATGTCGTCGCCTCCTGCGACCGCGTCTCCGTCGGCGGTTTGGGTCAGTCAGGGGATCGTCCTCCCTGACTCGCTCCGCCGCCTCCTTGCGTGCCATGACTACCTTAGCAAAGGTGGCTACCGCGTCCCATGACCTCTCGCTGCCGACCATAGAGCAAACGATCGCCGGCAGCGAGAGATCTGTCCCCACAACCGCAGCTAGCGAGCCACGCTGTTCAGCCCAAGCAGGGCAAACCTCGAGCGTGTGATGCGCCGTATCCTCGGCGCAACCACACTCATGGCATCTCTGGTCCGCCTCCCTCCCAACCACACGGTGCAGGTACCTTCCGAAGCAACCATGATTCGTCAGGACCTGCACACGCCGGAAGGTGAGCGTGCCTGCCTTTCGGCAAACCCACTCCTTCAGCACGGGATGCACCTCCCGAATGGTCCAGTGACCCGCGCTCGGTTCCTCGAGCTCCTCAAGCCACCTCCCCTTACGCCACTTATCTCTATCCTTAGCCAATCTTGACCAAGTTACTAATCTTTCTTCGTCAATTTTATTTATTCGCACTGTATTTACTACTATCTAAATCTTTGACGGTAAAATGTATGCAAGGTGTTTTGAAATAGAATACGAACAATCATTATTTATAAATAGACACCTACTAGTAAGCAGAAACGTAAAACTCATAAAAAACAGAGCTCTTATTCGCTACGACATATTTAACCCGTAACGTGACGCGCTACGATAGCTTCGTGAAATGATATGTTAGCCAAGGGCACTTTGTTATTAAAAGAAATGCAGACACTATATATTATATTTTGGGTTTTTCTCATGCGCCCCAAATCTATTCTTCTGTATAATTAATTTTCCTATACACTCATTCCCTTGCAGCTCCGTGGATTTTTATTTAATAATTATTATTTAAGCTATATCTACCTTTTTCATCCCTTAAAGCCCCAAAATATTTGCTAGGTATTGTTATAAATGTTTTCCCACCGGCTCGAAAACAACATATACGTATCAGCCATGAATCGGAAAATACAATACCGTAAGTACAATTTAATTTAATAAAAAAATCGCGGAGCTCTTGGGAAAAAATGTATGAAAACTAAAGATTCATAAAAATGTATTTAATATATATGGAGCCCATGGGAAAAATTATAATAAAATTATAATTACTATTAATTTTATCTGTAGACCCACTGGGAACAAAACGGTGGAGCGGGTGAGAATAACCCATATTTAATTGATACAATTCTCTCACTCAATTACACATACATATATGGCTTTGTCGCTCATACGCGAGACCTTCTAAAAATCTTGGTCTAGTTCAGACCCCTAGTATATTAGCTTATAGTAGTATATTAGTTTTTACCACTGAGCCAACCGGCAGGCAAAAACCAGGTCCGTAGTTGGGCAGCAATTAGACTAAGTACCCAAATAACTGACTTTTAATGAAAAGTCAGGGTTTATAAAAGCATATATTGCTGATTGGTGCTTTTGAATTAGTACAATACAAACACTTGGAATCCAAACTCAAACTCAAATCGTTTATTTTGCATTAACCTTGCGTACAAATTACAAAAGGTCATATTTACATTTTTTTCACTTACTGATCTACCACCAAATCGAAACGTGGCCTCCACTGAGAAGAACCGGAGAGAAACTCAGCAGGCTTGTATTTTTTGTCTAATTCTCTATCCATTTTTATCATAATTTTTTGTATAGATACATACATTTTTATATAATCAATTATGCCATCCAGCTCCAGTGTGATGCCTTACGACTGAGATATAAGACTAAAAATAATATTTTTAAATATATTTCATAATGAAAGCCTAGAGGATTCTGGGTGGGCCAGTCTCCACAAGAAGCACCCACAGCAATTCATCTATACTTAAATATTATTTTATGATATGTTCAAATTTTAATTAAATAATTCATGAATGTCCAATACAATTATTGTTTTCTTAATTGTTAGATACTTTAAGTTCTTGGATTAATCCGAATGATATTTAAGTGCCTAAAGGCAGAATATGGCGTACGACCAATGTAATTTTAACATCCACTGCAACCCATTTTCGCAAATAAAATGGTTGGATTTGATTTGAAACTGCAATTCAGCAATATAACTGTGGGAATGAATGGCAATCGAAGATGCAACAGATCGTTTAATCGTAGTCGAGTCACACTCAAAATACCATAACACGTTAATTCCGGAATTTATCGTAACGTGTCGCGTGTGCAAAGTCAGAGGTCTCGGGTATAAACCCAGGCACGCAGCTGTCTTTTCGAAACCATGTGCGTATTATAAATTTAAGATCACTTGATTTAACGGTGAATGAAATCATCGTGAGGAAACCGGCATGCCTTAGAGTTTCTCGAAGGTGTGTGAAGTTCGCCAACCCGCACTCGGCCAGTGTGGTGGAATATGGCCTAAACCCTCTCAGTTTGAGAGGAGCCTCGTGCCCAACGGTGGAACATTTTCTTAATAGAGCTAATATTATTAATTTGCGTGTGGTCGTAGCGAATAAGAATCCAGCTGAGTCAATTTATGAGTCAAGAAGATTACGCCATAATATTTTCCACACAGATAAACAATCAATAATGCGCATACGTCACCTATTTAAAGACAATTGAATAAGTCATCGATCAATTGTTTTATTGCATTTGAATTGATTCTTTATTGTTATCTTACTAGCGGTTAATCGCGACTTCGTTTCCGTTATTTTTTTAGGACATAAGGCATGATTTTATCAATTCCTCGGATGCAATAAATTTCCTTTTTTTTTAATTATATCTAACTAGATCTAACGAGGTGCTGGAGCAAGTGAATGAGTTTGTATATCTTGGATGCGCATTCAGTAAGTATGGGAATTACACCGCTAACATAAAGAGAAGAGTGAGTGCAGGGAACATAGTGAATTGTGCGATGGGAAAACTATTTGGGAGCCGGCACTTAACGCAAAAGGCGCAGCTGGCCATACATAACGGAGTGCTTCTCCTAACGCTTTTATATGACAGCGAAAGCTGGGTATGTAAGAAGGAGAATGAAAGTAGGATATATGCGGTAGAATTGCGAGCTCTGCGGAAGATGTGCGGAGTGAAGCTGACCGACCGTATTCGCAACAGCGTAGTAAAAAAGCGAGTAGGTATGAAAGATAGTATCGGTGTTAAGATGAGAAAGGGTATGCTCCGTTGGTTCGGGCATATATAAAAAATGTTAGAAGAAATAATGACAAAACAGATATACAATGCGAAAGTGGGAAAGGATGTAGGTACGGGGTAAGACCTAAACTATCTTACCATGACCAAATAGACCGAGTAACCTATATGAGACGAACTATGAGAGTGGAGGAAGCTAGAGAGGTATGTAAGGAAAGAATCTGTTGGAACTCTGTACTCTCTGCCTGCCCGCAAGGGATCTGGCGTGATGATATAGATAGATAGATTCACCCGCAACTTCTTTCGCGTTATTTTCAGGCGTGTATTTCACACCCGTAGGTTTTCTTTGAGACATAAGGTAGCCTATGTCCTTCCCCTGAATAAAATCTATTTTTTTGCCGCATTTAATCAAATTATTTTCAGCGGTTTGGGTGTAGAAAGGTAACGGACAAACAGACGGAATTACTTTCGAATGTATAATATTAGTAAGGATAAATGATAAATCAGCTAATACTATCGCACTGCTGGGCAAAGGCCTTCTCTCACAAATCGAAGTGAGAGAAATTAAGTCTGACTCCACCACGCGGACCCAGTGCGGATTGGTGAAGGTAGGTGTGTGTGAGAATGACCTACGCTGTTGGCCGCGGGGCCTTTATAGCTTCACGTGCATACCACGTTGAATACATCAGTTCTCGTCCGATCACCGAAGTTAAGCAACGTCGGGCGCGGTCAGTAGGTAGGTTTGTGGCCACCTGTTGTTGGAACATATCAAGCCACCTAGAAAGGCTTCCAACTTGGCTTAACGACTACCACATTTAGTGGTAAGCAGGGCCAACGGCTTAATATGCCTACCGAAGTACGGAGACGCTCGAATATGAAAATGTCACATTCGGTCACCCACAAAGTTTGACCGAGCGAACGCTGCTTGACCTAGGTGATCGCCACCACGGTCACACAGCGCTGCGAGCGCCTATTTTAAGTAATTTTCTTTATAATACTCACTGCCGCGCCAAGCGTCATACAAAACATACACTGTATGAAATGATTCGCCTGGCGAGACATATTCAAAATCTATCTATCTGTCTATATCGTCACACCAGATTCCTTGCAGGGTAAGCAGAGAGTACAAAGTTCCAACAGGTGCTTTCCTTACAGACCTTTCAGGCTTCCTCCACTTTCATAGTTCGTCTCATCGTAATAATTGTAATAATTTTGCGTAAGTGCTCTTGTATTGGCTTAAACAAATAAATAATTATTGACTTTGACTTTGGCCTACACGCTCGCCGGTTATGGAGACTCTCGATGCCCTTCGGATAAGACACGGTCTATTAGTAAAAATATGGACTAAAAACAAACATACCCAGTTTTAAGTACAGTAGAATTTTTAAGTCTATTAATAATATCAGCCTTTCTGGTTCTTTCCTTACAGACCTTTCAGGCTTCCTTTCCAGGAATGATATTTCGACGCGGTGTTATTTAAGTCGTCTTGGAGCGAAAGCCCAGGTGATGTATCCAATGCTTACTGTTCCGATACTAAAAATAAAAAATAACACTTCAATAATTAACATCTCTATAACAATACCAATTTAGTGCATTAAAAGACCTATCAGAAGGACAAGTCAAGAGTCTCCGTAACCGGTGAGCGTGTATGAGACGAACTATGAGAGTGGAGGAAGCCAGAGAGGTATGTAAGGAAAGAACCTGTTAGAACTCTGTACTCTCTGCCTACCCCGCAAGGGATCTAGCGTGATGATATGATTCCGTGTGTGCGTGTTCCGGATTTTGACACTAGTTATGATACTCCGATAGGTCAGTAGGTAGATGTTACTTATTTGAGGTGTTCTTTTTTATTATCAGTGAAAAGTAGGGATTGGATACATTCAAATCAAGTCAAATTTATTTGTTCATAAACAAAAATAACGAATTATAAATACTGGTGGTTCAAACTAGGCGATTGTCTGTATCTTGGGAGCCAGAGTTTCACGTTAATATACAGCTATACACTAAACTTGAAACAAATATTCTAATACAATGAACGTAGCTTGACTATATAAACAATCTTTAACAATAATATATATATATCAATTAAGAAAGAACTAACATATTACCGTAATGAATTAAACTTGAATCTATTATATTTATAAATTGAGCGTAACTAGACTATTAAACGAGTTTTAAACATATTATAAATGAATTTAGACTAAAAACAAAAGGAAATTAAAGAAACACAATTGGGCTCAAACAACCACACAGTGGGTGCCACCAGGCGGAAAACGACAGCGCGGCAGGCCCAGAAAGAGGTGGCGAGACGAGCTGGAGACTGGCGTCAGCTTGCACTGGACCAGGACAAGTGGAAGAAGGGAGGGGAGGCCTTCGCCCTGCAGTGGGACAGTTTAGGCTGATAATAATAATAATAATTGGAGCTAGAGTTACGCGTTAAGATAATATAGCAATGCATTAAACCTGGAACTATGAAATATATAAATTGAGCTAAACATTTGTTGGGATTTCGCTCCAGGACGACAAAAATTACACCGTGCGTATATTATATGCTTGTAAAGACTCTCCCTTTAATATAGTCTAGTTTACACAGCGGTCAGTGCCGTGCAAACGGACAATACCATTGTGTTGAGCTAGCGACCGTGACGTATGGGGCTCGCAGTCGGTGTAACACAATTAGTTAACTCGATTAATGATATGTAGGTTGTTGCCTTAAAGACGAGGTTCCATCGCATCGAAGTGTGCATACGGGGATGCTAATGTTAATGGCAAATAATAATAAAATTTGTTTTAAAAAAACGTAGCCATATATTAGGAAAAAAATCTTGTGTCGTAGGTGCGTTTACGACGTAACAATATTATATTTTGCAAATCGGTCACTGAGACCGACTGATACACAGTTACCTGATTTTTTTAACAAGGAGAAAATCTCTCGGTTATTATTGAAATCCTAACGACTAAATTAATAAATCTTTGTAAAATCAACGCGCTTATAGCCCTGTGTGATCCATTGTTCTTAACGATCACCAAGGCTAAGCAGCGTTCGACTCGGTCGGCCTGAGATGGGTGACCGTTTGTGGCATTTTAATATTCAAGAGTCTCGGTTGGTCTCAGTTACCATTTAAAGTGGTAGTTGTTAAGCCGAGTTGGAAGCCTTGAAGGCGGCTTAAAAAGTTTCATCAGCAGGTGGCCACAAACCTGCCTCCAATCCACATTGTGTCCGCGTGGTGGAGTATGACTTAATCTCTCTCACCTCAATTTGTGAGAGAAGGCATGTGTGCAGCAGTGAGAGATTTATTATATAAAAACACTTAAACTCTTATAGCGAAAAAACGAGGGAGATATCTTGGTAAGTTGAGGAGTTTCCATAGCCACCTTCCGGCTCTATCATCTGTTCTTAGCCACCACTGTGGTTAGTACTTGTCGCGACAAATTTAACGAGCCCAAACTCGAATGGGTTTTGCTGTGTAGTTGTCAAGGCCACCTTCCAGCGCCATAATCGGACCAGTTTCATGGCACCATATTATTGGCATATTGCATGGTCATCGAATTCAATACATATTTGAAATTTATGCTCAGTGGGATGCATACAAATGTTTGAAAAATGGATCACAAAATTTGAACCGGAAAGACAGACAGACATGCGAAAAAGTAAGATAAATTAAAGCTTGTAAAATTTTTACCATTGTCGGCATTCAGAAATTCTGTCAATGTTCTAGCCTCGTTGGTCTAATGGCGATATGCGCTTTGCGATCGCGAGGAGCTGAGTTCAAATCCTAGTTCGTAGAAATGTAGTTTTTCCATCGAAAAATTCCCAGTGTCAGTCCGGAGTCTGGAATCGTACTCGGGTCATGGCAATAGGCTTGCCCCTTATTACATGGGACCTAAAGTCGCCGGCGAAAAGTGGTTGTAGACAGTACACCTCTGCAACCCCCTCTTGGAGAATGTAGGCATGATGGTGTGTTATTGTGATTGCGTTTTGTCCTTAAGATGTATTAGTTTATCAGAAGCAGAACGGGAAAAATCCTTATTATCCTGTTCCTGATATACGAGACGTAAGGATCCAGTCGACATATAAAATTTCAGTCGCCAGGTATAACTGACGGACGGACGATTTAGCGCAGTGGTTAAGAGCTTAAGCCGCTCCGCCCACTGTGTCAAATAGTCGCGGGTTCGATTCCCGCACGAAACAAATCTTTGTGTGATCCACCATTATTTGTTCCGGTCTGAGTATTTGTGTATGTGAATTTTCATGTTTGTAAACTCACCCACGACAGATAAATCCTAGTGTTGTTGCCCCAACGTGTCTATAATAAGAAAAAAAAACTATAGTCTTTTTCACGAGCCATGGGTAGGGTGACGTTTGGGATTTGACGTTTCTAGAAATGTGGTAGTAATATAATTAAAAGTAATAAAATCCATTTAGAATTCGTATCGAGATAATTTGTAATGGAGAATGAATTAATTTTAATAACAATAATTTAGGAACAAAAGGAAAAACAAAACACAAAAATTCATTATTTAATTTCGAATCAAACGATTCGTCAGATAAATTCTCTGTGAAATCGCTTAATTCGTCGTGCACGTGAACTATTGTTTAAGAAATGAATGAAACTGTATATTTCAATGTGTCAATATGGCGCATCCACGCATTTTTTATTAATTTCTTGACTTTCATCATACCATGTATTTTATTTTGGATATATATTCATAAAGAAATCGGTAATCGATTTTGTACAATTTGAAAAATAATTGATCGATAATTATGATTTCATTTTGTCAGTCCCTTAAACGCAAACCGTTCTAAATTACATAATTAAGAAAAAGAGTTACATAAAGCTTTAGGTTTTTTAAGTAATTACGCAAATTTATAAACAGTATATGTTTTAAATTCAAAATAAAATGTATTTTTTGTTTATCATTATATTTTTGCTTATTTTCTGGATTGTGAAAAATTTCTGGTGAAAAATACTATAATTCTCCAAAAAAAAACTAATTCTTGGGTCGTATATTACTCGTATTAAACTTTTGTGCAACAATATTGTTCAAGATATCGTTATAAAAATTGCTTCACGATTGACTTGATATTTCGATATTCAGATTTGTGGTTTCGATTGCTGTTACGAAAATAATAGAGCAGAAATTTTTTGGCAAGTCAAATGCTATTCTACGCAATCATAGTCTATACTAATCTACACTAATATTACAAAGAGGAATGATTTGTTTGTTTGTCATTGATACACTGTGAAACGACTGAACCGATTTTAATCATTCTGTCGCCCTTGTCAATCTGTTAAAAAGCTTAATATTATCTAGAAGTAGCATAGACCTTCTCGTAGACGTAAAGTCACATAGACGCGCTCGTAGCGATGTGAGACCGCCCTCCCGATGCCCTTATAGAGGTATAACACCTTACCATCCCTTCTTTCGGATACAGATACCGCACACAGGATCACACACCGACCTCGCCGGCGAAGTCGAAGAATCCTTTGCCCGCTGGCCGGTGCAGAGCACCACGGCGAGACACCTAGTATACGCCCTCCCCATAGCGACTGCTCAAGCCGAGGCCGTTCCTCTTTGAGGCGCCCTTGAGCTAGTTGGCCCCTTGCCCTTCTGACTCGAGCGTAGTGGTTGCACGCTCGCCCTCTTGTCCGGTGAAACTGTAAAGGCCCCGCGGCCAGCAGCGTGAATAATACACACACACACACAAAGCTGTGCGATCACGGTGTTCAGACTGATCACTAAATTAAAGCAGCGTTAAGCCCGAGTTGGAAGCCTTATAGGCCTTGATAAGTTCCGACAGCAGGTGGCCACAAACTTGCCTCCACCGCACCGCATTGAACCCGCTCACCTCGAATTATTAGAGACGGCCTTTGCCCAGCAGTGGGACAGTATAGGCTGATATTATTATTATTAACATCATACAAAGGAAATAAAAAAATATTTCATTAATTGATAGGACATAGAGTTCAGAGACGATCAATGACTTTTATTAACGCGCTTTTTTCCCCTTTGCAGTTGTTGGTACAAATATTGTAAAGTTGTCATGAAAATAGTTTTATATAATTTAATGGTTTACGACATACCCCGATAGATGGCGATGCACCGAAAATTAATAATTAATGAAGAAAGCTAGCCCGCGGTTTCGAGATTCTTAACCGATTAATGACTACCGGTCAGTTTCGGTGTAGAGTCAACCTTGGCACAGCGGAACAGTTCAGTTAAATTTTTAGTACACACGGAGGTTCTTTTCTACGAAGAAAACATTACTTCACTCAGGGAATTATCTATATACTTGTCGTGGGTGCGTTATCAAATGTAAATTACTCATACACAAATACCGTGTTTCTCACCGGATTTCCCCAGCGGCGTTGATCCGGAAGTAGATTAGTAAACACCACGCCTATATTGCGCAAGCGGGGGTGGCAGAGGTGTACTGAGTACGCCCACTTTACGCCAGCGATGTTAGGTCTCATGTAATAGGGGGCGAGCCTATTGCCATATACCTGACATAATTCCAGACTCATACTGGAAATTTTTCGTTAGAAAAACTACATTTAAACCCAGGACCTCGTGTTCACAAAGCGATGAGCTTTTCCTCTAGACCAACGACGCAGAAGTAAATTAGTAAGTAGGTAAAAATCAACAATATTTAGTCGAATCGCCTGCAGGGTCTCTACTAAATGACTGGTTTCAATATAACTTAAATCTGGAATAACAAGCGAACTGACGACAGCTTGGTCCAACTTAAGTAGTCTCGGGTTCGATTCCAGCACGGAACAAATCTTGGTGTGACCCACAAACATTTGTTTCGGTCCTGGTATTTGTGTATGTGTATTCACGTTTGTTAATGTTAGGGCGCTCGTACCGCTGTGCGACTGCGATGTTTTTACCGATCACCAAGGTTAAGCAGCGTTCGACTCGGTCGGCCTGAGATGGGTGACCGTTTGTAGCATTTTCATATTTAAGCGTCTCCGTGCTTCAGAAGGCACTTTAAGCCGTTGGTCCCGGTTACCACTTCATGTGGTAGTCGTTAAGCCGAATTGGATGCCTTAAAGGCGGCTTGATAAGTTCCAACAGCAGGTGGCCACAAACGTGCCTCCACCAAACCGCACTGGGTCCGCGTGGTGGAGTATGACATAATCTCTCTCACCTCGATTTGTGGGAGAAGGCCTTTGCCCGACAGTAGGCAGTATACGCTGATATTATAATGCACCCACGATACAGAAGTTAGTCCTAAAGAAGGGCTCCGTTTTGTTAAAAAGAAATTAAATTTACCATCTTTCTCAATAGAATCAGATGTTATGATAAAACTTAGTGTACCATGCACGCCCTAGCAACTTATTGGAGATAATAGGCGTGAAAAATATTTCGTTATAAAGTTACAAAAGGCAAAGTAAATTCGTTTACATTGTATTACCACTGGTCGGGTTCTGTGAAGACGACCGGCGCGTGCGCATCCTATCTCCGGTCACGATCTATCGTGATATAGAACCTCTTTTTTGTAAGTCGGTGCATCGGATTAATACTTTTATCATTTCCTCAGAAATATTTGAAAGTATCTTGGTATCTACCTAGGTACTTCTTTTTCATTTACCCTGTTGTGGCTAGTACACGCGGCACGACAAAATATTTATCACGTATTTTGTCATCCTAGGCATGAGATAAACGGTTTGTATAACGTGAGTCATGCCAATTGCGTGCCGTGACAAAAGTTTGAAACGAGAAAATTCGTTCAAGAATTGTATCGCACTGACGTGTAGTCAAGACTATTTTGACTTGCGGACGAGACTCGAATCACAAGCTGATAAAATTGTGTGCCATGCGAGCGAAGTTTTGGCACCCGTACTAGGCGGACTGATAGTATCTACCTTTTTTATCATCACGTTAGAGATCCGTGGCAGAAATGAGTACTTACAGAGTTTTAACAGGTTGTTTCTTTACAGAACTCTCTGGCTTCCTCCAGTCTCATAGTTCGTCTCATATACGGTCGTCGATTACAAAGACTTCTCCATCAGATAAGAAACGGTTTATTTGATCGTCGAAAGGGGAAGGATACCTGCTATCCTTCCACTTTCGCATTATGTATCTGTTTTGTCATTCTTACCATTGGTATTCGTTCTATGTGTCCGTACGTGGTCCAAACCACCGGAAGATATCCGTACCATAAATCCTTTGGCGAAAGTTCAGTGCACGATGAAAACTTCTCCCTAATTCTGATTTTATTTGTATTTATGCAAACGAACTATTAAATTTATATAATTATATAAAACTTTATCAATAAATTATAAATTTAAGCATATAGCATGAGAGAGATTCTTTAGCAGCTGGATTCATAATAAGTGTCCATGCTGGAATGCTTCTTCACGGCCACGTAATATGGCATTAAATACGAACCTTTTAAGGTTGATAATTGAAGTTTTCTTTTTTTATTATGTACCCTATAAATTGTTTAGTTTTATTTTCCTATATTTGTTGCTCGTTTATTATATTTACTATAATTATTATATTCATTCTTAAATTTTTCATTCATTTACATCTGAATGTGTGGAATCGTCGATATGGCATCTGTGACGTTACCTTTTTTATGTTTATGGTGCAGCAATATGCTGAGGCAGTAGCCTGTTTAGCCTCACACAATCGCTGGCATATGCTGGATTTTGTAGATTTACCTTTTGTTTATAGTTTGTTGTGTGTGGTTAAATAAATGTATTTTCTTTCTTTCTTTTCATCTTCTTTCTATTTCTTCGGGGAAAATGTTAGAAGTTTAATTTGTAGGCTCTGCAATATGTAAATAACTTGATTGCTTTATCTTTCTCTTAAACTAGAACGTGTTATTTTATCATTAGTAGGTAATTATTTTAGTTTATTTGTATTTGTACGTGACTTTTTATTGATTTCAATCGTAGATAAGAACTTTTTGCTAGAGACCATAATCAATCGGCATTATGTTTGAAGAAAAAAATCATTTGGGAATTTATGAATACGTCGGTATAATCTATACATACATACATATAATAAAACTGTAAGGAAGTCGTGTCTGTACATAGAATATTTTTAGGAAATAACAACCCAGGGGTATCATACTATCGATGTAGAAGCCAATTCTACAATTTTTGGCGTTCGTGTCTGTTTGTCTGTCGGAGGGTATGAACCGGCATCACACAAAAACTACCAGGCGGATTTTGATGAAATTTTGCATGCGGATACCTTAAAATATTGGCTTACGTATTGTATAGAATTTATCCCGGAAAATCAAAAGGTTTCTCTAGAAAAGACGAAAATAAGCGAAACATTGGATTTCTAAAAAGACACTTTACTCCAAACCTGTGTGATGGATTTCAATGAAATTTTGTGTAATTGTAGCCTGTACAAAAGATCACAACTCTGTATACTTATATTTTCGAAAAATCAAGAAGTTTCTGAGAGAAGTACAAAAAAGTCGATGTTGATAAATCATTCATTGTTCCAAAACTACTGTTCATATGTCAGTGAAACTTAGCACGGAGATATTTCATATGACAGATAATATAGGTAATATTTAAGTTTTCAGGAAATCAAACGGATTGTAGGGAAAAGTAAATCATCTATATCTATACATACTACATATAATAAACTATAAGGAAGTCGTGTCTGTACATGGAATGTTTTCAGGAAATAACAACCCAGGGATATCACCCTATCAATGTATAAGCCAATTCTACAATTTTTGGCTTTCGTGTCTAGTTGTCTGTTTGTCCAATGGTATGTACCATATTCACACAAAAACTACACGGGTGGATTATAATGAAACTTTGCATGCAGATACCTTAAAATGTTGGCTAACACGTTATGTAGGTAATTATCCCGAAAAATTAAAAGGTTGATCCAGAAAAGACGGAAATAAGCGAAACATTGGATTTCTAAAAAGACACTTTACTTCAAACCTGTTCAATGGATTTCATATCATTTGGATAGTTATAGCCTGTACTAAGAATCATAACTTTGTATACTTATATTTTCGAGAAATGTAACAGTTTCTGAGGAATGAAAAAAAAAGTCGATTTTAATAAATCATTAATATCAATAATCAATAATTGTTCCAGAAAAACTTAGTTACTAGATTGTACACGCGTAGCCGCGTGGTTCCCGGCTTAGAATAGGACCAACCCATCTCATCCCATCGGGTGTCGTACAAGGCGACTAAGGGGAAAACTAGGGAATGGGCAGCAGCGTTCCCTTAACACTTCTACCATCAAAAACTGCGCTCGCCAACCCGCCTGCCAAGCGTGGCGAGTATGGCAAACCCCCCCAATTTATTAAAATGAAAGAAAAAGATAAAACCAGGCCCCTAGTCCCCGGCGGTCCTGTTCGTCCTGGCCACGGTAGCAGCTATGGTAACGACAGGACAAGGGGTGCTAAGAATCTCCGGCAGAGATTCGGCTACCACCAACTACGAAAATTGGCCCTGGTGACATACAACGCACGCACGTTAAGGACAGATGAGAAGCTTCTTGAGCTGGAAGAAGAGATAAACAAGTTGCGGTGGAATATCGTTGGTTTATCGGAGGTCCGAAGAAAGGGCGAGGACACGATAACCTTAAAATCCGGCAACTTGTTTTACTACCGGGAGGGCGAACAGCAGTCCCAAGGTGGTGTCGGATTTATCGTCCACAAGTCACTCATAGACAACGTTGTGTCCATCACTAGTGTGTCGAGCAGGGTAGCGTACCTGATACTCAGAATATCCAAAAGATATTCGCTGAAGGTCATACAGGTCTACGCACCGACCTCGGCATACTCAGATGATGACGTCGAAGTAATGTATGAGGACATTAGTAGAGCCATACATACTTCCAAAGCACACTTTACAATGGTTATGGGTGACTTCAATGCGCGGCTGGGCAAACGGGGCGATGATGAATTGAGAGTGGGGCAATTTGGATATGGGCAGCGCAACCCCAGGGGTCAGAGGCTGGCCGAATATCTGGAGAAGGAGGGACTCTTTATGATGAACTCTTTCTTCCGGAAGCCGCCTCATAGGAAATGGACCTGGATGAGCCCTGATGGTTCCACAAAAAATGAGATAGACTTCATCATGAGCACCAAGCGACAAATATTTAATGATGTCTCCGTGATTCACAGGGTAAAAACCGGCAGTGATCACCGAATGGTCAGAGGCACATTAAATATGAATGTCAAAATGGAGAGATCGCGTCTGATGAAGTCTACGCTCCGACCTTCTTATGCACATATCCAAAACCCCGAGAACTTTCAACTCGAATTGGCAAACCGCTTCGAATTGCTAGACAGCAGCGCATCAGTGGACGAAATCAACAACAGGCTGGTAGAGACTGTCCATACGGTCGGGTCCAAGTATTTTAAGCCCCACCGTAAAAATAGACCTCAAAAACTATCCAACTACACCCGAAACCTCATGGCTGAGCGACGTTCCATGACGCTCCAAACCTCCGATGATGCTAAGTCCTATAGGCAGCTCAATGGACAGATACTGAAGTCCTTGCGACACGATTTACGGTCCTTCAATACAAGGCGTATTGAGGAGACCATAGCACAGAACAAGGGCTCCAAAGTGTTCGCAAGAGACGCGTCTATTGGGCAAAGCCAGTTGACGAAGCTGAAGACGGAGGACGGAAACGTAACGTCGAATAGGTCAGAGGTGCTTAGGGAGATAGAGAGGTTCTATGGGCAGTTGTACACCTCAGTAGCTGAACCTGTTGTTGACTTGGTAAAAGACCCAAGAGCCAAGCTAACCCGACACTACACTGAAGATATCCCGGACATCAGCCTGTACGAGATTAGGATGGCTCTCAAACAACTCAGAAATAACAAAGCGCCAGGCGAAGACGGAATTACCGCAGAGCTTCTGAAAGCGGGCGGAACGCCGGTACTTAAAGTCCTTCAGAGGCTGTTTAATTCCGTCTTGCTCGAAGAGAAAACGCCGGAAGCATGGAACAGGGGTGTGGTGGTACTGTTTTTCAAGAAAGGTGATAACACTTTACTGAAGAATTATAGGCCCATCACACTGCTGAGCCATGTTTATAAGTTGTTTTCGAGAGTCATCACGAATCGTCTCTAACGCAGGCTTGATGACTTCCAGCCTCCCGAACAAGCCGGTTTCCGGAAAGGCTTTAGTACCATAGACCACATACATACGCTGCGGCAGATTATACAGAAGACCGAGGAGTATAATCGGCCACTATGCTTGGCGTTTGTGGACTATGAGAAAGCCTTCGATTCGATCGAGACTTGGGCGGTTCTTAGATCTCTCCAGCGATGCCGCATTGACTATCGGTACATGAAGTGTTGAAGTGCTTGTATAATAACGCCACCATGTCAGTCCGAGTACAGGGGCAGTGCACGAAGGCGATCCCCATAAAAAGAGGAGTAAGGCAGGGAGACGTCATTTCTCCGAAACTGTTTACGGCCACCTTAGAGGACGCCTTCAAGCTCTTGGAATGGCAAGGAATTGGCATCAACATCAATGGCGAATACATCACTCACCTTCGATTTGCCGACGACATTGTGGTCGTGGCAGAGTCGCTGAAAGATCTAGGACGAATGCTCGGTGACCTCAACAGAGTATCTCAACAAGTGGGTCTTAAAATGAACATGGACAAAACGAAAATAATGTCTAACGTCCATGTCGTACCCACCGCACTCACCGTTGGGAACTCTACTCTTGAAGTTGTTGACGAATACATTTACCTGGGACAGGTAGTCCGGTTAGGTAGGTCCAACTTTGAGAGAGAGGTCAATCGACGAATCCAACTCGGCTGGGCAGCGTTCGGGAAACTGCGCAACATCTTCTCATCCAAAATACCTCAGTGCCTAAAGACTAAAGTTTTTAGTCAATGTGTGTTACCAGTGATGATATATGGATCAGAGACGTGGTCTCTTACAATAGGTCTCATAAAAAAGCTCAGAGTTGCTCAGCGAGCTATGGAGAGAGCTATGCTCGGCGTTTCTCTACGCGATCGAATCAGGAATGAGGAGATTCGTAGAAGAACCAAGGTCACCGACATAGCCGTTAAGATTAGCAAGCTGAAGTGGCAATGGGCGGGCCACATAGCGCGTAGATCGGACGGGCGTTGGGGCAGAAAGATTCTAGAGTGGAGACCACGTATTGGCAAGCGCAGCGTGGGACGACCGCCTGCCAGATGGACCGACGATCTTGTGAAAATCGCAGGAAGTCGTTGGATGCAGGTGGCATCGGACCGGTTACGCTGGAAAGCGATTGGGGAGGCCTATGTTCAGCAGTGGACAAGTATAGGCTGAGATGATGATGATGATGAGATTGTACAACTTTATTGCCGTTTGTACCGAACTGCAATGATACGACGTAAAATATGTGATTTTGCCACCACATGAATTCATCCATGAATTCATCCATGAATTGATATTGGACTCAGGTTCGGCTCCTCACAAAAAACTTTTCAGTGGTTAAAAGCACTTACTCGAAATTCTTCATACACGTTTGATTTAAACACTCAAACATGGTTTCGTGCATGACCCGATGATGCATTCAGGATTGTTTCTTCTGGAGAGAACTCTAACTATGAATGGGTCGGATACGAATCTTTAACGACGATTAATATCTTACGAGAAGACTAACACAAAAGGTACAGTCAAAACTTTGCTACATACTTAGCTGGCAATGTACCGTTTTTAGATATTATTACGCTGGATTATTATCATCGGCAAAGTAGGTAGAGGAAATTTAAATCAGAAATATTTTTCCGATACTTTAAAAATAAATAGATAAACTGATAATCCTTCTTGAAAACGAAGGTACCGTATATGTTGTTTTTATGGGACGACGTTAGTATTGTGCGTCGAATAGGATCGCACTTTAGTTTAGGTAATATTTTACAAAGACCATCTGTGCGGGCTAAGTGGGGCTAAGACTGAACCAGGTGATAGAGATAATTGATAGAGAAATAAGTCTGGTGAAAGTTGACAAAATATACAATATATTCACTACAAGGTTCGCCCGGGATATCTAGCTGTTATTTCTTCATTTCATACTAAAAGGACAGAATGGATCTTACTAACACTTTCTAGGTGTTTTAGGTCTCGAAATAATAATCGAGATACTTTTTATCTCGGGAAGAATCACGGTTCTTGCGACATAGCTGGTATTTATTAATATTAAAACGCTGCTAAACGAATTCAACTAAAACGTTATATGAAGGTGTTTTACATCGTAAAATAAAAGAGAACTCTTTTTATCTCGAAAAATAGACTTCTGCGGAATATACGTATATTATTTCTTCATACGGAACGGATTATAAAGAAACTTTATATGCAAGAAACCACACACACACATATACAAATTTAAAAGTAGAAGGACGTAGAACAACAATCATTTATAGTTTCACAAATTATGTACAATATGTATAATTATATCAAATAAAAACACCAAAGAATTATCAATAAAAAATGGCAGTAAAAAATAAATATACATATTTAAAAAGGGTCAAATGGGTCCACGGCGCTGTCAGTTGGTAGTGTACCTAGAATAGGACGTAGATATCAGGGAAGATCTAGACTATCTTACCATAACTAAATAGACCATTTCTTATCCGAAGAGCAATTCAAGAGTCTCCGTAACCGGCGAGCGTGTATAAGACAAACTATGAGAGTGGAGAAAGCCAGAAATGTATATAAGGAAAGAACCTGTTAGAACTCTGTACACTCTGCCTACTCCGCAAGGGATCTAACGTGATGATATAGATTGGTAGATAGTAATAAAGTATCCTAAATCGTGAAATAATAATATGAAATAGGTAACTTTGTTTACAAACTAGATAATGCCGATATTATACTGCATTATATGCATTTGGTGGGTTTTGACCGGCCAGCATGAAGACCCAAAGAATTTAATCTTATTTTGTCTAAATAAAAGCCTGGCAATCTTTCGATTTCCCCTTTCTCTTCACAGGCAACTGGAAGCCTGGGGACCTGCTGAAATTATTCTACAGCGAAAATTGACTCCTATTTGAGTTGACTTTTATAAAACAAAGACGACTTGGTTGAAGCGATAAAACGGAAACTGCTTAACGTACTTTGTGAAATAGTCGCAGATACACGAGCCCCGTTACACAGCGTACGGGAATATTTAGGATAAATATTTAGGATTTGGGATTGGTGATTTCGAAAACAAAGAAGATATTTTATTCGTATACGGCACATCAACAAAAAAATGTTCTTCCGTGTTAATATCCAGAACGGCGCATTTTAAATACACTATCACTGCAAAATGCGCCGCGCAGTCATAGTACCCTTGTATAAAGGCAAGGGTTCACAATATGACTGCGCCAATTACAGAGCCATCAGTTTGATCAGCTTGGCAGCCAAGGTGTACGGTAAAATTATTGAACGGAGAATGCGCGTGAAGTCCGATGGAATGTTGTGCGAGGCACAAGGGGGTTTCATGTCTGGAAGAGGATGTTCGGATCAAGTCTTCTCCCTCCGCAACATCGTAGAGAAGCATCTGGCAGTGGGCCGGAAGGTTTTCTGCGGTTTTGTAGATCTGGAGAAGGCATTTGACAGAGTTGTGCGAAAGAGACTTTGGGACATTTTGTCAGAGTATGGTATAGATGGCACTCTGTTGCGAGCCGTCCAGTCCACTTATGTGGACTTCAAGGCATGCGTACGGGTGGGTGGTAACAGGTCACCCTGGTTTGACGTTAAAATCGGCGTCAAGCAGGGTTGCGTGTTGTCCGCTAGACTGTTTATAATATATCTGGACAAAAGTCTTCAAAGACTGAAAGCGATGAATGAAGGTGTACAAATGGGTGACTTAGTGGTAAACCATCTACTTTATGCAGATGACGCGGTTTTAATAGCGCCAACAGCCACTGATCTGCAAACACTAGTCACAGTTATGAAAAACGACTGCATGATCAATGGCTTCCGCTTGAATGTGAAGAAAACCAAGATTATGGTTTTTGAAAGGGAAGAAACCAGAACGAATGTAAAGATTGTGGTTGGTAACGATGTGCTGGAGCAAGTGAATGAGTTTGTATATCTTGGATGCGCCTTCAGTAAGGATGGGAAATACACCGCTGACATAGAGAGAAGAGTGAGTGCAGGGAACAGAGTGAATGGTGCGATGGGAAAGCTACTCGGGAGCCGGCACTTAAGCCATAAGGCGCAGCTGGCCATACATAACGGAGTTCTTGTCCCAACGCTGTTATATGGTAGCGAGAGCTGGGTATGTAAGAAGGAGAATGAAAGTAGGATAAATGCGGTAGAAATGCGAGCTCTGCGGAAGATGTGCGGAGTGAAGCTGACCGTCCGCATTAGCAACAGCATAGTAAGACAGCGAGTAGGTATGAAAGATAGTATCGGTGTAAAGATGAGAAAGGGCATGCTCCGTTGGTTCGGGCATATAGAAAGAATGCCAGAGGAAAGAATGACAAAACAGATATACAATGTGAAAGTGGAAGGATGCAGGTACCGGGGAAGACCTAGACTATCTTACCACGACCAAATAAACCGAGTCTTATCTGATGGAAAAGTCAAGAGTCTCCGTAACCGGCGAGCGTGTATGAGACGAACTATGAGAGTCGAGGAAGCCAGAGAGGTATGTAAGGAAAGAACCTGTTGGAACTCTGTACTCTCTGCCTACCCCGCAAGGGATCTGGCGTGAGGTTATAGATAGATAGATAGATAGATCACTGCAAAATGTAGGATTGTTCAGAGATTGTCGACTACTTACTACTACTTACCTTGGGAAATGCAAGATTTCAGGGGATAGTTATTTTTATTTCTCCATATTAACACGACTGAACGGATTGAAAAAAAAACTTAATATGGAGATGTCTTTTAAATCTTGGAATAATATTATTCCAAAAAGTACCTATGTCAAATTCCAAAAAAACGCGTGCGAAGCCGCGGGAAACAGCTAGTTAATAATAAATACCGTCACGCTTATATTCCCCAAGCGAAACCCACACACCACCACACTGTACACAGCACACCTCTGGCACCCCGCCAGAGGTGTGCTGTGTACACCCCCTTTTCGCCGACGATAGTAGGTCCAAGTAATAGGGAGCAAACCTATTGCCGCCGATCGGGCTCATTTCTAGACTCCGACCTGATACTAGGATTTGAACCCAGGACCTCGTGATCGCAAAGCGCATAATTCGGCACTAGACCAACGAGGTCGGTATAATAATATTAAAAACTGTACATTTCTAGACCGTTAGTATGCTGGGTCTAGCTAGACCTCCAGACCAAGCGGTCCAGAGGTGTTTAGTCGGCTCGGCTGGCATACTTGCAGAGAGCTCAGCACAAACAGATTAACTTAAATGCTATCGAGAAAGCATGCAAACTCGAACACAATTAATTTATTTTGTATAAACCCTACGGGGGTACCTACAAATTGTCATATTATTAAAACGCGATCGGAAACCACCAGATCGGAATGCGGCCTCCACTGAGAAGATCCGGCAAAGAAACTTATCGGGCTCGTCTTTTTTTATTTAATTCTATTCAGTAAATATAAAATAATAAAAGAGTAAAAGGGGTGGCATTTGAGACGGACAGCCCGGTTAAGAGCTTAAGCCGCTCCGCCCTCAGGATAGAGCAGTCGCGGGTTCGATTCTCGCACGGGACAACCCTTTGTGTAACCCACAATTATTTATTTCGGTGTGGATATTTGTGCATGTGAATAATATATAATAATAAAACACGTTACATGCAATGTTATATAATTCAAATGATGCTCTTCTAAGAATAAAGCAAGTAAAATAACATGCAGCTGTGCCTGAACTAGGCATAGCCTGTGTTTCAGGTCACAGTATTCTCCTTGATAGCTTGCCCGCCGGCCGGGGCAGAGCACCACGGCGAGACACCTAGTATACGCCCTCCCCCATAGCGACTGTCCAAGCCGAGGCCGTTCCTCCTTGAGGCGCCCTTGAGCTAGTTGCCCCCTTGCCCTTCTGGCTCGAGCGTAGTGGTTGTACGCCGCCCTCTTATCCGGTGAAGCTGTAAAGGCCCTGCGGTCAACAGCGTAGATCATCCACACACACACACGCGCGAAACTGACATGATAGCATAGGTACAAGTTTTTGGAATAGTGTTTCGCTTTGTGCGTGCGTGCGTGCGTGTGTGAGTAAGTGTGTGTGTGCGTGTGTAAATTTTATGTTAGCACACGCATCCACGATACAGGAATAATTACTAGTATGGGGCTTGGTTTTTTATAAAGAAAAAATAAAGTCTGTCCACGCCAAAGCCTCTGGTTCCAACTATTTACATAAACAGTCTCGGTCGTGGTGGCCGTCATAACACAGGGATGATTCGTAAAGTGTGTTAGCTCTTCAAAACACTTCTGCGTACCCCTTAATGAGTATTAACATTATTTAAATCAAGGATAAGACAGGCGCATAATGAAAGTTATCAAAAACAATGATGACCAATTTTAATTGGTATTCTTCCATTTGCATGCAGTGAGTGCAAAAACTCGTAAACGCTTTCGCAACCCGGTATCGAAGGCAACACGTGTGTAACCCGATTACATAAGTATCACGATTGCAATGCCGCGCGTTTTTAAGGGGTTCCGTACCTCAATTGGTAAAAACGGAACCATTTTACAAGGAAGCCAGAAAGATATGTAAGGAAAGAACCTGTTGGAACTCTGTACTCTCTGCCTACCCCGCAAGGGATCTGGCGTGATGATATAGATAGATAGATAGAAGTAGAGATGTTAGTGGAGAATTGATTTCCGTTCAGTCGGAATGTACCCTATTTAATATTGGAAGGACGATTAAGTCCAATGTTTAAGAGCTTCAGTCATTCCACCCACTGGATCGAACCTGACACTTTCACAGCACCCTTCCTTCATGATAAATACTAAAGTGTAGATTAGTATAGATTATGATTGCGTAGAATGGCATTTGACTTGCCAAAAAATTTCTTGCTTTATTATTTTCGAAACAGCAATCGAAACCATAAATCTGAATATCGAAATATCAAGTCAATATTGTTGCACAAAAGTATACAAGAAATAGTTTTTTTTGGGGAATAAGTTATATTTTGGAACTGAAATTTTATATGTCGACTGAATCCTAACGTCTTATCTTTGCTAATATTTGATCCCGCCATCTCCGCCCGGGTCTACCGCGTCGTCTTTTTGTATTTCGTTGTACAATAGTATTTAATTGTAAATATCCAAAACTAAATAATTTCACTCGACTAAACCATAGTTATTCGACTATCCGTAACGCAACACTGCTTGTCGTGAGAACAAACGCGCTCAGTAGAGCGGATCACACAAATGCCTGCGTGGAAATTACTCGACTATTAGTAGGCCATTGTTTTAAAGTGTTTAGTCGATTTATCATATAGTCGAAATATAAAATAGTGTAGATAAGAACTGTGTTAACATATGTAATGGGATTCGTAATTTTTATCGTGAGAAGTAGAGATGTCTCCGTAACCGGCGAGCGTATACGAGACGATCTATGAGAGTGGAGGAAGCCAGAGAGGTATGTAAGGAAAGAACCTGTTGGAACTCTGTACTCTCTGCCTACCCCGCAAGGGATCTGGCGTGAGGTTATAGATAGATAGATAGATAGATTTGTGATTGTAGCGTATTCTATCTATCTACGTACTGGGCAGTTTTCGTTAGAAAAACTACACTTGTCCGACCTAGGATTTGAACCCGGGACCTCGTGATCACAAAGCGATGCGCATTGCCACTAGACCAACGAGTCTCAGTCAAATTAATATTTAATTCAATTGTATTACGGTATAACACCATAAGTATAGAAACAGGTCATGCCTCTTATTACCATTGAATAAAGTATAATTTTCTTTGACACGTCCAACTGTCACAGTGCCCATCCTTCGTGAAAAATATTAAAGTGTAGATTAGTATAGATTATGATTGCGTAGAATGGCATTTGACTTGCCAAACAAGTAATTTTTATCGTGAGAAGTAGAGATGTCTCCGTAACCGGCGAGCGTATATGAGACGATCTATGAGAGTGGAGGAAGCCAGAGAGGTATGTAAGGAAAGAACCTGTTGGAACTCCGTACTCTCTGGGGATCTGGCGTGGTGATATAGATAGATAGAAGTAGAGATGTTAGTGGAGAATTGATTTCCGTTTAGGCGGAATGTACCCTATTTAATATTGGAAGGACGATTTTGTGATGTTTAAGATCTTCAGTCATTCCGCCCACTGGATCGATTGGCCACGGGTTCCATACCCGCACGGGACGAATCTTTGTGGGACCCACAAATACTTGTTTCGGTATGGGGGTTTGTATATGTGAATTTTATATTTCTAAACGCACCTGCGACACTGAAATAATTGCTAGTGTGGGGCTACTGGGGGTGGGATTGTCACAGTTTGCGATATGTGGGGGTACTTATCAAACCTCGGTCACATATTTGGGGAATGTAGGCACATTACTTCTTTATTTCGTGAAGGTAGACATGGAGTTATTAAAAAAAGGATTTATGCACGAACATACATACAAAATATATGCAGTACGACAAGGATCTTTTTTTTTTGTAGATAACGCAGCCCCACACTAGGATTTATTCCTGTATCGTGGGTGCGTTTACAAACATGAAAATTCACATACACAAATACCCAGACCGGAACAAATAGTTGTGGATCACACAAAGATTTGTCCCGTGCGAGACTCGAACCCGCGACCATGAGACACAGTGGGCGGAGCGTCTTAAGCTCTTAACCACTGAGCTAAATCGTCAAATTGGCTTATGGATGACACGGCATGGGGGGCGTTGGTGTGAAATGAGGGTTAATATTTAGTCAAATTTTCTTTCAAGGAGATATTTCGACACGTGAGTCCGAACTGTTGCTTATTGAAAAAAGGACTTGGGTAAATTTCATAGCAAACGGCAACTCTGCGACTGTCATGAAATGACATTTCACTTGATGGCAGCTTAGTTCCACAGAGGTACTCAAAACATAGAGGGAGCATTAACAAGATTATGTAATTCCACTGCTTACACTTATGTCTTTGTGTGTGTGTGTTTGTGTGTGAATGATCTACGCTGTTGACCGCGGCGCCTTTACAGTTTCACCGGAGGGCGAGCGTGCAACCACTACGCTCGAGCCAGAAGGTTAAGGGGGGCAACTAGCTCAAGGGCGCCTCAAGGAGGAACGGCCTCGGCTTGGGCAGTCGCTATGGGGGAGGGCATATACTAGGTGTCTCGCCGTGGTGCTCTGCACCGGCCGGCGGGCAAGGGATTCTTCGACCTCGCCGGCGAGGTCGGTGTCTGATCCTGTGTGCGGTATCTGTATCCAAAAGAAGGGATGTAAGGGCATCGGGAGGGTTGGTGAGAACATGCCGCGGACGGCGGTAGCGGTTGATAGGAGGGGAGTTGGGTTCGCAGTCGGCGGCGGCTACGATTAGCAGATTACTATAATTGGACGCGGTTGCAAACTATCAGGTTGTCACCTTTTTAATAAAGGCGCGAATAGGTTCGAGACCGAGATCGGAATGGAACACTTATGTCATGTCGGTGCCAAGAAAGAGGACAAATCTATCGTAATCAGTAACACTCCTGTACACATCATTTTGACATTAACTATTGCTTGAAAACAAATAAAAAGAGAACACAATCACTTGACAAACAAATATTAACCGATAAATTTTCATGGAGCCTAAGTCAAAATGACAAGCCTAATATTTTGAATAAAAAAGAAGGATGAACCGTGTACGAATAAAGATTTTTAAATTGGTTACCTAAATGGTACCAAGTGTCCACAAAAAGTGTACAGCTGAACTAGGTTTGTAATCCCTCTATGCTTTTAAGTCCTATCTCTATGGTTCGTTCCGATTTTGGCCGCGGGCGAAAAGATCCTTGTACGACTGTACAGATGAATTGAGAACCTCCTCCTTTTTTAGGACGGTCATAAAAAGTTAGTCATAAAAATGGAGGAATAAGAATCAGAATATTTTTTATTCATGTAAACCATTACAGTATTTATGAATCGTCAGAAAAGTAACAAAGACTCTTCCGCCACTTCGGAATGTCATTCCTGGGGAGAAGAAGGGCAAGAAACTCCACGGTTACTCTTTTAAAATAAAAAATTACAAACTTTTTCATCTACATTTTGTTGTGGGGTGTGGGAGAACAATGTAGGTTGGTAATCAGTTGAGTCTAAGTTAAAAGAGCGAATAATACTATTTATGAGAATGGCTACATAGTTCCCTCATTTACAAAAAAAAATCCCATTGTGTTAAATTAATAGAAGAAAGAGAGGGAATGTTAACTAACAACAGTTGAATAGGTTGTCATGACTCAATTGGAGCTGGAATAGCCGAGCATCTATCCAAGCATTTTTATCTTTTAAATAATCTTCTATTGAATAATAAGCTTGCTTACAAAGTGTTCGTTTTACACAAGCTTTGAACTTATTTTGACTAAGTTTAGTGACGTCAATGGGAATTTTGTTATAAAATCTAACACAGTGCCCCATGAAAGACGTGTGAATTTTTGACAGACGAAACTGCGGTTGATCTAATTTATTTCTATGTCGTGTGTTATAGCAATGCCTATCACCTAGCTGATTAAAAAGATCTAATTTTTTTCTAGTATACATAATGTTTTCATAAATATATTGACATGGGACCGTCATGACATTAGCTACTTTGAACAGTTCTCTTAAAGAGTCGCGACTACTTAAATTATAGATGGCGCAGGTTCTTAATTCGTCTTGTACTCGTATATCTTTCTTATGTATGTTCAATATAACTTTTTTTTTATAATAAATGTTTAAGTGTATTTACAGTTAGTCTGCGTTTTGTATTATCACTAAGATAGCGATCGTAAAATGTAGTTTATTTTTTATTGTATTTGCCACCAGATTACCAAAAGTGTGTTAGTTGAGGCCTATTAAAAATATCAGATAAGTAATTTATTTAGCAATATTTGTTTGTGATAGTAAATAGATAATTCGTTTGGTCGACATGCTTTTCATTTTATATTGCAAATACTTTGTTCCGAATCCCAAAACACTTTTTACAAATTCGATTTTGAATTGATTGCTGACCCTACCGTGCGTTGCCAGACCTAAACGTAGCCTACACTAGGATTTATTCCTGTATCGTGGGTGCATTTCCAAACATGGATTTTCACATACACAAATACCCAGACCGAAACAAATAATTGTGGGTCACACAAAGATTTTTCCCGTGCGGGAATCGAACCCGAGGCTATTCGATCCAGCAAGTGGAGCGGCTTAAGTTTAACCATAGCACCAAATCGTCCGACAAATCAATTGTTTATATATATATATATATAGACGAAAACACTGAGTGTAATACTGAGGTTAAAAAACCATACCTACTATCATGGTATTGTGACCTTAGAACCATAGATAAAACTATGACTTAACTCAGATTTATTTAACCGTTCAATTAAACATTACAAACTCGAATTCACAATACTCATGTGCCACACAATCTTGTGCGTCAGACTTGACGAACGATTTAGCGCAGTGGTTAAGAGCTTAAGCCGCTCCGCCCACTGTGTCTAATAGTCGCGTGTTAGATTCCCGGGACAAATCTTTGTTTGATCCACAATTATTTGTTCCGGTCTGGGTATTTGTGTATGTGAATTTAAATGTTTGTAAACGCACCCACGATACAGGAATAAATCATAGTGTGGGGCTACGTTTTTTAAAAAAAAATGTATGAAACCCGGGCCAGACGATCCACGTCTGGCCCGGGGTTGACATTGACAGGTGTGTAATTAGGGTTATCATTTTGTAAATATTTAAACAGGTTACTTATTATAAAAAGAACTTGGATACATTATAAACTCAAATTCATAATACTCTATTGCCACAATCATGTGCTTACAGTACGAAAAGGATTTTTCGGCCCGGGGTTGACATTAACAGGTGTGTAATTAGAGTTATCATTTTGTAAAAAAATCCTTCTTCTAGGGAAATACTCAAACAGGTGGGTCCGCACGATTACTAATTAAAAAATGACGGGTAAATTTCAGAGCAAACGGCGACTCTTTAACTGCCATAAAGTAACATTTCACTTAATGATAGCGTTAGTTTCGATTTTGGCCGCGGGCCAAAGACTAAACTAAAAAAAACACAATAAAAACAATAAACTATTTATGTAAACCAAACAGTACTTATGAATACTCAAGAAAGAAGCTAGTGATTACTTAAGACTCGACCACCCGTTCGTAATGTCATTCCTGTGGAGAAGAAGGGCAAGAAACTCCACGGTTACTCTTTTAAAATTGAGTTTTCCAATTCTTTTTATGTGCATTGCCTTCATGTGGTATCGGAAAACAATCGAAAAATAGCTAGATAGGCTTAGCTTAGTATTACCTAAACGTAAATGTACTAACATTTATGATATCGATAGTGTGTCTACACAGTCCTCTCATTTACAAAATTAAGACTTGGTAAAGGTATATAATAAAAAGTAATGGTAATGATAATAAGACAAAATAAAAAATGTGTGCCATCAAAATTCTTAATTATAACTCCAGTGTGATGTCGTATGAGACAGAATACAGCAGTAATACAAATAATCTGTCGAAGGATAATGGTCGGACCAGTCCCCACCAGCAGCACCCATCACGAGTATGATTTGAGAAGCAGCCATCACGTCGTTTAATGGTCTATCTATCTATATCATCACACCAGGTCCCTTACGAGGTAGGCAGAGAGTACAGAGTTCCAACAGGTTATTTCCTTACATACCTCTCTGGCTTCCTCTACTCTCATAGTTCGCCTCATACACGCTCGCCGGTTACGGAGACTCCTGACTTGTCCTTCAGATAAGACCCGGTCTATTTGGTCATGGTAAGATAGTCTAGGTCTTCCCCGGTACCTACATCCTTCCACTTTCGCATTGTATATCAGTTTTGTCATTCTTTCTTCTGACATTCTTTCTATCCCCGAACCAACGGAGCATACCCTTTCTCATCTTTACACCGATACTATCTTTCATACCTACTCGCTTTCTTACTACGCTGTTGCGAATACGGTCGGTCAGCTTCACTCCGCACATCTTCCGCAAAGCTCGCATTTCCACCGCATTTATCCTACTTTCATTCCCCTTCTTACATACCCAGCTCTCGTTGCCATATAACAGCGTTGGGACAAGCACTCCATTATGTATGGCCAGCTGCGCCTTTTGCCTTAAGTGCCGGCTCCCAAGTAGCTTTCCCATCGCGCCATTTACTCTGTTCCCTGCACTCACTCTTCTCTATATGTCAGCGGTGTATTTTCCATCCTTACTGAATGCGCATCCAAGATATACAAACTCATTCATTTGCTCCAGCACATCGTAACCAATCACAATTTATGCATTCGTTCTGGTTGAAATGAAAATTAATTTCATTTCTTTTTATTTAATGGCAGTGCCATACAGAATACTTTTATACTAGCTGTACCCACAACTTCGTTCGCGTTATTTTCAGACGTGTATTTCTCGCACCCTTAAGTTTTTCTTTGAGACATAAGGTAGCCTGGGTCCTTCCCCTGTATAAAATCTATTTCGATGCCAAATTTGATCAAAATCTGTTCAGCGGTTTGGGCGTGAAAAGATAACAGACAAACGGACAGAGTTACTTTTGGATTTATAATATTTTTGGGATCAGAAGTGGAAATTAATTAAAAAAGAATACAATTCACTACACACAACACTTTTTATAAACTTAACAAAATATCTGTGAAACTTATTGTGACAATTTAAATAACAAATGGTGAATAATTCGCACTAATCAACAATAATCGCACTTAACAAAGATAATTAATCTAACGTGGCTTACGCAGCCTCTTAAACCAATTCTAGGAAGTTCCGACCGTTACGACCGTCTACAAGCAAAAAGGGACAAATCTTAGACTACTCTCGCTTTTATACAAAATGGGGGGTAGTCGAAAGGCATCGGTGGGGGTGCCGCTTACACGGCCTCTCCTGACAGGGTATCGTCCTCGATACCAGCATTCTTAATAACGCCGCCATAGCCTGTGGCATCCGCAGTCGAGGGATCTTCATCCAATGAGGCCATGGACGGGTCTGCTACGTTCGGAGGTGCCTCTGCTGCTGATTCAGAGTCATCTGAGATTTCATCTGTAAATAACATCTTTGTGAGGAATACGAAAATGAAACAACAATGAACTCACTTGACCTTTCAAATCTTTAGCATTCACTTAATTCAAACTTCCACACTCAGGCGTCAACTCTTAAGAAAACCATGTAAACCCGTGCGTTCATCTTTCTAATAAATATAACAGAGACGTCTCTTTTACAAAAGCAAACCAAATCTGTTCCTTATTCACCGCTGCTCAGTGTCTTCTCCCGCCTTGAGGAGCTGCTGAGCCAGCTGCCATCAGAACTGCTTCTAAAACATGACCCGACTAACAGGTCTTGCCCGACTAACAGGCCTTGCCCGACAAACAGGCTATAGGCTGATCATCGATCAGTACCTATGTTGCAACTTGGGGCCCACCAAGTGCCAATGGCGACAAACGCCTGGGTGATGCGACAAACGCAGGAGAGTGAAAACTTTCCTCACCCGACCTTGTTAGCGACCAACGCTACAGGTCATAGCTTGCTCTCGAAAAATGCAGCACAGGTCCCGCCACGGCATGCGCCTCGCCATAGCACACGCCTCGCCACAGCACACGCCTCGCCACAGCACACGCCTCGCCACGGCATGCGCCTCGCCATAGCACACGCCTCGCCATAGCACACGCCTCGCCACGGCATGCGCCTCGCCATAGCACACGCCTCGCCACAGCACACGCCTCGCCACGGCATGCGCCTGGCCATAGCACACGTCTTGCCACGGCATGCGCCTCGCCATAGCACACGCCTCGCCACGGCATGCTCCTCGCCATAGCACACGCGTCGCCACGGCATCATACGTTGCGCCGCTGCTTGCGTAGACTTGCCATAACCACCACTCAGCAATCGGAGGGTGTAGCGACCACTCGTTAGAACCTTGACCGTCTTGTATGAGCCACGCATACCGGGATCAAGTTTTCTTGTTGCCTGGGAAGATTTTATAACAAAAACACAGTCGTTAACATCAAATTGACGTGGCGAATACCTTTTTCGAATGGTACGCTCATCTTGCTTAGCTTGATTGCCCCTTAGTAGCTGACGAGCCCTGCTCCTTCGGTGATCTCACGTAAAGCCTCACAATTACGAGACGATGCTTCAATAGCTATATCACGTACTAGTCTACGGATGACAGGAGTGATGGCTTCACTGACAAATAGAAGGTTCAGTGGAGAAGCTTTAGTAGTCTTCTGCTTGGTGATATTTAGCACCAGCTGAAGCTCCCACAATGTGTCAGACCATGATGCGTTCTTGTGGTTAAACTGAAAGCGAAGCATGTTAAGAACCGTTCTGACGTACCTCTCAACCTGGCCAGTAGCGTGTTGCATCTCCGGAGTAAAGTTATGTAGATGACACCCTAACTCGTTAATCCACGTCACAAATTCGGTCGACTCAAACATGTGACCTTTATCAGCGATCATTAATTTGGGTATACCAAGCAGTGAGATAGCCTGCATAACGACTCTCTTTAACTTTAAAGCGTCTATCGGATTGAGTTTGCAAAAGAACAGCACCGTAACTGGCGCTGCTTGCATCCGTGTGGACTTCAGTTGGGAAAAGAGGGTCAAAGATAGCGAGAACAGGATCGTTGGTCAGTCGTGTGATTAGGTCTAGACGAAAAGTTTCACATTGATGCGTCCAGTTAAATTTAACGCCTTTACGAGTCAAATGAGTAACTGGAATAGTTAGTCTGGCAATCTTTTATGTAACGTCGAAAATACCCAGTAAAGCCAAGCAATTAATGCACCTGCTTCACATTTTCTGGAGGTATTATGTTGACTAAAGCTTCAACCTTTCGGGCGCTCGGCCTAACCTGACCTGGACTTATCACTCTGCCTATAAGGCAGGAGCACTTCCGAAGATTAATGGAGAAACCGGCTTGAGTAAGCGTCTTCAACACCTAGTGAAGAGTCACTGCGTATGCCTTTCAACACACAAAATCTCAGCTTTGGTTGAAAAAATATTTTAGAACATCTGAAGAAATAAAAGACGCACCAAGGGTACCACAATTAATAAGAATATGGACTGACACACCATCCACCACTGCACCGATCATATAACTGCTGTGAATTGGTGTCAGTCGATCAGAACAAAAGTTAGATTTTACGGATTTTGAGACTCCGAACGGGCCTTCGCGAAACAAACATCCCCGGTGTGTCCCCGCCTCTTGCAGAACGTGCACTAGTTACTGACTCCTGGTTGCGTGTTGGAAGTCACATCTGTCTTTGGTAGTTTGCAGTCACGAATAACATGTCTTAGCTGGTTGCAGTTAAAACATTTAGGACCCGCACGAGTAATAGGTTTATGAGGAGCCAATCTCTTTAAACCGATTGAGGTGTCACACTTCCCTTTATTAAATTTCTTATAAATAGATGAGAACGAAACGACAGTTTCGGGTGTCAGGCCTGCATTAGCGGCAGCCGCACGAACTTGAGGGTTATCTATGCCACGAATAACTAAGTGTCCTCAAGTCATCATAAACACCTTGAACTATTTTCAAGCGTAACAAGGTTCGGCGCGCGTTCTCGGCGTAGGTGGAATATTCATCTGACGTGGTATTCATTGCGTCAAATAAAATATTCGCGTAATCTAATTTATTAGGACAAAGACATTTAAATTCTCGTTTAAAGTTAGACCATGTTCTGTCATTAGTGACCCATTCGCCTAACCATACTTTAGCGTCGCCCTTTAGACAGGAGGCCACGCGCGATAAGCACTCGTGGTCACTCCAGCCGTTTGCATCTCTGGCGCGATCAACCTCCTCGCACCATGCTTCAATGTTGTTTACCGAAGGATTAAAGTTGGAAACAAAGTAATATTGTGATCTCACTGGTTGCATGGTTTTTATAGCTTGCTTTAAAGCATGCGCGAGAGTCGATACCTCAGAAACTGCAGAACAATCTGCCTGCGGCACAACAGATGATATAGGGCTTGGCGTTCTTGTGACAGGCGACCCCACCTTATGCGTGGAATGTTTCGCTATACGGGACCTAGACCGTGACCTAACACGAGGGTACCAACGAGAACGATTCCGCGACGAAGCGAGTGAAACACTACGAGACCAAGGGTCGGTATTATCACGCGTACGACGCCTATCCCGATCGCGTGAATCACGCCTATATTTGTCGCTTGGGTCGGAACGTCGTAAGCCACGCGAGCCACCTAATAGATCACGCTGCCGTTTCTGGCTGCTAGGACTACGCGTATGACTACGCCTACGCGACCTACTCCGTGAGATGTACTTACTGCGTTTTCTACGTTATTGCCGATTACGCGATTTACTTCGAGACAAATGCCGTTCACGGTTACGTGATCTTGTTCGCACCATATTCATTTTAACACTGATTTGTTAAAGAAAAATAATACCCGCAATAACAAAACAAACGAATGACTTTGCAAACTAATCACCATTCGAGTCAAAACAACACTTCAAATTTTAACGACTTACTTATCAGTGGGCGAAAGAAGTTCACTATCCCACTTCTGATTTTGGGATCAGAAGTGGAAATTAATTAAAAAAGAATACAATTCACTACACACAACACTTTTTATAAACTTAACAAAATATCTGTGAAACTTATTGTGACAATTTAAATAACAAATGGTGAATAATTCGCACTAATCAACAATAATCGCACTTAACAAAGATAATTAATCTAACGTGGCTTACGCAGCCTCTTAAACCAATTCTAGGAAGTTCCGACCGTTACGACCGTCTACAAGCAAAAAGGGACAAATCTTAGACTACTCTCGCTTTTATACAAAATGGGGGGTAGTCGAAAGGCATCGGTGGGGGTGCCGCTTACAATATTAATATGGAGTATGGATATGGACTAATATTGCGAAGAAATAGTAACGCGCTGCATTTGCTCATAGCCAGCCAAGCCCAGTGATTCTAGTTGACACGCAAGGTTCGCTTAAATTGACTTCTGAAAATTAATTAGTTTAAAAATTGCCAACACAATATCATCCGATCATCCGCACTATCGCTATCTCACTCGATCTCACCAAAATAAGTCCCATCTCACTCTACTCGCATGATCACGCACTCCCCACCACAAACCTTCATCTCGTGACTCCAAAGTACTTTTCCTATCTTATAATTAATCACAGATGCGATAAAATTATCTTATCTCAAGACATTTACTATATTATAATTGTATTTTAATTTTTTTCTCATAGAGGTGAGGTCGTGTGCGCGTGAGTCGATCCCGAAGGTTCCCGAGGGCGCCCGACGTTTGCCGAAGTCGATCCAGTGACGTCATACGATGGGGGGATGGGGTTTGTTCTTGTTGGCGCTCCTGGGCTTCGCTATGGGCCAGGGTCCGGAGAAACGTAAGTACCTAGATTTTTTAAATACACTCAACTTTTTAAACCAAAACCATATTAGATTAGGGTTAGAAATATTAAGTTAAATTAGAATAAAATACTGTCTCTACATACTTATAATAAAACTGTAACGAAGTCGTGTCTGTACATGGAATATTTTCGGAAATAACAACCCAGAGGTGTCATACTATCGATATAGAAGCCAATTATACAATTTTTGACTTTCGTGTCTATTTGTCTGTCTTTTTGTCTGTCCAAGGGTATGAACTAACTGTACAAAAACTATCAGGCAGGTTTTGATGAAACTTTGCATGCGGTTACCTATCATTGTTGCCTTTGTAATCTTTAGTTCGAAAAAAGCTTAACCTAATATACATTTCCATAATAGCTAGTGACAATATATTATTGTAGGTGAATATTTCTGTCATGTAGGTATTTTTATAGTAATGCCTAACATATTGTATAGTATTTGTCCCGGAAAATGAAAAGGTTCACACATTTTCTGCAGAGCTCTCATTTTGACGGGCTTTATCCTGATTTCATTAGGTTTTCCGCACGAAAAGTGACATCGTCTACAATGTGCCTAACATGCCTGAAATTACGCAAACGAAGTCGCGGGTACAGCTAGTAATTTAATAATAATGTAGAGTTATATGTAGAGTAACCTATAAAGAAAAATTACAAACATAATGAAATTGTCACTCCTATATTCCCCAAGAGGGGGTATTGGTGATATTGTGTATGCCAAGTTTCCCCGTCCTACCTATTAAAAATATCAAATAGAATTTTAGAGCGTGGGTTAACAGAGCTGGAATATTCGTTATGTCCAAAATAATGTCACTGTATATATAGCTCCGATCAATCTTAATATCAGCCTATACTACCCACTGCTAGGCAAAGGCCTTCTCTCACAAATCGAGGTGTGAGAGATTAGGTCATACTCCACCTCGCGGACCCAGTGCGGATTTGTGGCCCACCTGCTGTTGGAACTTATCAAGCCGCCTTTAAGGCTTCCAACTCGGCTTAACGACTACCACATTAAGTGGTAACCGGGACCAACGGCTTAGCGTGCCTTCCAAAGCACGGAGACGCTCGAATATGAAAATGCCACAAACGATCACCCATCTCAGGCCAACCGAGTCGAACGCTGCTTAACATTGGTGATCGGTAAGAACACCGCGGTCGCACAGCGCAATCTTACCTTGACCAAAAAACAATGATCTCTTCCTCCTAACCGACACATATTTGATGGTTTCAGAATGTGGATGAATTTATTTTATTTTATTTTAAAATAAAATAAAATGTGGATGAATTTAAATAAATACCAGAATAACTATGGGACAAGGCGTTGTCTCTATCCGTTAGTGATACAGTACGTATGTGCTCTCGGTTTTTATCTAATAGTAAATATAACTAAAGCAAAAACCTTGTATCTTATCGTTGCGCAACAACTACAAAAACTAGCTCTATTTCGTGAAACACGAGACACATTTTGCAATGATATACATTTTGAAACTAACTTTCAGTCACGACTTTGCTCGATATTTCTTTTAAAGGAAATATTGCTAGAAGCCATTTAATAATGGAAACCAGACAGGTATGTTAGGAAGGAATCTGTTGGAACTCTGCACTCTCTGCGTGCCGTGTAAGGGATCTGGCGTGGTGATATAGATAATCATGGACGAATAAGGTTCGTGAGATAAATCGTTATATTATTAACGATTTATCTGAAGGAGCGTTCAAGATTAGAATTTACAAAAGTGTAAGTATACAGTGGCCCCTCATGATGGGCCTCAGGAAAAAGTTCAAGGTCTTCAAAAAGGCAAAAGAGAGAAAAGAGCCATGCTCAGAGTTTCCCTGCAAGATCGAATAAGAAACGAGTTGATCCGCAAGAGAACCAAAGTCACCGCCATAATGCTTAGAATCAGCAAACTTAAATGGCAGTAGGGGGGCATCGCTCACAGAACTGACAGGCGTTGGGGCAGACAGGTTCTCAATGAAGGACTGGTAGATTCTCTTCTTCTCTTTCTCATCTTTACACCAATACTTTCTTTTATACCTATACGCTCTCTTACTGCGAAGGAAGTCGGCCAGCGTAACTTCACACATTTTTGCAAAGTTCAACCGCACTCACTCTGCTTTCAGTCTCTTTCTTACATACCAAACTAATTGCCATATAACAGTGTTGGGATAACGACTCCATTATGACACTATTTCACAACTAGACGCATCCATTAGTTTCACCGTAGTTAAGTTAATAGATACGATAGAGGCAGTATGATTCCATGAAAAAAATACTTAACAAAACACAATATCTGGGCCTCTAATGGACAGTTTAACACATATTTAATTCAAGGCTAATAAACATCTAACACTATACAAAAGTTTAAAAATAAATATTTACTATAACACCTATCGTGTCCATCAATCAAGGATTTTCGACTTCGAGCCAGCAGTTTCCGCATAAAGAGGTGATACACAAACAAACATTAAACGTGCTATTATTAGGACGGTTTAAATGACGTGTGTACATATTAGCGAGACTAATTTGACTGATTGCTTCTAGAGATCCCCTTATCGGATGAGTGACATAATTAGGCTAAGAATGTCCTAATATGTGGACATGGTGTATACAGACTTTAATGTTTTATGACTATAGGAAGTATTATGTCTTAAATTCTAGGACCTTTTCTGTACAATAGAATAAATAAAGCACTAATTAAATAATTTAAGCTGTAAACAAATGCTATATAACTATTTACAAAGTATGTCCTACGAACAGACGGAACAATTACTAGCAATTTGTAGATAACATATTTTGTCATAGCATAACTTAAACTTTATTATAAAAAGAAGAAAAGAATGTTGTTAGTTAGGTAAAATATACCTACTTAAATATAAGTTGACTGCCTCGTTGGTCTGGTGGCAAAGCGCATCGCTTTGTGATCACGAGGTCCTGGGTTCAAATCCTAGGTCGGACAAGTGTAGTTTTTCTAACGAAAATTTCCCAGTACGAGTCCGGAGTCTGGAATTGTGCCCGGTATATGGCAATAGGCTCGCCGCCTATTACATGGGACCTAACATCGTCGGCGAAACGTGGGTGTACTCAGTACACCTCTGCCACCCCCGCTTGGGGAATATAGGCGTGACGGTGTTTTTAAATATAAGTTCAAATACGATTGTAACATGTACTGATCTTAAATGAATAAATTATTATTATTATTAAAAAAAATATTTTATAAATATACAATAAAAATAAACACCGCCACAGGCGTATCATTACATATAATAAAACAAAGTCCTCCGCCGCGTCTGTCTGTCTGAACGCGATATACTCAATAACTATTGAACGGATTTTCATACGGTTTTTACTAATGTATGGAGCGATTCAAGAGGGAGATTTAGGTTATTCCCTCGTGTGAATCCGGGGCGGATCGCTAGTCAGTTATAAGCAAAAAATAATAATAAACACTACAGGCGTATTCCCCAAGTGGGAGTGGCAGAGGTATACTGTGTATCCTAATATAATGGGGTGTGAACTTAATTTATTTTCTAAGATATAGATATTTAATGACAAAACTGATATACAATGCGAAAGTGGAAGGAAGTAGGTGCCGGGGAAGACCTAGACTATCTTACCATGACCAAATAGACCGGGTCTTATCTGAAGGACAAGTCAGGAGTCTCCGTAACCGGAGAGCGTGAATGAGACGAACTATGAGAGTAGAGAAAGCCAGAGAGGTATGTAAGGAAAGAACCTGTTGGAACTCTGTGCTCACTGCCTACCCCGTAAGGGATATAGATAGATAGATAGATATTTACTAAAGTCCCGTGGTGCTGTAATTTTTAGGCTTTTAATAAGCGAAAGATACGGCTATTTAAATTCACTCATCAACACCTATAGGTCACTTCCCGTTGACCTAGATTCATAAGGTTGGAGTTTTGGCGGGAGGTCGAAGAGTGATGTTGTCAATTTGTTTTAATTTCCAAAACTTGTATTATTTCGACTAATAATGTGTAATGTTGGTGGAATATTAACCATTATGTGTGCTTATATGTGCATGAGTGAAGGTAATTGTATCAAAGTGATAAAACGTGCCTTTTCGACTTTCCTCAAAACGGTCGTTGCAATTGGTATGTAAAGTATCCACCGCTTTCTATCCAGGATGGGGTACTTCATTAATTTCATTATCATCGCTGTCATCAAGTTCATCGGGGAGTCGAATTAATTTAAACAAACATGATTATATATCTCACTGGACACCGGCAAAATACACTTATAATTAGTGTGAAGCCATAACTTGAAGAAGAAGAAGATAACTTAAAATAGCGACATCTAGTTGCAACTGTACGGACCTCTGAAATCGCGAGTGCTACTCGCACTAGTTCGGTGTTTTTTTTCTTACATGAGTAAACTATGACTTCCATTGCATACATTGACGTTTTTAAAAGCATGCTAGGTTCGTATGATAAATTACTAGGAAATACAAATATACAAACAACAGGTATTTTCTTATAGATAAGCAACGTGTTTGCAGTAGTGTAAGCAGATAGTCGCCATGCAAACTCGGCAACTAACTATTACTCGCGATTTTTACTTTTGATTGCGTGATAATTATGAAATAAAACAATTTTTCCAAATTTTATCGCGGTTTATATTTATGTTCCCAAGGTTTAGGAATGGAAAATCAAAAATAAATGCGACAAAATCCGAAAAATAGTGTTATTTTATGTGCGATATTCGCGTAAACCTAAGAATTAAATATACGTGATAATAATTAATTGATTTATCACATCGTGCGCTTGGCGATTAGAATGTTCTGGTTTCGTAGCCGAGATCGAACAGTATTCTTGAGGTTTTTCTTTTGGAAATTTGCTTCGAGAAACCAACATTTCGCCAACAATGTCCCAACATTATAAGAGATGACCGGATTACAATTATACCGCACTCTTTATAGAAACTCCAATAATACTATGTTTGACCTACGATTTCAACCTAGAATGACGTGATCACCAGCCAATCACACACAATACACCATTAGCTCAACGCGACAGTCTATGATATTTTGTACTAAAAATAAACCAATTGTGCACAATGTTATCTATGTCTATCTATCTATATCATCACGCCAGCTCCCTTGGTGTAGGCAGAGAGTACAGAGTTCCAACAGGTCCTTACAGACCTCTCTGGTTTCCTCCACTCTCATAGTTCGTCTCATACACGCTCGCCGGTTACGGAGACTCTTGACTTGCCCTGCAGATAAGACACACACACAATGTTGTAAGCAATTGTATTATACTAACTCACCTTACATCATAGGTGCTGTCAGAATACCAGCTCTGCACTATGTCTTTTATGACGTAGCAACATGCTGAGACAGCAGCCTGTTTAACCCAACACAATCTCTGACAGGGTTGTATTTTGTATATTCACATTTTATTTATGTGTTTATACGCTCGAAGCGCGTTGCGACCGCAGTGTTTTTAACGATTGGTTAATAATAACATATTTATTTCAGATATTCATCCATACATATGATAGTAATTACATCGACTCTTAAAACTATTGTTAGTAGAAACAAACAGAAAACAAAACAAAACAAAAAAAATAAAAATAAAGAAATAATTTTATTTGGCCGCCCGGTTTGACGGCACCACATGTGCGGTGGTCCAGTGCCGCAATATCGGCCCTTCGACCCTCTCCGCCACTGTGCGCAGGACACTGTTGGGGTGGCGCGCACTCGCCTCCCCAGGGACGCGATCCGCTTTCTAATTATCGCGTAGAAGTCATCTATACGTGCTTCCGCGGACATCCCCGAGGCGCTGCAGTACCTCGGCAACCCCATCAATTTCCTAAACGCGTTGTTATATTGTACGCGCAGGACGTCGCCAGCCCTTCTAGTTAAGCAGCGTCGGTTGGCCTGAGATTGATGACCGTTTGTGGCATTTCATATTCGAGCGTCTCCGTACCTCGGAAGGCACGTTAAGCCGTTAATCCCGGTTACCGCGTAATGTTAGTCGTTAAGCGAAGTTGGGAGCTTTATAGGCAGCTTGATAAGGTCCAACAGCAGGTAGCCACAAACCGCCAGACAGTTTTGTCTGCTTCGGTGGTCTTGTGGCGAATATTGAGTAGTGATTATGAGATCCTGAGTTCGAAAACTAGGTCGGACAAAAGTAATTTTACACTAGAAAAATTTCCAGTGTTAGTCCGGTCACTTGATGAGGCGGGATGACAGCAGGTGGACCAAGGCTGTGACAGAGTGTTGGCTTAAAAAGAGACGTGGAGTGATGACATCGTGAAGGTGGCCGGAAAATTTTGGAATAGGCTAGCACTGGAACGAATAGCGTAACAGAGGAGATGCCTTCATTCAGCAGTAGGTAGACATAGACTGATTCATGATGATGATCATTCCGGAGTCTGACATTGTGCCCGGAAAAATGGTAATAGGCTCGACCCCTATAACTTAGGACCTAACATCTTCGGCGAAAAGTGGGTGTACACAGTTCACCTTTGCTACCGGCGCATGAAGGAAATACTCTTAAGCGTGATAGATGACAATTTTATAGCATAGTGTTCGCCACGTTCTTCTTGAAGGTCATTTTTTGACATGCAGCTTACGAGGTTGACCTAAATTTAGGCGTTTAAGATTAATTGCATTGTTCTAAGGGAGTTGTTAGTAAGATTAGCAAGCTGAAGTGCCAATGGGCGGGCCACATAGCGCGAAGATCGGACGGGCGTTGGGGCAGAAAGATTCTAGAGTGGAGACCACGTATTGGCAAGCGCAGCGTGGGACGACCACCTGCCAGATGGACCGACGATCTTGTGAAAATCGCAGGAAGTCGTTGGATGCAGGTGGCATCGGACCGGTTACGCTGGAAAGCGATTGGGGAGGCCTATGTTCAGCAGTGGACAAGTATAGGCTGAGATGATGATGATGACGATGATGAAGGGAGTTGTTTGTTTTAAACTTCTGTTTGCTGTATGCAGATAGTTATATCTTCATTTTTGATAGGATAAATTTTATACAGTACGGTATAGTACAATTACTGAGTAAGTTTAGTCAGTTCTTTTCACAGGACATTTTTAGGTCATGTAAACCATTATGTGGCAGTGTGCGAGGCACATCGCTAGTAGTACTGGCGGTCGTTGGGGCAGAGAGGTTCTCGAGTGGGGACCACGTACCGGAAGACGAAGAGTGGGCAGGCCCCCTACAAGATGAGACGATGACCTTGTCAAAGACCTTGTTGGATGCGGACAAGACAAAGCCAGTTGTTGTGTCGGTCTTTAGGCTAAAGATATATAGAATCCTTTATAGTATTTATGAATCGTCAGAAAAGTAACAAAGACTCTACATGCGGAATGTCATTCCTGTGGAGCAGAGGGCAGGTAACTCTACACAAGAAATAAAATGGCTCAGCTTAATGTTTGAAATTGAATCAAGATTTGACGAATATTCATTATTTAGTAGGTACTATTAGAAGGCGCATAAAATGGCTCAATGCAACTCTTTTATTGTAGTGTAAATTTAGTCTGAGCGTGTAAATTAGCTCTTTTGCTTTAGGAAATAAAATTTGTAATTAAATACGATATAAATATTGCGTCTCAATGAATATTTATTATAAGAGTACAAGAAACTACGCACCAATTGTCGCTGCCGAAATGACAAGATTCTATACATATACTTAGTCGAAACACACCTTATTGACTCAACACCACCTCAGCTTAAAGTAACGCAATGAAGTGTAGGCTTAATTATAATGTCACTTATAAGAGATATGAGATGCCTGCCTCGTTGGTCTGGTGGCAAAGCGCATCGCTTTGTGATCACGAGGTCCTGGGTTCAAATCCTAGGTCGGACAAATGTAGTTTTTCTAACGAAAAAATCCCAGTATGAGTCCGGAGTCTGGAATTGTGCCCGATATATGGCAATAGGCTCGCCCCCTATTACATGGGACCTAACATCGTCGGCGAAACATGGGTGTACTCAGTATCCCTCTGCCACCCCCACTGGGGAATATGTCTAATAGTCGCGGGTTCGAATCCCGCACGGGACACATCTTTGTGTGATCCACAATTATTTGTTCCGGTCTGGGTATTTGTGTATGTGAATTTTCATGTTTGTAAATGCACCCACGACACAGGAATAAATCCTAGTGTGGGGCTACGTTTAAATAAAAATAAAATAAAAAAAAAACCGCGATCAAATCAGATTTTTGTTATGTTTTTTATTTAATATTGGCGTAAATCTTCTTCTTCAAGTGCCTCTCCATTATTGGAGGTTGGCCGTCAGCTCTACGTATGTGCTTCTTTCTTGAGCCATATGGAACAACTGCTCAACGCTGGCAACTCCGGTCCACTCCCTAATGTTTAGCCATGATAACTAAAATAAATAAATATTAGAACTTTTAAAATTTAATACCGCAAGATGCCATCAAAGATTGACTTCGAAATTTTACAAGCTCAAGCTCACATTTGAATGATTTATTTCGAGTGGAGTACATGTTGAGTCATTAAGGTGATATTGTTAAGGCTTCCCAAGCCAGAACATTTTGATTTTAAGTTGAAACCATGAAATTTTCTATTGATATCCATCAAACACAATAAAACTAAATTAATTTTGCATTCGTGCGAAACAAATTACATTATGGAATGTATTGTTGTTGAAATGACTGAAAAATAGTTTCAATATCTAGTTTTATTTTTCAGAAAATGGCTTGAAATACAAATAGGTCGCTTGTTGTGCGTTAAGTACGAGATATTTTGTTTAAAATTTTGTTTGAATATTTGTCACAAACGTCTTACGGGATTGGTATAGGTGTACTGTGTATCCACATTCGTAATAGTCGATCGTATTAGCTCCCAATAAAAGAGGAGGCAAGCCTACTAGGCAACATTTCACTCTGGCAGAAAAACTTTTATAACTATAACACTAATTCAAACCCAGGACCTTGCGTGGTCACGTAGTGGTCACCAAGCAACCACACAGTCACAGAGTATATAGTATAAACTAAAACATAAATAAAAAAATGACAGTAGTCTTCACACTATGATCCAACTAGTTACGTTTCTACTGCAATGCCAAAAGAACATGAACATGCCAATGTAACATTGTCGACAAGTTATATAAAAATTGTAAACATTCTCTTTGTATTTCCGCAAAGACAACCAAACTTACACTTTCACAGACCGCCATTACAATTGAAATAAAATTTACTTACTCGCAATAAACAAATCGTATTTCGCAAGACTTCAAAGGGCCATCCATGAATTACGTCATTTTTTGTTTTGAAACATAGCCCAACACTAGCATTTCTTCCAGTGTCGTGGGTGCGTTTTACAAACATGAAAATTAACATACACAAATACTCAGACCGGAACAAATAATTGTGGATCACACAAAGATTTATCCCGTGCGGGAATCGAACCCGCGACTATTAGACACAGTGGACGGAGCGGCTTAAGCTCTTAACCACTGCCCAATCGTCCGTCGAATGGTATCTGGTAGAGTTCTCCCTACTAGTTTGAAAAATGTCCAACGCCGAGCTCCTGTTCCTCCTGTGACGATAGGTGGTGTAGAGCACTCGAAGCGCGGAATGAGAAACTTCACAAACATTAATATTTTGAAAGTTTTGCTTTAAGTTAGTAATTTCTAATTGAAAATTGGAAAACTAGACTATCTTACCATGACCATAGCTCCGCAACCGGCGAGCATGTACGACAATAACTATGAGAGTAGAGGAAGCCGGAGAGGAAATAACTTGTTGGAGCTCTATACTCTCTGCTACCCTGCAAGGGATGCCAATGTAACATTGACGACATCCGACATCTATCTGACGTGGTGATATAGATAGATAGAGAAAATTGAAAAACATGTGACGTCACATCAGGGGAACGGGGTCACACAAATATGTCCACCTGAGATAAGAAGGGGAGAGGGCTCCAAAAATTCGTATAACGTCATTTATGGATGGCCCCTAAGCGCCTGCGCAACCGACAATAATCAAAATAACCGTTATGGCCAATCACAACGCGCGGTCGATTCGTCGCGAACCCGGCTTCGAACCCGCACCGTCGCAGTCCGTCGGACACGGCCCGAACGCGCAATTGCTAAACCACGGTTAATCTTAATCTCACTTGACCGAGAGAAAATCGATTTTGATATTTTAAACTTTTGGTTTCTTGTTACATGATTTGAGATTTCCAGTTTTCAATTCGGCATTTCATGTGCTAACTATTAATTAGCTAAATACGTGATAGCCTAGTGGTTAGACACACACCTACAGACGAACATAGACCCTCCTCCTTTTTAAAGTCGGTTAAAAACCCTAGTTTACGAGGCAAGGTTTACATGTTTGTAAACATATATGATGACCATATTGAGTTCTTAGATTTATGCGAATATTACACATGAAATAAAACTATTTTACGGATTTTATCGCGGTTTATTTTTGATTTTTTACTAATTTTTACCATCTGTCAAATGTCAGATCCCTCTACTAGATGCAGGAGTATACAAGCTTGATTGTGAATCTGGTCTCTCTTATATAGGACAAACAAAAAGACTGGTAAAAACTCGGGTTAAAGAACACATAGTTGACCTAAAACACCGTCGCTCAAAGAAGTCTGCAGTCTGTGAACATGCCCTTGACCGCACCCGCCATAACATCAGATTTGATAGTACATAAATCCTCGTGAAAGAACACCGATTCCTACCAAGGATGGTTCGCGAGGATATTGAACTTAAAAAACATCCTAGTTTCAATAGAGAAGATGGCTGGGTGCTACCACGGACTTGGGATCCGGTAATTAATATAATCAAATCCAAAACCAAGCATAACACTGCAAGACCTCAAGACACCGTGAGCTCATTCTGCGTAGATCGGACCAACAAAAATAATTAAGAAGTTTGAGGGTACCCTGGAACAGCTATGCCTTTTGGACGTCTAACACTTCAGTCCCTCCCATGACCATGGATGCTGCAAAGCACTCGCAACGTCGGGAACTAAAAATCAAAAATAAACCGCGATAAAATCCGTAAAATAGTTTTATTTCATATATGATTTCTACAACTTGAACTGATTTATCCTCGCTATCTATATTTCTGTAATTGATTATCATAACCCGCAAGAAATCTACTACAGAATAAAGATCTATTCGGATCGCCATGAAGACTGGTTTGTGTTGTTCGCATTCAGCTTTCACCTCCTTTTATGAGTTTCCCTGGGAGATTGAATAAGGAACGAGAAAATTTGAAGGAGAATCAAAATTACTAAGCTTCGGAATAGGCAAATTTTATGACACGGGTCTACGTGTTAATTGTGTTTACAATAGAAGCATAAGGAATATTCAAAGTATGTACACGCGATAGATGTAGAAAACGAAATGTCAAAATGTAAACTCCACCGATCGCCCTGGCAACCATGCCTCCCGACCGCGATGCACTGTGCGGGCGACCAGGCGGATTTGGATGACTTCTGTGCTGCCACAAACTTAAATGGCAGGGATCTGGGCACATCACTTGTAGAACCGATGACCTTGGTGTAGAAAGGTTCTCGAGTAGCGACGTACCGGTAGACGAAAAGTAGACCCCGCACAAAATGGACCGGTCCCCTGGTGAAGTTCGTCAATAAAAGCTGGGATCTTCGTGGGCTTAGGGAAAGACGTTGTCCTGCGATGGACGGCTTTCAGCTGATGCTGTGTCTGGTGTCTGGGTGTCTGAGACCATGCGTTATTTATATTTCACATTGTGTATGAAATGAAGTAATCTTTAAGGATTTAATCGCGGTTTTATTTTTAGTTTTATGGTCTAGTCCTTTCGAGTGCTTCGCTCTATAGCACCCATAATCACGTTATTACGTTATTTTCAAATTACTTAATTATTTTTTAAGTAGTAAGAAAAAATCTCGTTCATGCCTATATAACCCAAGCAGGGGTGGCAAGGACAATTGCGATAAATCTCGTACGGTTTCAGACTCCAGATTTATAAAGGGATATTTTTTCATAGAAAACTACATTTCGTACGATTCAGGTTTTGAACCCTGGTCGTCGTAATCGCTACGCGCATTATTCGACACTAGACCAACGATGTGTATTCTAGAACGGTGTATATTTTAGAACACATACACTGTCACGCCTATATTCCCCAAGCGGGAGTGGCAGAGGTGTACTGAGTACACCCACGTTTCTCCAACGATGTTAGGTCCCGCGTAATAGGGGGCGAGCCTATTGCCATATACCGGGCACAATTCCAGACTCCGGAATCGTACTAAAAAGTTTTCGTTAGGAAAACTACACTTGTCCGACCTAGGATTTGAACCCAGGACCTCGTGATCACAAAGCGATGCGCTTTGCCACTAGACCAACGAGGCAGTCTATTCTAGAATACATACGAATATAAGACGAAACCCATTATACTAAATCAACCGCGACTAATTGTCTATACAATCTCATTGTTGTCCGCGAGTGACGTCAACGCTGCGAAATCAAACATAAAAAATTCAAAGATAGCTGAGACATGACAAATATTGTGTTATTATTAATACTTATCGCTATTGTCTTTGTCTTTAAGCGATTAATTTCTACGACGCGGCAGACGTCAGCTATGCAAAGTTTTCAGAGAAACTAATTCAGTCTTATTCGATAGTTTCAGTATCTAATCATGGTCAATAATTAGATAATCCAGGTGCTACGAAAACTCTTATAACAAAACAAGCATCAACGTTGATAGATGTAACTTCTGCAGTCTAAAAGTTAGACTAGGATATTAGTGATTTATCTTTTTAACCGACTTCAAAAAGGAGAAGGTTCTATGTTCGTCTGTATGTATGCTTTTTTATATATGTTCACCGATATTTCCGTCAATTGTGGACCGATTTTGATGATTCTTTTTGCACTAGATTCAGTATAGCACCAAGGTAGTTCCATATTAATTCTATCGGTATCGGATCTTGGACTTTGAAAATACATCAGGGAACTCCTTAACGACAAATAATACGAATCTGTAGATTGAGTTGTTTTAAGTATTGTGTTATTCCTGTAGATACTCTACCGTAGAACTATATAATTAGAATATTAACCGACTTCAAAAAAAGAGGAGGTTTACGATTCGTCTGTGTTTTTTATAACGACCTTACTTATGAACTGATTTTGATGATTCTTTTTGGGTATGGTTTAGTGTACATTTAAAAATGACCCATTTTAATTAAATCAGCATTGAAGCTTGGACTTTAAAGAAACACCAGGGGTCGAATGAATAGATTCCGTTATCATGGATATTATATCAATCCTATAAGTGCCATACAGTAGAACTTAGCAGAATACTATAATAAAGGTATATAGATATTAATTATAAACCACTTATCACTTTCAAATTGAAAAATAAACAACTTTTAAAAAAGGTAAACCGACTTAAAAAAGCAAAAACTAAATATTTGAAGTCGGTGCCAAGTTACTGACTGAACTAACCAGCACCGACTTCAAATATTTATTTTTTGCTATTTGAAGTCGGTTTATAGACTCTTAACTAACCGTCTTATTACAGAACTGGTTCTAAATAATGATATAAGTCGGGTTTGTTATGGTAATATCAAGTCTAGAAGCAAGGGCATAAAATTTTCCTTATTAAAAAACGATGACCAATCGAGGACTATTTAGGGGTCACAGTCTTTTATCTTTTAGACCGTAGAAGTTACATCTGTCAACGCTGGTTCTCGTTTTGTAATCAGAATCTTCTTAGGACCTGGATTGGTGAGTGATTTAATATTAGAATTATTGAAAGTCTGCGTTTTGGACTAAGACGGTAAAGGATAAACCACTGTGACCCATAGTTGGACTGCTGTAGTACTATCTCTGTCGGATGTCTAATGCGCAGGCGTAAAGTTTGCCTATGGGATAGTGAGGCATAATGCGGCTGGTGATCAGGAGCTTCTGTATTCGAATTCTGGTTTTCCTATCGAAAGATTCCCAGTGTTAAGTCTGGCATTGCGCTCGATATAATGGCTAATTGTGTTCGATAAAATGTATGGCAAGTTGATACCTAACATCGTTGACAATATGTGGATGTACAGAGGAAACCTCTGCGTTTTGTACATTTTGGTAATCAAGTAATTACCCCTTGGACGTTTTGGCATATAGACGTCGAGCCACGTAATGACTTTTTCCAAGGAAACTACAATGATAGGCAGACATAAGTCAAAATAACTTGATAAGGGTAGCATTCTTCTAGAGTAAATAAAAAAAAAAAGTTTATTACTGAGCAAAGAAAAAAGGAAAAAGATGAAAAAGGTATCACATCAAATCTCTTAACTCTTGCTTCATAGCATAGCCCTCCTCTTATTCTTTCCAATGTGATGAGTATCGCGTAAATTTTCTTTAATACAGGCAGCAGTTAGTCATTTAGAGTTACAGAACTGTAATTATTATTAAATCCCCCATCGATCTAACAACCCTAAAGGAAAAGGTCCATTTCCTAAAACAAAATGAACACAGATTCTGATGAAACCCGCTGACAAATTTATCGTACCAATTTGCGGTAAAGTTATATTTATTTGGGACAAGAAGCCATTATTTATGTTGAGAAATGCTCCCTATTCCTTTTGTTCAGCGTTGTTAGATGACTCGGGACATCTTAAGTTTTGGTAATACGAAAATGGATGTGGATTTTGTCAACAAATTTGTGATATAAAACATAATTTTTTCGAAGATAATTGGCGCTCGTATCGCTTTTCGCGGTATTCTTAGCGATCACCAAGGTTAAACAGCGGTCGCCTCGATCGGCCTAAGATGGGTGACCGTTCATGGGGTTTCCATATTCAAGCGTCTCCGTGATTCCGAAGACACGTTAAGACGTTGGTCCCGGTTACGATGTAATGGAGTAGTCGTGAAGCCAAGGGGGCTTGATAAGTTTCAACAGCAGGTGGCCACAAACCTACCTCCGCCAATCCGCACTGGGTCCGCGTGGTGGAGTATGACCTAATCTTTCTCACCTCGATTTGTGATAGAACGCCTCTGCCCAGCAGTAGATCAGTAAAGGCTAATAGTAGTTTAGTAGTAGAAGATATTATCCAGATCAAAGAAGACTAAGACCATTTCGCGCAGTGGTTAAGAGTTTAAGCCGCTCCTTCCAATGTGTCTAATAGTCGCGGGTCCCGCACGGGACAAATCTTTGTGTGACCCACAATTATTTGTTTCGGTCTGGGTATTTATGTATGTAAATTCTCATGTTTGTAAACGCGTCCATGACATAGGAATAAATTCTGGTGCGGGGCTACGTTTGAAAAAAATGTACTTATCCTACGATAGCGATGCAAAGTCTAACTGCGACGCGTTTCACTTTTCAACGCGCGGTGCTGCAGCCCTGTACAGCGCTTTCAAAAGATGTACTGTTACCCATTTATTTAATTCCAGCGCTTTACGTGCGTTGGTAAAGCATCCGTGCGAACGCCCGCTAACTGCGACGCGTTTCAGTCTGACTCAAAAATATCGAAATGATGTGCGTACATTGTTGCCTCTGTAGATAGGTGACCGTTTGTGGTAATCACATTTTTGAGTATCTCAAAGCTTTATAATACTATTACTAAGCCGTTGGTTTCGATTGCCATCCAATGATGTAGCCGTTAAGCAGAGTCAGATGCCTTATAGGCATGATAAGTTCCACCAGGTGGTCACAAACCTGCCTCCACCAATCCGCAAAAGGATGGCATATCGCTAACATCATTCTGTTTGTACCTAGCCCTCTGATGTGGAGCAATATATAAGTAGACGTAGTAATCAGAAAAACCAGATCAACCAAACCTAGACTATCTTATCATGACCAAACAGACCGAGTTTTAACTGAAGGACAAGTCAAGAGTCTCCGTAACCGGCGAGCGTGTATGAAACGAACTATGAGAGTGGAGGAAGCCAGAGAGGCATGTAAGGAAGAGACCTGTTGGAACTCTGTACTCTCTACCGACCCGGCGAGGGATCTGGCGTGATGTTATAGATAGGGTAATAAAAGAGTATGTCTTTTTTCTTCTACCAGCTAATAACCATCCTGTTACCTATCTCAGGTCGTACGGGGAACGTATGCAGCGCTGATATGGACTGCCCAGACAACGCATTTTGCCGTCAGAGTAGCTACTGTGTCTGCAAAGATGGGTTCGTGTACGCAGCTGTCAATAGCACGCATAAAGGCTGCTTAAAAGGTTTGTACCTTAGACTTAAAAATTATAGAACGTAGAGAAACAAGCATGAACATTAGCATGGATATAAAGAAATATGAACAAAAACGAGTAAATCAGAATGGTATTTATTCCCAAAACTCTCAGCAAGAACAAGTTTCAGCATAACTTTTTCTCTTGTACCGACATTGTAATCATACAAAGGTTTAGTCAAATAGCCGACGGAGTCCGACGAGAGCGCAATGGAAGCGCTCGGCTGTGTTCGGTTGTGTCGTTTGCCGTCGGGCCGAGCGGGGCTGCGCTGTGTGTCGTCTCCCGTACATTTCAGTACTTACAACTTCCCAAGCCGCGCCACCGTCGCGCTTCCGTCGCGCTACGTCGGCTATGTGGCTTAAAAACTATGATTCTTATTGTGGGGCTATCCTTTTTCAAATCTTTAAATCATTTTTTCTCAGAGGCTCGAATTGGCGAAGAGTGCATCCAGCACATCCAGTGCCACTCCACAACCGGCATCCACTCCGAGTGCGCAAACGGCGTATGCGCGTGCGCATCCACCGCGCATTTCGAAGGCGACAGGTGTTACGAAACTGCCGGTACGTTTCTATTAACTAATCGAGTACAATATCATGCAATATGCAAATAGTTAAAAATAATCGAATTATAATTGAACCTTACTTTAAGGTACGTAGGGTTTGAATTTCAATGCTATTTCGAATAGGGTTAAAGGCTTTATGCTTATTTGTGTGTAATTAGCGAAGTCGACTGGTATATCGGAAATTAGCAACTTCCATGTGACCTAATTTCCAATACTGTATCAATTAGAACTCTATGTAGCGAGTATATTGCTGGTTTGTAAAATACAATACATTACAAAACAGTGATATAGTGATTGAATAAGCAACCAAGGGCCTGTTTAATAAAACTGATAATGTTTGCCGCATTGGTTTAGTGGCAAAAGCGCATTGCTTTGTGATCACGAGGTCCTGGGTTCAAGTCCTAGGTCGGACAAGTGTAGTTTTTCTAACGAAAACTTCCCAGTACGAGTCCGGAGTCTGGAATTGTGCCCAGGCTCGCCCCGTATTACATGGGGCCTAGCATCGTCGGCGCAACGTGGGTGTACTCAGTATACCTCTGCCACCCCCGCTTGGGGAATATAGGCGTGACTGTGTGTGTTCAAATAAAGCTGTTTTGTAAGACTTATTCACCTGTCACCTGTCTTTGCCACTTTTAAATGGAGCAGGTATTTTTAAACATAATGTTAATTTTTCTACAGGACCACTGTCTCGAAGCTATATTAACATAGACTAACTTTCAGATTTACTTAACAACTTTAAATAACATTGTCGTACACTAGATAGGTATATTATAAATTACAAATAGGCGTATTACGTTTTATAAAAGGTGCATTAATAATAGGTACATAATAATATTAGTCCTGTTAAGAAACTGTCCCACCGTTGGGCACGGGCCTCCTCTCAAACTGAGAGGGTTTAGGCCATAGTCCACCACGCTGGCCCAGTGCGGGTTGGCGAACTTCACACACCTTCGAGAAACTCTTAGGCATGCAGGTTTCCTCACGATGTTTTCCTTCACCGTTAAAGCAAGTGATAGTTAATTTTTAAAACGCACATGCTATCGAATTCAGACGTGCGTGCCTTGGTTTGAACCCGGACTTCTGACTTTGCAGTCCAACGCTCTAACCACTAGGCTATGACTGCTTTTTAAGTTTGAGTTTTATATTTTTTATCTCAGTTTCTTTTATCTGTGTAGTCCATTAGGACTTCCCGTATCATATCTGAGGGGCAAGTCAAGATTCTCTGTAACCGGCGTGTACGGGTGAATTATGAGTGGAGAACGCTAGAGAGGTCTGTAAGGAAAGAACCTGTTGGAATTATGTAGTCTCTGCCTATCCCGCAAGTGATCTGGCGTGATAATATAGATAGATTCCTATTAGCCGATTTGTACACAGTTGCATTTATAAAATCACCCGACCCGACCCGACCCGACCCGACCCGACCGCTAAACAGCCGACTATAAAAACTCGCCATTACATACGACTCGAATTTTGCAGCGGATTATAAAAACTCTCTGAGACATGTGAATTGAATTAAAAATGTACAACTAAGTAATGTGCCATATGTATGGTAATTTCCAGTGATCGGTGAGCGATGCGTGGTGGACCAGAACTGCTTCCTGGGGGAACTGGGTCCTGAACGAGAGGCGTTCTGCGTCAGAGGATACTGCACCTGCCAGCTGCAATATAGCCCTAGAGACAACGGCACAAGGTACTTTGTTGAATATTTTATTTTACATAGCCTTCCACTAGAAATAGAATTCGTTGTCATTGGTCACATAGTCATAAACTAGATGATTGCTAAGTGTCGATACTATTTTGAGCTTTGTTTTTAGAAAGTATTTAAGCTACTAAAACGCTTGATTTTACAACAGAGATGCCACTGAGTCACCAAATCCGATGAAGTATCAATCTAGTACCAAAATGGCTTGTGGCCAATAAAAAAATATCATATTGTGTATTATTACATACAATAGGTATTTAGCTATTAGCTTTTTAGATCCTCGTGAATATTAGAACATATTTTAATTACGTTGACGTGCCCATGAAGCAAACAGTAGGGCATCTAAGTACTAACGGTCCGAATAGCCCTAACGGTCCCTAATAATAAAATAAAAAAGTCTTTTATTCCTAAACTAAAAAAGAAATCTTTACAAAATTTTTACAAATCATATGTTTATTTTAACAAGAAATCATTAAAAAATAATCTTGGTTCGTTTAGTAGTATAATTCAGGACCCCTTCTGGGTGAAGGCCTCTTCCAGCTTTTTCAATTTTTCTCTGTCTTGTGCTGTTTCTAACCAATTTCATGCTGTTCGCAGAATTTCATCGGACCACCTAGTTTTTGGTCTCCCTTTTTTTCTTTTGCCCTTTGGGCCTTTCCACGAAGACACTGATTTGGTCCATTTGTAATTTGACGTTCTAGCTACATGGCCAGCCCAACGCCATTTTGACTTTAGAGCATAGTGTAATGCGTCAATTACTTTTGTTGTTTTTCGTATTCTGTACTTCTTATTTTTTCCATTAGTTTTATTCTTAGCAAGTTTTTTTCCATAGAGCGTTGACAAGTGGTAATCTTTTGCCTGGCTAATTTTGAAAAGACCGAAATTTGGCTGGCATAAGTAAGACCGTGTGCAATGGCGCGTGTTAGGAGAGGCCTATGTCCAGCAGTGGACTGCGATAGGCTGATTGATTGATTGATTGATTGAAGTAAGGCATGGTAATAAGCAAGAGTCCATAACTTTTTTCTTTAAATGAATAGGTAAAGTACTTTTGAAAATTTCTTTCAGGCTCCTGTATTTGTTCCATGTTTTTGCTATTCGTCTGTCTATCTCTTCTTCATTATTCGTTTGTCTAAATGAGATCTGTTTGCCTAAATATATGTATTCTTTCACATATTCGAGAGCATTATTTTCAATGTAGATATTGTTTAACGGTCCCTAATAATATATTCATATTGTGTTAACTATTGTGTGCACTCTGTCAAAGGAAGGAAAGGATAAGGAAGAGGATAGTATCTAAGATACAGGCTAGGCCTAGTTTAGATACTAGAAAGAACATAAGCTTTATATACACTAAAAAATTAACGCAATTTTATTGGTAACACTAAAAAAAAATATGTATAAAAATATTGCTCAACAAGTTCTGAATTAAGTATCAACAAATGCACACTTCAAAGTTTTAGTGGTTGTTGTATTTTATTTTAAGTCATACCCTCTTTTTATTATACACCGTCACGCCTATATTCCCCAGAGGGGGTGGCAGAGGTGTACTGAGTACACCCACGTTTCACCGACGATGTTAGGTCCCATGTAATAGGGGGCGAGCCTATTGCCATATACCGGGCACAATTCCAGACTCCGGACTCATACTGGGAATTTTTCGCTAGAAAAACTACATTTGTCCGACCTAGGATTTGAACCCAGGACCTCGTGATCACAAAGCGATGCGCTTTGCCACCAGACCAACGAGGCAGGCTTTTGTTATATTTTTTTATAAATTCTAAACCTGGTTTGTGTAATAGTGTAGTATGGTATTAAATTAATAAAGTTATGATTATTATTATTAATAAGAATGACCAAAGAGAGAAGCCGCAAAGAGCGCCCGCGTGTGTGCGTCAATCTTATTCGGACCACTAGTGCTTAGATGCTGTACTGATGGCCTAGACAAGTTGCAAGCGTTTTGTTTCTATTCTCTTGTCGCAATCGATAGCGCATTGTTTTGACCACGTGACTTTTCGTTGCAAAATGTAATTCCCATACATTTTTCCGCTTTCTATTAGCGTTAACGACTGGAGATTGTCAACTTGGCTATAGGCGCTGTTTACATATCTTTCATGTGGTATAAGTGTGCATATCTGATATAGTCTTTTTGGGCGAAAACATGGGCACGGTGACGTTCGATCATGTTCCATTTCACGCATATTGTAAATACAAATAATTTTTAAATAAAAATATTGAAAATATAGAATCAAAAAAATAAACAGGAATATAAAAATACATCAAAAATCTACTTAAGTTTTCATTTCAAATCATATACTCTTCATAAATTTGCGTAATTATTTAAAAAAACTTAAATCTAAATAAAACTCTGTTTCTCAATCATGTAAATTGTAACGGTTTGCGTTTTAGGAACTAACAAAATGAAATCTTTAAAATCGATATGTTGTTTTTTAAAATGTTCTAAATCGATTGCCGATTTTTTACAAATATATTATTTTGTATATGAGAATACTAAATATGTGAATATTTAGTATTGTCATCGTCAAGAAATTAATAAATAAACGTGTATGCACTAGTGTTGTAAAAGTGAGCGCTGAAGTCGAGCGTTTAGCGCTGCGTCGACGCTTACGAGTATTGAAGCACGTAGAAGACGCGAGCGTTTTAAGCGCCGACTCGAGCGTTTTTACAGCACTAGTATGCACTATCTTGACAAATTAAAACAAAGAGTTTTATTGATTTTTTAATAACAATACGCTTACGTGTAACCAATCAAGCGATTAGACAGACGATTTTTCTAACCAAGGGCTTGATTCGTAAATAAATAATATTTTATAAAGATTGAGATTTTAAGATAAATTATTTCTATTAATATCAATTCATTCTTCGATAGAAAAGCTTTATTTACTTTGTTCGTTATATTTTTTTCGATACGATATTCAATCGATCCTATTTCACAGTCACCACATCCCTATAAACGTCAGATTCTAAACGTCAGAGAACGCATTACTGGTGAAAAGGGCTCTAGTATGTTAGCTCTATCTTTCCACACATCTATACATTATCGTTTCACGTGTGTATCGTTACCACTAACATAATAACAGGACTATTTTACCACGACCAAATAAACCGAGTCTTATCTGAAGGAAAAGTCAAGAGTCTCCGTAACCGGCGAGCGTGTATGAGACGAACTATGAGAGTGGAGGAAGCCAGAGAGGTATGTGGAAAGAACCTGTTGGAATTCTGTACTCTCTGCCTACCCCGCAAGGGATCTGGCGAGATGATATAGATAGATAATAACAGGACATTGGATGCGGTATAGCTGTAAACCCATCGGTCAGAAGCGTAGACCCCACACGCAAAAAAATAGCATTGGACACATGATACACACAGATATATTGTGCACGCATCACAGTAAGCTTAGTAGAAAGACGAGGGCTTGAGGGTTAAGAGCGTAAGCCACTCCGCTCTCTGGAACGTGCAGTCGCGGGTTCAATCCCCGCACGTGTCACGCCTATATTCCCCAAGCGGGCGTGGCCTAAGTGTACTAAGTACACCCACTTTTCGCAGGAAATGTTAGGCCCCATGTTATAGGAGGCAAGCCTTTTGCCATATACCGGCCACAATGCCGGACAAATTAGGAAGTTATCGTTAGAAAATACATTTATCCGACCTAGGATTTGAACCAAGGACCTCGTGATCACAAAGCGATGCGCTATGCCACTAGACCAACGAGGCAGTCGCTCGTGCCTTTCCTCATAAATACTTGTTTCCTTCAGGGTGTTTGCGAATATGAATGTCATGTTTGTGAACGCACCCACGCTACAGGAATGATGCCTAGTGTAGGGCCACATTTAAACAAAACAAAATGAAACGTCTTTGTGTGTAAGAAATGAATCGCTTTAAAATTTAAAAAAATGTTCATTGTCAGTTATTTACCAAAATTTTATATATTTTTTACTTCAGGTGTGTCCGTGACGCGTCCTTAGGCGAGGAGTGTGAAGACCAGCTGCAGTGCGCAGGCGCAGGCCTCGAGTGTAGAGGCACGTGCCGATGCAGAGAAAACTGGGTTGCGCACAACGTCACCAACTCTTGCGTCGAATGTGAGTACAATGCATACATCTGGCTTTTTTACGGGTTCCGTACCTCAATCGGTAAAAACGGGATCTCTATATAGAGGTTCCGTACACCGTACACGTACCGATCTTATATAGGATTACCAATTATGATTTGTTCACTTATCTATATGTACGACATTTAAGATCCTTTTTTAAGAATGCGTACAGCTATCAAGTTGAAATTAATGTCAAACATTAAGGTCTACGGTCCCTTGACGGTGTAAAAAATTTCCATTCCGATCTCTGTCTCGAACCTATTCGCGCCTTTATTAAAAAGGCGACAATCCGATATTTTGCGAACGCGTCCAATCATAGTAATCCGCTAATCGTAGCCGCCGCCGACTACGAACCTAACTCCCCTATCAGCCGCTACCGCCGTCCACGGCATCTTCTCTCCGACCCTCCCGATGCCCTTACATCCCTCTTTCAGATACAGATACCGCACACAGGATCAGACACCGACCTCGCCGGCGAGCTCGAATCCCTTGCCCGCCGGCCGTTGCAGAGCACCACGGCGAGACACCTAGTATACGTCCTCCCCCATAGGGACTGCCCAAGCCGAGGCCGTTCCTCCTCTAGGCGCCCTTGAGCTAGTTGCCCCCTTGCCCTTTTGGCTCGAGCGTAGTGTTTGCACGCTCGCCCTCTTGTCCGGTGAAGCTGTAAAGGCCCCGCGGCCAACAGCGTAGATCATTCACACACACACACACACAAAGCTGTAAAAAATTTAAGCTCCTAAATCCGAGTACTTGCCGTTGACCTATAATCATGAAATTTGGCCAGAAACAAGGTTTCACATTACAAGTCTTAAAGGAAAAAGTCCGATACATCTTAATTTCTAATTATATATCACATACAAAATTGTCTACTTCGATGAAAAATTAAAATAACGACATCTAGTGGAATTTATGAGGAACACTCGCCCTTTAACGTCGTCCCCAGAGGTTGGATCTGAGTCCTCGCTCACCATTGACACGTAGCAACTTCACACCGGTTGTCTGTAACTTTCCCGACAGTCATTCCAAATACGAGCTGCAACCGTAACTGTGTCCCATTTCTACCTACCGACTAACAAAAATCGCAATCAAGCGCGTCAGCTGATTTCGTGTACTACTAGAATACGAAAACGGCGGCGGACGATTTAGTTTTAAGTTTTAACGAAATCAAGTCTCAAGTGCACAGTAATAACGTATGTATATGGCCTTGGCCTAAAGAAAATTTCACGATGTAGGTATTTATTTTATTAGAGTCCCAAATTAAGGGCGTGCTGATACATGACGGCCCTTTTAGAACTAATTATCACTCAACTATATGAATTCAATGATACTTAATAGTGTTGCAGTGTTAATTCAATCTCTCTTGATTGATTGTATTGAAGGTCCTTTTTTTAGGTTCTAGAGCGGATTTTTTGTTTTTTTTTTATGATGAGTGATCACTCAGTTGATGTACTTTACTCGAAGGAGGAATATCGTTCGTGTATAGGATAAATAGGAGGGGCCAGAGAACTGAGCCCTGTGGGACTCCAGCTTGTATGGAGTGAGGGGTAGATCGCGCCATTTCGACGCGATATTGGAAGGCACGATTAGTCAGAAAATCTCGTAAGATGAGCATGAGATTATCCGGCGGATCGGTCCAGGGCGGATTTATTTTTCAACTACAATATGCCCCTGTGACAGCCTAGTCCGACTGCTTAGTCAGGTCGATCAAAACAATTGTTCGATTAAGAAATCGTCCTGTGAGAACAATGGATCATTCACAATACATGGTCCGTTAGATTGGACTTAGAAGTGAATTTCTTATTCCTAGCGGTCCGTTTAAAGTATGAGACTGAGCATCATTGTTATTTTAGCCCTGTTTTTTCCCTTGGGTCCTATTAGATACGATGACGACGTCCTATTGCAGCAGTGAATCAAGTCGATTGATTAAAAGTTGTCCTCCTATCGAACATCAGTTCGATAGGAGTCCTGAACATGATATAAGGATTTTAGGTACTGGAGGCGATTTTATGTTCAGAACTTATTACGTATTAACTTTCTTGGTCTAATTTTAAGTACTCACATTTACTCATGATCTTGAGAATCAAATCATAAGTACTTGCATATACCTGTAGTCCGATCAATCGGACTAAGAATTAATATTCGTGATTTCTTTTGGCTCGATCAATCAGACCAAACGACGGTCGATTGACGGACGATATAGCGCAGTGGTTAAGAGCTTAAGCCGCTCCGCCCACTGTGTCTAATAGTCGCGGGTCCCTGATAGTCCCGCACGGGACATATCTTTGTGTGATCCACAATTATTTGTTTCGGTCTGGATATTTGTGCGTGTGAATTTTCATGTTTGTAAACGCACCCACGACACAGGAATAAATCTTAGTGCGGGGCTAAGTTTATTTTATTAAATAAACAAAAAAAGGAAATTAAGTTCACGATCACCTATAGATGGGACTAAACAGTAGGCCTTCACATGGCAATATGCGTTAGAGTCGTTTATTGTGCTTAAACTATTGCAGAATGTTAATTTTTATTTTAAAGGCCAGGAATAGGTCTTCTCTGACAGTGCGATGTGAAAGAGAAAATTGGTTATACTCCACCATGGGGACCCAGTGTTGATTGGTGGTTTAATTTTATGAAGGGGATACCTTCGCGACAGCCCCTTATATATAAGGGAATACAAGAACATGGTATACCGGGTTCTTTTATTCCATGCACGAAATATAGGGATTAGAAAACTTAATATTTAGAAATATAAAATTTATTTTATTTTCATTAATTAATTAAATTTTTTACTGTATATTTTAATGTCTGGTAAAAGGAATACAAGAGTAAACGACATTTTCTCGATGGAAAAAAATGTAAAGTCATCTCTATCGAATCATTTTCTAATTCCGACGCGAAACGCTTAAGAACTAGTCAATGGAATTTACTTAAAACATTGCAATTAATTGTAGCAAAGTTCTCGTAAAGCAGTTTTTTATTTCATAGTGTAGTCTTTTTGGAAAATGATAAAATTTGTTTTTGCACATACGTTATTTCCGAACGCGTGCTCACTAGATCCATCACTGTCACTCTTCCGGTCGATAAATGGTCGATGGCGGTAGACCTTTAATCTAAAAGTGGGCAAACATCGTCACGACATGGCCCTGTTTCAAAACAATCAAAGACGTCGTGGTCGACCGAGACTCACTAATTCGACTCGTAGTTTAGGTCCCCACATGAAACAGATCTTCGTATGGCTCACAAATGTTTTTGTTTTAGTGCAGTTTGTTAAATGACAACGATATTGAAATCTAATATCTAATGTAGAGTTACATTTTTTTAAATCATAAATCAGGATATTGGAATAAGCTGTCAAATCTTTGCCTTTAGTAAAAGGTGATACAACTCGAGGTATAGCAGTTTTAATATTTTTGCACATTATGCATCAGAATGTCAAGAAAGAATAACAAAACAGATATACAATGCGAAAGTGGAAGGATGTAGGTACCGGGGAAGACCTAGACTATCTTACCATGACCAAATAGACCGAGTCTTATCTGAAGGTCAAGTCAAGAGTCTCCGTAACCGGCGAGCGTGTATAAGATGTACTATGAGAGTGGAGGAAGCCAGAGAGGTATGTAAGGAAAGAACCTGTTGGATCTCTGTACTGTCTGCCTACCCCGCGAGGGATCTGGCGTGATGATATAGAATAATGCATAAGAAAAAAATCCGCTATTTTTCAATCTCATCGCCATGTGGGGCCCGCTCATTGGTCAAATCAAATAGCGCGCGCTTCCCCAGTTTCCTGTAACACATTTCCGTCCCTTTTCCAAAATCACTCCCACAAAAAATATCCAGCAACTGAGAATAAAGATGTTACACATCAATATTCTTTAAGTGTCTATCAATAACTGTAATGAATATTATATTAAGTTCAGTAAAACAGTGAGAGGAACTTTGAAAACTTTAAAGTCGATTTTTTTTAAACTATGATTTCCGACTTCTATCACCTTCTACTGAAGGTTCAGAGAGTCAGCGTTACGTAGCCAGTTCTTTAATTTAAAATTGTCTCTCTTCCCAGCGGTGAAAGCACTATACGATCCGTGCGAGTACGACGTGCAGTGTGATTCCCTAGCCGGCTTGCCTGAGGCGCGGTCGCCGGGCGCGGCGCTGTGCCTGGGCGGTGCGTGCGCATGCGCTTACAGCGCGCGCGCAGCCGGCACGCCACCGCGCTGCTGGCACCGACGCAGACCGGGGCAGGAGTGCCGGAGAGACGAGGTCAGTTGTATATTATACCATAAATTCATAATAAAATGAAAGCCTTGGTAATGAAATTTTGAAAATTTTTCTTCTTTTAATGTACATCATAAATGAAAATTCTTCTCTTTTCGTATGCAGCATATTCTGTACAACAGTGGATATCAAGGAGCATATAATCACTTCGTTTTAGAGATCACTTATTTGATAATTTAAACATTGCATAAGGAGGTAAAGAGGCATTGAACTGCTATGTATGGCAGGCGTGTTGTCTAAAGTGTACACCCAGCATTAAATTTATCGTCATTATACCAAGCTAAAATTATAGCAATTAATATTAGGGATAGGAAGTATCATTGAAAAAAAAACCATCTAATGTACAAATTCAAAAACAATAAATTCATTTATTTCTTTACTATAAAATCAAACATTAAAACATTATTTACAGGCTTAACTAGGTTTTCAAAGTAACAGTCGATTCAGAAACATTAAAAACTGGGATACAAAAGTTAACAACGGAGTAAAAGATAAAGACAGTAATAATCAGAAATGAGAGAAATGAGAGTAAGAAGAAATGTAAGAAGTTCAGAAAAAGAAACATAACATGATTTTTAGTTGTCTATCTAGACTAGTTTTTAAGTTAAGCATATACCAGCAATCACTAAGCATATACACATCGACCGTGCAGTGTGAAATAGAACAAATTTTTAAGGCATATGGCTTGGCATGGCATAAGGTTTTTATAAATAAGGTCATAGCACGTTGGCCGTGTTATGTAAAGTAGTAAGCGGTAGCATCGTAGGAATATCAACCGTCGATGTAATGACAATTTTCACGTAACACGATTGCATGGTCAAACAGGGTAACTCTGCTGTTTATAGGCGCAGATATACATGCTTATCAATTACTTATTCTATGTCCCAAATCTCTATTTCAGATACAATCAACATTCGCTCTCCTCCGAACAGAGATATTAATAGATCCTCAATTCGCTTGTTCTGACTAAACGATCAGACACTTGCCACACAAAAAGAAATGCAGCTAAGAGAAAACAAAAGTTACCTTTTCTGTGTCAAGCAGCTTGATCATCCCGTAAAATGTTTCGAATTACTTAATATTATAAAAAAACTTGTCCTAAATATCAGCGTTGTTTCAGGAATGTGTCTCCGAAGAAAACGAACCTGGTTATTGTCTCAACGGCCGGTGCACCTGCAAAACTTGTTCCCCCGACGCAAGGGACTTCGGCGGCGCGAGCACATTTTCCCGCCCGCCTGTCATCGCCGCCGCCATCTTGTCTCTCGCCGCCATTTTGAGACACTAACGGAAAACGTCTTTAAATTGTTATGTAGTCAAGAAACTGTTCCACACAAATTATGAATAGATGAGAGAAAACTTTTATATTCCTGTTCCACTTGCTACTTAATGCGTTAATTAACACGTTAGCTAAGACATTTTATACAGCCTATATCTTGATGACTTAATTGAAAGTGGCAGCATGTTATTTTTAACGCCATAATTGGCGTAGGCATTAACATTAGCGTTAATACAGATGGAGCAGGAGTTTCAAAAATACCTATACCTTAAGTTGAGCAACCAGTTAATTAATATCAAAAAACTGGGAAGATGAAACAGTAATCCAAATAATATCGCTTATTTAAATTTATGTGTGTTATGGATTCATAAATGGTGTATTGACAGATTTGCAATCCATAATTGTTATCTGCTCGGATTATGAAGAAATTTCAAAAAAACGTTACCTACACAACTTTTAGAGAAACTAAAAGAACCCTCTCTGCGAAGTCGATAAGTGAATGGATTTTACCAATATCTTATGCCAGTAAACTTTTAACAAAACTAATACCGGCATCTACTTAATGCACTTTGTTCCTTAAAATAATTCGAATCCCGAAATCCCATTCGAATCAATTATTTTATGGAAAATATTACTATCTATAACAATATTTATTAAACAGGTAGATAGGATATACTTATATATTTAACTGTGAAGTGTCAACATGTCATAAATGTATAATCATAGTGACGCGAAAATCAATTTTAAGTGCGATTAAAAATCAATTTTCTTATTTTATAAAGTACCTATTATGGCATTTCACAGTCGCAATAATGTACCTGCAAGTTGTTTGTTTAAAACAAATAACTGGATAAATCAAATAATAACCGAACAAATCAATAGTGGGTAGTTTGAAAATATTACTTTCAAAACTACCCTTTTTTTATAAAAAATATAATTATTATTGAATAAAACAGTAATAATAATATTGCACAATAATTTAGTTTATAGGTTGTTAAATGTTCTTAGTTTATCAATATATAAGTTTGTAAATAAATCCTTACTGATCACCAAGGTTAAGCAGCGTTCGACTCGGTCGGCCTGAGATGGGTGACCGTTTGTGGCATTTTCATATTCCAGCGTCTCCGTGCTTCGGAAGGCACTTCAAGCCATTGGTCCCGGTTACCACACGCCTAAGTTAAGCCGAGTTTGAAGCCTTATAGGCGGCTTGATAAGTTCCAACAGCAGGTGGCCACAAACCTGCCTCTACCAATCCACACTGGGTCCGCGTGGACCTAATCTCTCTCACCTCGATTTGTGAGAGAAAGCCTTTGCCCAGCAGTGGACAGGCTATTATTATTATTAATTATAAAAAAAAATCGTTGTTTGTTGTTGAAAATCTGTAAATTTTAAGAGTAGATATTTTATTTCACTTAATTGTAAACAGTATTTTTGCAAGTGCAATTTTATAAATGTTTTAATGATGTTTATTAATGTATGGGTAGTGTTTATGCCAAAGAAAGTGTACACAAATATTGAATGTATTGTGTAAATAAAAATATTATTTATTTTAAACACGTGTCTCGTTTTTATACTACACCCACTGTTACACCCATTGTTACACTAACTTTCAATTTGTAATCTTGCCTCTTTTATCTCCTTTTTGTTACTTTTGTGGAACAATAAAGTGTTATCTATCTATCACTATTCTTCTAATAGTTACCCGGTTTTTATATCATTGTGGGTAATGTGATAATCCCTAAACAAAGTTGAAAGCCTTATGAGCAGCTTGATAAGTGGCCACAAACCTGCCTCCACCAACCCAAACTAGGTCCGCGTGGGAGAGTATGACCATCTGTCACTTAAAGATTTGTTAGATAAAGTCTTTGCCTAGCGGTTGGACAGTACAATCTTTATTCAGTTGACAGTGTCACGGAACTGCCCTATCCGGAAAGTGGCGCCAACGGCATTATATAAATTTGGAATCGGGACATACTCAGGAAGGAATAGCATTCATATTATCATCTCGGCAACCGTATTTAACAGACGACCAGTTGCCTAAAAATAAAAAGAATACTCAGACATTAAGCCTGCCGTACGTTAAGTGACAACAAGATACGTAATATATTCAACAAAAAATAGCTTTCTTTATTTTTTATGTGTATAAAATGGGATGTGTGCGTTTTTTATGTATATTAAATGCATAAAATGATACACAACCTATATAAAATAAATAATATTAGCCCTGTTAAGAAACTGTCCCACTGCTGGGCACGGGCCTCCTCTTCAACTGAGAGGGTTTAGGCCATAGTCCACCACGCTGGCCCAGTGCGGGTTGGCGAACTTCACACACCTTCGAGAAACTCTTAGGCATGCAGGTTTCCTCACGATGTTTTCCTTCACCGTTAAAGCAAGTGATAATTAATTTTAAATACGCACATGCTTTCGAAAAGACAGAGGTGCGTGCCTGGGTTTGAACCCGAGACCTCTGACTTTGCAGTCCAACGTTCTAACCACTAGGCTATCGCAACCTATATGCTACACATAAAAAATGTATAAGAAATATGTGTATTAAATGCATACATGCGGCTGGGATACATGGGCTGCAGCATTTGGAAAACTCCGTCGAGTTTTCTTATCGCCCATACCCCAATGCCTAAAAACGATAGTTTTTAATCAGTACGTCCTACCTGTAATGACATACGGAGCCGAAACGTGGCCACTCACTGTGCGGCTTGTTCACCAGTTCAAGCTCGCTCAGCGAGCTATGGAAAGAACTATGCTCGGAGTTTCTCTTAGGGATCGAATCCGGAACGAAAAAGAACCAAGGTTACCGACATAGCTCAGCGAATTAGCAAGCTGAAGTGGCAGTGGGCAGGTCACGTATGCCGCAGAACCGATGGCCGTTGGGGCAGACTGGTTCTTGAGTGGAGACCGCGTGTCGGCAAACGTAGTGTAGGGCGCCCTGTAGCTAGGTGGGGCGACGATATTCGTAAGGCAGCGGGCAGGGATTGGAGAAGGAGAGCTGAAGATCGAGCTCAGTGGCGTGCCATGGGAGAGGCCTACGTCCAGCAGTGGACTGACACGGGCTGATGATGAAATGCATAAAATTATTTAGGGTTTGGTCTAATAGCGGTCGGAGCGCGGCGGGAACATAACAGAAGCGAATCCTCGACTCCCGTACATTTCAGTACATTACAACTCCCCAAGCCACGCCACCGTGATGCTGCGTCGGCTATGTGGCGAAACCTTTAAGCATTTAATACACAACCAATTTTCTTAAACATAAAAAAAAAACTTACAAATTAAGCCCGCCGCGCACCAGGCGACAACGGAACATCAGTGTTTCTGGTAGAGCTGAAATTCAGAGAGGCGCGTAAAACACGGCGCACACTGGGCGACGCGGCCGCGTACACGAGCGGGTTGAGCGCAGAGTTCATGTAGCCTAGCCATGTGCACCATTGCCAAGTCACGTCATACACGCAATCGCAAAGGGAATCTGAAAAAAAAGGTTTATTCACTTTATCTAAGACTAGCAGTTTCCCGCGACTTCATACCCGGTCGGCAACAGCGCCACCTACCGGGTCTAGGTTATACAAGCTGTAACATAATAAACGCAAGACCTGAAAGTAGTTTGTTCTAAATCGGTAACTGAATTGATTTCAACTATTTTAAATGCATCTTAAATTCTTGATTCATAGCAAGAAGAAGATTTCAAATGCATTCCTAACCCGTATTTCTCAAAATGTACACATACACGTACAAGTTTCATTGTTAATTGGGGTATAAAAATGCTTAAAAAAGGGGTAAAAACCTTTAAATTTGGAAATTTGGTTTTTGTTTTGAATTTATGAAGCAATTCTCTAATTGGGTTGTCTGAGGTCTTGCGTTTATTATGTTACACCTTGTAGAGCCCATGTTACTTCTGGATAAGGTGGCTTTCTAATGGTGAAAGAATTTTTAAAATTGGTGTTGTAGTTTTTGAGTTTATTCGTTCCAACATACAAAAAAAATACACACACATACACACATACACAGTAAAGGCCTTTTATATTTTTTATTATATTCTTTAGCATAATTTATTTTCTCTTACTCAATTGTGTTTCATCTACGTAGAAAATATACTGTACATAATAGTCATGGAGCATGTCACGCAACGAACTCGAGTAGACAGTTTCTTCTTTATATCCACAAGTTTACACTTAGTTTAAAGAGAACTTGTTCAAAAAGTTGTTGAGGGTCTTTGTACACATGAATATTGTAATTCTATAGCTCACAATTGCTTAAACAACTATGTATATTATTAAGTAAACAATACTATCATTATATGTAAGACCTAGAGATAAATAAATTATTATTATTATTATTATTATTATTAAATACAAATCTTTCCTCTTTATAATATTGGTATAGATGGGTGAACGTTTGCGTCAATTTCATTTACGAGCGTCTCTGTGCTTCGAGGCGCTCGTAATACTGCGGAAAGAGGTTAAGCAGTGTTCGACTCAGTCAGTCTAAGATGGGTGATTGTTTGTGGTATTCCCATACTCGAGCGTTACATTAGTTCCGGTAGAAATTTAAATTGTAGTCCTCTCTCGCTCGCGGGGCGTGGCGGTTTCCTATCTATCTATATCATCACGCCAGATCCCTTGCGGGGTAGGCAGAGAGTACAGGGTTCCAGCAGGTTCTTTCCTTACATACCTCTCTGGCCTCCTCCACTCTTATAGTTCGTCTCATACACGCACGCCGGTTATGGAGACTCTTGACTGGCTGGCTGTGGCTTTTGATTCCTACTTACTAAAAACCCCAGGGTAGCCGACATCAGCACTTTGGAGGGGCTCCGGGACTTTTGTATAGAACGCAATGGTGTAAGACAACAAACCTGCCCCAACTAATCTGCACAGAAGCCGCGTAGAGTAAGATAATAGTGTAACCTATTTTCTCTCACCTATACTTGTGAGAGGAGATTTTTGCACAATATGAAATAGTGTATATGTAAAATGTTTGAACTGAATCTCTACGGAAGGTTAAAAACAAGTGTCACTACATACTACAGTCGGCGACTGCCGGAAAACGGCTGCATCAAGAATTGTCGCTCATGTATCCTGACGCACCAACAGGCAAAAAAGCGTTTAGCATGCGAGGAAAAAGGACGTGAGCCTCACTTTAACCCTCGTAGTACACCGCTATCGTGAAAATAAGCCGCCACTGAATCGGCCGCCTGCAGTCAGCCGGCAATCGTCACCGACGACAGACGGCGATAAGACAAATCACTCGTTTATAAGCTCCCTAACTCACCCACAGACAGCGTAATGAGAAAAGGCGTTCAGCATGCAAGGAACAAGGACGTAAGCCTCACTTTAGCCCTCGTAGTGCACCACTGCCGAGATGCTATGCCGCCACTGAATCGACTGCATGCCGTCAGCCGGCAATCGTCACCGACTACAGGCGGCGACCAGACAAATCGCTCATTTATAAGCTCCCTAACTCACCCACAGGCAGCATAATGAGAAAAGGCGTTCAGCATGCGAGGAACAAGGACCTAAGCCTCACTTTAGCCCTCGTAGTGTACCACTGCCGAGATGCTATGCCGCCACTGAATCGACTGCATGCCGTCAGCCGGCAATCGTCACCGACGACAGGCGGCGAGAAGATAAATCGCTCGTTTGTGAGCTCCCTAACTCATCCATAGGCAGCATAATGTAAAAAGGCGTTCAACATGCGAGGAACAAGGACATGAGCCTCACTTTAGTCCTCGTACCGCACTGCTGCCGAGATTCTATGCCGTCACTGGATCGACCGCCTGTCGTCAACCGGCAATCGTCGTTGCTCGTTTATAAGCTCCCTAACTTACCAACAGGCAGCATAATAAAGAAGGGCGTCCAGCATACCAGGAACAAGGACATAAGCCTCACGATGGTCTTCGTAGCGCGGCGCTGTCTAGGCACTATGCCGCCACTGAAACATTGCATTGCATAAGAATTGGGAAAAAAATATTGTGAAATAATTAAGTAAATGCAATAAAATAAATCGAATTTTATCACGGCTTATTTTTAGTTACCTATAGTCATGGGAGGGACTGAAGCGTTTGATTTCCAAAGTTATGGGTGCTGTAGCGCTCTCGAAACGTCGGGCACTTAAGCACCACAAATAGGCCGCGACGAAATCCGAAATATTTTATTCGCAACTTATTTATTCCAGAATTAATTTTCGACCAACTCTGACGGTGTTCCAGTAACAGACCATTGCACGAAATTATAGTAACGCACCGCTTTACGTGTTTACGTGGTCATAGCGAATAAGGGCCCTGGAAAGGTTTTTTCTGTGAGTGTGAAAGATCTACGATGTTGGCCGAGGGGCCTTACAGGATCACCAGGCGAGCGAGCAACAACTAGGCATGTCAATTCATTCTGAGAAGAATCGATCTATAGATCGATTCTAATTGATCGCGCAAGAATCGATTCTCGAGTAAATTGAGGATTAAAAGATCGATTCTCGATTAATCGATTCAAGTCCATTCTTATTAATTTGCCGATTGATTGTATTTTTTTTGGATCCCTCTTTTTTACAATTTCTTAATGCCTTTCAATTAGAGATTACTATATTATCAAAAAGACAAATAATTTAAAATAAACATACATAGTATTTTATCACAATAAACGTGTTTTGCTATTATTAAGGTCCCTGATTTAGACAGCTTAAATAAGTCATATTTTTGATTACCCCTTTTTTGACTGAATTAAGAATCGATCCGATTCGACGGCTTTCGGAATCGATCTAATGAATCGTTTCAGTGGTTCAAATCGCTATAAAAAATCGTTTCTTTGGCTCGAAAAAATCAATTTCTCGATTAATCGATCTTAAATCCATGCATAGCAACAACTGCACTCAAGCCGGAAGAGCAAGGGGGCAACTAGCTCAAGGTCGCATCAACGAAGAACTGCCTTGGTATGAGCTGTTGCTATGGGTAGGGCATTTACTAGGTGTCTCACGGTACCTCCTGCAAAGCGGGGTGAATTCATCAGAATTGTATTCACGTATAGACTATATTGACTTGCGTACAAGCCTCAAATCAAGGGCCAACAAAATTTCGTCCCGCACAAGATAAGTCTAGCCGCCAAGCTAGCCCTGTAGAGAAAATTTTTAAGTATATATTTTGTAAAAATTCAAAGGATACTTACGTAGTCCTAAAATTCTTCAATACAGGCTCATGAGAAACATGTTTCGAGCGATCAGGTAGGTTAAGATGACAGGCTTTGGATGATGATGACCTAAAAAGTAGACCTTCAATGTAACAGGGGACTATATTTGTAATTAAACACACCGTCACGCCCATATTCCCTAAGCGGGGGTGGCAGAGGTGTACTGTGTACTCAGTACCCACGTTTCGGCGACGATGTTAGGTCCCATGTAATAAGGGGCGAGCCTATTGCCATATACCGGGCACATTCCAGACTCCGGACTCGTACTGAGAATATTTCGTTAGAAAAACTACATTTGTCCGACCTAGGAACTAGGACCTCGTGATCACAAAACGATGTGCTTTGCTACCAGACCAATGAGGCGGTCAATTTTATCTGAATTAGAAATATCCTCACGATCTTTTTTAAGTGAATATGATTTATTTATTTATTTTATTCTTTAGGCACTTATATACATAGGCGGACTTGATGCCTAAGGTATTTTCTGCCTTGAGGTGGTGTAGAAACTACTGTGGTAGGTGCCAAAATATGAGGATTTAAAAATGGAGGGATATGGTACGTGATAACTAGTATAGATATATAATTATCCTATATATAATACGAACGAGATAACTAGTTATAGATATATAATTATCCTATATATGATCCAGATAATGTGACAACGATAGTGTAACTAACGTTTAGGAGAATCCGCCAACATTATGTGTCGATAGATAGTCCTGCAGACTTGTTTTAAAAGTGTAACGATTGGTGGCCATTTAATTTCGGCCAAAGATTTCGGACTCTGGAGAAGATAACCCTAACTTAAGTGATATATTTTCCTTATAGACAGGGAGAGAGAGAGATATTATACTCACGTAGCATCCTCTTGTGATCTTTTCGCTAGCCTGCTTGGTATTGCCATTTCGAATTTTGGTATCGAAGCCATTATGTTCCTAGCTGGATGGTTCTGTTGATGAGATGGCAATAAACAGAAACATATCAAGGCAATGTACATAATATGATAGTGATACACTAATTTACCTCTTTTCCACCGCTAGGCCCCGGGGAACGACCTCTATGCGATCGAATAGGGGGAGGCGTCGCAAGCGCATACAAAATGCGACCGTACAACACCAACATCACCGTGGCAGGAAGATAGAAAGATAGGATCGTACTGCAGAACACGTAACTGAAAATTAATATGGTCGTTAACTAAAAAATTTAATGTCTTTTAGCTAAATATACACCTCTTTATAATAATAATATTTTAACGTTCACGACGGATGATGGGTTCATCTAGTAAGCGACGAGTCAAAGCCGGCCACGGGTAATTAGGTATCACTAATTATGGCAGGAGTTCGTCCCCTTTGAAATAGTCCAGTTTTTTGTCCATAAAACCTCATTTATATAGCCTTGTTTTCTTTCCATAATTTACAATAGTCCTAGCACCTGCCGGGGTCAGTTCGCTGGTTGTTTCGTCATTTCCAGCAAGTGATCGCAGCAGGTGACTTACATAACCTAAAGTTCTCGCAAAGGGCCTCTATGTGATGGACCCATGTCCCCGTGCAAACCTTTCAAAGGTCCGGGTAAAGCCCGTGAATCTCAGCGATATTTTGCACAATTACTTATAGTCAAAGAAGAGCTACAGATTTAGATTTCTAAACAAAATTCGGCGCTACTTAATAAAGAGGAAAACTCAACTTTATTTAGTAAACTAAAAACGGACTGTATGCGAACGCTTATCTTTATGATATATTAAATTTCCTGTTAGAATTACTTCAGCTAATACACATCTCTACCCCGATGTAACGCTAGTTACTTAGTAGATTTTTGGGCTAATACTTGCCTGCTAAGTCGTATTATTCTCCTCTCTTCTACCCGGTAAGTACCTACCACCTGAGTAGATATAGATGTCATCAACAGTACCTAGCAATCATAGAAGTTTAAGGTTACTTACACAACATTATTATTTTCTGGGCACGCTTTATCCATCTCTCCTTGATGGAGGTGCCTAGTCGTTGTTATGAACGCTGTTGGGATTGCCACTGCAAAGGAGACCGGCCAGACCAGACCGGCGTATAGTCTGGCAAGTTTAGCGCGTCTGGCACGGGCGAGGGGTGCGGTAATGCCACACCAACGCTCCCAACCGAGGGCGCAGAGGGAGAGGATGGATGCTGTGCAGCAGAGAACGTCCATGGTCTTCCAGCATGAGCAGATTATCCAGTCTGGAAGGAATTGAGATCTTTTGGAATGAAAATTAGTTTTTGACGACGACTTGGACCACGCGTGAGTTTAACAAGAGTTTAATTTTGAATTTCATATTTGTAAATATAGGAGACATAGTGTGGGCTAGGGTTTAAAAAAAATCATGGTGTCACGAGGATGGCGGAGCTTAAAATCGGTACTGTACGTGGTGCTTTTCACAATATTTTCTTTTATAAACTTGTTGATACACCAACAAGGAGTACTTTATTATAACCTGGAAAACGTCTACCGCCAAATGACGCTATAGCAACCAGATTTATTAGGAGTACTTACTTAATTGAAACACGACAGCTCTCTCGCAGCTGCAAGAGACACAACGAACAACCTAACAAGCAATTCCGCCGCCCACAAGCTAGCAAGCCGGTAGTGCGTAGGGGCGGTGCGCGCTCGCCACAGTGCTGCGAGCGCAGCCGCGTTGCCGGCCACCGTGGCAGCCCCCACCACAACTCTTTACAACAACATGTTTGTAAAGAGAGCGACACAGGAATTATTCCTAGTGTGGGGCTATGTGTGTTTTAGAGGGTGATAAAATGTAGACCGGCACTGTTCGTGGTGCTTTTAATAACATTTTCCCAAAGCCAAGTCAAAAAGAGTACTTTATTATCAACCGGAAAAATCTAGGTGTACTTACTCAATTGGAAGACAAACAGCTCTCTCGCAGCAGCTAGAGGCACAACGAACAACCCAACAAGCAGGTCCGCCGCCGCCAAGCTTGCGAGCGGGTAATGCGTGGGGGCGGTGCGCGCGCGCCAGAGCGCGACGAGCGCAGCCACGTTGCCGGCCACCGTGGCGGCCCCCAGCGCGCTCGTGCCCGCCACCGCGCACCACCACCGCCACGACAAATCGCCGCGTATGTACAACGTGAAGACCTGGGATAAAAACTGATGTCGAATACATTGGGTTATAATGCACTAGGTACTCACTACAGTCATCAACATATTCAAATATATTTAGATCGAGAAAAATAACGGATTTGATGCAAAACAAGTGTGTATGCGATTTAAAAAACCGGGTCTGTTAAGCTATGTATGTTGCTGACTGTACCTACCGGAGAAGACATTTCATTTATTTTTGTGTAGCATGCATTAATGTGCATACTTATACAAGCTGTATCGTAAAAAACAAGATCTCAGACACCCCGATTAGATCATTGCTTCACAAATTCCATATTAAACCATTCATCATTTTTTTAAGAACAGAATAGATTACTCTTTATTGTACACCAATACATTTACATAGAGGAAAAAAATAAACAAAAGAGGTACAATTAGCGGTCTTATCGCTAATAGCGATCTCTTCCAGACAACCAAAACTGAAAGAACGAGAAAAAAGATATACAAAAGTTCCATTTTAATAAGAACAGGTTCATATGCTTATAAATATATATGATACATAACAATATATAAATATAATAAAGATATGTATAAAGAAACGGCATGATAGTAGGTGAGTTATTAGAGAATAGTCGAAAGAAAGTGGTCCTTAACCATTCTTTTAAAAATGGCCAATGACTCTGCGCGTCTTACTGATACAGGCAATGCATTCCATAGACGAACAGCTTGGACTGAGATGGATTTATCAAGCAATATCTTGGAATGTATTGGTGTTTCCAGTCTGAGATTTTCCGACGACCTTAAGAACCTTGAATGTGACTCACGGAGGAACTCGAATCGTTTTTTGAGGTATAAAGGAGTATTAGGATCAAACAGAATGCTGTGTAGAAGCGATAGAATGTGAGCGATAGTATTTTTACCCCTTTTTTAAGCACTTTTATACCCCAATTAACAACGAATTTGTACGTGTATATATGCGTATTGAGAAATACGTTTTAAAAATGTATTTGAAATCGTATAGCACCAAAGGAGTAAAAGCAATTTTTGCAAATGTAAGATACGATAAAAATTGAGACGAACTATGAGAGTGGAGGAAGCCAGAGAGGTATGTAAGGACAGAACCTGTTGGAACTCTGTACTCTCTACCTACCCCGCAAGGGATCTGGAATGATGATATAGATAAATAAAAATTGTTGGAATCAATTCAGCTGTCGATTTAGAACAACCTAATTTCAGGTCTTGAGTTTATTATGTTACACCTTGTATACATTCCAATCAAACTTTAAAACTTTGTAATCAAACGATCATTTTTAGATGTTTCAGATAGATAGATAGAATACTCTTTATTATACACCAACAAAATTATAAAACAACATGTGAAATAAGACACTGATACAATAGGCGGTCTTATTGCTAAGAGCAATTTCTTCCAGACAACCTGGTGAAATACAAAATACAAGAAAGAAAAGTAATCAGGGCAGTTGGTGGCGTACGCTATTATTGGTATACAGAAGTATTTAAATATGTATAAAAGATAAATAAATACATATATACGTAAATGCGAAAGTGTGAAAGTGGAAGGATGCAGGTACCGGGGAAGACCTAGACTATCTTACCACGACCAAATAGACCGAGTCTTATCTGATGGAAAAGTCAAGAGTCTCCGTAACCGGCGAGCGTGTATGAGACGAACTATGAGAGTCGAGGAAGCCAGAGAGGTATGTAAGGAAAGAACCTGTTGGAACTCTGTACTCTCTGCCTACCCCGCAAGGGATCTGGCGTGAGGTTATAGATAGATAGATAGATATACGTAAATAATTACAAAACATATATAACTACATACAGATTAATATAACAAAAAGGGACTGACTATGACGCATCTTATTTTATCAACAAGCAGAGAGATAGTGGTTTTTGGCAATCTTTTTTAAAGAAGCTGACGACTGTGCGCGTCTAATTGATACAGGCAATGCATTCCACAAGCGGACAGCTTGAACTGTGAAGCATTTATCAAAGAAATTTGTGGAATGCATTGGTGTTTTCAGCTTTAGATTCTCCGACGACCTTAGGGACCTCAAATGTGTCTTGTGAAGGAATTCAAATCTTCCTTTGAGGTAAGAGGGAGTTTGAAAGAAAATCTGAAACATGGTCATATTTGCGTAAACCAAATATAAACCTTAGTTGTGATTGCAATGTATAAAGCAACGAAAATGGTGTTAGCAAGAAATCAACGTTTTTGCTGAGTGAAAAAAGGTTAAATTTTTTTTTATGTTTGTTGGAATAGGTACATATCCCATACAATCTAGCAGACTTGGTCTGTGCCAGATGCTTGCTGTGACAAGCGCGTCGTTGAGAGCTAAGTTTTATCTCAAAACGTACGTATGAAATGTAACAAAAATAAAATGTAAATTATAGGACCTACACACCGTCAAGCCTATATTCCCCAAGCGGGGGTGGCAGAAGTTTACTGCGTACCGTGTACACCCACTTTTACGACGACGACGAGCCTCTTGCCATAAGCCGGGCACAATTCCAGACTCCGGACTCATACTGAGAAGTTTTCGTTAGAAAACCTACATTTGTCCGACCTAGGATTTGAACCCAGGTCCTCCCACAAAGCGATGTGCTTTGCCACTAGACCAACGAACCCGTGTGTGCGTGTGCGGATGTGCGCGCCTGTGCATGTGTGTGTTATAGGACCTAAATAAATGTCTAACACTTTGTAAAATTTCCTTAAGCGGTAGAAAAAATGGACAGTGCTTTAATGGTAGTGTATTGTATCTTATCTCTATTAACATCACGACAGACGTTGCTGTGGATTTTTTTAAGAGGTTGTTTCATCATCTCAGCCTATACTTGTCCACTGCTGAACATAGGCCTCCCCAATCGCTTTCCAGCGTAACCGGTCCGATGCCACCTGTATCCAACGACTTCCTGCGATTTTCACAAGATCGTCGGTCCATCTGGCAGGCGGTCGTCCCACGTTGCGCTTGCCGATACGTGGTCTCCACTCTAAAATATTTCTACCCCAACGCCCGTCCGATCTACGCGCTATGTGGCCCACCCATTGCCACTTCAGCTTACTAATCTTAAGGGTTAAGTCGGTGACCTTGGTCTACGAATCTCCTCATTCCTGATCGCGTAGAGAAACGCCGAGCATAGCTCTCTCCATAGCTCGCTAAGCAACTCTGAGCTTGTTTATGAGACCTATTGTAAGAAACCACGTCTCTGATCCATGTATCATCACTAGTAACAAGAGGCTGTTTGGTTTATATTATTTACTAATAATGTACATTTTTACTGTTTAATAGCAAGCTTAACTCGAATTATTAGCACAATGGGCTTGCCGATTACTTAAAACTGTTGAACTGTTTGATGGAACAATGGATGCACATAAAACATTCAGTATTCACAATTTTTTTGTCCTCCGCTACATAACAAATAACGCATTTAGCCTCAAAGGCGTGAGCAGAAAACATCCACAGTTCACCTGTGAGATTTTCTCAATACAACTTACCTAACTAAAACTCTTTTCGAATTATTAACACCAAATAACAGACACATTTAAATTATTGTAACGCTTTCATAACTTCCCGTCTAACATAGACGTCACTGTTACTACTAGTGTGATTATCACATCATTATTTCGTACTATGAAGCAATAATTTAAATAAATTTTCTGTAGTAAATAAAGTCCTCATAAAATTTATTTTTTACTAAAATACTAGGTAGGTAGTTTTGACTGTTTGGGCGGGAACCGTTTCACAAAATTGTTATACTACCCTACGCTGTATATACCGAAAACTGTTTTTTTTTTTAACTTAGCCCCACACTACTATTTATTCCTGTGTCGTGGGTGCGTTTATCTCCACTCCGATCTGGGTCTCGAATCTATTCGCGCCTATATTAAAAAGGCGACAACTCGACACTTCGCGAACGCATCTTCCCATGCGAATCCGCTAATCCTAGCCGCCGCCGACTACGAACCCGACCCCTGCCGCCACCGCCGGTCGCGACATGTTCTCACCGATCCCCCCGATGCTTTGACATCGCTTCTTTCCGCTCCGGATACGGACGACGACGACGAAGTCATAGATCCCCTAGCCCGCCGACCGATGCACTAATTTGGGTGATTTTACAAACATGAAAATACACATACACAAATAACCAGACCGAAACAAAAATTGTGGATCACACAAAGATTTGTCCCGTGCGGGAATCGAACCTGCGACTATTAGACACAGTTGGCGGAGCGGCTTAAGCCCTTAACCACTGCCCTAAATCGTCCGTATCATGTTAAAAATAGCATTCCTTCATTTGTTTCCAATAATTGCAGTCTTTTTTTATAAAAAAATAACGACATATCTTCAGTTCACCTGTGTAATCATCAAATAAGCGCATAAACATACCACTGAAATGTAAAAAAAGTTAAATCCTATTGTATTTTACACTCTTTCTACATACCAAAAGTGCAAGCAAATTAATGCATAGGTATTTAAAAAAAACATCAAAACTTTTATTTTATTCCTTTATTGTCATTACTGGAGAACATTTATTAAAATTTCATTTTTTCCTTACTTAAATGCAATTATCTTCGAAGAAAATAATTGTTATTTATAACTATATTTACAATTACTAAACTAGTTTACTAAAAAACTAAACTATACTTAATAGTTTTAAATTACAAACATCGCTACGCTTAAATTAAAAGGCACACGTAGTGAAGATCATGTTGTATTCATTGGGTTATTTACTACGTGTTAGAGAAGACACCTCAGCTATTTACTTGTAGCAAAAGTTATAGTGCATACACTAACTCATTGTGTTCCAGTTCTTCTTCTTCTTCTTTAGATGCGCAGAGTACGGGCCAGCTCTAACACAGTCCTGACTATGACCGCGGGTAGGCTAGATTGCGCTTTCATGCGGCATTGTTCCAGCAGACATGTCGCTGTACCAATGCCGGAAAAAAGTATTGAAAGAAAACAACGTAGGACTTGAAAATTTAATGTGACTATTTGATATAATTATTATTTAAGTTATGTGTGATAATTTTAATGATTATTGTATGGGTGCTTCTTGCCTGAAATAAATGCATTTGAATTGAATTTAAATTATGGCTTCGCACTATTTTCAAGTGTATCTTGCCAATGTCCAGTGAGATGCAATAATCGTGTTTCTAAATTAATTCAACTCCCCAATGAACTTGATGACGAAGATGATAATGAAATTGATGAAGTGCCCCACCCTGGATAGTAAAGCGGTGGATACTTTACATACCAATTACGACGTTTTGAGGGAAATCGAAGAGGCACGTTTTAACACTTTGTTAGAATTACGTTCACTCATGCACATATAAGAATACATAATGGTTAATATTCCACCAACATTACACATTATCATTCGAAATAACACAAGTTGTTTTCGAGTTCCCGCCAAAACTCTTGTGTGCCAGTTGCTTGCCGTAAAGTGAGACGTTCCAATGCTAAGTTTTATTTTAAAAATATATTTTCTTGTGCACTAAGGTATTGTTTAAACAACTCCAGAAACAAGATTTTATTATCTATGAATACAAACATCCCGCGGTCATCAAGTTGCGCGTCTTTTTTTATTCGAAATAGCTTCTTTAATACGTAGTATTAATTACCTCAATGCTTCTATTCCATAAATCGGTAGTGCCCTTTTTACATGCATTAAAAATGTGCCACAGATTCATTAAATGAGTCTTTATTTGAGTTTTCCTTACAAAAAAAAAAAAATAATAAAAATGAGATAATTTTTGTCAATAAAAATATTCGAGTAAAATCTTATTATCATTAATTGTCAATTCCCAGTCTTTGCATTTTAAATTACTTGTATAGATTAAAAATTAATTTCCCAAGTTCTTTTTTTAAATTAGTTTTATATTTTTAATATTTATTTCGGATATATTTTTTATTTTATTACAATCCTTTACACGGAGCTTATATAAGCGTAAGCAAAGGAAGCACGTTTCGTTTAACCGTATCCCTATTTTTATAACTAGTAATACACATTATATCACTAAAACATTGTAACCTGGCTTTTAATCGAAACGGTACAGTATTTATTGAAAAATCTGCTCATTGGCACATCATGATGACACAAACAAAAAATTTAAAACTAAAAACTATTATAAAACTACGAAGATCAGTTATTTCATCCGCATTAAATATTACTTACATTCCAAATAAAAAATGATAAAAGTATTTACAATAATGTAGGTGATACAATATCGGAAGCGATAAAAACATTAAAATACTTAATTTTATAAAAATATATTACAATATAAAAGAGTATGTATGGAATTGAGTAAAATTGAGCATGTAGTGATCCCGATATAACGATACAAAATAATTGAACAATAATTGTCATTTAAAGCGACACATGGAATGGATGAGATCTTAAATAAATTGTTAAAAAAACATATGTCACAGTACATCAGAAGCCGATCGTAAATTAAAAATATAGAACATCATTTAACTCAATTTTTCTTGTCACTTTTTTAATTCGTGAGGGCGCTTTTCTTTTTAAATTTACTAATTTAAAAACATTGCCATTGTCAATTTATTTAATTTTAATACAATAATTATTTTTTTATATTACAATACAACCCAACTTCTGTGTACACTGACTAATAAATGGAAGCAAACAATGGAATGATTTGTAAGCGGAAGATATGTAAATCAATTACAATATTACAATCTGAGATTGTTGCATATCCATACAAAAAGACAAATAAAGTCACATTTACATTATTTCTTTATACTATAATGCGATAAGCATCAACCTCAGTGAATATAATATTTAAATATGTACTAAAATAATTCAATTCATTTCCAAAGCCGTTATGAATACAAATCTAAATTTGAACAATAATTATGATATTAATAAAAAAATAATTGAAACTGAGCCTAGCTCGAACGCGTTCCTTATTTTATTTATTTAAAACCTTTTTTTTATTTCAAAAATAGAATAGCGATTTGACAGTTCTTTTTTCAGTTTATGCCCACATGACAGTTATTGTCCGCGCTATTTTTTACGGACTGTGCAGACTATTTGCCGCTTATTTAAAAATAATGTTTACTCAAACCGGCTTCAGAAGCAAATCGACAAAAACTATATTCTACAAGCACATTGTAGTACTAAGTTCTACAGAATCACACATAAATAATTCCCGTACATTGTACAGTCGACTTGCCTTCTACTACCGGGCTCTACAGAATAAACGCCGACTGTCTTTAACAATCTCATAAGCAAATCGTTTCTCATTAAAATCAATGATCAAAAAACACGGGCTTACAAACGAGAAAATAATTATATAAAAAAAATAACTTCAACAACGTAACAAGTTATATCGAATGTGATTTTAAAATGCGTCGGTGTATTTTTCATGTCTTTGCTATTTTAGCGACATAAAAAAAAGAAAATAACTATAATTTCGATATATATTTTTTCGTTAAAATGAATTGACATGTTATTTTATTCAATAGTCTATATTTAAACAAATAAAAAAACTACATTATTAGACGCTAGCACTATTTTTTTCTATGCCCAAGTTATTTTAGTTAGGCAAGTATATTTTTTAAATAAATATATATGTATATGTGCTTAATAAACTATATGTTGCGCATATTTTCTTCAAATGCTATTTCCGATTCTTACTAGTGATTTGATAATAAAGTGTACATGTTATTTTCATTTTGCCACAGCATAAAAATACACCGAACATAATTTAGTGTCATATCACGAGTGTGTCAATGTTAGTGCATCGTAGTGCTCTACACTATGTTAATACCTATACATTGCGTCATGGCTGTACAAATCAGTCTATATCTACGGCACTTAACAGCTCGACAACTTTGTCATTTAACGCCGAACGTTTTTAAACAATAATTTACATTTTGCATTTTTTCTCCTTCTTAACAAATCTGTACATTGTCTTCGAATCTTTGCTGCTGAATCGTTTTCAATCGCGTTCTTATTTTAAAATTTGTTGGCAGTGTATTGTTGAATCTCGTGATTGGATTGCGATTATCTTAGAAAACTCGAATTGGCAGTAATAGCCGTACCGCTTAAAAAATGAAATAACGGTACGTTTGTAAATAGTTAAATTATTTTAATTTTTACTATAACCTTGACGATATCGGAAACCCAGGCAAACATTAATGTCGTCTTAATATTTTTAAGCTTTGATTTTTTGTACCGGCAACACATTTTTTCAATGTCACCAACGTGACAATTAAATTTTCTACCACATTTGAATAATTTTATAAAACCGTTACATGTCAATTGCTTCCCAATGTGTGTTTCAACAAAAACAGCCAACCTGACATCGATAAAAGATGACGTAATTTCTCCTAATAGCCAATCATTAATTAGCTTTATATATAGATCGCCTCAGTCCCGCCCTTATTGGTCTGTTGCATGTCGTTGGGCGACAGAGCGGCACGATCTGACCAATCAGAGTGCGGGGATTGCGTGAGCGGCGTCTGCGGCGATGGTGTTGACCAGTGGTCGGGGGATTCTGGAGATGGAGTGGGGAACGTATCACCCATTCCCCAGCCGCCGTAAAGACCTGGGAAGAAGAATTATTATTATTGGCATGGTGGTCATAAGGGTACAAAAGTACTCCTTTAGTCAATACAGATTTTAAGACAAAGATTAGGCATGAAATGGCCATGGCCAATTTCCGCAGCAGTGAGACAAGCGTAACATGAAAATGTGTGGAGTGGATATGTGAATTGTACATGCCCATACTGTTCATACATACTAACATTTTCATGGCCATTACCTGCCCACTGCCACGATAGTGAATTAAATGTAATCAAGGGAAATTTTAACCAGTATATTCTAGATTTATTACTAAAGATTAATAATAAGCCAGGGCGAATGACTGTCAAATCATTTCCAATTTCTTGCTGGCATGGACATTGAACCAGTAACCATAACTTATATTAGGCCAGGTGACCGGATGCTTGTCCGGCGATATTTCAAGCCCACATAAATTAGATATTGGCTTCTTAAATTTACACGAATATTACCTACAAATGATTTCAGCGCTGTTTATACGTTCTGTAAATAATAAAGAAGTAGAGAAGACGTCAAACATTTCTGTTTTTCCAGTGACCGTGGATGCGTGGGTTAAATCCAAAATAAACCACCCTATAATCCAAAAGAGAAGTTTGATGTTTCATTTATTCTGATGCTTACCAGACATAAGGTTGGTGATGGCCGGGTGCTGAGCGCCTTGGACCTGGCCGAGCGCAGCGGCGTGTGTCATCACAGCTTGCAGCTGCGCGTTGTGCTGCCCGTTGGCGCCTGCGAACGAAACCAGCAATGAATATCGTACGTTGCGATAATGTCTTACATACATGGTTTATACTTACTCGCGTAGTAAGCGAGGGTAAGATGTAAAGTACGTTACTTGAGCACACAAGGACGGCTCCTTGTGTCCCCGATTGTTACTACATGGCGCTCCTATCATTAGCAGTTTTAAAAGGGAGTTAAATCATAGCATAGTTCGAAGGCGTACATTTCGCAATTGGCAACACTGATTAAGCAGGAGGCACAATCAGTGTTGCCAATTTGGAATCTTTTTTAGGAGAAAAAAATCTTAAGGAATGCACAAAATCTAAGAAAGTTGTAGCTGTGATGTATCAGAAGAAGCGAGAGAAAGCTAAGATAAAATTGGTTTGGAAAAGAAAAAAAAAGTATGAAATCTGTCACGGAACTGTGACATGTGGACTAGAACCTATTACATAGAGCGACAGAGAAACAAAATAAATTACATCTATCTATGAGTCATCATATTTATACAAAGTGTATCGTAAATAACGCCATACCTCAAACACCCCGATTAGATAAATGCTTCACAAATTCAATATGAAAATCATTTCCAAATTTAAAGTTTTTTGCCCACTTTTATCAGAAACATCACCATCAAACCAAGAAAAGGCTGGTTCTATATTTCTGTATGGGTATAATAAATAATGAAACTTGTACGTGTATGTGTGCGTATTAAGAAATGCGTTTTAGAAATGCATTTAAAATCATCTTTGATTCATAAAAAAATTAGTTCTTTATAACGCACTGAAAAGTAACATCATTTTTTGCAAATTTAGAAAAAAGTAAGATACTTTACAAACTGTTGGAAGGAATTCAGTTACCGATTTAAAAAAACTACTTTAAGGTCTTCCGTTAATTATGTTGCACTTTGTATATACAATTTCGGTGAGAGTGTGTTCGTAATTCTTCTCCTAAACGGCTTGACCAATTGTGTATGATTTATGTGTATTTATATTTATGTTTATTGTGTTTTTTTGTACTCATGAGGTCATCCGGAAGGTTCGATAGGTGGCACTGTAGTTGGGTGCGAAGTTGTGAGAAACTATTAATAGTTAATAGTTAAGAGTGGTTCAGAGCTTAAGCTGCTCCAGCCACTGTCTAATAGTCGCGGGTTCGATTCCCACACAGGACAAATCTTTGTGTGATTCACAGTTATTTGTTCCGGTCTAGGTATCTGTGTATGTGAATTTTCATGTTTGTAAACGCACCCACGACACAGGAATAAACCCTAGTGTGGGGCTACGTTTTAAAAAAAAAAAAAAAAAATTGATGATGGAAACTATGTGTACTCACTGAGGTGCGCGAGCGCAGAGTACGCGGCGGCGTCCAGTTGGTGCTGATGCGAGTGGCGTAGCGCCGCCATGTGCGCCGGCGACGTCGGCAGCGACGGCCGCGACTTGCCTGGCGACGGCGACCCTACACACGAAGGAATAAGGTTCAATTTACTTTGCAGAAGTAAGCTAGGAAAATAACGCACTGTGTTTTAAGCGGGTGCGATTTGCCTGGTGATAGGACGCTATTGGATGAGATTCAATTTACTTTGTACATGTAAGCCTAGGGGGTGCACTATAATACAAGTGGATGCAATAATTATGGCGATAGCGACCCTGTGTATAAGGGAATAAGGTTCAATTTACTTTGTACAGGTAAACTAGTAAAAATGTACTTTATTTCAAGCGGCCGCGATTCTCGGCGAGGGCTACCCTAGATGCCAAAGAATAAGGTTGAATTTACTTCGTACAAGGCTAGAAAAATGATGCATATTATTTCAAGCGGCCGCGATTTCCCTGGGAAGAAGAGGATTAGTTAGCGAGGAAAAGTTCTTTTGTCTTTCCACATTTGGTTGTGGTGAGTTGTGCTTACCTATGTAGGCGTGCGGCGAGGTGGTGTGGTTGCTGTGCGTGGGCGAGTGGTTGGAGTAGGGCGGCGACAGCGACGCGCCCAGTGCGCCGCCGCCGTACGACTGTTGCAGCGTCTGACCCGTCTGCAGACAAATACAACACATTACTTCTTCAGACTCCATAAAATCCAACAGCCGACTATTTCAATTTATAATATATGTCGTATCCCATTATTTGAAAATAAGTTAATCGCTTTGTGATCACGAGGTCCTGGGTTCAAATCCTAGGTCGGACAAGTGTAGTTTTTCTAACGAAAACTTCCCAGCATGAGTCCGGAGTCTGGAATTGTGCCCGGTATGGCAATAGGCTCGCCCCCTATTACATGGGACCTAACATCGTCGGCGAAACGTGGGTGTACTCAGTACACCTCTACCACCCCCTCTGGGGAATATAGGCGTGACGGCGTTTTTTTTTTAAGTTAATGGAATGGCGAGCAGTTATTTTAATTTTAGTAACGTTGTAATCTTATCATAGACATACTCTATAATTGCTCAAGTGTGTTTAGTTGTGAAGCGATGATAGATGACATCTGTCATATGACGAATCCCCGATGACAGATAGTCGATGTAAGATGGCGGCTGGCGCTGCGTTGTTAGTCTATTAGCAACGGGCCTAGCGCTCGGACGTACCGCGGAGCAGCTAGCCTCACTACATTCCATGTGACTTAATCGCCGGACGAGACCCCAGTGTTATTTCAAGATTTCCTTTATGTTGGGCCTCCATGCCGGCGACTGTGAAAACGAGGACAAATCCACCTTTCACCGCTACCGGTATTGAAACAGCCATCCAGAAAACCCATTATATAATATAATAATATTAGCCCTGTTAAGAAACTGTCCCACCGTTGGGCACGGGCCTCCTCCCAAAAGCAGAGGGTTTAGGCCGTTGTCCACCACGCTGGCCCAGTGCGGGTAGGCGAACTTCATACACCTTCGAGAATCTCTTAGCCATACATGTTTCCTCACGATGTTTTCCTTCGCCGTTAAAACAAGTGATAGTTAATTTTAATACGCACATGCTTTGGAGAGGCGCGTACCTGGGTTTGAACCCGAGACCTCTGACTTTGCAGTCCAATGGTCTAATCACTAGGCTATCACTGCTATAGGTGTTTAAAATAATGAATAGTATCACCTTTAGTTATATAGTAAAAAGTGAACGCAACTATGAAATAGGATAAAAATCCTGGTATGTGGGTACGTTTTCTTGTAAAAGAAAGAAAATAACCAACCGAAGGGAAGAGCAAGAGTACATAGGGACCATAGGGATCCTTGTTACCTTGACGCAGTCCTCATAGCTGGGCGGCTGTTTGTGCTGAACCAGCTGCTCCATGCCGACGAACTGCGCCATCGCGTTCGAGTACAGCGACGTTGCGTCGTACGGCGACGGCAAGTCCTGATCACAAAATAATATAATATAATAATAATATCAGCCTATACTGCCCACTGCTGGGCAAAGGCCTTCTCTCACAAATCGAGGTGAGAGAGATAAGGTCATACTCCACCACGCGGACCCAGTGCGGATTGCTGGAAGCAGGTTTGTGGCCACCTGCTGTTGAAACTTATCAAGCCGCCTTTAAGGCTTCCAAATCGGCTTAACGACTACCACATTAAGTGGTAGCCGGGACCAACGGCTTAGCGTGCCTTCTGAAGCACGGAGACGCTCGAATATGAAAATCCCACAAACGGTCACCCATCTCAGGCCGACCGAGTCGAACGCTGCTTAACCTTGGTGATCGGTAAGAACACCGCGGTCGCACAGCGCTACGAGCGCCTCGTAACACAAAATAAAACATATTAAAAGCAATGCAATGGTCAGTTCATAACATTTCCTCTACTGGAACTCCTAAAAATGAAGATCCTTAGTGGTCTTAAACTTACTAAAAACATCAAGGATTAGTGAACCACCATAGGATTTGCGGTACTCCGTTTAAACGTAGGAGAAAACAGGGCGTCCCTAAAAATAATGAGACATGTTGCTATTCTTCTACTTATTTTATCAAGCATTTTGATTGCTTGAAATAAAGCTACCGTAAGAGGAAGGTACACGTACACTTGAAATCATGAAACAGACTTGTGTTCAGCAGTGGTTTCGTCCATAAAAGAAAAAAACTTTTTAAAAAAGGAAACCGGATTCAACAAGCAAGAGATAAATATTTGGAATCGTTGCCGGTTGGTACAGTCGGTTACTTGGCACCGATTTCAAGTACTTATTTGTTGGTCTTTGAAGTCGGTTTCCCTATTTTTTTTAAGTTTTTTTTTACTATTTTTAGTGATGAATGAATTTATTTATAATATTTGTATACCTATATTACATTATTCTACTTAGTTCTACAGTAAAGTAGCTACAGGATTGATATAACACTAATAACTGAAGAAGTCCTCTAGGGTATCTTCAAAGTCCAAGGTACAATACCGATAAAATTAAAATTGGACAATCTCGGAGCTATACTGCACCCAATGCAAAAAGGATCATTAAAATTGGTCAACAATTGACGGAAATATCGATATACAAACATAAAAAAATACATAAGAGACGAATATAGAACCTCCTCCTTTTTGAAGTCGGTTAAAAAGGAGGAACTTACCTGTAAATTTTGTAGCGGTGACTCGACAGGGCTAAGGCTGGAGCCGAGGCTCTCAACGCTCTGCGGCACCTCCTGCGCCACTTTCTTATTGCTCTTTTTTACGCTTGGCTTCCTACACATAACACAAAAAAATGTTTTAGTAGCTAAAAAGCAAGAAATATTAAGGGAGTTTTGGCGGGAAGTCGAAGAGTGATGTTGTCAATTTGTTTTCATTTCCAAAACTTGTGTTATTTCAACTAATAATGTGTAATGTTGGTGGAATATTAACCATTATGTGTTCTTATATGTGCATGAGTGAAGGTTTATTGTAACAAAGTGATAAAACGTGCCTTTTCGACTTCTCTTAAAACGGCCGTTGCAATTGGTACATAAAGTATCCACCGTTTTACTATCCAGGGTGGGGTACTTCATTAATTTCATTATCATCGTTGTCATCAAATTCATCGGGGAATCGAATTAATTTAAACAAACACGATTATATATCTCACTGGACACTGGCAAAATACACTTATAATTAGTGTGAAGCCATAACTTGAAGAAGAAGAAAAATATAAAGGCCAGATTTATTACTATAATTATCTTACCATTTCATCACGCCAGATCCCTTGCGGGGTAGGCAGAGAGTACAGAGTTCCAACTGGTTATTTCCTCACATACCTCTCTGGCTTTCTCCACTCTCATAGTGCGTCTCATACACGCTATAATTACCATTAATATAATTGATATCAATGAAACAGACACTTGGAATTAATTTAATTTTAGATAATTTATTATATATTTAACTTTTAATTAAATAATTTATAAATGTTCCGATACAATTATTATGTTTTCCTTATTGTTAGGTACTTTAAGTTCTTGGATTATTCCGAATGATATTTTCTCGATAGAAAAAAAATACTGCCTCGTTGGTCTAGTAGCAAAGCGCATCGCTTTGTGATCACGAGGTCCTGGGTTCAAATCCTAGGTCGGACAAGTGTAGTTATTTTAACGAAAAACTTTCCAGTACGAGTCCGGAGTCTGGAATTGTGCCCGGTATATGGCAATAGGCTTGCCCCCTATTACATGGGACCTAACATCGTCTGCGAAACGTGGGTGTACTCAGTACACCTCTGCCACCCCCGCTTGGGGAATACGAGTATAGGCGCGTCCTCTCTATTCCTTTACATTTTCTGATTCCAACGCAAAATGCCTAAGAACTTATCAATAGAATTTATTTAAAAACATTAGGGGATGCCCTCTACTAATAGAAAACTAATAACAATCATTATTTTCTCTGCACCATTTACACCCACGGTGTTAGGTCCTATGTAATAGGCGGCAAGCATATTGCCATATACCGGGAACAATTCCAGACTCCGGACTCGTACTGGGAAGTTTTTCTTTAGAAAAACTACACTTGTCCGACCTAGGATTTAAACCCAGGACCTCGTGATTACAAAGCGTTCAGTCATTTTTTTCTATCGTGTAAATATTGTTTAATCGTGTATTCCTTTTACCACATTCTAAAATATACAGTTAAAAAAATTCGAAATGATGAGTCTCTTATCCATATACTTCTTGAAGTGCATGCAATACAAAAATACGTTTTTTCGCAGTGGCCCCTTAAAACCAATGCCTGAAGAATCAGAACTAGTTCAGAAACATACCGTCTTATCTGTGACGGTTGCAAGTTGTTGTTATCGTAGGGTTGATCCTGCGGGCTTTCGGGGCCGGCTTTCGCTCGCGGCTTCTTCGGCTTCCCTTTTGCCACAGTCGTACTGATCACTGTCGGCTGGTTGAGTAGCTGCGGATGCGGGTTCGGCGATGCTATTTGGACAAACGTAATATAAATTAGGACCTATTATTGGGAATCACTACTTACACTTACTATAAATTGTATGGAAACCACGTATAAGGTATTCATTTGTTTAAAAAAATCTGTAGCCTGTTTTTTATCTGTAGATAGATATAACACCAACTCTATAAACCCATATGATGGATACGATTCTAGTAATTTTAAAGAGTAAGCCATATTATTTGAGATTATTCTTGCCGTATTTGCAGAGAGATAATATTTCTAGAGGAAAAACAAACACAAAACAAAATGATCACTATTGCTGTTATCTATTTTAGGGATGCAAAATTCTATACGGCAATCGCTCGCCCTCTTGTCCAGTTAAGTTGTAAAGGCCCCGCAGTCAACAGCGTAGATCATTCGCACACACACACACACAAATCTATACGGCGACAAAATATACGTAATACGAATTGGAACATTTCTCTAAGAGTAATTTATCTCTCTCACCCCTATTTGCAAGAGAATTTCTTTCCCCAAGAGGGACAGTATAGACCGATTTATTTTAATCTTATAAATCACTAGTAAAAAAAAGCAAACACAGTCCAAAACCTTCTTATACGTAGCAATTATCTCAATATTGTATACAATTAATAGCAGTAAATATTAGCCCAATGGAGAAGCTAAAATCCCCGCAAATTACAAATGTTTGTGTCCCATTATTATTATATGTAAATTTCCTTATTGGAAACGAAACGTGATTTAGTGTTTTATCTATCTATATCATCACGGCAGTTCCCTTGCGGGGTAGCCAGAGAGTGCAGAGTTCCAACAGGTTCTTTCTTTACAGACCTCTCTCTTATCATAGTTCGTCTCATACACGCTCGCCGGTTACGGAGACTCTAAAGAAAAAAAAAATTATAATAAAATCCAGGACTCAGTCCTAAACCACTTACGCATCAGATGATGATGCTGCGTCATCGGCCTGGGACAGTGTTCATCTAGTAGCCTCACTATATCATCATGCATCCTCTCCTGTGCCACGTCTCTCGGCAGCCGGTCCATGTGGTCTGTGATCTCTCTGTTCGCCATAGCGTCCAGGAGCGCCCGACAGGCACCGTAGGAGCCTTCACGAGCGCCCAGGAAGAGAGGAGTTTCATCCTGTGAAGAAAAAATGGAGTTAGTTTTTCTAACTACAAAAAAAAAGAAAAATATTTCGTAGGAGACAAAAAAAAATCATAAGATTGACTGACAAAAATATTTGTGTGTCTAAGAATTGATTTTATTAACTAATAGATGGACTTATGTATGGAATAGTCCAAATATTGCCAAAGAAAAGCCAGATAACTCAAAATTTGTTACAAAAGCTGACTCTGATTATAATGTTACTTTTAAAGCGAAATTCACTATTGTCAAGTAACATAGCAAAGCCCTAAATGTGTCGAAATCTAATCTCTTTAGTTATTCTAGTCTTATAAACAGAAGTTTACGAATTCCACGTTACATAAGACTATAGTCGAACTAAATTCTGATTTCTCTTCTATTTACATATAACCGTTTATTTCGAATGTCTTAAATCTGATAAATCTAACGTTACACACTGCGTGACTCTATTGACCACAATCGTAGTAAACAGCTCTTTTACAACTGTTATTGCCTTACCTTATCATCCTGCGCGTCCCTATTGGCCCCATGTGCCAATAGTACGTTGACTGCATCGATATTGTTAACAGCGGCGGCCCAGTGTAATGCCGTTTTGCCGCTATTATCAGCTGCATTTATATCTGCGTCCGCGTTGATTAGATCTTCCACCATGCCTTCTATGGCTAGCCTGTAGATTAAATAAAGGTTTTTAATTCTCGCGTTTAGATAAACGTAATTTAGACCTATGCGCGTAGAGATATCCTGGAACAGGTATATACTTTTGAACCTCGATAAAACCAGACGATTACATTATTGGTCAGGGCTCTTGATTTTTAAGAGCTAACCTTCTATTTACAATTTTGCGACGGACGATTTAGCGCGTTAAGAGTAGTGGTTAAGAGCTTAAGCCGCTCTGCCCACTGCGTCTCATGGTCGCGGGTTCGAGTCCCGCACGGGACAAATCTTTGTGTGATCCACAATTATTTGTTCCGGTCTGGGTATTTGTGTATGTGAATTTTCATGTTTGTAAACGCACCCACGACACAGGAATAAATCCTAGTGTATGCCAAAAAAAAAAGTTTGTAGAGATTTGACCTGACCACAGAATTTATAAGCTCCTGAAACTCAATTCATGAACATTAGTAATATTTATTGATAAACCCTTAAGTAATCAAAAATTGATCAGCTATATTATATTCATCATTCATATTATCCAGAACATAATTACCCTTATGTACTAACCTCAAATCTCTCAAAAGTAGTAAGAGTCAAAATCGTCAACTTACCTAGCAGCCAAAATAAGTGGTGTAGTCCCATCATGCATCCTCGCATTAAGATTCGTCGCCCTATTCCTCAGCAGGATCTGGAAGACTCCCATGGCATCAGCAGCTACTGCTGCATGCAACGGAGTCCTGCCCGTGTTGTCCTGAGAATTGGCATCTGCGCCCGCGTCTAGAAGTCGTTTCGCGGCGTCCGCGCGGGCATACCTGTGGAAAAGAGATGTGATATAACATAATGCAGCTGTGCGAGTGAGACAGTAATTGGTAGGGTTTATAAAGGTCAATACTTTCAAAGTACCTGCAGTTACTATAATAAACGGTGACTGTTGTTAAAATTACTTGTATGAAATTTAATTAGTTTTAGAAAATGCTTGAGTTTGCGCTTAAACTCTTTAGTTTTCAACGTGCTTTTACACTCGTAAGCGTCGACTCAACGCTAGACGATCAACTCTCAGAGCCTCAGAGTTCATTTTCATTTTTTAATTTCAATAGACACAAAGCTTCTATTAGCCCGCTTTCACACAAGCGCTTTTTCTACGCTTGTATTTTAAATGCTTGTTGAACTGTAGACTTAGATATTTGTTTCATTAAAGTGCGGTATTAACACGCGTTGAAAAAGCAAGAATTGAGTACAAAAAGAAAAGAAAGTCATAATTTCTTACCTAGCAGCTAAATGCAAACTCGTCTCTCCAGTCTTGTCCATAGCCGCATTGAGCTGTGCACCCTGAGCCACCAGCTCCGATATGATGTGAGCGGTCTGCTCGTCTTCTGCGTCAGAGCCTGTGTCCAGACCTCCGCCGCGGACGGCGGCGACCATTAGCGGAGTCATGCCGAGAGGCCCTCGGGCATCTACGTCAATGTGACCATCATGCTGTGGGAAAAATTGAGGATTAATATCCTAAGCAGTACAATTCAGGAGTTTTTGGGCATCATACATATCTGATCAGACAACTGAAAGTCTTAAAGGAGCTCTCAGTTGTTTGATTAGATATGTTTGTGCTATCTAAAGCACAAACTGCCTGATAAAGACAACTCCAAAAGAGTAATAACAATCAACTAACGAAAAAATTAATTAGCTCTCATAAAGATTACACTATACAAGTTAAAACATGCTTGTAATATCATGAATATCTTACAAGAAATAAAAACATTAATGCAGACTTACTATAGCAGGCGGAGTCATCATACTGGGTGGTACTCTAATGTCCGCCGCGTCCAAATGCTGCTGAGTCCATACCCTCGAATCATGAGCAGCCTCTTCATAATCCGTGATCGCCGTGTGATCTGACGCGTAACCGCCTGGAGCCCCATTAGCGTCACCTGGCCCGCGAGCTCTTTTAGCCCTTGGAGGCGCTGATCCATCGTCATCTTCATCAGACCAGTGATGTGGAGGCCCCATATGCCCACCATTGATGTCCACATCAATACACCCTATAGACCCTTTGTTCAAGTTCCTCATCTCTTGTCCATCAGGTCCACGACGACGAGAGCGACGTCTCGTTGTTGAGTTGTTACGAATAAAACCTTCGGGGAACCATGTTATACCAGCAGCCCGTTTTCTTTGAGCTGTGACCAGTACCCCGATCAGTAGACCAGCAAGAAGAACTAGAATTACGCCAATAAATACGTATTTGGAGTTTGTAGGTCCGTCTACTGTATCTGGAGAGTTGACCCCTTTTACTTGGAAGATTGGGAAGTCAGGAGATAAGGAGTGCTTCGATGCTGTAGCAGCTAAGAACTCAGCTGCCTCTCTGGCCGAGAAGAAGCACTCTGACCCAGATGTTGTGGTACATTTTCTATTATCGATCTCCAAGTAAACTTGAACCCCTGACTGACCTCTTTCCGTGAACACTATGTTATGTTTCTTCCCAAATTCCGTATCTTGAAGCCCAACATCTGTGGATCCTTTCCAGGGGAATACCATATCGTTACCTAAATGGTCTTTCTTTATCACTACAGTTGTTCGCAGTTGATGTCCCAAATCTCGGAGGAAAGCAACGGAATTTTCCTTGAAGGTCCGCATGTCCATAAGAAGCGTGACTGACATGACACCTTCGGCCAGATGTGGTGGTTCGTTCTCGCAATCCAAACCATCCCAATTACACTCAGCATTATTGCAGCCGTAGTCGCAGTGGCCGTTGGCGTAGTGTTTCTGACAATATGCATCGTAGATCGGGTTGCATCGCTGTAGTGACTTCTCACAGTCTCTGCCGTCGAACAAGCAAGCTTGAGTGTTACACACTTCGTTACACTCACCATCCTTAAAAACTTCCCAGCATTTTATCGGCGCTGTACAATTTGCCCAAGGATTGATACCCAGAGAGCAGTCGTTGCCATCAAACTCGCAAGCGTATGTGTTACATTCTTCATCGCAATGATAGTCTCCTTGTTTTTCCTTGCAGCCCAATTTTACACACTGCTCTCTTTGGAAAGCCAGATCCAACTCTTGGAGGGTCAAGTTTGGATTCTTAGAGTCGAAGCCTCCATTAACTGGACTGCCGTAACCACCTCTGGAGTGCGGATCGTGGATGTCACAGTTCTTGCCAGTCCATTGTCTTGGGCAGTAGCAGAGGTAGTCTCCAGGTTTGTCTATACATCTCGCTTCAGGATGTTTACAAGGGTTGCTAAGGCATTCATTCATAGAGTCGATCTCGCAGTTAATTCCTGATAAGCCTGATGGACAGTCGCAAACGTAGCCACCAATTTCCGATGTTCGACAGTATCCACCATTTTGGCACGGATTTGAATCGCAAGCGTATCCCGAATATTCACAGTTTTTGCCGTAAAATCCATCGCTGCAAAGGCATTCGTGTCCTCCTTGGATTGCCGTGCAAATACCACCGTTTTGACAAGGAGAATTTGCGCAGAAGTTTACTTTGGCATCGCAATGTCTACCCATAAACCCTGGCTTGCAATTACAGTGATAATCATTTATGAGTTGAACGCAATCCTGAGTGCCGGACGAGGAACAAGGATTCGAAAGACATTCATTGATGTCTCCTTCACATCTCGGCCCAACGAAACCAGGCGGGCATTTGCACTCAAAACCTCCAACTTTGTCCATACAAGTACCATTATTATGACAGGCATCCTGTTGGCAATCATTCACGTTTATCTCACAAATCTTGCCAAGAGTACCGAATGGGCAAGAACACGAGAAATTGTTGATCAAATCGTGACATGTTCCTCCATTTTGGCAAGGGTTTGGTAGGCAATCATTGACGTTCAATTCGCAATTTTGGCCTTGGAAACCTTTGGCGCATTGGCACTGATATGTTCCTACGAGGTCCTTGCACACTGCCCCATTCTGGCAAGGGGCGGAGTCGCACTCGTTGATTTCCTTCTGGCAGTAAGATCCGGAGTAGCCGTCAAGGCAATGGCAGCGGTGCGAGTTACCGATGTCTTCGCAAGAACCGTTGTTGCAGAGCTGTTTTAATTTTACACCTAGGGACAAAAACATCTTATATAGCAAACACCTATCTCCTCTGTCATTAAGTTTAGTTATTTTAAAGTATTTTAGTACAGAGTTCCAAATGATAATTGACGGAGGAATTAAAATTAAAGCACCACTATTTTTTTCAAAATGTTACCTTTTCTAATGGCAGCGTCTTTGCAAGACACCATCTCGACGTCGCAAAGTTTTCCTGACCAGCCTGGAGCACATGTGCAGGTGTACTGGGGTCCTTTTTGCGAGCACGTTGCTCCATTTTCGCATGGGTTCACTTCACACCTAAACAAGACATTTTGGTTTAAAAAAAATTGCACAAAGTACTCGTAAACCTTTCTTTCCTTTCAATTTCTTTTTTTTTAAAACCGTGGCTCCACACTAGTATTTATTCCTGTGTCGTGGGTGCGTTTACAAACATGAAAATTCACATACACAAATAATTGTGGACAGACCGGAACAAATAATTTTGGATCACACAAAGATTTGTCCCGGAGCGGCTTAAGCTCTTAACCACTGCGCTAAACCGTCCGTAAAAATAATCCTAATAAAAAAATCGATATAATAATCCTTATAATCCACCTTATAAAAATTATCCATCGAAAACTGGTTAAAACTCTAAAGCTAAGGCTTTACGCACTGTTTGTCTTTCTCTGTAATAAGCATAAGCATATTTGTACCAAATACTGGATAATTCTAGCCTGGGTGATGTAACAACGTATCAGCACTTTATTATTATTGCCAAGTCTATCAAAAGAGACTAGCTTAAAAACAGAAAATGAACTTGAAAAAGCTTTGGAAGATAGACTGTGACAATGAATGGGATAAGTATTAAACAGCCCATATGTTACTTACCAATCGACAAACGCTTCGCAATGTTTCCCGGTGTAACCGTAAGGGCAGTGGCAGGTGTAGTACGTGATGTGATCGTGGCAAGTGGCGCCGTTGTCACACGGCGAACTGTCGCACATGTTTATACGGAACTGGCAATTCGAGCCGGTGTACCTGGTGGAATAGGTAAGGTTAGTACGATTCTGGAATGGTAGGCTAAAGTAACTCTCATTGCCATTAATTTTATTTTTTCCTGCAGGTAAAAAAAAAACACCGTTACGCTTATATTCCCCAGCGGGGCAGAGGTGTACTGAAACACGCACCCACGTTTCGCGACGAGGTTAGGTCCCATGTAAGCGGGGGCGAGCCTATTGCCATATACCAGGCACAATTCCAGACTCCGGACTCATACTGGGAATTTTTCGTTAGAAAAACTACATTTGTCCGACCTAGGATTTCAACCCAGGACCTCGAGATCACAAAGCGATGCGCTTTGCCACCAGACTAACGAGGTTTCTGTAGTTAATGCCTGATTTAGATTCTCGTTCTGTAGTGTGCGGGGAAGTGGTCATACAAACGATCAGTATGGACCTGTAAAGTATCCATAACCACTCTGTTACAGCCGTGGTTGTCATTCTTGCAATGGAAGGAAAATTTGAAACCCCAACGAGGAAGTTTACAAACTTTTTTAAAACACTTTCGAAACTCAATCTATCAAATGCAAAATTGAACAAATAATATGCAAGTGAATTTTTGGGGTGGACGTGTATCTATCTATATCATCAAGCCTGATCGTTTGCGAGGTAGGTACGAAGGGCCAATAGGTTCTTTTGTTACAGAATTCTCTCGCTTTCTCTACACCCTGAGATCATCACTTACACGCTCGTCGAATTGACCCGAACTTAATCTGAATTTAGTGTAAATTACATTCCAATCTACTGAGGAGGTCCTAAACAAATCTTGAATTATTATAACGTACATACATGAAAACACTAATTCCATTCTTTACTCCTTAATTAAGTTCTCCTTCTCCACTTACCCAGGTGGACAGGAGCAGTTGTAAGAGTTGATGCCATCGATGCAGGTGCCTCCGTTCATGCAGCTGGATTCCGTGCAGTCCTCGTCGTTCGTCTGGCAGTTGATGCCGGAGAAGCCGAGTGGGCAGGTGCAGGTGTAAGAAGCCACGTACTGGAAATAAACGAATTATTAGAATCTACGGAATTCTATGTCCAAAAAATTAGGGAATTTCGGTACTTCTACTAATTGTATTGGAAGAAACTCGACTTTTGAGGCCTTAGCACGAAAAGGATGCGTTAGCGTGGCTCCAGCGAGTTGATATGCCATCCTAGTCAAAGTCCTATACAACTTGAACGTCACGGCAAAGTTAGTCGCTAGGGTCACGTTAATCATTTCGTGCTAAGCTCTCAGATTAGTATTTCTTTCGAGGATTATACCTCTAGCTAAATGTAATAGAGGCACAACTAAAACAAAACTGATTATTTGAATCCGCACTCTAATTCCAAAGTTATACCATTCAATTTATCTTGTTTTTGAATTTATAGGTGTGTCGCCGATTAATTTTAATTCGGCCAGCAATACTTAGAAGACGTTCTCGCACTCATAAGAAGCACCTGTTATAAGTCATATTATCTTAGATTTGTTGAATTCAAAGAGATCTATCTATCTATCTATATCATCACGCCAGCTCCCTCGCGCTTTATTCAAAGAGATAATTCTACCATATCGCGAAGTCAGTAAAGAAATATTAGTTATACACATAAAATAGCAAAGATTCTTCTAAACGAAGTGCTTTTCCAGACTTCTTCATAATATTTTTTTTTTACATAAGATTAAGAAGCTATTGGGGGATACGGATATAGCATTGTCCAATTAAAGCTTTTTCGGAACGAATTTCGTCTTGTACTCTTTGTTTTAGTTCTTAAAAGAAAATATTGAGAAGTTACCTTTAAATATACAATTATTTGTTCCGGTCTGGGTATTTGTGTATGTGAATTTTCATGTTTGTAGACGCGCCCACGACACAGGAATAAATCATAGTGTGGGGCTACGTTTAAAAAATGTGTGCGTCTCGGGACGCCCGACAGAAGTGATAACTTAAACTAGCGCTGTGGGTTAGAGTGAGAGAGGAAGAGCCTGCCTACCGCTGCCGTATGCGTGAGAGAGAGGGAAGCCAGACAGACTGGCGCCGTTACGCGTTACGTTACGAAGCGGTTTACCCTACCATAAGAAGTTACCACTTCAAAAAAAACACAAAAAAAAATTCCTTCCTTATTATCTACGGATCGTAAACACAAAAAAAAATCCTTCCTTATTATCTTTATAATATCGACAGTATATCTATGGATACATAAACATTATTTTACCTGATTGCAAGTGGCACCGTTCATGCAAGGCCTAGACTGGCACTCGTCAATGTCGACCTCGCAGTGCTTGCCCGCGAACCCGCTTGCGCACACGCAGTTGTAGTCGCCGATGCTGTCCAGACACGTCGCGCCGTTCTGGCACGGGACTGCGACGAAAAATGAATCGTAAAATTAGGGTACGAGAGAATATAAACGTATGTATACGGACGATTTAGCGCAGTGGTTAAGAGCTTGAGCTGCTCCGCCCACGGAAAAAATCTTTGTGTGATCCACAATTATTTGTTCCGATCTGGGTATTTGTGTTTGTGAATATTCGTGTTTGTAAACGCACCCACGACACGGGAATAAATCATAGTGTGGGGCTACGTTTTTTGAAAAAAAAATATATTGCATGCATTTAAGTAAAAAATACTCCACCAATGTTCACTAGGTGTGAGAAATGGAATGTAACCTATTCTCACACACCTTTATAAGCAAAGGCCTAGGCAATAAGCGGATTTATTAAGTAAAAATAAGTGACATTACTCGATTTAATCAATAGGTTTAGTTCAGTTACTTAATAGTATTTAAACTTGACGTGTTCGTTTATATAAAATAATTGCATATCTTGAAGTTTTACGATACTTTGAAAGTAAATACCGTCAATTGTGTTACCGTGTTTTTTTTATGTAATTACAATTACCCGCAATTGTTTGTAATAATTGTATAAGTGTTTAATTCAATTCTTTTTTATGTTTTGTTCAACATCCATATAAGAAAGAAGGGTACAACAGCTGTAATACAGGTCTGTGACCTAGCACGGCTGCTATAGTTATTATATCTTAGCGTATTTTTATGGATGTATATAAGATAATGTGTCTTATATCAATGTAAATATTATATTATTACTGCAATATTGATATGTTATATTTTGTACCTGTAAAATCTAATATGTTAAATTGTTGAATAAATTATTATTATATTATTATTAATTACAAAAAAAGCGATTAATATCATTAGAGAAAGGCTGAACTTAACATTAATAAAGTTCACGAACATTCGCACTTTAAAGTGGTTTGACCGTCTATGTTCGTGTGTGACATACCTATGTTTAACAGATAAAAATACAATCAGTGATTCACCAATCTCAATATCATCAAAATCAATAACCTTTTCATCAATATAATAATAACATAGGTAGTTATATCTTCACTAATCCGCATTTGGTTCGCGTAGTAATATCGCCCTAAACTCACCTAGATTTGTGAGAGACAGCATTTGTCCAGCAGTGCTACAAATACGCTGATTTAACACACCGTCATGCCTATATTCCCCGAGCGGGGGTGGCAGAGATGTACTGAGTACACCCACGTTTCGCCAACGATGTTTGGTCCCATGTAATAGCAATATCAGTTTATACTGCTCACTGCTGGGCAAAGGCCTTCTCTCACAAATCGAGGTGAGAGAGATTAGGTCATACTCCACCACGTGGACCCAGTGCGGATTGGTGGAGGCAGGTTTGTGGCCACCTGCTGTTGGAACTTATCAAGCCGCGTTTAAGGCTTCTAAGTCGGCTTAACGACTACCACATTAAGTGGTAACCGCTCGAATATGAAAATGCCACAAACGGAAACCCATCTAAGGCCGACCGAGTCGAACGCTGCTTAACCTTCGTAATCGATAAGAACACCGCGGTCGCACAGGACTACGACCGCCTTTGACATATACCAGGCACAATTCCAGACTCCGGACTCATACTGGAAAGTTTATTCGTTAGAAAAACTTCATTTGTCCGACCTAGGATTTGAACCCTCGTGATCACCAAGCGATGCGCTTTGCCACTAGACTAACAAGGCAGTCGCGCTGATTTATTTTATTATAGATACTCACATGAAGCACAATCATCGGTATTAATGGCGCAGTCCTTTCCCTCGTATCCTCTCGCACAAAGACAGGCGTAAGACCCTTCGGTGTTGATACAAGTAGCTTCATTATGGCAAGGAGCGGTGACAGCACATTCATCGACGTCTCGCTCGCAAAGTGCCCCGGTCCAACCAACTAGGCACTGGCAATTGAACTCGGCATACGAAGCCTCGGCTATGCATCGACCAGCGTGACGGCATCTGGAGAGATAAGATAGGTTTAGTTACGACCCCCTGCACCAACACCCCCAGGGGGGCCTTTGGGGTCGTGGGACGCTGGGGCGGGGGCCCTAAGCGTCCTTCACGCGCGACCCCGAGGAGGATGGCGGCGTGGTGGGGCCCACGCTGCCGTGAGCACCGCTACGATGCAGGGGGGGAAGCAAGCCACAAGTTTCCCCTCCCGAGGCGGGTTCTTCGGAGCGCAGCACAAGGGGGGCACCGGCGCGTGCCACTCGGAGATCCCAGAGCCGCTCTGACACGTGCCAGTGCCGACCACCGTGGAGTTTTAATCGGTAAGAGTCCGACATGCCCCGCCAGCTTCCCCTGAGGTTGGCGGAAGGCCATGAGGATGTCCCCAAGCAAAAAAAAAAAAGTTTAGTTACACCAGTCAGTACCTTGCTGTTTTCCCGAACAAGTAGGTATGTAGTAAGCATTTTGCTAAGTAATTCTTGGTCGGAATATATGACAATGAGTTCAAACCTCTAAGCCTCAGCCTTCTCAACTACTCCTAAATGAGACCTAAGGATATATTGTGTATGTGATATGTTGAGAGGACTAGAAGGAAAAATCCCGTTGGGGATCCTCGCTGTCTACCATCTTTCTTGTACTGACTTCCACGATGTTGGAGGATGTATATTCACCTCAATTTTCAGGAGACTTTGTTAAAATTCGTCCACATCATTTCACTTCTTCTGAATTAGAAACGATCTTCTCTTATGGGAACGATTTAGGCGCCGTACAGACTTACGTTACAACTATCTATATATATATATCTGGGAATCTTGTAACACTTCGTATGTATTGTCATTAATGTTTTAACGATGAAAGAAATATTATTTTAATTGTAATTTTTTACCCATCTGCCTAGGAAGGATTTTCGAGTGCACATCTGTATATATGTCGATTTTTGTGGCACTCCGTGATTTTAATTCATAAGGTATCGTTAGATACATTTTAATTGTCCAAGTAGTTTAAGGCAATATTTAAATATGGCGTCTACGAATAAACAAGGAGTTTTTTTTAAATATACGTACTGATTAGGCGTGCACGGATCCAGCGTATTCTCGCAGTTGCGTCCCGAGTGCGGCGGTGCGCACACGCAGCGGTAGCCGTTCACCAGGTCGATGCACGAGCCGCCGTGCAGGCACGGGTTGCCCGCGCAGTCGTCTATGTTGGTCTCGCAGTTCACACCTGGGTTACGAGGAAAAAATCTATTCACGAACTACTTTGAAAGGCTGGAAATCCTTTTTAGGAAATATCATACTTATTCAACTAAAGTGAAACCGAATGCAACATTTTGAAGTCATTTTATTTTGGTCACTTTACTTCAGAAGTAACAACTGCTAATATGAAAAACCGCAAGGTTTTGTGGTTGCATAAAGAAACACTTGTATTATGTATATGCATTCGACAGCCTAATTATGATATATCAAAGGCTATTTACACAAATTCTATGAATGCTACATTCAGATGTCATTTAACTCTTGTGTGCTAGTGACAAAATCTTACAATTGTTTGGTTGCATAAAGAAAAGTTTGTTCTTTTTATGATTTCGCGTTCTTTTTACTATAGATACATTGGAGGCTCATATTATTTACACACACAGCAATCCTTAAAATGCAATATGGGAGAAATCAGCAGTTGTATAGCGAAACGCTTATACTAATTTCCACACTGTAATCACTCTATATTGAAGAAGTAATTTTCATGAATTCGAACAGAAAATAAAATTAATTCCGCTTCTAGAACTGTTAGTATTGGCACAGAAAGGTTCTTGAGTGGAGACCACGTTCTGGAAGACCTGAAGTGGGCAGGCCGCTTACAAGTAGGACCGTTACCCTTATAAAGATTGCAGGTAAAAAGGTGGATAACTTTCTTCTGATGATGTTACTATGAATAGTAATGTATAGTAATAAACTTACCAGTGAACCCGAGCACACAGTCGCATTTGTAAGCGTTCAGTCTGTCGTGGCAAGTGCCGCCATGTTGACACGGGTTCGAACTGCACTCGTCGATGTCGCGCTCACAACGTTGCCCTAAAATAGACAATTATTGTTATTGGCAAGCACCTCACCTCTTTAGACTGATGAAGACTCTTGTCCAATAGTGAGACAAGCTAATTTAATTCTGGCAATATCGCGAAGAGTTGCTAAGTAACACCATTAACCAACAGTCAGTCTAGCTGTGAGAAGGTTTTTTAAAGTTTACCTCCCTGTACAGCCTCGTCAGTAGAGGTCCTGGGTTCAAACTGGGACTTTTTCTCCCTGCACTCTGGGGTCTAGGATTGGTCATGCTCACTGAAAAGTCTATGCTTGCAGTGTCTATTTGGTGCGGGTCACTTCCTTCCCTCCAATATGGTCAAGGTAGGTGATGGCTGCTCAATTAGTCGTACTCGTGAACGGGTGCGGCTTGTGGAGACTGGTCCACCCAGAATCCTCTAACTTTTCATTATAATATATTTAAAAATAGTCTTATATCTCAGTCGTAAGGCATCACACTGGAGCTGGATCTCATTAAAGATTATGCATACTATAAAAATGTAAGTATCTATACAAAAAATGATGAAAAATGATGAATGGAGAATTAAACAGAAACGACGAGCCCGCTTAGTTTCTCGCCGGATTTTCTCAGTAGAGGCCGCGTTCCGATCCGGTGGTAAATTAGTAAGTTCAAAAAATGTAAATATGACACTTTGTAAACACCCCCGCAAGGTTTATGCAAAATAAACAGTTTGAAAATCCTGAGACCGACAAAGTGTGCTCTGTTTTCGCAGTCAGGAGTCTGAAATTGTGCCCGATATATCGATAATATCCTCGCTCCATTAAACCCCAACATGGTCTGTGATTTGTGTATTTATAGTGCACACTTTGCCACCCTTGCTTGAGACACATAAGTGTGATCTTGGTTGTTAATTCTTTACCTCCATAACCCGGTAGACAGTGGCATATGAACTGGTTGACTCCATCTTCACAAGATCCACCGTTGATGCAGGGGTTCGAAGCGCACTCATTGACATCCGATAGACACCTATGTTCACAGAAAAACACAAGCACATATTAAATTCCGTTCAAAAAGCTCATTATTTAAGTTATTTTGCCATCTAATATTTTAAACTCAATTGTAGTAAGGATTATTACAATAAATTTCTCGTTATAAGTTATTGTTTAAGAAACAAAATCATAAGTTACTAGTAGTTATTCTACTCTATCGCTCATTAGACGCGCGAATGGCTACGTAAGAATATTAAGAAGTTGTTAAACAGATATGCCTACCTATCACTTCTCAAATAGCTTTAGAATTGTTTGTCTTATACATGCTTGCAAACTACATAACCTAGTTCGAATAACATCTAGACTACTCCACCTTAACCAACTTCTTCCAACTGACCCAGTATTACCCTACCAAATTCCAAAGTGACACAACTACCCATATTACCATCCCGCTAGTCTACCGTCCATACCTAGCGTCATAATATCCTCTAGGGCATTCACACCGGAATCCGTTGATCCTGTCGATGCACTTGCCGCCGTTGGCACAGGGGTTGGAGAGGCACTCATTGATGTTGGTCTCACAGTGCTGGCCCGTGAACCCGGGGATGCATTCGCAGGTGTACCTGTCATAATAACCGAGGTTATAGGCAGAGATATCACGATCAATCTTACTGTCAGTCTGAGGGAGATACATTTGTGTTGAAGTGAGAAGTTGTAAATGATTCTCTTTTTAACGTATGACAGTATCTCTCTCTGACACATAATCGGACTGATCGTGTAACCTTCTTCATAGACATATTTGACCAAAAATGCTGACTAATAGTCATGGGGCTTGAGATGGTGAAAGCTCAAAAGATAATGTGCTACTGTGCATTGTGATGAAGGTAAAAACTGTAGTTTGTGAAATTTAGGGAGCCTAGTCCTTAAGAAACAGAATATATTTGCTTTTATTCCATATTTATTAAAGATGGAAATCTCTAATTTTGCTCTCATTCCACGTTGGAAGGTTAAAATCATCAATATAAGGAATATATTTAGCATAATAAACTTACTCAAAATAGTTATTGCTGCATGTAAAAAAATAAACATAATTTAGAAAGTAAAAGCAATTTAAACCAGCTTAATAAAGAAAAGCAGAAATCATAATTACGTAGAGTAGAAAATTTTAAAATAAATATAGTAGCTAATAAAGAAAGATAACCAATAGTATAACAATTTTCAAAAATAATGATACCTGTTAATGCCATCGATGCAGGTGGCCCCGTTTCTGCAAGGATTGGAGTAACACTCGTTGACATTGATCTCGCAGTTGCGGCCTGAAGTTCCAGGCTTGCAGCGACACTGATATCCACCAATCAGATCCTCACAGTGTCCTGGGCAAGGAGCAATTTCAATTGAAAAACTAAAGAAAGGTAGTTTTAACCCTCTCAGTCGCTTAATTTGGTAGTGGTTTAGTTTTTTCGGTTACATAATTATTCAGCATGGAACATATAATCTGATACGTGGTTGGATAAAGTCATAGCAAGAACGTTTGGATCACGGCAACAACAATATAAATTGAAGAACAACTTTAACAATCTTAGGACTAAGCACAGGTTTGGTATCAGAGTCAGTCACATTTCAAGAATAATATAGTAAGTACAGTCAATGTAAATGATAGTTTTTTTTTTTTTTCTCTTTATTACAATAAAAAATAACAGATATAATTATAACAGAACACTAAAAACCACGAAGGTTTGTTCCGAGTGCCATATTAAATTCTAGGAAAACAAAAATATTATACAAAGCGACAAAAGTAATTAAGTACCCACTAGTTAGTTATCACAACAGTGCAATGATTGACTGAACTACAATAATATAAATGAGTTGGGGGTATACAGACCGGACCGGAGACCGGATTATTTCAATGCATCTACAGGTTGTTCAAAAAATGCGTTTTTAATTTCTGTTTAATGTTCTTGGCTGTGATGCATTGAATAAGAGATAGATCTAAGTTATTAAGTAAACGAGGAACTATATATGGAATGGTTCTCTTACCGTAAATGTTTGTGGCTGCGATGGTGATTAATTTTCTGTTAGTTTTTTGTCGTGTTTGGATCTTATGGGGAATTTCATTTTGATGTTTTTTGTTGAAGAATTGTTCTTTTAGAATACTATATGAAACTTTATTGTGAATAGGGAGTACCCTGCAGTATCTGAATAATTCGATAGCTAGTTAATTAAGCAGCCATATCAAAGACTCTTGGGTACATACCAAATTAACAATTTTGGAATTCAGTTTTCAATGTCGAAAGTAGTAGGTGCAATAGCTACAGTAACATGGTCTTACCTCCAAACTGGCAAGGGTTGGACTCGCACTCATTGATCTGAGTCTGACAGACCCTGCCGGTGTATCCTGGGTGACAATTGCAGGTGAAGCTATTGTCTCCGTCGATGCACTCGCCACGGTGACATGGCGCTGACAGACAGTCGTTGATATTCGTCTCACATGACATGCCTGTAGGAAAGAGTGAAAAAGATAAAGAATCATGGCGAGATGAGAAGGTTATGAATAAAGAAGTGACACGAATCTTACCAAAATATCATGTTAAGAATCAACATTTATAGAGCTATCAATTTAAAAAGGTACCTAACCCGGATTTATGGTACAATCTGGGATAGTTGCTAATATTATAATTTTAGATTTTTTAGCGAGATAAATAATGATCATCAAACTAAGTTAACCATAGAAAAATTATGATGATAGCAAATTAAAAACCTCACACCTTTTAATAATGATTAATAATGACTGCCTCGTTGGTCTGGTGGTAAAGCGCATCGCTTTGTGATCACGAAGTCGTGGGTTCAAATCCTAGGTCGGACAAATGTAGTTTTTCTAACGAAAAATTCCCAGTATGAGTCCGGAGTCTGGAATTGTGCCCGATATATGGTAATAGGCTCGCCCCCTATTACATGGGACCTAACATCGTCGACGAAACGTGGGTGTACAACTCTGCCACCCCCTCAGGGGAATATAGGCGTGACGGTGTTTTTTTTTAATGATTAATAATGATTTTAAGGTAAAACATATAAATATATCAGTCACCAGTATATCCAGGTGGGCATTCGCAAGTGTAGCCAGCGATGGAGTCGTGGCAAATCCCGCCATTCCGGCACGGACTGGAAGCACAGTCGTCTATGTTGACCTGACATCGCGCACCGGTGAACCTGTCGGAGAGAATAAAGTTTTATATTAAGATTTAAACATTGCTAAAATCGTATCAAGAAATGTTAGGGAGTAGAGTAACTGAAAAAAGGGGCTGTTAATAATTATATTTTCGCGAAACTGCTATTATTTATATGTGATCAATACAAAGCAAGTTATAAAATGGTCTATCAAAACATTTGTTTCATATAGGCTCTTTGGTAAAGCAACGGATAATACTACTTGAAATAAACTTAAAGATAAATAAGACGCCATAAATAGAAGCAATAACAATATTTTCACTCTGAAAGCAAAAATTAACGTAGCTGATGATAATGCAAATCTTCAAGATGATAAACTTGAAGATGAAAACATACCCAATAACGCAAGTGCATCTAAACGCGTTGATCATGTCGTGGCATACGCCACCATTTAGGCACGGGTTGTTGGCGCATTCGTCGATTTCTACCTCACACTGGGTGCCAGTAAAACCTGAGAAAGAAAAAATAAGATACATTAAACTTCATGAACTCTGGTGGTACCGACAAAAAATAATATTTTTTATTACATTTCATCGAACCAAAAATAAATCAGACTATTTTGTTCCATTGTTAGACCTTATCCCACCAATTAAAGTGATATAGAAACTAAAAACTGTCTTGGAACTACAACGCACGTAACTACAACCTATTATTGAGACCGTAGAGTAACACCCTTTAAATTCTTTACTTTGTAGGTTGTAGGTATGATGTGTGGTTGCGGACGATTTAGCGCAGTGGTTAAGAGCTTAAGCCGCTCTGCCCACTGCGTCTAATAGTCGCGGGTTCGAGTCCCGTACGGGACAAATCTTTGTGTGATCCACAATTGACGGATTTAGCGCAATGGTTAAGAGCTTAAGCTGCTCCGCCCACTTTGTCGAATAGTCGCGGGTTCGATTCCCGCACGGTACAAATCTTTGTGTGATCCACAATTATTTGTTCCGGTCTAGGTATTTGTGTGTGTGAATTTTCATGTTTGTAAACGCACCCACGACACAGGAATAAATCCTAGTGTGGGGCTACGTTTCAAAAAGAAAAAAAAAAAAGAAAAAAAAAAAGAAATATATTGTAGAGCATCTAGAATAAAAATAAATATGCTGGACATCCCACAAAAAGTTTAAGTACCACCGTGCCAAAAGCCAATCATTTTGTTGATATTGTAGGCAGGAGCATCGCTATTATTAAAATTGTCTTAGATCCTATTTTAGGCATTTAAAAGAACTCCGTCATTATTCTAAAGGCACCCAAACCTTCAAAGTCATAAACGCATGAACGAACAAAATACAAACTTCCAACTTTCACATAAAAATCCAAGAATTATTTTGTACATTCACTATCTTAGGAGCTAATATCCCAGACAATCATCACTCTTAACCTTAGAAACAGCCAACTAACATGTTCTTGGTACATAACTAAACTAAGGAACGATCATAAACAGTTGAACATGACAACATTATTTATAGTCATATTGGTTTGTGACAAAACACGATAGTTTACTTAACCGACTCAGTCAAGTTATCTGCTTTGACTTCAAGCGTGTCTCGTAAAGTACCTTATGTTATGTTCAAAACAATGTTAAGTTCAACTTAAATAAGTAAAATGTGTTATTTGCGTTCAACGTGGCACTTGATTAAAAAATCTTAATTACGTGTTAACAAACTTAAAAGTATTGAGCCTAGACGGTTTCTGATTTAAACATTTGAATACAACTATTTGAAAATCATGTGCAATTATCATTACCTAATAGTGCAGAAAATTCTGCTCTTGAAAATTGAAAAGAAATCTACTACCCGTCACAATTAATGGGAACAAAAATACTTCGTTGAAACTTGCTTCTAATATGTACGAGCATTACCTCCTCCTGTTAAAGCATTACTGTCTTCAGCTGATCGTCTAATTCAGAACAAAAGCCTCTCCAAAGATTACCATAACCACGAACTTCATAACGTGAACGATAATGAAAAAAAAACTGGACTTGCGATGGTCTAAATATATATAACCTTTAGATTAGATACAATCTACTTGCTTGACAGTTTGGAGGAAAATAAACAGGAGAACAAGCAGCGTAGTGTTACATTTCCTTCAGACTATCACTGTTTACATTCTCGCGCTATCTAGTTTCTTAACCCTTTTTTTTGTTTTCTACCACGGTTTATATTCTCGCGTTGGCTTGTTTCATGTCTATTACCCTGTTCCCTATAACAATTAACATTCTTAAATCGGTCAGTTTCATTTGCACTTCCACCATTACTACGGTTTAAATTCTCGCGCTGACTAACTTCATGTCCATTTCCCTGCTCACTGCCAAACTGAGGGAACCGAATATTATCTAGTTGAGACTCAATCTGAATAGAAATATCAGCGGACCCAGCATGAATCGCATTATCACGAATCAACTGATTTTATGTTAATGCCATAGAGACCCGTCTCGGTCCAAGAATGCTAATTGACGTCAGCGTTCCAGACCCATCAAAACCGTACCATATCAACTTCATTCAAAAATCAACTTTGGGCAGCATAGATATAGATCAAAATTAAACACCACTCAATCTTAGCTCAGGACTCGGAATGATAACGCAGTCAAATGAAAACGAAATTTAAACTAAAGATACAAAGTTGAAATTAGAATAACGTTGTCCTGAAACGCTTGAGGCAGGACAATCTAGCTCGGGCAAGTATCCAGCGGTGCCCTTTTAGAGGTATGTATTATATTTTTCACCCAATCGACCTTTTTTCGTGAAGATTTAAAGTTCATTTTTGCTTAATATATAAAACCTACATGGGAATAACTTCTTCAGAAAATTACATACAACTACAACCAAATTCGGAATGTAGTCATGCGTAAGCTAAGGCTTGCATGATATTACTTCTATAATCACTTTTATTGTTAAACACATAAAGTTAAAGTTTCTACTTACTTATGGCATTAAAAGAGTTGTAAGTATTCGACCCTTTATGGGCCTTTTAAGTAAGTTAATTACCGCTTTATAGGTTGTAGAATTTCCTATTAATGTCTTAAATAGGTATAATCATGAGTATAAAAACTGTAAAAATGTTTACTACGGCCAATCAGAATAAAAACTTAATGTGTATATCAGAATAAAATCTTTACCGGATTCCTTAATAGAATATCACCTCTTTCGTTCTTTAGAAGAACGTGCTCTCAAAAATATCCAGAAAGTCTCGAGTCATCCGAACTTCTGTGGTTCAGGAAAACTTATATCACAGGATTGTGATAATGCCGTAAAATTAAGGATGTTTTGTTTAAAGCTGACTATCGAAATAAGTATTTTATATATATATATATATATATATATATATATATATATATATATATATATATATATATATATATATATATATCTATGTATATATATATATATATATATATATATATATATATATATATATATATACATAGATATATAAAATATAAAATAATTAATGATGGATTCAAGATTCGAAAATAGTTTGTACTAAATTGGCGACTGAATCGAATCCAACTACCTTTGTACGTGTCACATACCTAAAATAGATATCACTCATTGGAATGGTTCCTCAGCTCTGTGTCAAACAAAATCTAACCACAATTAGAAGCAATACGTCGATTTAAGTTACACTTCTAAACATCATTCCTCAACTGGAGTTTCGTAGTTAATTTGGATACCAAAGTACATACTTAAGAAAATGGTATTTAACTCTTTTAAGTGGGATTTTGGTTTTCGTAATTCAATTGTATAACAGTGACGCCCCTATTAGCGTCTGACGCCTTGTATTATTTATGGTGTGTACACGTTGTATAATCATCACTCGGTTTTTCTCATAGATAACAAACTCCCATACCTGCGATGGGTGAAAAATACAAAATCATCCAGAGACAATAAAATGTTTTATGACGCAAGCGTATTCGTGTTTTTACGGCCGACATGGCCTATTGAGCGTTTATGGTACGAAGATGGTGCTAGGGGTGGGGATGCCCCGCCCCGGTGCGCGAGCGCATGTCTCAGAAATGGGCGCAAGTCACAATATTATAGCGACTTTTTGAATGAACCCATCACGGTTACTTTAGGTTGCTATTGGATCATTCGTGATGTTTCGTAAAGTTTTAAAAACGCTGTGCATTGTTAGTGTTTCCTAAGTGCTGTTAGCAAGTGTCTTAACAAACCCTTAAGGGAGTTGCGGACCACGACTAGGGCTGTTTATAGAAGGGAAAAAAAAATCCGCTTTCCCTCGATCAACAATTTATGTATAATGTTGCAGTCATTCAGTAATGAAGAGGGTTTAACGGCTAAGATGAGAAAAAGACAAGAGACAAACTCTTCTAATACACTTACTTTAAAAAAATAGAATGATTGCTGACGTGTCTTATCTGAAGGACAAGTCAAGAGTCTCCGTAACGCGCGAGCGTGTATGAAACGAACTATGTGGAACTCTGTATTCTCTGTCTACCCTGCAAAGTATGTAACGTGATGACATAGATAGATATATAGAATTATTGCTTATCTCCAGCGACTATCCTTTATACTTTTCTGAAGACACTAACTCCAGTACCCTTAAAACACATTAATTTCTAAATTATAATCTTGCATAAGTAAAACTTGGCACTTGCTATCTTTTTGATGTTGTCATCGAATGATTACAAGGGCCATTTTGGGCTATCAACTCTCCCATACCTTGAGCCAACATCTATATTGTCACGATTTCGGATCACAAGCTACAATGGGAATGTCCAGTGCATGCTAATGTGGACTTTATATGCATATATGAATGTTAAATGCGGGGTTCGGATACATAAGGCCAGCTGGTTGTGGATGCCAGAAATATTGTGTTATGAGTTGTTCTATTGGCATTTTGGGAAATACGTGGAGCTTGAAATTCTTTGGGAACAAATCACTTAACTAGGCAAGGCTCCTTGAAACTTATATTGTGAGTCATTGGTGGGTACTAACAAGTGCCCTAGAAACTTTTCACACTGGTAAAATTAAGCGTTAACAATATTTGACAGGATAATGCTCTCAACTTTTGTATTTACATCATCACGCCAGATCCCTATCGTTATCTATAGTCGTGCAAGGATCTTTTGGCCCGCGACCAAAATCGACACTAACGCTGTCATCAAGTGAAATGTCACTTTATGACAGTCGCAGAGTTACCGTTTGCTATGAATTTTACCCGAGTTCTTTTAATAATAAGTTACCGTGCCGACCCACCTTTTGAAATATCGTCACGCCTATATTCCCCAAGCGGGGGTGGCAGAGGTGTACTGAGTACACCCACGATTCGCCGACGATGTTAGGTCCCATGTTATATGGGGCGAGCCTATTGCCATACACCGGACCGAATTCCAGACTCCGGACCCGTGCTGGAAAGTTTTCGTTAGAAAAACTACGTTTGTCCGACCTAGGATTTGAACCCAGGACCTTGTAATCACAAAGCGATACGCTTTGCCACTAGACTAATGAGGCAGCCAACGACCTGTCAAAATATCTTCTTGGAAGTAGAATTTTTTTACTAAATGTTCTAATTACCCAGCAACGCCCCCAATGGCAGCCATGGGTCAAAAGATCCTTGTCGCACGATAACTTACTGTAAGTATTTTTTTCATATAACGATCGTCTTTAAAGACTGATTCCTGGTTTTATATCGATTTCACCGGTCGTCTACAGCAGTTGTACACAAATATTGTATCGAAAGTAGGATATGACATACTTTTACAAAAGAATTTTCAACCAGTCTTGCCAACGTTGTAACCTATAACTATAATTGAACTTTGATAAATAATAATTTAATATAACAATGGTCTAATCGCTCTATTTCTCAAACTTACAACAACGATAAAACGAACACTCGCCCAACAAAAACTTAATAGTCTGTAACATTTGAATATTTTTTTTTTGTTTATGGCATCACGACGACGCGTATTTCGCGTATGTCAAGAATTGCGACTATAACTATTCATTTCTAAATTAATTCAACTCCCCGGTGAACTTGATAGTACTGCGTGCGGATAGTAAAGCGATGGATAATTTACATACCAATTGCGAAGGCCGTTTTGAGGCCGATCGAAAAAGCACATTTTATCAGTTTGTTACAATTACCTTCACTCATGTACATAGAATACATAATGGTTAATATTCCACCAACATTACACATTATTATTCGAAATAACACAAGTTTTGGAAATTATAACAAATTGACGATTTCCCGCCAAAACACAACATTGGAATATATTTTTTTAAAATAAAGGAACATCCAACCAACGGTCGTTTCTTTCTTAATAACAAAGAGCAAAGACCTTAGAGCATATAAGTCTATAAAAAATTGTAATGTCGTCATACGAGGGACTCGTGTGCCCTTATTCGTACTCGCGTGACGAGTCGGCGATCATTCGAGCGTCACTCGTTGCGGTAGAAACCAGATGCGAAGGATCAAGTCGAGAGTTGTGTAAAATGATACACGTTTGATGGTATATTAAAGGATAATAATTGTTATCGGTTCCTTGTTTTACGAAATTTAAGGTGAAAATACACGCTCTACCGAAAGTATAAATTGCATACTTTACAGGAAGCATACTTATGACTGAAAATTACAAATAAATGACAAATAGGTCTTACTTCCATTGCAAGAGAGTTGCCAAGGCCGCGGCTGGCGACAGCTTGTGTGTGAACGATCTACGCTGTTGGCCGCGGATCCTTTACAGCTTCACGGGACAAGGGCCAGCGTGCAGCGGAATCCTTTACACATTCTTCTGCGACTTCTTGTCGCAGCGAACTCGTTTTTACCTATTTTTACTCGTTTGGTCCGTTCCGCTTACCTCTTTGGCGGTGATAGCGCCTCTATAAAATTTATCGTAGCGAGTAAAGCGGAGTCCGTACGGAGGCCGCTCTATTTGCTTAAGTCCATTTTTAACTATTTTTACTCGCTCAGCACTTTCTGCTCAAATCTTTCTTGGTAGAAGCACTTCTATTAAATTTACTGTTGGGAGTTAAACGGTCTCCGTATGGAGTCCGTTCCACTCGCAATGGAAGCCCAGCTTAACCCTTTTGTAGCTTTACTTTGTTGAGAATGATTTCTATTGACATTAAGGTGAATTTGGCTCGTATTCCAGGTTAATGCAAGGACATAACTTATTATTATTTCTACATCCTTTGTTTTTATCTATTACCCACCCAAATCAAAGTGTTTTAGCTATTTGAAAAGCTTTCGTATTACGTCAAGCTTATGTAATTTAGTCGGGCTATTTACGAGTACGGAGTGGTTCTGGTGAGTGGTTTCATACGCGTCAATGCGTTTGTGACATGTCCCAACAAGTTCTGTGCACTTGGCAGTATATTTATAGCTTGAAGCAGGACCTCATCGAGGGCCGAGTACCTATTTCACGTTATTGTAACGTTGTCGGGAAAACGTGCTGATTATCTTTATTGATTAAATGTCTAGTGTACAAAAGATGGCATATCAACTCGATAGCATTACGCTGCCGCCAATCTTAGGGCTTAGTATGAACAGATTGCCGTCAACATGACGCTATAGAGATGTTATAAAAAAAAATTCACACTACCTATTCACTTAGTAAAGACGAACGTGACGGCACGATTTCTCGTCAACGTTACTGTTAAGTCGGATGATTTTGTGGTTATTCCTCTGACAGTACGTAATCAAGGTAGGGCTACTTCTATACAGAGGGCTGAAAGGGTGAAAGAATAGGTGTAGGAAACCTGAAATGGGTAACAGTACTAATCATCACAAACCACTTTTACTACGGCGACACTTAAGGAAAATAAAAGAAATTCACACACTTTCGTAGAACAGCATGAAACTGCAAACTTTTCTTATATCCAAAATATTTTCGCGAAATATATAGTATTACAAATGTATGTAATAATGAAGCATGTGCGTATTAAAAATTAATTATCACTTGCTTTAACGGTGAAGGAAAACATCGTGAGGAAACCTGCATGCCTAAGAGTTTCTCAAAGGTGTGTGAAGTTCGCCAACCCGCACTGGGCCAGCGTGGTGGACTATGGCCTTAACCCTCTCAGTTTGAGAGGAGGCCCGTGCCCAACAGTGGGACAGTTTCTTAACAGGGCTAATATTATTATTATTATGTAGTATTATGTACCCTCTGCGTATACCTTTCTGGAAAGCACGCGTGGAAGTTACTACTACCTATTTCTACTACAATCAATCCTGTGAATGTCCGATACATTTGGCCGTGTGGCCTACACCCAGCCGAGTCTACAATTTCCTTTCCCGGTGAAGCTGTAAAGGCCTCAGCCAACAGCGATCATTCAGACACACTACAATTCCAAGCGGACGATATTCCATTCCCTATAATGTTTTCATAATGAACCGGTTACGTCTCCACCGTGAATATTACGCTAACTGTCGCGTTGATAGTGAGGTTGCGCGCGCAATCGCTTCCGCGTCAAGGCGCAGACAATGCGCCGGCGCCGGTCCCATCGCCATGGGAACCGTGCCCCGTTCAGGGATGCCTATTGTTTTATTTTGGTACTAATTTGGTATTAAATTAGCGTATAGGTGTGTTATTTCAATGGGTGTAATTGTTGGCTTTTTAACCGCCCCATTTGGATTTTTCCGACAAATGTTTTCGTGCCTGTTTCGCCATTGTTACTATCTAACAGACTTTGATGACTTTTGGTCTGAATTTCATGGTTTTCTCTACTTAGTTATGTGCTTACTCAAAAGTTAATATAATAGCGATAATAATCAAGAGGTTGAGAACTTAGGGTTAAGAACTTAATTTATGAATAAGACAAACGTTTGATGCCTGCAAATAACTGGGCGTACTAATAACTAAGGTTGTCAAGAAAATATGCCGACCTGCTTATTTTTATCCGCTCTCACGCTACAAGTTCCATAAACTAGTAGCTATTTTAACTTAAAGTGAATAGACTTGTAGAGACCTAACTATCCATAAACTTACTAGCAAGCACTGAACTGACTGATACTAGCATTAAAATCCCGCGTATGTAAACTCTATTTTTAACCAGAATGAACAGCTTCCGAACCTACTTTCTCAAGACAGTCAGCCCTGTACATCGCTATCCCTGTCACACGAGTCTGTCTCGCTCTAATAGCAGTTAATGATAATCATCAAGCCACCGCCGTCAAGCAGGGAGCAAATTGTAACTTAGCGACGTCAGACCTATTGCGCGCACGCAAGGAAATCGCGTTACCTATGTACTTACTAAGGTAGGGCGCAGTCGTAAAATCTGTGTGATTACTGTAATATTTAGAAAACATTTTATACTATAGTTCAAATTTAAATTCGTACCTATAACGAACGAGTGAGGAAAATATATAATATATAAGTTCTGTAGCCTCGTTGGTCTAGTGGCAAAGCGCATCGCTTGGTGATCACGAGGCCCTGGATTCAAATACTAGGTCAGACAAATGAATTTTTTCTAACGAAAATTTCCTAGTATGAGTCCGGAATCTGGAATAGTGACCAGTATATGGCAATAGGCTCACCCCCTATTACATAGGTACTAACATCGTCGGCGAAATGTGGGTGTACCCAATAGACCTCTGCCACCCCCGCTTGGGGAATATAGGCATGACGGTGTTTAACGTTTCCCTGCCTAGATACCTATGCTTTGTTAAACATAGTTTTTGATGGTAAACAGATTTATTTTTTAATATTTATAAATACTTATATGAAGGCTCGGTAAATATAGCAGGATAAACTGGACACCTTTATAAGCGATTGGCTTACAATAGCCCTATATAGAGTAGGATGGAAACAACGGAGAAAGGTCTTTACCCAACAGTGGAAAACATGACAGGTAGATATGAATATGTATTTTGATGTCTCCGACCTCCGAAACTAAGACCATACTGATGCTTTTAGGGGAGTTTCCCTGGCTATCTATAGACCCAAACAGTAAAAGCGATAATATCTATCTATTTATCTATATCATCACGCCAGATCCCTTACGGGGTAGGCAGAGAGTACAGAGTACCAACAGGCTCTTTCCTTACATACCTCTCTGGCTTGTCGATAATATCGATGCCTAATATTTTTTAAGGCAGCAAAATTTCAACCAGTGGCACAAAAAAATACCAAATAATGATGTTTCACTTACCAGGCATACAGACACATCGGAAGGTTCCAGGATCATCAAGGCAGGACCCATCGTTCCTGCAGGGATGACTCTCACACTCATTCACGTTGGTTTCACACCTGGGCCCCGTGAACCCCACAGAGCAGTTGCAGGCGAAGGACCCTGGTGTGTTAACGCAGATGCCGTCGTGCTCGCATGGTGACCCTGAACAAAATTTAAGAGTTAGAATCGGTTATGAAATAGACCTTTTGTAGGCCACCGGCAGTTCTACTTCACAAATTAGGGATAATTGGATTAGGGGTAAATATAGTATACTGCCTGTGAAATTGTTGAATCCACAAAAACATTTGACATCTTTTCGCCTAATCGGTTCCAGTGCTCGTGTGTTAGTCTATCTATCTATCTATCTATAACCTCACGCCAGATCCCTTGCGGGGTAGGCAGAGAGTACAGAGTTCCAACAGGTTCTTTCCTTACATACCTCTCTGGCTTCCTCGACTCTCATAGTTCGTCTCATACACGCTCGCCGGTTACGGAGACTCTTGACTTTTCCATCAGATAAGACTCGGTTTATTTGGTCGTGGTAAGATAGTCTAGGTCTTCCCCGGTACCTGCATCCTTCCACTTTCACATTGTATATCTGTTTTGTCATTCTTTCCTCTGGCATTCTTTCTATATGCCTGAACCAACGGAGCATGCCCTTTCTCATCTTTACACCGATACTCGTGTGTTAGTTCTATCTGATAGTAATGATGATGGAGTACGTCTTCGTGGATTTCATAGATCTAGCAAAATTACTTAAACAATATGCTGTTGTTCTACACTGGAACTGAAGCTAATTTTGCTTAGGTCACTGTAAGAAGTAATTGCTTTGCGTGCACTGTGGCAACACTATATTATCCTCGCTAAAAAGCTGTTAGTCCAGCCGCGGACCGTCTATCCAACTAATGTCCCTAACATTTTTTTAGCACACCTTTGAACCTTTACTGCAAGAAAAATACTGTTCAGCTGCAAGAATCCACATACCTTGTTCGCATTCGTCGATATCCTCAGAACAATCTAGCCCCTTGTACCCAGAGGCACAGGAGCAGGTGTAGGAGCCATTGATCGGGCTGGTATCGCAAATCGCATCAGCGTGACACGGGTTCGAAGTGCACGCGTCGTCCAGATGGCAAAGAAGACCTGGGAAGAAAGTTGCTCGTCCAGTATTTGGTACATAGTAAGAAAAATCAAGAAAAGAGGCCTAGTCTCAACCGTAGATAGAGGCTGATTGAAGTTGATGATGATGAAAAGAAATCAAAATAAACTTCATAGCTAGTACAAACATTATTCCAGCAACAACCCTTAAATAAGTATAAAACATTATTTGAATCCCAAACGTCTACATATGCCAAAGTAATCTCGTAGCTTTTCTGTCGGAAAATACTTGATAGCAGTCCAGAGTTTAGAATTATACCTGGCATAGTGGCAATAACGTCGCCTTTTTTACACTAAGGCCTCGGCGGAATATCGTCGGCGAAATACAGTAATTGTACAAATTGGTATACAGTATTCATTGCTGTTCTCGATTAGGGGAATGTAGACATGATACAACACTTACCAGTCTTCCCAGGAGTACACTTGCAGTAAAACGCGCCCACTCTATCGATACACGTGGCGCCGTTGAAGCAGGCTGCGCCGGCGCAATCGTCGATGTTGACAGAGCATTCGGGTCCGGTCCAGCCGTTGACGCAAATACAAGAAAAACCGCCCACTGAGTTGGTGCACGTTGCTCCGTTCTGGCAGACGAGAGGCCTGGGAAAAGAAGAATAGTTTAGAGAAGCATAAAATATAGAGGAATAATAGAAATAAATGTTTTTTTTCAGGCAAATAAGACGCTGTATTTAAATTAGAAAAGCTTGTTTCGCCCTCTAATGCATTTATTTCATAGTAAGAAATGAACCAAATCAATGAAGTTTCATTGATTTGGTTCATTTCTTAACATTTTTCAAGCTTACATAAGCTTGAAAAATGTGTTGTAATAAGCACTTTGTTTTCCTAAAGATTCTAAACGTTTATAAGCTCGTTGTAGATATATGAATGTTGAATGTCTTCTGAATAAAAATGATAATATGTTTCGTAATCACATAAATCACAACCACAATGGTATCACGTGGTCCTGGGGTCGAATCTACGGCCGGCTAAGTGATTTAGGAGATGCATCGAAAAAAATCCAAAAGCTAAGTTCGAAATCTGGAATTGTGCCTGGTATAATGGCTGGTAAATGGCTCACTCCCATTACATTGGGACGTTTGTGTGTGGTGTGTGAATGATCTACGCTGTCGGCCACGGGGCCTTTACAGCTTCATCGGACAAGAGTTCGAGCGTGCAACCACTATGGTCACGCCAGAAGGGCAAGGGGACAACTAGCTCAAGGGTGCCTTAAGGAGGAACCGGTCGGCGGTCAAGGGATTATTAGACCTCGCCGGCGAGGTCGGTGTCTGATCCTGTGCGCGGTAGGAAATAAGGGAATCGGGAAGGGATGTAAGGACATCGGGAGAGTCGGTGAGAACAAGCCGCGGGCTGCAGTAGCGGCTGATAGAAGGAGATTACATTGAGACCTAACATCAACCTTGCTTCGGAAATATAGGCATGACAGTACACTGTCATCACATCACATAAAACAGAAGGACTAGTTTTACATAACTAAATAAAGATCATTGCCCCATTGCAATTCTAACTTTAACAACAGGTAATAAAAATCACTAATAACAAACATTATCTTTATCGTTGAGTACTTATTACATAATAACATCGAAATTAACCCTCAAAAAAGTCGCACCGAAAACAAGGCAATAAAAAAAAGCAAGAAACTTAAGCAATGCCGCAATATTTTTGTGCAAAATTAACAAAAAGCATTCGACGATCCTTTGTACCAGAGCCGAGGATTTTAAAACCATTTAAATATCACTTATTAGTGAATTTTGAAACGCTTTTGTGAAAGCGCAATTTCGGTGAGCGGAATTCGGGGGTTGAGCTGTCCACTGCTTAACAGTTTAAAATATTTTCATTCGACTTAATGAGACCTTCTAGATTAATTTAAAATGCATTTAGGGTTACGAAATACGATTCGTAATAAGGTTTTCGTAGCATTCGTTGGCAGTTTATCTTAAGTAAATTCTGAGAGCCTCGTTGGCATAGTGGCAAATAATGTGTGTAAATGTCGGATAAATGTACCTATCGAAAAAATCCCAATATCAGTCCGAAGCCTCGAATTGTGCCCGATATATGACAATAGGCTCGCCCCCTATTACATGGGACTTAACATGGCAAAAAATGGATGTATGTGGCGTGACGGTGTTTATTAGCTTAAGCTAAAGCTACGTATATATTTGTTTTAATTCTATCCTTATATATTTTAATACAAAATTTACCGCTTACGTAAAACAAAATTTCCGCGTTACCGCCACGTCTATTTCTCTGTGCGGAATTAGTTTGAAACCTACTATACTAGATTTCTTCCAATTGTCTTCAACAATGCGGAAAATAAAGGCACTATACTTCAAAAGGTTAGATACTATAGTTCACCATTTGCTTCAATTCTGACATATCTTTTCCGCTTCATCGATGTTTCACTCTTTAAGTTACGAGTAATCAAACGCTTAAGTTTTTTTGGTACGATTTGCAGAATTCAAAACCAAAATATCTGGACCAGATCTCGATGCTAACTGTACATGCACTTAATTATTGAATTAATTGTCATTTGCTACCTTCAGAAACTGGTATCTTCAACCGATTTTAAACTTTTGTGGCAATTATTCGACATACAGCGAATAAGCTTGAGCAATGAAATATATTTTTCTCAGAGTACTAAAATGTAATATTCGCTGTCTTTTATTATCTGACCGTAAGGGAATAGGAATTCTTTTTCTTCTCAAGCCGAAAAAATGCTACATATTATATTCCAGTAAAGAATTTTGGAAAGAGGCGCTCGTAGCGCTGTGCGACCGCGGTGTTCTTACCAATCACCAAGCTTAAGCAGCGTTCGACTCGGTCGGACTGATATGGGTGACCGTTTGTGCCATTTTCATGTTCGAGCGTCTCCGTGCTTCAGAAGTCACGTTAAGCCGTTGGTCCCGGTTACCACTTAATGTGGTAGTCGTTAAGCCGAGTTGATAGCCTTAAAGGCGGCTTGATAAGTTCCAACAGCAGATGGCCACAAACCTGCCTCCACCAATCCGCACTGGGTCCGCGTGGTCGAGTATGACCTAATCTCTCTCACCTCGATTTGTGAGAGAAGGCATTTGCCCAGCAGTGGGCCGATGCTGATATTATTATTATTAATAAATTTTGGTTTTAATGTGGCAGGTTCATTATCAGGTACATTGCCAAAGTATTTCAGAAAAAAATTATTTGCCGACCCTGTTGTAATGTTGCACTATATTCATAGTAACCTTTGCTGATATTTAGACCACCAGTAATAGCCGTGAAAGGCAACTAAAAATCTCTGTTCTCAAATTTCATAGATCATAAATTTGATTAGAATTTACTTCTAGCGAGTACCAAAATATACCTGTAATCACTGATATATAGTGCATGTAATTATATTTCAAATATTTAAACAATAAAGGTGAGAGCGTAATGTAAATCATGGTGCCCCATTACGAAAGATTTATGCGGCCGGTAAGCGGCAATCGGCTAAGATCGGCGCGGGCGCGGCCGCAGCGCGTGCGCGCGCGCATATCAGATCAATATGCGAATATTGCCAAACCTTTTACTTAATATTTAGGTGTAGCAAGATCTTTTGGTATTGGACATTGTTTTTATACTTGAAAATAAAAATCGAATAAAATTAGCATTCAATATATTAAATTAAACTGATTTAAAAAAATACTATACATGGACTCTGTAAAGCACTCGTAACTTAGAGAAAATAAATCTCGCAAAATATTTCGTGATGAAAAAGTTCTTTACCTTACCATAAAAAATTTGATATATTTTGTTCAGATAAAATTGTGTATTAGTATCCACCAGCCTATTTTCTTCTCCTCAAATGGACATCATAAGGAGTCAGATGTCCTCGAATTAAATAGTTTAGTCGTTGAATAAAGTTATGAGATACTAAGAAAGTCCAAACAACAACAATAAAATGGTCTTATAGATTACATATGCACATTTAGGTTTATAGTAACTCAAAGGTTTTCAATTGACTTTAAGATGGATTACGATAAGCCGTCTACCGGCTCTCCTTTTATTTCTGTATGTACTCTTCTATCGACTACTATCATTTAACATGGACACCCAAAACCATAGACACGCTTTTTTTAAAAATTTGGGTATCGTCATATTAGATCGTAATCAATCAATCAATCAAAAGTTTTTTATTCATGTAAACCAAAAGGCACTTATGAATAGTCAAAAAGAGAAAATTATTGATTCCTTAAAACTCTACCACCCCTTCGCAAAGTCATTGCTGTGGAGAAGGAGAGCAAGAAACTCCGCGACTACTCTTTTAAAAAATGAGTGTATTACAATTCTTTTTGTATACATTGCATTCATGGGGTATGGGAGAACAATGCAGAATGAGCTAGACGTCTTAAGTATAGATTAAACATAAGTGTACTTAGAATCATGGTATTAGTCAGTGTGTACATAGTCCTCTCATTTATAAAATAGAGATGTTGTAAAGGTATATAATAAAAAGTATATTAAGAGAAAAAAAGAGGTTACTATAAAATATGTAACGATGAATAATAATAATATACCAAGATATCTCCATCACAGTCTAAAACTTATTGGTCTGAATCCCAGTATTTATATCCAAATACAGAAAGCTGCCATACTAAATACCTGCAGAATTGTACGGAAGTTTTTACAAAAAGACGAGGACACTAGTGAAACCGACAGACAGCTTGACACTAGATCTTAACAAATATCCATAATATATCTCTGTTATTTACTTGGCCTGGCCCGTAAATGACATTTTTACCAGCGCAAGCTGAGAACTGAAATAAAAGAACGATAATAATAATAATAGCCTTTTATTCTACCATTTCCAATTACATGTTTTACATTTGATTATTAATTTATATAATTATTTTTCTTCATTTCCAGTACCTTTAATAAAATTTATATTTTTTTTTGTTACATATTGTTTGGTTTATTTATTTATGGAAGTCGCCTCTTCGGCGTAGGCCTCCCCCAAACTCTTCCATTCTTCCTTATCCCTGGCTTGTCTCATCTAGTTTGGGCCACATCTTTTCCTGAATATATCCTCCCATCGTAGTAGTGGTCTGCCTTTTTTCCTTTTTCCATCGCGCGGTATCCATTCTGTACTTAGCCTTGTCCATCTATTATCATTCATTCTACAAACATGACCAGCCCATTTCCATTTCAAATGGCGAATCCTTTTGACAACGTCTGTCATTTTTGTTCTTTTTCTAATTTCTTCTTTGCTTTCCCTATCCGAGAGCTTTATGCCCAACATGCTCCTCTCCATCTTTCTCTGTTGTACACTAAGTTTAGTTTCGTCTTTTTTCCTAAGCCCACGTTCGACATCCGTATGTTAGACATGGAACTATATCAGTTTCGTAAAGTTTTACTTTTAATTTAATATTAATATCTTTGTTGTTCATTTTCTCTTTATGCTTCCAGTATTTTTTTCATGCAATAGCTATTCTTCTATTAATTTCCCTTTCTGTAAGATCTTCAAATGAGATTAGTTGGCCCAGATAAATATATTCTTTGACATATTCTATGGATTGACCATCTACATTTATATTGTACAATTCACCATTTGTTAGTATTTTGGTCTTTGAGGCATTCAATGATAAGCCGACCTTCTTGCTTTCGCTGGTCAATTCATTCAGTATGTTCTCTAACTCTGCGGGGTTCTCAGCAAATGCTACAATATCGTCGGCAAATCGTAGGTGACTGAGGTATTCGCCGTTTATTTTTAGCCTTTGTTTTCCCAATCCAAATTCCTAAAAACCATTTCCAATACCGCTGAAAATATTTTGGGTGAAAGTGGATCTCCCTGCCTGATACCTTTCATTATTGGAAATTGTGGCCCTTCCTTTTCTAATTTTATTTTAGCTACACTTTTTGAATAAATGCTGTATAGTAGCTCTACATATTTACTGTCTATTCCCGGTTGTAGTAATGCTTTCCAGATAGCGTTAAATTCTAAGGAGTCGAAAGCTTTTGTATAGTCAATGAAGCATAGGTAGATAGTCTTATTGTATTCTCTACTTTTTTCAATTATTTGTGTAACTGTTTGAATTTGGTCTATAGTTGAAAAGTTTTTGCGGAAGCCCGCTTGTTCCTTCGTGTGGTTTTCATCTAAGATTTTTGCTAATCTTCTTAGTATAATTTTTGAGAATATCTTATATATATCGGACATAAGGCTTATTGGTCTGTAATTGCCCAGGTCACCTCGATTTCCTTTTTTGTACAGTAGAATGGTAGAAGATTTTGACCATTGTTGTGGGGTTTCTCGGTTTTGCAAAATTTTATTAAACAGACCTTGTAGAGGGCGTTGTAGTGGCTGTCGTATGAACTTGAGCACTTCGTTTGTTATGTTATCTTCCCCAGGCGTCTTGTCCTTTTTTTGTGTATTGATCGAAACTTCTATCTCTGATATTAATATTTCGGGCAAATTTTCTTCCGAGTTCGCATTTTCGACATACTGTTCCCAGTTCGATATTTCTTTGGACGAGTAGAGTTGTTGATAGAAACTAGTGGCTTCTTTTATTATATTTCTACGATTATAGATCGTTCTTCCGGACTTTGCTACTAGATTTGTGGTCCATTCAGTTGAAGTCTGTAATTCTTTGTGGGCCTTTTTAATAGCTCCCATTTTCTCTATATATTTTTCGAAAGTATTTTGCCTCTGTTTTTTCTTAGTTTTAGTTATTTCTTTGTTTATTTCCTTACTTATTTTTGTGATTATATCCCTTATGTTTTAACTTCTCGTTTTTTTGTACAATTCTTTCCTTTTTTTCTAGTAGTTGTCGTATGTGTGAGTTTTTTATGTCTCTTTCTTTTTTTGCCACGGTTGGTAGTTGGTTTAATAGGCGAGTCATTTCTATTTCAAAGCTATTATATTTTGTTTGTCTCTTCTATTGTTAAAGTTGGCAAGTCTCTCATAGGTATAGGTTTTGTATAACATCTCTTTTTGTCTTTATTTAATTTTATTTTGCACCTTATCATTATGTGGTTGGTATTAAAGTTTAAGTTCTTTATTATGACGAAGTTACAGATACCCTGAAGTTTATTTGAGAGAATATAATCAATTGCACTTCGGTATATACCATTCGGTGATTGCCAAGTCCATTTGTTGTTTGATTTTTGTTTAAACATACTGTTTATAAATATATAATTGTTTTCTCTAGCGAACTCTACTAATTTTTGCCCATGATCCGATCTTTTGCCATGTGCGTAGTGTCCTAATATTGCCTCTTCTCCTGGTTGTCTTTCACCGATCTGGGCGTTAAAGTCTCCCAATAACAAAACTCGCTTCGCATCTATACCTTCAAGGGCAGTTTCTAGTATTTTATAGAATTTGTCTAATTCGTCATCACTGCACATTTCAGTCGGCGCATAGGCCATAACTATAGCCCAGGGGTGGTTGTTTATTTTTATTTCTAATGTGGCTATTCTATCCGAAAAGCTAGTGAAGGCTATGATATATGCTTTCCAAAGTTTCTTTACTAGGAATCCAACTCCATTTCTTCCTTTGGTTCCTTTGCTATGGTATAATATGAACGATGAATACTATCACCTAAATTAGGTTTCGCGTACCTGTTCCTTACATCATGTATATCTCGATTAAGCATCATCAGTTCAGGCAATAGTTTGCTACTGTCATTGAATGAATGACGATTGGTTACTAATTCTAAATGTTATGTTAACATATGGGTTGGGACCATCATGACCATTTACCGTAGCTTTTAACCGATTCAGGGTATCCTGCTAACTGATCAATGAATATTAATTGTTAACGCCTTAAGTCATTTCAATCGGCACAATGATTCGATACCCGAAAGAGACAAATCTTTGTGTGAATTTTGTTTCGGTCTGGCTGCTTCTGTACGTTTGTTTATATATGTAAAAGCAACCACAACACTAGAAAATTCCTGGCATGCGCCTACGTTTTTATAAGAACGAATGAACAAAATAGCGTATAGATCATAAAATCGTAAAAGATTTGCAACATCTAGATTTCTTGTAGTCGTTTCGTAGGAATAACAATCTATACAACCCGCCGTTTGTCCAGCTTCGGGTGAGGAAGCCGAGAGACTTATATTGCAAAAGCCTCCCCCAAAGAATTCTACGACAACCGGCTACATCCTAAATGACTCTCTTTCCCATATTCGCTTCCGCTCCTGACATGCATCATACCATAACCATAAACATCAGAACGCAATATAATATTTCGTATCCACTTTTTGATCGTAAATTCTGATAGTGCACTCATAAATAATCGACTTTAAACCATTATTGACATGGATGTGTGAAGCAGTAAAATATCAACAGAAACTTGAAACGTGTCATATGAAGCTTAGCTGATATTAGACGCTTCGGTTGATGAATGGAATAGGGACACAAGCACACAGGAAAATAAAGATAAATTGAGATTTTTTGTTGTTACAATTAGAGTGCTTTTTCGAATAATCTGGAGTTGTTTCATTCTTACTTTTGGCCAAGACATCAATAAAATTAGTGGTCAGAATGTTCTAACACGCACTTATTATTACGATTCCTAGTCTTGTATGCAATAGGAATATGACAGATAACAAGTTCTATATCCCTGGAGTAATCTATGGATAGTGTAAATTCAGCTTACACGCGTGGCAGTGATCCGAGAAATGACCATAAAACTAGACAGCCCCAGAATGTAAGCTTCGGCACAGAGCAGAAAATTGGAGAAAAGCTCGACTTCACATGGGCGTACGGTTCATTTTCATGTCTTCTTCTTCGTAAAATTGCGCAAATGGGCTGAATGTAAATCAAGGATTTAATTCTTTTTATTGGCCACTGTTTGCTAGGAACCTAAAAATTTTCCAGTAAATATAAGGTTTTATATTATTTATTTTTAAAAAGCATTTTTTTTGTATGTGTGTGAATAAGTATACTATTGGCCGAGGGGTTTATACAGCTTCACCGAATAAGAGGACAAGCGTGTAATATCTACGCTTTAGCCGGAAGGGCGAAGGGAACAACTTGCTCAAAGAAGCCTCATGATGGAAAGGGTTCAACTTGAGCCATCTGAACTGGCCTAATAACTTTAAGTAAAATACATTTATTCTATTTACCTTCTGTTACATATGTTGTAATTATATAGTTATTTAAAATTTGGTGATATTCATGCTCAAATTGGTCACTAAATTTCACCAACATGAATCCCGACTTGCCCAGGATTTCGACTGAACTATTAAACCGGTATCAAGTGATCGATTTATCACGAATACCAGTGGCTCAGACCGCGCGGAAGTAAGCCGAGCAGATGATTGCCGAGGTCATCATCATCAATCACATTTCGCTCGTACGTAGGATAGCCAAATACACAGATATACGAGATCTTGACCTATTCTAAGCCTATATAAAATTGTTATCTCATACAACAAAAACCATTGTTCACATATGATTATTTCCTTTCACATTTTGGGTACCAAATTTTCATTTTAAATAATAAAGGACAAAAATCTGAAAACAAGGTGGATGCGTACTTACAGCACAAAGACAGAGGGCATCTGTGGGCTGAACATAATATATACGGGTACGTTACTCAATATTATTTATCCTCATTCCAGACTTCTGTTTAATAGCTTTTCCGAGAAAAATGATTAATATGACTTATTAAATAATTAAATAACTTTCCAGTACAAGTCCAGAGTCTGGAATTGTGCTCGGTATATGGCATTAGGTTCGCCCCCTATTATATGGGACCTAACATCGTCGGCGAAACGTGGGTGTACTCAGTACACCTCTGCCAACCCCGCTTAGGGACTATAGGCGTGACGGTGTGTGTGTGTATTAAATTATTAAAGCGATCTTATAATATAGCACACTTTCGTTATAACTATAAAACAATAAAGAAACTAATATATAACAATCTGACCAAAATTAAATAAAAATATACATAAATACGAAATTTTAACCAATGCGCACCGAATCCGCCTATAGTCGAAATCAAATATGACTTATTCTCTCTCTCTCACCTCAATTTTTGTTAAAAAGCCTTAGCAAAGCAGTGGAACAGCCTAGGCTCATTATATTATATCAAAACGTCATTATGATCAAATAATGATGACCACAACAATGGTGATTATAACTTTGATCGCGATGATGATGAACTAATACTGACTACTACGTCCCGTTTTATCACCATACACCATGCTCCCCCTATTCATATGATAACCGGCTAAGATCTGTAGGGCGGCGTCGGCGCAGCTTTTATTTCTTGATTGAGGATCGCAACTGAGGCGTTTTTATCTTAGAGTAATGAGGATTTTAAATAGAAAGCGTGCATAATGTGGTGTTATGTAATCTACACTAATATAATAAAGAGGAAAGATTTGTATTTTGGTATGTTTGTAACGATTAAACTCAAAAACTACTGGACTGATTTTAATGATTCTTTCACCATTAGAAAGCAGCATTATCCAGAAGTAATATAGGCTATAAACCATAGACTCCCCGGTAGATGACGCTGTTGTCAACCGGGTACGAAATCGCGGGAAAATGCTAGTCTTTGATATCATGGTATACGCTAATGCGGGGGTTTAGGCTTTCTTTTGAAATGAGAGTAGGTAGGGAAGATGAACATAAGACTTATAAACTATTACCTACCGCAACCCTCTCTTTATTCAATTATTCATCTGAAAAGTTCAGCAGAAATTACGAGCCGTTTAGAAAATCTAAATTTTATAGCACACGTAATATTAAAGTTTATAACAGACCTTATCCAGGATAAATTGATCTTAAATTGTTTTAGGATTATACACCATACAAGTTTCTGTCCGCGACTTCGTACGCATTGAGTTTAGACAGGAACCTAACATTTTTCCGGAATGACAAATATCTTATGTGTTAATCCAGGCAATGGACTATCTGTTTGCCGATTTTCATCCAAATCCGTTCAGCCGTTTTTGGGTAAATGAGTAACAAACATACAAACTTTCACATTTATAATACTAGTAGGATTTCTGTCAAGGCTCAACAAAGTCAGTTAAAATTGGCATTTACATAATATGTATGGATATAAGGATTGTGGTTGGTAACGATGTGCTGCGACAAGTGAATGAGTTTGTATATCTTGGATGCGCCTTCAGTAAGGATGGGAAATACACCGCTGATATAGACAGAAGAGTGAGTGCAGGGAACAGGGTGAATGGTGCGATGGGAAAGCTACTTGGGAGCTGGCACTTAAGCCATAAGGCGCAGCTGGCCATACATAACGGAGTTCTTGTCCCAACGCTGTTAAATGGTAGCGGGAGCTGGGTATGTAAGAAGGAGAATGAAAGTAGGATAAATGCGGAAGAAATGCGAGCTCTGCGGAAGATGTGCGGAGTGAAGCTGACCGACCGCATTAGCAACAGCGTAGTAAGAAAGCGAGTAGGTATGAAAGATAGTATCGGTGTAAAGATGAGAAAGACCATGCTCCATTGGTTCGGGCATATAGAAAGAATGCCAGATGAAAGAATGACTAAACAGATATACAATGTGAAAGTGGAAGGATGCAGGTATCGGGAAAGACCTATACTAGATAGTAAGATTACCACGACCAAATAAACCGAGTCTTATCTGAAGGAAAAATCAAGAGTCTCCGTAACCGGCGAGCGTGTATGAGACGAACTATGACAATAGAGGAAGCCAGAGAGGTATATAAGGAAAGAACCTGTTGGAACTCTGTACTCTCTGCCTACCCCGCAAGGGATCTAGCGTGATGATATAGATAGATAGATGTATGGATACAAAAATAAACAAAAGTTCATTATTTAATAAATACACAGTATTCTAAATCTACGCAATTGATAAAAACAGTTAAAATAATCATATTAATAAACAGCTGTTATCTGAAAATGAACTTGTAAATGTGCCTTGCAATTGGATCGAAACTACTAAATTCTTATAACTTACACCACCGTCTAATTCTGTACCCGGTAGCATCGACATGCGCCGGCGCAGCTCCGCTTAATGATCAACATGGACAACGCTCGTTCATCGCAAATTGACTACCAAACGCAATTTCATAAAGTATCAATATTAAACTCTAGTTATTAAACTTATTTTAAAATAAAGCATGTGAAGCGTCAGTTAATTTCATGACTTTTGAAAAAGAGGTTAATTGTAAGAATACACTGTGGGAAATTATTTTTAATGTTCAATGTAAAAGTAAGGTACTCTTAAAAGAGAGGGTGAAAGCCCTGAAGAAGTTGAACGACTTTTACTATAGGATTAAGGCACAATTTGATAAGAAATACCGCTTAATTGACAGTAAAGAACGAGTTTTACTGAGGAATTAATTCAAAATTCGAAATAAATATTGTTGAACAGGCAGTGACATTAAGAATGTATACTCGTATACTGTATCATCACAACAGGTTCTTTCCTTATATACCTCTCTCACTCTAAGAATGTATAAACACTTAATTTTTCTGCGACTACTGAATTAATTAAAAATATCGCTTATTCTCCAAAAAGATAACTTGCGAAATTAAGAAGATAAATAAGTATTTGGGCAATATATTTTAACTTTAACAACATAATTTCAGAAAGTGTAACACTAACTGACAGACCACCGGTGTATACAAAAGCATGAAGCACAGAAGTTTCTTGTAGATACAACTTAAGTGATCACTTGGAAAAGATTTCTGGATTTTTTTTTTTAAATCGCGATGAATCCTTACTCTTTTTAGCTACCTTAGGAGGAGGTTAAAAACGGGTTAAGAACTGCTTGGAAATTCCGTCGGGCACAAGGCCAATTTGAAAATCAAATTGTTAAGATAAAGTATTAAATTAAAAATCTCTGTGTAGGTATTTTTTCAGCAGCAACATTAACTCTGACATCATAATGTTGTGCAACTAAGCCGCACAGCAAGCTACATAAAACAGAATTAGACTGTAGTTCTTCGCAATCCACCAAGAGGGCGTACACCTAACATAAGTAAATAAACAATTTACATATCATTTCAGACCAGTTTTCACAAGGGAGGACCTTCATATCATTTATCTCTGACGGCAGTTTCCACAGGATATTCAATTTGAACACCTATGAAGCACTATAAATCATCAGAGTAATCGATTATTTCACTCGGGTGGTTACAATCGATCTTTGTATCGATATTATTAACGTAGAAGTGAATACTATTAGTAACATTATAAGGAGACCTGCTGGGCTATGATAATCTTACATTGCTCCGTATACGTAATATAGCTCCGTCCCTTTCTCACGATAATAAGATTACAATAGTGTTGCTCGAACTATTGCGGTAATTGCCCGTTTTAATTCGAGACATTACCGAATTTTTTGTAAGTCCTAGGACTAGCACGAATAGATTGACCATAGCGTAACTTTGTACTAGAAAGCTTTATGCCAACGTCGATTTATTCGTGCTAAATCCTCTAACACGAATTTCAGGTGTCGGTTCTTTTTTAATACCAATTTCAAGCCTCCTGATTCTGTACTCGATTCCGTAATTAGTAAAGTCCACTACTTTTACTACCCAATATTTTTTTTGCTATTTTAGAATCTTAGTAATTTAAATAATGAATTCCAAAAAGGAACGAATATAATGTTAATTATAGTAATACGACTAGAATAAAGGTGTAGTCATTATACAATTTTCTATAACTTAATATAATTTCACATTCAGTTACTACTATGCCACTAATTAACGAAATAAATAGTTATTTTAAGACAGAAATATAAACATTAATAAATGTACAATTTATGTAGATACCTATTAAGAAAATTGGTCTACTTAACCGGACAATTTTCTCTTCTCGTTTCATACAACTAGCAACAATAATCGTTTATTATCATTAAACATTCTACGTTCCATTAATTAAGACTCACATCAGCTTAGTAATTAATTTAACAGCGTCCGATTGGACTTAATGAATTTACATGCTTTAGGCAAAGAAATATATTCTTAGGTTAACTTTCAGAATTTAGGAATTCTAATCCAACATGCTCGTGGCATTTTCGGCCAATCAAAGCGAGAAGAAGAGCATATTAATTGAGATTTAAATTTGGAATTTCTTTCTATTTGCTAATTCGAAAAAAGAACGGTCGTTGTAGTCGATATCTGTATCAGATTGGTAGAGAAGTATTTTAAATTAAATGAGTGCATTAGCATACGTATGCATGATTTTGTTATAGATATGAACAAAAATGTTGAAGATAACACTGTCGGAGCGGAATCTAAAACAGATGGGCTTATGCAAACTCTTTAGAATAATGTGATATAAATACAAAGCATGCCTATTTTATTAGAAGACTAAGCACACTGAACTAATTTACGTAATTAAGTGTTAACTAAAATAATGATTAGAAGTGGTAATGTATGTAGTAGTAAAAAGGGAATAAAATTATCAACCACAGATTGAATTAATAACGTAACCAAATCTAACAGTTGACCAACAAAAGTAACACCCATAGCCTGATGCGATCTAGCGTAAGACTTACAAAAAAGTGTATCAATTCTTCTACATGACAGACCCTCGAATCAAAGCTTAAAAAAAGTCAAGCACCAAAGACGGAACCCGATATTAGGCACGCATTTATCTGGCGTGTTGGATGACCCAGTCGGATACTATAACACTATCCCATAGGAAAACAAAGTCTTTTAAAGTAAACCTAAAATCAATGATGACACAGTTGAAGATCCAGTAACTGAACAAAGCTTACCGGTACACGATTTTAGTAAAACAAAACACAAGTAACAACGCTAAGCTAAAGTGTGTCCGTACAATCTTAATAATGCAATAACAAAAGATATTCTTATTCTAAAATGATCTTTATTTGATGGTAATAAGGAATGTGGTATTGATAACTTGGACGAAAATAAACGTGGTACTGTTACGTCAGAGACCTTTCCAGCGGGAGGTCTAAGATATCCGTGGATGGTCGAAATATTAATCGATTGTATGGAGACGATTAATTCAAAAGAAATGGGTAGTAATATTCATTTTTATAATCATATTACTTTTATGATACACACAATATATCAAAATGAACATAGAAAAAAGCTTTTTTGAAAAATAAATAAGTAAGATTTTAGAACTTTGTATAATGATCTTGAATTTGTTTAATTGGTGATAGTCAGGTACCCCGCTATGAGTACAACTTTAGTATAAACACTAAATAAACGTGATTATATCTATCAACAATATTATGATCGGTAATAAAAATTTTTGTGAATTCATGAGAAATTTTCTGTTCTTCCTGTGGTTTAACGAGATCTATCAGAGTGAGAACCACCGTCAATTTATTCCTTACAATAAAATAACCACAGAAGCTATTTCTTCTGAAGCAATGTGTCTAGCTCTGAATAAATATGCGTCTTATGAGAAGGACTTATTTAGGAACCCTATTAAATATTTTCCACCCAAACACATCGTCACTATAGGACAAAATTCTCCACAAATCACTACGTAGTTGAGCTTTGAGCTATTTATATTTATCACGACCTTTACCAGGGCATTGATCTAGCTTGTGGAAGACATAACCATTGTACCTCTTTCGGTACGTGGTCAAGAAATTTTGCCCCGACAGTCATCTGTTTTCCGAGCAATACAGCCATTTCATCACTACAATTTCATATTTCATAAATCACTCCAATTCTATACTATCATTACTAGGTTTTCAGGTATGCTGATTACTAATATGAAATCTTAGTAAATCTTCAAAATAGCAGACGTAAACATCACATGGCCGGAGCTATAGACAAAAATAAATAAAGCTAATTATATAAGGATGACCCTAAATATATTTCTAGGCACTTAAATTTTATTGTACTCAAATTCGAATCATTGTTCTTTAAGATGGATCACATCACTTCTAACCTGTCACTGTACCGTTATATATCAAAGAATAAAAGGATTAGCGCCCCATCCTTCACCTCCCACCACTCATCAATCTTCATAAATATAGAGTAGGCGCCACACTGGAATGTTACACTTGTGACGTAACTTTAATCCCAAAAGAGGAGGCATAAAAACTTACGTTTTATAACAATATTTTCGAATCAATGTGAAAAGTGGTGAACCAGAGGCAGTTCTTTTGGAACTATTTTATTCACATCATCATCATCATCAACCGTAAGGTGACCATTGCAATACAAATTCAATTCTTCCGGCGACGTTCACCAGGTATTTTTTAATCCTATACCACCCAGTTGCTGGCCAAAAATCTGCCCACCACCGTGCCCATGTAAAACCATGTATAGGTTTTATGAAAGTAATTATAATTCAAAATGTCCAACATAAACAAGAAGCTAATTTAATTAAATTTATAATAAGACTTTTTTAATCAAATTACATACGTTTAGTCACATAAAATGACAAAAAGTTTGATCGAACGAGATAATCTTACGAAGATATCTAATCAGACAAACTTAGTATGAAAAGAAGTTCCTTAAGATTTAATTAACTGATAGGAAGTAGAAATCATTAAATCTAAGATTTAGATTCTTTCCAGGAAAGCTTTCTGCTTCAATTTTTTGAAGCTCAGAGATACCTAAAGAGATTCCTAAAGACCTTAATTCCGGACATAAAGAAGCCATAAAAGAAGTTTGGTAAAGTCCTGAAGGATGTGAGTTTGAAAAATCAACTCAAAAACGTTGTGAGCATTGGTAACTTTTATGGTATCATCGGACGTAGTGTCCTTAGGCTAGATTTTATCTATCTATCTATCTATCTATAACCTCACGCCAGATCCCTTGCGGGGTAGGCAGAGAGTACAGAGTTCCAACAGGTTCTTTCCTTACATACCTCTCTGGCTTCCTCGACTCTCATAGTTCGTCTCATACACGCTCGCCGGTTACGGAGACTCTTGACTTTTCCATCAGATAAGACTCGGTTTATTTGGTCGTGGTAAGATAGTCTAGGTCTTCCCCGGTACCTGCATCCTTCCACTTTCACATTGTATATCTGTTTTGTCATTCTTTCCTCTGGCATTCTTTCTATATGCCCGAACCAACGGAGCATGCCCTTTCTCATCTTTACACCGATACTATCTTTCATACCTACTCGCTGTCTTACTATGCTGTAGATAGATTTTATCATCATGATAAATACATTCTATAAGATCATATTAATCTTGAGTAGAACAAAACGATGCACCTAACATTCAGTTTTAGGGATATTCGCCATTTCAAAAAGTTCTGTCTCATTTATGTGATATTCAAATGTGCCAGGAATTCGAGCAGTTCAAGCTTTGTATTATTTAGCTAAGCTTTAGTACTTTATAGGATATGTCTATGTGAGAAAGAGTAAAAAATGTTATGTGTTGCTAAACAAGCAGTACCGCTCTTAAAGAAGAGTCCTATTATAAAGCAGTAAATGTTATTGATATCATAACTATTAAAAAAGAATATGTCACAAATTCTAAACTCAAATAGAAAACCAACCACAATTTAAAAGTCAATTACTAAAAAAAAATTGTCATTTGCATGCAAAATTGAGATAGTAATATACGAAGCGGCCTTCCTTACTATTACCGTGCGAACGTAGGAACATAACACAGTTTTTTGTAGCCAATCATTAGGTAACAATTAATGTAGCAACGCCGGCGCATCGCACATGGCGACTTAGGACATTGATCTTGATTTAAGTAATGAGATGTGAGCGGGTGAAATAAGACAAGTAAAAAATAGACATTCTTAAAATGAAGCCGCCGCCAGAATATCATTCCAAACGGGCAGTAGAGATTTGAGTAACTACACATTTACTGTTCGTAATACTCGTAGTATGGAAAAAATATTTCAGATTCAAATTCATAGAACTCGGAATTGTAGGTGAGGCATTTTACATATTATATACGTTATGCTTAATGGCGGAAGTAAGGACGCTTCGACATTGCGAACTAATTGTGGAACTTGTTAATAAAAGCTGCAAAAATCAATTATTAAATTAAGTAACCATAATTATCTATAGAATAGATAGAGTAATTCAAAAGTTAATACATCAGGATAGATGGAAATTAAGAGAAAAATATATAAATGGAATAACTGACACACTAATGATTCAATGAATATTTTTGAATAAATTATGTTAAAAATGGCAAATAACAAATATGCTTTTATATTTAAGCTAATTGAAATAAACTGATTGGTATTGGATGATCGCAATGCAAATAAAGAAGATAAATTATGATAATGTTCCCGCTATTCTGTCATCACTTAAATCTCGAGGCCAATGGCTTCTTGACGAGTTATTTTGTAATTAACGCCCGATACATCGACACAGCGGCGGTGATATCGTATCGTACAAAAAAAAAACTAATACAGATGTAGATATCATTAGCCCGTTTATAATAACATTTGGCAGTAATTCGTTTCATTAACTTGTCGGGTTTTTAACGAGAGACTTCTAAAAAATTATGAACATAGTCGCATGCGCTTCATCATCCAAGATGGCGTCTGGTATTGAATTACGCGAACGTCGGTACGCGATCCTGTTTTTTAAAGTTATATCCCTTAAGAATTAAAGCTCTGCGTGCTCGAAATAAAGAGTAATCTTTTGTTAAATCTACTTTTTTCCGAAATGTAATCGTTCGATCCGTTCCAGTCTTCGGTTATCGGGACGATGCCCTAATTGGACCGCGGGTCCTGACAGCCAAATCTTGCCTTATATCCGAACTCATCGCAAATTCTTCCAGCCCTTAATTACAGAACGATAAAGTTGAAAATATATCTTCGGCCAATTTAGCATTATCAATTACGTGTATTTTTCGACGATAAATAAAACGGTGATGAAACAAATTGACGTGATGTAACTGTACATAAAAATGGGCAAGAAAGTTTAATTGTTTGTGTAAAATCAATAAAATGACTCATCGTTCACAAGTTTGGTAAGGCGGTTACTTTTTCCGACAGTTCAGTAACTAACACTATTGGTTTCGGTTTAACAGTATGGCTAAAGCTGTTTTTCTAGAACTCACAATTAACCTAAGATAATTGACAGTATTCGGAGAATAGTATTGTGGAGAACCAACGGCACTTGTTCTGTTGAATTGCGAAACTTTTGTGTTTTTGTCTTTATGATATTATTGTTACTTTCGTGTTTGGTATCTATTAAATCATTTTTAGTTTTAGGTTTAGAAATTTAGAAGTGTGTCATTACAATTAAATGTTTTGGTACGAAAGAAATATTATGCGCACTAAAAGAGCTATTAGGAATATGAACTAACATTTACTTGCAAAGATGAACTGTTATATTAAAAACAAATCCTCTTAAAATGGTATTGGTTCATCAGATGCATATCAGACTATAGACTAAGTAAATGTTCTTCTTTCTAAATCTGAAAATTAATCAGTTATCGTAAACTATATAGAGATTAATAATAGACCTCGATGCCACTGTCGTACTTTCCATTTTATCATAATCTTCCTTACCATTTTGATAGTTTAAGACCCGTGCAATGTATTTTGCCTTCATGTTTTGGCTATGTCGACGTTCAGTAATATCACATAGAGAATGTGATATCCCCACTCAATACTTTCTTATATAAATCTTAGATTAAAGTTCCTTTATCAATGTTGCATATAGGAACTTATAGTTCTATTTAAATAAGTGGATGCACGATGTTATTAATGATGTAGCGATTTCTTATTTTCATAGTAACAACAGCTATTATTTCGTCTTGTGGCAGACCATCATTCATTGGCGGCTATTATGTTGTCTTTCAACGCAAGAGTTGTCTTGTCAGTCAGTCTGTCCAATGGTTTGAATGGTCTAGAACACTCAGACTAAAACCTTGGTATATGATAATTAAACAATGGGTAATTACTTTTTATTGTAAGATAGATCATGAAATAATAGCCGCTATAATTTTGGAAATAACCATAGTTAATTATGATGAGGTCTATTAGAAAATTAGATGATAAAACAAAGACACTAAGTTCTGAAAGATCAAGAATAGTCTTGTAATAGTAAATCTGTGCAGGCTACAAAAGTTGCTATAGCTTCTTTTATTATTTTCTACTGGTTTTTCTAAAGGTTACCGCTTCACTGGTAAAGTTTTATAGTCTTGAATTATTTTCAAAATCGATTCACCAATAAATCTACAGCCCGAATGATATTAAAAATAAATAGTTTTGCTATAAACCACTCAGCTCATCGCTACTCCAAATTTACTTAATTTGCCTATATAGGACTCTAATTTGCCTTAGGGTTTTGAGTAATCAATAAACAAACACTGTGATAAAATGAGATGATGATCAATCACAAAAGTATTCAAATAAAAGATATTATTGACGTTCCCATAGAATGAAGTCACTTATGCCAAACAAAATAAAAGGCATTGGCTACTTTCGGGCCCGTCTATAAGGTTATTTACGCCCAATACAATTACTGGATTGTAGAACTTTGTTCGTTGGACACGTCGTTATGACTAAGCTCTTAGAGTTCAAATGTCACGTTGGATGCGATTGACAGATTTTCATATATTTACGCCCAAGAAAACTTACCTCAAAGCGCACTCGTCCACATCAGTCTCGCACAATGTCCCGGTGAAGGTGGGTGGGCATTCACAGGTATATGAGTTGAGGCCGTCGACACACGTCGCTCCATTCTGACACAAGTGTCCAGGACAGTCGTCGATGTCAATCTCGCAGTTCTGGCCACGGTAACCTGAGGGATAGATATACTGGTTATAATCACTGAAGATGCTGTGCTATAAATAATAGTTGGCAATATAACGAATGCAGATGAATATGTAACATAAAGTAAGAAAATGTTAGATTGATCTATGTAACTATATGTTTCAATAGTAAAGTAGTAAAAAATATCGATTTTTAAACTTATATGTATAGAGATAAGATTCAAAACTAATTCAAACATAGATGCATTGAGAACTGCTCATTAAATTGTAGCTTGATATAATTAGGTTTGTTTAGTTAAGAAACTTATTTCTGTAGATAAGTCTAAAAGTGGGAGTCGGCTCAAAATCTAAAGCAAATAGTTTGAAATAGTAATTATCTAACCAGTTTCTGGCATCAAAACTGACTAAACAAACATGAAACAACCGTTACTGGGAAGTATTTTTTCAACTGTAAACAATATAAGAGCTATTAATTTCATGAATTTTAAAACTATGACTCATATTCGTGAGAGTTTTGATCACAAATAGTTCCCAAATTAATTAGTCATCTATGGTTTTAAATTTTCATAGACTCTTAACTGTAAAATTTAACAACATCTGGCGATTGTCATTGGCAAAAATGCCATATGAGTCCCGTCGTAGACAACTTTTAATGACAGTCAAATAAGATTAAGTGTTAGACTAACATCACATCCCCATTAACAAAAATTAATGAAGATGACACAGATGAAAGAAATAAAAATTTGACTGGAGTAAAAAGACAGGATATTTTTGGAGAATTTAAAAATTAACGATTATATTTGCGTAACGCCGCTGTTACGACAATTGTAAATAGCGCTTATAATATTTCTCTCAGTAGTAGCTATAAATATCATTGTAGATTAAAATTTGCATATATTTATACGTTCAACTTTAACTAAGCCTCATACACTAAATGAAGCCCACCAAGGCATAGAAACGGTTGGGGTTTGATTTGACCTAGACTAAGTATTTAGTACTACACATAACGAAGACGCTAAAGTTAGCTATCATATTTTAGAAATGTAAGCGTAAGCTGCCCATCTTCCTGGATGAAGTGGTAGAGAGATTCTTAACCTGTACAATCCTTCTTAGGTGTTTGTGGATGAAATAACCGCGCCAAGGTAACAAAAAGGACCAATCAATCATACAATCAACAACCAATGAAATCGACTGTTAAATCAAGTGTCAAATCATACACATCGTTCCATACAGGGCCATACAGAGCTCATACAGCATCGATTAGCGAGCGAGGAATCTCATTAACTTAATTAAGCGAACGGTTCCCACGGACACATGTGCAACTGTTTATGCTTAACGGCGCTACGTTTTAAATCTTTCGACGCTTTTTTGTTCGAGCCAAGATATAAATATTTTTGTTAGAGAAGAAGCGTTGAATATTTTTGCAGGGACTCTGGATAAATAAGCTTTGGAAGGTATTTTGGGATAGTTAAATTTTCTCAGTGAGGAATCGCAGTGAGGGGTTGCGATTTGGAGAATATCGATGGATAATATTATTTCAAAGATATTGTTGGTGCTTATGTAGTTTTTTGTAGCTCAGTTATAGTATCTTCAAAAGATTTAGGTCAAGTTGTAACTTGATCAATAACAGCAATTAGTTCGCAAAATACGAAGAACAACAATGTTATACTACACAAGTGGTAACCAGAAACAATGGCTTAACGAGCCTACCTAGCCACAGATGCTTGAATATGAAAATGTCACAAATGGTCACACATCTAAAACTGACCGAGTCGAACGCTGCTTAACCTTAATGATTTCTAAGAATACCGAGGTCCCACACGAGCGCTTCCACCTCAAGATAACAAAGTGGAACAGCAACAACCATAAAATATTTATGGAAAGTTTTGGAAATAGAAAAGCTATAAAATAACCAATGATATACCAGTTCTGAGGAATTTCCACGGTTTAATCAAATGATATAAACCTAATTATCTTTTAATAAGATTGGTGAATGTTGAGACGAAACAGTAAACGGGGATCAATATAAACTGTCAACGTGCGCATACGCAGATTTTATCTATACGCCTTTCGTGTGATGTGAATTTTATGAGTTTGTAACAAAATTCTTTACTTTTATAGTTAAAATGAAAAGTGTTGATTAAATAATTTGAATTGCAAATGTATGCTAGTAAATTAAATGTCAACTAGAAAAGTAATTTGTTGCTTTCAGGTCTAAGCGTGACATTAATATTAATGTATTTTTTAATTGAATTCTGAAGTTCTTATGGAATCTCGTAGGTCTAGTGGCAAAACGCATCGCTTTGTTATCACGAAGTCGTGGATTCAAACCCTAGATTGGGCAAATGGAGTAACAAACCAGCATTTTACTCGAGGCTGGTGAAAGAGGACCTAAGTTACCGAATTTCAAATTAATTATTTATATTATAATCGTACGAAAGTCGTAAAAATATACCATTTTTTAACTTTGTTAATCCTAGGTCGGACAAATGAAGTTTTTCTAACGGAAAAAATCCCAGTATGAATCCGAAGTCTGGAATTGTGCCCGGTATATGGCAATAGGGTCGCCCCTATTAAATGGGACCTAACATCGTCAGCAGAAAGTGTATTCAATACACCTCCGCCACCCCCGCTTCAGGAAAATAGGTGTGACGGTGTGCTTATTAAATCTAAAATATACAAATTTAAGACCTCACGGTTATACAAATATGAATGTCCGAAGGGATGCTTAGTGAAATTATAACTAGACTAGAAATAATCTAAAATCTATTTAGCACACCCGAGTGTTAAGCACAAAAACTTTGTCGTTAGCGTGACGCTAACGAGTAATCGTGCTGTGAAGTTCATGTTTATGTAGAAAATTTTTGTGTGACAAGGTTGGCATATCAACTAATCCTTTCGTGCTAAATTTTCAGAGCCTCTCCCCCAAAGACCGTTGCGAGGTCCGGCGTTACCTGTACAGCTTTTACATAAATGTAAAATTTTAATAACCCCACCGTCACGCCTTTATTTCCCAAGCGGGGGTGGCAGAGGTGTACTGAGTACACCCAATTTTCGTCGACGATGTTTGGTCCTATTGCCATATACCGGGCACCAAACTCCGGACTCGTACTGTGAAGTTTTCGTTAGAAAACCTACATTTGTCCGACTTAGAATTTGAACCTGCCTCGTTGGTCTGATAGCAAAGCCCATCGCTTTGTGATCACGAGATCCTAGGTTCAAGTCCTAGGTCGGACAAATGTAGTTTTTCTAACGAAAACTACCCAATATGAGTCCGGTGTCTGAAATTGTGCTCGGTACATGGCAAAAGGCTCGCCCCCCATTACATGGGACCTAACATCGTCGGCGAAATGTGGGTGTACTCAGTACAATTCTACCACCCCCGCTTGGTGAATATAGGCGTGACGGTGTAGAATTTGAACTCACAAAACGATGAGCTCTGCCACTAGACTAACGGGGCAGACGTATATATTTCAATTGCTTGCCTTATTACATTTCAATAGAAGTTTTTTCAGTATTAGTCCGGAGTCTGATATTCTGCTAGATATAATGACAAATCTCGCACTTATTATATGGGACATCGTCGACGAAATGTGGGTGCACAGTACACCTCTGGATTTGCTCGGAGAATATACATAGACTATCTTACTACGACCAAATAGACCGTGACCTTATCTGAAGGGCAAGTCAAGAGTCTCCGTTATCGGCGTGCGTGTATGAGACGAACAGCCAGAGAGGTCTGTAAGGAAAGAAGCTGTTGGAAATCTGTACTCTCTGCCTACTCCACACAAGATCTGGCGTGATGATATAGATATGATATATCTGACGGTGTTTATTTTTTTAATCGCTCATACTCTTGTACAATGAAGCTTAAATCCCTTCCAGCACTCTCATACACACACATAAATTAACCCGCGTGTGCGTGCGAGCATTAACACATGTTCAGATGCGACCACCGACGGCTTAAAACAACAGCTTCCGTTCGATTTACATCTGACTTTCGACTTATGAGAGACGTACAGGCTTTCTCTCGCACCCACAGCGTTATGTTAATCGGATTGTCAATTTAGATTCGGTTTACGTAATACAAACTATCAATATTTGTACGAGTATATGAATTATCAGTAGGCAATGCGTGTGGAAGCAAATAAGGTGGACTTATGGAATGTACATTGCCTGTGAAGAAGGTTGTGATAGAAAAAAAACGATTTTCAATTTTTATTTTTAATACTAAAGCAGCAATAATAGCTTAGTGGTGTCTTTTCGAAAGCATGTGCGTATTAAAAAATCACTATCACTTGCTTTAACGGTGAAGGAAAACATCGTGAGGAAACCTGCATGCGTAAGAGTTTCTCGAAGGTGTGTGAAGTTCGCCAACCCGCACTGGGCCAGCGTGGTGGACTATGGCCTAAACCCTCTTAGTTTGAGTGGAGGTCCGTGCCCAACGGTGGGACAGTTTCTTAACAGGGCTAATATTATTAATAATAAAGGGTTTATTTCTCCTACATTCTGTAAGTACAGGGTAATAATATAAGTAAGGTAAGATTTTTTATAATGCCATAATTAATAAATTTGAGGAGTTCGTGTCTGAGTTAGGCCAAGGCCTGTATTACAGAAGATTTGCAATTTGATTTTCAATCTCCGTAATAAACAAATCTTTGTAAAATACATATTTATGTATGAGAATTTTAGCTTTACAAGGCACCCACTATACAGGAATTATTATTCTTAGTGAAAGGCTACGTTTTCTTTTTCATATAAAACTTAACATTTTGTGTCACTTAGGATTCGAATTCAAGTGGTTACGTCGTCACCTAGTTCGCCAATAGACCAGCGATATTAATTTCTAAAATCCAAACGTATAGTCAGTGATTTCAACTATGAATCTTGTTTACCATAGACTACAAAGTTCATAATTAGTTACAAAAAAAAATCAAAGAATACTACTATAAATTGTTAGTGTGTTACTAGTATAATAATTTATTTTCTTAAATCATTAATATTTATATCATTTTAATTAATACAGTCGAAGATGTTTATTATATCGTAAACAATCATGACAGCCAATCAGCGTACAATATCAGGGGGCTTAGCACGAAAAGATTGACGTCAGTGACGCTAGCGAGTAAGCGTACTGTCGCGTTCATGTTTATTTAGTTAATAGAGTGACAAGGAAGACATATCGTCTCGCTAACGTCAATCTGTTCATGCTAAGCACTTAGATCACGGGAAGACATTCTCGGACGAGAAAGAGAGAGATAAAACATAATTAAATTTATTTAATATGTGAAGGAAACTTTAGCTTAGCGATGTATCAAGTTTGTTATATAAACCACGGAAATATAGCAAATTGAAAATTCTCTCACAAATATTAACGATTTGTTACTAGGTGCCAAGCCGTTATACTCTGCTAGCGGGCAAGGAATTCTTCGACCTCGCCGACGAGGTCGGTGTCTGATTCTGTGTGCGGTATCTGTACCCGAGGGTCGGTGTGAATATACCGCGGGCGGCGGAAGCGGCTCATAGGCGGGGAGTCAAGTGCGTAGTCGGCGGCGGCTACCATTAGGGTGTTCTGATGGTTGGACGCGTTCGCGAACTAGCGGGTTGTCGCCTTTTTAATATAGGCACGAATAGGTTCGAGACCGAGATCGGAATGGAACATTTCACACATTGTGAAGTCCCAAATTTAAAAAGGCGATCGTATAATTGCCACCATACATTACACTTAAAATTACTCGCTAAAGCAATAAACATACTTCTGGTTAATTAAGTGCATTTTAAGTTTTCCCACACTTGGGCGTGGGTAACTTCATAAGTTTAAGTGGGGTTTAATAGAGTGGTATCCCTGCGAGTTTACTTTTAAAATATTTTTAAAGGGTGACCGCGGTCGAAATGTCCACATAAAAAAAGATTTGCCCCACTCTAGTTAATATCCAGATACATTCGTCCTGTGTTTACAATCATGAAATTCACATAAAACAGTTTCTCCTTTTCTGGGATTCAATCAGAGACTAGATTTGACGGATGATTTAGCTCAGTGGTTAAGAGCTTAAGCGGCTCCGCCCACTGTGTTAGTACTAATAGCGGGTTCAATTCCCGCACGGGACAAATCTTTGTGTGACCCACAATTATTGGTTCCGGTCTGGGCATTTATGAATGTGAATTTTCATGTTTGTAAACGCACCCACGATACAGGAATAAATCCTAGTGTGGGCTACGTTTTTTTAAAAAGAAGAAGGAGAATTACGACAATTAGACCAAATTGTCATAATTCGTTGAATGATTTGAATTATATCATATCCCCTCGAAAAGAAACAGTGTGCCAAATTGTCCTGGCTTCGAATTCCATGTCAGAGAGTGTAATTGCGGATTTTCGATCGAAAAAAAAACTTAGTAGTAGTTCAGAGACAGACGCTTCGCCCACTGGATTAAGTAGTCGCGGGTTCGATTCCTGCACGGGACAAATCTTTTTGTGACCCACACATATTTGTTTCGGTCTGGGTATTTGCGTATGTGACTTTCGTGTTTGTAATCAGTCAATCAATCAATTAATCAATCAGACGGGCATCAGTCTCAGCACACCCAAGGAATCCGAGAAACCTGTCCCTACTTACAAGTAACTAGTCCAGAAGGAACCAGTTAAAGGCCCACGTAAGGACCCAAGCTTTCGACTGTTTTTTGGTGTGTGTGTGTGTGTGTGTGTGAATGATCTACGCTGTTGGCCGCGGGGCTTTTACAGCTTCACCGGACAAGAGAGCGAGCGTGCAACCACTATGCTCGAGCCAGAATAGCAAGGGGGCAACTAGCTCAAAAGCGCCTCAAGGAGGGACGGCCTCGGCTTGGGCAGTCGGTATGGCGGAGGGCGTATACTAAGTGTCTCGCCGTGGGTAGGGCTAAGTTTTTTTTTTATAAATAAAGGAGACTGAAATTGTGGTATAAAGACCTTGGCTCTTACTTAATTGGAGAAAACTAAATTTGAGTGTCCACATCCCACTTTAAGACTAAAACGGATATATCTCTTTATACGCCAGCTCCCCAACGAGGTAGGTTGGGAGTACAGAGTTCCAACAGGTTCTTTCCTTACAGACCTCTCTCGCTTCTTTCACTCGTATGAGTCGCTCGCCGGTTAGTGAGATTTGAATATCCCATACGATATCGTGATATATGCTACACGCAATGTGAAGCTGACCGTTTGAATTCGCAACAGCGTAGTAAGAAAGCGAGTACTTTACACCTATACTATTATTTCTTTTGGTTCGGGCATATAGGAAGAATGTCAGAAGAATGACAAAACAGACATACAATGCGAAAGTGGAAGGATGTAGGTACCGGGGAAGACCTAGACTATCTTACCATGACCAAATAGACCGACTCTTATCTAAAGGTCAAGTCAAGAGTCTCCGTAACCGGCGAGCGTGTATGAGACGTACTATGAGAATGGAGGAAGCCAGAGAGGTATCTAATAAAAGAACCTGTTGGAACTCTGTACTCTCGGCCTACCCCGCAAGGGATCTGGCGTGATGTCTGTTTTGTCATTCTTTCCTCTGGCATTCTTTCTATATGCCCGAACCAACGGAGCATGCCCTTTCTCATCTTTACACCGATACTATCTTTCATACCTACTCGCTGTCTTACTATGCTGTGGCTAATGCGGTCGGTCAGCTTCACTCCGCACAACTTCCGCAGAGCTCGCATTTCTACCGCATTTATCCTACTTTCATTCTCCTTCTTACATACCCAGCTCTCGCTACCATATAACAGCGTTGGGACAAGAACTCCGTTATGTATGGCCACCTGCGCCTTATGGCTTAAGTGCCGGCTCCCGAGTAGCTTTCCCATCGCACCATTCACTCTGTTCCCTGCACTCACTCTTCTCTCTATGTCAGCGGTGTATTTCCCATCCTTACTGAAGGCGCATCCAAGATATACAAACTCATTCACTTGCTCCAGCACATCGTTACCAACCACAATCCTTACATTCGTTCTGGTTTCTTCCCTTTCAAAAACCATACCAGTAATGTTCTAAAAACCTTTTAATCTACTTCTCAGACTTAAACTTCCTGCATTACAAAAACCTAAAATTATCCCCCCACTGAACCAGACATCTGACAAAATATACAACATTTCACATTACAATTATGAAGTTTCTCAACCCACCACCGTTGTGCAACGCCGTAATGAAGCTAATGAATCCTAGATGCGCCGGCGCCGGCGGTCTACATAAAAATTGTGACGTAATTGCGTTTCGTCATGCGCAAACGCAGAAAACGATGTTTTTATCAAATTATATGGAGAAAAGTTTTGAGTGTGACTTTGCAAATGAAATTCGGAAATATTGCCACATTAATATATTTGTAAGGCTGCTTCGCTAGACTCAAATCCTGGGTCGGACAAAATATTATAGAATTTTCCTGACAATCTTTAGTACCGCAGCAGTCCGGGAGTCGGAAATCGTGTACAGTATAATGTTAATAAGCACGCTCGCATTTGAGCCTAATATCTTATGTGAAATACGTACCATGTTGTACCTATACACTCTACACTCTTACACTCTTACACTCTTTCTCATACATCTTCGCTTTCCCTGATACATAAGTAACTTTGTTTGTGTTTGTTAAAGTCCTCTAAAATTCTTATTCTTATTCTCATCAATGGCTTACACTTGAATGTGAAGAAAACCAAGATTATGGTTTTTGAAAGGGAAGAAACCAGAACGAATGTAAGGATTGTGGTTGGTAACGATGTGCTGGAGCAAGTGAATGAGTTTGTATATCTTGGATGCGCCTTCAGTAAGGACGGGAAATACACCGCTGACATAGAGAGAAGAGTGAGTGCAGGGAACAGAGTGAATGGTGCGATGGGAAAGCTACTCGGGAGCCGGCACTTAAGCCATAAGGCGCAGCTGGCCATACATAACGGAGTTCTTGTCCCAACGCTGTTATATGGTAGCGAGAGCTGGGTATGTACGAAGGAGAATGAAAGTAGGATAAATGCGGTAGAAATGCGAGCTCTGCGGAAGATGTGCGGAGTGAAGCTGACCGACCGCATTAGCAACAGCATAGTAAGACAGCGAGTAGGTATGAAGATAGTATCGGTGTAAAGATGAGCAAGGGCATGCTCCGTTGGTTCGGGCATAGAGAAAGAATGCCAGAGGAAAGAATGACAAAACAGATATACAATGTGAAAGTGGAAGGATGCAGGTACCGGGGAAGACCTAGACTATCTTACCACGACCAAATAAACCGAGTCTTATCTGATGGAAAAGTCAAGAGTCTCCGTAACCGGCGAGCGTGTATGACACAAACTATGAGAGTCGAGGAAGCCAGATAGGTATGTAAGGAAAGAACCTGTTGGAACTCTGTACTCTCTACCTACCCCGCAAGGGATCTGGCGTGAGGTTATAGATAGATAGATAGATAAAATTCTTAAATATCAACTAAACGAAATAAAGGGTTATTATTGCTATTATCAATACTTATTGCCACACCAGATATTTAATAACAAATACCGATCGTTTCGAAAATCGAGTTTTAGAAATTTCTATAAGCACCGTTTTTAGTGTAGCAGAAAACAGATCTAGCCCGGTCTATAAATACTGTAACTAGCCTGCAGCAAGCCATTTGGCTGTATCGAACAGCTTTCGAGTGGTCGCAGGCGAGTCGTGGTCGCCTCGGGCCACACTCGACTTTCAGACAAACACTGTGATGTAAATATCGCAGACACGCCATTGCTAATATCGGGATGATTGCCTACGCGCATGCACGCTATGAGAGAGGCATTGGTGGTCATAATAATATGACTATTGGTATTGAAAAATTGGGAAGGAGCAAATATCATTTTTATACACGTCAATTGAGGTATTTTAATACAAAGCAAAATTTCAATGATGTATCTGTTAAACTGCTATGGATCTATTTTTGCCGCAAATGGTAACGACGGGTGTACTGTATATCCACATATCTGACTATGTTAGGTAAGTCTCAATGTAATAAAAGGCGCATAATTTCAGACTCAGAACTGCTATCGATAATTTCTTAATAGAAAAAGGACACTGTCCCATCTAGGATTCAAACTCAAGATCTCTTCACCACCAGCCACATTATGTGCCACCAATGAGTCAGTTTCTTATTTGAATAAAACCTAATATTCAAAGCCTGCATTGTTCTTCAATAGAAAATAACATCACATACAACTTTAGTCATATTTTCATTGCGACTACAGGAATATCTATAAACTTGGCTAATATCGTTGTAAATACTGCAAGTGCTTTCGCAGTCCAACCCAGCGTTGATACTCTCTGGCATAATACATGCTCGTGTATCTAGTTTAATAAACTCTCTCGTGTTTTGTTATTATCAACGAGTATTGCTTTGATTTTGTTTTGTTCTTTGTTAATATTAAATTAATGTTTATTATTTTTAATTATTTTTTATTGAGCAGTGTAACCGTTTTATTGCATTCGAATTTGTGCCTTTTCGGGTAGAATGTTGTATCCCTTTAAATGTAGGATATTGTATTGATAAAAATATACGTGAAAAAAGGTTGATTAATAAGCAATTTTTACAAATATTCTTTATATATACTATATTTCTAAAACTAAAAAATGATGTTTAATTTAAACTACCTACCTATCCTAATTAATATATTTACTACTATTATTTTACAAAACAGATATACGATGCGAAAGTGAAAAGATGTAGGTAACGGGGAAGACCTAGACTTAGTGTTTTAAAAATGAGCTCTGAATTCGAGCGTTTTGCGCTGAGTCGACGCTTACGAGCGTTGAACTACGTAGAAGACGCGAGCATTTTAAGTGCCGACTCGAGGGTTTTTACAATACTACCTAGACTATCCTACCATGACCAAATATACCGAGTCTTATCTGAAGAACAAGTCAAGAGTCTCCGTAACCGGCGAGTATGTATGAGACGGTCTATGAGAGGTATGTAAGGAAAAAACCTGTTGGAACTCTGTACTCTCTGCCTGATCTGACGTGATGATATAGATTGATAGATTATCATTTTAGGCCCTTCTCAATAATGGGTTCGTTAGATACATCCACAACATAAAAATCATTTACGTTTAAGAATATATTTAAATAAATGTACTTAAAAGCAGAGCTATAGATAATGTAGATTACATAAATCTACAATTAACAGGACTTCCTACACATGTGGCTATATTCGACTACAGTATAAAGAGTAACTAGTGACACGAAGGTACCTACTTGAACCATCTACAACATTATTCTAATCATAGCAAGGTGATCTTATCTAATGTCAATAATGCTTTTGATCCATAATTGCAGATAATAAACGTAAATCTGTGGAGGTGTATTTTTACTGATTTTAATCACAACAATAGTTTTATGACCTGTGTTATGAACTAATAAAATAGTTTATTTTAATGGGTACACCTTTCTTTTCACTTTATTATAGAGGATGAGAAGACAACTTGTTGCAGCTAAGCTAAATTTAAGGAGCCGCACAACTAACGGTAGAAAATCTAAGCAATTATTTTTGCAATGAATGTGATTTGATTCCGACATAAACATAATTATGAGGGCTAAACATAAACTACTTGTCTTTATCGTAACGTTTGTAGTATAAAAAGGATGGCATATCAACTCCATTTCGTTACGCTAACGTCATCTGTTCATGCTAAGCCCTCTGAGCCTAGTTTGTCTTTTATTAAATAAGTCTTAAATCTATCTATCTATCTATCTATATCATCACGCCAGCTCCCTCGCGGGGTAGGCAGAGAGTACAGAGTTCCAACAGGTTCTTTCCTTACATACCTCTCTGGCTTCCTCCACTCTCATAGTTCGTCTCATACACACTCGCCGGTTACGGAGACTCTTGACTTGCCCTAGTGATGCGGTCGAAATGCGATCTCTGCGGAAGATGTGCGGAGTTACGCTGACCGACCGTATTCGCAACAGCGTAGTAAGAAAGCGAGTAGGTATGAAAGATAGTATCGGTGTAAAGATGAGAAAGGGTATGCTCCGTTGGTTCGGGCATATAGAAAGAATGCCAGAAAACAGAATGACAAAACAGATATACAATGCGAAAGTGGAAGGATGTAGGTGCCGGGGAAGACCTAGACTATCTTACCATGACCAAATAGACCGTGTCTTAGCTGAAGGGCAAGTCAAGAGTCTCCGTAACCGGCGAGTGTGTATGAGACGAACTAAGAGAGTGGAGGAAGCCAGAGAGGTATGTAAGGAAAGATCCTGTTGGAACTCTGTAGTGCAAGTCCTAAATCACTTAGTTTAATTATTGATAAATCTAATGACAAAGTTTAACAAGCTATCTGTAATTCTCTATTAGGCCAACCTAACGACTGCCGCTGGTCACAAAGTCAGAAACACCATTTAACAACTCTATTGACCGACGTCGATCATACTGTACAGACAATGCTTGATCCGTAAGTGCCTCAGACCTTTTCCGGACATAAAGCAGTGCTTTACCTGAGATAACTTAACCATAATAAACTTTATATAAACACCATGTTAGGTATGAAATATTCAATCAGTTAGATCCAAGTAACGGGTAGCAGCTATGTTGATCGTCAAGTTTCCATACAAAGTTAGGAACAGTCTTTATCGTTCGCAAGAGCTCCTATGTCGTTGTATCATTAAAGATGACTGTATTGGGTAGGATGTTTGTGGGTTTGTAGTTATGGAGTGCCTGAAGTTGTGTGTTTATGATTTAGGTAAAATGACCTCTTTTAAGGTCTCTAAGGACAGTTCTGTCTTTCTGATTACGATCACAGAGAATTTTGCACTTGTGAAAATTACATGGCACAAACTGCAATATTTAATCTATCTATAACCTCACGCCAGATCCCTTGCGGGGTAGGCAGAGAGTACAGAGTTCCAACAGGTTTTTCCTTACATATCTCTCTGGCTTCCTCGACTCTCATAGTTCGTCTCATACACGCTCGCCGGTTACGGAGACTCTTGACTTTTCCATCAGATAAGACTCGGTTTATTTGGTCGTGGTAAGATAGTCTAGGTCTTCCCCGGTACCTGCATCCTTCCACTTTCACATTGTATATCTGTTTTGTCATTCTTTCCTCCGGCATTCTTTCTATATGCCCGAACCAACGGAGCATGCCCTTTCTCATCTTTACACCGATACTATCTTTCATACCTACTCGCTGTCTTACTATGCTGTTGCTAATGCGGTCGGTCAGCTTCACTCCGCACATCTTCCGCAGAGCTCGCATTTCTACCGCATTTATCCTACTTTCATTCTCCTTCTTACATACCCAGCTCTCGCTACCATATAACAGCGTTGGGACAAGAACTCCGTTATGTATGGCCACCTGCGCCTTATGGCTTAAGTGCCGGCTTCCGAGTAGCTTTCCCATCGCACCATTCACTCTGTTCCCTGCACTCACTCTTCTCTCTATGTCAGCGGTGTATTTCCCATCCTTACTGAAGGCGCATCCAAGATATACAAACTCATTCACTTGCTCCAGCACATCGTTACCAACCACAATCCTTACATTCATTCTGGTTTCTTCCCTTTCAAAAACCATAATCTTAATCATAATCTGATTAAGATTATGGTTTAAACACATCACATCATATCACATTTAAACCATTATATGTAAATATGAGAATGTGTAAAGGGTTATACGATTTTGATCAAGCAAGCGACTTAAATAATCATGAAAACAAAAGAAACATATTTCATATATTTTTGCAATGATGTCTTTTAGGTAACTACTTACGTTCATAAATCTGAATTGAAAAATTGCAAGACCTAGGTAGTCGAGGGCACACATAAGCCGAAGTAAATTGCCTCGCGAGCTCAGCCCGTGCTCAGTCAGTCTAGACCCAACTAATAAATAAAGTATCAAACAGAACTTACCCGGTGGACATTCACACTCGTATCTCAGCTGGTCCAACGGCGTACACCTTCCATCGTGATGACACGGCGAAGGCTCACAAGGAACATACTCCGCATCACAATCCCTGCCGGTGTACCCTGGCTCACAAACACAGGTATACGACCCGTGGGTGTTGAAGCACCTGCCATGGTGGCATGGCCCAGACCCGCTTGAACATTCCACTACATCTTCAGTACATCTAGAGCCGGTGAAGCCAGGCGGACAAGCGCAGGAATATCCTGCAGTTGTTGTGTTGTCCGCTACGCAACGGCCTCCATTTCTGCATGGTTGAGAGGCGCAATGGTCTTCGTGGGAGCATTCGTCTCCTGAGGAACAAAAAAATCATTTAATTTTATATCTCTATCTATTTGTCACGAAAGTTTGCTTACGGGGTAGGCAGAGAGTACAGAGTTCTAACAAGTTACTTCCTTAAAAACGTCTCTGGATCCTCCCCTCTCATAAGTCGTCTTATATACGCTCGATAGTTACGGACACTCTTCAGATAAGCCACGCTCAACTTGGTCATGGTAAAATAGTCAAGGTCTCCCCCTTTTTTCCTCCATTTTTTCTATCTACAGACATTCTTTCTAATTTTTTTGTAGATAAAATAAAAATTTGTAGGCTATATAAAAATATATACCAATCGTAGATTTAAGTCGTAACTATTCGAACTAGCGGGCTAAGCGGCCTACGAAATCTACTAGACGAAGCCGTCCTAGCTCATTATTACTTAATATGGTGATTAATTAAACTATTATTCATTCTACTGTTCATACATCAACAACTTCTTTTATATCGCAAAAAAAACCGCCACATTTACTTAAAAATATATACACACTCAGAAACTAATATCATTCACTAAAGAGGTAATAAACCTGTTGTAATTAATATCGATCTAAAGTCAAGAATCGGCTATTCTCGACTAACCAGCCTTATGTGTGAATTGATAAATTGGTCACTTTTCTGACCATTTGCATACGTTAGGTTATTAACAACTGTCATAATAGAGAATTTATCGATATCAAGCATCGACATAATCGACTAAATTGGCCGTAATCGAATAATTTTCTCGTTATCGGTACGTTAGTTCACATATCATATTGGTTTACTGTATAACCTTTAGAAACAAAATTGTCGAAAGTATTCGGGTAGTGTCTGATTTGCAATTCCGGTAGACGTATTGACATAACATTTGCATTATAATTAATTTAAATTATCTTCTCGCGCGTTCAATTTGGTTCCAGTTTCCATTAGATTTAAATTTATTGATTTCTATCCAGCTTCTTGTCAGTTCGTAAATTTCTTAGGTTTTTATATTCTTATAATGATTATTCGTTATCAAGAACTTTTTCAGTGGTAACATCTTATTTATCTTTTATTTCTAGCGATAGATTCATTACTTTACCAATTAGATCGTTCACACCAATTTAAAACCGAATTTAATTTACCGAAAAAAAAGATGAACTTATTTCAAGTTTATTCTTTTTTTGTTTTTTTTTTCTCGGGAAAATCCTGCATATCGAACGTGAACATTATACCCACCTTACACACTGCTTATATCCGCGTGAAGTAACGGAGGGTTAGTCGTATAAACAGCACGCTCTGCTTCCCTTCCTACACTATTACTACCGGGCGCTCCATTCCTATCTCTATGGGCCGCTCTCTTCGTAAGGGGTTTTTGAGCGCGTGTCAATAGACTGACAGGGCACGCCCACTCAGTGTAGCCAATCAAGAAATCTTTTTGGAATTATGAGGAAAAAATAAAAAATAAAGAAATACTTAAAATACAAAAAATGTGTCAGAAATACTATGAGAACGCTAGTATAAAAATTTCTTTAGGGATATTTTTATGAAAACAATATCATTTCGAGGAAAGAAAGTCTGATGTCGGGAGTTTTTTGCAAACATAAGAAGAACACAGAGCGATGCTTGAAGTGCGAAGGGAGTATGTGAACAGTCGACGCTGCCGCGGTGCTGGTCATTACTCTTGGCGGGGAATAGCGGCAGTAGCAGTGTATAAACCTCGTTTTATACATGGGACAACTTCAAATCGGCTAGGTAAAGTTTTAAAAGAAATATCAACAACGTAAAAAAAAACACCATCACGCCTATATTCCCCAAGCGGGGGTGGCAGAGGTGTACTGAGTATACCTACGTTTCAATAACGATGTTAGATCCCATTAAATAAGGGGCGAGCCTATTACCATATACCGGGCATAATTCCACTCATACTGGGAAGTTTTTTCGTTAGAAAAACTACACGTGTCCGACCTAGGATATGGGTTAAGTATAGCTCCAAGGTGGTCCCATTTTAATTTCATCGGTATTGGATCTTGGAAATACACCACGGAACTTCTTAACGACAAACAATACGAATGCGTAAATTGAGATATTATGGGTATTACATCAATCCTATAGGTACCCTACCATAGAACTAATCAGAAAATTAACAGACTTCAAAATAGGAGGGGGTCGACAAATCGTCTGTATTTTTTTATCTTTTTAGCTTTACTTATGATCTGATTTTGACGATTCTTTTTGCGTTGGGTTTAGTATAGTTTCGAGGTGGTCCTATTTTAATGAAATCGGTATTGAACTTTGGACTTTGAAAATCAATGAAATTGAAACCAGGGGACTCCTTAACGGCGAACATGGTTATTATGATTATTATATCAATCCTGTAGGTACCTTGCAGTACAACTCAGCAAAATAATAATAATACAGGTATATAAATATTAGTAAATAATTCAATTGTCACTTAAAATTGTAAAATAAAAATCTTTTAAAAAAAAACGACTTCAAAAAGCAAGGAATAAATATTTAAAGTCGTTACCAAGTAAGCGACTGCACTAACAGGTTCCAACTTCAAATATTTATTTCTAGCTTTTTGAAGTCGGTTTTTAAAAAAAACAAAACGATTTTTATGTTTTTTATTATCTATATCAACTTTTGTTAAACATTCTGCAGAACCAAGAATTATTAGACCGATTCCGATCTTTAAATTCGTCATCGCTTAATAGGAATGTTTAGCTGAGTAATCGACAGTGGCTAACGAAAGAATTCCGTTTGATTGGTAAGAACGAGCTCAATTGGTGTTACAGACACTATTCTGAAGTTGATGCAAGCTTACGACATGATACGCTTCCTGCCAATGTTTTGATCTGGTTTTAATTAGATTTGGAGCTCGAGTAATTAGCTCATGCATGCGTAAGTAATGTTGATGATTGTGTCAGTAGATTTGATTCTAAAATAATATTATCGATTATTTTAATTGTGGTTGAAGTTGCATCAGTAGGTACTAGTTAATCAAACTCAAGAATTACTTCGTTTTTGCAATCATTAAAACTAATTTTAAGTTCCATATCAATTTTATTTACTACTGGTCGTTCTAAATATAGAACTTAATGTATATCTAAGTTACGACATTGACGTAAACGTAACGCTTTCGAGTTGATGTACCATTCTTTTCATAGAACAACTTAACTAAATAAAGATGAACGTGAGAGCCCGATTTCTCGATAGCGTTACACTAATCTACTAATATAATAAAGAAGAAAGATTTGTATTTTTGTATGTTTGTAACGAATAAACTCAAAAACTACTGGACCGATTTTAATGTTTCTTTCACCATTAGAAACCTACATTATCCAGTAACATAGGCTATAAAACATAGACCCGGTAGGTGGCGCTGTTGTTGACCGGGTACGAAGTCGCGGGAAACTGCTAGGTAAAAATAAAAATAGAATAAACACCGTCACGCCTATATTCCCTAAGCGGGGGTGACAGAGGTGTACCGTGTACACCCACTTTTCACCGACGGTTAGGTCCCATGTCAAAGGGGGCGAGCCTATTGGCATATATTAGGCATAATTCTAGATTCCGGACTGACACTGGGAACTTTTCGTTAGAAAAAATACATTTGTCCGACCTAGGATCTGTTACACTAATGTCAATGACAAAAATAGGAATGCAAAAATATTATTTTCCGATGGTTATTTGCACCAGTATACAGGATAGTTAGGCATATTTATATTTTGTAATGATGCAGATATTGATCTGGTTTTAAAGGGTTTAAAGGTTTTAAATTTTAGATGGAAAAAAAGTATTTCCAACGAAAAATTTCTCAATCACAGTCCGCAGTCTTAAAATGTGCCCGAATAGGTAAACTGCCTATTCCATTGGAAATTAAAATCATTGAGTGTACACACTGAACCTCTGCCACCCGCTCGGGAATATTGAAGGAGCGGTAAGGTCCCAAAAGAACGGAACGGACCAGCAATTACCATCTTAATACAGAAACAATTGGAAAACAAGTAAATTTGGCACATTCACACACCAAATTAGACAAATCACACGCTTCGAGCGACCCGAAAGAAGTAACATGTTAACACAGCACATAATTCAGGAAACGACAAATAGCTATGACTTTCTATTCATTAGCTTTCACTGGGCGGCTCCCGTGTGATACAGTCGTTGTTATAATCGGTAATTTCCCTTGAAATCTATTAATTTCATTCGATTAATAAGACATTGTTATAAGCAATTTAGCTAATCGAGAAAGTTTAGCAAGTAAAATTAAACCGTCATCCCTATGTTCCTCAAGCGGTGGTAGCAGAGGTGTATTGTGTACATCCACATGTTGCCAACTATGTTATGTCTTATTGTAGTAGAAGACGATCTACGCTGTTGGCCGCGGGGCCTTTACAGCTTTACCGGACAAGAGGGCGAGCGTGCAACCACTACGCTCGGGCCAAAAGGGCAAGGGGGTAACTAGCTCACGGGTGCCTCAAGGAGGAACGGCCTCGGTTTGTGCAGCCGCTATGGGGGAGGGCGTATACTAGGTGTCTCGCCGTGGTGCTTTGCACCGGCCGGCAGGCAAGGGATTTTTCGACCCCGCAAGCGAGTTCGGTGTCTGATCCTGTGTGCGGTATCTGTATCCGAAAGAATGGATGTTAGGGCATCGGGAGGGTCGGTGAGAACATGCCGCGGACGACGGTAGCGGCTGATAGGAGGGGGTTAGGTTCGTAGTCAGCGGCGGCTACGATTAGCGGATTTCTATGATTGGGCGCGTTCGCAAAATATTGGGTTGTCGCCTTTTTAATAAAGGCGTGAATAGGTTCGAGACTGAGATCGGAAAATGGAAGGAGACGAGATTATTGCCATTACCCGGGCATAAAAGCAGTATCCAGACGATACTGGGAATTTTAGTACCAAAAAATTACAATTTTTATAACCTAGGATGCGACCCAGACCTCGTTAACGTCACTCATATTATTCAGCATTAGAGTGAAACATTTTAATTTATACATATGTATGAACTACCAAGTATTTTTATAAATGAATACTGATCTTTATGGAAAACCCTTGTCTTGGAATGGATGTCTTTCCTCTTTTAGATCCAATAATCTCAACCATTATTTATTCCCCCATCACCCACATACTAAAACTTATTAAATCATTCAAGGAACCTAATATTTCAGAATGGCGCAAAAACAAATTAGTATCTAAACACTCGGAGCGCGCCATAATTGCACCGCCATAGATGGCGGGGACCGGCGCAAGCGCAGCGTCTCGGTTTTTTTGCGCAAAGCCCCTGTTTATGGTGGCGACAGGTTGATGTAAGCCCATGCTGTTTTGCTTTAAGTTATGTTGCGTAGGTATGTACCAGATTTTTATGAAAAGTGAATGGTAAAAATTAAGTGACAGGAAAACGAGGTGTTCATAGTAGCAGGTATTTTTGTCATGTGATATGGTGAGACTATCGTCATAATATGTACAGTTATACAAGGATCTTTTGGCCCGCGGCCAAAATCGGAACTAACGCTGTCATCAAGGCAAATGTCACTTTAGGATACAGTCGCAGAGTCGCCATTTGCTATGAAATTTTCCCAAGTTCTATTTTTAATTAGTAACTATGCGGACCAACCAGTTGTAATATTTACCTACATGTAGGAAATTTGAAAAAAAGGTAACCTTAATTTCACACCTACGCCCTGTCAATGTCATCCAGAGGCCAAAATACTTTTGTCGCACTATGACGGTTATTACTTTTTTAATTGAAATAAAAAAGTAGGAACATTGACTTTTTTAATGCACAGTATGTGCCAATTTCATCCTAATGTCAAACGACGTTGTGAAGGTGGTCTTATGCACGCTTATTAAGTATACTTGGATGTCTACAAAAAAGGCGTTAACTGTAAATATTAGTAAATAGTGATAAATTAATCTCAGTAATCAACGATTTAAGTTCGACGAAGAACTCAGTCTCTAACAGCTTATAACATGAACCTACAGTTAAGTTAAGGAGTGTTTGTACACACTTGCCCCTTCCAAGCTATGATGCAATGCCAATTATCCTCTAAGATTTATCTCCGCAATCCTACAAGCAGCTTCCGTTGATTACGCACTATGCGCACCATCTTCAAGGGAGTTTTTGTGATGACCATCCAATTTCTCTAACTCCTAGAGGTCAAATTCCCTGGATATAAAGTTATTTCCTGATTGGATTACCTTAGGTGCATTCAACCAATTAGATGATTAAGATAACTGGTTAGACTTACATCTTAATTTCGTAAACTGTTGATAAAATATTCTTCAACTTATGGATTTCTTTTTTGTATATAATATATCAACATTGTCGTTAGTTATAAATTAGGAGCAAGATATAACAGAAATTTGTATTAAAATATATAAATAAATACATTAATCAACAAGAGAGGAAAAACAAGCATATTTCAAGCAATCCTTCACCTCATTTTATTGATATTGACTTTACCATAGTTAAAAAAATTCAAAGAGTGCCGAATAAAACTTTAATAGTAACCACTATTAAAGTTTTATTCGTCATATTTAATTATGTTTTCATTATACATATTAATATACGGAAAACAATTTTGCTTGTGATTTTCTAAGTTTATACACACACAAAGAAGAAAACCTTTCAAAATATGGTATTTAACTAAAAGCGCATTATTCATTAAACACTAGAAAAGTCCAAAGAATCTTGACCCCCAATTGCGATTCCCACAATCAAAATACCATAAAGTGTTTAAATTGATGGAGGCATTTGACCAAAAATGCATAAAAAATCAATTAAAAACATTTCTACACACAACGGAACAAAAATTATAGCCATACTTCTTATTAACCCAAAAACAAAACCAGTCGCGGTTCCATAAGACAACATCCAACACATTGATAAAGAGAATAAAGATAATCAAAAATGAACTTTATTTGTCTCTTATTAAGAGATATTTATTAATGATGCAATAGATAATGTGGAATAGTTTAAGAAAGGAAATTAGCTAAAACACAACTTTCCAAATTTACTCATTAGTCTTTCCTTTGCTTACGACATTTATAGAGCAGTAAATCATTCACTTCATGATAACATAATACTAGAACTCGTTTCGCTTGGGGCACTGATTGATCGAATTTCGCTTTTAGTTGGCCTTCTTGTATGTAGATGATTTATATTATGTTTGCCTCAAGATGTGTAATATTAAAATATCCAGTGTCTATTAATAAAGGATTTATATTGACATTTATTGGTACCACTCTGATAATATTAACGTCTCCATATATTTTGATCAAAATTTAAGAAGCTTATATTTAATGAATTATGTTAACTAGATATTTGTTTTTATGCTGCAATCCGTTTTCTGCATGTTATTTTGATATAAGCCTATTACCTAGTCAATGTATAACTATAATACTTATTTTGAAACAATATTTTCAATGCTTCGTGCTTCTTCTTTATCTTTATATTATTATGTAAATACCATAAATAACAATTTATATTAAGTTTCCATAAAATTTACTATTCGTTATTGTTGAATTGCGATTTAACGATTGATAATAAGCTAATTCAAATATAAAATGTAAGAGCTTGTAATTAAATTAAACGGTGTTTACATAAATCAAACTGTAAGAATTAATAAAAATCACTGCAAGATGTTAGACCTCACAATATAATGTACAATCTTGTTAACAAATACCTGTATATACCTGATCAGAATGCACAAACAACTACACATAAAGGATACGAGTTACATACAGACAGGTACGGTAGATAACATCTTAGATATTTCTGACTAAGATATTAATTTAATATTCAATGAATTATTATAATAGTAAATGACCATAGCCGTATTAAAATTTTAGATAAGTTATGCTTATTGTGAAACAAACTTGGACGAGTTAGATTATGACATAGTGTTAGGCAATCAAATTACAAAAGAACTATGGAAGTTGAACACAGGTTATATAATAAAATAAGATTTAAATAAACTGGATTAACATCTGAAAGTCAGTGCAAGACTTAGATTATATAAAATTTAAAAGACCACCATAACTGTCTTGTATTCTAACTAGTGGAGTCTAAAAATTCAAATTTCGATGCATGTGGAGTTCTAAAAACATTCTAATGTGAGTGATGTGTTTTACTTTTACTTATACATCAAGCAAATAGAGACAGTAAGAAGAAATGCGTACTACTGACTGGCAAACAATATTCCTTATCAGGTACTAACTTAAAGCACAACGGGATTAAATACATAAATAAAGATAGAGCGGCTATTAAAGACGTTTCCGTATAAAGAGATTGCTGTCCTGTCTATCCTAGTACTATTCAATGTATTCGTAGAAATATAACGTTATCCAAATCATAAACAAAACCTTCATTGTGGTTATCTGCTGAATCCTTTCTTATTGCAACTGTATTAAATATAACGTTTAGCAACGAAACGACAGTTTCCATCAATCATCATCGTCGGCCGATTAACTTCCACTGCAAGACAAAGACATCCCTAAAGATTCCCATGAAGATTACCTTGGTGCTGTAAGCACCCCACTTTTATCCGCTACCTATTATTTCTAGCAATAACAGCTACTAATACTAACCTGTATAACCAGGCGGACAGTCACACTCATACGTATCTAGTGACGTCAGCCGGCACGTCGCTCCATTTAAACACGGAGCAGAATCACACGCAGCTGGTATCCTGATCTCGCAAAGCGAAGCACTGAACCCCAGAGGACAATCGCAGGCGAAGGAAGGTGGGCCACCTCCAACTCCTGGGCGAACCCGACAGGTTCCTCCGTTCTGGCATCGAGGACTGGACTCGCTGTGGCAAGGGTTCAGATGTTGGCAGAATTCGCCGGCGTATCTTGAGGTGCAGCTGTAACAAAGGAAAAGTTCAATTGAGTAATTATTTTTGAGAGTAGGCTAAAACAAATTGCTTTCATTGTGGTCAATGGTATATAAATATGGACAAAATACGGCAAGTTTTCCTATATCATGCCTGCAATTAGGCTTACAATAATAACGAAGTAATTATGTGATTTGAGGTAATGCAGTGGTTGTTTTAAAAATGTAGCTGCATTGAATGTAGTTAATATGGCATATTTGAAAAGCTTTTTCAACATTTTCATTACTTAAAGTCCGCTATCTTAGCATATTTTTCTGGTGGTTAGATATATTACAATGAACCTCATCTAATGATCGAACCATCACTTAACTACTTATAGCAAGAAAACCAATAATCCAAGCAACACCTACATTAATTTCATCTAAAACACTCAAAACCTAATATTTTAACCAAAAGTAGCCACAAGTTACCTAATCCGATAAAACACAAGATAAGTTGTTCCATTGAAACCGCGGGTATTACCGGCCTATACTGGAGGTCCTACGGGACACAATAGCACCCCAGCTGCCATGTATAAATTATCGTAACTAACACACTTTATGGCACAGCCTAGAACCAAAATGGACCTCTAACTTGATATCATACTGGGTACCACTGAATACTTTAGTAATGCTTCCTAGGTGTACTAAATGCGGGTATTTAGACTTTAATACTATTGAAGTTATAGTAACGTGCACTCTCTAAAGACATTAATAATCTCTCTGGCAAGACTTCTATTGTTATAGTTATCCATATTAATTATGATCTCAGGAACATTAAAGTAATTACTAAAGCCAAAGGCTTCTCCACCACCTGCTTCTCTTTTGGCACCAACTGCTTCTCTTTTGGGATTATAATTTTTAAAATTTTATATGTATAGAGCACTAGATTCCAAAAATAGGAACCTGAGAAATTGTTTATCCTGAGAAATTAAACAAATGTGATATTAACTCGCTATAAAAGAATATTAAAAAGGAAAAATTCAAGAGGCTCGCCAATTCAAAATAATGATCAAACAAAACCAAACTGAAACCATGTTGCAACTAAACAACACGTTTTCAGAGTCTTAAGAACGTGAACACATGCAACAATGAATAGGCTCCCGAGGCACCGGCCACTGTATAACATATTCCACGGTATCAAAATAAGCTCCATGTACGAGGTCCTACGTTAAACACAATCGTGGTCGGCCGGCGAACGTCGACAATAAATAACGCAGATACGTCGCCGACACGACCACGTGACGTGCGCGGGCGCAAGCGAATCTCGCCTTTGTACTGGCCAGCATGAATTCTTTCAATGGAGTTTAAATATAGAATATAAAGGCTGTATGGGATAAATCTGGAGTGGTAATTCTTTTGGAATTTTAGGAGGTGCCTTTAACATGAAGATTAACGTGCAAGGGGGATGATTAAAATTCCTTATGGATTAATAATATGGTGTGACGATGAAAATATTTATAGAACAACCACAAAAATCTGCAATATTATTACACTGCACAAAACTGCTGTTATTTTTAAAGTAATTAAGTAAGGCTAAACGTAAGTTTAAAGCTAGTGAAGAAAAAATATTTAAAGACTTATGTATTTTAAAAATGTCGTAAAATTTGAAGTTCCTCAAATAATCACAAGACAATGATATTATGCATGATTTATTTTACGGCTTTCTTTCTCCAAATCACATGAAATAATTTATTTTAAGCATTAATAATGTGAGAATAGAAACACTTAACCCAATTTAATGGGAAATATTTAAATAATTTAATACAAATCCGTCCAATATGTTCAGAGATAAAACAGGCATAGTACACGCCTACAAAGAAAGAAAATCGCCTCTTAGACAAGTCAAAAGTCCACATTATCATAATCCCACGATAAATTACAGAAACATGATAACCGAACAGTATAAGAATGTAATGTAAATCATTGTCACTCAGTGTCAGATATTTACTTATGACGAACAAAATGCTGGATGTGGTAAATTTTCACAGGAAGACACGTCATCTGCGAAATATATTGAATCGATTCAATTATTCGCTATAATCAATTATACTTAGTCACATACTATAAAATGACGGTAAGGAAGTCTTGTCACTTCACTGTTGATAAGTTACACTATCCAGAAGGTCTAGTTTTAGTTTTGTAGTTTCGAGAGCTATAGTAAATTCAACTTAATTAAAAATCATAGCACTTGGGAAAAAGTGGGGCAATTTAACTATTAATAAAAAAGTTAACTTAGGTATCAATCCTGGAGTTATTTTGATTGAATACTGGGTAACTAAAATCTTTTTATATTTTTTTCTTTTTAAAAAAAAAACGTAGCCCCACACTAGGATTTATTCCTGTGTCATGGGTGCGTTTACAAACATGAAAATTCACATACACAAATACCCAGACCAGAACAAATAATTGTGGATCACACAAAGATTTGTCCCGTGCGGGAATCGAACCCGCGACTATTAGACATCTATCTCTCTATCTCTCTACAAAGCTACTTTTAGGAAGATCAGATCTGACGTCAACCAATGTAAATAAAAGACAATTGATAAAAATGAAAGTGTGACTAGTATCATTGGCACACACATTATAATACAAAAAGCCACTAAAAGGGTGTAGACACCCACTATACATTTTATTATATTACTTAGTATTACCATACCGCACGTCCCGATCCAAATGTATCCCACCCACGTGTATGTTAATGTTCTTACTTAATGAAGTAAATCTCATTTATTGCTACACTCGGATACTAACACTTCAGGCGTTTGTGGGAAAATAAACTGAGTAACTAACTAAACGTATTCATGGACGTTCTACACAAATTGAACATCGTAAAATCATATTGGACCTTTTGATTATTCATTCCTATATTAAACGAACAGTGTGTAAAGTATTATCTGTATTAGTCGCATTAATTAAAATTTTCATTTTTACGATTTTTTCTATGCTCGTAAAATAAATAAACACGGTGCTTATAGTGGTATTTTCGAGTTTTTTAATGATTTGTAAATAATATTTCTGTTTTACTGTCGTTTCATGAATAAGATATAACTTCTGGAGAGATCAGGAATTCCAATAAAAATATCTGTATAAAAGATTTTTGTTGTAAACAGTATTTCTTGGTATTAGAATTTTGGGTACAGACGAAGGTTTATAGCAAGTACGAATCTCAATCGTGACTTCAGTTTCATTCCAGCATTAAACTTGAGGTGAACCTGTGTGCCCGAGGCTAGCGTGGGCGGCCTCACGAAGCCTGTTCGGCTTCGCCCACACACTGACCTCACCAGTTAGGGGTGCATGTACTGAATCGCGTATCTAAATGATATTATTGCAAATACTGACGATGTTTGAGCCGGATTTAAACGGGTTAACACTCCACCACTAACATGAAAAATAAAGGAAAATGTTTGCAAAACAATTATAATTGTATAGCTAGATGCAAAGAAACACAGTTCTTAAATCTACCAAAAACAAGACAAGTGATTATGCTACCGCTTTCTCATATAAATGATATTAAACTGACCCTACTAAATCACATTTTTGAATACTTGAAGTTATTAGTATTTTAGAATTAATTACAATAATAATTTTAGAACTAAATTGGTTAGTAATGACGCAGAATATCTTCTAGCATATTCTCAACACGCCGGTACTCGGCCACTTTTAATAACAACATCAAGTTTAACAACAAAAACTGCAAGATGACGGTGGCATCGTTCATGAGATTATCTCTAAAAATTATAACCTACCATAGAAAATAGGTCTTTTGTTCCAAGCACCAAGACAAGGAGCTAAATCTTCATTATAGGACGAACAATAAATTATTATTATCTTCGATCTAATTATAAAGTAGGATGAAAAAGAGGAATTTATCTGCGGACCGTGTAACGTTAGCGTCTAGTTACTTCTATAAAGTAAAATATAGGTACTATTTTTACAAGCTCTAGTATTTTTAATCGAAAGCTTTGCTCAAATAGCTATAATCAATTTAAAAAATATTGCTGATCTTCAATTTAACACCGGATTATTTTCGGACTAGCATAATTATGTTTTGTATTTTATTAATTCTTAAGCTAAAGATATCCAAAAACCATTTATATTACCAGAAATAATAATATTAGCCCTGTTAAGAAACTGTCCTACTGTTGGGCACGGGCCTCCTCTCAAACTGAGAACCAAAAACCATTTATATTACCAGAAATAATAATATTAGCCCTGTTAAGAAACTGTCCCACTGTTTTGCACGGGCCTCCTCTCAAACTGAGAAGGCTCAGAAACTAGAAGGACCAGAAATATCAACCCCAAATTATATATTCTAGAACTAACTACCAGAATTCACAAATCACGGCCAAATACTTTTCTAATTTCAAGAGCATCACATTCAGTCACGATTAAACTATATCTGATCACAAGTATCGTCCAACAACATTAAGAGAATTAACTTCCATTACGATTAAAGCTTCATAAGTATCTTCAGAAAACATTGTTATTGGTAAACCAGCGAAAGCCAAGGTTGCCAAAGCCATAATTTATAGTTGGCGACAGAGATCCCATGTCGTGGAGTAGGCGAGTGCGCTCGCAATAAATAAATAGTGTTGCGTGAGGCTTGTTACTCGACGGTTATACGATATTCTGTAACGTTTCTGAACTTTTAACGAGAACATAGTGTTGTTTCGGTGCTCCAGTCGATAAACAGTGGAGTTGGTTTTATAGGGACAATTAAACGCGAATATTGGGGAAACCTTAACACACATTAAGTATTATTTGCTTCCTAACTTGCTTCATGAGAGATTGTTAGGGAAAAGAAGGGAATACTCTATCCGGCAGTGGATATATTAGGTCAGAATATATAAAACGTTGTTTTACATGTAGTGTTTTTCTTCATTTTTTATGCATTCACACATTCCAATTAACATCTAAATGTATAAATGAATGTAAAGATCCATTAAACATAGTATTGGGTTGTCACGCTACAAATATTCCGATGCGTCGTCGACTTGTTCATTCCAGGAATCAGGCGCATGCCTCGTCTGATTAGGGTTGCCAGAGTAGAGACATTTAGTTAAAAAACCTTTTGAATCGCCAACTTGTTAACTAGTCCCATTTGTAAACTTGTATTATAAAGATGCGTTTGCAGTATTAATATGTTTGGAGGAATTAAAAATTTGTACTGTTTCTCGCCTAGAAATGTTGTCTGGAGTAAAGATCCTCCTTGTTCTCGAGTCGCATTCCTCATGTCTGAGGGTTGTAACCTTTACCTCACAGAAGTCTGCCTCTTATGATGTTTCGTCGTTAGGAGTAACAATAACCCTAATGTTACTAAAATCTTAAAATCAACGACGACTCAAATACATTTTCAAGTCATAGTTCTGGTTTATAGATTAAAACAAAGCTTCTAAAGCCATTAATCAATTAGCCTGTAGCAGCGTCCTATTATTATTCTATTATGTCTACATATCAGGCGCTTTAGGGAGGATCATAGAATTAAGTTTTGAGATACACAGTTTTCGGAGACAGTTTCTATTTCATATACTTCTTCAGAATACAGTATGTTTTTTTTCTCTTCTGTATTCTTTAAACGTGGCAACCCCGCATGTCGGCCGGTATCTGATGCGCCGCACTGACGGCCGCGGCGTGCGTGCGCACAGCAGACACCGCGCATGCGCCGTCAAACCTTGTATCTTAACACTGTATCATTGCGACGCTAGAATGTGTCGCCTTTTTTAACATGGATAGTAAAGCATTTATGTATGGTAAATATAAATAGGTAAGTTTCAGAGTTTGAAATGGCTTGTTTAAGACATTTGGGATTATATCTGCAATGGAAGGTCTGATATTGTACTTACTCACCGTTTCACAAATAAATGATGATAGATTGGAATTAATTACCCCCCTACTAAGAACATGCGACGGTAGAAATTCTAAGACTATAGTGAGCAACAAAAAAATATCTAGGATATTTAAATTTACCGCTCTGGTGCAAACTTCTTTTAATATGAACTAAGCACATGACAAATTCCTACCACCGTAACTCCTTTAAGCCAGTATCCACCATGGTCTCCGTAGATGACACCAAGATTTGAATCTTTGGGGTGACCCAGAGCGTGTTTTGTCTTAAAACTCGCACAAAAAATAATTAGAAAGAAAAGAAAATACGTGGAGTCGGTAAAATGAAATCCCACAAAGAGGTATAGGTCTCTCTTCTGCTCCTGCTTATATATTAGCTATATTCTTGGCAAATTTACATTTAGAACGTTGTTAATTTTATTATAAGTTTAGCAAGGGCATGAAAATATTATTTCTATCAAACAAAATATAATTAAAATTATCTCAGCATTTCCCAATGTATGGATCAAGTGAATATTGGGTGGGCCCTGAAAAATAGGACGATACAAACGCCCCGGCTAACGGACGGGCGACTACTGAATAAGTGACTGAGAAAAAGAGTTTCAGTCGCAAGCAGTTAACGTAATTTTGGCTCTCAGATGTTGGCAACTATCCTTCTCTGTTTGATGAAGGTATGAAAACCCTCCTTCCCTTCAGTACCTCATGCCTACTGTGTGGTGGAATTTTCGGATATGGTTATTATATTAATGCGAAATACTGAAATACATTGGACGTATCCAACTCATGGAGATTAAAAGTAATTAAAATCGAAATTGATGCTAAAGTTATAATGACAAAAAATAAGAAACATTTGCATGCTTCTCATTAAAAATAGCACTCCTTGTATATAACTTTTCGACTGGAACTGAATCTTTTTTTTGTTTGAACAGACCTTCATTCATATAGTTATTTTTTATTTATTTTTTTATTTATAAAATTCAAGAGGTATATCCCGAATTTAGAAGCTTTAGTTAGATGGGTCTCGGTCCAGTTAAAATTGGGAACCACACACGGGAGATGAAGTCTAGCTCATCATTTAATTCAATATTAGCTCTGTTAAGAAACTGTCCCACCGTTAGGCACGAGCCTCCTCTCAAACTGAGAGAGTTTAGGCCAAATTCCACCTCGCTGGCCCAGTGCGAGTTGGCGAAATTCACACACCTTCGAGAAACTCTCAGGAATGCAGGTTTCCTCACGATGTTTTCCTTCACCGTTAAATGTGATAGTTAATTTTTAATGCGCACATAATTTCGAACAGACAGAGGTGCGTGCATCATTTGTCCATCACATATCGACACTGCAGCGACATGAGATTGATTCTCATCACATAACACTGCAACAGCTATAATTTTCAGAAACAAGTTAACAAACCACACCAACGTTTTAGCCATAACGGTGCACCCTAGAATGGTACTAACGAGTAAAAAAGTGTTCTTCTACCAAGATTCTTCACTTTTTACACTTGACAGGTACAATCAGGACCAGTTCAGTTCCTGTCGTCATTAGGTGTGCAGGCGCATCTATGGGCTTGCGCAGTTACGTACCGTAAAGGGCACGAAGAGGTGCAATGTACTCATTTGTACAAGATGTCGACCGTTTGAAAGAATTTTTTTAGCGAGACGCATTAATTGCTGCAAAACAACATATTGATATACGTCGAACGTAGGAGTGAATTGATGAGTTTCTAGCTTAACAGGGGGCTTAGCACGAAACGATTGACGTTTGCGTGACGCTAAGTGTTAAATGTACTGTCAAGTTTATGTTGATAAAGTAACTTTGTATTGTGGCTATCCATCAATAAAAGTCTTCTGTTTCTTCAGCTAAATTGGAATACTCTATGCAATATCCTCTCTCTCTCCCCTTTGCAATTATTATTCCCATCACATAGTGGGGTCTGCCTTCCTAATTTTCCTCTTCCACTTGGCTCTGTCGGACGTGTCGTATTCGGAGGCATTGCAGACACGGAGGTCCTTCTTGACCACATCTACTCATCTTGTTTTCGGTTGCCCTCTGGGTCTAGGCCCGGAGATGTTCAGATTTGCCGTAACACGGCAACGGAATAAACTGAAATTCTAAATGGGAACGAATATTTATAAAGAAATCCATATAGATTAAACAATCAATCTCACTGTCACGTAACATGGTGCCTCACGATAACCTCGAGAAATTATCGCTTTAAAGTATTCCAACAGGCATAAAGAATATCAGTCACGAAGTCATCGTAAAGCGGCGCGTTTAGTCTTAGCGAATAAAAGCCACTTGCAACGGTGCGCAAGCCCAGCCGATTCTGCATTTCGCTTCTACAATAAATACTTCTATTTTCTCCAGGCTTTGTATGCAAATTGCTTTGTGGACTTAGTTACTTTGTGGGTGGATTTTTAAACGCCATTTTAATACAGAATGCATGAAGCACAAACGTGTTAAAGGCGTTATTAACATCCAAAAAACGTGACGTCAGCTACGTTGGTGTTAAGGTTTAGTTAAACGTTGTCCTTTGGCTCAAAAATACCTTTACCAATGTGGATGTGGGGTGAGGTGACGTTTTCCTAAAAAATACCTCCCGTTACCAAGTAAAGCACTCGAAACATCAACCGCTTTAAAAGTAAAAATAAACAGTAAAAAATCCAAAAAAACTAGTTTAATTGCACAAAAACAACTTCGCAAATTCAAAAACAAATTCGCACAAACAAAAAACCCTAAACAAACTCGCAATAATGTTTTAATTAGCGTGGCCACAATTAGAGATACGAACACAAAGCCTGGATGCTATCTCGTTTTCACAGGACTTCCCACTCCCTGTAAATCTTCCCGATAACTCCCCGCCGACACCACCCGATAAGAACCCACACGAACCGAGTAATTGACGTAATAAGAAAAGTTAAAGGTTCTTGAACCTTTATAACTCGGTGTCCTAGGAGATAAACCTCGATAATGGGATATTGAGGTAATAAATAGCATGCTATCTTCCGATTTAGTGGGAAATATTATATTTGCTATGGTTTTTTTGTTTGAGCAAGCGGATAAAATGAAATGTGACTGAGAACATCGTAAGAAAACCTCTAGACAGCAACTAATCAAATCGACAGACATCCAGATGTACCTGAGAAAATGATGACAACCTCAGCATGATGCACCCATCTAAAGAATAATGACAGACTGGATTTTATTACATAAGGAACTCATATTAGGACCTCATGTCAGAAGAAAGAATGACACAGAATGAATGAAACAGATATACAATGCGAAAGTGGAAGGATATAGGTACCGGGGAAGACCTAGACCATCTTACGATGACCAAATAGACCGAGTCTTATCTAAAGGACTAGTCAAGAGTCTCCGTAACCGGCGAGCGTATATGAGACGAACTATGAGAGTGAAGACAGCCAGAGAGGTATGTAAGAACCTGTTGGAACTCTGTACTCTCTGCCTACCCCGCAAGGGATCTGGCGTGATTATATAGATAGATAGATAGGACCTCATATATCTGGGCGAAATGTGGGTTTACTAAGTTCACCTTTCTACTCCTCCAGTGAAAAACAGACGTAAGACAGCTTATTTATTTTATAAGGATGCAATGTTACAGATGGATCTGTAATATTGATATGTAATTGATAGTTTGAATAGTTAAATGGAAGAGAAAAAGAATTCTAACAAATCGACGACGCCATAGAACCAAGTGGTACATACCAGTGTTTATATTTCACATTTGGAGACGACTTTGTTAGATATGAACATCGAAATATTTTTGACTTAAATTACATATTTCCTACTCTAGATTGGTACTTGAGTAGTTGCTAAACTATTTATGACACAAATCCTGAATCATTGTAGCAATAACGTGCGGTGAAAATCCGTAATACTTTATCTTCATTATTTTTTTGAATAACAAATTTCAAGTATAGAAATACAAGTATTTAAGTATTGAAAATTTCTATATTCGTTACTCTTTAAGTTATGATTACATTTTTAAAAACATAATCACGTAACAATCCGCTAAGTTACCTTATGTTAACTTTATCAAGTTATTTTCACAATTGTAATAAAAAATCTAAATCAAAACATAATTTTAGTCTTAATTCCAGGCTAGGTCGGTAAAATTCAGATCTATGTTAGTACGTGATTGGGCGACCGGCGCGGGCGCAACGACGCGACGGACGCAATTTGCCGGGGGGCGTGGCCAGAACGGTAGCGCGGGAGGGGATCTCGCCGCAACTACCGCAAACTAGGCACGGTCATGAATTCTACTCTTAATTCATTTTCATTTGATGAAATTACAATTTTATTTCACGTGTTTAATTTCACTGACAATTTTTGTATTCCCTAAGAGCTCTAACAATCCATGGCCATCATTGACCAAAGATAGGACTGTATAGAAGGAGGAGTAGAAAACCTTTGCAAAAAAGAGATACACAATAGGCTAGCTAATAAACGAGCCTATGTAAATTGAATTCGTTGTTGTTTGCTTATAATATGCAATGTATTATCATCGATCTGTCCAATAAGATTTCATATCAAATGTAATTTTAGCAGCCATTGTGAAAAAAGTAGCAGGAAAAACGAATTTTATATGAGTTTTCACGTAATAAATGTGCCGATGGCTATATGTGGCTATCGCTAACCAACCTCATCGTGTAAACCTCAAGTTTTTTCTAGAAAGACAGCGTCAGATTTATGATGTTGTTTCACTCTATGAGATTAATATATGAGTGCTAAATAAGGAGCGGTCGATGGATAGTGCACTTTTTATTATTAATGTACAAGGTTTACTTAAGTTTTTTTTACTTAACAAGTGATCTTAATCTACAAGTAAACAACTTATATGCCGTTTTGGTAAGTCTGGTCGAAAGCAAGAATAACTTACCATAAGAAATTTTTAGCAGATATTAAAAGCTAATAATAATTAACAAAAAGAAAATACAATTGCCAGTTTTAAAATAAATTAAAATAAATCCTTTATGCAAGTTATAACGATAATACAATAAATTATATTCTGACTCACAAAATTAATATTTTACACTTTTTCCAAGTAATAACGAAGATTCCATCAACAATTTAACAAATTCACAACCAACAAATCATATTTTACTAGCAGTACGCGGCATTAAAACGGTTGCTGAACAAATTGACAGCAATAAACACGATACTAAACAATTTTAAATTAAAATGGACGATAAAAGTAATGCGAGAGTTAATAACAATTTATTAAATCAACTCGTGCAGCTAACAAAAGACAATAATTAAAAGTACTAAAACGCGAAGAGCGATAAATAAAAGGAGAGTAAATAGACGCAGGCGCATAGAGGGTGCGCTAGAGTCGTCCGAGAATAATAAGCCATTTATTATTACCATACACCGCTGGCCTAATATAACAAACAATGATAAAACTCTAAAATTTTGTTATTTGGATAAACACTCTAATTTTAAAAACGAAATTTTGAGTAGTACCTATGCCTGAAAAGCAGTGATAGCCAAGTCTTTAAGACCGTTGGACTGCAACGCACTGCACGCCCCTTGTATTTTCGAAAACATGTGCGTATAAAAACTATCACTTGCTTTGCTGCTCACGGTGAAGGAAAACATCGTGATGAAACTCTTAAGCATACGCCTAGGAGTTTCTCGAAGGTGTGTGAAGTTCGCCAACCCGCACTGGGCCAGCGTGCTGGACTATGGCCTAAACCCTCTCAGTTTGAGAGTAGGCCCGTGCCCAACAGTGGGACAGTTACTTAACAGGGCTAATAATATTAGAAATATTAATACCTATGTCTATTTAACGTGACCAAACTTAATACAATAAAAATCAGTCTATCCTATTGTCCTAGTGCTGGTTAAAAGAATTTCTAACAAATTGAGGTAAAAAGAACGCTGTTTAACCTTGGGGGTCGCAACAACGTAGTACCCGCAGCCTTACACGGACTTCCATTAGTTGACCAACCATGAGTTCACTTATATTTGTGGTTACTTTTAGAATAATGCTCATGGTATTGTAAGTGTGTAAATCATTTTTCAAATTATCATTTTTGTAAGTTGTGTTATTATTACCTTTAGCCAGATATATTCCTTCAATCCATTGAGTTAAACAACATCGACCTAAATAAAGGTTATTGTAATAATACCGAAAATCACGGTAACGCTTACGAAATCGTGACTTCACAAAATTTGGCAAATGATAATGACTGTACCGATGATTTGTCTGAGTGTGATGTTGAAAATTGTTTTAAACAATTTAAGTAACCAGTCTCCCTTTTAAAATTGATTTTGGAATGTATGACAAAGATCTAAATTACCATATATTGTATGTATTCAACTAATATGGGCGGTCAATTACCTTCACAATCCTTATGCATTCTAAACGTCCATATTTCACATGAAGGTTCTTAAAACAGACTGCCTCGTTGGTCTGGCAATGCGTATCGCTTTGTGATCACGAGGTCCTGGGTTCAAATCCTAGGTCGGACAAATGTAGTTTTTCTAACGAAAAATTCCCAGTATGAGTCCGGAGTCTGGAATTGTGCTCGGTATATGGCAATAGGCTCGCCCCCTATTACATGGGACCTAACATCGTCGGCGAAACGTGGGTGTACTCAGTACACCTCTGCCACCCCCTCTGGGGAATATAGGCGTGACGGTGTGTGTTCTCAAAACAGCCTACGTATTATGGATCACCGTAACACGCTGCTCGATTGACCTTTAATATTTTTTTACTCCTTTAAGGTACGTAGTAACTTGGTATTAGAATAGCGCCAAACTTACAGAAATAACTCAAATTTAACACAGTTTAGAGTCAAGCAATCACAATCCTATCAGTCAAATCAGATTAAACTGTTATTTTAATTATATGCATAGTTACTAACCTGAAAAGTATTATCTATCTATCTATCTATAAACTCACGCCAGATCCCTTGCGGGTTAGGCAGAGAGTACAGAGTTCCAACAGGTTCTTTCCTTACATACCTCTCTGGCTTCCTCGACTCTCATAGTTCGTCTCATACACGCTCGCCGGTTACGGAGACTCTTGACTTTTCCATCAGATAAGACTCGGTTTATTTGGTCATGGTAAGATAGTCTAGGTCTTCCCCGGTACCTGCATCCTTCCACTTTCACATTGTATATCTGTTTTGTCATTCTTTCCTCTGGCATTCTTTCTATATGCCCGAACCAACGGAGCATGCCCTTTCTCATCTTTACACCGATACTATCTTTCATACCTACTCGCTGTCTTACTATTAATTAAAATATATATCTAAAGAGCTTCTAAGGAGATAGGCTATGGAAGTTAAAAAAAGATTTCTAAAATATTAAATTAAAAAAGTAATAGAAAGTATCCTATAAACCAACGCAACTAAAACCTTGACAATAAAAGCTAATCGATTAAAAATTATGGACCTTCTGACCAACAATAGACTCTAATTCGAACTTAGGGTGGTCCATAAACAGCTGCCAATAAACAAAGGCGTAAACCTTTCGATGAATATTTTATTGATACTAAAGTTATAATAGTTAATTACTTTCAAATCATTGAAAAGGGGTTTATACTTTGAGTTAGTTCTACTTCAATTGATAGGTGGATCTGTTAGTAGACCATTAGGAGTTTTGTGTATATCTTATACAATGATATCTTGACATTTTACATCAATATATTTAAATTCTGTATCAATAGCGCTGGAATACCTTAAAATTTCATCACAACCAAATGAAGCCTTTACTTCAAAAACGTCTTTTTAAAAAATACCATTTTACAAGAGGATTAAAATTTATTTTACTAGTATTAGAAGAGTGGTTTGCTGCATAGTATTTATAATAAATATATCGTTTTTGAAAACGCTTTGAAGCAGACTGTATTCAGAACAAGACTCCAACGAATATCTTTATGTAACATTACCAAGTTAAAAACACATTATTTAATCTCTATAATAAAAATAGAAAAATCTTAGATCGTGTCGTTTAACATAACAGCTTACAAATGGACGATATCTTCATCGTGAAATAATAATCAGACCAATCGTGCAAGTCATATTCTAATCTTTAGACATGATCTGAATCTGACACGGGGAAAGGATGGACAAATAGATGCTTAAAATATTACTCAAGGATAGGCTGATTGTGACGTTTACAAGGCAATGCCAACTTTAAAATAGAAGACAAAATTCTTTCTTTGAATGGACTATAATGATACTATACCTTATAATTTACTTTTAGGAAACAGTGCAAGATAAACCAAAATAGTTGCGGCCAATGATTGATATACCTACATAAAATAATTATTAGACGCATAGCTACCAATATAATAATTGTGCTTATAAAAAATAAGCAGAACTTTACGACATTGCTAAAGTTTTTGTCACAAATTTACAGCTATTCGTGAAAACGTGTAATTGGCTTTATATTGCTTATATAATAATAATATAGCCCTGTTAAGGAACTGTCCCACCGTTGGGCACGGGCCTCCTCTCAAACTGGGAGGGTTTAGGCCATAGTCCACCACGCTGGCCCAGTGCGGGTTGGCGAACTTCACACACCTTCGACAAACTCTCAAGCATGCAGGTTTCCTCATGATGTTTTCCTTCACCGTTAAAGCAAGTGATAATTAATTTTTATTTTAATAAATACAATTATATAACTTATGTTATTTTTATATTCTCATAAGTGTAACTGTTGGTTTTTCTTACCAAATAAATAAATTCGTCTTAATATAGACGAGACGACCAAAAAAAAACATAACTAAAAACATAAGTATTAAAAAAGAGCAGGTTACTTAACCAGTTTAAACGAGGGTTTTACCAAATTGAAGATCCTGACATGTTGCCATAACAATAAAGCAGTCGTAACTAACCCAAAGGTAAAAAAATGTTGATTTGTTTAAATAATGCACAATACGCGCATGTCACAATTCGCGCACGCGTCCGCCGCGCCCGTTCCCACGCGCACCCACACACGCACGCATCTGTGCGCGCTAGTGTGTGTGAGGCGCGCGCGCAGCTTGCGCTCCGAACTTTCATAGAGTAGTTAATAGTTATATTTTTGTCAGAATTTATACTCGCTGTTATTATAGCATCAGTCACAAGTATTTTTTTGGCTTAATACTTTGAAGTAGTAAATAACTTACAAGACAATTTTATTTTAGTAATGTGCCAAGTCTATTTCGTTAAGTTAGTAGTTTTCGTAAATAGTTTATTGTCCTGATCATTCATCCGGGTTAGTATACAAGGTGTTGCCAATAAGGTAAGCGAAATAGATATTTTTATCATTAAATGCTTATAAAACTTTTCTACGATGTTATTCACGTCGCATCATTTACAAACTGATGTTGCATAAATATAGGAATTTATTAGTTTTTTCACAATATCATCAAGTGAATGACTAATTAATGAAGTGCAAATGAAAGAACCAGTTCCGGGCAAGGCCGGCAAGAAAATGTTGCGGATGCTTGGTCAGACCCGAACTTAAGAAACAACTGTCTTTAGTTAACAAAATTATCTTTGTTTCTATTTGGTGGTAGTTTAATTATTAAAGTACAATATAAGATATATTCTTAGAAGTGTATTATGAAAATTAGTAGAACTGCTAATAACAAAAGAATTAGTACATCGACATCAGAAAGAGAAAACACTGAAAGGAGAATAGAAGAAGAAAACACATCACTCACCTAAAAGCAATAAAGGCGACGCAGAGCAAATTATAAGGAACATATTGGGAACATCTTTCAACCAACATCAGCCTGTACTGTCTCACTGTCTAGCAAGAGTTTTCATAAATCGAAGTGGGAGAAGTCTCTACGGGTTCCAAATCGTCAATACATAGAAAAAACAAATCTCAACGACCCATCTGCTTGTTTATTCTATGACGTACCCGCAGAACAACATCCGTCGCTCCCCATTGAACGGCGCGCACGTCTGTCAGATGATGCTGCTGACACCAAAACTCACCGTCAAGGTGAGCTGTGTCGCTTTGTACGCAACGAGCTACAAATCGCTGGTTATTAGTTTAACGGCCGCCCAAATTGTGGTAATGGTGTTGTTGTATAGTGACAAATTCATATTGACTGAATAGGAAGCTCATTTTGTGTTGATGGGGATGAATACTCCTTTGAAAATGTTGAAATTATCAATCTGAAAAGTATTCTGTAGCGAAAAATAGAGATTTGTAGAATGCCACGCTAGATACGGAGCACTCTAATATTAGATCTAACTCCAAAAACCACTTGAAGAGGGGTTTGACTGAAAATCAGCGTTGGAGGAGACCCCAGTCCGTCTCCAGCACATGCTGGGCCAAACACCTTTCGACACAGCTCACACCGTAGCAAACAATACATATAGTAGATTAGAACCTCATTGTATTTCATTCTTTGTCTGTTTGTTTTTTTCGTTCTTTTACCCCTGTATCTATGCTGTACTGGATAAATATTTTTCATTTTCATTTCATTTTTACATTAAACTTATATCAAAAGCTGTCAGCATATATAAACATAAAGGAACTCTTTGTGCTTACCGATTCTGTGGGAAACATAAAATTAAATCTAATATAATTAGCAGCATAAACTGCAGTCTCTGCCTACCCTAGTAGGATAAGGGCATAAGTGTAGCTATGCATGTATATATAATTAGCAAAAAAGTTAATGTTCCAATTTTGTAAACAATACTCGCTAAATTATAATCATCGTCCATACTAGCACAAACAAATGCAAGGAACTATATTTATAACAACTGCATCATCCTGGAATACACACATGCAATTAAAAATAAAATTAACCTCATATAAACTTCGATCGAGACCATTAAACTCGTCTATTCATCTTCCATCCCCTTCAGGGTGTATTCAAGCCCAAACAATATGGAATTATCTACACATCGGGATCGAGTTACTGCACACACGTGCACCTACCTCCCCACCCCCTCTCCGATGCCCCTTCTCGCCATATGCGCAGACGCAGGCCTCCGTGTGACGGGACGGAAATTTTGCCACGATGCAGTTTTGTCATGGCTGGTTGTAGTTATGTAAGCGTGGGATGTTTAACGACTGAATGTCAAGATGACAGTAAGTTTAAGGTTTCATGTGTGGTGTCACGGATTTATCTGGAAGCTACATTTTAACGGAACTTTTACAGTACAAGATGTGCAGTCACATATTCTAGATAATAGCTACATTGTTTGCGAAAGTCTTGTCTGATTTTGAAGGACGTGCATAGTTGCATACTCGTATGGATCTGTTTGGTGATATGGTATCAGTAATCCTCAATTGAAAAAAAAATAGAACACCTAATGACTATTAAGAAAAAGAAGATGATACAAAGCCTAATAAAGTTAAACTAACGACCCATCACCATATCAAATAAGCCATTAATTACTAGCGTTTTCCAATCGATTGACAACCAATGATAGTATCTTGCTAACTTTAGCCAAACTGGTTCAATAATCTAAGCCTGAACTGTTGGGATCGCATAACAAGACAAAAAAATATTTAAATATTCACGTATATATATGAATGTGGAATTGATTGTATACAAGAAGACTGGAAGGAATATTTGTGTGACCCATAGACATTCGTTTTAGTCTGTATATGTGTAACTTGTGTCTATAAACGCACCACAAGAAAAAATAGAATAAAAAAATATTGTGAACAACTTTTTTCATTAAATCCATATTTAAGAAATAAGCGGTATCAACAAGTCTCTTCTCGTAAGATATAAATTATAATACGGTCAATTTTGCACTGGATGAAGAGAAATATAAAAATTAAATAAAAATGTTAAAAATAGAAGAATATTTAAAGATTATTATAATATAATTACAAATTGTACATTTATTTATCAGTCTATCGTTACGCCAGATCCTTTGCGAGGTAAGTAAAGAGTACAGCGTGTCAACAGTTTCTTTTTGTACAAACGCACTGTCATAGTAAATTTTATATAAAAGCAATACAAACACAAGTTATTGAACTAAAAGCATATTAAATCAACATCATAATTGAAGAAATAAATTACAAAACACTAACAACACTATTTAACATAAACGAAGCGAACCAGATCAATCAGACCATTTAACGGCTCGAGAAAACCTCGCCGATGCTTGAAATGCGCCGGTGGGCCCCATCGGGCGTTAGATTGAAGATAACATCGTGTTAAACTGTTGCACTTAAGCAGATGTCGAGACAAGTACAAAACCAGCACTGTGTTACGAAGGAGACGAAATTGTATATGGTAAAGAAGTATCAATTACTTAACTTAAATCAGATGTGCGAGAAGTTAAAGTGTTGTTAGATGAAGGAGAATGTGAGGTCCGTGATAAAGATTACGTTTTGGTGTTTAGTGAATATATCATAGATATAAAATGATGAAGCTTTAGAAAAATATACTATTACAAATCTGTGATGAATAAGAAAGATCTACTAAATAAAAAAACAAGGAAGTAAAGTACAAAAAACATAATTTATTCACGATCAAAAGTCCAAAACAATAATAAAACCAAAAGTGCATCGATTTTAAATATCAACACAAGGCGATCAGCATAAATATCAATATAGGCGTCACCACGTTATGTTACACTTAGAAAGATTAATACACAGTTGCTTTTTAATTTCTGATTTAAACCGCAGCGTTTCGTAGAAAGGTGATATTGAGCACATGTTAGCAATTACTGGAGGCAATAGTGGCCCCGATCGTGATAGTGGTGTGACAAACGTATGGAGAACGTCGGCGGCGGCGGCTCGCCGGCCCGCTCGGCCCATAAATAAAGCCAGGCCGAAACGACGCGCAACCCTTTATTATGCCGAGACATGATTGGCCTCGGGCGCTCCGACGAAATGAATGCACGCTTAGTTCCGACCGTATCTGCGAGTTCACTTTCCAAGACGATTTTTTTACTCTTTCTCCAACAATTAATATCTCGAGCCTCCGAGTTCAACGTATCGGTCTCAAGGTCGCGGGTAACGGTCGCACCGCCCGCAAATACAATAGTCCATAGTTTAGCAACATAATTGTCCCTCAGTAGCTGGTACGTGCGACACCCGGATTGTAAACAGACATGTGGACTGTCGCGCTGTCTTGAATACTGATACGCGGGGAAACACGCGGCCTGCCGATTGTAACACTTTTTTGTGATTATCGAATTCCATTTTTTATATTCTCAGAATCAAGGCTCGATCCGTAGAGATTGTCTACGTCTTTGGTCGCACCACCGTCAATCATGTACTCTGCTGTAAATACCTCAGCGGCACGATCGCTATTGAATGCGGCAACAAGAGAGCGAAATGTAAATCGAACATGACATCCGGGTGCGAGTTCAGGCGAGCATCACCGCGATCCGAGATGGAAACATTCACGGACGCCGCTTAATCGTATATCGGATCAATGAGATTGTACAGCGGACTCTGCGAAGCACGCCCGAGGTCGGGTCACCGTGCTAAACGGCGCAACAACTCGAATAACCAACCAGTCGGTAGTTGATACCATAAGAATACGTGAGTGTACAAGTACAGCTGTCATAACCAGTTTTTATGCCATTATGAGCCGTATTCCGTAGCCGGTAATGATGTAACTCGATGTTTCCCATTAGCGGGGAGTCGATGCCGTGAGTCATGCGAACCTTATTTTTAATGAGGTTTAAAGTCAATAAACTTATATTAAGTTTTTTCTGGTAACATTTGCGGTTCTGTGGATTAGCCACTGTTGAGATATTTGTTGTAGGATTTAGATGTTGATAGCTAATAAGGAGGAATGCAAAGCCGGGATTGACTCGTAATCTGCTGGTATGATGTACGGCGAGACGCTGCGCCGCACGACGCTACAGATCTGTGCTCCAAATCTGAGTCGTGGTCGCGCCACTTGGGCATATTATATTTGCATATAATACAAATAGCAAAGCCATTCTCTGTAGACACAAGTTATGAACGACAGCGACTATGCTTTTGATTATGTTAATTAGGACGCTTTGAATGCATATCATTTGCAGATAATTTCAATAATGAAACTAATATGAGCATGCCAAACATAATATTGTTGATGACAGGGAAATTGTTACATGGTCATCTATTACAGCTTTTGATATGACAATATATCAAGATCATGTCCGAATTATAAACACAAGTTTAACAAACGCTGACTTAAACCATAACACAAAGTTCTAAATAAATAACGATTGAGCAACACGTGTCACTCTATTGTGGCGGAGAAGCACGTTGTTAACGTAAAGCCGTTCATACTGAACGCCTCTTGAATTCGTCCAGATTATTTCCTCGAATTATTGAGCAATCTTATTACGTATGTGGGAATAACGAAGATTTGCGATTTTATTTTGGAAAGCGGCACAATGTACAGCTCTAGTAATGTAATAAAGACATTTGTAGGTAAACAGCAAACAGCGAAAGCTGTATCTATTAAACAAGATAATGCCGCAACTGGAAACGTTCTCAGAAAATTGTATCTCCTTAATATATTATCTTGTGTAATCTATTTGAGATTAAATTGAATTTCTAAACATTATTCAATATGAGACAAACAGAATTTTATCACGATTTTTCATGGTGACATTTAATATTAGTATTTAAGTTATACTTGTATCATATAATGTATACCATTACAACATGAAAGCTTATAATCTTTGCAGCTAATCTTTTGATATAAAAATCTGTAACGATGCTTTTCCGTGTACACTAGTCAGTATAGACTGAAATGAATACTGAATAACAAGAATCCGTAATTTCAATAATAACAATGCAATTTTCAATCATATAAAGTTCAAAACGGTACCACAACGAGGAGTCTAAATCTAGGCAGTTAGTTCAAGTGGTGGGAAAGAGGCTCGGGTTGCATGGGAGCCCCTGAGGCCTGCGTTCTCTCGACTGGCCCTTGCCACCGCCTGCGGCCACTAATGCAACCTGCTCGTAACCACCGAGTCTTTTTAGAAATTGTACAACAACAATGTACTGAATTAATATTGCCTGGTATTAGAACGTGTTTGGTATTTGTATGATTCACTTCAAAGATTTTATTATTAGACGTGCCATCTACAGAAACAACATAATCACAATTATTAGAAGATGACGTTCATTTAAATATTTCCGTATCATTAAAACATATTTAGACTGGGCAATAAATTGATGTTGCAAAGAATTAAATTGAAGCTATTATCGAATATACACTGTAATTATGGATAAAAACAAAATACAAATTTTACAAATAAATAATATAAACTAAACAAAGCTAATGATAATTATTTTAATGGTACAGAAACAGATTATAATAAAATAATAATAGGAGAAGTACTCGAATACGAAATACCATTATTAAGAAAAAGTTTTACACATTTAAACATAGAACAATAAAAAGGTGCAGGGAGGCAAATAATATAAAAATGGGAAAGGCAAAAATCACACAGCACATCACATATATTTGTAAGTTGAAAATATGATTTTTGCCTTTCTCATTAATATTATTCTCATTATTCTCTAAAATAAATAATTACTTTTAAAGACATTTAAATGTATACCAACCAGTACATATAATCTAGAGTTGAAATATTAAGAAATTAAAAAATGAACATTAAGATTACACATCTTAAGACACCGACACACGGAGAGCCATATAAAATTGATAATCATAGTTATAATTATATTCCGGAATAAAAACTACCAAAGTAACGTCTTAATATGCAAAAGCTGAAGGCAATCTTAGCATAAGTGAATTTCAAATAGCAGTGTTCTTAGAAGATCTACATCAAAACAATGAAAATATTAATAATAAAGTGACTATCATACAAATCGAACTCAAATTAGATTTTTTATCGGTGCCAACATAGACAACTTTTTGTCAGTCGAAAATGGTTGATATGCGAACCATCATCTGCAGGATATAAAATGCTAATCAATATGAGAATCAATAGAGGATTGCGGTTTTTGAATATGAATATGATTGTGATTGATTTTTTTATAAAATCAAGGTCATATTTTTCATCATTCATTACAAAATTTGGACGTGTTCTATGGGATTTATTGGTTATTATGTGATATTACATTACAATTTGTCCAATCTGAGGGTTTAGTTCGAAAAATTTACGTTATCGTGACGCTAACGAGTTAGCGTGTTATCACGTTCATGTTTAATTAATAAATCGTAGTATGACAAGGATGGCATATCAACTCGCTAGCGTCACGCTAAGGTCAACATTTTCGTGCTAAGACCTCTTATAATTCTTTTGTACTTAATAATACTATAAACATTATTTTTTGCAAAGAAATTGCAACTCATATGATAACGAGACCATTTTTCAAAAAAACGTTCGCCAAATATTGTTTTTAAAAATAGTTATGTTGAAAATAGTAGTTATTTCCTTGTAATTTAAAAAAAAACACCTCAAAAGATTTGAAACCATTTTAGAAAGCACTTGTCTCTAGGAGATACGTTAAGCTGCTCGCGCGCATCTAACATTAAGGTCGTGGGCGGTTCACGTGTAGATCCCATCTGAGATAATAGTACCTATAACATGACGCCCGATCACAGGTTAGCTGCCACGAATTTATCCATAATCGCCACGATTTCAGACAATTGGTTCCATGAATAACTTTATTCTATAAATCATCGAACTTGTTCAATAACTGTTGGATGCTGAGATTTAACCTACAAAAGTGTTTACTGAAATAATAAATCTTAGCCCCATTTACCTTAATCACCTACAAAAGAAAGAGTGAAATCTAACACTTAAGTTTAAAACAAAGTTTATGATCACAATAATGAGTAAAGAGCTAAAAATAAAACAACAACGAGATTAATTCCAGATTTAAAATCGGTAGCAGATCAAAAGCGTATCGACATTGACCTTATCTGCGCAAGCGCACGGTACAAATCGATTCTGCGGCGGACCAATCGGGGCGCGTCGCAACCACTCGCAACTGATGCTGATCAAACATGGCGGTCGTTGACCCACCCGCACTGGACAATTTGCATACCTAGTTGCATCACCGACCACCATAACTCGTTTGGTGATATGATTTCGTTCATCTGATTGTTTGTGGAGATAAGATTTGTTTGAAGATAGTCAAAATTCGTTGTATCAATTCAAACTATAAAAAGGCCGCTTAAAAACAATTTTTCTGAAGTGTCGACTGTAGTTTTTTTACGAGTCAAAATTTGTGATCAATCGCGCGTTAAATTCGAATCATGCCACAAGGAAATCTGATTTAGAATAATGAATTTAATGAAAATCATTTCGTATTTCAAACATTTGTACTTTAATTTTGTATTCTTGATTTACATTAAATATATCTAAAATTGAGACAAACTGATTCAAACAAAATAAACCAACAGTGAAACATTCCCACAAGTTTTTATAAATCTTAAAGCTCTATGCGCAACAGCAAATGATTCACAGACCTGTAGGTACCTGTTGAGAGTGGGAGGCAGGTGCACGTCCAACCTTTAAGCTGTCATAATTAAAAAGTATTGGAGTTTTATGCCCGTAATTAGGTTATAACTAAAGCTTAAGAAGATTATAATACTTGAATAAAAGGACGTTAATGTGAGATTGATTGATTTATTAGAAAAAAAATGGTGATAAAAGAGTTAAGAGACGGGATACTGAATAAGATAATTTGTCCAATAATGCATTATTGATGGTAATTATAGGAGCGCATTAAATCTTTATAAGAACGATCGTTCGAACGATCGATGTATTAATAACACGCGTTAAATAATGTTTGATTACAGAAACAAGCAAAACCAAAACTTGAAATGAAAGCAATAATATTAAGATATACAGCTGGAATAATAATAATGCAGCTAAATTTTACTCCAATTCCAAAGGCATAATAAGCCCGACACCAGGACAATCAGATCTACAAATTAAAAGTTAGGGAATAGCGCCTTAATAAAAATCACACACCCATAAACTCCATAGCTTCATTTATATTTTGAGGACCAATTTGTGCATCAAACGGGTTGTCGGCAATAAAAACTGTTAATGGTGAACATTAATAAAAGCGGCTAACAAAAACCAAAAGGCATATTTAAATTTCTTTATAGCACCATCGATTTATCGTGATGAATCGAATATATTTATCGCAATCGTGTGGTTTTCATAAATTTTTATTGCATCGCATGACTATGTGAATTCTATATTCACGAATTACGATACACCTTGTAAGATATTAGTATTATTCAATCTTATTTGCATTTTGTATATCGTCAATATTTTAACGGATTTTATAAAGTCAAGGTCTATTTGAAGCGTATCGTGAATTGCTCAACATGTAAGGTCCAAATTAATCCAAATTCCATGATGGTGTGTAACCTTATTCATAAACTGATTTGGAGATTAACTATGTGTCAATTTGATCACCGCAGAAAGAATAAAACTTAAAGTTGCTACTACTATATTTTTGATGCTTCACAATTAACATTTTATCAAATTCTGTACCAGTTTCTGGCCGATACTGAGATAGACACCAATTTCATTTACATGAAATTCATTAACAGATTATCATCACTATTTAAATAACGCCCAAGGTGTCCCATTTTATCTTCGATGCCAATAAATATTAAGTAAAAAACTACATTAGTCAATTAAGACCGAGTTACAATAGATTTAAATATTATCTTTAGATCGACCAATGACCGTGCTTCCATAAAAAAATGTTGACCCCCTGATTGGTCAGTATATCCTGATTTGTCCTCAGTGCATTCCTGTCTAAAACATCACGTGTTTTTTTTTTAATTCAATACAATTGCGGAGGCTTATTCAAATGAGGGAAATAATCGGTCGTTGGCACCGCATTAACGCTTTAAAATGGTTCAAATGAAAAGATACGAGCGATAGAAATAATTCAGGAGATTCATATGGATATGTAGTAATCTAAATAGAGTAACGAATAAGGATAAAGTAAGTAAAGTAAAATGTGCCTTTTTTCTGTGGCAAGAATAATACAATTGTGATGTCTATCTAATTGGAAGCAGTATTCATACTTCTTCTTCAGCCCATAACTTCCATGGCTGGAAGGCCTATAGTCATCACCTACTTCAAAACTATTTTATTGAAAAATACTTTTCTTATATGAATTGCTTACATTTATTTTCTTCTATTTTTTTCAAACCTATCCTCTGGGTATAAACATATTAAAGCAACAACTAACTCCTACCTACCATTTTACAGTTTTGGATTAGATTTGGATGTTTGAAAAAAAAATGTCTACCCATCCATCGCTTTCTCTCATAACCTTGCACCAATTCAATCAAGTATCGGTTTACTTATTTAAATTTTATTAAAATTCAAACAGAATACTTATTACATCTATTGGATGGTATCTAGAATACGTTATTACTAATGGACATACCTCCAATTTGGTACCCCACTTAATATCACCCGTGGACGTAATATCTTTTAAATAATTAACATGCGGAACGATCCAGCCACTAATCGGAATGAAGTAGCCTATAATAAATTTCTCACTTTAAGGGGCTACCGCGATAAAAGCGTGTTTTTGAACTCCATGCACTTCAAGAAATATATAGATTAGAGACTTGATATTTAGAAATATGATTGTTGACTCGATATTTTAGAATTTGGTAAAACGAATACACTATTAAACGAAATTTTCTTGATAGAAAAAAATCTAAAGTCATCTCTATTGCTTTACTTTTTCTGATGCCAACACGAAACACTTAAGAACTAGTCAATAGAATTTACTTAAAACATAGTGAATAATTATAGGAAAGTTTTTGTAAAGCAGTTTTTTATTTCATAGTGTAGTTGTTTTTAGATAAAATGATAAAATTTTATATTGCACATACGTCGTTTATTTCCGAGCGTACACATAATATATCCGTCCCTTATTATTTTGTAAAGTAATTGCGTCGCTGTCACTCTCCTGGTCGATAAATGGTGGATGCGGTAGACCCTTAACGACGTTGTATATGTATCTATGTTCTGAGGCCTTAACACGAACAGATTGACTTTAGCGTGACGCTAGCCAGTAATGATGCCATCCTTTTCACACTACCAATTTACTAAATAAAGATGAATTGACAACACGTTTTCTCGACAAGGTTACGATTACGTCAAATGGTTTATGCTTAGTGTAGTTAGCCCTCTGTTATTTTTACATTCGCGGGCCTTGTTTGTCATATATTTTCTTTGTGTGTGTAAACCAAACACGAGTGCCAGCGAATTTAGCAAAGTTTTTTATACTCTGAATCTACAAAAGCACATTTTGCAAAATTAAAGGTGCCTTGTTTTGACCACGTAGCTGTTCGTTGTAAAATTTCATTCCCGTTCATTTTTGTGTTAATGACTGGAGGAAATTAGCTAGTTACACAAACCTTACCTACTTAAATATTATGCAGTCCTTGAAGTACAAAAATGGGAGCGGAAGATGAGATTTGAATTTCAAATAAATAGCTTGATGAGTTATTTTTCAGTACGTCATAAAGTGTCTACCATGTATGTAGACAATTAATTGAATTCACTGTAACAATTGTCATATTTGGAAAATAAAAAAGTATTTTTAAAAACGATCTGTCTTAAAATATGACTGGCCGACTACACAAGCATATACCCAATAAATATACATCTTGTTTACAATACAAGCAATAATATTATCGATCAGTCGAATGCCCATAATCATTCAGATCTTGATATGACTCTAGATGTCAAACTCGATACCACGGACACGATCAATGGACTCGGATGAACTTAAAAAAGCATGACGATTTTTTTTAAATAAACGTTCGTCGGAATCGATTTGGGACTTCATCTCTGAGTGTTTACTTAGTAACAGTCCGATTTGAATAAATCGATTATAATTCTTACTTTCATTCGATCCTATAATCGCTTTTGGCGTTTAGAAAATAAAGCTTAAACTCCTTCATGAAACATAAAATTAATTCTACAATAACAGTTCTTCAACTGAAGAAGGCTTTATGTGTACGTGTTTAAGATACACATTTGCTTGATGATGAGGTGTTTGATCAACCCATGACATCCGCTATTAAAGATTTGGACCCACTATACGAAAAATATAACATAGCAATTGAGCAGCTATCTATAGACAGGAAACTAACAAAAATAATACTTTCAAATGATCGAATTCGTAATAGATAGTAATCGTTAATACAAAATGTTGCTGTTTGCTCACGTAACTGTATGCCAATTGATATTAATTTGGCAATAAAAATGTGTTCGCAATTTAGTTTTGTTATATAATGACTGAAAATCAAACGTAGAAATAAGTATATCTCAGCAATAAAATTACAATGAACGTCATGAATTAATGTATTGCCTTCAGTTTTCACGGAGTAAGATTGTGTCCTTTCTAACTAATTTAGAAGGCATTTCTAAAGAAACAAAATATGGATCTATTATAGGTGATATTGGTCACTCTTTAATATTATTTTTCTCAAATATAAACTTTTTGCTTTTACCACCTCGTACTAGAAACTTTATAATACACATCTATTTATTCTATTGGTAGGTATCTAAGAGCATGCCCTGTTCCCAATTACCGAAACAATTCGCAAGGAAATCAACTATCCGAAAGTTCATCAATTTAATTAAAACGTTTGTTGCGGTCAAAATGTACAGTGTCTATCACGGCTGGGCGTGTTCGGAGCCGACCCCGTGTTCGTATTACAGTAATAACTGGTTAAAAGCCAGTGAGCTTTGAAACAATATGTAACTATGTTACAAGCAATGTTCGACTAACACACATTATTGGATGGTCTGGAGAGTTAAAAATCACGAATCATAATACTTAAAATTGTCAAGGTACTTCCATCTTCATGAAAATATAATACCATCTGCATTGTTTAAGAACCCGAAGAATGTATCGGAAAGCTGAATCAGGGAAAAGAAACTGCACCGGAATCTGAAGAGAAATTTAGTAAGGTTTACAAAATCTTTCAAATATCTTCTGCACTCAAGTGGTAGCATATGCCTTCTATTCTTAGACAGTCTGAATGTATTCTTTGGAAACTGGTTTCTATGGGAGTGTATAAAATCATTTAACTACCTATAAAGAAATAAAAACAAATGAACACAATGCTATTAAAAATTGCTCTGAAATATGTAGTAAAATAGAGTTAAAATACATCAAATCATTGTACATAATTACATCACATCATTATCACATAATACACTAAATATGAAATAAAACAGATTTAACTTTAACAAATTCTGCAATATTATATGTTTTAACTTCATCGTGTGTGTCCACTTCATATCCGAAACTTTGTAAATTACATCATCTTTCATATGTAGCGTTTGACTGCATTCCTGCATCGTATCACTAATTAAGTATATTTAACAGCTGCGCCGCATTTCGAGTGATGGTTCTATTTAACGAATATTAAACTTAAGTACCACTAAATGTCACTCCATATATTTGTTAGTGGTACCATCAGTTACAATGTTCTCTTTCAGTGCAGTACGCACGCTATTTCCTTTGTGTTAATTGTCTTTACTTATCGTGGTATTGTTAATTTTGGGGCCTTCCGTTTAGTTTGGAACATCTCGATTCTCGGCTGCTTCGTTAGTCTAGTGGGGCATGATGTGGTTGGTGGTCATCAGGTCCTGGTTTTGGAATCCTAGGGTCGGAAAAAGGGTGTTGGGATTTTTCTATAGGAATATTTTCAGTAGCAGTCGAAATTCTGGAATTGTGTCCGGTATAATAGCAATAAACTCATCCCATATTACATTTGAACCTACATTATGTGAAACGGAATCTTACCTTAATGATCAAATCACTAATTAAGAAATTCTTGCTAAATTCTACACACCAAATACCTAAGGCACATATAAGGTTGGATCTAAAGTAAAATCAAACAAAATCCAGTCGAAAAAATCTATTTGCATAACACCATAAAGATGCCCCTGAAACCACTCAGTAAAACCAGAAGCGTTAGATTTAAATTCAATAATCTCGATCTCTTTTGTATCACCACTGCTATCAATGTCTACAAGAAGATATGGGCCCCATTTAAACGATGGTTTATGAAGGTGCCGCGTATCTGGTACACCCACGTTGGCAAACCGTGAGATTCAACGATAATATTTTGAAAATTATTGTAATTTACACCGAGGTTATTTGCTAGTTGTTATTGTAGCTTTGTATTTTGTAGGCGATTAAATGTTAAAACCTCGCGGAATAGTTGGCATAGTAGAATATTTGAATGTACTTGGAAATCATAAAGTAAAATGGTGTAGACGTTGGTGAAGTAGGAATTCGTTTTACATAGAATCACCCCGTTAAACATGCTATAAAAGATTTAATTTCAGTACAAACGTAAATGCTTTATAACTCATCAAGTGAATAAGACTTAATAAACACGCTAATAAATACTACATTCCAAGACCCTTATATCATAATGTACGAATTAAAACGAGCAACCCCCCCGTCACCTAGACCAGAGAAAGGTACATAATGATATATTTTACCAAAATTTCCCGAGTTCATAAAATTAACTCTTAAGCACCCAATTTCATTCAATTCAGTGGACCAAGCTAAGCCTAGAATACACGAGTGTACAAACAAGAATACCACACACATAAAAAAAACATTTCTCGAGCACCTGATTTGACCTTGTCCAGTAGCAACTGAGCTTAAACTTCAGACAGGCTTTCATGAAAGTAAATCCGTATATAATATCTTCTTTTTCTTCAGCCGAAAGACGTCCACTGCAGGACAAAGGCCTCCCCTAAAGACTGCCACAACGACCGGCTTTGTGCTGTACGCATCCAACTTCTACCCGCGACCTTCACCAGGTCATTGGTCCATCTTGTAGGGGGCCTACCCACTCCACGTCTTCCGGTACGTGGTCGCCATTCGAGAACCTTTCTGCCCCAACGGCCGTCAGTTCTACGAGCGATGTGCCCCGCCCACTGCCACTTAAGTTTAGCAATTCTGAGTGCTATGTCAGTGACTTTCGTCCTCCTGCGGATCTCCTCGTTTCTGATTCGATCCCGCAGGGTAACTCCGAGCATAACTCTCTCCATCGCCCTTTGGGTGACCTTGAGCCTTCTTATGAGGCCCATCGTAAGCGACCATGTCTCAGTGCCGTAAGTCATCACTGGCAACACACACTGGTCAAAGACTTTTGTCTTGAGACACTGCGGAATTTTGGACGAGAAGATGTTACGTAGCTTCCCGAACGCCGCCCAACCGAGCTGGATTCGACGATTGACCTCTTTCTCGAAGTTGGACCTACCTAATTGGATTCTTTGTCCCAGGTATATATAATCGTCAACAACTTCGAGCGTAGAGTCTCCAACCTTTATAGAAGATGGTAACCTTTATATAATATTAAAGATAACAATACCGTAAGCTAACGATAGACTATCTCCAATCGTACTCGCAACGATCCTTACTCGACTAGTTATGTTAAATGCAGCATGCCCACTCCATAAAGGTATAAACTCGTGAGTGTCGACCACAACATTGTTTTATAAAGCATTAAGTTCATTTTTTGCAGCTATATCTTAGCCATTGTCTGATCGACGACCATCGTGGACAGGCCGGTTTAATTGGAAATTATTGCGGCCAAAACAGTTGGTATTATAAATTATTGAATCGCAGTTTCAATCAGTGTGATTAATCTGCGACAGAGAGTAATGCGTGCAAGCAGATATTTAATTGAAACCTTTAAAGGACTTGCGGGAATAATTGACGAAAATTGCTTTGATGGTTGTGAAGCGGAGTTAGTTAAACCATAGAAGGTCTATCTATCTATATCATCACGCCAGTTTCGTTGCGGGGTAGGCAGAGAGTACAGAGTTCCAACAGGTTCTTTCCTTACATACCTCTCTGGCTTCCTCCACTCTCATAGTTCGTCTCATACGCGCTCGCCGGTTATGGAGACTCTTGACTTTTCCTTCAGATAAGACTCGGTTTATTTGGTCGTGGTAAGATAGTCTAGGTCTTCCCCGGTACCTGCATCCTTCCACTTTCACATTGTATATCTGTTTTGTCATTCTTTTATCTGGCATTCTTTCTATATGCCCGAACCAACGGAGCATGCCCTTTCTCATCTTTACACCGATACTATCTTTCATACCTACTCGCTTTCTTACTACGCTGTTGCTAATGCGGTCGGTCAGCTGACCACAGAAGATGTTAGTTGGTATCACTGTATAATTTAAAGATGTGGCATTATATAGAAATAATGGGGGTTAGATAATATGGTATAAGAAGCCAGGATTAAAACTTATGATGACAATTGAATAGATCATGTTTTCTTGAAATGTAGCTTTGTTCATTATACTGCGTAGAAGATTTTGCGTTAAAGTAGATAAGATATCATTTTGACGGACGATTTAGCGTAGTGGTTAAGAGCTTAAGTCACTCCGCCCATTGTGTCTAATAGTCGCAGGTTCGATTCCCGCACGGGACAAATCTATGTATGACCCACAATTATTGGTTTCGGTCTGGGTATTTGTGTATGTGATTTTCATGTTTGTAAACGCACCCACGACACAGGAATAAATCCTAGTGTGGCCCTACGTTTTTTTAAACAAAAAAGATATCAATTTTAAATTGAACTATAAATGTGTTGTTATATATATTAGTGATTCTACATTTTGTAAACACATGTTAATTTTGACTGCCTTGTTGGTCTAGTTGCAAAGCGCATCGCTTTGTAATCAAGAGGTCCTGGGTTCAAATCCTAGGTCGGACAAGTGTAGTTTTTCTAAAGAAAACTTCCCAGTACGAGGCCGGAGTCTGAAATTGTGCCCGGTAAATGGCAATAGGCTCGCTCCATATTACATGGGACCTAACAGCGTCAGCGAAACGTGGGTGTACTCAGTACACCTCTGACACCCCCGCTTGGGGAATATAGGCGTGACGGTGCTTTTTTTAATTTTGTTTGTTTCATTTTTATTCTCATCAAGTACTGTAGTTCACTATTATTGTTCTCTCTCACCCAATGCCTGCCAGTCATAAAAAGCGAGCCAGTTAAATCTGGATGCGCATAACTTAAAGCCGGCAGTCATGACCTACTTTGGGGGAAGCCCTTATCTAGCAATGGACGTCTTTTGGCTGATGATCATAAATGCTACATATATGTAATACACAAGAACACCTTCCATACAGATCCCAAGAAACACTGCCTAATTAGCGATAACGTCAAAAGCACCAATCAAGCGACCCTTCCAAACCCAGAGCCACGGCCATTGATATAAATCGTGCGTAAATAAACGGTCAACTTTAAGCAAACAGTGTTATAAAACATTTTGTTACGGCTCAAGGTTAATCTAAATCCAAAACTAGTTGTTTTTTGTAAAAAGGAATGTGGATCGAACGCGGCCCGGGATAAAATATTGAAATCGTCGATGAGAGAACTCAAAGTTTGTGGCACTAACAAAAGTTGTGGGCTATCTATAAAATAGTAGAATAGAAATGTTTTAAAGTTGAGCTCACAGAAATTTTCTTCTTGTATCTTATAAGATTACGGTTAGTTATTAACAAATGAGAACCAATATTATAACTCCAATTTCACAAGTTAAAACACAGGCAGCAGAGGTGTACTGAGTACATCCACTTTTTGCCGTCGATGTTACGTCCCATGTAATAGTGGGCGAGCCTATTGCCATGGCATTATAACGGGCACTATTCCAGACTCTGGACTCATATTGGGAAGTTTTCGTTAGAAAAACTTCATTTGTCCGACCTAGGATTAACAAAGTTACAAAATGGTGTATTTTTACGATTTTCGTACGATTACAATATAAATATTTAATTTGAAATTCGGTAACTTAGGTCCACTTTCTCCACCCTCGAGTAAAATGCTGGTTTGTTACTTCTCGATTAACTTACTTAGCAATTCAAACAGGTTAGTTAAACCGTGGGATAGACTATGTCCGGGCAATGCCGGACGATGTACCTGGTTAGGTCCCGGACGAACTCAGTAGGGAAATCTTCGGCCATTTCCAGAGGGGAAATGGCAGGGCGAGTGAACTAAAATAGGGCCCTAAGACCCGGGCGTGAGCGAGGCTACTCAGATATTGTGAAATTCGTACATAGTTACTTGCAACTTAAATTGTAATAAAAAAATTACTCGTTATGAACAAGGCCTTTAGAGTCTTTACTAATCCAGATTTGAAAACAAAACTTACTTTCCTCCTTAATGCTATCATTTAAGATCCCTTTAAAGTTACCAAACAATGTTGAACATAAATTGTTTTATGAAAGTACAACATAATAACAGACATGACAAGAAGTTGGACATAGAAAAAACAAAGGTCAGTGCCCTGCGATTCGTGGTATTTACTTAAAATGTTCATGATACGTTGACTGACAAATGATGAAACGCAAACTTGCATGGAGTTTCTATTGCGGGTTAAAGTTCAAGAATATTATGTAAAGGTGCCGCCATATTTGCACGATCGAGACGTGCGGGTCAATAATATCGAACTTGTATTGGTAGCAATCAAAATGGTGTATGCAAAGATGAATATTTTGGCTAATAGCTCAGTTTATAGTCCAACTGATATTTATTACTTTTTGTGATTCTTGGTCTGAGACAACCTACTCGTATTTTCTGGCATCATCTTTTGCAATACAACTGTTTTTGCACGTTATTACTACACTATAACAAGCAATTAAGGTTACAATGAGTTACTTTACATTTCCAATATTTCATCCTCAAGTACAAGGACACCTCATCTGACTACTTCCAGATTAAGACCTTCGTTGACATAAATTAAAAACTATTTATACACCTACCGGGTCTTCACAAAATAAAAATAAGAAATATCAGATACACATGATAAAGTGAACCACAAACATGTGTTCAGACCTTTACCCGACATAACCATCCGGTCGTTAGATAACGTTTTATTCGTAGCATGAATCATTATGGCGGTGTTGACATGCACTTGTGGTATTGGAAAAACACGTGGCAATGCCAAGATCTTATACCGTCAACTTGATCTAGTACTCTGAAATGTTTCAACAACAGGTGGCCAAACTTGCCTTTACCAAGCCGCACTGTGGCCGCATATGACCATTGCTCCATCACCTCGATTAGTAAGAGGGATTTGCCTTTACCCAACAGTGAGACAATATCGGCCGAATTATTTTACTAACCCTTTTGTTTATAGCACATCCTTCACACCAGCGACTATGCGAATGACAATAGCTCGTTTTGACGACTTCCTGCAAAAAATGCCTTGACACTTTTTTCTACGTTCGATCGCGTTATATATATCAGGGACTTAATCACAGCAGCTTTCGCAAAGCCGTGAAGATTTTGATACATCTTTGGAGTTTATATGCATGTGTATTTGAAACTTAAAAACAGCTTTATTGTCTTATACCCAAGAATAACAGCTAAATGAAGCTAAGTGAAGCAACTTACGCAATTTAGCATAAACGCTTAAAAACGAAAGCGCGTGCATGCGAATACAGAACCACGATGTTAACACACCATTGTTCTACGTAGCCGTGTTGCGTGACACACGCACTGTCCGTGGCGAAAGTAGGTAAACAAGGCTAGATATCAACACTGTCAAAGATGTATCTTAGTCCAAAATAGGTCTAAATGATGGAACAGATCAAAATATCAATCTATTAACGGTTAAAAGAAATACAGGAGACAACTTTTCTAATTAGTATGCAGAATTTGTACATGGTAAAGTAAGGCTACTAGATCAGTAATAGAGGAATGCTGTTATAGCCAAAGGATATCATAATAATTGACACGAATTCGAAGAGAAAGAAGCTATAGTCAATCCCCTGGTATCTAGCATAGGTCTGACTTATGTGACTGGACTCTTGTAGTATTGATAGTCGAATTGCCAAAAGACTAAAGTCAAGAGCGAATTCCGATTAAAATGCAACTTCTGAAGTTCTAATCCAGATGGATAATAACATAAGAAATAGTAAGAAAACCTACTAATGTGACAATAATTTAAGCAGAGCAGAGGTGAGCAGAAGATAAAAATGTAGATACATCTAACACATGTTTATGAAAGTCGATATTTCGCATCGATGAATACTTGAATCGTGTCGATACAACTTTCGCAATTAGGATGTACAATGGAAAAAAAATCGAACAATACCATGTCGGTGCAAATTGATGGATACTTACAATATGACGCGTTTTCATTCAATTCTATTCATGGTGTAATTAATGATGTCTGGACGTTATTAGACTTTGGTAATGGTGTTGCGACAAGACACGGAGATGTAACACTGGTATCTCATTGTTTTCGGTTTGATTATAATTAATTTTATTTCTTTGTTCGAAATGAAGTATGACTGTGTCTGGGTATATCAAATACGAAATTACTTACATACAATATTGATAAGATATTTTCAACTGTGTTCTGTTTATGATTTTTCCTTCTTGAATTCTATTAATAAACTGTGCAACAACTATACTTGAATAACACACTTCAATTAACAATTAAAACAGTCAGCGTATTTTTTTCAGTAATTTACTTACCGAGACAGGTTTTAATTTCCGGATGCATTATGAAAATGGTGAAAAAATATAATCCTATTATTTACTTTAACAAAGATTATCAGTTAAATAACAGCTGGACTCATAATAAAACTATCTTCACAATCTGTACAACAACGGACCCTCAGCAAATACCAAACAACTTATTCTAATAAATCACGAAAATTTCCAAGACCACACCCAAACTAATGATATAATAACTATCACAAAGGATTTCGCGTACAAAGGAGTGGAACCACACGGTCATACGTATGAGGACAATACCGAAAGTCCAGAGCCAACAGCACGATCTCAACTCGGAGGTACAAACGAGGCATGGGCGTGATTTGAGACATCCGTCATAGTAGGGTTACTGCTATCATCAATTCTTCAAGAAATTTGCAATGTTTGAATTTGTTTATAAGGGATTGGTTTAAAGGACGGATAGCAGCTTACTATAGTGGTCAAAGATAAGGCTGCTTAGCTGATTACACTGAATAGTCTCGTTGTCGGTCCGTGCACCTGTCAAATACTTGTAAGACTCACAGATATTTATGTATGGACATTTATTGGTTTAAGTCAAATTTGTGTCTAGAAATACACCAAGAGCGCAAAATCTCTTCAAAGGATGGAGCACTAGCTTTGTTTAACTATTATTCTAGTCACCTATATTACAATAAAAGTTATTCATTTTATTGCGTGTCTATAGAAGTAAATAACGCAAGGCCTCAGACACCCCGATTAGATAATTGCTTCACAAATTCAATACGAAAACCAAAATACCAAATTTACAGTTTTTACCCTTTCTTAAGCACTTTTATAGCCTAATTAACAATGAAACTTGTACGTCCATATGTGCGTATTGAGAAATTTGTTTTAGAAATGCATTTGAAATCGCCGTATTGCTTTGAATCAAAAATAAATTTAGTTTGTTATAGCGCACTGAAGGAAAAACAGCATATTTTGCCAATTAAAAAAATTTTAAATACATTAAACATTGTTGGAATCAATTCAGTAACCATTTAGAACAAACTTCTTTAAGGTCTTGAGTAAATTATGTTACAGCTTGTATATCTACATGATGGGTCATATGCCTTGCAGGGAAGACGGAGAGTACAGATTTCCAACAGCTTTTTTGCGTCTCTATTTCCATTCTAAACATATAAACGTACTTACAGTCATAAGTATCATCATAAAGAACCAATCTTCAGAAAACTTTATCAGAAAAGAACTCTGGACTAAATTGAAATTTAACAGAAACACTATCAGAAACCCTCCAAAAATGTCCCATAAAATGGGAATTCAACAGAAATATAGGTAACTAAATCATCGTCACCTTGAATCTCAACATTACAATGGCAGCCCTAAATGTACAGAACATAAGCAGAGTCGTGATCCACAGCCGCTATTATTTCATTAAACGAATAATTGATAGTTTCAAATGTTGTAATACACTTTAGATTGATAGCTCGTGTTACGCGTCCGACGTACTGCACTAGCTGGGTCGTGTTCAGTTTAGATTTGCTAGGTAATGACGTCATGTAGATCAAATACAGTGGAATTTATTTTCAAGTGACGTAGCGTAAGGATACGTGATTTGGATTTGGATTAAACTGAATAAATGACTATTTCTAAATATTATTTGAATTTATGTTTTCAGTCACCCAAAAAATCAAATGCTACGGTTGTGTTTTATAATAAACTCTGAATTTTTTAATGTGTTTTAAGTTTTCATTTGTTTAACTTATAAAGTTAATTTTTATACATTTACATGTTCCTTATTTGATATCAGAATATGAAATAAGTTCGTTAAGTGAAATCGAACTATTGACTTAAAGTAAAGTGATGATGATTAAGATAAAAATTATTCCGCATCAGAACTTTGCTAATAAGACAACAATAGATACATATGATAAAGTCAAATAAATCGCCAAGGAATCATGTTGCAACATAAGCCAACAATGCAGGCTCTGGTCTGTTTGTATATACGTTCTGTGGGCGGCAGACATGTATGAAGTAATTCTACCTATACAATAGTACATCACTGTAAAAACATGAGCGATTAAACTGAACGATGCATTACTTTGTAACAATATTTTATTGTTGGACAAGTCAATATGTATTGAATCAACAATAATAATTGTTTAAAGTTTGAAGTTATTTCAAATCTTCAGTAAAATTGTCAATAGCATTCTAGATGTAGTTGTGTTTGTTAGTAGTTGTTGTTGTCATCTCATTAATTTTTATTTACACGCCACGTTCAGAAGCTTTATTGAGATCAATTCATTAGTTATTGTGTGCTGTTTATATCTTAGCACCACCACTAGTACCACTTCATGTGGTAGACGTTTGATCAATTTGGAAGCCATATAAGTATGGATGCCTTGATAAGTTCTAAAAGCAGGTGGCCGCAAACCTGCCTGCCCCAATCCGCAATGGCTTGGAGTGTGACCTATTCTCTCTTACCTAGAATAGTGAAAGGCCTTTGCTTAACAGTGGGACTATATAATACGTTAACCGTAAGGCATATTTAATGATCTGTATACCCTATATCTTGTTTCGAAGAAATCGTACCTACTCAACATATAAAATCACAAACATAGCCATATTTGTTTTAAAGAAACAAATTAATACTAACCAAACAAATGTGCAATAAACATGAATTATCTGACGAAACGAGACCCGTCAAGGAATGAAGGAAATAACATGTTCCCATTTAACCCTTCGTGCTTACTTATGTGGTCTTAGACCATTAAGACGTACGCCAGTGAGATAAAACATGGCCGCCGAATGAGACGTGCTTCATGCATCGAGATAGGCGCGAGCGCAGGTGAATTTTCACGTATGAAATACAACATTACCTTTGCAATCTACAACATCCTTATTAACACTGAATAGAATTTAGTTTACCTTGACAATAACTCCGTTAAATTTGTTATCTGTCGGTTCTTTTAAGTTAAGTTCAAGTTCTTTATTACCCATATGGTCGTCAAGATAGTAAGACAAAAGTAGAGAGGTTCACGGGCATTGTTTTTTATAACTGTTTTTATTACAGAAAGTACTGTTTTAGGTGTTCTTAGAAATTTGAGGTAATTTTTGTAATTTGAAACTTGCCTTAAATGTTTTAAGACAAAAAAGAGTGAGTTATCGTTAAACCCGGCAACAACGTTTATTTGTACAGCAACAATACAGGAGTATAGGAGTATAGTCGTGGTCGTATTGAATAGTCTCATTGGACTAATAGAGTAAGGTGCGAATGGCGACCATGAGGTCTTCGGATCCCAGGTTGGACAAAGTAATTATAACAAAAGAACTAAATTTGTCGGCGTTATGTAGGTATGCACATTACACCTGTTATCCCCGGATTTTTTTGTAGAGGATTTCCAAAAGTATATATTGTTGGAAATCCTCTACAAACTACTGTCATCTAATCTATGCAATTCCTAAAGGCTCTCTCTCTCTCTCTCTCTCTTTGTAAGCGTGCATAAGAAGAGGCTTTTATTAGAAACGACTGGCGGCTGAAACACAATTAACATATGTAAGATTTTAGCTACTAAGGCCCAACTTTTATTAAACTTAGGCTTAAACTTGCCTAGATGATCACTAACAACACCGCGTTCAAAAAGCACAGCAACAGCACGAGCGTAAACTTGAATTTAACTCCAAAACAGTCAACCCATCAGCAAATTTTAAAGAAAACCATAAACATTTTATACTTGTCTGATATTTGTCTAAATTATACAATCAAGTAAATTATTATTATTTTAAAACTTATGAATCTTTAGAGTAGGTACAGTCCCAAAAAAATAAGGATAAAAATGATCCGAGTCCCGCCGGTTTTTAATGACTCCATATCTTTATCAGTTAGATCAAAATCAATTAGTTTAATTTCAATGATACTAAATATTATTCGGATGTATTTTATGATATTCAGACTCGGAATTAAGTAATATAATTATTAGAGATAAGTTATTCCGATAGCGTCTCTATTATTCTATTTATATCATCACGCCAGATCCCCTGCGGGGTAGGCAGAGAGCACAGAGTTCCAACAGGTTCTTTCCAGGTTAGGGTCTCTATTATTAGATAAGTTAATTCATTTTTCATATGAAATTATAAAGACTATAATCATCTGTTTATGAATTAGGTAGCAGTATCTTTATTTTTAAATAATGTGCATTCTCCCCACCGTCACTTACGAAACGCAGACTTGGTCATTAACTGATCGTCTAAATTCCACCCTTAGGGTTTGCCAACGAGCAATGGAGCGCAGCATTCTTGGAGTAAAGCTTAGGGATTGTGTCAGAAACTCAGTTCTGCGCTCTTAAACACAAATCGCTGACGTATGCCACTCAGCTGCAAGACTGAAATGGAGCATATATGCCGGACATATCTGCCGCAAGTCGGATGATTTTGGGCTAAAACAACCACACAATTGGTTCCACCAGGCGGGATCGCGAAACGATATCACGGCAAGCCCAAAAAGAAGTGGCCAGTCAAGCTGTACTCCTATGATAAGGACTGGCGTCAGCTTGCACTGAACCGGGGATAGGTGGAAGGAAGAAAGGAGGCCTTCGCCTTGCATTGTGAATTTTGACGTACTTATTAAAAATGTGGATATGATACATGTATCTATAAAGTAGACCGATGATCTGATGAAGTTCGCGGGTAAAACTGGATGCGTACAATTCAAAGCCGTTGCTGCGACCTTTGAGATGACCTTTGTCCTGCAAGAGACGTATTTCGGCTGAAAATGTTGATGATTAGTAATTACTTCAGGTCCACTTTTGACAACAGATTGAAAGAACATAATCGGCGATTTACATTTTGAGAATTTGAAAATAGAGTAGCTGAAGTAAACAGTACCTTAAGTTTGGATTAAGTATGAATCTGTAAAATGTTCGATAAAAAAATAAGCACCGTAACGCCTATATTTACCAAAGAGGATGAAAGAGATAAACTAACTACAACTATACTTCACTAACGAACTTAGGTCTCCATCTAAAAGGGAGAGAGATCTTATCATTTGAAACTCTGGACTGTTACTGAGAAGTTTTGCAATAGACAAACGCCAATAACAATTTTTCTAATCTAGGATTCAAACGTCTCAAGACTTTATCCACACATGCCTACATATCATTACCACATCATCAATAAAGATAAATAAAATATCAGAATAAGAAAAATATACCACAATAGCTCATGAGCCGCATCGTTAGCAACAATGCGATGTGATACAGATATCCGGCGAGGCACCACGATTGCGCGCGCAGCGCAGTAAACGAACGCCATATACGGCGCCTAGCACCGGTTCATTAGGCGACCGCTATACCACTGTGACTTGATGAGCTGAGATTTGAAATTTACTATGGTCAGAGTGATTTAATAATGGTTGGGATACGCCTTTTTAGGGAGATCTTTGTTTTATAATATTAGCTTTGATTTTGATTATTTATGTACGTATGACTATGTAAATAAGTTATAAGTAACTTATAAGTATGTTTTTATTCCCTAATGGGGGTGGCGGTGTAATGGGTACATCCACTAGTCGCACGTTAGGTTTCAATAGGGGGTGAGTTCATTGCGCTTATACCGGAAAACATTCCAAAATCTTGACGACTATTGAAAACTTTTTGATAGAAAAAGTATTATTTCCGACGTATGAAACACGAGACTTCGTGATCGCAAGCTATTTATCACTAGACCAACAAAGCAGTGAATTATCCAAAGTATAATAATATAAGTAACAATGGATCAAAACGACCACAAACCAACATTTAGTGAGAGATAGACAATACATAAATAAAATGTTAAGGTCGCTTGACGACCTCAGTCTAATGATCGACCATTTGTCTTATGCTACAAATAAACCGAACTTAGAAGCCAACAATCACTTCAACACGGTAAATATTTAAAATTAACAATACGGATATTAATACTGACTCTAAAAATCCAACAGGGCAGGACGAGCCAGTGATGGACTGATTAAAACAATAACACATTGAAGCACATTAAATCATAGATAGTTAAGTCAACATCTACGGTGATTCCGATGAATGTATTAAGATTGTTCGCTATTACTATTCCTTTTCTAAAATCCTATTTTGAATCTTCAAACTGTTACTCAATTTTTAACAGAATGAAAATATTAAAGTTACTACAGATCTGGAAACCGTTACAAATGCAAATAATCTAATAGAAGATTAATTGAATCATTAAGTTGAACAAACTGACGCTGAACTGGTCTCATATGATCCACTTAGCTAAAGGACAAGGGAACGGACCGACCGTTCTAAATGATAGCACGCTAAACTAGATTTCGGTAAAGGGAATTCAATGTTTTGAATAGAGAACAAGCAGTAATTCAAGTCGAATCGATACAGAATTGAGTAACTGTTTTCCCAGCTTTTCGAGATCGCTTTTTGAACAACAAAATAGTAATGGTGTATAAAATTGATTTATTATATTCTGGACAGGAGATTTAGTATCCAATTCTCTACCCCAGATTGGAATATTTAAGTAAGTTATTTATCCGCAGTAAACTATGAGAGCAGCTAATTTGGAAACTGAAAATATATAAAACATAGCAAGTTAATGCAGTTCGGAGATATAACCCGACTACAGTGTATTACCTATTATAAAGATGTATAAAAAAGCTAAAAAGTTCTTCGATCCTTGCAAATTGTATCATATTGCTAATTGCCAATTGACCTTGTTCCTATATAGTACTATTTACTACGCACTTAAACGTTTCTTTTATTTAGTAACCCGTCCAAGTTATTGAGTCAGTTACATTTCACCTCCATTATTAAATTGTGGATGGCTCATGATTCCCATTTTGATTTAAATTGTAATCAATTAAAACTCAATTCGATTATAATAACACATTAACAGCTGTAGAATTTGCATCAGGCAAGCTGATTGCATTTGAATGCGAATGTTAAGATCTAACTTCCCAAAAACATCTGCCAAATACTAAACGTGAATACAAATCAAGGACGGGCGATAAGTCTTCGAAAAAAGATGCAAAAAAACGATGCGCTCGCGACCATCCGTGGGTCAGTAAAGTGGGCCATTGGAATGCATCTGCTAAATTTATTTTTTTGGCGAAATAAATCTGTCGATACCTCGAGCTTAACTTCAAAGATTTTTAAACCGAAATTTTAACCGATGTTTTTTTGAGGCAAGAAAGAGACAGTTGGGCAAGAAGTTGTTATATAGTGGTGCTATGTAGCAACTTTATGGGATAAGATGCCTTTTGGTATTTGTCATTCTGTCAGTTATCAAAAGTTACTCATCACAGATTTACCATTGGAATCTGAATATGATTAACGTAACTGATTTATATTAGACTATCTATAGTTGACCGCTACCTAAGTATTGTTTTGAAAAGGGCTTTAATCTTAAATGTTAACTTATGGATGCTATACAGCCGTTTTGTTCACATAAATAATCTTAGGTTTATTCTTTTCTACTTGACTAATACGCGACAATACAAACACTAAAAATGTATCCAAATAAAATGTTACCTGTAAGAGAACAATTCTAAACTATGCTTCAAACAGCAAAATCCAATTCCTTTTTATAATTTTCTCACAATATTATATACGCGGCGACTATTTAATAAACAGTTTTTTCTATACATTCATATATTTGATATATTCATATATCAAACGATTAACACCATGTTTTGACATGCCCAATAAAACATCATGAATAGCCCGATAGCATTAATCCGTCGATTTAAATTTTATCTAAACGTGCACTGTCATACCACGAGTAATTTCAAAGTTTGGTTTTCAACATCTTTTTTTGGGAAAAAATATGTCATCATTTTTCTTAGATCTAATCCTATTGGTGCTGCCTAATGGTCGGTAGAGTGTTTAGATTTTTTATGTCATTTAAGCCTTTCATCGATACATGTAACGGTACATTTTAATATTATTTTCGCATTTACATCAATTCCTTAATTTATATTAAGTATTTGTTTGAACTTTACATCCTTAATGTTAGGAATTTCTTTATTTAATGTCAGTATGATCTGCATCATTAATATCTGTCCAGTTACTGGACTATAAATATCGTATTCAGTATTTCCATACTAGGGTAGTTTTTGCGCTTAGCTTTATCCCCGTGATATTCAAGTCCGCAATCTTGGATTCCAAAATGAATATCATATACGTAATCAGAGATTATGACAACGTAATAACTGACACCCATATCGACCAGACCAGTTAGGACCACTTTAGCGAACCAAACTATATCTTTTACTTCAAACTTTTCTGGCCTATAAGATAATCTTATAATCATCTAGCAAATTTCATTTAAATCCATTCAGCCATTCAGACCTAACCGAAAAAAAAACTTTCAGATTCATATATTTAGTGGGACGACTAGAAAAAGTAACTAGAAATCCAAAATCAAATAACTCTAGCTTGAAATGGAAGGCCTAGTCCAAACAGGTGAAAAAAAAACACGGAGTCTGTCTTTACAAAAACAGGATTAACGAAATGTGCATTTTCTTTGATCTGCCCAACTTAGGAATCTTATGCTAAATCCCTATTGAAACTTACAGGGGCATATTTGCATGTACCGAACTTCATAAGGCAAGCAACGTCTGATTCAGAATGGCTGGCCGAGAGCAAAGATTGTATCATATTATTTATTGCATAAAGTCATGGTTCAATACCTTTGGGCTTATTATTATTCATTGGAGTTGTATAGGAAATCTCTTGAAGGCGAGGTGTATTATAATGACAAACTGTAATCTACTATCTGAGACCCTTTGAGAGGTTGAATGGAGATTACAATTCATTTCGGACTTAGTGGTTATTTAAGATCGACGGAAATATTCTTTGACATTGTAACTGTTTTATCTTTGCATATATTTTACAGTTATAGCTAATATTTGTCTGCCTTAATTGGTTTATGCAATAAAAATAGCATTTACATACCAATCTAATATTTGCCAATGATACATAGGAAAATGCGAAATTATAAAAAGAACTGGCCTCGAATGTGAATTTTGTGTCACCAAATTTAAACTTAGGCTTTCAAATCAACACCAGTTTTAATCAGTAATCTTTTTATGTACTCAAAAAAGCAAATAAATTAATGATTAATCTATACACACGAAGTAATATTCTAAGAATAAACCAAACTTTACTAACTTTTTTAAACTACAACGGCGAAAATAATAGTCCAATGCATGATTGTTAACTGTAAACTTTTCATTATCGTCAAGATTTATTTCATCTCTACCAACATTAAGGAAAATACTTTCCGTAACCATTCAACTTCAAGCTAAGTGTTGATTATCTAATTGAAATTAAAATTCCATTATTTATACACTCTGTCGTCGGTAGCTCTCAGCTTACCTACTGTACCAGGCCGATAAAGCTCCGTTTATTTGGAAATTTCGGTGGCAACATCATCCATTATATTATAGACATATTTATTTGTTATCCAGACGATAAATAAAAGAATATGAGTTCCTGCCGAGGAATCTTTCGAGGATTCCGGAGTTGGGAGAGACTAAAATATTTTTGGGGAACATTTGTTTAGGATAAATATTTTAATGGTTTATTCTGTTGGGATTAGTGGTTATGATGCAACGCCAATGTCTATCTTACTTAGATATGATCGTTCGACCGCTCATACCCTGAAAGGGTAGTGAGTAAGTGTTACCAACGGTAGCTTCTGAAATACCCAATCCCTCAAAATAATATTTACTACCATTACTAATGTTTTGAATACTTTATGAAGTAATTGCCTGTTTGCAACTCAATTTACAGTATAATATTAGTATAGCCAAAGTTTAGTTACATTTCAAATTCCAAGTCGATCAGTCACTTTGACATAACTGAAATGTCAGCTACATAATGATGGCGAACAATTTGAATCTTGTACAAAAACTAAAATAGATCTCACCATCTTATGTTACTGCTCCGCCTGGCTCGCATTAATTACCATCTAAGACATAATACAGATGTAGCCAATACTTAATGCGTTTAATAAGGTGCAGCAACCATATTTTTGCACTTCGTTTAAAACTTATTTTGAGGCATACATCAACACGAACGTTAACGCTTTAATAGCAATAAAAACAAATGTGTTTCATTCAGTAACAATTCTTACAATATCAACCAGGTTTGCAAAATATCAGTATTAGGAACCTCCGTCTTAAGGATATAAAAATAAATAAAGTTAAAAACCCAAATATTCTCTCACAATACGTCTGTTATAAATGATCGCGCGCTATTATATCGGGTACCGGTTTGTTTGGGCGAATTTGAGACAATGGCCGCGCTCATATGCGCATTTGATGCGATACGTGATTCGCTGTTCCGGGACCGTACATCGGGTTTATATCTACACGCATTGTTTTGCAGAACAATATTTATCGTGGCAACACTGTGTTGGACTTAATTCTTTTTAATTATTTATTTAAGTTGCATAGTTGTCGGTGGTTGTCATTTTAAAATTTGGAACTGTTATAATTTACGTGTGTCATAGAACAAAATGAGGAATGAGGCGCTCGTAGCGCTGTGCGGCCGCGGTGTTCTTACCGATCAACAAGGTTAAGCAGCGTTCGACTCGGTCGGCCTGAGATGGGTGATCGTTTGTGGCATTTTCATATTCGAGCGCCTCCGTGCTTCGGAAGGCACGATAAGCCGTTGGTCCCGGTTACCACTGAATGTGGTGGTCGTTAAGCCGAGTTGGCAGCCTTAAAGGCGGCTTGATAAGTTCCAACAGCAGGTGGCCACAAACCTGCCTCCGTCAATCCGCACTGGGTCTTATAGCATCCTTTTTTGCTAGAATTTCAAATATCTAGCTGTATTATAAAACTATTACATCCTTTGTGTTACGTACAGCATTTTCACCATACAGTATAACATAAAAAATAAGATCAGTGGCAGTGACTAATTTAATTCTTTTGTCTATAGAATGACATCATCATCCGAGAATCCAAGTGCACTAACATAATTAAACAAGATATCTTTATGGGTACAAAATAATATGCTATAGGAAATACCATCATTAAGTTAGCAATAACATGTCCTATAAAGAAACTTCTTTGTTTCATAAATTATAAATACAACTCATAAAAAAAAATAATAACACACAGTTGTATGCGGAAAGGGACCACGCATTATATCTGTGCATTTTTTTTTAAACTTAAAAGAAAATCTAATTCTCAAAAATTTAAATAAAGATATGAATGTTAAAAATGTAACTAGACGACATAATGGTTTCACACTGCGCCGAGACGGCGTTGGGAACGATTTCGGAGAGAACTATCATTTTTATTTCTCACGGACGTTGTCGAGTCATCTCGTAACGAATTTGAGGAAGTGACCGCTATTATCTTCTCTCAAGTAAGTCAAACAAACCCTGGCGATGGTTTACGCGTGTGACCGCGTAACTGGTTCTGTAGGTTTGGGAATTATGTCATATAACGCTATTATAATACTAGTTCACTCTTAAAAAAATCGATAGATATATGATATTTTTTATCTAAAACTATTTCCTTTAGATTAGTAAGGACTGCCTTGATGGCAAATTACATCGCTTTGTGATCACGAGGTCCTGGGTTCAAATCCTAGGTCGGACAAATGTAGTTTTTCTAACGAAAAAATCCCAGTATGAGTCCAGAGTCTGGAATTGTGCCCGGTATATGGCAATAGGCTCGCCCCCTATTACATGGGACCTAACATCGTCGGCGAAAAGTGGGTGTAGTCAGTACACCTCTGCCACCCCCGCTTGGGGAATACAGGCGTGACGGTGTGAATTAGTAAGGAAGTTTTTAACTCTATATAATAATCTATCAGAATTATTCTGCTATTAAATAATATCTATATTTCCTACTTAGTAATCAACTTTTCAATGCTTAACTCATTCACGTCCGTGTTGAAAGGTATGAAAAGTATTTAATTGCAATTTCAAAAGATCACACTTCACCAGATTACGTTAATTGTGAGACAAGAGTCACTTACAACTCTACAAGAATAATTGTCAACTAAAACAAACATTTTGTACAGTCCAAACAAACATTGCTCCTGAGGGACCCTATTTATTTTTTCACCAAAGCTCGGCGCAGCGTAACAAGGTAGGCCGATACGCGAGGCTGCGATTAAACTAATGCACTTCTTACGAACGACCCCAAAGTCCTTATTATAAACGCATTTACTTGCTAATGGATGTGTGTTACATCTAGGAAACTCACTATACAGCAGTATAGGGGAGCATAAATGGAAGAGAATCTATATATATAAAAAAAGGAATTGACGTTTGTTAGTCTCAGAAAAACTCGAGAACGGCTGGACTGATTTGTCTAATTTTTTTTGGTTTTGAAATATTTGTTGTATATATATTATATAAGTCCAAGGAAGATTTAAAAGGTGAGAAAATATTAAGAAATGTAGGGCAGGCAAAGTAGCAAGGAAAGTAGTAAATACACTATTTTATTTTTTGGCGGTACGAAGTTCGCCGGGTCAACTAGTCTAATAATAAGAATGAAAAAAGACAATGCTACCTACACACGTTATAACGGTCACATCCCAGAAGAGGTAGAAATGTTAAAAAGAGGTTTGACGAACGATTCAGCGCAGTGGTTAAAAGCTTAAGCCGCACCGCCCACCCGAATAGTCGCGGATTCGATTCCCGCACGGGACAAATGTTTGTGTGACCCACGATTATGTGTTTCAGGCTGGGTATTTGTATATGTGAATTTATATGTTTGTAAAACGCATCCACGACACAGGAATAAATCCTAGTGTAGGGTAACGTTTTTAAAATAAAATACCACCTATTCTCAAAGCTTACATCCCATCCAAATAATATCAACCGGACCATTTACTAAGAGTGCATATAACCTTCACTGACAGGCTACCTTTACGTTTTTTTATTACATCCAAGATTCATCGACACGGATATATTGCCTGAAAGAGGGTGGCAAAGGTTTAATTTTAACATGAACAATTCGCCGAAGATGTTAGGTCTTCACATAATATAGGGGCGAGCCTAATTCTATTATGCCAAATAATTTTGCAATAGAAAAACCTAAACAACATCGCCAGCCGCCAGAAGCCTCTCCAGCGGCACTATTTCGCAACGAGGCACACTAAAATAACCTTAAAATTCTTATTTAATACAACCGCAGGATCCCATTAAGATGACACATTAATATGTATAATATATCTTTATGAGACTCATACCCTCAAACAACGAATACAACCTTCAAATCACACAAACAGCAAATCACAGTGACTAACAAATTACCTTATTAGTTTTAATTTACAGCAATAACCAAAAAATCCCAAATAATAACGTTACACAATCGTCCTTGTTACACATCGGGTTTTGGTTTGCGCAATACTCGTGTGAACTATGCCTAACGTTTCCTTTAGATATTTACTTGACTGCAAACTGATGCATAATGGCGTCCCTTAAATAACGATAAATGTGTCAAAGATTACTTAAATGAAACAAATATACGAAAATGATTTCAGATCAACAATTTCTGCCTATAACGAGACCAACGAATATAACTATATTGCTTCGTTGGTCCAGTGACGTACATAGCACGAGGTGATCACGTGGCCCTAGGTTCAAAACCTAGTACACACAAATTGTAGTTTTACAATCGATAAATTAGGCCAGACACTAACTCAACCTACAGATCTCAACCCACGCGGGTCAAATGGTTAAACTCCATATTATTAAATTAATCCTTTCTTCAACTCGGCCCGCAAAGATTTGTGTAAAAATCTACGCAAATCAAGATGGTGAAATACCGAGTTCTTAGGTTAACGTGAATATTAAACATGAAATAAAACTAATTTTCGGATTTCATCGCGGTTTATTTTTGATGAAGAAGTATCCTTTCCGTGACCATGGGTGCTGCAAAGCACTTGAAACGTCGGGAACTCAAAAATAAACCGCTATAAAATCCGAAAAATAGTTTTATTTCGAGTTGGTGAAATTTTAAAATGAACTACGTTTCTTTTATCAACTCAGTCCTCTTTAACACATGTATCTATAAACTAGGTCTAAGTATGTCTAAGTAAGTAATTTTACTCAAGTTTATACTTAGTAGATCAGTATTATTCTACAGGTAAGAAACTTTCAAAAGTTAGGTTTTTTTTCTTTAAACGTAGCCCCACTCTAGGACTAATTCCTGTGTCGTGGGTGCGTTTACAAACATGAAAATTCACATACACAAATACCCAAACCGGAACAAATAATTGTGGATCACGCCAAGATTTGTCCCGTGCGGGAATCGAATCCGCGACTATTAAACACAGTAGGCGGAGCGGGTTAAGCTCTTAACCACTGCGCTAAATCGTCGGTTTCTTTGTCAAATAATACTTAAGCAATGAGCTTTACTTGTAACAGTACATAATTTCTATCTGTCTAGTAGATACCCTTTCTACTTTTCATTAATAAACAAAAAATAAGACGTAATATTCATCATCATCATCTCAGCCTATACTTGTCCACTGCTAAACATAGGCATCTCCAATCGCTTCGGTCCGATGCCACCTGCATCCAACGACTTCCTGCGATTTTCACAAGATCGTCGGTCCATCTGGCAGGCGGTCGTCCCACGCTGCGCTTGCCAATACGCGGTTTCCACTCTAGAATCTTTCTGCCCCAACGCCCGTCCGATCTACGCGCTATGTGGCCCGCCCATTGCCACTTCAGCTTACTAATCTTAAGGGCTATGTCGGTGACCTTGGTTCTTCTACGAATCTCCTCATTCCTGATTCGATCGCGTAGAGAAACGCCGAGCATAGCTCTCTCCATAGCTCGCTGAACAACTCTGAGCTTTTTTATGAGACCTATTGTAAGAGACCACGTCTCGAGACGTAATATTGCCAGATGATAATGCCAAAAAATAAGATTCTGAAGTATGACTCAGTAATAGATAATGCCAATACTTGATTATAGAATAGGATTTCGACTAATAAAGCTATTTCTAAGCAAATGGCACTCGGCTAAGTAATTTCTTATGACTAAGTAATTACTAGTCTCTAGATACGGGTTAGTATTACTTTCGTCCAGCTTCATATAATGTTAGATGGCAGGTAGTACCATCTATCTGCCTCGGTGAAATATGAGTGTACAATCTACACCCCTATGTATAACAGGCGTCACACAATTAGGTACTTAATAACTTCATAAGATGCTATTGTAGTTTGGTAGACGGCAGTATTGTCCGTTAAGTAGGTACCATACAATTTGTCTATTCGTCTAGACGCGCGCTAATGGAGGTGGGCGGCCGGCCCAGATTCCGCTGATGTCATGCGCGCGCGCATCCCGCGGACCGACAACGCGCCATGTACCTAGATCCTGCACTATTTGATGTAAAATTACGTCACCATTCGGTTTATTCAATTAGTAGTAAAATAATATTATTTAAAAATGACAACATTTTGGTCAGACAGATAGATCTCAACTGGTTGAATTAAAAAAAAACCTAATCTAGACTATGTTATAATTATATTCTCAACCACTTTTATAGGAATACCATTTTCGTTTTTTTTTATAGGATTTCGGAAGAATCTAGTAAATAATAAAAGTAAACCAAACTAAATTTGTGTCTATTATTACGTCACTTAAAATCATTTTTATCGTTTATCAAACAAACCGACAGAAAGAAAGGTATTTCAAAATCGATTTCCATACCTATTATCGATACTAAACGAAATTAGATATCGATTACCATTTCTTTATCGAAACATTACAGATATTTCCCCATCATTGCTTTGAATAGTGTACGTCAAGGAATTTGTACCCATTAAATATTACTATTATAGAGAGGTATGTAAGAAAATAACCTGTTGGAACATTGTACTCTCTGCCTACCCCCCAAGGGATATGGCGTGATGGTATAGAAAGAACGACGAACCTATGGTTTTTCTGTCGAAAAATTATCATTTGACTTTTGTAGTTAGGAATAGTGCTGTCAGCAACGCACTCAAAAGTCGCTTAGCATTCTCAGTCTTTTAAATCGCTTGCCCACTTTTGCTAATCCAATTTTTTTTTTGATCTAACTACATTCAAATACATTCCTAATGTTACCTAATGTAGGTAACCGGAGAAGACCTAGACTATCTTACCATGACCAAATAGACCGAGTCTTATCTGAAGGACATTCAAGAGTCTCCGTAACCGGCGAGCGGTTACAGCGGCTAGAGGTATGTAAGGAAAGAACCTGTTGGAACTCTTTACTCTCTGCCTACCCAGCAAGGCATCTGGCGTGATGATATATATAGACACATTCCCAATAAGATGGTATTATTAATATTCACCAATATTTAAAAAAAAGAGTATTAATGATTTGAAAGAACTAGGAATGTTAAGTGACTTACATTGCTGATTGTATCCGGTATGATAGTAATAGGTCTTCCTTTTATTAACGTGGGGAAATCCTTATGAACTTCCGCCAGCCTCGGGGGAAGCTGGCGGGGTATGTCAGACTCTTACCGACTGAAACCCCACGGTGGCCAGCATCGACACTTCTGGGAGGGGCTCCGGGATCTTTGCTAGGAACGCATCGGTGCCCCTCTGTGTCGTGCTCCGAAGAGCCCACCTTCTGAGCCTATGGACTCGCTCCCCCCTGCACCGTCGCGGTGCTCAGGGAGTCGTGACCCTCACCGGACCGCCGTCCTCCTCGGGAATAGGTTCGACACTATTACATTCGGACCTAATATCGTCGGCAAAATATGGGAACTCACTCCAGATCTGCCATTGTTGCTTCGAGAATATACAGGCTCCAATTTCATACTCCTGACTTCTATTAAGAAACGTCCTAATATTATAAACTCGAAATTTTGTGAAGATATATGTAAGTTTGCACTCTTCGCCAAAAAATACTGCAGGATTTTTTAGGAAAATTTACAGATATGGCTTATGCATCAGAATAACGCATAGGCTGTTATCTATAAATATACATATACAGACTAAGTCCCGGGCGTCCACTAGTCTTTACGTAGTTATTATTGCGTCAATTCAATTTTATTTAAAAATATCGTGATGATATTCTTGAAAAGATATTAATCTTTCGAATGAGGTGTCTGTGAGATATGGTACCTTTCACAAATTGTTATCATTAGCAATCATTAAGTTTGTTAATAGCGTGGAATTTGCAGTGTCATCTCTGAATCATGGCGGAAACTCCTCGCATATTCTTTAATTTAAGACTCATTTGGGCGGACGCTTTGGCACAGTGGTTAAGAGCTTAAGCAGCTCTACGCACTGGGTCGAATAGTCGCGGGTTCTATTCCCGCACGGGACAAATCTTCGTGTGACCCACAATAATTTGTTTCGGTCTGGGTATTTGTGTATATGATTTTTTATGCTTAGACTCCTAGAATCTTACAATCTTTAAATTAGCATTAATAAAGCCAATTGGTAGCAAAGTTCACAAAAAAAGTTTCTCAGAAACATTTTGGTAACTCTTTAAATCAATATAAGTATTAATGAATTTCGAAGCGCTCGTAACGCTGTAACCCGGTGTTCTTACCGATCACCAAGGTTAAGCAGCGTTCAACTCGGTTGTCCTGAGATGGGTGGCGGATTGTAGCATTTTCATATTAGAGCATCTCCGTGCTTCTGAAGGCACGCTAAGCCGTTGGTCCGGGTTACCACTTAATGTGGTAGTCGTTAACAAAAGCGTCTAACAGCGGGCTGCCACATACCTGCCTCCACCGATCCGCACTGGGTCCGCGTGGTGGAGTATGACCTAATCTCTCTCACCTCGGTTTGTAAGAGAAGGTCTTTGCCCAGTTGTGAGACAGGCTGATATGTATTAATAAATTTCAGTTTTATTATGCAATTAAATTCTAGTAAAAAATAGTAAGTAAAAAGTCATTCGGACACCTTTGCAGTTACTTCATTGCTTAAAATAGGGATATGCGTTTTTGAAAATATCAAGGGGGAGAGCTTTGCCCAGGAGTGCCGTGCCGTTGCCGTAGCTCCACGCTTGTAATTATTCCTATGTCGCGGGTGCGTCTACAAACATTAAATTGACATGCCACAAATACCCTGACCGAACCATGAAACAAACATTTGTGTTACTTAAAATTTGGTCCCATGTGGGAAATGATAGGTGGATGCTTTAACTAATCGATCCAGTAATTGGAACAACCTGCACTAAAAGCATTAGACTAAAGGTTTGGTCAAATAGCCGACGGAGCGCGACGGGAGCGCGACGAAAACGCTCGGCTACGTTCGCTCGTAACGTTTGCCGTCGCACCGAGCGGGGCTGCGCTATGTGGCGTCTCCCTTACATTTCAGTACATTACAACTCCCCAAGCCGCGCCACCGTCGCGCCGAGCGGGGCTGCGCTGTGTGGCGTCTCCCGTACATTTCAGTACATTACAACTCCCCAAGCCACGCCACCGTCGCGCCGAGCGGGGCTGCGCTGTGTGGCATTTCCTGTACATTTCCGTACATTAGAACATCCCAATCCGTGTCACCGTCGCTCCGAGCGGAGCTGCGCTGTGTGGCGTCTCCCGTACATTTCAGTACATTACAACTCCCCAAGCCGCGCCACCCAGTCCCTATCCCGTCGCGCTACGTCGGGTATGTGGCGAAACCTTTAACCATCAGCATATATTTTACCTCTAAAGATTTAGACCCTGAAACTAGCATTCTGACCTTTTTGAAGTCATGAAGAGTGATCTACATTATGAGATTTAATCCTACCTTTAAGTTCTAGGAAAATGCCAACTAGTTGTCAGTCATTTCGTCATGGAACGTGACGTGTGGTAATCTAGACTAGACTAAAGAGATTGCTATCAAAACTAGTTTGATATAACACGTTAAGTACTAAAAGGTAGGTGGTAATCTTTAGTTAAATCGGTGTGAGTGTTCATCAAAAGTACCTGTCTGTTCAGTTTGCTGTGTCTACTGAGTCGCTAGCCAATCGTGAAAGTGGCATTACTCAAAAATATGATTATTTGAGAAAACAATTTATTTTCAAAATCATAAAGCTTCATTTCTCCTTTTCTTGTCTTTTTAGATGTGTCGCTATTGTAAACGCTTGCAACCAGCTTCCTTGGAAATATTGTTTTAAGTTGAGTATTATAAGATTTAAGCACGAATAATTTGACGTATAGTATATCGAAATTGCATGCTGTCTCGTGCATCTTTATTAAGTACGGGGGACGAAGGAAAAATAACCAAATTTCACCAATTACAATAATTATTAATTTTATTTCCTTAATTAGATAATTAAATTATTACCAACACATATGCTGTTAACTTTGCCTGTTGTTTTTTTTTTAACGTAGCCCGCACTAGGATTTATTCCTGTGTCGTGGGTGCGTTTACAAACATGAAAATTCACATACACAAATACCCAGACCGGAACAAACAATTGTGGATTACACAAAGATTTGTCCCGTGCGGGAATCGAACCCGCGACTGTTAGACACAGTGGGCGGAGCGGCTTAAGCTCTTTACCACTGCGCTAAATCGTCCATCCTCTATCATCGCGCCTCCGAAACAAATATTGGCATCCTATGCCAATATTTGTTTCGGAGGCGCTCGTAGCGCTGTGCAACCGCGGTGTTCTTACCGATTACCAAGGTTAAGCAGCGTTCGACTCGGTCGGCCCGAGATGGGTGACCGTTTGTGGCATTTTCATATTCGAGCGTCTCCGTGCTTCGGAAGGCACGTTAAGCCCATGGCCCCGCCGTAGCCGCTTTTAGTTAAAAGCGGCTACTTAGCCTACCAAGGTTTATATTTATTGCTCCTCTCTCTCAAATCTCCTTTTTATCTCCCAACAGTTTCTCGAAATTTGACGGACGATTTAGCGCAGTGGTTAAGAGCTTGAGCTGCTCCGCCCACTGTGTCGAATAGTCGCGGGTTCGATTCCCGCACGGAACAAATCTTTGTGTGATCCACAATTATTTGTTCCGGTCTGGGTATTTCTTTGTGAATTTTCATGTTTGTAAACGCACCCACGACACAGGAATAAATCCTAGTGTGGGGCTACGTTTTTAAAAAAAAAAAAAAAAAAAATCCAGTAACTATCTATCTATACCAAACAATATAAATGCATCGAAACCCAGAACACGTATCCCGTTCATTACCAATCGATATTTTTACAACGCAATTAGTGCGCCACTTGAGCAAAGGGTCGCACGCGCATCTGTCCGTCGCGCCCGCACGCACACACTGACAACCCTTACAATACCCATTAGACACGCACAAAGACACATACTATACAAATGGGTTATTCCCACTCGCTCTACCATTTTGTTTCCAGTGACTCCATAGATAAAATTATTTATAAAATCTTTCCTATGGTCTCCAAAAACTTATACTTGTTATATACTATTATATATATATGTTATACGTCATCAGGTTTAATACATTTTTCCAAGATTATTCACGCACTTTACTGAAATACATGCATGCCTACTATTTTGTTCCCAATGGCTAATAAATAAATGATGATGAAAAAATGAAAATGAAAAATATTTATTCAACACAACGCACATTTGAACATAAGAAAATATATAACAGGTTGCAAAGAAAATGACGCAGAGAGGAACATAAGCTAGCTTAATAAGCTGTTACTGCTACTGCAACATTTGCCTCGGTGTTAGCTGTGCCGAAAGGCAATTGGCTCAGCATGTGCTGCAGGGGAACAAAGTCTCGCCCATCTTATATAAACATGTTCCTTGGAGACGGTGGAAATTTTTAAATGCCAAAATATTTTAAGGCCATAGGGAATAGAAAAAGTAAGGTATGGCTTTATTAATTATTTTAACATAAAGATCCATAACGCTACTGGGAATTAATGTAGCGAATAATGAATTTTTCAGAACAGTAGAGTTGGGGCGCAAGGGAATAACCCATACACTCAACTCGCACGTACACAACAGGTTACGTGTACTTATAGGGCTGACACACACATACACACACATCAGTATTATGTTATCTATGGGGCGCGATGGTGTAATAATTCTAACGGTTTCTATAACATATGGACGAGTAGGATATCGATTGCCTTTTTTAGGCAATTACTAACGAATTCACTTCAGTCGTAGATTTGATGTGGAGTACTAAAATTGGTAGTTTGAACCCGTATCAATAAATAATTCAAGAGAGATTTCGAAGTTCGGACTCAAGTCCAATATAGAATGAGAATTTTAAGAAATATTTTCTACGTTTATAACGTAGAAAATATAGTGTATGTAACGTTGGAATTAATTTTGATGTATTTTTATTAGAGGCCTTTACAACAGGACGACATATAATTGAACTTAACTAATATTGCGTAAGTCTTTAGCGAAGCCATTTATAGCGAAAACAGAGCTTAAGGTTAGCGCAAACCGATTAGGTATCATATCAGGTAGGTATCATAATAATTGAAATTATGTTAACGATACCGACTTTGACATATGTATAGTTGAAATTGGTGTCACTAAATAAAATCTAGGCTTCGCAAAGCCCAGCCCACCAGCGCTAAGCGCTGCGTAATATGTCAAAGTAGTAAATAGAATTTTTATTGTTATCGAATAAGTATCTTTGCCACCAATCCATCGCGTCTGTGCTGACCTTAATAAGCACAATTTAAATGCTTCAAGCACACTTTTGGCATTTTAGGCACTATTTTGGTGATCTAAGCACAATTTCTGATTTTGACGCAGTTTGAAGCAGTATAAATTACTTTAAAAGGCATAAAATTCAATGAACTATTTTAGTAACAACCATAACTATTAATACAAAAATTGGTGTACAAGACCAATTTTTTTTTAAAATAAAAGCAACTTACTTGCAAAAATATTCTCCTCGAGGTGTAGACAGACATGTCCCGCCATTTTTACAGGGCGACGGAGAACACGACACGAATCCTGCGAACAAGGAGATAGCACTTATTAGCTTTTGTAAACATACAAACATACCATCTTTTCATATAGATTACCTATATCAGTTTCAAATCCTAGGTCGGACAAGTGTAGTTTTACTAACGAAAACTTCCCAGTACGGGTCCGGAGTCTGGAATTGTGCCCGGTATATGGCAATAGGCTCGCCCCCTATTACATGGGACCTAACATCGTCGGCGAAACGTGGGTGTACTCATTACACCTCTGCCACCCCCGCTTGGAAAATATAGGCGTGACGGTGTGTTAACTATATCTGTGATATTGTCATTGCAAGTCTATAAAAGATACGAGTATATCTATCTATCTATAACCTCACGCCAGATCCCTTGCGGGGTAGGCAGAGAGTACAGAGTTCCAACAGGTTCTTTCCTTACATACCTCTCTGGCTTCCTCGACTCTCATAGTTCGTCTCATACACGCTCGCCGGTTACGGAGACTCTTGACTTTTCCATCAGATAAGACTCGGTTTATTTGGTCGTGGTAAGATAGTCTAGGTCTTCCCCGGTACCTGCATCCTTCCACTTTCACATTGTATATCTGTTTTGTCATTCATTACGAGTATATAATGTGTTATATGTAAAATTAACACATTCGAACAAATCAGAAAAAAATTTCAGTGACGGAACGAAACCAGTACCTCAAGCTTGCTATTTTCATTGTGTTTTTTAATTATGACAGCCTACAAAAATCGTTCAATTACATTTGTGCCAAAAGTCGGCAATTGTTTGAACTGGTACCTACAACTATGAAAAACTATAAGAATCATTGATAGGCACCATAAGAATTGGAAAGCATTGAATTTGTAGATGAAAATTGTCAAAACTACCAATTATGATGTCAATGATCTACAATTTTATTAAAATTGCAATAGGGGACTTGGGGCCCTGAACTGGACCATTTTTATGTTATATTATTATGAGAGATCTTGCATATGATAAATCTCGTAATTAATATTTTAATTGGTGGGAGAAAAAGTTTTGATAAATAATGCCAAAAAGAATTCTTGAAATTTATTGTAGATTTTCCTTTTTTTTAGTTGAATAGTTGTATATCGCGCATTCATTGTTAGGGGGGACTAAAAAATTGACATCAACCCCATTATGTTATTGTGATTTTAGGATATTTACCTCAACATTTTTTAAATGGTTTTATTGGTCGTATTCAAATAGATGGTTTTTTTTATATTTTATAATCCTAAAAAGTCAATATAGTATATCTTGTTTAAACACAATAAAACACCATATAATGCCCTTTTTGAGTTAAAACATTACATATTTAGCAACTTCCTAGAATAACACTTCCAAGCCAGTACATATGTAACTCATAAAAAAATGATATAGGTACATTAAATTCGCCTGATTTATGTCAACCCAGTGTTATGAATATGGAAGCCATTACAGATCTCTTTATAAGGAGATGTGGGCCAACTACTGCGCTAAGATAAAAATTTGTATAAATTAGTGACAACAATTTTAATAGGGTTGCTCTAACTAATTTTTTGATGACATAACTGTTTGTAACAATATTTGAACTGGTATCGGTTTAACTGTACAAATAGTTGCTAAAAAATGTAATCGTTCCCAAAACTGTTACAGTGTTTAAGGTAAATATCAAAATCGCAGTAAGTGGTGAACTATAGTCTCTGTTTACCCCAGTAGAATAAAGGCGTGAGAGTATGTATGTATGTAAATATTACAGTTTCTCGCTTCACCCACTGTGTATAATAGTCGCGGGTTCGATTCCCGCACGGGACAAATATTTGTGTGACCCACAATTATTTGTTTCGGTCTGGGTATTGGTGCATGTGATTTTTCATGTTTGTAAACGCACCCACGACACCGGAATAAATACTAGTGTGGGGCTACGTTTTAAAAAAAAGAAAGAAACAAGAAGAAAAGAAAGAATTTCCGAATTCTGGGCAAAATCTTTCGCTGGTAAATCAAGAGTAATACTCTCTCAATATGGGTTACAATCCAGTACGTGGAAACAGTGTGGATTGGTGGAGCTTTATTACAAAACTGTAACTATTGTTTTCCACGGAAATTGTTTACAAACAATTTACTTTACTTTAAAGGACTTTAGATACGGAAAACGACAAAAATAACATACATAATATGAAAAACACGCATCTTATTTCACTAAATTGGAAAGTGCCAACCCTAAGCTTCTAGAACGCTGTGTTGCTAGATTAATAATTAGATAAAAAGTACACATTTTGGCAACGTAAAAAAATTGCGAGATCTTAAAGGAGATTATAATATAAATAATTTCAAAAACTTTGCAAATGATTACCGGTTTAAAAAAGCAACCAAAATTTGTTTTGTTGCCTGAGTAGTTGCATTGTACGAGCAATTTAAATTTTTTGCTTGTAAAAACTTTCGGCATCCACTTATCGAAACCCGTAAATGTTCTTAAAACTCGTAGTTCCTGGCAGTGAAATAGCGAAACTCATACTTTCTGCGAATGCCGTATAATGGAACTAAAGGAGAAGAAAATTGTGTTCATTTTGGTAAAATGTACAAATTTTAGAATCATTACAGAGCACAATTGATATAAAAACGTCAAAGTTTTACTTTGTCACATACAACTTTGATTTTATATACAAGGGGTATCGTAATTAACGCAAGACCACAGACACCCCGATCAGATAATTGCTTTACAAATTCAATACAAAATTTCCAAATTTGAAGCTTTTTACCCATTTTACGCACTTTTATACTCCAATTAACAATGAAACTTGTACGCGTATGTGTGCATATTGAGAAACAGAGATGAGCAAAATGTATTCAGATTAATAATTAACCAGTGTATTAATGATTAACGATTACACTTACATTTGGTAATCTTCAACAATTGCGATAACACTTTTAATCTTGAATCATTATTGAATTATACAAAATACAATTGTAATCACTAATCTGATCACATTTTGCCCATTTCTGTTTAGAAATACGTTTTAGAAATGCATTTGAAATCTTATAAGCTTTGAATCAATAAAAAAATCAGTTTTTTATGGCGCACTGCCTACAGTGCGCCATAACAAACTGATTTTTTTATTTAAGTAACAGCAATTTTTGATAATTTTGAAACAATATAAGATACATTAATAATAGTTGGAATGAATTCAGTTACCGATTTAGAACAAACTACTTTTAGGTCTTGCGTTTATTATGTTACAGCTTGTATACATCTCTTTTATTCATCAAAGTCTAGTTTTTAAAGTAAATAAAATCATAAACATACTTGTATAGGTACACCAAAATGCACGAGAATCTACTTCATGTAAGCAGGTACAGATTTTTTAACCAGACAAAAATAGAATAACACCAATTTAAAATACGTGTCAGACGAACTTTATTTTTCCTCTTTATAGCATTGAATTTATTTTCCCGCAAGAGTGATTGTCGTCGAAATGATCCGCGTGATCCGGTGCTAAATACGCGATACGAATCTGTGGCGACATCTGCGTATCACTCCCCGAACTATCACACCACAGATCTTAAATAGTTTTGTGAGAGGAATGGCCGATACAGCGATAAGGCACTGACACTCGATTAACGAAATGTATAATACGCAAAAATATTATTAAAAATGCAACTTTATCTTTCACTAACAAAGTCGATAATGGAATGTGACATTAATAGTAGTTAGCCTGTTCTAGCGCAATATGCGATTGTGAAATTTTTAAATTATTTTAAAAGCTATAATATAAAGAGGTATAATGTGTTAAAAGCATACTTTTGAAAATCAAACCTTATAACTTGCTATCAAAGTTGATATTTGACTGTGGGGTCGATTATTCTGAATTTATGAAATGGGTTTTGAACGGGGAGGATACAAAATGTATAGACAATAAATTGTGGGATTTATTTAGGTCTTGGTGGGTGTCTTTTCATTATTTTTGGGACTTTACCCAGTACCGACTTATTAGATAAGACCTTTAGTCATTGTCCATTTTTAGTAGTACTCTACCTATCCTCACTGAATCCGCCTGGACCTAATCTCTCTCACGTTCATTTGTGAGAGAAGGTTTTTGCCCAGCATTAAGTGTGTATGGACGGTTTTAAAAATAAATTGGAAAATATCTACACATAGTCCTTTTTTTTCATTAAACTCTGTAAGCTAGGTAAAACCAAAGCAATAAATAATACTTTAAATTATAAAATTAAACCGCTAAAAACTTAAATATATAAAAATCACTTAAAAGCAACAGGAAATAAGGCGAATAAGAGTCAAAATACATTGCGTTAAAAGTGCCTTAAGTCCGAAAACAATAAAAATAAGTCACAAAATGTCTCCAGCAGGATAACAGGAGGAAAAAATTAAACAATCGATATGTTATCGACACATTCGAGTATCGAGATCGCATCAGATGCAATCTCGATGTATATATCATTCGTAATCGGGACCACCCACACACGGCGTATTTATTAGTGATATTAAAAATAAAAGGAAGTCCCTGTTGGAATTCTGTACTCTCTAGCTACCCCGCAAGGGATCTGATGATACGGATAGATAGGTAAAAAAAATAAAAATTGCTACTCGTTTAAGAAAGTATACGATTTTCCACTCAAAGTCGAAATATATTATTAATGTTGAAAAAAATGGCAACTTAATCGAAATGTTATTTTTTAGTGTTGATAACATTCGACATTATTTGAAGCGCGAAACTATGTAAACAAATAATACACACATTAAAAACTTTGCAGCTAGGGAACTTTGGTTACACCAATTTGGTAAAAAACCATGAATTCAGATACCAGCTAAAGCAACGATTATCCAACAACCACTGGCGTCTTTAACGACGCGATTTTTTAAAAATAAAACAGCTGTATTCTTTGAAATGTTTGCGAAGACCATATTCATACACATAAATATATTGACACAACTTAATCAAATACATCATATTCATATTAAAATTCAGATAAAAAAGCTATGTAACCATAATCAGCAAATATTTTACCTATCCCTAAGCACACACCTATGGGAAAAAGTAACGATTTTTATAAGTTTAATAGCATTAAAATGTACTTTAAAAACCCATGATAAGCTGTTTTCTGTAAAATTAAAAGCAAATAATAAGAAAAAATTTCACTGGTTTACTTAACACTTGAAAACTATGTAAATATCTCTGAAAGTTTCATAGATAGAGGGTTATTCTCATTATTTCGGTTTTTTTTTTAAACGAAGCTCCACCCTTGGATTTATATGTGTCGTGGGTGCGTTTACAAACATGAAAATGCACATACACCAATACCCAGATCGAAACAAATAATTGTGGCTCTCACAAAAATTTGTCCCGTGCGGGAATCGAACCCGCGACTATTAGACACAGTGAGCGGAGCGGCTTAAGCTCTTAACCACTGCGCTAAATCGTTCGTCAATAATCGTAATTCAAATATATTTTATAATGCGACACCGATCTTTTGTGCGGATGATCAACAAGTGAAATGTCACTTCATAACTGTAAATGAGTTGCCATTTGCTATGAAATTTTCCCAAATTATTTTTTTAATTAGTAAAAATGTTTTAGGTACCGGGGAAGACCTAGACTATCTTACCATGACCAAATAGACCGTGTCTTATCTGAAGGGCAAGTCGAGAGTCTCCGTAACCGGCGAGCGTGTATGAGACGTACTATGAGAGTGGAGAAAGCCAGAGAGGTCTGTAAGGAAAGAACCTGTTGGAACTTTGTACTTACTCCGCGAGGGAGCTGGCTTGATAATATAGATAGAGATAGATAGAAAAATGTATTTTTTTTTTAATAATGTTATAATTCAATTTGGTTTGTTTCTTAACTAAGTGCGTCAAACAAACTCTCGGGCTAGTTACACCGTGCTGACCTACTAGTTAAAATATATCGCTGGAAGTAACAAAATTATACTAAATGATAGTTATTATTGCGGTTTAAGAATCTTTATTTCTCTTTAGGAATTACACTAATCCAATTACAGAGAAATTAATCTTAACAAAAATTTACTTAAGGTTAAGAGAGACAGACAAGGACAGAAATAGAAGTTTCCATAAAATATTTATACAAATCAAAAGTGGGTAGTAAAAATATTACAGTACAAAATTAACCAACAATTAATTTCACATTAATTCTATTGATTTAAAATAATGTCATTTTTTTTTTGTATTTTTTTTTTGTAAATGAGGGAATCATGTAGCCATTATCATAAATAGTATAATTTGTTTTTTTTTTTAACTCAGAATCACCTGATGACCCACTTACATTGTTCTCCCATACCCCACAACAAAATGTAGATGAAAAAATCTGTAATTTTTTTATTTTAAAAGAGTAGCCGTGGAGTTACTTATTCTACTACAGGAATGACATTCCGTAGTGCCGATAGAGTCTGTTACTTTTCTGACGGTTCATAAATACTGTAATGGTTTACATGAATAAAAAATATTCTGATTCTGAACACAACAAACACGGATTTAAAGTCAGAGTTAGTAACTTGATGTAGTATTGAATGTGAACTACCATTTAATATTTTTTCTGATTTCACATCTATGCACCTTTCGACCACAGCCCCTCTTCCCTTTTATATCCAGAGATGACAATAATCAGAGGGCCTAGACAAGTTGCAAGCGTTTTGTGCCTATTCTCTTGTCGCAATCGATAGCGCATTGTTTTGACCACGTGACTTTTCGTGGCAAAATGCCATTCCCATACATTTTTCCGCTTTCTATTAGCGTTAACGACTGTAGATTGTCAATTTGGCTATAGGCGCAGATTAGTTATGCGTTGTTTATCTGATCGATTTGAAAACTCATCGAATTATAGAATCACCCAAATTCCTCTGCCTAAACCGATATGTTATCAGTGGAACTAGAATAAATATTAATTCTGTATGTTGATTGACGGCCACGCGTGGGAATACGTTTTGGGCTAATGTAAACACTGATAGGACAGTGTTAAGTTGCTAAACATTTGCGAGAGTATTACTTAAACGATAACATATTAAGGGTTAACACAGACTTAATAACAGTGTTGGGCATTTTACTCCCTCGTTGGTCTAGTGGCATAGCGCATCGCTTTGTGATCACGAGGTCCTGGGTTCAAATCCTAGGTCGGACAAGTGTAGTTTTTCTAACTAAAAGCGTCCCAGTACGACTCCGGAGTCTGGAATTGTGCCCGGTATACGGCAATAGGCTCGCCCCCCATTACTATAATACTACTAATAATACTATAATGACGGTTATCGGCTGGGTCCGGACAGTAAAATAATTATTTAAATATCACTTTATTTCTTTTAAGAAAAACAATTTATACAAAAAAAAATGGTTCTTATCTCAAACGCCAGAGACGTACTTGAAATTAAATGTATACTTATGTCAAATTATTATCATGCCATCAAATACACAAGAATACCTAAATATCAAGAAACTCAAGCCGCTATTAAGCTCACTACCTGAATTCGCTCGTACCAAAGGAGGCATCTCATTCCTTTTGCACATACCTCCCAATTTCTGGTTTCCGAGACCAGGCGCTTAGCAAAAACTTGGCGAGGCGAGTGTGCCACCTTATAAGGTCGTTCATTTTTTACGAGCTCAAAGGACTGGGCCGGACCGGGAAAATATTGGCCGTAAAATATAGCAATTTGTGGAATGATTTTAAACAGTATTTGGACAAATACGAAGAAAATTAAGCATAGATTTAAACTCAATTCTTTTATTTCTTATATTAAAGTGGAGGAAGACCTTTGAATATTAGAAACATTTTAGAACTACATACAATAACATATCTATCTATGTATATCAACGCACCGAATTCCTTGCAATATAGAGTTCTTTCTCCAACAGATCCTTCTTCACAGACCTCTCTCGTTTTCTTTGTTCTCATAGTTCGTCTCATACACGCATGACGGTTACGGAGATTATTAACTAATATAGAGTGATTAACAAACTTATATTGAACAGTACGAAGTCCATCCCTGTTCAGACTACAAGTTGCTTATTTAGGGTAAGGACTTTGATCGATGTCGTCCAGTACTTTGTGTGTAAAGTATTATAACGACGCGGATCATACAGTTACATAATTTAGTAGTATTTTTAACATACTCGTATGTTGCACATACATAATGACTGTCTCGTGTGTCTAGTGGAGTATGGTGCAGCTGCCGATCAGGAAATCCTACGAGTAATTTCGAATCCTCAAACATTATGTTGGGGTTTCAACCGCCATAATTTGTCGCTTTAGAGTAAAAACCTAAGCTTACGTTCACTAGGTTTTGACAATATCTACATCATCACGATAAATTTTATGCAAGGAAGGCAGAGAGTGCAGAGATGCAACAGGTTTACCAATATTTATATTTATCGTAGATATTATGTTAATTGATTTATTTATATCACCTTAACATTGCAACATTAATTAAATTATCTCGTCCTAAATTGTAAAATACAAATAACTGAATAAGCTGTAGCGTTTTACAAGGTTCCGTTTTATCTCCCTCCTGTAAAGTTACCCCTTTCGCACATCCAAGATTTTAAACTTACAGACGACAATTTCGACAGCAAAATAAGATATAAAAATGCATAAGATATTTCACAAAAAGTGCTCCAATTTCTGCGAAATATAAGTACAAAATGGTATCGATACAATTAAACCGTTGAGTCGCTTCATTCACACATTATCGAGATTAACCGTTATTTCTCGATTCTCGTCTCGGCATTAGCTGAGCCGGTTGCGGTGTCCGTTTACGATATACATGCAAATTATTGAGTAGAGGCGCGCTGAATCGATATAGAACCCGGATTGATTAGTCGATTAAAAATCTAGTCGATAATTTCAATGATCTAATTAAAAAGGTAGATGCTGCGGATTTAAAAACATTATAAAACATGAATTTAAATGGATGTATACAATGTGTAGATGTGTACAATTCGTTTACTTAAGATACATAGGCATTAGAAGATTCTGGTTTCGGTATTAGCAGAACCAGTTGTAATGTCGGCTTAGGATATACATGCAAATAATCAAGTAGAGGCGTGCTGTGGCGATATAGAACTCGGATTGATAAAGCGATTAAAAATGTAATCTATGTAAGGTAATTTTAATGTTTATCTTAATTATCTTGAATTGAATAAGGGAATGGATGCTGAAAATATGGTATTAAATAAGAAAACATCGATATTATTGGGGTTTTTGTAAAGTACAGAAAAAACACGTGAGGTTTGTCCGTGCACCGCTCTGGCCAACTACTTCAAAAATAACTTAATTTGTTAAAAATTGTGTATAGCTTAGTATACACAAAAATGTTTCAATACACTGGATAATGAACAATGACCGATAGTTGACTCTAAATAATATCGAACAAACATAGTTGTAATCGATTTCTCTCTTTACTTATTTAAATAAAAATTTTCTTTAAAAACCTATCTATCTATCTATCTATAACCTCACGCCAGATCCCTTGCGGGGTAGGCAGAGAGTACAGAGTTCCAACAGGTTCTTTCCTTACATACCTCTCTGGCTTCCTCGACTCTCATAGTTCGTCTCATACACGCTCGCCGGTTACGGAGACTCTTGACTTTTCCATCAGATAAGACTCGGTTTATTTGGTCGTGGTAAGATAGTCTAGGTCTTCCCCGGTACCGGCATCCTTCCACTTTCACATTATATATCTGTTTTGTCATTCTTTCCTCTGGCATTCTTTCTATATGCCCGAACCAACGGAGCATGCCCTTTCTCATCTTTACACCGATACTATCTTTCATACCTACTCGCTGTCTTACTATGCTGTTGCTAATGCGGTCGGTCAGCTTCACTCCGCACATCTTCCGCAGAGCTCGCATTTCTACCGCATTTATCCTACTTTCATTCTCCTTCTTACATACCCAGCTCTCGCTACCATATAACAGCGTTGGGACAAGAACTCCGTTATGTATGGCCAGCCGCGCCTTATGGCTTAAGTGCCGGCTCCCGAGTAGCTTTCCCATCGCACCATTCACTCTGTTCCCTGCACTCACTCTTCTCTCTATGTCAGCGGTGTATTTCCCATCCTTACTGAAGGCGCATCCAAGATATACAAACTCATTCACTTGCTCCAGCACATCGTTACCAACCACAATTTCTTTAAAAACGCCTTTCTAAATGATTTTATTATATAGCTAAATGTAAACTATATTTATTAGTTTGTCGACTGTTGCGCATCTCTATCGAATTGTAGGCATTACACGGCTCGCTTCGCGGAAACGCGAGTTCGTAGGCGAATTTTTTTAAGCACACACGATATTTTCGTAACTCTTATCAATACGATACGGCTGGCGTTCCCACGGTGGCTTGATAACCGTTATCGAAGCTTCCTGAATGAGTAACTGATTTTAATTACGCAATTTATCGATATTTGCGTATCATATTTGATGTTTCACGTTTTTAGGTGAGTACTAGCCCTTACTAAGTTTAAAAAAGTACCGTGTCACCAATATTGCTGGGTGGGAGAGGTGTACTATGTACACTTACATTTTGCCGATGATGGGTCCCAATGTAATATCGGACGAGCATATTATTATCATTATATAAGACATAGAAACCTACTCCTAGACCCGGACGAATTTCGATGGAAAAAAAACTAATAAAACTGACTCAGGATTCGAACCCAGCCCCTCATAAAAGATCAGTGATGAATTTGTGTGTGTGTGAATGATCTACGCTGTTGGCCGCGGGGCCTTTACAGCTTCACCGGACAAGAGGGCGAGCGTGCAACCACTACGCTCGAGCCAGAAGGGCAAGGGGGCAACTAGCTCAAGGGCGCCTCAAGGAAGGACGGCCTCGGCTCGGGCAGTCGCTATGGGGGAGGGCATATACTAGGCGTTTCGCCGTGGTGCTCTGCACCGGCCGGCGGGCTAGGGATTCTTCGACCTCGCCGGCGAGGTCGGTATCTGATCCTGTGTGCGGTATCTGTATCTGAAAGAAGGGATGTAAGGGCATCAAGAGGGTTGGTGAGCGTATCCCGCGAACGGCGGTAGCGGCTAATAGGAGGGGAATCAGTGATGCAGTCACTATATGAAAGTAATATAATAAATAAGCCCAAATGTCCAAAGCTCTTCTCACAAATCGAGGTGAAAGAGAATCGGCCCTACTCCATCACGTTGACCCAAAACAGGTTGGCAGAAACAGGTGTATGGGGTACCTGCAGTCGAAACTTATCGAAAGCTCCCAGAAGACTCCCAACTGAGCTTTACGGTTATCTCATCAAGCGATAACTCAGACTTATCTTCCGAAGCATGGAGACGCTTGAAAATGGAGATGTCAGAATATCTTTCTATCTCTATCTATAGCATCATGCCAGATCCCTTGCGGAGTAGGCAGTGAGTACAGAGTTCCAACAAGTTCTTTCCTTACATACCTCTCTAGCTTCCTCCACTCTCATAGTTCGTTTCATACACGCTCGCCGGTTACGGAGACTCTTGACTTTTCCTTCAGATAAGACTCGGTTTATTTGGTCGTGGTACGATAGTCTAGGTCTTCCCCGGTACCTGCATCCTTCCACTTTCACATTGTATATCTGTTTTGTCATTCTTTCATCTGGCATTCTTTCTATATGCCCGAACCGACGGAGCATGCCCTTTCTCATCTTTACACCTAAACTATCTTTCATACCTACTCGCTTTCTTACTACGCTGTTGCTAATGCAATCGCATTTCTACCGCATTTATCCTACTTTCATTCTCCTTCTTACATACCCAGCTCTCGCTATCATATAACAGCGATGGGACAAGAACTCTGTTATGTATGACTTAAGTGCCGACTCCCAAGTAGCTTTCCCATCGCACCATTCACCCTGTTCTCTGCACACAAACTTCTCTCTATGTCAGCGGTGTATTTCCCATCCTTACTGAAGACGCATCCAAGATATTGCACTCACTCTTCTCTCTATGTCAGTGGTGTATTTCCCATCCTTACTGAAGACGCTTCCAAGATATACAAACTCATTCACTTGTTCCAGCACATCGTTACCAACCACAAACCTTACATTCGTTCTGGTTTCTTCCCTTTCAAAAACCATAATCTTGGTTTTCTTTACATTCAAGTGTAAGCTATTGTTCATGCAGTCGTCTTTCATAACTGTAACTAGTGTTTGCAGATCAGTGGCTGTTGGCGCTATTTAAACCGCGTCATCTGCATAAAGTAGATGGTTTACCACTAGGTCACCCATTTGTACACCTTCATTCATCGCTTTCAGTCTTTGAAGACTTTTATCCAGACATATTATAAACAGTCTAGCGGACAACACGCAACCCTGCTTGACGCCGATTTCAACGTCAAACCACGGTGACCTGTTACTACCCACCCGTACGCATGCCTTGCAGTCCACATAAGTGAACTGGACGGCTCGCAACAGAGTGCCATCTATACCATACTCTGGCAAAATGTCCCGAAGTCTCTTTCGCACAACTCTGTCAAACGCCTTCTCCAGATCAGATGTCAGAATAATTAAAGTTTAAGATTTTCCACTTTAGATATTCTGCTCCTAGCTCCTAGAACTTATAATAATAATAATATCAGCCTATATTGCGCACTGCTGGACAAAGGCCTTCTCTCACTAATCAAGGTGAGAGAGATTAGGTCATACTCCACCACGCGGACCCAGTGCGGAATGGTGGCCACCTGCTGTTGGAACTTATCAAGCCGCCTTTAAGGCTTCCAACTCGGCTTAACGACTACCAAAGTGGTAGCCGGGACCAACGGCTTAACGTGTCTTCCGAAGTACGGAGACGCTCGAATATGAAAATGCCAGAAACGGTCACCCATCTCGAGCCGACCGGACTCCTAGAACTTAACGTTTTAATTGATGCCAAAGACATCTGTTTATAATCTGTTAAATTAGCTATCAATATGGACATCCTTATAACTTGAAACCACAGTACTATGTATCTATGGGAACAGTAAATGTTTTTTTTGTCAATCAATCTCCGCTGCATTCCAGCCAAATCGCCGCAAATCGCGGCGAATCGCCAACGACTGTCAAACGAGCCGGTATCGCCGTGAAATCGCTAAACGCTACGCAATTATTGTTTTACATCGCTCAGTGTTGGGAGTGTCGGCGATTATTTGCGTTTGTCACGCGATCGCACTTGCTGTATGTTTGACAATTAGTTTAACATATTTTTACACTGTTTACCTGTATACTAGTAATTTATCTGTGATTTTGTAGAAAAAAAATCGTGTCTTATCTGACGGCTAAATCTGTATCTGTAACGGGCGAGCGTGTATGAGACGAACTTTGAGAGTGGAGGAAGCCAGAGAGTTATGTAAGGAAAGAACCTTTTAGAACTTTGTAGTATCTGCCTACCCCGCAAGGGATCTGGCGTGAAGATATAGATAGACTTTATAGAAGATTGAAAAACGATTAAATAATTACACTTTGGCTTTGGAAACGAAAGTCTTACACTGAAAGCTTGAAAAAGCTTCCCAAAAGATTGCCATGACGACCGGAATTGTACTGTACGCGCTTTTACCCGTGACCTTCACCACGACTAGTGTCCGACCGAAGATTCGCTTCGGCTTTAGCCACCTTTGGCTAAAACTACTACCTTCGGCCAATCCATCAGCTTCTGCCAAAATGGGCCGAAGTTTTGTCATAAGCCAAAGTTTTCAGCACGCACCAAAAGGACATTGTCGAAAATTGCCCCAGAACCAACAAACATTTGACCCATGCCATTATTATTTATCTATTTTAATGAAATAATGGCAAATATCCGTATCTAACGGACAATTTGCAATCAAAAACGAATATTTCAAAGTATTGTAAGTACTTACATCGAAGTCGCCGACATCTTTACTAAATGTCAACACAAACAATATAACCTCATACGTATTAATGGCTACTGAATTATAACCTCCAAATCTAATACTTATTGTGCAATATTGCGATTCCCCCGCTTGTCCGTCTAATAATAAATGCCTTAAAAGAATTTATGGGTGATTTCAAATCATACAAGTATTTTTTTCATTGCTGTTGGTTCTGGGGCAAATCATGCATGGGCGCATAACAATGCCCTTTAACTTATTTAAGTAAATGAATATGATTATTTCAGTGTTGCTATTTTTAATTAGCTGTAGGTAATTTTAATCATCTCATTAAGTATAGTTAACGTAATTTTTCAAAGATGTAGCCAATCGTGTATCAAATTTCTTAGGCCCGTATTACAAAACAAATACCTGTCGTGAATCTAATTCTAAACAATGAATTTTGTACTAAAATGTTAATTTTAAACTAGATTTACGACTGATATTCGTTCTGTAATACTGGACTTAGACTTATTAAGCCTTCGGCTTTGGCCTAAAATCGACCTTTAATCGAACACTATTCACGACGCTGTTTAAAAAAAATGCCACTGATAGATGACAGATGGACAATTTGACAAATTTGTCAATACTAATCCATTCAAAACCGCATTATTGGCTTTATTACACAACACTTGTCATGACAATGCAAGATTTTGTCATTTTTTATAAATTGACTGTTTCAAATTAAAATTATAAAGAAATAATTCGAATTGTATTTCCAGCTTATTTTTTATTTTATTGTCGCATATGTTATTATTTTTAAAATTTGGTAATTTTTAATTATACTATTTATTATCTTTATCTTTAACTAATTTTATTTCTTAAATAATGTTGTATACACCTGTAGAGTCTCATTCTCATTCTCAAGTCTCATTCTATTGTATTTTTTTTATTTAAACGTTAAGGGTTAAGTTGTAGTTTCATTAAATAGGGCCGAGTGAGCCCAGGTCGTCCGTCCATCCTGTCAGGGACCCTATATATACAGGTTATCGCGGTACCACGGAAAATGGTGACATTCACAAAACCTTTATTGCTGTAGAATTCAAAAATTTTGAGGTCACAGACACAACTATCTACATTTAATAATGATCAAAGTTAATTGGCCGAAATACGACACGCGTTCGGTTTATCAATCAATTTGATTAACGATAACGATTGTTTGTTCTGGTAGCTGTTAGTGAATGGACCTCTAATTACTGTTACTAATTATTTCCTAATCATTTGTTTACTAACTACTGTTATTTGTAGATAGAGCTTCCTATATATATTATCTACTTACCTATTGTTTAATGAGGTAATTGTCTCATTTTTAATAGCAATTTTAGGAAATATTGCATTTTTGTTGGTCTACTTCTTTGGTCTAATGAAGCATAGATCGGGTAGCAATCATGAAGTCCTAGGTTCAAATTCTAGACCAAGAGGTTAGGTTTTTCTATCAAACAATTTCTATCAAATCGATAACAGTCCGGAGTTTAAAAGTGGTCGATATGTACAATTGCATACGTTCTTTACCAATTATAAGGGCACCTTAAATTTACAGCGAAATTTTGGTGTACACAGAACAACTCCGCCACCGCTGCTTGTCGAATATAGGCATAACCGTGTTTATTTCTTTTTATATCGAAAAATTACTAATATTATAAATGACAAAAAATAAAATAATAAAAAAGTTAATTAAGTGGAACATAAAATGGTAGTTTTATGGCGGAAGTAGGAGCGCATAGGTGACCACTGACCAACAAAAACCACAACAGGGTTACCGTTAGTGCTGTATTGGAACAACTACTGTTGATCCGTGCGTAGGCGCAGCTACCACGTGCCATTAGTTTGGGGTTCCGTGGGATCACATTTTCATGTTGTTAAAACTAGGAATTTGTGAAACTCTATTTTAAAACAAGAAATCTGGACACATTTAAAAAAAAAACTTACGAGAAAGACTTGTACTGGTGAACATATTTATAACACATTTTTTTTTATTTCAATTTAAACTAATTCCTATATTCAATTTTAAATGTTGAGTTTTGCATTAAATATGCACGTTATCTATTGTATACGTATGACAGGACATGATTGTAATTTGTTTTTGCAAGGACACAATTGACACACTATTAACACAGACTAGATTTTCCTGATGAATTATGGCCTATACTCTCTCATCACGAGTACCCAGACCGAAACATATTTATGCGAGTTATACGAAGATTGATCCTGTGCACGAATTGAAGCTACTACTATTCGATCAGTGTGTGGAGCGCTCTGAACATCAAGCCAAGCCCCTTATAAAATACTTGCAGTTCCCGCGACTTCGTACCCCGTCGACAACAGCGCCACCTACAGGGTCTTTGTTTTATAGCCTATGTTACTTCTGGATAATGTAGCTTTCTAACGGTGAAAGAATTATTGAAATCGGTCTAGTAGTTTTTGAGTTTATTCCTTACAAACATACAAAAATACAAATCTTTTCTTTTTAGATAGATGTAGATTAAGGACAAAGGCGGACGGCTTGTTCCAGAGGTTATGCTGCTTTGTCCGCTGAATCGAGTAGTGTGCCTTACAAAAACTTATTTCGGTCTGAGTGTAAACGCATCCACCACACAGTAATAATTCCTAATGTGAGATATTTTTTCAATCCTACAGAACCCACGTCTCACACACAACTCACAACTGTCCCTTCCCAATAAATATACTCTTATCGGCCATTATAAAGCGACGTTAGCTGTCGGTAATTAACATTGGTCAATTAACCGAGACTTTTGGTTTAGAACAGATATAAATCACGCACAATGAATGACTGCGCGGGCGCAGGGGCCGACACTTTCCTAATTATGCTTAAATGAACTTTATTTATGTCAGTCAAGGTGGATTTTGTAACTTCTGATAATGCCTTAGGTTCAGGGGATTAGGATTAAAATTTATAGTTGATAATTTTCCTGTGCTGGGATCAAACGATGATCAGTTCAGTGAGTCGAGGGTTGTAAGCCCAGATAACTAGATCATAGTAGTAGTGTCTTGTGAGGGGTAAAAACGACAATAACAATTGTAGTAATGAAGGAGGGAGAACCAAGGTTTGAACGCTAAAGTAAGCTTTATTTTGTTTATTGTATTCGACAGAATCTAAAAGTATTAAAATAAAAAAATAATAAAAAAAAGCACCGTCACACCCACGTTTCGCCGACGATGTTAGGTCCCATGTAATAGGGGGCGAGCCTATTGCCATATACCGGGCATAATTCCAGACTCCGGACTCGTACTGGGATTTTTTCGTTAGAAAACCTACATTTGTCCGACCTAGGATTTGAACCCAGAACCTCGTGATCACAAAGCGATGCGCTTTGCCACCAGACCAACGAGGCAGTCTTGGTAGTTTTTTATATATAATATATGAAATATTCCTATAATAAATATACAAGTTTCTGCTCGCGTCTTCGTCCGCGTTAACTTTGGACAGGAACCTTACATTTTTCCGGGATAAAAAGTATCATATGATTTAATCCAGGTAATAAACTATGTTTGCCAAATTACATCCAAATCCGTTTTTGCGTGATTGAGCAACAAACATCGAAACCTACAAACTTTTACTTTTCTTAAACTTACCCCACACTAGGATGTATTCCTGTGTCGTGGGTGCGTTTACAAACATGAAAATTCACATACACAAATACCCGACCGAAACAAATAATTGTATATCACACAAAGATTTGTCCAGTGCGGGAATCGAACCCGCGACTATCAGACACAGTCGGCGGAGCAGCTTAACCACGCTTAATCGTTCGTCATCTATACTAATATTATAAAGAGGAAAAATTTGTATTTTTGTATGTTTGTAACGAATAAACTCTAAACTCCTGGACCGATTTCAAAAATTCTTTCATCATTAGATAGCTACCTTACGAAGTCGCGGGAAACTGCTAGTATATTATATATTTATAACATAGTAGGATGGTTACGTTCAAAGAAATTAAATTCACTGTCTTAGTTTCGGCTCCATGTGCCTGTATTTGATAAATATTATTTGGTTGTGTGGGCACAAATAGGCCATATTTCCTTGCTTTTTTACATGACTAAAAATCTATAAATTATAATAATACTTTCATCCTCGACCCTATATTAGTTAGAATCGCGAAAGTTCTACGTAAACGTTCCATATTCTACGCGTAAACGATGCGCGCGCGCGCCGCGTCCGCGCCGTTGCACGGAGGGTGCGCACGACCCCTGCGGTAACGGTAAATTTAAGGCGCCTCGTAATAATAATTATTGTAGATACTCGATGTACTTTTATATCCAATAATTTTATTTTATATTATTTGATACGTGATAAAAATAGGTACTGCGTCTCAAAAATCGTGTCAGTAAAAAAAGCATGCTATGTGTGTTTTAGCCCATATGGTTATGGGTATTTGTGTATGTGAATTTTCATGTTTGTAAACGCACCCAAGACACACAAATAAATCCTAGTGAGGGGATACGTTTTAAAAAAAAAGTAAGTATACAAATCAACAGTTCGTATGACACTTCAAACAGAAGGTCATATATCAACCGACGGCCACACTTCGGTCTAGGTGATCGGGCCATTCGGGCCTCCAATTGACTCCGTGATAGCGGAAGTTGTCACTTATATTGCAGCATCCGTTCGATCCCGATACGGGACGATTCCACCCGATTTCGTTTATTGATTACATTTATCTGGAAATAAATATGATTTCGGAAGGTCTTCCTTCCGTTGTATCGTAATAGGGGACAAGAAGACATTTATTAACATATTTGACTGCCTCGTTGGTCTGGTGGCAAAGCGCATCGCTTTGTGATCACGAGGTCCTGGGTACAAATCCTAGGTCGGACAAATGTAGTTTTTCTAACGAAAAATTCCCAGAATGAGTCCGGAGTCTGGAATTGTGCCCGGTATATGGCAATAGGCTCGCCCCCTATTACATCTACCTACCTAACCTAACATCGTCGGCGAAACGTGGGTGTACTCAGTACACCTCTGCCACCCCCTCTGGCGTGACGGTGTTTATTTTTTTATTAACATATTCTGTATCTACGGATATAGATTAAATGATGTGGCCATATCTTTTTTGGCAGTGCTTATTCTCTAACATAATCATGATACGTATTTGCGTTTACGCAAAAAGCAAGGCTAACGGAGAACACTAAAATATTTTATCCCAAGTGAAAATCTACACCACGACTTGTAGCACCAAGGTTATATTACATTTGTTAGCTGTATTTAACATTCAAATTAAGGACCCGTAGGGACTTTGTGTTCTCTGCCTACCCCGCAAAGATCTGGCCAAACGATATAGATCGATAGATAGACAGAATTTTAAGGACTGAGAAATAAATCCTTTGACGGAATGGGAATCAAACCAAACTTGTTGAAGACCGCAGCAATTGCAAGTAAAAATAAGTAGAAATACCCTAAATAATCTTGCTAAGTTGTCATAAAAACAAAAGCATAATTATATTACTTAAACCACATACAATATCATACCAATACCTCGAACATAAAATCATTAAAGAACTCTCAATAAGCCACAGAAACGAAGTATTAACTGCTCAACCTCTTTCCAGTACTCCAAGGTCTAAACATGAACTTGCTGGGAAGAAAATGGCTCCAATACACGGAAACTTACATACATTAGACTAGACAAAAAGGCCGCCTCCTATTAGCCAGTCTAGGCCGACGCGAACCTCCACAATACCTAATACGACTACCACAGAATCCGTTATTCGCTGAACCAATGTGGGCATAAATTTAGATGCAATTTCTGTGAGCACTAAGGTTATTAAATGGTAAATGGATAGAGGAACAAGTTTTCTATGTTATGTATGTTATTATTCTCAAGTTATTCAAGTATTGGTAGCTGTAATTTACTTAAAATATTCGTATTTGCCTATTTTAGCTCTTAAAATATTAGAAACTATATGTGGAAAATATAATTTGTTCAGTATAAAATGTCACTGTTTTTTATCTTAAGTATACACAGACATAGCTTTTTTATTGTATGCCAGTTCCCTAGGTAAGAATACCAACGTATCCTCTCCTTGTAAAATGCCTACTTCTTAACTAATCAAGTTCGTCTCACCGATTTTAAAGACCTTGACTCTATTATCAGTTTGTAATATTCAACTTTTCTTAATATCCTCAGTTCACCTGCGTATTTCAACACGGCACAAAACCGGTGTATTCCGCAAAACCACAAGAACGATATGATCAATAACATAATCGATATATGGCATCTTCGCAACTAAGTAATACTCACCTCCATCCTTATTAGTATCAGAAACGACTTCGCTATTTCATGCATAGCGGATGTAAGAATAATCAATAACTTTAATAACATTCCTATCCCTATTGTAGACGTGTAAAATATCTTGATAAATCTTTTTTGATTAGTCAGAGGTTGAGTGCAAGATGATAATAGAATTCTCCTTGTTTTGTTTGGACCTATATTTGCCTAATGTGAAAATCTTGGATCTGTCCTTTAAGATTTTTGGTCCTGAAGTAAGACGGCAGAAAATAATGAACTTGTCCAAAGTGTCAGCTATGAAGGTAAGGAAACGTTTAAACTGAACGAAACAGGAAATATTGAATCCAAACACGAACGGTCCATTCTAAGCAAACATTGCCTCACATCTTTGTTAACCCATCACCTACTGCCTCCAAATGAACTCTTATGAACCTCGGTTCACTCAACTTTTCCACCATCAATCTTACCGGTCAGTCTGTTAACTTAATTATGGTGCGGTTTGCGTGCGACAAAAGCGTACTGTATACATTGTTCAGTGATGAATTGAAGAGCAATTCATTAATAGTGTACAGACGACAATGGATGACGGAATGCCACACGAGATATATGACCGTCACAATGGTGGTACGGACCCGATGTCGCTGCGTCATTAATAATTTTATTGGAGCTTTCTCTCGGATCACGTTCTAGATTCTGGGAAGAGCCGTGAGACTCAATGGTCGCTAGTGTAATATGAATTCAGTAATAAAATTACCTTGTAATATATCTATGCTGATATAAATTGAAGACGCCCGCTGTGTCTTTTCCTGTTATATATTGACTCAGAATCTAGACGGATTTTCATGCGTTTCAATGTGACATTAGACCGCTCCGCTAGCACAGTACAGAAGTCGCCACGACACAAATGTTTGTGCAACTAACAATTTACTTCGGATTGGGTCTTTGTGCATGTTAATTTCATGCTCACCCTTGACACACAACTAATTCCTAGAATGAAGGCAACGTTTTTAAATAAAAATTAAAGTTCTTGAATATCAGAAAGTTACTTTATCAAATGAGTGAAAAAAGACTTTCAAAAGAATCTCAAATGACCTACCTCCCTACCAACTATATTTAAAGCGATACGAAATTGATGTAACCAAATCATTGCTGTATCATTTACCCTACCAAGATCTTCAGCATCAAGATTATTATCACCACCCAACTCGATCAAATCGATATTAGATCCCAAATCACGCAGCATTACTCAAGAGCATCTGATTAATCGTTCTATTCTCTTAGGGATCGATTTATGCATCGATTTAAATGTGGCCATTAGACCACCATTATGGCAATAACGCGTGTTAGAGTTTCAATGGTGGACAGTTGGGGCATTCATGTGTCTATGATCGCCATTTTTCAACCAATGATATTTTGCAACATTGAATAGGGAGAAATCTGAGATTGCGATCTGAGAAGTTTTGAGGTTGTGCTTGTATTAAAATAATTTATGATATTAACTGAGTTGGTGGAGCACTTACTATAGTAACTAAGTCTAAAGTATCTTAGGCCTTTTCAGAATTCTTAAGTGGGTGAATATTTTATGACTGAACACTCTTGGTAACTAACATTATTCGAATGTATATATTGCAAGCTTGGCAATAGCTAAGCTCTCTCCTTTCTTAGCCAACCAAGTAAGTGTGAGGATTTCTGAAGCTGCCTGAATGCTTTTGACTCAGCTCTTATTCAATGACTACAGGTTTTTTTGAGCACTTTACCAAACCTTCTTAAAAAAAACTATATCCTACATTTTCTCGAAGTTTCGCTAAAAACCCCGAAAACATTTTGTTCGACTAGGGTCCAAGATTTCAAGATCACGAGTCGCACCTTGCACCACCAGTTCGGTCATAACTATCTATATAATCACAAGATCACTTCCAGGAAAAGTAAAGCTTAGAGAGCTCCAATAGGCTCTTTCTTTACAGACCTTTCTCGCCAGTTATAGTTAACAGCTTAAAACTGCTTACATGTTTAGAATATACAAGCCTCCCCCAAACAATCGGGGCCGTGGGCCGGTAATCGCACCTTGTCGTGTTTCGCCCCGGGAGCTATCGGGTCCTAGTTTATGTTGGGTCGGCAATGCCATAACTATTTGTCACAGTCCGCAGTACGCTATCTATCATCTAGATAATGTTAATCCGTAAAATTTCTCGTGGCAGTTGTTTTTGTTTGAGTTGTTTTGGAATTGGTAGTATTGAAGGAATTTACTTTCAGTTGGGCTGCCGTTTCTTCTTAGTAGAGATTTTAATTACATTATCTTTGAGTTTTCATCTTTGAAATATTTATCTGTAAATACACGAAATGATACTTTTGGTAATACAGCTGATGGATGCAACTGTTTTCATTCATTTCTTTCTAACATTACAGAAACTTTCTCCTTTAATTTGTGTAGCTTATCCTCGGCCTTCCTCTTCTTCCGTTTCCTTGAATTTGTGTTGAAATAATTTTCCTCAAACTTTTTTCCTTCTTTTTCCAAATACATCTAGTAGACAAGGACCGCCTGAAAGATGGCCGACAACGACGTTCAGATGCCTTATTTTCTGTCAATTGCGCCTTTTATTTAATGTGAAATAATGTTCTCAAGTTTTTTTATTTGAGAAACGCATACTATTCCTAAATCCTTACCTATCTGAATCCATCTTAAAAGCTAATCGTCACAAAATTCACAAACACTCACGTAACTACTCGGGCAATAAATTCACAATATCTCTTTGCTCCGAAGTGGGCGGAGAAATGGCGCAGACTTGTTAGAATTAACATACTGATATATGGACGATGCCTACAGAGTACAGTTGGTGGTAGAGATTGTAGGAAATGTTGGAGATAACAATATATTTAGTTATTACAGTGTTATATCTTATGTACCTACTGAAAGTTCCAAATGGACTTGAATTGGAGGTTAAAGTTATGCATATAATAATTTAAGGGTTCGTCGACACAAACTCCTATGTGAGCCGTGGTCCAATATTGAATTGGCCAGAAATTCCACAATCTCTAGAGCGATAAGCATGTTTAATGTAATGCTTGAGTACCACCAACAACTAGACCTTTTTCATTGTACTCGTAGTACACTAGGCGGCAACGGTTTTTTTTGCTATGAGACCAAAGTGCTAGGCGTAATGTAAATAAGTGTTTTGTACGTAGATAGATCTAATAAATATTTTTTTCAGTCAGTCAGTTCAGTCCTTCCGGTGACCATGGGTGCTGCAAAGCACTTAAAACGTCGGAAACCTAAAAATCAAAAATAAACCGCGATATAATCCAAAAAATTATTTTATTTCATTTGTAATATTCACGTAAATCTAAGAACTCAGTATTGAGTAAGTAATTTTAATAAGATTGACACAAGTTTTACTGAACATTATTCAGCACAATCATAGAAAATAACATTTATTCTTAACTTATCGACAGCCATAACCAAAACAAATATTTGCCCATTCCCCATTGTACGAAGCTAGGTTGGCGTGGGTTTACCAGATAAATGGTTCAATTTGCAGTACCAGAGACATGAGTTATGAGGTTCTAATGAACCGGCGACGGGCAAACTACGAGCAACAAATTAGACACGAATGATATAATGAAGGAAATGTTAATATGGTGGTGGTGTGAATATTATAAGGAATAAGTAATCTCTGTCGCGTTGGTTTAGTTCCGTATAATGCAGCTCCTGATCACAAAGTCTTGATTTTAGATTGTTTTTTTTTGTTTATTGCAGTACTTAACGTGGTTCAAGTTATTGAAGCCACAATGATTTTCTACTATCTATCTAAATCATCACGCCAGGTCCCTTGCGGGGTAGGAAGAGTACAGAGTTCCAACAGGTTCTTTCCTTACATACCTCTCTGGCTTCCTACTCTCATAGTTGGTATCATACACGCTCGCCGTTTACGGAAACTCTTGACTCGGTCTATTTGGTCATGGTAAGATAGCTTAGGTCTTCCCCAGTACCTACATCCTTCCTCTTTCGCATTGTATATCTGTTTTGTCATTCTTTCTTTTTCGCCATTTCTGACTTTTCCAGTACATCAACCTCAGTTGGTACAGTAGAAGTTTTTGATCCTCATAAGAAAAAGAATGGTATGGCATCAAAAAAGTTTTTTGTAATTAGCCCATTTCTTTGCTGTATACATTTTCTTTTTCAAAAACTTAAAATTAGTCTCCTAAGACCGTTTTCTTGCGACGACAGTTGAGGTAGCTGATTCTAGTTGACAGATCAGTTGCTAAGAGTGGTTAGTAGTTTCCAAGACGGGTCGCACTTTCGGGTTTCTTATACGTACGAGGAATTTTCGTTTGCTTTGTGTGTGTGTGTGTGTGTGTGTTTATGTGTGTATGTGAATGATCTACGCTGTTGGCCGCGGGGCCTTTACAGCTTCACCGGACAAGAGGGCGAGCGTGCAACCACTACGCTCGAGTCAGAAAGGCAAGGAGGCAACTAAATCAAGGGTGCCTCAAGGAGTAACGGTCTCGGCTTAAGCAGTCGCTATGGGGGAGGGTGTATACTAGGTGCCTCGCCGTGGTACTCTGTACCGGCCGGCGGGCGACGTCGGTGTCTGATCCTGTGTGCGGTATCTGTATCCGAAAGAAGGGATGTAAGGGCATCTGGAGGATCGGTGAGAACATGCCGCGGACGGCGGTAGCGGCTGATAGGAGGGGGTTAGGTTCGTAGTCGGCGGCGGCTACGATTAGCGGATTTCTATGATAGGACGCGTTCGCGAAATATCCAGGTAAAGGTACGGGTAAAGTACATAGTGAGGACTCCTCTGTAAAGACACGGCCAAACCAACACGTCCAGCCGCGTCCGCAGTGACGTGCACGGTGGCGATCAGTTCCTGCAGTAGTTTCTCTATGGACGCGTTTACACCAACGCGTCCTGCGTCATCCACGCACGATCTGTGCGGCGTCTCCACGCGCAATCATAAAGAAGCATGAATAGATAGGTACTGATCGCCACCGCGGACGCCATCGCGGACGCGGCTGGACGCGTTGGTTTGGCCGTAGCCTAAGAGAGAAGCTAAAATTTATAAGTCATTTGTGATAATATGCCAGAAGAATGATGCCAGACTGTGCCCTCTATTGTATTATTAGGACCAAATACACCGCGGCGGTATTTGAGTTTACTATACATGGTACGCCCTCTACCGTCCCTTTCAATAAAAAAGGGAAATGAAAAGTAATTTATATTTATGTATTTATTCTTTATAACAAAGTGCTTTGTACATTAATGGTTTTCAATGATGGACACCATTAAAATACAGGTTTTCCAATGTCGGAATGTAGAAAAACGCGGATAGATGATTGGGGGCAATTTGTTTAATAGTCGAGCTTGTGCGCCTGCGCATACTCAGAGTGCTGAATGCGGTATAAAAAAAGATGTTTATACATTCTGTCCTGCAGACAAGAAGAATACCGCCTTTCCGCTAATAGAAAACAGAATAAAGTCGAAAAACTTTAACCCGAGTACAGAATATACAGAAATCTCCCTCTTGAAACATTCCGTCCACTGGTAAAAACCGTATGAAAATCCGTTCGATAGTTATTGAGTTATCGCGGTCAGACAGACAGACAGACGTGGCGGGGGGACTTAGTTTTATAATATATAGTGATATTGTTCTATATACAAGCTGTAACATAATAAACGCACGACCTGAAAGTAGTTTGTTCTAAATCGGTAACTGAATTGATTCTAACAATTTTTAATGTAACTTACATTTTTTTTTAATTTGCAAAAAAAGCCTTTATTCCACCAGTGCGCTATAAAAAATTAAATTTATTCTTGATTCATAGCAATAAGAAGATTTCAAATGTATTCCTAAAACGTATTTCTCAAAACGAACACATACACGTACAAGTTTCATTGTAAATTGGGTTATAAAAGTGCTTAAAAAAAAGGTAAAAAGCTTTAAATTTGGAAATTTGGTTTCCGTTTTGAATTTATGAAGCAATTCTCTCATTGGGGTGTCTGAGGTCTTGCGTTTATTATGTTACACCTTGTATACGCCTCCTTCATTTGAGTTCCAACTCAATACGTCAGCAAAAATAAAGATTCCCACTTTTTTGGAGCATGGTTGTGGCTCGCCCTCTTGCCCGGTATAGCTGTAAAAGCCCCTCGGCCAACAGCATAGATCAATCACATACACAAAAAATGGATGAAATTCAATTCAAAACGCTCCAATACACAATTTAACTCAATTCAAAACACTCAGAAACTTCGACGTTTATACTCAGATATCTAAAACTGTGCTTTCTTCAAGTCACATGGCCCGCTGCCCAGCTCCAGTCCTTTTAAGGCGTTATATTACGAGTGTGCTGGCCCGCGATTTCTCCGGGCAATTAAAATTAATATGTGTGTAACTGGTTCTGGGCGTCGGCCATTTTGCTTAATAGGGATGTTACATAGCACTTAATATATCTTTAAGATGGTATATCGTATGAGATATGTCGGTTTCACATTTCGGAGTATTAAGATTGAGTATGGTTTGAGTGGCGACTGAGCGAAGGTCTGGGCGCTAACCACAATTTCTTTAGCAGTATAACTGTAAGTTTACTGTGTTCAAATTGTGTTACGAATTTCTGTTCGCTTTTTCAGGGATAAGGTTGCCTATTTTGTTTAGAAGAAATAAAGTATATCTGATTTCAGAGGGTACAAATATACTTCTTACATAAAAATTAGAAGAAATTTTTATTTAGTCATGTAAAAAGAAAAACAAATGTTTGCCTATCACTAATGAACGATTTGCCAAAATGTAAAAGAAAGCGTCAATATATTAGTGATAAATATTCTTAAGAATACCTACATAAAATAGAGCACAATGCTATATCTTTGAGAATGGTTGACAGCCCTAAATATTGCTATAATGCCATACGAGATTACACATCAGATGTTAAGAACATAAAATCAAAATTGCGTTGTAAAATCAACGTAATACTAGTCTAAGCACTAAAATTCTATAAATTTAATTTGACAGACGGCTTGGTACAGTCGTTAAGAGCTGAAGCCGCCCCGCGCACTGGATCGACCACCTCACGAGAAAAACAAATCTTTGTATGACCCCCACAAATGTTTGAACTCGGTCTCGAACCTATTCGCGCCTTTATTAAAAAGGCGACAACCCGATATTTCGCAAACGCTTCCAATCATAGAAATCCACTAATCGTAGCCGCTGCCGACTACGAACCTAACTATCCTATCAGCCGCTACCGCCATCCGCGACATGTTCTCACCGACCCTCCGGAGGCGTGGTCGAAGAATCCCTTGCCCGCCAGCCGGTGCAGAGCACGGCGAGACACCTAGTATACGCCCTCCCCCATAGCGACTGCCCAAGCCGAGGCGATTCCTCCTTGAGGCGCCCTTGAGCTAGTTGCCCCCTTGCCCTTCTGGCTCGAGCGTAGTGGTTGCACGCTCGCCCTCTTGTCCGGTGAAGCTGTAAAGGCCCCGCGGCCAACAGCGTAGATCATTCACACACACACACAAATATTTGTTTCGGTCTTTGTGTATTCCATGTCTGTAAACGCATGCTTAAAAATAAATAAAACCTAACTGCTCGACGAGACTGCCTCGATGGCTCTAATCGCGAATGCGCTTTGCGATCACGAGGTCCTGGTTTCAAATTCGAGGTCGGACAAATGTAGTTTTTCTATCGAAAAATTCCCAGTATCAGTTCGGATTCTGTAAGTGTGCCCGGTATATAAGGCTCGTCTCCATAGTACACAGTACATCTCTGCGTCCCCGCTTGTGGAAAATAGGCGTGGCAGTGTTTATAAAACTTAAAACCCCACACTTACGTCAAATATAAAGCCTTATACAGATATCGCGGCCACACATCACAGCCGTAACAACTTTAAACGTAAAGGGTATTGCCTATTATCAGAACAATGGTGGACCGTTGTCGGGCCTTATACAGCGGCCACTGTCCTGGATCCCGAGGATATTCCTAATGTGAAGCCGCGTGTGAACGGAATTGTTAAGATTGTCGGTTTATTGTTACGGGGTTTACGGGTATGGTAGAAAAGTACACAGATAAATATTGCTTCTCATAATCCGGTAGAATAGTATTTACAGAGCAGAGAAAGTATTATTGTATCTGAATTAGAGTTTTGTGGTGTTGATGTAACATTTACTGTTGGACCTCTGTACTCTGTACCCTGTCCCGAGTTCAAACAGTAAATCTTACATCAACCTGTCTACCCAGCAAGGGATTTGGCGTGATGATGTGTTGTTGTTGTTGTATGTAAGATTGAATAATGCAATTTTTCTCCACTGAGAAGATCCAGCGAAAAACTCGGTGGGCTTGCCTTTTTTTTATCGAAATCTCTATTTTTTATCATATTTACGAGTACATATATTTTTTTGGTTACAGGTACTAACTAGCCCATAGGTCTATCCAGATACTCGTCAATGAGTACGATACTCGGCCACTCTGATTCTTGGCAGCCGCCCTACAAAGTTCATCACCCAACTAGCCTAAGGGCGTCCTGCATTACGTTTGTCTGTGATACTTTTAACCGTGAAAATACACCTTGGCTTACCTCCTCATTTATATCAATATATAATATAACATTAACGGACGGACATTATTGACGGACGATTTAGCGCAGTGGTTAAGAGCTTAGGCCGCTCCGCCCACTGTCTCTAATAGTCGCGGATTCTATTCCCGCACGGGACAAATCTTTGTGTGATCCAAAATTATTTGGTCTGGGTATTTGTTTATGCAAATTTTCATGTTTGTAAACGCACCCACGACACAGGAATAAATCCTGGGGTGGGGATACGTTTAAAAAAAAATTGTCCTGGGCGCACTAATGTAAAGCCTGAAGTGGGCATTTATCAGTACAAGGTGTATTGTAAATAACGCAAGACCTTAGACACCCCGATTAGATAATTGCTCCACAAATTCAATAGAAAACCAGTTTTCCAAATTTAACATTTTTACCCCTTTTTTAAGCACTCTTATACCCCAATTAACAAGCAAACTTATGTGTATGTGTGCTACGTGTGAGCTACGTTAAAAAAAATCGGCCTGTACTGTCTTACTACTAAGCAAAGGCTTTCTCGTACTATAGTGAAAGACATTAGGTCGTACTCCACCACGCGAACCCCGTACGGATTGGTGAAGGCAGGTTTTTGGCCACCTGCTGTTGGAACTTATTAAGGCGTCTAAAAGTCTTCCAACTTTTCTTTACGACCATACCACCATATAGACGATCAAAAACAAAATTCCTGCCGAATAGTTAGCCCAATTATCTTAATCAACCGACATAGTAAGGCGTCTCGCTTAATAATTAACAAGCTGATTGGTCGCGAGGCAACGCCGCATGATCGGGCTAGTTAATTGCCACAAACAGCAAGTAACAATCAAAGATGCCGCCAGCTTTGAATTGAATCAAAGTTGCTTGTGGGTATATATCAATGTAACTACAGATTTAATTGAAGTAATTTTTTTTACAATGAGGCATGTTTTTCGTCACACCAAGAACAATGATTATAGAAGCCCAAATTCGCATCGAAATCACAAGCAGGAACGGAGGAATCCAGGAGAGTTCCGATCCTAGATCGGACGAACGTTAATTTTCTTTCGAAAAATCTCAGTCCCGAGTTTGAAATTGTCTCCGGTAAAATAGTATTAAACTCACCAATACGGGTTTGTGACATTTGCATATCAAATGCCTCCGTGATACAGAGGGCACGTTCAGCCGTTGGTCCCAGTTACCAATTCATGTGGTAATTGTTAATCCAAAATGGAAGCCAGGACGACCTCAAAATAATCTATCGGCAGGCCGCAAACATGCCTTCACGAATACGCACTGGGGCGGTGTGGTAGACTATGGCCTATTTACGACCTATTCTCTCTCACCTCAATTTGTGAGAAGCCTTTGCCCATTCATGGGACTGTATAGGCGGATTTATATAGCTAAACATACCGTGTTTATTATAGCCAGAATGCGCTGAACACACAAAAGTATCTTCACACAGATTATGAATATTGATAGTTTGACATACAAACATACGCTACCGTTGCATTCTTATGGCATTACCATAATTACTGGATGGTATATTACTCCGCCTCTATGTATGTATGTAGTCAAGTCCCGTACGGGGATTGAACCTGAAACTACTCCATCCAGTGGATCCAGTGGTTAGAGGATAGGCTGCTCCACTGGATCAAGTCGATCCCCGCTTAGGATAAATGATTTTCTTGATCTGGGTTTTCGTAGGTGATTGCCATGTTTGAAAACGCATCCACAGCACAGGAAGAATGCCTAGTGTTAGGCTACGTTTCTTGTTATAGTACTACATACATACACTTTTTAGCAGTGATAGCCTAGTGGTTAGACCGTTGGACTGCAAGTACAGAGGTCTCGGTTTTCAACCCAGGCACGCACCTCTGTCTTTTCGAAAGTATGTGCGTATTAAAAATTAATTATCACTTGCTTTAACGGTGACGGAAAACATCGTGCGGAAACCTGCATGCCTAAGAGTTTCTCGAAGGTGTGTGAAGTTCGCCAACCCGCACTGGGCCAACGTGTTGAACTATGGCCTAAACCGTGTCAATTTGAGTGGAAGCCCGTACCCAACGGTGGGACAGTTTCTTCTAAGGGCTAATGTTTTTATTATACACTTTTTATCTGCCATCACACCAGATCCCCTGCGAGGTAGACGGAAAGTAGAGTCTCAACAGTTTCTTTCCTTAAAGAACTCTCTGACATACTCCAATTTCATAGTAGGCCTCATGCATATTATTAAATTATACTTAGATGTAAAAAAAAAACAAAGGCTACATTGACACTAAGTACGATTACAATGGGAATTAAAATACAATATACACTTCGCATGATCGTTATCTGCAATTTAATAACAATATACATGGCAAGTGTACCAACCTGCCGGCTTTGACCTTCGGACACTAATGGCTCCCGCGTACAGGGCTACTAACACTATACAAAAGGCTTCTTAACATCTATATCCAACCAAGTAGGTGTTAAAATTTATTGTAAAAAATTAAATTAAAGTTATAATTAATAAAATAAACACCGTCACGCCTATATTCCCTAAGCAGGGGTGGCAGAGGTGTACTTTGCTCACCGAATTTTCGCCGACGATGTTAGATCCCATGTAATAGCGGGAGAGCCTATTGCTATATACTGGCCACATTTCTAGACTCCGGACTCTTACTGGGAATTTTTCGTTAGAAAATCTACACTTGTCCGACCTAGAATTTGAACTCAGGACCTCGTGATCACAAAGCGATGCGCTTTGCCACTAGACCAACGAGGCAATCAATTATTGAGAATTTTTCAAAAATACCCTTCGTTCGACCTAGGATTCAAAACCAGGACCTCGAGACCGCTACGCGTATTATTGGCCACTAGACTAACGAATCAGTCCTCCTAAATTATATATGTATTGTTTTTGCATCTGGTAACCCTGATCGCAATGCAAGCAACTCGGGCAATTTTCTACGTAGCATGACAACAATTTGCCTATGATGAATGGGTTCGGTCCTATAAAAAACAATCAAGGTTGTGTGTAGCTGTTTTGGTAGTAAATATAGGTTGCAGTAGATATAGATTTTATTATACACTAGCGACCCGCCCTGGCTTCAACGGGTGAATTATACGCATTAACGTTCTCTTGAATCACTCCGTCCATTAGTGAAATCCGTATGAAAATTCGTTCGGTAGTTTTAGCACAGTGGTTAAGAGCTTGAGCTGCTCCGCCCACTGTGTCGAATAGTCGCGGGTTCGATTCCCACACGGCACAAATATTTGTGTGATCCACAATAATTTGTTCCGGTCTGGGTATTTGTTTGTGAATTTTCATGTTTGTAAACGCACCCACGACACAGGAATAAATCCTAGTGTGGGGCTACGTTTTATAAGAAAGAAAGTTAGTATGTGTGTGTGTGTGTGAATGATCTACGCTGTTGGCCGCGGGGCCTTTACAGTGTCACCGGACAAGAGGGCGAGCGTGCAACCACCGCTCGAGCCAGCGGTAGTTATTGAGTTTATCGCGTTCAAACAGACAGACAGACGCGGCGGGGGGACTTTGTTTTATAATATGTAATGATTAGCTGAACCCGTCACTTCGTTCGCATTATTTTCAGGCGTGTATTACACACCCTTAATTTTATTGAAACAAAAGGTAGCCTAAGTCCTTCCCCTGGCTAAAATCTGTCCTTGTGGAATTTGATCATAATCTCTTCAGCGGTTTGGGTGTAAAAATGACAGACAGAGTTACTTTCAAATTTATAATATTGTATGGCTAAAATTACAGAGAGCTTATCGTAACGAGAGCGAGTAAACGTGCTGTCACGTTCATGTTTATTTGATAAATTGTAGTGTGACAAGGACAGCATATCAACTCGCTAGCGTTATGCTAACTTCATTCTTTTTATACCAAGCCCTCTGGATTTTTTTCACGAATCGCTTGATATCTTACATATAGTCAGATTGATATCTCAATAAGTCAGAATTAGTTAATATATAACTTATTTTAAACTATAATTTTATTTTATTCTGCCTCGTGAGTTTAGTAGCGCATTGTGCGGCTGGCTATTACGATCCTTGGTTCGAATCCGAAAATGATATTCAAAATTTTGTTAAAAAAAACGCGGTAGCAGTCCAGAATCTGGAATTGTGTCTCATGTTGAAAATAGGCTCGCCTGTATTACATTGGGAGCTAACATCGTCTCTTAAATCTAAGTGTACACAGGACTCCTCTGCCAAAATCAGAGTATTATTCTAAAATCAGACAGTCAGTATTATTTTTGTTAACACTGCTGATATTTTTATATAACACAATTTTTTTTTCATTTATAACATTTAATACAATTGTTTAAATTAGAATTAATGAAAAAGAACTTTATTAAACTGTTTGTCTTTCATCAAACATCTATTTTACCCGTCACATAAAAAGTGCGTGATTTAACTCCAGTACGGCAGTATTAACAGATGGTGGCGGGTTCCCACCACTTCCCCGCGACAACAGCCCCAAATGCGCGGGCGCATCTGGCGAACATCTCGCATGTGATATACACCGCGACAGATGAATCACTTGTACGTAGTTCTGTAGTTAAAAGGGGCAATGACGTCAAAATATATAAAAAAACGATACTATCAAAATATAAAATTAACAGAATGAAACGGATAGTTTTTCGGTGTTTTAAAAAAATGTTGTGTCAATTTGAGAAAAACATCCAAAAATATGTTAAATAGATTCTCACCATATTTTCTCATTGAAAACCTTCTTCCCGATACGGTGAAAAATTTAACTTTATGAAATAAAACTATTTTTCTGATATTATCGCGGTTTATTTTTGATTTTTAAGTTCCTGACGTTTCGAGTGCTTTGCAGCACCCATAGTCACGGGAAATTTTTTCCGTGAAAAAAAAAACCGAAAAATAGTTTTTTTTCACGTGTAATATTCTCGTAAATCTAAGAACTCAATAAATGTAAATTTATTAAAGAAATAAGCAATGTCATGCCTACATTCCCAAACGTTCGTGCTAGAGGTGTACTGTGTACACCAATATTTCGCCGACGTTATTAGGTCCCTATGAAATAGTTAGCGAGCCTATTTTCATTACCTATCTATATTATCACGCCAGTTCCCTTGGGGGGTAGGCAAAAACTACAGAGCTCCAACAGGTCCTTTCCTTATTATCTATCGATCAATTTCAGACTGAAGATTACTACTCATATTTTTTTCGATAGAAAATCCCCAATGCCACTGCCGTGATAAATTTTATTGGTAAATAAGATACAAACAAAAAAAAATAACCAAACGACGAAGACCAACCATCAACTGCTAAAGCAATTAAATTTTAATAACAAGTAAATTTACATACTTCACCGTAGGACATTAAAACTTAAAGTCGGTAATTGTTATTGCTACTATCAAACGTAAATTCTTCAGCCATTTTGAATTCAACCATACTAATTAACTAACAGGCAAACAGTTATAGCCTAGTGGTTAGACCGTTGGACTGCAAAGTCAAAGGTCTCGGGTTCAAACCCAGGAACGCACCTCTGTCTTTTCGAAAGCATGTGCGTATTAAAAATTAATTATCACTTGCTTTAACGGTGAAGGAAGACATCGCGAGGAAACCTGCATGCCTAAGAGTTTCTCGAAGGTGTGTGAAGTTCGCCAACCCGCACTAGGCCAGCGTGGTGGACTATGGCCTAAACCCTCTCAGTTTGAGAGGAGGCCTGTGCCCAACAGTGGGACAGTTTCTTAACAGGGCTAATATTATAAACAGTTAAATAGTTAGTTAAAAAGTCGAATATTAATTTCGTTTAGTTTTATGGGTGGGTTATATCTGAGCGCCACGCGATGGCGCCACACAATCGATCATGTACAGTCGTACGATGTAAGGACCTTTTGGCCCGCGGCCAAAATCGGAACTGACGCTGTCATCAAGTGAAATGTCGCTTCATGACAGTCGCGGAGTTGCCGTTCGCTATGAAACGAGTAAGGTACAATATGCCCTAGTTTATGTTTATATCATAACTATAACATATACCAAAAGTGACACACAAAGAAATCAAGGAGCTGACACTGATAAATAATGTTCATGGCTGAGCGCTATATCTTGAGATACAGGTTTCCGCCTAGTTCAGGGGATAGGGTCAAAAATCTTCGTTAATTCCTCCATAACCACCACACGCACTGTAATTGTGTTAGATATAATATAGAATTCATTTTGTCTGTTTATACTGTTAATACCTGAATATTTAATGTTGAACAACACTTTTAGTGGTAAGAAATAAATTATTCTTTATTTATTTTATTATTTACTAGCAGTATCCCGCGACTTCATGCCCGGTCGACAACAGCGCCACCTACCGAGTCCATGTTTTATAGCCTATGTTACTTCTGGATAATGTAGCTTTCTAGTGGTGAAAGGATCATTAAAACGGTGCAGTAGTTTTTGAGTTTATTCGTTACAAACATACAAAAATATAAATCTTTCCTCTTTATATTAGTGTAGATAACTACTCACGTAGATTTGGGTAATTTTTTTAGTTTTACTTTTGAACGGGGCTATGTATCTTGTTATGATCTATCGATGACTTCAGTGGAATACAGAACACCATAACACATTCATTTCACGAAGTTATCGTAACCCCCCGCGTTTGATCATAGCGAATAAAAACCCCTGTCCGTAGTATTTACTCGTCGCCAATAACACGTCGTGACGTCATAAAACATTCCCGCGCTTCCGTTACACTGACACCCGGCATCGAGAGGTACGCGCGCATTTGTTTTTATCTTTTGTAGTTTTTAAATAGCTTCTGCCCGCGACTTCATCCGCGTTAAGCCATGAACCTTACATTTTTCCGGAATAAAAAGTATCCTTTGTGTTAATTCATGTAATAAGTTATCTGTGTGCCAAATTTCATCTAAATCCGTTGGGCCGTTTTAGCGTGATTGAGGATTAAACATCCAAACACCTTAACATCCAAAAATCTAAACAACCTTTCATATTAATAATATTAGTAGGATAGGAAGTAGGAATCGAATAAAGGACAATGTTCTGCGCCCATACATGAGTTGCCCCAGAACCAACAGCAATGAAAAAATACTTCTATGATTTCAAATCACCCATAAATCCTCTTAAGGCATTTATTATTAAACGGACAAGCGGGAGAATCTAAGTACTTACAATACTTCGAAATATTCATTTTAGATTGCAATTTGTCCGTTAAATACGGATATTTGCCATTATTTTAGTAAAATAGATAAATAATGATGGCATAGGTCAAATGTTTGTTGGTTCTGGGGCAATTTTCGACAATGTCCTTTATCAAAGTCCCAGTATGAGTCCGGAGTCTGCAATTGTGCCCGGTATATGGCAACAGGCTCGCTCCCTATTACATGGGATCTAACATCGTCGGCGAAACGTGGGTGTACTCAGTACACCTCTGTCACCTCCGCTTGGGGAATATAGGCGTGACGGTGTGTGTGTGTGTGTGTGCAACTTAATTTTATAACAATAATTTTTTGTCTAACTCTGCTTATAAGTATCATCCCAATCTCAATACTGACACCATTTAAATAATAAGGCTTTTTTTTCTCTCTTTTGTGCCATATGTACTCAGAAAAAAAATACAAAAGGGGACCAAAAAACGAGTAGGAAAGAGACAAAAAAACTTTATCCGAAACACGTGGGTTTGGTGCATATGGGGATGTAGTTTGGTGTTTTATAGCTATTTGAAAGATTTCTATGAACGAATGGAATTACTATAAAAAAAATATAAGAGACATTGAGCTTTTTATTGTGGATCTTAAAGTTCATATTCAAATAATAACATTTTCGACTTATGCCTTTATGTCGTTCAAGCAAAAGTTGTGTAGGTTGAGAAATTCGAGGCGACAGAATTCGAAAGGTGAAATTTTGATGGTTTTTTGTGGCTGTAATATTCGTCTTTATTTTGTATCAATAAATAATGAAAATGCGCAACAAATTATAGCTTTTTTTTGCTCCTATAGCCCTGACACAGGGATGTAACACTATGTACGTACGATGAACCCATTGACATTATACCGGACACAATTCTGCGATTTTTTTTTTCAAGAATTTCTCGAAAGAAAGAGGCACACTTTGTCCGACCTGGAATTAAAACCTAACACCTCGAGATCACCACACACACATCAGACTACAGATCAACAAAGCATCAAAAAATAATACAACTGACAAAATTCATAAATTCCACAAAAATAAAAAAAAATCGATACAGTTCGTCCACGAGGTATACTTGACCGGATGATAGATATGCATTGTGTGAAAGAGACAGTCAAAGTACACGTGTGTTAGACAGGGACGGCTATACCTTGGCGTACGTTGGCTGCAGCTGCCGCTGACGTCACGAGGGCCTAGGGAGTGATCGGAATCACTCGAGCATAGACACGAGAATAATAATATTTTTGTGTGCCAGTTGTACACTGCACTAAGTTATAGAGACGCTCCATAACTTCAACTTGTTCCATAACAACGATACAGTTTCACTTAAATATTTTTGCGTTATTGATATAAGTGTTGTATGGTGAAATTCATGGAAACACAACTTTGCTTATTATGGTCAAGAAACATAATGTTTTCTCAAAATTCAAACTCAAATATATTCCACCTATTGCAACATTATACTGAACTAACCAGAACCAAAATAAAGAGATAGTTCTATTTTAATAAAACGGGAATAGAAGGAATTGTTCCAGCACCACGGGTGCGTACACGAACATGAAGTACACAAACACCCAGGCCGAACATTTGTAAGTTACACAATGATTTGTGCCGTGCAGTGATCGAACTCTCGACTGCTCAATCCAGTAATCCGAGGGCCCCATGCCCCAAAGATTTAAACCTAAACGTCAAACAACCAAAACAAGTTAACTCTATACAACACAACACAGTAGACAAAAGACTTAAGATCTTCAAAACATAACAACTAAGCTCAAAAAACAATTGAATATTATTAAAACAATAGTCGCCTAACACACGGAGTAACAATGGCCAACCTTCTTAATCTCATGCACTCGCGCGAAAGGATAAGCAGAGAACAATTGCAAGTTCGCTCGTGACGCTAAAAGATAAGGGAGACCAATAAATAAGCTCTAATTACTTCCCATGTTCGATTAGGAATTAGAATTTTCAATGCCAATTAGGTGGGAACAATGCGGTCCCTGTGTTTAGTATTCTGAGCACTAATAGTTGAGATGAGGAGATACGATGATCTTTATCTTGTGTACGTATAAATGCAATCATTAAGCCAAACTGGGAGACGTATTGGTTGCTAATTTCCAACAGCAGGTGGCCTAAATCTGCCTTTACCAATCTGCACTGGATCCGCGTGATGGAGTATGATCTAATTTCTCTCACATCGACTGTCAGCGAAGACCTTTGCTCAACAGTGGAATAGTATTTATTATTATAGGGAAGCTCGAACCGTAGAAATAAACACAAGAAACAGTAACACAATTACATCATTCAGTTACATTCCCTTTAAAAACTGAGAACACGAACTTTATTAGAATTCACAGTTAATCATAATATTTCCAATAAAACAATGCAACGGGATCTGGGAACTAAGACGGAGATGAGAAAAGGCGAGCTTACAATCCGATATTACATGTATTGGCACCGGCCCCGCCATTATAGTGCTATCATTACAAATAGACTCGTTGAAAGCCGTTATCGGATGAGTTCACTTTGAAGGTAGATGTTAAGTGAAGAAATTTAACATTCAACTATAGTTTGCTAGATAATTTGAATTTTGTAACTTCAGTTTTCTATCTTAAAACTTTTGCACCAATTCACTTATACAGCAGCTGATATAAAAAAGACACTTTACATCCAATAATATCTATAGAAACTTAAGTCTTAAGAGAACCGTTTTACCAATTTTCTTTATCTTCATTAACAAAGCTGTTTCTGCAAATGTCTTTGACGGAAATAAGGTTACCAAATCAGAAAAGAAAATATTCTTTCTTCCGAAAACATAATCAATAACAGGAAATAAAACAACATTTAAAATATATTACAGAAAGATAATAAAAAAATTTAAACATACTAAACGTAACACTGAATAAATTCATCTAACTGAACACGAAACAAACGCAAGCAGGTACATCGTAAGCCAAACTCCATACAACGATTTCAATTGGTTACACAGCTAACTGACGCGATTCCCCCAGGTGGCATAATTACCGCCACGGTCCATACTAGCGAATTATTGCAACAAAATATTGAAACGTTTTATTGCTGCCCGCAAGCTTTATTGTGATATGCATCTTAAACGATGGACTATTACTGGAGCCGTCTATGAAGAAGCATTTGCATTAACAGTGTTTGGTGATGTGATGACATTTGAGTTATGATTTTAGCAAGTTATTCAACGGTTGTGTTGGACCGATAAAATGAACTTTGGCCAATAGCCTGGTTTATGTTACATCTTTTTTCTGTATACGACCACAGATGATTCCAGACGAATTCAATTTCAGTTCCAATGTCCCCTATCCTTTAAGTACATCGTACAATATTAGTTCCCCTACACAACCAAACCATACCTTCTCTAGGATTTAGTACTGCATTTAAGCCTTTTCTTATCACATTTTATCTGTCCACATCAATCTACCTTACACCTTCTTAATACGACCTCATTCCTTACTCCGTTTCAGTAGATAAACAGTGCCTCATCATCATTTACTTGAGAAACGGACCTATTCAGAAAACACATTATATAAATAAATAAAAAGTCGGTATCTTCACTGTCGATTAATTAACTACAATGTATTTAAGTCGTGAACCCTATTAATAGTGGCGGTATACCGGTGGCTTATTAATGGTGTCAACGGTAAGTGTGGCTCCCTCAGGGCCATATGTTTTCCACATGGGCTGGTGCTTCAATTTTTTGATTGCCGTATAATTTTTCAAAGTGCCGTTCTTATTGGAGTTATATTTTAAACAAAGTTGAGCAACGTTTCGGAACTTGGAGTACAAATTTTACGAGTAACGATTTTTTTCCTTTGGTTTACTCATGAAATATTAAACTTTTCAGACATATCGGGTGTGAATATTGAAATTTATAAAAATGTTATTTTATATCGACATCTGACAGGAAATGCAGTTACAGTTATCGTTCAAAATTTTGATTTGCATCCAAATAGTGTTAAGTTCACCATACCTTAAATATTTCTCTCCACTCAAGAATAGTTTACCGATAAAAAACTATTATGTAACATTTAGATGCATCTTCATCATCAGCTGACAAACTTTTCAACAACGATGACCTACCACAAATATCGCTACGACTAACGGCTTTATGAAAACCTGTCTGCTCTAAAGAGCATTCTTGACTAAAGCAAATCTGATAAATCAACTACAAAAGCCACTGAAAATCCAATCCGAAACTGTCTTAACAATACCATAAATGACTCAAATCCTTCCAAACTCATGCATAAAATTAATCTTGATTACCACCATAGCAGCAGTGAATACTCAAATTATGAGAATGAACCATTTAACGATTCAGCCTACAGCGAGCAGTGACTAATAGCTCCGATGAAATAGATTTGCTGCGTGTGCCAATTATGGAAGTGGGTGACCGTAAATTACCTTGTTATAGCTGTCAGAATTTAAGTGATACGTATTGAATATGAGCACGCTATAGATATTCAGCCAGTCGTTTGGAGATTCAATTAAATTCATGCTGTAAAAATACTCAAAAGTATTTCAATGTAAATTGTTAGGAATGATTGCAATTTTGGTTCCATTCACTTAATAATACATTTCGTATCCCTAAAGCTTTAGATATACGCAATTAGGAAATAAACACCAAAGAGTAGAGTACAAGTCTTCTATCTGAAACTTTATATTACAGATATATAGAGATAAAATACGAGACTGATGATCATCAGGTGACTAAGATAAAGGTTGCAGGGCTTGCACAAGTGGAACTTAGATACATTTACTCTGTGTAGTATGTGTGATTGAGGAAGAATCCTAAGTCAATTCAAGTTCCAAAAAAAACAAGGATTGTCCACTTTAGAATCATACTTATACATAACTGCCCTATTTCTCTCTACAACTTACTATGTATTTTGGTTGAAGGGAAGAGTTCGGTTTTAGTAATAAGACCTCCAATTGTACTGCCATACCATACACGTATATGTGTATCTCCTTTATCTGTTGTATTGTGATTATGTTGGTATACAGTAAAATGCACTCTATCTATCTTATGTTAAGTATGCTGAAATACTCAATTAGGTTTAGGACTCTTAACGAAATTGTAGTTTATGCGAAAACGTCGTAATGACTTACATTAACTTTATTACTTGTACTTTATAGCTGTTACTGTAATCTAAAGCAATATCCTACGGTGACTAGACTAAGTTACGATAAATCAGGATAATTTAAACCAAATTTGGATATAAACTTTTAAACATAAAGGCATTCATTTGCTACAGCATTAATCTATTACGTACTCCTCATTCAGCCCTTTCTAGTATAAAATTCATCGCCATTTAAGGCATATACCGACATAACGATCGAAGAAAGGCATCATCTAATTAGACTGAATAGTCATGTCCAATTTTCTTCTAAAGGTCACGGAATGGTTTTGCGACCTGTAGGTTAAAATCCCTGGGGGAATCTTGAATATTCCATATACGTTTGGCTCACAATAGCCTGATTTCACGTTTTACGGTAATACTCGTCGAGTACCTCTTAAGGAGATGGAACAATTTATACAGATTGTAGGAACAACGCTAATGTTGTTAAAAGGCTTGAGAATGATGCGCTCATAGCCCAATTCAATAACCTATCGGTAACTTTAGGCAATGCTAAGCAAGGCCTGATATAGGGAGACCTTAGATGGGTGACCCTTTCAGGATATAAATGTGTCTGTGTCCTTTAGAGGCTAATTATGTCAATCGCGGCTGTTGACACTAAACTTCAATTGTTAGACTAAGACCAAGTCAAAGTACACCAGGAGGCTTGAACAAATCTGGTACCAATTTAGTCACTAAGCAAGGAAAACAGTAGAAGTAATTGCGGTGAGAATGTCGACCAGTTTGGAGACCATGGCCTCTCATGTCCCCGAAGCGCCGGTAGAATATCGCGGCTTGCTAGTATTAATGATGTCATCCGTCGGGCCTTTGTCACCGTCGATGTACCGGCCGTTTTGGAACCAAACGGCCTTATGCGAGACAATGGTAAAAGACCCGATGGAATGACAATTATTCCCATGAAGATAGGATGGCCTCTGGTATGGGACGCGGCATGTGTTACCTTAGCGCCGTCGCATCTTTCAGAGACAGTCATTAAGACTGATAGCGCCGCGCAAATACAGTTACCTGGAGGAATGATGCTTATTTGAGCCGTTTGGTGTGAAGACTTTGGGTCCATGGGGTTCAAGTGCCCATCACATCTTAGAGGAACTATCTTAAAGACTGGCCGACACGACATGTGACCAGAGGGCTGGCACGTATCTCGCACAAAGGATCAGCATTACTATCCAGCGCGGGAACGCTGCCAGCCTTCTGGGCACACTTGTAACTAGTGTATTTGTGTAGTGTATATTTTGCTCCTTTTTACCGTATTTTTATTTATTTAAAATAGGTTCATAATTAGTTTTATTGTTATTTTACATTATTTTAATTATTAATAGATATAGTTTTATAAATTTAAACTAAACATTTCACAAATGAGTACTGTAGTAGTGTAATACCTCGATTATCGTTGTAGAAAAGTAGAGATACATAGAAAGTTTTAAGATGATGGTTATGTAGCGGTCCTAACAAAGCCATAGAAATATTAATATTGTCCTAAGTTACAAAAATGCTGTGAGAGTCACAATCAACAATATCTAACAACCTACATAGCATGAACCATTTCAGTTCAGAGTTCAGACGACATAAAAATAATAATAAATAACGAGATAATGTGAGAATATTTAAAAGAATTCCGAAACAAAAACGATTTTTTTTTTATAAAACGTAGCCCCACACTAGGATTTATTCCTGTGTCGTGGGTGTGTTTACAAACATGAAAATTCATATACACAATATGATTAGACTCAAAAGGAAGCACGTGAATTTTTTATACAGAGTTATTTAACACCTACTTAATTGATGCTTATTTTGAAATTCTCAAAACAAAAACCCGACAAGTTTAACAAATCGTTCGTAACATTTAATGAAATACTAAATCTATCAATATCTCATTCAACCCGGAATAGATTTTTTCTTATCCTGCGATCATTTAGATTTTTATTAGCCAAGAGGTTGCGTGACTTATGGCGGTGAAAGCGCCCTCTAAATGATAAATTTAAACAACATTACGAAGACTTAGCCGACATCACCTGCATTGTTGATCTTAAATATTAAAAATCTTCTAACATAATTTATTTAATCGCATATAATATTCAGGTTCAACCGCAAACAGTAATCTGTGTATAAATCATAGTGTAAGGCTCGCCATGCGACGTGAATCACTGTTCCAAGAAAGCGGAAACGACCAAATTCTCCGTCGTTTTTTGTGATACAAACCGGCGGAATAACATGACATGGTTGCCATGGCTCCCGGCAAGGCTTTTTGTTGTTTTTGTAAAATAGACGGTTAGTACGGTCGTCGTGCGTCGAGCACCTGCGCGTGCACACCCGGCGCAAATCTCGGAGGGTGCGACGCCTTTTGAGACCGCTCCGGGGCGAAGGGAGCAACACCCAAGCAGGTAAGCGACCCAGCCCCTGCGCTAACAGAACCGTCACATTTCAACGCAAACGAAACGAGTTTTGGAATGGCAACTTTTTGATAGCTCCAAAACTTGTTACATCAATTATTTTCTATGTAGCAAATGTAATCATAGAAAAGGAAATGCTCGAATCTCACGTGTTACGCAACTCTCTCACGTGCTCAGCCTTCGTGTTGCCTTCTGAACATCGAAATATTCACAGCACAAATCATAGCCGAGACAGACAAAAAACGAGCCATGGAATAAGTTTAAAGGTATTAATTACAGCAGCGGCAGCTCGACTCGATCCGACGCTCGGGTATTATGTAATTAACCATTACTAAAATGTGTGTCGAAATCTCGCGTGGCGGTTATTTTATTCATTAAATTGTCGTGTAAATGACGTATTTTGTTTTATTATTCGCGCCGCCATAATTACAAATGTTGATATATCTACTAATAATTTAAAACTTTTTAATAATCTATGATGCTACCTCGTGTATGTAGATGATCTTATCGTTCCCATGCCGCTCGAAATTGCAACGGGTCACGCGATATTTTCTAGAAATTCGGGATTAAGGAGTATATTCCTGGATTTAAATGGTCTCACGGTCTGGGAACTGCTATTTAGCCGTCAACTAATAAGACTGGCCTTCTGGATTCAGTAGCTTTACAATGATACTTAAACAATTAGGCTTGCCAGTGTGGCCCGCGGACCAGATGTCGGGTTTGCTCATACCGTTATTATCACGACATGTAAGCCCGACCGGGTAAACGATAATCCATATAATTAAACACTGATGTTGTCAATATCGTAGCAAGTTTAAAACAATGATGAAACCTTTAATACAAAACAGACTGAGGTCTGGTTTTTATTCTGTTTAAAACATTCCGTACCACTTGATTGCAGATACAGCCCACTTGAGTATGGGAGCTACAAAAGAAAGGAGCATGTCATTTTTTCCCTAATTTTCAGTTGGTTGCCGATCTTGAAATTATTAAATTAGGTAAGAACTAATTAGATACATGAGAAATTTTATTCATGTAAACTATTATAGTACTTACGGTCTTCAAAGTATATAGAAACAGCTGGTAAACCAAAAATGGAAATGCAAAACAAACTTTCTCGATATATAACCTCGCTTATAAAGTAAATGCAAATGTACTAAATCTCATAAAAATCACCACTATAGTTTGAAACAATAAACTGTGAGACGAGCAGGTAGGCGGCGCAGACGCAACAAGTGCACCGGCCAGGTTTATGGATGCTCTTTGTTTACAAGGCGCTCAATGAATCGTAGGAACCGACTTGATGTTACATTTTACCGGATTCAAAAGTCTCTTTCGGACGATGGCCTTTATTTTAAGTGTCTTTTAGTAAACAATGTGGGTGAGGAAGATGATAATTAGGATGAAAAATTTGTAAGGCAAAGTGAACAAAATTAATTTCTTCATGCATAAGTAATTAAAGCCGCTCGTCACGGCGGTCTTTGGGGAGATCTTCTTCAGCTGAAGCACGTCCACTGGAGGACAAATCCTACAGTGGGCGTGTTTTTTTTTATTTTTTATTCAGAGATTTTACAAAAAAGAAAACAGTGTCAAGATCTCTGGTTGCAGTTTTCATTCTCACGGAAACACCTAAGTTTGATAAAGTGTCTAAATTTTTTGTAATGTCTGCTCAAGTTAAACTTGAATTCTATATTAGCTGCAATTTTAGTCATATATAAACGTCATCTTTTAAGATAACAATTTAAAGCCCAGCCAAATAGCACTTATAAATTATAATAAAGGAAGACATTTATCATAAGACAATAACATTTAGCCAACGAATACCATTCTCAATTCACATATCAAGAGTATAATAACGAGTGTATAAATCCGGAACCGTTCACTATGGCTAGCGATTTGGATCAAACGCGCGAACTTTAACCAATGACGTTGGGTTTCGACAATCTATTCGAGGTCAACTTAATGTGGTAGGGTTATCAAATGGTGCGAGTTTGATTCTATTAATATACCTAGCTACACACCTTTATGATTCAAAGCTGTATTTGGGTACATTTTGATAGATTTCTCATCATCATTCAACTTCCTATGGCAGTCCACTGCAAGATATAGGCCTCACTAAGTGCACGCTACAGAGTATGGAACCTCGGTTACTATGCAAGAAGAGTACTTCCGTAAAAACACAAATTATACCAGCCTAAGCTTCATTCGACTAAAAGAGTCATCTAGACCCCTAATTGATAGTACCATTGGAAGTTAACATTCTGACCAGCGCACCGAAGGGAGCTTAAAAGTTCTTTGCACCTTTCAAGTTAAATCTATTTCTCTCTCTTCTCTCTATTCTAACCAATAATATGTTAAAGCTGTGATATCTGTTGCAGATCTACTCCTTTAACTAATTATCAAAAGTATATCACTGTAATTAAAACCAGACTAAAGCAGAAATAGGACACATCCCAAATCTATTAAGGAATATCTTGCCAACAAAATGGCAACCCTTTCGACTGCGTGCGCAAGCGCATGATATCGGCGGTTCACACGGTCGATAGGCGACGCTTCCGAGAGCGCCCTTCCGTCGGGCAACACGCTGCGACCTGCGCACCCTATCGCCACGCCACTTCCGGCGGACACCGCAAAGTTGACAAGAGATATTTGGTCCTTCGTACGAGTGGCTACGATAAGCTTTGTTTTTCTGCTGAACAACTTTTGAATGTCGATAACCGCCTAATCAACTGTTGAACACTCGTTTCGAGTTCCGTAGCTGATTTTATAGTTTTCAGTAATAAATAGTGTAACTTGGACACTTCCTCTTTAAGCAGAATGATGTGATAAGACGTGAGTGGTATAGTTGCACTTAAACGAAAATTACAAAAATAAAATAAAAAATAAACAAATTACCAAATATTTTTATGTTGAATTAATCTATGTCATTATTCGTAAATAAATTAGACATTTGATTGTCAGAATGTCCAGTATCTACCATTTTAGCCTGTAACAAAATAAAATCTTCCAACCAAATCTTAATTGTATTTCTATATACGGACACATTGGTTCCAATACCAAAGCTTTAATTAAACAATGGTCTTACAGCGTTCGTACCTGCGTATGCCCCACTCCCACCATTATACTGACGCCGGTGCAACTCTGCTTACGAAAATATCACATTCATTCACATGATAATAATTGACGTTTCATAATGTTCAGAAGATCGCGTCCATTGTTATGATTGTTCTGGATTAATGAGAAAACTTGTGAGAACTGAGCTTCCGAAGGAGATTAAGTAACTTGACGACCTAGTAAGTAGCATGGAGATGATAAACAAGCGTGTTAAAAAGCAATGGAGACATAAATCGTAGTTGTTTTGTATACTAATAATCTATCTATATCATCACGCCAGATCTCTTGCAAGGGTAGGCAGACTACTATCCCGCAAGGGATACAATTACTACTGTACTAATAATAATACCAATAAAAATGAGAACCATACTCTAGTTAGGCAGTAAACTAATAAGTACTTTAATTAAGATGTGTTATCAGAATTCATGTCTCCAGACTACCACTGAGAAATATGCCAATAGAAAATCCATGACACTTTGATCACCACACCATGTGTCACTAAACAAAGTGGCAATGATATTAATGTTAATGTAATTAGTTAGTAACCCACACTCACAACTGGACTATTTGTTAGAAATACAATAAAACAAATCCCAGCATATTAGACGGTAACTAATTGATTAAGATTGACAATCCAAGCAAGCGTAAAGCCAGTCTCGAGGGCGTCGCGCCAGACATCACGCACCAGTTGCTATAGAGCAAGCCATAATCCAATTAGGGCCTCAGACAGTTTGGTGACCTCATCCCACCTGTGATACGAACGGTTGACAACATGATTATAGAGATCTGTTATGAAGTTTGTGCAATTAATCGTGATATCTAGGGTTTTAAGTTGACGATGGAAAATTTTGCTGTAGGTAATTTGCATAGCGCATTTACTGGTTATATTAAACTAGGCACTTGATACATTATATCTGCCCAGTCACATTGAAGTCTAGCATTATAAAACTCTGCAATATGCCACTTCCATTAGCAGCCTGGATTTATTATTGAATTGTTGATTCGTGTGGTGATATTTGCCTTTAAACCTTTAGTTCACTTAAGAAATATGTTTTTAGGTTCTTTCAACTAAATTGTTACAACACTCATCCTTTTTAATAAAGTATTAGGAGTCATTCAAATACTTAACTTTAAGAATTTCTAGCTCGACATCATTAGAACAATCACAATTTATTACAAACAAACGGAACACTTTCATACAACCAATTACGTCTCATTATCTCAGTTTTTGCGATCTCACTGACGCAGCATCGGACCCGCTCCCAACCGTAATCTATTCTTGATTAGGATCACCGTTACAGCCTCCGGTTGCCGCGACCCGAACAAAAACAATGAAAGGTCATTTCGTAATCCATCATGCCGCAATCGACATCTTATCTTGTGGCTCCTAAATTCTGTAAGTTTTGAATATGTAAATATAAGCTGCATTGCTATCAGTTTGATAAAACAACATGCCAAATTTGTGATAGAAGCAAATGCGTGTTTGATTTTCAAATTGAAACTTGATGAATAGTGTAGGGAGAAGGATAAATAATCTCAAAATGGTGCAGATTAATATAAAAAGATCAACAAAATCAAAAGTTTATGCTTAGATATACAAGCTGTAACATAATAAACGCAAGAACTAAAAGTAGTTTGTTCTAAATCGGTAACTGAATCGGTTCCAACAATTTATAATGTATTTTACATATTTTTTTTAATTTGCAAAAAATGCTTTTACTCCTTCAGTGCGTTATAAAAAAATAAATTTATTCTTGATTCATAGCAAGAAGGAGATTCTAAACGCATTCCTAAAACGTATTTCTCAAAATGCACTCATACACGTACAAGTTTCATTGTTAATTGGGGTATAAAAGTGCTTTAAAAAGGGTAAAAACCTTTAAATTTGAAAATTTGGTTTTCGTTTTGACTTTATGAAGCAATTCTATAATCGGGGTGTCTGAGGTCTTGCGTTTATTATGTTACACCTTGTATATGTATATATTGTAGGTTTGATGAAGAAAGTTTAAAATTATTCGAAAAAAAAAGCAGTAAGAGCATCATCAGCCGATAGATGTCCAATGCAGCATAACGGCCTTCCCCAAAAATTACTATGAAGGGGATCGCCAAATTTATTTATCACAACGGTGCGTATACTCGTAATTACTGTAGTCTTATTAAAAATGCTATAAAAGGTCTCATCAAAATTAAAAAACGTATGGGTATAATACAGTTACAAGACTGCGTCCTTGGTCCACTGACACATGTGGCCGCTGGCAAACATGAAGTTGTCGATTCAAATACTAGGTCCGTTTTTTTCTCAATAGTAAGTCCCTAATTATTGCAATAGTCTCACCCCTTATTAAAAATAATACATCTATGCCTCTTACGCTTGGAGATAGACGCGATGGTTACTTTTTGTAATAATTTTAACCAGTCTTCACAAACAAAACAAAACGAATGTAAGATCTTAAAATAATAGATTTGTTGAGACTAATGATTAATGATTGGGTGGTAACTGGTAATGTACCGCGTCGTACTTTCACGCTAATGATTGTACCGACAAGACAGTTTCAAAAACTCGATCTCAATGCATCCACGATGATTTATAATTGTGAAATATTAGGTGGGTTGGCAACGTGTTGCTTTTACGTTTATATCATCATCAGCGCTACACCAAGAACTTTAGATATGAAGACGATGATTATAACTGGATCTCAGATCATGGTCTTAGTATTGAATATACCTTTAGATTTAGTTATTTAAGTTTGACGTTAAGCAGATAACCAACATTTGGAAAAGAGCTTTGGTAGAAGCTAATCTAGGATTATCATTAGATAAAATACTTAGACAGTACACTGAGTTATTTGGAGTATCAGTTACGATCTATGCAGATAATAGGTATATCACTATTCAGGAAAATCAAACAAATTGTTTCCGTTTTAATTACGCTCAGACAAGTAGTCGCGGGCTCGATTTCGCGCTAGACAAATCTTTGTTACTTACAATGTTAGTTTAGGTCTAAGTGATTCTACGTTTCTTGTTTGTATTCCCAGTGTAGGGCTACGTTTTTAATCATAAAACTACAAAACCAAAAATCTATTCAAATAAATAATCCCGATACCATTTTCCTCCATGCGTCTCAAAGAGACCCCAAATAATTTCATAAGCATTTGTGTCTGAGTGATCTACGCTGTTGGTCGCGGGGCCTTTACAGCTTCACGGGACAAGAATTCTATAAGCAACAACCAAGTTATGCTTAATAAACCCTAATCTCTACAGCGTGTGATACGGCGTCCATAAAACCTCATCTTGGATAACACCCACCAGCTTATCGAGGGCCCATTCGAATGCTTTTCACGTATATCCACACACCACAATGTGTTTCGGAATAATTTAAAATCAATTAGATTCTTACGGTTCGAAATTCCACACTACGGCTTAAGTGATGTGATTTATTCAGGAATTTAGGAGATGTCTGTTGTACATATTTTTCTTTCGGTATTGGCTAAAGTTTTCTATGGAAATTGATTTTGATTAGTAGGTGAACTAATTAGTCTGGGCGAGAAGCTTGTATAAAGTAACATAAGATTCTGGGAGAATAACAAACATTTTAGAATGAATTTCTTGTCGTTGTCGTCGTAATCTTTAAATACTATTTGGAACAAAATATTCAAAAATAGATATTCATTCTAGAAATTTCAAATTATCACTAGTCGAACGATGTTCACTGCAGGGCAAATGACTTCCCAAAGATAACCGTTTTGACAAAATATATTATACATATAGATTTTTTAACCTAGACCAAGTCCACTAAAGTTTGGTCATAATAGTGATGAAATTAAGACCACTTGTGTCCACTATTAGACATTAATATGTCTAGTATAGTCAATAGTCATTCTTATTCATCGAATTTACTGACATCTTAATAATCACTCTTTTCCGCGCCACACACTTGTATAACCAGAGTAGTAACTAAATATCAATATTCAAAATGGCAATCCCAGACAAGATTATAGACGTTGATTAGTTAAAATCTAGATAAATATAGCTTTCACGACGCCCGCCAACCTTCCGCCATTGCAATTAGACTGCCAGACTTTTAATTCACGATTGACAGGTTGAAAAAAGTCAAATGGTAAATGTGAATGGACAGACGCAGAATTGCATGAATTGGGGCAGTGATTTTGGTTTATAAATGGATATGAAGATTACATTTTAATATTGATTACGAGGCGCTCGTAACGCTGTACAACGGCGGTGTTCTCAGCGATCACCAATATTTAGAAGCATTCGGCTTGGTCGGTCCAAGACACGAAGAGTCGTCTCGAGATGACCGTTTGTGGAATTTTCATATTCGAGCATGTCTGTGCTTTGAAAGGCTCGTTAGACCGTTGGTCCCGGTTACGAATTAGTGTGGTGGTTGTTAAGCCAAGTTGGAAGTGTTATAGGCGGATTGAGAAGGTCCAAAACCAGGTGGTCATAACCCTGCATCCACTAATTCGCCCAGGGTCTGCGTATGACTTAATCTCTCTCACCTAGATTCTTGAGAGACCTCTGCCCAGCAGTGGGACTATGTAAACTGATCTAGGTTGATTAGAATATGTGCACACATTCACATACCCAACCAATATTAAGTGTTCCCATTTGAATCCCGAAAAGATTATTTCAAAGAAAGACCTCAGATGTAATTACGTAATTAATTTATCAATACTTAAATTCGACAAACGTACAATCAATAAAGACTTTTAATGGGTCGTAGTTTTGATATTCATAACGATTCGTAAAGCTGTTGTGGAATAGGAATTTGACTCATTTTATGTCCATTAAAATGGTTAATTCATATTCTCGTCAAAGTCTCTGATTATCATTTTTCTTAGAGTCCTTTTTAAATCATTCCCCTACACTGGATATGTTTATAAACAGTAAATTCATATTCACAAACACCCAAATCATTTTATCATCAGCCTATAGATATCTGTTCATTGCTCTCCCGTAGCACGCCACTAAGTACGATCCTTGGCTACTCGCTTCAAACTTCTGCCAGCCGCACTAAGATCATCGCTCCATCTAGCCTGATAGCGTCCTGCACTACGTTTGTCAGATACTCAGATAAAACATATAATTGTAGGATATATAATGGTTTTAAAAAGTTATCATAACGCGTCACAACCACCATTTTACGGAGTTTAATTGGTGCCACCAAAGCCAAAACCAAAAGACAGGCACAAGTGTACGGTCCTAAAAATTATCAGGCCTCCGCTTTTTTGCAAATACAACTTTAAGTGATACGAGTAAGGTACTCTTTATGTTTATATCATAACTTTAACTACTCATATGGATTTGAGGACGTTTATTAGTGTAACTTTTGAACGGGTCTATGTATCTTGTTATGATATATCGATAATCATAGCGAATAAGGGTCCTAATGTGAAAACGGACCTATGGTCAATATACAGGAAACAATTCCACACTTCGGACTACTATTAAAACCTCTCACTTTATTCGAACTAAGTTTAAAACCCAAGACCTCGTGAGAGTCGTACTCTACGCCAATAGTCCAACGAGGCAACGTCATACAAAGTAAATGTAAATGTTTTAAACACTTAAATCGGTTAGCACAATCCTGTCCGATGTAATTAATATCTTTGTCGGTCAAAATTTTACTGTGGGAGAGTATTGGGACATTTGATACGGGAAGACCTCCCAACCCTTCGGTTTAAAGCCTCTTAAAGCACTAAACGGATAAATAAAAGGTAATAAGCAGATATATTTAAATTAAGTTCTAGCATTTCTTTATATTTTTTTAAAAACGTAGCCCCACAGTAGGATTTATTCCTGTATCGTGAGTGCGTTTACATACATGAAAATTCACATACACAAATACCCAGACCGGAACAAATAATTGTGGATCACACAAAGATATGTCCCGTACGGGAATCGAACCCGCGACTATTAGACACAGTGGGCGAAGCGGCTTAAGCTTTTAACCACTGCGCTAAATCGTCCGTCATAATTTAAATTAACTATCGAATTTCGTTTTAACTAAAACGTTACGTCAGTAATGTTACAGAAATCATTTACCGACAAATATTGAGATAAAAGTGTTCATAAGTATTTTAAATGTGAATTGACTAAATGAATGTTACGTGAAGTGACGAATAAATAACCAAATAATTGTAGTACAAGCTTTTATTTCACTTGCAATGTTCGTGTGTCTGTTTGTCTGTCTTTTTAATATAAATCTTGTGATCGATTTGCGGATATCCGATTGAGCTGAATTATGGTACCATGGTGCTGGTCTGATGATGGAGGCGGAAGGTGACCATAGGAACATGTGAACTATACAACGTAACTCCCTCGTGTTTAGGCTTGTTAGACTGACCAGTACTATTCCACCAGATAGTGTTCAGGGTCTGATGATGAAGCCAAAAGGTGACCAACGGAACCACCCAACTACTCAATATAACCCCGCCGTGTTTGGGTTCGTTGGATTTGTCTTGACGAGTACTTTACCCAGATGGTGATGGAGTCAGGTTCCGATGATGTAGCCGGAAAGAAGCCATAGGATCTCTACCACTCAGCAAGATATCTTCGTCGTGTTTTTGCTATAAAAGCTTGTTTTGTTTTCATTAAGACAACGCCGCTCTACTTTAGATGATGATTCATGTGTCGTGGGTGCGTTAAGAGTGATAAATTTTATATACACATGCCAAGACAAATCTTTGTGGGTCACAAAAAGATTTGTCCAGTGCGGGAATTGTGCCCGCTACTTCTCGATCCCTCGATTCAAATCTTGGCGCTTTTCCATAGGAAAATTTACAGTTGGGACCCTGAAATTGTCCTAAGATCACTGAAATATGAGTTAACACTACTAAACACCTTTGCCACCTAGGCTTAATAAATATGGCTTTATTATAATAGTAAATTGATTACGGCACCAGTACACCCTGTACTCACCGAATCCAAGTCCGTTATTGCAATTTTAATAGAATTGTTGTTCATTGACATCATAATTGTTAGATCTGACAGTTTAAAATTTACTAATTCAATGCTTTTCAATTCTTATGGTACCTATCAATAATACTTATGGTTTTCCATTGGCGTAGGTACCAGTTCAAACAATTACCGACTTTAGGCACAATTGTAATTAAACGAATTTCGTAGCATGGGGCACTGGTAACTTGCAAATATTTTCATAATGATGATAACAATTAGTGATGTTTATGGTATGTAAGAAGGAGAATGAAAGTAGGATAAATGCGGTAGAAATGCGAGCTCCGCGGAAGATGTGGGGAGTGAAGCTAACCGACCGTATTCGCAACAGCGTAGTAAGAAAACGAGTAGGTATGAAAGATAGTATCGGTGTAAAGATGAGAAAGGGTATGCTCCGTTGGTTCGGGCATATAGAAAGAATGTCAAAGGAAAGGATGACAAAACAGATGACAATACAACGCGAAAGTGGAAGAATGTAGGTACCGGGGAAGACCTAGACTATCTTACCACGACCAAATAGACCGAGTCTTATCTCAAGGGCAAGTCAAGAGTCTCTGTAACCGGTGAGCGTATATGAGACGAACTATGAGAGTGGAGGAAGCCAGAGAGGTATGTAAGGAACCTGTTGAAACTTTGTACTCTCTGCCTACCCTGCAAGGGAATTGGCGTGATGATATAGATAGATAGAGAGATGTTTAACCATGGTTTTTAAGCTGGTGTTCAAGTCGATTTAAGCTTTTTTAGGTATATCTACAATTTTGGATGGATCAAAAAAATCTACCTCTCTCAACGACCAAACACAACAACTAAAAATGGTCCAGAATTCACACTTCGTTATTTCCAAAGATGATTTCCATGTTGGAAATATTTTTTTCCTGTTTGGAGTCGGGACCATTTTAACACTTTTTTCATTTTTGTGTCCCGCCACAAAACTCGCTTGGCCCGGGGCTATGTTTGGAGTTCGTGACACCGAGCGGCGCAAGCGCAGGCTTATTATTAAAGCAAACGACGGACGGACGGAACGATAACCAGTTGCGTATATGCATGAAGGTACTATGTAAATACTAGAAATGAACATTTCTTTGCATATAGAAGGGATAAAATAGGGATAGAACGTCTATCGCGACGGATCAAGGATCAAAATCGTTTGGCAAGATTCAGAATTAATGGTGTATTGTGAAAAGTTAAATTTCGGGGTGTTAAACTATGATGGGGGATTTCGTAACGGCTTTGAAGGAAGTTCGGAATTGTTAAGTAAATTTTGAGTGGTTACATTTTTTATTTTCTGTATTGAGCCGAGATCGAAGGGCTTAGCACGAAAAATTTGATGCTAGCGTGACGCGTCCAAGCTGATATGCCATCAGTGTATACAACGTCACGCCTATATTCCCCAAGCGGGGGTGGCAGAGGTGTACTGAGTACCCCACGTTTCACCGACGATGTTAGGTCCCATGTAATAGAGGGCGAGCCTATTTCCATATACCGAGTACGATTCCAGACTACGGACTCGTACTGGGAAGCTTTCGTTAGAAAAGACTACACTTGTCCGACCTAGGATTTAAACTCAGGACCTCGTGATTACAAAACGATGCGCTTTGCCACTAGACCAGTCGCTATCAGTGTCGTACTACAATTTATAATTCTGGTGCACCTCAAACTAGGCGTAAATCTTAGACTTAAGACCAACACCGTGGTTTATAATATGATTTAAAAAGACCTTTTTAAAAACAAGCTTTTATAGCAAAAATACAAAGAATATAACTTGCTTAGTTGAGAGTTCCTATGGCTTCCGTCCGGCTCCATAATCAGACCCTGGACACCATCCGGATTAAAGTACTCGGCGAGACGAAACCAACAAGTCCAAACACTGCGAGGTTGTATTGAGTTCTTGAGTCGAGAGTATCTGGTTGTATAGTACTTCTCAATATTAATCTAACAAGACTAAACACGAGGGGGTTCCGTTGTACATTTTGCTATGGCCACCTTCCGACTCCATCATCAGACCAGCTCCATGGTACAATATTATTGCATTGTCATCGGCCTTACATACGTATGCCAAATTTCAGCTCCATCGGATATCCGCAAGTGCTTGAAAAATGGCTCACAAGATTTGAACCGGCAAAGGAATGTTCCGTACGCATGTCCTCGCACGAATATTCGCACCGTGCACAATTACCTTAAGATGCATGCGGGTGAATCTTTAAAAAAATAATGTCTGAGGTTTTGACGTCAACACTATGCCTAAGACAAGCTTTTTACGACACTCTTGCAACAGTATTGTATGAGAAATATTAGTTTCCCATGCGAAAGTCACCTATTGTCTTACCTAAATGATTTACCACACATTGTTGTTGTTTATTGGTTAAAAACTTTAATGGCTATGTTGTTAAGGTAATAATTATATGATTTTTTAAATAAATAATATATAATTAATATTATACGAAGACTGCCTAGTTGGTCTAGTGGCAAAGCATATCGCTTTGTGATCACGTAGTCCTGCTAAGTTTTTCTAAAGAAAACTTCCCAGTATGAGTCCGGAATCTAGAATTGTGCCCGGTATATCAATAGGCTTGCTCGCTATCCCTTACATGGGACTAAACTACGTACTCAGTACACCTCTGCCACCCCCGCTTGGGGAATATAGGCGTGACGGTGTAATATATGAATTATGGATGAATAGAAAAGGTAAGAGGAATCAAATAAATTGCCTTTTGAAAAAGGGACAAGTGGAAAGTTAAACCGATGGAAATGCATGAATGATGAACGAAAGACGTTGAAGCGTAACAGTTGTGACAGAATTGTAGAATCTGGCGAGTTGTTAGTCTTTGCCTGTCCCTGTAGGAAACAAGCGTGAGTGAGTGCATGTATTTACATAAGGTGTTTTTTGGATGAGTGTTAGCCAATGCTCACTCAGTATCAAATTTTGACCATATTTACCCCTCAACCCACAGCATGATTGGTCTCCGTGAATGCGTTGGATGACTACGGTTAGTGGTTGGTAGAATAGCCGGTGGTGGTGTCAAATTGGTGTTAGCTATCAAAAATGTGATAGCTTTGGCGTTTGTCCGTACTTTTTTGGTCTATACGACTGAATGATTATTGACTCTAATGCTGTAACCTTTTCCAGTTTATATTTATAGAATAAGTGACAATCAGTCGATTTAAAGCACTTATTATTACCTTATGGTATGTAAGGAAAGAACTTGTTGGAAATCTGTATTCTCTGCCTACCCCCAAAGGATCTGGCGTGATGATATAGATAGATAGATAGATTATTACCTTACACTTATCATTTTCCAACAATATCTCATAAAGCTTAAAGATACCCAGTATCCAGGCTCAACACAGTCATGTTTGATCAGGCTGCGCCGGCGCAGTGTTTGTGTGCAAACAAGAACGCCTGTAGATAACTCCGGTGAGACGGTGTAAGTGACGCTTAGTGACCGTTTGGAACTTGAAACTTTAGATTGTCGTAGTGTCAGTTACTTCTCATTAAACGTTGGCTTAGAGAGCTAATATCTTTAAGAGTATATTTAGATATGTTAAGAAAGAAGTTATTTGTAGAAGTTGAAGAAAGTTATTTGTAGATCGATATTTTACAGAAATAATTAGTCGTGTGATCACACACACAATATCGGTAATTACCCATCATTCTTTTAAGAATTACGAAATTAGGAGAAGTTGGAAGAAATACCCAAAGTCAAAAATCATGGAGAATATTTAAAGATAATCGCGTATCACAAGGCCGCGTTAACATGCAACACTACTAACAGAAGGAATAAAAAGGTTTCTCATCGCGTGTTTTTTTACAAGGCATATGAATTAGTGCCCATCCGTGGCAGAAAAAATAGATAAACACTAGTCCATGAATTCTCATACAATCGCTATCTTTATGAGCAGCATGCTTATAATTTATAGCAGTCTATAAGATACATAGACACGGATCGGAGGCGTCAGTATTGATTACATTATTTCATAAACTACACATCATAAATCGAAGCACCCGCGCAGACTCATTTCATAACATTATAAAGCCTTACAATAAGTTAATACCTAGAAAACAACACTCATCGAGACTAACATCTTAACCTCATCTGATGGTTTAACACAACATCCGGACATGTGTATGTTTTACTGTATTAATTAAGTTATAAAGCAGAAACTGAGTCGTTTATGATCGTTAATACGAGCACACTTACACGCCATGTTGGTTTAACGATGATCTTGTTACCAATTCAGTTGATATTGCCTGAACTGATTAACAGAACATTTCTATGGCTTAACTAGACGATGGTAAAAGTATTCTAATTTTATTCCAATCATTTCTAGTAATAATACCGACGTAAGAATTTAAGTTGTATATAAAATAGATATGTAAAAGGGCAAATCAAGTCTCCGTAACCGGCGAGCATGTATGAGACAAACTATGAGAGTGGTGGAAGCCAGAGAGGGATGCAGCGTAATGATATAAATATAAATAAAAACAGAAATATAATTGCTTTATCAAGCTTACTAATTCTATGCACGTTTTAGAATTTACTAGGCCGCTATATATTAGGTCCTTTGTCATGATATTGTCGGCGATACGAGAATGTACACGGTACACTCTGCCATTACAACTTGTAAAACGCCGGGATGGTGTTTATTTTAGATTTTTTTAAAACTCATATTGTTTATTTATGAGTGTAAGTACATTTACGTTTAATCTAAACGCCTATTAAACCCATCTACTTAACTCATTCTGTATTGTTCTCTCATACCCCATAAACGCAATGAATACAAAAAAAAAATGTAAAACTCATTTTACAAGAGTAACCGTGGAGTTACTTGCCCTTCTTCTCCACAAGAATCGCATTCCGAACGGGTGGCAGAGTTTTAAGTAATAAATTACTTTTTCTTTATTAACTATTCATAAGTACTTCCTGGTCTACATGAATAAAAACATTTTGATTTTGTTTTTTTCCCAAATAATTCATATCACAACTACAGACCCAAACAATTTAGACAACCTGAAACTGCTATTGAAACGGAACCAAAAGCAAATATGTCTCATGGACAATACTTAAAAGGCTAACTAGCAGTACTGGGCCTGCGTGTGGTCTAAATGTCCGCGACATATATGGAGTTATTGGTTTAACTGCTATACGTGAACTGAATCTAGGATTTAATAGTTTGGAAGGCGACGTTTTTGGTAAACTTACTTAAGTTTTTGAGACTGAAGTGGCAAGAGTTATGTCAATACTGGTTCTAAATGAATCAGATTTTGCCTTAGAACAGGGCAATTATTAAGATAAGGATGTTATGATAAGGAAGTTGTTTCGTAATAATGAAAATACGAGAGTGAGAAGGAATATGAAGAGAAAATAAGAAGGGATTGATAAAGAAGCGTTGTTATGTCATGACACTTCAGATTTAAATTTATAATCATTCTCCAACGCTTGTTCATCAAATTACTTTCAATAGCAATAATAAAATTAATTGATTCAATCTAAAAACACTAAAAATAAACTCATAGCGCTCATGCTTGGGCATTGGAACTGTTCAAATATTCAATGTTTCTCAGACTCCCGACGTTACAAATAAGTAAAGGCGTTTCGCGGAACAATTTCTTGTCGCGTACTCGATTGGGTCAAAGACATGCAAATATCAAACTTGATACTTTCAATATAGAGTTTAAAGTAGATATTGAGATTGGTGAAGTGGGAGCAGATGCAAATGATAAAGATTAAGTGAGAAATTGGTCATATTGGGTACGTTTTAGTTGAGATTTATGTGTGGTGTGTTGTCCAGTGACCCCGGCCGAGTGCTGGGACAATTGCCAGTTAATTGTGTGTTTATAAAATTGGTACGTCGCGGCTGTTTGTTCAACATGGTGACATCTGCGATACATTGAATGTACTCGGATGTACGATGTTGATCGTAGTAATTTAAAATTTGTTTCTTATTCTTTAAAAATACAATGAATTTACTACACCATGATTAGTCTCAAATATTAATAATATAATTGGTATAATTAAGCGTTCCAGAAATTCTAAATTAGTAATTCGTAGAAACATACACAGTGTTTGTTGTTATTCAAATACTGCGTTATCATGGATAAGCCGCCAAAATGGTCATGAAGACACGCTATTAATTTTAACAATAACAATTGTAGGATACCTTAATAGAACCAAAAACACATTAGTAAATTGTGTTAATTAATAATATACATAAAATAAATTAAAACATTGCAACCAGCAAGAAAATAAGATAAATAAATAGCAAAATGCATACTAATCTAATCTTTAGAAACTTAGAAAACGCTCTGAACTCTGTTAACCCTAATATCAGAACGACTAAAGCGAAACTCGCAAAACGGGTATGGACGGAAACCATTTATGATTTCAAACAATATTTGATCCGTTGTACAACGTTAGTCGCTAGTTTGTTTGCGTGTCTTTGAACGTTGTGGGAAGATAGAAAAATACAATACAGTTAGATATTTTCTATATGGAAGATGGTAAATAAATTTTATTATCAGTTATTTGTGTATCAAAATATAAAAGGAGATGAGAAAGTTGAAGATTTTGGGTTTAGCAAAGATTTGTCGTTGCCAAATCGAATTAAGGTTTCTGGTACTGTTTGTATGTAGACTTAGTCAAACAATTTTCAAGACGGGAATGGCCTCTATAACTTATTATTTTTAGATAGCTGTTTATAACATTCAGCAAATTACTAGATGATTGAATAATCTTACAGGTTCTTCATTTGACGATTTCTTTCCTGTAAATCACGCTTTGAAACCTTTTCCGTCAACTAGAAAAATATTAGACTCAAGCACAAAGTGAGTTGTAAGTTTTTTGTCTAATGTTTATTGCATTTATACTATTTGAGAAACCAACACTTTATAATGGCTACCTACTCGTATTAAAGTTTACTGCTTCAGCTTATGTTGTTGATGACGATAACAGCTCAACTTAACGGGAACATACCCATTTTACTAACGCAGCATATTTTGGACAATCCATAACTAGTAATCCCCAAGTCTACCTATTCTCAATTGTTTATTTTATAGCGTCTAAACCCACTGCGAATGAAAATACTCGTCAGTCAGAAAATAAGGTTCAAAGCAATATTCTCAATACATGACGATGAAAACTGACGTACCCTTATAATCACGGTATAAAAAATCAAATCACACTACAAATTTAAGGTGAATAACGACTCTCGTTTACAACATCGCATACAAAACGAGTGACAATTTCAAAATCCCAAAAGAACTTTCCCTCAGTATCGTGAATTTATACATTGTCCCTTTCTAAATTTAAAATAACGTTGTACTAAAGTTGATCAATATTCAAAATGCCAGCGCTGGTCCCGACCACAGAAATCGTGTAGAGATGGATAGCATACTAAGCGTATCCCCTACGGGCATTTGTATTCACTGTGATGGCCTAAGGCGAACACGCTGTGAAGGTTATGTATAGAATTAAACTGTTATTCCTTATCTGTGGATCTAGGATATTCCGATGTTTTGACATCTCCTGCTTAGACGACATTCTGGGAAAATAGGGTTCATCTTGTTTCGTCTCCAACGCCTAGTCAGATATTTTCATTTCTTGCAGACATTGTCTCAATTTATATATCAAGCCCGTCATAATGTAAACCGATTTGTATCTCTGGCTTAGACAATTTTTACGGAAAATCAGGTTTACGTGTTTTATCTCCAACAACTAGTCAAATATCTCAAAATCTTCAAGGGTTATCTCAAGTTATATTTAACGCCCGTAATAATTCCTCATTCCTCCCTTTAAAAAAAAATTGCCATCCAGCGTGTTCAAGAATGCGAGACCAAGCAAGTTATTTGCCGAGATTAAAAGAGATTAATATTTTAAGCGACAATTATCTCGACTTACGGACAGTTGTTTTTGCTATCCTTAATAATTGTTTATTGTTAATTAAGTTAGTTGCGGTTGCTAGGCAATTAATGCTAAGTAAGGTTGATTACCAGATACTTCTCGGTATTTTTTAGATGGAAGAATTCAATCCAGCCGAGCAACTTCGCCGAGCTTTTTCGTCATTTCAAAAATGTTGATAAAATAGATCTAGCATTGCAAAGAATACTTTCTGGACATTATGAAAGAAGTTTCAAGCAAAAGCAAGAACTCAACATTAAACTACATAAGCAGCACACTAAAGTCACAAATACAAACCATTCTGTTGTTACAGCGGAAACTATACGTGTTACGGCAAATATTAATAGGAGATCAAGTAGAAGATTAGGTACTCAAGATAAAGTAGTATTAACTTGTGTGAATGGCATTGGAGTATTTTAACTATTAATAAAACATGAAGATGGTGGAATCATGGGAAAACTTGCGAATAGATTCGTAAGGCTGGTTTTGCCGCCCGTTAATCCAAATGCCATGAGTCAGATTATAAAAGCTTTTTAAGTTTTTGTAATATAAATGCACTTATACATAAATAGTTACAGCAGGCAATAAACATTGAAAATCGTAAGTTTATTGTGATTAGTTCAATAATAATTTACTGTTTCCTGTATTTTATTAATTGTATTGGTTTTGTTATATCTCTGATCGAAACGGATAGTAGTCTCAATGATGATGTATTGCCTAGATCCTAGATTTTCCGATCCCAAGCGGATCCAATATTTTCACCGTAAGTTAACACAACTATATGTTTTGTAGAGAGGTTTTTAAAACTAAACGTTCGACGATATTAGAAAGACAGATATTATTATTAATCTTAAAGCTCATTTAATTCATATTAATGTTAGAAATGAAGAAATACGGAAGGCTGTTCATCACAAAAATATTGTAGAACCTAAATGGTTTATGGAAACTGGGAAACAGTCAAAAGAGTGGATTTCATATAAGTGATAAATTCGCATACTTTCAATATCCAGAGCATGCTGCACTTAGTTTTATGTGTATGTAACATCGCGGGTACTTTATATAAATATTTAAAGTAAGCCGAGGTATGAATGTAGACAATTAAATTAAACAAATTCCAATCTCCAGTTGCGAGCGAGGCGGTGTCGTAACGAACCCAAGTTACCCGCGCTTAACGTCAACAAACGCACCACAATTAAAAAACATTAAAAAATGCGATGCGATGAATTCACTCCAGTTTTTAAAATGACTCGTTTCACAAGTCCCAACTGTGAGAACCGAGAGGCTAACCGACCGGTTCGAGAAGACACCGTCTCGCCGAAAGCTCGCACAATCGGCGCACCAACGCAATTCAGCCGCGCTAACTCGAGGAGCGCGCTTTCATAAGCTCGACAACTTCTACGATTAGCACTCACCTTCGACACCGTGTATCCTGGCGAACAGCGTCGACGCCAGCACGAAGAATGACAGCAATTGAATCCCATAATCCGGTATAAAGTTCCTCGACCACATTTTGTAGCACAACATTCACACATGGATCACACACATTTGTTTTACTCCTTCTATGTCGTTTGAACACAAAATAATCAACACTCACGGAACCAAATGTAAGAACTGACACTTCATTTTGTTTTTCAACTGTTGTTACGCCGAGAACGTTTGTTTATAGGACATTTTAGCGGTAAAACACGTTTGAAAAAAACGTAAAGCCCGGTAGTAACATGCGCAGCCGCGTCCCGCTCGCATCTGACGGCTTTGTCTGTACAATACACAGCGTACGGTAAATCAAAATGGCCGCCGGCGCGCAAGTGTGCGTGCGCGCACCTTTTGTAACAATTTGGATTTACTTAACTAAGCTTTTTCTTTACATTAAACAAATAGTTTTAACTAAATCACAACTATACACGAGTTATTTAAGTCATGAATTGTAGGAATATAGTCGGAAAGCCCGTGAGAATTTAATCACGCACACATACAAAGTTACGCGGAGGAATGTAGATTCAATGGAGAAATCAAGCGATTCAACAGCGCTGTGTGTGCGCAACCAATCGAGAGCTTTCAAACTTTGTCGTTCGCCACTCATGACACAGATGGCGTCCTTGTCTGTTTAACAAGGGGATGAAATTAAACAATAATTTAAACAATGAATAATATTCAACAGCTCTAGAAATCAATAGAGAAAACAAATTTTTCGATAAATTAGAAGTAAACCTAACATTTGCTAAATCTTGGTAAGGAATGCCAAGGGTTGTTTGATCAATAACATTCCTTGTAGCTAAGGGTCGTCATGAATAAGTTTAATAATAATTCTAGTATTATTAACAATGGCCGCGTGTTATCAGAAACATCCCTTTGAGATCGAAACAGAGGACCGGCTCACTACTATAAACACGAAAATATTTGAGATCAAAAAGAAAATACAGCTGTCAGGTTTGAATTGATAAATTATATCATGCCCCTGGATAATAATTACTTGCTGTCCCGTGAACGTAGTGCACTTAAACACTATGATCAGAGTTAAAAACTGCAATAAACATATTGGATTGAATCCAGAAAACTTTACCTACCTATCCCTAGTACCTGCTCTTTGATTAAACATACTTATCTGTTTACGTCAAATTATCCAAATGCTAAAGTCAGATTATAGTCATGCTATTCAAATATCCTATTTGGTATAAGTTCCTTTAAAATCGTTTCACTGATATTTGCGTGATCCGCGAACACACATCCAAACATTTTTAGGCACCATTTCGTATTCAGAATCTCTGAATAGTCTAACCCAATCATTAGTTTTAATATGTTTAACGCAAAGACAAACCCTTTTATAATTTGATGATAGAGATTACATCTTTATCACAGAGGGTCAAAGAAAATCCAACTTTGAGGAAAACGAAGCCGAAAAGCAACAAAACAATGACTTGATAGACACCCTCAAGAAGGAAATAAAGTTGCGACTTACGGAGCTAGCCCGAGCCAGGGCGGTTATTGGTGAAGAAGAAGTGCAGGTCAAGAAGTACCTGAATGAGGTCTGCCCGGTGGGGAGCAAGGGGTCTGACCAGGTAAGGAGTGCAGGCAGGAAGTAAAGTTTAGCTACTTTGAATAAAACTGATTTTATTTCTGTAGAAGCTTCGAAGGTCCAATGGAATAACTATCAGGAGCTAAAGCGGAATTACGTAGACAACATACTTATTTATCTTGTAAATTAGAAATTTCTACTGTGTTCGAAACCTGGAAAACAATAGTGTTTCTTCTAGAAGAACGATCATTTTAAAGTAAACAACAAATATTGGCAGTATATAGTATCATAACTGTTGACCGATATCTAGGTATCATTCTATAAATTACAGATCGCAAATATAAATTAAAATTAATAAAATCAGACACACTCAAGCTAGCACATCTTGTTTCCAGATAATCCACAATTTAGATCTAAAAGTGATAGAACAAAGAAAGATTCTAGATCTACTAAAATACGAGAAGAGAAGTAAAAAGAACAAACTGACACGTCTGGAGAAGGAATACGAATATTTACTGATTGAGAACAATAAAGGGATACTTGTAAAATCCAAAAACAGTAGCAGAGCAAGAAAGGTAACTTCCAAATAGAGGATTGGTTCTTTGTCCTACGGCAATTTCTGTAAGCAACTCTACATATCTTAAAAAACTTGATACTTTCAAGAAGTTTTCTTTTTTTCACGTAAGCAACCCAAAAATCTAGATAAACTTACTGGCAGTTACTGGCTGTTACATTGGGAACAAAATACAGCGCTCAGGTCTACATATTACACATTTCTGTATTAAGTAGACCTAGGCCCTACTCCTTCGGGAATAACATGCGCCACAGTTTTATAAATCTTAATAATATATATCGTCGCACTGCTAGGAAAAGGTATCCTCTCACAATTGAAGAACGAGATCACGTAGACATAGTCCGGATTAGTGGAGGTACATCAGCCTATCCTAATAAATTAAAAATATTGCAATTATATATTATATTTCATCATCATAACCTACTAAAAATCCCGTAAAGTTAAATTTCTACATACATAGATAGCTGATGACTAATCTTTAATTTAATGGCTGATTTAGCACGTATCGCACTTGGAGAACGAAATTCATAAAGTTCTAATACAATGGACAGAAGCTGAACTGGTGAAGAAGAAATATTTATCCATAAGGTAAAAAATTATTATCCATTTGTATATTTGGGGTGCATAACTTGGCTTCCAGCGCACGGGAACGTTCTTATCATATACAACTAGGGGTCACCCATCTAAGGCCTAATTGGGCCCAATATTACTTAACATTGTTTATCACTACTAATCGAACTTTACAAGCATGAGGGATGATATACAGAATTCTTTCATGATTTGCTCCTGTTTCGATGTTACTAAAATTTACCTTAGTACAGGACACTTTTAGCAAGTCTTGTTTGATAGCGTATTATTACGTTCTTATCGTTTGCCTGAAATAATATCGTAAATATTATTCCAGGCAAGCTCTAATAGATGATTCAGTTAAATTCGAGAGTTCACTGTCACGCATTGAAGAACTTCTGCAGACACAAAGGGAGGAAATCGCCAAGTTAGAGGTATGATGTAATCATACATAACAGATATATCATTATTTTTGTACCTAGTACGTAGTTCTCTATGAATGTTGCTCTAAAGTCTTGTACCTTCCCAGCGAGTCCGAGAGGTGGCAGCTGAGATGCGCGTGAAAGCGACGGCCGCCACCGCGGCGGAGGCGGCGCGTGCGCACGACGCAGAACACTCCCGCACCTCCGAGAGGGCGTACTTTGCGCAACGGTTCACTGAGAGGAAGAGAGAGCTGGAAAAATTGGAGAAAAGGGTTTTCCCGCCTCAATGTGAGTGCCCCGTGTAAACAGTCCTAGAATAACGCCACAAGCATTTTTTGTATATGTCGTAGTGTCTGAAGGAGTAGAAACTATTTAACATCGATCTAGCAATCTGCTATGGCAATAAATAGCAACACCGTAAGTCAGCGCATAAAGACGGAATAGCGGCGAAGCGAATAATTATCAACAATTTAAAAAATCAACTCTTTCAAACCGTAAACTTTTTCAAGCCGTATGGCCTCTGAACCAAGCTTCATACCACTTTAAACCGCTCTATGTGTTCTTATACCTAATTTTCAGTATATATCAATTCCTTGGGTTAGCACTGACCCTATGTGTTTGGAAAATACTTTCTGAGATAAAAGTCGTAATGTGTCATCACCGTCATCGTAAAGTGTCTCCGTAACCGGCGAGCGTGTAAAGACGAACTATGAGAGTGGAAGAAACCAGAGAGGTCTGTAAGGAAAGAACCTGTTGGAACTCTGTACTCTCTGCCTGCCCCGCAAGGGAACTGGTGTGATATAGATATAAAGATTGATCATCATCATCATTTTAGCTTGTAACGAATGTCTCGTCATTTGAAGTTATTATGGAAATGGATAGTATCGTTCCGGAACTCAATGGCCAACACGTCCGATTTCTATCTATCTTTCTATCTATAACCTCACGCCAGATCCCTTGCGGGGTAGGCAGAGAGTACAGAGTTCCAACAGGTTCTTTCCTTACATACCTCTCTGGCTTCCTCGACTCTCATAGTTCGTCTTATACTCGCTCGCCGGTTACGGAGACTCTTGACTTTTCCATCAGATAAGACTCGGTTTATTTGGTCGTGGTAAGATAGTCTAGGTCTTCCCCGGTACCTGCATCCTTCCACTTTCACATTGTATATCTGTTTTGTCATTCTTTCCTCTGGCATTCTTTCTATATGCCCGAACCAACGGAGCATGCCCTTTCTCATCTTTACACCGATACTATCTTTCATACCTACTCGCTGTCTTACTATGCTGTTGCTAATGCACGTCCGATTTCATTGCATAGGTCTCATAACGAACAAGCTATCTGTAAATAAAATGATTCCAGCACGATCCGTAGTTCGTCAAGAATCAACCAGGTCGACAGAAGCCGAGGCTATGTCCGAAGAACCATCAGCCGCGGCACAAATGGAGGATATTTTTCAGAGACTCATGAAGTTAACAGGTATTACTTAATATCCTATTTAGAGCGCGAAAATTTAAAAAAAGTCAATGCTTGAGAAGATTAGTCAGGTTAATAAATCTAAAACCAACCATAGCACTGAAAGATCTCTTGACATCTTGAGCTCATTCTGCGTAAATTGGCTTAAAAAAAATAACTAAGAAGTTTGAAGGTGCCCCAAAATAATTATACCTCAGTGTGACACTTCAGTAGACATGAAATACCTAGGTCATGAACATGAATCCTTTAAAATAAAGGGATTCTACGTGTTAAAACCATATAACCTTTTTAAAAGACCGGTAAAACCCATGACTTCTCCAAGAGACTCACAAAATTTGACTTACCTAGGGGTGACAGAAGCCGAGGAGGTGTTCGAGAGGTTCCAGGCTCAGCGGGAGACGTCGCAGCGGCTTAACTACCTGCAGCAGACAACCGAGGAGGAGAAACTAGACCTGGAACAGACACAAGCCACCCTGATGGCCGAACTGGAGGCTTTCAAATTCGCCTCCGTGAAAGATAAGGATGAGTATGATTTATGCAATTTTTAATACACACACGCAAGGCATATCTTATACTCAATTTACACACTGCTTACTTCCGCGTAAAGTGAAGGAATAAATTATAGATAAGATAAAAACTAAAGTAATATATCAATCAATATTAGCCCTGTTAAGAAACTGTCGAACCGTTTGGCACAGGCCTCCTCTCAAACTGAGAGGGTTTAGGCCATAGCCCACCACGCTGGCCCAGTGCGGGTTGGCGAACTTCACACACCTTCGAGAAACTCTTTGGCATGCAGGTTTCCTCACGATGATTCCTTTACCGTTATAGCAAGTGATAGTTAATTTTTAATACGCACATGCTTTCGAAAAGACAGAGGTGCGTGCCTGGGTTTGAACCCTAGATCCCTGACTTTGCAGTCCAACGGTCTAACCACTAGGCTATCACTGCTCTAAAGAAATATATAAGATACAAAAAAAAAGTGAGAGTGGTGTATCCGAAAAACACAGAGCGATGCTTGAAGCGTGAAGGGAGTTTGTGAACAGTCGACGCTGTCGCTGTACTGCTCATTAGTTTTGGCGGGAAGTGCCACCAGTGTATAAACCTGGTCTTATGGAGTGGGCCCACAAGATGGATCGATGACTGTGTGAAGGTTGTAAGCATACAGCTTTTGGAAGAATCCAGCTTTTACCCGAAAAGCAGGATGCTTACAGCACACAGGTCGTTGTTTGGTAATTCCTTTGGCGTTCAGTGGACGTATTTTGGTTGACAATAATGTGGACACACACACTCGGCCATACCTACATTTCTGAAAGAGAGGTAGCAAAGATAAATTTCACATACCCAACTTTTCCCAAAGATTTCAGACTCCAGACTTACTAAGATTTTTTTTATAGAACTCTAATACCGACACATGGGGTGAGGACACAGAATTCATTATACCTAATAAGACAAGTCTCTCTGAGATCCACGAGCTTTACCTGGACCTTTGAAAGGCTTACATGGGGGCATGGGTCCAACACGCAGAGGCCCTTTGCGAGAAGTTAAAAATAAAAAGAGACAAATCTGAAAAAAAAATTAAACACGGCACTTAGAAAAATGGTACCGATTTTTCTTTCAGTCACCTTCGATTTACAACGCGAAAAACTAAAAGTGGAACTCCTATTTACGCATAAAATAAATCGATTTTTTTGATGTTTCGAGTGCTTTGCAACACCCACGGTCACGGGAAGCACTGAAGTGTTAGACGTCGAAAAGACATTGTTGTTTCGGGGTACCGCGGGGCAAATATGTCAAAAAATAGTTATATTTTATGTGTAATAGTCGCGTATATTTATGAACTCAGTATCCTATACAAGCATTTGAGTACATATGTCTTCTGGAACAAATTGACGTTCCAAGTACAGCTAAAAGTACTCACCTTAAGGTCTTCGTTTCAGGAATCAAGATCAAATAACATCACTGAAAGAAGAGATTGAGAAAGAGGAAGAAATTTACACAGATTTGGAGAAGAAAATGGACGAATTAGAGATGTTACTGTTGGAAATTAAAAGATTGCTCTACGACCTATGCAGGCTCCTAGATGTAAGAACAAATATGAAGACATATATTTCTTCTTACTCACATAATTTTTTTTTAACAAAAACGTTGCCCCACACTGGGTTTTATTCCTGTGTCGTGGGTGCGTTTACAAACATGAAATTCACATGCACAAATACCCGAACCCAAACAAATATTTGTGGGTCACACAACATTTGTCCCGTGCGGGAATTGAACCCGCGACTTCTCGATCCAGTGGGCGGAGCGACTCAAGCTCTTAACCACTGGAACAAGCCTTCCGTCAATTATTATCTTTACCTTACCATATCCTTAACCGTGTCTTATCTGAAAGGCAAGTCAAGAGTTTGTTACCACGACAGTCTCATACTGTAGCGACCCTTATACATCGCTACATAGTTGCGACTACCTACCAATAGATGGTGCTGACGATTCGCTATACATGTCTAGAACGCGATATTAGAGTGCGCACGATGTGTAACATATATACAAACCCCCGACAATAGTTCTTGGGAAGCTGTAAAGGCCGCACGGCCAACAGCGTATATCACTCAAACATAATAGTTTTTGGGATGGCTCGAGCGTAGTGGTTGCACGTTCGCCCTAAGTCCGGTGAAGCTGTAAAGGCATCGCGGCCAACAGCGTATATCACTCAAACACACACACACACAAATAGTTCTTGGGGTGAGTGGCAGGCCCCGCCAGACACAACACCCGTCTGGCAGGAAGATCTTCCCTTTGACAAATAACCTTTTTACAACGTTCCTGTCAAAAGACGAAGTATGAGAGTGAAGGAAGAGACAGAGGTCTGTAAGAAAATAACTTTTGGAATTCTGTACTCTGGGGGTCATAATATAGATAGATGAACGTACATTACCTACTTTTTTTGGTATTTCACGGGGGAAAAATATTCCTAAGATTGTAGCATTCAGAAGAATGCACCGGTGCCTCTCTGATTTGCTGGATGCGGTCCGAACACGTCTTGGGGAATAATTATTGCTCTCCTCGCAACCTCACAGTGCTCATTTTAATGTATATTATACTCACTCCCCCCCACCCACTGGGAGCGCTCCGTCAACTGATACTGTACTACTACCGCATGGGAACGCGGCCTTCACTGAGAGGATCCGGGAAGAAACTCAGTACGCTTGTCATTTTTTGTCATATTCTTATTTCCTCTGCTACAAATTCCATTTCCACCTTTCCCCAGATCATACCGGAGCCGTCAATGCCGGAATGGACGGCCGAAGCCAGAGACGTGCAAGAATTGGTGATGGTCCTAACAGCACGGTACGAGAAGGCACGAGTTCGAGCTGACGAGATCAAGGAGAAACAGAAAGACACCACTTACATCATGGTGCCTTCTAATGTAAGGCATTTATGCCTATTTTGTAATTTAAGGAAAATAATTAAAAAAAAAATAACATTTCTTAAAACAAGCTTTTATGTAGTAGTGTAATTTTAAAACGACCAATCAAAATTAACTGTGTATATCAAATTTCTTGTCGACGCTGTTGACCGTTGAGGAGTTCCTACGTCTGGAGCCAATCCTTGATTTAGGATCAGATCATGCTCACCATAAAAATGATTATCGGAACTAAACCAACAGGTCAAATTTCAACTCCTTAGGATGAAAGGGAGAGTGATTCAGCTTGCAATAAATAAAAGCTTGTAATTAATAAAAACGATCTTGTCTTCAGTTGGCAGAAGTTGAACTGTTTTCTCTCTCATTTCGCTGACGATGTTTGATCTCAACGTAATAGAGGGCGAGCCACCCATTATACTGACTACAGAACACAATTCCAGACTCAGAACTGATACTTAATTATTACTGATAGATAAACCGATATACAATCCAAAAGTGGAAGAATGTAGGTATCGGGGAAGACCTAGACTATCTTACCATGACCAAATAGACAGTCTTATCTGAAGGAAAAGTCAAGAGGCTCCGTAACTGGCGAGCGTGTATGAGACGAACTATGACAGTGGAGAAAGCCAGAGAGGTATGTAAGGAGTAGCGCAGTGGTTAAGAGCTTAAGCCGCTCCACTCACTGTGTCTAATAGTCGCGGGTTCGATTCCCGCACGGGACAAATTGTGCGATCCACAATTATTTGTTCCGGTCTGGGTATTTGCTTATGTGAATTTTCATGTTTGTAAACGCACCCACGACACAGGAATAAATACTAGTGTGGGGCTAGGTTTAAAAAAAAAAAACAAAACAAAAAACAAAAAACGGTACTCTCTGTGCCTATGCGGGATCTGGCGTGAGGATATGGATAGATAAACCCCAATTTCCACGGGTGGCTCGGTCCAGTTATAAGAAACACTTCTCCACGCACTGGATCAAGTAGTCCCAAGTTCGCTTCCCGCACTAGACATGTTTAAACAAGGCTAGCGTTTGAGCGACGGGGCTGTCGTTTGACCAAATATCGTTCATTTTTGTAAGTGTGTAAGTAGAAATTTACTCATAAATAACCTTTCACAGCCCACTAGTGCAGCGGCATCTGTGGCGGGCATCAGTATCCACAGCCACAGCACGCCGAAGGAATCCGAGAAACCTGTCCCCACTTACAAGGAACTAGTTCAAAAGGAACCAGTTAAAGGCCCACGTAAGGACCCGAGCTATGGAATGTTTGCGTGTGTGTGAATGATCTAGCTGCTTAGCTGTTGGCCGCGGGGCCTTTACAGCGTCACCGGACAAGAGGGCAAGCGTGCAACCACTACGCCTGAAGGGCAATGGGGCAACTGGCTCAAGGGCGCCTCAAGGAGGAGCGGCCTCGGCTTGGGCAATCGCTATGGGGGAGGGCGTATAATAGGTGTCACGCCGTGATGCTCTGCACCGGCCCACAGGTAAGGGATTCTTCGACCTCGCCGGCGAGGTCAGCGTCTGATCCCGATATACCGTTTTGTTTGTTATATCCCGTGTACATTTTGATACTGATATTGCTGATAAAATGATTAGGTTCTCTCAGATTTCTCCATAAATAACAGTTATAGGTAGGTAGGGTAATAATAAATACCTAGGTCCAGAAAAAAATAATTTGTTTCTTCAAATTCTGAATTTCATGTTTGTGCCTTACACAAATATATTTTCTAGATTTCAGACCTTGCTACCTTAAGCTTTTCTATTTTTAATTTAAATCATAAGCTTTCAAAGTTTACTGTAATTAGTTTTACAAGCGGCGAGTATAAGGCGTGAAACTAATCAGTCAGGCAAAAACTTAAAAGTAATATTAAAGCAATTACGTCGTTTTTCTAGCATCAGACGAAGAGGACGACATACCATCACGCTGCTATTTGAAAAGGCAGGCACAGTTGATCGTAGATACGAAGTGCAGGAGGAAAGGCTTCAGGCTCCCGTACCCAAGGAGATGAAAGATGTCTCGTGGAAATTTGCAAATTGTTGTAGTTTTGCTTGAAATAAATTCAAATTGGTTGCACTGTAGCTTTTACTTTTATTTTAATTAGCCCTGTAAAGAAACTGCCCCACCGTTGGGCACGGGCCTCCTCTCTAAATGAGACGATTTAGATCATAGTTTTTACTTACCAAATTATTGTGGCACATAAAAAATACTCGAAATTTCGAAAACTTTACATTGAAATTAAAACGCAATAAAAACACGATAATCAAAGATTTTAATAGTTGATAATGGTGGTCCGCTATTTTTTCTTCTCTAATATTTGCCAAGCGCAACCGCTCCTATTTGCAATGTAAACAAAAAAGGCCATCGGTATATTTCTTAATATTTAGGATAAAATATCTAATATAGAAAACATCTATCTATCTATCTATAACCTCACGCCAGATCCCTTGCGAGGTAGGCAGAGAGTACAGAGTTCCAACAGGTTCTTTCCTTACATACCTCTCTGGCTTCCTCGACTCTCATAGTTCGTCTCATACACGCTCGCCGGTTACGGAGACTCTTGACTTTTCCATCAGATAAGACTCGGTTTATTTGGTCGTGGTAAGATAGTCTAGGTCTTCCCCGGTACCTGCATCCTTCCACTTTCACATTGTATATCTGTTTTGTCATTCTTTCCTCTGGCATTCTTTCTATATACCCGAACCAACGGAGCATGCCCTTTCTCATCTTTACACCGATACTATCTTTCATACCTACTCGCTGTCTTACTATGCTGTTGCTAATGCGGTCGGTCAGCTTCACTCCGCACATCTTCCGCAGAGCTCGCATTTCTACCGCATTTATCCTACTTTCATTCTCCTTCTTACATACCCAGCTCTCGGTACCATATAACAGCGTTGGGACAAGAACTCCGTTATGTATGGCCAGCTGCGCTTTATGGCTTAAGTGCCAGCTCCCGAGTAGCTTTCCCATCGCACCATTCACTCTGTTCCCTGCACTCACTCTTCTCTCTATGTCAGCGGTGTATTTGCCATCCTTACTGAAGGCGCATCCAAGATATACAAACTCATTCACTTGCTCCAGCACATCGTTACCAACCACAATCCTTACATTCGTTCTGGTTTCTTCCCTTTCAAAAACCATAATCTTGGTTTTCTTCACATTCAAGTGTAAGCCATTGATCATGAATATAGAAAACATGTTTGTATATTTTGCGTTGGAACTCTGTACTCTGCGCCTACCTGCAAGAGATCTGGCGTGTTAATATATTGATAAAGAGAGTGTTAAAAAAAGAATGCCTCTTCCTTTTAAAATCTTAATACAATTTATATAATCAAAACAAATCTTTCAGACATCGAAAAACAAAACAGGCGAGTTATCCGCAAAGGTTCTGGCGTGATGTTTCTGATCACTGAATAGGAGGTACTTGATATACATAGATAAATCCTCTTTCAGGAAACTTTTCTAAAACTTTACAACCATTGCAACTAAAAAAACTCAACATGACACTCACTGTCATAATATTTAGAAACCCACCTTGTACATAGATTTATCATCGTTTATTTTATATAATCAATTTAGTTATATCAATTTGTCACCATGTTCTGCCCTCATAAAAACTCATACCTCCAACTTGTGTGTGCCATGAACCCGCGAGTCATCAACAAGGCTGTAGATAAGGCTATGAAGAAAAGGCCCTTTGATCCACATGACGGTAATTTATGAATTAAATTTTCCCTCATTTTGATTAAGTTACACTCTAGACTTAAGGTCCAGTGGGTAGAGCAAATGGCTCGTAGAGCTGACGGCCGTAAGGGCGACAGTTCTCGAGTAGCGACCTCGTACACATGGAATCGACACGCCTCCCATAAGGTGGACTGATGAGTTGGCGAAGGTCGCGGATACATACTGCATGTGTACCAGAACAAAGCCGAGAATCACAACATAGTTTTTTTTTCAGCTGTTGAAATTCTTAACCACATAATAAAGATTATAATGATGTAGGACACAGACGGCAAATACATGTTGCATATAGCCTATACTGCCCACTGCTGGATAAAGGCCTTCTCTCACTAATCGAGGTGAGAAAGATTAGGTCATACTCCATCACGCAGACTCAGTGCGGATTGGTGGAGGCAGGTTTGTGACCACCTGCTGTTGGAACTTATCAAACCGCCTTTAAGGCTTCCAACTCGGCTTAACGACTACCACATTAAGTGGTAGCCGGGACCAACGGCTTAGCGTGCCTTCCGAAGCACGGAGACGCTAGAATATGAAAATGCCACAAACGATCACCCATCTCGGGCCAACCGAGTCGAACGCTGCTTAACCTTGGTAATCGGTAAGAACACCGCGGTCACACTACGAGCGCCTCGTTGCATAGCGCAAATTATATTATGCGACCGGGCCTGCTCTGTCCAACTAGTCTACCTCAAACGATTGAGATAGATCACATAAGTTTCATTGGCATGCTGCGGAAGATTTTTATTTGTATAAGCTAAAAAGTACATCTAAATAGTCTAGAAAGAATACTACTTATTACTTAAGACCTGTACCTACCACCCGTTGGGAATGGCATTCCAATAGAGCAGGGTAAGAAACTCCACGGTTACTCTTAAAAATTAGTAATTATTTTTTGTAGGTAGACTATGATCAATGAGGTATGGGAGAACATACAACACCCACAGGTGTTTCTACCATGTAATAACGCAGTTCACCACACACCTAACGCTTTAAAAATATGTGTAATACACTAAGTTCCCTTCACAACTTCTCAGAGCTTCCACCAGCACAAAGGCTGGAGTCCATGCAGCCGTCTTTATACGCCCCTCACGTGGACATCACAAGGGCGCAGCTGGGGTTCGGTCGCGTCGGTCTTCGAATCCTAAATAGGCAGCTTCATTCGAACGACCACCTGGAGCAACTACAGGCCATTCACTCGGTCCTTGATCAGGTACCGTACCTCACTTCTTTTCATAACCAAAGGTAGGTGTACATACAGTTTTAAGTACCTAAGTGGAATTTGTTCTTCTTCTACTCTTGATTTTTTTATTAAATCTAAATTTCTTGCGAGTTCCAAGGCAAATCGATCCCTGGCATAGCCCGAGGTTCCAACCATGGTGTGACTATTATGGTATTTACGAATCCTAGCTTGCAGGAGTAACATTGGTAAAAAGTAGAAACATATTTCACAGGCGGTAAAACTGTCGATGGTTCTTAGAGTACATTATTTCACGTCTATAAAAAACTGAAAATTCTTCTAAAAGGTTTCCTCACGAAGCTTTATAAGGTGTTTGGCAAATCACGACAATCTCACATCGATTTTAAAAATTCCATAGAGATTGTAAGTTCTAGATCTCGTGATTCCAAAGCCAGCGTTGGAACGACTACGTTAACATTGTCATCATCCACAGGTCATGTTTATCCATTGGCGGGCTGGCCACCTTTGGTTTGCACCTACCATCTTCCATGTCAGTTGAATCCACTTTCCGTCTATACCATTGCTTTTGAAATGCATTCGATTAATGTTAAAACTCCAAAACTAAAAAAACATGAATGTCTTTTGCGTCCACAGATTCAAATATCAGAAAACGCAATGTTTCTTATAAACTTGAATATAGTGTATAGAGTGATAGACCTCATGGCCAGCCGTAACCCCATCATTAGGGAGAAAGTCTGCATGATACTGACCCGCCTCGCATCCTACTACCAAGGAAGACAACGCATCATGTCCCGTCCAATCATAATCGACAATTTGATGCACATAGCCCTCAGAGACAGAAAAGAAATTCGATATGCTGCAGCTTGTACTCTAAGAGTACTATCCCTCGACAGATGCGCCTGCGAATTTATGATGAAAAACGAGGAAGTTGTCGAAAACCTCCTCAAAATGATTAAAAACGACCACCAGGCTATGATCATCCTTCATCTGAAAACCTTGACGGGCTTGTCCGAGTGGGATCCAGTGAAACCTTTAAAAGAAAACGCATTCCAAGTTATGCTTTCCTTATTTAGGGAAGGTGATCCTAGAGTCATATCTGCATCGATGGATTGCATGGCACAACTCTGCAAGCACAACATCGGGAAGACGCTAGCTGACACACACGACTTGACATTTGTTCTGAGGCCGTTTTTAGCTTCGAATCATATCGAAATCGTTTTGAGCACTATAGGTGTTCTGCAGTACACCACGCTAACTACCAGGTCGAAGTGGCGAGCGAAGCAATGCTGTCTGGAACTGACGAGGAAGCTGGTCAATTTATGCATATCCCACAACATGCCACTGCTCCAAGTTCGGGCTATGCAGGTCCTGATTAACCTATGCGATTGTCCTGATATCCGCTATCATATGAAGGTGCATTGGGAGAAGAAAGTTAAGAGTATAAAGGTTAGGACGCACGAGCAATGGGATGGAACTTCGGAGACAACCAGCTATGGTCTTGAAACAGGACACAATTACAGGACAATGTGTATCGAAAATGTGGAGACGATTAAGAATGATTACGGAGACAACGCTGAGGTTGTAAACGTATACAGTTACTTGAGAAGGGTCCAGAATGTCAAGGACCGCTTGATGAAGGCTATAAATTGGAGATGTCACAATAATTAGCAAGTAGTTGATCATGTAAGTTTAAGAGCTGTTTAACATATGGATATTTCGTATATTAACTTTTAATTCTGCGATAACATTTACCGGTTGGCTTTGTCACTATTTTCTTGGCGCATCACTTAGTGCGAACAGCTAGCTGACAACAGACCAACGACAAAAAAATCGGTCACACTATACGTAAAACGGCTCTCAGACATTAAATTCAAATGCTACCAAATCAATGTCTTTTGCTGTTGAAAATGCTCGTTATCTGTTTTTAGAGCACTGTTTCCACCAGCCTCAATAGGTGTGCTTCAATACAAAAATAGCGATAGTTTGTTACAATTTTTTATTAAATCTGTTTTATGTATGCTTGGTAATATTGGATTTTTTTTCGATTACTAATATCTTAGACATAAACTTCAAATTAGACACAAGTTGATTTTTCACTATCGTTCTCATCAATTAAAAATATGACAACGAAAGCTACATATATTATGTTTGGATATATTTGTGCGTTATTGGCGTCGATGTATATAAATAAAATCAAATTGTCTCATTTGAATCATTTGTAAGCGTTTATTGGATTAAATTTTATAACTAATTACAATATTTGAGCTAGACATTTTGGTTTCATTACAAACGCGGTTTGTGCCTCGGGGCGTCCTTAAAGCTACGCTCAGTCGATCAGACTAAGGCTTCCCACACACGGCCGATTGTACACCGACCAAACAGTTTACTTATGGATGCTGTCAATTAACATCGGAGTACGCGTACAACTGAAAAGCTGCTAAGTTTGCTGTATGAGCACTTCCATAGTCTGCACGGTCACGAGGTCCAGGGACCTTAATACAGTAAGTATTATTGGGGTTTTCTATCAAAAACCGCCTCAACAGCCGTTCGAAGACCGATTTAACGACTAAATTGTAGGGTTGGTGTACGATCGGTCGTCTGTAAGCTCCCTAAATAACTAAACTACAGTTACAATTATGATCTAAAGGCCTTTTTCAGTGATCGATACATAACTGACGGTAAGGAAAAGGTAAATTGTTAAATAGACAAATAGATGTTATAATCATATGCTTTGGTAAATTATGTTTTTGTTCAGCGTGGAAACGGTCGCTGTTTTTTAATATAAAACCTAGAATAATTTACGAGCATTCGTATTTATAACTTCCATGAACTAGCAATATCGGGCTAATTCCCATAAATTAACCTGTAGCTTTATACGATCGGTGACGATCGATAATGTTAAGCAAGGTTGGACGCGGTCAGTCCATGGCTGACCGCTAGTAATCCGTCATTTATAGATTAAGAGTATTAGTCTTACGGTATTTGACCTTTGTTAATAGACTGCAGATATTAAGCCAAACCCATGGCCTTCTCCGACAATTAAGCCAATAATAAAAAATCAATTGCACTCGACACGAACAATAAAATATTTTGTCGTAATTTTAATTTGGACCGACGATCTTGTGAAAATCGCAGGAAGTCGTTGGATGCAGGTGGCATCGGACCGGTTACGCTGGAAAGCGATTGGGGAGGCCTATGTTCAGCAGTGGACAAGTATAGGCTGAGATGATGATGATGATTTTAATTTTATCATTATACCATTAGTTATATTTAGAATATAACGTTGAGAGCGGTCGGTTCTGATTACTTATGACTATTTACTGGAGACACCAAGACACGGATATGAATAGTTACAGCCCCACAAGGATCTTTCGGCCCGTTGCCAAAAATGGGAACTAACGCTGTCATCAAGTGTAATGTCACTACATGACAGTCGCAGAGTAGCCGTTTGCAATAAAATTTACCCAAGTTATTTTTTTAATTAGTGACCGTTCGGCGTCTGTTAAAATATTTCCCTAGAAATAGGATATTTTTACATTTAAATAACAGCCCTAATTTCACACCAACCATGGCGAACCAGGCCAAAAGAGCCTGCTCGCAGTATACATCTATTTTTCTTGCCCTACCTTCCTATCTTATACGTTCTACATCGGTCACTGAAACAAGAGGCATTGTTCTGCTCCTATAGTCCACATAGTTGGACTACGTAGTCATAAGTACACATAATGTGTTCAATGAAAAAGTATTTCAAAAACGGAGACGTACTCTAAGTACAATATATAGATACAAAATATTTACAACGTTTCATATCGTATTTATACAGTCGAAGTTTCTAGAACGACGAAAACCGACCAAAAATTAGACACCCTAGTGGAAAAAAGCTGGGTAACTAAGAAATAGTGTTGTAAAAACGCTTGAGTCGACGCTTATAACGCTCGCGTCATCTACGTGTTTCAACGCTCGTGAACGTCGACTCAGCGCTAAACGCTCGCCTTCAGCGCTCATTTTTACAACACTACTAAGAATACATTTTCCAAGATGTATGCTTACAAAAAAAAAAATATTACTGGAAAAGCTCATTGATGAATACATAATCATACATAGTGTTACATAATCATACCAGAGCCCTTAGTATCTACAAGGTGTAATATATATATATATATATTACACCTTGTAGATATATATATATATATATATATATATATATATATATATATATATATATATATATATATATATATATATATATATATATAGATTATCGCTTTCCAAATTCAATACGAAAATCAAACTTTCAATTTTTAGGAGTTTTCTACCATTTCTTAAGCTCTCTGGTACCCAAGTTAACCACGATATTTAATAAATATTTAACTTTTGTGTGCATATTGTGTTTGTATTAGGAATCCATTTAAAATAGCCCTATTGCTTTGAATAATGAATTAATTTTGTTAATACAGCGAACTGAACAAACAACATTTTAAATAATTAAAAAAACATGTAACATACTTTAAAAATAGTTAGAATTTATTCAGTTGCCAATTTAGAACAAACTACTGTGTGTGTGTGTGTTTGAGTGATCTACACTGTTGGCCGTGAGGCCTTTACAGCTTCATAAGGGCTAGCGTGCAACCACTACGCTCGAGCCAGAAGGGCAAGGGGGCGATATACTCGAGGGCGCCTCAAAAAGGAACGCCTCGGTTTGGACAGTCGCTACAGGGGAAGGGGGGTGTACTAAGTGCGCCGGTCGGCGGGCTAGGCTAGGGATCTACGACTTCGTAGTCGTCATCGTCCGTATCCGGAACGGAAAGAAGCGATGTCAAAGCATCGGGGGATCGGCGAGAACATGTCGCGGCCGGCGGTGGCGGCAGGGGTCGGGTTCGTAGTCGGCGGCGGCTACGATTAGCGGATTCGCATGGGAAGATGCGTTCGCGAAGTGTCGAGTTGTCGCCTTTTTAATATAGGCGCGCGAATAGATTCGAGACCGAGATCGGAGTGGAACAAACTACTTTCAGGTCATGCTTTAATTATGTTATATCTTGCATACTATATAGTATTGTAAACACGCTCGAGTCGGCGCTAAAACGCTCTAGTTTTGCTTCAACGCTCGTAAGCTTCAACTTAGTGCTAAACGCTAACTTACAGCGCTCATATTTACAACACTAGCTATGACCAAGTAAACACGTAACACGGCGCGTTAAGATAAAAAAAAATAAACAAATACCGCCACGCCTTTATCCCCGAGGGTGGCAGATGTGTACGTGTACGCCCAGTTTATGATAACTTATACCACATAAAACCATTACACAATAATTACAAAGTTATATTAACGCGTTTGGTCATATTGAATAAGGACCCTGCAGGGCTAGCACAGGCGCACGACTTCTCGCGCGGAACTAAATTTTGTCGGCCCGTGATTCAAGTCTTGTAGGCAAGTCAGAAAGTATTGTTTTAACTTCAATATAATACCTTTAAACGAGTTTTCTCGTGTTAAACTTTTGTCGCGGTACGCCATGCTACCACGTACGACAAAATGTATATTTTCACTGGCAATTATGATCTCTTAATTTGAACAAATATTTTACATATTTTAGTCATAGAAGCATGCCCCCTATTTAATAAAATAGGCAAATAGAACCAAATAGGACATAAAATATGATTTAACTAGTTTCTGCCCGCGACGTTCTCCGCGTTGATTTAAGACAGGAACCTAACATTAATTCGGGATAAAAAGTATCCTATGTGTTTATCTAGGTAATAAATTATCCAAATCCGTTCCGCCGTTTTTGCGTGATAGTGTAACAAACATACAAACTTTCATATTAATAATATTAAGTAGGATTATTACTAGATACACAATCACAATGTTTTTTTTTTTGGAAAACCTCATAAGCACAATATGCGTTTTTTTTAGGATTAGATGAATTTTTGTGATCAATGTCACCATTTATTTTCTTGAATTGAACCTTATTATTTATTAAACCTTATTTATGGGTAGAAGGAATTGCATTTTTAATAGCAGATAACCTTTGTCCATAAGTCCACACTTCATATTTAAAGAGATGTTAAAGAAAACTAACGTTTATTAAAAACACACAATTTGTGACTTATGATGGTTTCCCCAAGTGACTAAACATTCCAAAAAATGTAAATCAGGTGTTCTACATAAATCTAACATCGACTCTAACGACCTTTTTGTACAGTTCAATATTCTATAAAACCGCTTTTGACAATTCAGTTGTATTAATACTAAAACATTGCTCATCGAATGGAAATTGTATAAAGTTTAAGTTACATATTTATTATAAGTTTAATATCTCACAAATCGTTTTATCTATAACTACACCATTATTGGCACTTACATCTAATCGCATTTAATTTAAAAGGTAACACTGGAAGCGTATAAATTAAGGAAATAATTTCAGTTGGCCCATCATATATTTACATATACTCTGTCTGTCTCATCGCCAAAGAAAAAAACATTTTTTTGAGTTGTAACAAGACATTTTCGAATTATAGTAGGCGCGATTTAAGTTGGCCGAATTGAAGTTTGAGCTATGCATCACAGATGTGCGACTCACACCCAAAACCATGTAATTAGTAACGATGACTACTCTTTATCGAACGAAATGCTATAATTAAACTTTAATAGATAAGAGGTTTTTTTATAGACTGCCTCGTTTGCTAAGTGGCGAATAATACACTTTGCGGTCACGAGATCCTGGGTTTAAATCCTAGGTCGAGCAAATGTAGTTGTCCTGTCGAAAACTTCCCAGTGTCAATCCGGAGTCTAGATTATATATGGCAATAGGTTCGGCCTCTATTACATGAGAACTAGCATCGTCGGCGAAAAGTGGGTGTACGTCTGCCACCTATGACAACGATTTTAATTTTGTTTATTATGTTTTTATAATAAGTTTCCTTAGCGAGCGACTATGCACGCGCAAACTTCGGAGAAGCTAACTTCAATACGGTCAAGTTATATCGCGCGTACTGTAAAAGTCGATTAATTAATATTAAAGTCGCTGCTTTAAGGTGAGACCCAACTATATAAAGATGGATTCATGCCATCCATAGAATAAATTTTTGTACAAGCCAAACGATAACTTCAATTCTTTGAAAGCCAGTCTAAGAATTTCTGCCACGGCCACGGCCCCACGTTGTCAAGTTCCAGAACGGTACGTACCTATTTACACCTAAATACAATCTAAAGGTCACACTCCTGGTTTCGACAAACACCTAAATACATATCTCAATACGCCGATGCACCATTGATGCAGTCGTTAAGTCGCGCGTTGATAGTCAAAGTCAAAAATTATTTGTTTAGACCAATACAACAGAACTTACAAACGTAAAAATTATTACATTTTTACATTTACCGCGTTCGAACGCATTTAGTTGCCAAAACGTAACGCAGTCGTTACGTCGTGCGCTTTTGATACTGCGATCGAACGCAGGTAGTCGCCAAATCGCGATACAGCATCCATACAGTCGCTAAATCGCATGGTTTAGTAACGCGATCGCATGCATAAGTCGCCAAACGGGACGCTGCTACAGTGACGACCTACAGGCCGATGGGGGGTTGTAGCTAGTAGTCTTGGCATAGTCCCTCGCTTTCCCCAAAGCGAGTGGATCAATAGACACTAGGCGGCGGCCGTACACTTCTGATGTATGCTTGAACTTGCTTGTACTGTCCAGTATTGTCCTTGACGCGACCTTCATGTATGTTTTTGCACCGCTATCTAAACACTTTACACTCACTAAAGCATCCATTGTCATGGAGGCGTCAGGGAACGAGGGCATAGGGGCACAGGTTACGCAGGGTACCGGTAGCTAAATACTTCACACAACTGAAGCATTCTGTGATTCCTTGTCGTGAGGGTGGAGCGGCACAAGGCCGAAGGGCACCGTTAACTAAACACTTCACAATTACTGAAGCATTTTCTGTCACGGGAGCGCAGGAGTGTAGGGGCGGTCTGATCACCGTCCCTCTTAAAATTCCTCGCACAATGGAAGAACGCCTTGCACAGGTAATACAGAGACACTCACTGAAGCATTATTTGATTTGATGTCGTGGGGAGGGGGGGGGGGCACGAGGGTCTAGAGGCGGCTAGTGACCACCGTCCCTGCTATGTCCCAGCGTACAGGTAAAACACCTTGCACAGGTAATGCAGAAACACTCACTGAAGCATTCTTTGATTCTTTGTCGTGGGGGCACGAAGGCGTGGTAACGTCATGACACAGGGGCGCAGGGGAAGTTACTTATCATTGTCCCTGCTAAAGGTCCTCGCGTACTGGAAGAGCGCCTTGCACAGGTCGTGCAGCGTGGCGTCTCACCTGCCGCCGCCGCGCTTGTTGAGTGGGTCGTACACCTCGGCCTCCGAGTCTAGCTCGTCCTCGGACAGAGACAGAGAGCCGCCGACGCGCCGCGTGCGAAGGCCCTCCTGGAATATGAGGGTTGGTTCAGATTTTGTATGAAAGTTTTGTGGCTAGTCTGTTCATGATTTTTAGTTGGTATTGAAGAGTTAGGGTTGTTAGTAATGATTTTGAAAAAGTATTTGCCTTACCTAATATCTTTTCACTTACTTACTAGATTTGATAAAAAAGATTCAAAATATTGGAAACTTTTTTACAATGAACTAGCAAAGTAAAATTACGCCGACAGACTGTTGAATTATATTGAAATGTTTTTGATCAAATTGTGCATTGGACAAAATTACTTTAAAAGGCGAATAATACCCAGATGATTCTCATTCGAATGTCGCTAAAATGTGTCTATCAAACAAACATATAAAACATTTTATTAAATTATATTACAGGTTTATTTGTCTATTAAAATTTGACAGATTCCTACTCGTATAGTTTGTGTAGAAATCAAACTATAGCGATGCTGATCTAAAATATATCGAACCAGAAATTGGCCAAATAGCAATTGAGTTCCCAGTGATAATTCAAAAATGAAAAATGTTACAGAGGCAACTAAGAATATTGTTGAACAATAGCGGTGCAATAAAATTAAGGCCAACGAGAAGCGATACAAAAGTTCGACGAATCAGCTTTAATTGATGCTAGTAATATTGATGCATGTACAATTATAAACATCTATTTTCACGTCAATCCCTTACGGAGTAGGCAGAGAGTACAGAGTTTCAACAGGTTCTTTCCTTACCGACTCTCTGGCTTCCTTCACTCTCATAGTTCCTCTCATACACGCTCGGCGCTTATGAAGACTCTTGACTTGCTCTTCAGATCATCTATTGGTAAGATAGTCTAGGTCTTCCCCAGTAACTACATCCGCCCACTTTCGCATTGTATAACTTTTTTGTTATTGCTTCTTCCCACATACTTTCTATATGCCCGAACCAACTATATTTTGTATACTGGTATATCATAACAACAAAAATATATAACTGATTGTTATTTTAATGAAATACAAAATGTTGTTTACCCCTGAACATGTGAACCACTTCTCACATATTTATTCACATTTAGTGACAGTTATTATAGACCTCACTTCACAAAATATCGGTTGTTAAGTGTAACATTAAAGCTTAGACCTAAGAAATTTTATTATAAAATAAAACATGTTATAACCCCAGACACACCCTAATCGTATGCCCAAAAATTAAACACCCTTCCTCCATGGTTCCCGTTCAAACTTGTGAATGCGAATATCCATACACTTATTCATCATATAATTTCCATACATTTATAAGCCATTTAAACATAACGCATACTTGTATCTAAACCCGACGACAAATGTCTTAAAGAGACGGAAAACCCCAACCAGCAAAGAAAAGAGAGAAAAATTAAGCAGCGTTCAACAAACTACGTAAAACGTGTATTATCTAGAGCCGCAACCCAGCTGTTAGACACAGACAAAAGCCCCAACCAACAAACCAAAGAGAAAACATCCGAACCCCGCGTCTAAACCTGCGTCCCAAGGGTCAAAAAGAGACAAAAATCCCTAAATAACCAATAAAGAGACTACAAAAGCCCCAACCAACAAAGAAAAGAGAGAGAAAATATTAAACCATGTGCAGCAAAACTAAGGTGTGTTCTCAATATGTGCGCACCAGTTCCGTGTCACTGATCCACGCCGCCCCGTCCTCTACGCTCGAAGACATCTGAAGCCAGGGTTTTGAATGAAGGGAGAAGAAAAATGAATTTAATATCTAGACTGTTGATTTGTATTCTTTCAAAATTTATAGATAATAGGAGTACCTAATTATTCTATGCTATTTAAAGCCGAAAGATGTCCGCTGCAAAACAAAGGCATATAGATGCAACTCCAAAAAAATATGTCGCATAGTTTTACTAACACTTATTAGTCAATATATCGGAATATCCTTAAAGGTCCACATAGCCGACGCAGCGCGACAGGAGCGTAACGGTGGCGCGGCTTGGGAAATTGTAATGTACTGAAATGTACGGAAGACAACACGCAACGCAGCCACGCTCGGCGCGACGGCAGATTTCGCGACCCGCCGCCATCCCACTCGACGCGATTACAAACGAAGCAGGAGGTGAGCGAGACACCAATACGCGTGCGAGCGGTGTCGCTAGTGTAGGGCGTGGTCCCAGCCGGCGCGACGTCACTGCCGACACCGGACCGAGCGCTTTCCGAGCGTTTTGACTTATATTTGACCAAACCTCTAGTCGAAGTGAACGTACCACGCGATAATCAGTATTGTATGCTTCACTAGGCCTGACACCGCGGGCGGAGCGCTACACACGCTGGGCAATTACGCAAAGTTTTTTTGAAATTAATAATAAATATTCAGTATCTTGTTTTTTTTTATAGTAATTTTATTTGTGTACTCAGTACACCTCTGCCACCCTCGCTTGGGGAATATAGGAGCGACGGTATGTTTTATTTGTGGGAAGGTCTTTTTCCTTCCTTCTGCGGACGTCTTTCGGCTTAAGTTAGATAGATATTGTGTTTAGTATAAGCAGCGCGTATATTAATGTAAATTCCTCAAGGATATAAATCAACAGCCTATATAGGTAGAATTTATGTTTGTTCGCTTGCCACCTTCGACACAATGAGTCTAAGATGAGTTAGGAAACGAAAAACATTGATTACCATAAAAGTATTGATGGAAGTAATATAGATAAGCCATATGATTCATTCCATCTTAGGTATTGGAATATCTTAGGTATAGGAATATCTATGGCAACCAGATATCACTCAAAACCTAATTTTATGATTTACAATTTCTTATTGGAATATCAACACAATTTACATGTATTTTCCATTGCGTTATTATGTACGACGCACTAAAGAAACAATTTAAAACAAGACATGGCGGCCAACTTGATGAATGCGGGCTACGCGCGTTGTTTGTATTTTCATATACAAGATATAACATCATTAATGCAAGACCTGAAAGTAGTTTGTTCTAAATCGATAACTGATATGATTCGAACAATTTTTAATGTATCTTAATTTTTTTTTAACTTGCAAAAAACGCTGTTTGTGTGCGTGTGCGTGTGTGTGTGTGTATGTGTGTGTGTATGTGTGTGTGTGTGTGTGTGTGTGTGTGTGTGTGTGTGTATGCCAACCACCGGGCAACCACTACGCTTGAGCCAAAAGGGCAAGGGGGCAACTAGCTCAAGGGCACCTCAAGGAAAAACGGCCTCGGCTTGGGCAGTCACTATGGCCCCCCATATACTAGGTGTCTCGCCGTGATGCTCTGCACCGGACGGCGGGCAAGGGCTTCTTCGACCTCGCCGGCGAGGTCGGTGTCTGATTCTGTGTGCGGTATCTGTATTCGAAAGAAGGGATGTAAGGGCATCGGGAGAGTCGATGAGAACATGCCGCGGACGGCGGGACGCTGATAGGAGGGGAGTTAGGTTCGTCGTCGGCGGTCGATTAGCGGATTTCTATGATTGGACGCGTTCGCGAAATAACGGATTGCTTTTTAGTAAAAGCGCGAACAGGTTCAAGACCGAGATCGGAATGGTAATTGAGGTGTCTTCTCTAACTCGTAATATATAATAACTCAATAGTATATTCAAAGAAAGATAACTACAACACATCTTAGTACAATAAAACCCATACTCAAGACTAATATTACTAACACAACACACAATCTTAATCTACAATCTAAATCTACAAGTAAACTCATTTAACAACCAATCGTTTGTTTTAAGCAAAGGCATCGTGCATTAATCACGTGAGGCTCGAAGGGGAGGGTAGAGGTACAGAAAAAAAAACACAAAATATCACAAGGGGGGAGGGGGGTGTATTGAAATATCACGTGAATTTTCTAAACAGAAAAACGGCGCGTGACCTTGACTCGCCTTAAAAGTTTTTATAATATTAGCCCTGTTAAGAAACTGTCCCACCGTTGGGCACAGGCCTCCTCTCAAACTGAGAGGGTTTCGGCCATAGTACACCACGCTGGCCCAGTGCGGGTTGGCGAACTCCACACACCTTCGAGAAACTCTTAGGCATGCAGGTTTCCTCACGATGTTTTCCTTCACGGTTAAAGCAAGTGATAGTTAATTTTTAATACGCACAGGTGCGTGCCTGGGTTTGAACCCGATACCTCCGACTTTGCAGTCCAACGGTCTAACCACAAGGCTATCACTGCTTTAAAACTAAAGTTTTTCTGACCAAAAAATACACATGATTTTGGGGGTTAGTTTAATCTTAACACGTATCACCACGGGTGAGGAGGGATGTTACAAGTTAATAAAAACATCACATGATTAATGGACGAGCCTAAAGTAGCGAACATATGATCTTTGTAACCACACCGTCACGACTATATACCCCAAGCGGGGGTGACAGAGGTGTACAGTGTATACCCACATTTCGCTGACGATGTTAGGTCCCATGTAATAGGGGGCGAGCCTATTGCCATATACTGGGCATAATTCCAGACTCCGGACTGATACTGGGAATTTTTCGACAGAAAATCTTTTATAAAAAATGGTAAACCGACTTCAAAAAGCAAAAAAATAAATATTTGAAGTCGGTGCTGGTTGGTGCAGTCGGTTACTTGGCACCGACTTCAAATATTTTTATTTTTTTGCTTTTTGAAGTCGGTTTACCTTTTTTTATAAAAGATTTTTATTTTACAATTTTAAGTGACCAGTGAATTATTCTATAGTAGGGTACCTATAGGATTGACGTAATACCCATAATATCTCAATTTACACATGCCTATTGTTTGTCGTTAAGGAGTTCCCTGGTGTATCTTCTAAGTCCAAGGTCCAATGTCAATAAAATTAATATAGGACCACCTTGGAGATATACTGAACCCAATGCAAAAAAATATCAAAATCGGTCCACAATTGACGGAAATATCGCTGAACATACATAAATAAAAAATAAATAAAAAATCATACATACAACCGAACATAGAACCTCCTCCTTTTTGAAGTCGGTTAAAAAACTACATTTGGCCGAACCGTAGTACACTAAAATTTCGCCGAAATATCAAAGTACTGCTGCCAATGTGAGTGGGCGAGCCAGTCACCATTCTCCGGGCCATATATTTTCACATATTTTTCACATGATTTTTTCCAACCCCCCATCTTAACAGAAATAACAAGCACAGGTGTATATAGTACACCGAAATTTCGCCAAGGTATCATAGTACTAAATGTGACAGCGGCAGTCTCTTGCTATCCTTTGGGGACAACATCTTGTGATTTTTTCTACTACTTGCTATCCTTTGGGGACAACATCTTCTGATTTTTTCTACTAATCTTCACCGACTTGACAGCCTCGTCTAGTGGCAAAGCGCATCGCTTTGTGATCTCGTGACCTCGTGGTCCTGTGTTCAAATCCTAGGTCGTTTTTCTGACGAAAGATTTCCAGTGAGAGTCCGGAGTCTGGAACTGTGCCCGGTATATGGCAATAGGCTCGCCCCCTATTACATTGAACCTAACATCGTCGGCGAAACGTGGGTATACGAGTGTACTCAGTTATTATATTCCCCAAGCGAGGGTGGCTGAGGTGTACCTCTGCCACCCTCGCTTGAGGAATATAGGCGTGACGGTGTTAATTTTTATATATTTTTTTATCTTCACGGAAAGAATAAGCAAAGGTGTGCAGAGTACTTCTAAATTTCGCCAAGATATTATCGGCCCCAATGTGATAGTGGGAGCTACCCTGTATACTACCTTTCGGGAACAAAACCTTGTGATATTTTTCACCCCCCACCCCAATCTTTACCGAAAGAATAAAGCAAAGGTGTATATAGTACACTGAAATTTCGCCAAGGTATTATTACAATGCCATAGCGATAGCTTGTTACTATCCTTCGGGTACATCATATCATACGTATTTGGTTTTTTAGGTTCTTTGGGATATATGAAGGTGTCCTCATGATGTTTTCTTTCTGTCTTAGGACGCACAAAAATGAGTGATTCTATACTATTGACTTAGTAATTACCCATTGATGCAGTTCCCGGGATCCGAGAGGTTTGCGGTTTTGCCTACGGTGAAAAATCGCTTAGGTCTATTAGGAGGCTTGTTAGAGAGCTTTCTATGTACGAAGGCGGGTCAATAAGTCCGTGACTTTTTGAATTTTCCGCCTCCTAATTGAAATGGCAACACTGCTTCTGTCAACAGGCAACTGTCAGTTGACTCCTGTCAAAATTTGAACAAGCTGCGTTATTTAGTTTGTGTTTGGCAGCCGTTGATGGCAGATTGGCAGATTTGCGCGTTTTGAGAAGAAAATGGAAAAAAGTGAATTTCGTGTGCTCATTATTATATTATTTTTTTATATCGAATATATCTATATTACAGCACCAGCTGAGTGCCCATCTCTTCAGCAGTATCACTTTGTCGTTAGAAGGAGACAGACCTTTATTTAAGGCTACTTTCTTTTAGGAGATAGAGTTCCCCTTAAGTATGATTTTAGTAGCAAATAACTCTATAATAAAAAATTACAGTTTTTTGCTCTACCCATATGGAACAAGTAACAGGTAGGTTATCACAACTTCGTTAGCAGCATTATTTAAGTCTTACTTTTGCGGCGAGAAAGAGTCGAAGCTATAAATCAGCTATATAAAAAATAGGTCAAAAGCAAATTAATTTGCATCTTCCATTCCTTTACTACAACTTTGATACATAATTATATCGATATACTACGCGATTATTATCGATACTTTTGTAACAATTATCATACCTCCATTATCCCACCGCTGGGCTCGGAGGCGTATCCCTCGAAGTGTCGCTGGTCCTCCTCGTAGTCTGATGACGATGAGGAATCGTTGTCTACGTCTCTAGCTGTGCGGACTGAGCACACCATTTGGGCTAGATCCGTGAATGTGTAGCTGTGGATAAATATTTTATTAGAATTAAAGATATGGCGAAAGTGTACGAGACGAACTAAAGAGTGGAAGAAGCTATGACAGAACTAACGCACTATTGAAACATTGCACACTTGATTAGGAAGATTATCAATCAAAAATCCTTCACAGCCCACCCTGTCTCTGAGGATTGAACGATACGATCAAGATCAGCACCCGTAAATAGCAGGCCGATCAGTTTCCACCCTTTATGAAATCATCGTAAGTATATAAAAATTTTTATTAGCTACTAAATACAAAATGATATTATCACGAACGAGAATAGTTCAGAGTTCCAACAGGTTCTTTTCTTACAGGATTCTGACCTTCCTCTACTATGAGAATAGTACGTTTCATGCACGCTCACCGGTTACTGAAACTCTTTGACTTGTTCTTAATATATGACACGTTCTATTTCTTATCAAAGTCAAAGTCGAAGACAAAAATTATTTATTTGTTTAGGCCAATACATACGCACTTACAAACGTCAAAATTATTACATTTTTTACATCTACCACCGGATCGGAACGCGGCCTCTACTGAGCAGATCCGGCGAGAAACTCAGCGGGCTAGTATTTTAACTTAATTTGTTTGGCCTATCTGATAACCAGTTTTTTTTCAAAATTGTATTATATAGCATTGTTTAATTTTGCTGATTGAGGAGCTGTTCAAACCCAATCTGTTTTTACGTCAAGATAATTCGAAATTTTGTAAAACCCTTTCTTACACAGTCTAGTTTTGATTGCCTTTTTAAACTTATTGATGGGCATGTTTAGGATATCTATAGGTAATTTGTTGTAGAAGCGTATAATAAATGATAAATGTAGATGAAATGCAGTTTGCAGTTTGATTTTACCATACACTTTAGCTTGGCAGCTAAGGTGCATGGTAAAATTATTAAACGGAGAATGCGCGAGAAGTCCGATGGTATGTTGTGCGAGGCACAGGGAGGTTTCAGGTCTGGAAGAGGATGTTCGGATCAAGTTTTCTCCCTCCGCAACATCGTAGAAAAGCATCTGGCAGTAGGCCGGAAGGTTTTCTGCGGTTTTGTGGACCTGGAGAAGGCGTTTGATAGAGTCGTGCGAAAGAGACTTTGGGACATTTTGCCAGAGTATGGTATAAACGGCACCCTGTTGCGAGCCGTCCAGTCCACCTATGTGGACAGCAAGGCATGCGTACGGGTGGGTGGTAACATGTCACCCTGGTTCGACGTTAAAATCGGCGTCAAGCAGGGTTGCGTGTTGTCCGCTAGACTGTTTATAGTATATCTGGATAAAAGTCTTCAAAGACTGAATGCGATTAATGAAGGGGTAAAAATGGGTGATCTAGTGGTAAACCACCTATTATATGCAGATGGCGCGGTTTTGATAGCGCCAACAGCCACTGATCAGCAAACACAGTTATGAGAGACGACTGCATGAACAATGGCTTACATTTGAATGTGAAGAAAACCAAAATTATGGTTTTTGAACGGGAAGAAACCAGAACGAATGCAAGGATTGTGGTTGGTAACGATGTGCTGGAGCAAGTGAATGAGTTTGTATATCTTGGATGCGCCTTCAGTAAAGATGGGAAATACACCGCTGATATAGAGAGAAGAGTGAATGCAGTTAATAGAGTGAATGGTGCGATGGGAGCGCAGCCGGCCATGCATAACGGAGTGCTTGTCCCAACGCTGTTATATGGCAGTGAGAGTTGGGTATGTAAGAAGGAGAACGAAAGCAGGATAAATGCGATCTCTGCGGAAGATGTGCGGAGTCACGCTGACCGACCGTATTCGCAACAGCGTAGTAAGAAAGCGAGTAGGTATGAAAGATAGTATCGGTGTAAAGATGAGAAAGGGTATGCTCCGTTGGTTCGGGCATATAGAAAGAATGCCATAAGAAAGAATGACAAAACAGATATACAATGCGAAAGTGGAAGGATGTAGGTACCGGGGAAGACCTAGACTATCTTACCATGACCAAATAGACCGTGTCTTATCTGAAGTGCAAGTCAAGAGTCTCCGTAACCGGCGAGCGTGTATGAGACGAACTATGACAGTGGAGGAAGCCAGAGAGGTATGTAAGGAAAGAACCTGTTGGAACTCTGTACTCTCTGCCGACCCCGCGAGGGAGCTGGCGTGATGATATAGATAGATAGATAAATGTAGAAGCGTCATAATAAGATAGTCTAGTCTTTCACTACTTCACACTTTATTATTACGATTCAGTGAGTGATGGTGTGCCTCTGATCTCTCTGATCTGACTGAATTGCGATGATCGCTGACCGACCTTTTCAGACCGCTGAACCCCTCTCCCACCCCCATCCCCTTCCCGCAACTACGTGGCACCGTGACGGTACTCCATTTCACGAATCTCGTGGAACGACTCGAACTATAGAATCTTTTACGCATCGGGGACCGTACGCACGGCCGTGTGTTGGAGTATCTTATATGCATCGATGGGTGGCAATGCAGTACTTTTTCGGTCATGATATACAAAATTACTTTACCCACTCAGTGAGCGATGGCTGTGGGTCTTGCTTGCGGTGATTACTGACCGCCCACCGCCTCCCTCTCGAAGTACGCGGCGTCGTGACGGTAACCAACCTTACGAATCTTATAGAACGAACCGAATTCGAGCGTCTTAATCGCATAGATGGGCGGACGCATGTATTAAAAGTACATTTTTAGTCAAGAAATAAAAAACCCTTGTGTGGTTTTATGAAACCACGGTATAAGTGAAACATATTGGCGTTGGCTGCTCTGGCGAGCGCCTTTCACTTTATCCCTACTCCGCGGCCGACCGTCACGCGACATGCAACACACAGACCAAAAAGTTTGTAACGATCTAATAAAAGTTTCACTTTAAAAACTTACTCAGTGAATGATGGCTGAGCCTCTGGCTTGCGATGTTCGCTGACCACACCTCCCCTCCCCAGTCCCTTGTACGCACTTATAGGTTGTCCTGCTCGTATGTACTTGTACATTATTGGTCAATAAATACAAAAAATAACTTCATGGAACTTACTCAGTGAGTGATGGCTGTGCGTCTGGCTTGCGATGGTCACTGGCTGCTCCTCCTAGCCCGCTGACGCCGCTCACCCCCCCGCCGCCCCCGCGGCGCTGCCCCTCGAAGTACGCGGCGCCGTGACGGTACCCCACTTCGCGGATCTCGTCGAAAGATCCGAACTGGAGGGTTTTGTACGCGTCGATGGGTGGCCGTATGTACTCGCAGTAGTCGGATTTCTTCACTTCCTATAACATAATACGGTATTCGAATCAGATAAAAAAAAGACAAGCCTGCCGACTTTCTCGCCGGAACTTTCTAATAAGGGAGTTTTTACGGGAAATAGAAGAGTGATGCCAATTTGTTTTAATTTCCAAACCTCGTGTTATTTCGAATAATCATGTGTAATGTTGGTGGAATATTAACCATTATGTGTTCTTATATGTGCATGAGTGAAGGTAATTGTAACAAAGTGATAAAACGTGCCTTTTCGATTTCCCTCAAAACGGCCGTCGCAATTGGTATGTAAAGTATCCATCGCTTTACTATCCAGGGTGGGGCACTTAATCAATGTCATATTCATCGTTGTCATTAAGTTCATCGGGGAGTTGAATTAATTCAGAAATAAATAGTTATATTCGTAATACTTGATATTGGCAAAATAAGCGCCGTCGAGATGCCATAAAAAAAACATACTAATATACCACAACCTGGGGGTATACCACCACCTGGTGGCAGATTAATGAGTTAAAAAAAGTTACATTGACAATTTCTAAGTAGTGTCTAGCAAAGTCAGTGAGACGCTCGAATATGAAAATGCCACAAAAGGGGCACCCATCACAGGACAACCGAACCGAACGCTGCTTAATCTTGCTGATCGCTAAGAACACCGCGGTTACACAGCGCTACGCAAAGTTTATACAAATTAAATAGGTCTTGAAATAGTTCAAAATAATAATGATAATTCAACCTATAATATCACATTGCGGCAAAGGCCGTCTTTTACAAATCAAAGTCAGGAAAATTGGGTCTGTAACGGTCCTATAATCATTATATTAATACAGCAAAGTATAGTAGCAAGCAAGTAAAGCAAAAACTTTGTACCCCTTTTTACGAAAATTGCGCGGACGGAGGAGTATGAAATTTCCCACACTTATAGTTTATATCGAGAAGGAGTGCAGAACGTTAAATTGCATCAAAAATACATAAAATCAATAAAAAAAACATTCCACACACTACCATGTATTTGACACAAACACGCATATATACTCTTTTGTTTATTGTTAAAAAGTCTGTGGTCAAATTGGGAATAGATTAATATTGTTTGTCTTTAATATTATTTGTCTATAGTCTTACTGAATGTCAAACATAACCAGCAAACGATGAAAGAGTAGGTCGAATTTCGACCTATGGGCGACCACTAGTATCTATAAATAGTTACGACACTTACCAGAAATACAAGCGGTATAATACAAACACGATGTTGTCAACATATTGCACCATAATGTATGTAATTGCCAATTTTGTTTTTCATGTCTGATTAGTCTAACAGTACACCACACCGTCACGCCAATATTCCCCAAGCGGGGGTGGCAGAGGTGTACTGAGCACACCCACTTTTCGCCAACGATGTTGGGGCCCATGTAATAGGGGGCCTATTGTATATTATATATACCGGGTACAATTCCGGACTCCGGACTCATACTGGACATCCGACCTTTGCCACTAGACCAACGAGGCAGTCAACAGTAATTACAGTAATACAAGGATCTTTTGGCCCGTGGCCAAAATCGGAACTAACGCTGTCTTCAAGAGAAATATCACTTCATGACACTCACAGAGTTTCCGTTTGCTATGTAATTTACCCAATTTCTCCCCATCTGTTGGAATATTTCCTTGGCAATAGGTAAATGTTACTAAATGATCACCCTAATTTCACAGCACACACAAATAAGCAGTGATAGCCTAGTGGTTAGACCGTTGGACTGCAAAGTCAAAGGTATCGGGTTCAAACCCAGGAACGCACCTCTGTCTTTTCGAAAGCATGTGCGTATTAAAAATTAATTATCACTTGCTTTAACAGTGAAGGAAAACATCGTGAGGAAACCTGCATGCCTAGGAGTTGCTCGAAGGTGTGTTAAGTTCGCCAACCCGCACTGGGCCATCGTGGTGGACTATGGCCTAAGTCTCTCAGTATGAGAGGAGGCCCGTGCCCAACAGTGGGACAGTTTCTTAACAAGGCTAATATTAAATTTACACCAACGCGCCCCTGTCAATGTCATCCAAGTTCCAAAATACCCTTGTGGCATTATATTCTCATTGATGGGATATTATATCTCTGATAAGTAACTCTTTCTCATACTGATTAAGAGTATGACGCTGAAAAGACTCTGACGAAGAAATAAGTATATGAAAATTTACCTCCAGCTGTCTATTGCAAGAGACATAAGCGAGTCTACTCTGGATGTCCGGTAAATTTGGCACTTTAACTGGGGTTGTAAACGGGTTCCATCTGAAATAAAGAAACATTTGTTCAGTTTAAAGCTGCGAAGGGTGGCACAAAAGGCGAAGACTTGCAGTAGGCTATGCAACTTGGTAATGAAATTAGATTAGTAAAGTATACGCGACATAATATGTATTGACTGCCTCGTTGGTCTGATGGCAAAGCGCATCGCTTTGTGACCACGAGGTCCTGGGTTCAAATCCTAGGTCGGACAAATGAAGTTTTTCTAAAGAAAAATTCTCAGTATGAGTCCGGAGTCTGGAATTGTGCCCGGTATATGGCAATACGCTCACCCCCTATTACATGGGACCTAACATCGTCGGCGAAACGTGGGTGTACTCAGTACACCTCTGCCACCCCCTCTGGGGAATATAGGCGTGACGGTGTTAATATGTATTGACTAATTTCCTGCTTGCTACAATGTTACCCCCTCTTGTGTAATAGAGGTCTGTTTCTATTATACTGGGCAAATTCTAAAATCCAGACAGTGATTGATAATTTTGAATAGAAAATGTAGATAGACATTGATTGATCTATTCGGAACGAGGATCGCCATTAGCACTACAGTATTTATAAGAACAACGAGGTTATCCAATTAAAAGGCGAGACAGTTAAAAGATGGTACGTATATACAGGTAAAAGCTATACACATGGGGGTTCAGAGATCCAAACTTAACAGCCAGCGATTGTGGTGCCAGTAGGCCTAGACAAGTGGCAAACGCTCGATGTCGATTCTATTCGTTCAAACTAAAACGCTTAAGCGTAAGCGATAGAAAATAGGTAGCCAAGTGTACATTCATTTGTCGAACGCTCATTCTATTCGTTCGGTGGAAAAAACGCTGTATGATGTCTATGGATTCGTAAGCAAAACTGCCATTTGGCTACGGCTTTGTATGGGGAAGTTGTTTGTCGTTTCGTTTCATCGGATAGAAACATTGACACTTGGCTACCAATTTGAAGTTCGATACGCTAAATCAAATTACTTATCGAAACCTTACGTCAATCCCATACATTTGTCTCTCTATTCCATTAGCGTTTATGCCACTTGTCTAGGCCTACAGTTCACAGACTATGTCGCACTTACTGGGTTGCCCCTTGTGCCCCATCACTTTAAGGGAAGTATTAAACACGGCCACGGATCGTGCGATTGAGCTGACACGAAAAGAAATTAAAAGCTAAAGTAAAGAATAATCAGACCTCTTCCAAAGAAGCCACCAGCCGGACAGGTCGTCCCCGTAGTTGGTGAGATCCGTGTCATCCTGTGAGCCCACATCGATGGCCAGTATGTGCTTGGCACCGAGGGATCTCATGACGTCAGCTGTAACACACATTCATAAGGTGTTGAGAGTGCAGTAAGAGAGTGGCGAAAATGAACTCATCGGATCGATTTGAAGGTACTTAGTATTTGTAATGTTTGGCTTATATTGTAGTATAAACGTAGGGAGGATATTATAGTGATTTATCAAATCAACTTAAAAGGAAAAAGAAATAACTTTAAAAAGCCAACAGCATAACAAAAACTTGCTCATTTCGAAAAAAACAATACGATAATGTTTTAACAAGATGATACCAAAAGCTTGATGAAGGGAAAGTTTAATAAGTCTATTGGCCTTATTTAGATTTTCAGCTAATAATCGGGCAGTATTTTTTTACCATGCCAGACCCATGTCAGAGGTGAGTTAAATTTATTCCTGAACATGGTCAAGCAATTCACTATACGTAGCAACAATACAGTAACTGAAATATAACGGCAAAAGACTTGACTAACTAAAATAAAATTCATAAGTTTCAAAGTTTACACGCAATAAAATCCGAAAAATTATAGTCGTATTTTATGTGTAACATTCCCGTTATTATTATTATTAACTTAACTTTAATGTTTAACGCATGCTCAAAATTCCCTTCAAATATTGCGTTACAAAATACTACTTCTATCTATCTGTCTATCTATCTATATCATCACGAAAGATCCCTTGCGGAGTAGGCAGAGAGTAAAGAGTTCTAACAGGTTCTTTCCTTACATACCTCTCCGACCGAGTCTTATCTGAAGGACAAGTCAAGAGTCTCCGTAACCGGCGAACGTGTATAAGACGAACTATGAGAGTGGAAAAATACTACTTCACGATTAAATACGGTCTATATCTGCGTAATGTCTTGATTAACGTGTTACTTAACGCCTTACGCAGGTGAAGCAGGGTAAAAAGTTAATTGCTAAAACATTACCTGGAACATTATTGACGTAGCACCCATCGAGAAGCAGATGCCCATCGGTGGGGTCGCAGATGGGCGGGAATATGCCGGCGATGCTCATCGACGAGCGACAGTAGCGCCACAGCACACCTGCGCGTGCGCACCCTCAGACAACTACCGACCGCGCGCTTTTGGTGTTGCCATCACTTACCTTACTGTTGCTAGACTGAGTGGGAATATTTTATGGAAGGTTTTTTAATATTTTGCTGTGCGTATTAAATGAAAGCCGAAACTCTCAATGTTGTTACACATAAAAACAATTGTTTTAGTTAAACCCCCTGTATAAGATTTTAGGTTTTATTTGTAGACGTAAGAAATTAAATTATAGAGAAGCAAATTTAATAGATGAACGTATTTTTAATAGGCATAAATAACACGTGTTCTTTTTAAAACTTCCTACTATATTTTAAACCTTTGTATAGCTGTAGAAGATTCTCGGCAAACTTAATGACAAGTGCATCAGAAACGTACGTATTTAAAGCGAAATTAGTTTCTATGTTTGAAACAAAATTATTCAGGGTAAAGAATGTTAGTTTGAAGTAATGTTTTATGGAATCTCTAACTATGAGAACTAAGTTTATTTACGTGCTAAGTATGTTTATGGATAGTAAAATAAAGATTATTTATAACAACACCATCAGTTGCAAAAACAACCTTGCTATTGAAATTTAAAAATGCCCAAGTGACAAATCAGAAAGAAATAAAATTTCACAAAAACAACTGTGACAAACCTTAAGATATTGTGTTACTGTATATTCAATCAATATGAACACATACATGGAGTCCATTTTTGTTCTATAAAGAACACCTCAAGATATCTTTCAATAGCTGATTAGAGGTAGTAATTAATTATACTTAGAAGAACTAATAAGAGTATAACGTGTAGGTATCTATTTTGTTGTCATTAGTAGTAGTGTAAAGCTATGCTATATTTTCATTTATATTCTGTTGACGTAAGGTAGATATTGTTACGACCAAGTTCCCGTCCTTAGTTACATAATTTAAGCATTTAATTTTAAAATACAACCAACTAAACCAATCTTCACTTCTATTATAAACGTTTGAAACAAAAAGTATTTCATAAACCTATAAAATATTTTCACTCAGCCTAAAACAATATCAGCCAATCATAAACGCGTACGCAACCCGCACGCTATATCGCCGCTCTGTGATTGGTTTACCTGGGAGGTTGTTGACGTAACCGCCGTCCAATAGGAGGTGGCCGTCTACGGGGTCGCACAGCGGCGGCATGTACCCACTGAGGGACATCGAGGCGCGAATGTAACGCCACAGTGAACCTGTGTTACGTCACACAACGTTAGAGAGAGATAAACCTATCGTTGCTGAGGTCTCTTTCCTACGGCAGCATTTTCTAGGCCATTAAGAAAGAAGACTAGAAATTTGTGTATAAAAGTGGGCTAGTTAAAAAAAAATTTGACCACAAAAGCACACACATGGCCTCAAACTAAAGTAAACCAAACTAATTCTAGTTTTTTTAGATGTGGTTTTAAGATCTTTATTGCCGTCGCGGTATAGACTAATAAGTAAAATGTCTATGTAAACTTTTGGTAAAACCTGGTTTGAACCTAGGAGCCCTAACATTAGTTTTTAGGTCTGAACTAATAGTTGGGCTCCAATTTAAGACCCACAAAACAATTATCCAGGCGTCTTTTTTAGACCCACAATACTATTATCAAACTCTGCTTTAAAATTAATAAAACATTTTTAGGCGGTTAAGCCCACAAAACTATTTTTCAAACTCCACTTTTCAATTAAAAAACATATCTTTTTCAGTCTCCACTTTTCAATCCACAAAAATATATTTTTGACTCCACTTTTTAAGCACCAATTTAAGACGTCCTTAATTATTTCTCAAGTTTTATTTTCGGTTATCTTAACAGTAGAAACAATATTTCAATTTTTCCTATTCTTTCTAACGGCCATGAAAATTATTTGCGTACGAAAAAGACTTCAGTATTATAATATGCCAATAAGAATTAATGTGTTACAGTAACACAAAATAAAATATGGCCGTATTGATAGAACTTCGCCTTAGTAAATTTTAAGCTAACAATTCTAAAGAAATTTGGCGCTATAGCCTCGACACGTTAATATGATTATATTTTGTTAAACAACACAATCCATGGAGAGGATATGATTGTGACAAAGTGCTGGGGCTACCACGATCTCATTAGCGGTATTATTTTAATATTACTTTGCTGTAAGACGGAACTATAAACTTCTCATACGTACGTCTTTCTTACAGCAAAGTATAATTACAATAATATTGTTAAAGAGATTGTGGTACCGTAGAGTTCGTTAATATGTTGTCAGTTTACTACAGTAACAGTAAACATATATTACGTCACACAAATTTTACACCTTTTGGCCCTCTCCCCCCTTGTCACATTTTGTCACTTGTGGTGACATTCGTATGAACTGGTGTGGCGTCACACATATTGTAATATTGGAAATAATCAAATAAAAACAGCACTTTATATCTTAATAACATTGATAGTGGTGGTGATATTTTAAAGTTATTAAGACGGACGATTTAGCGCAATGGTTAAGATCTTAAGCCGCTCCGCCCACTGTTTCTAATAGTCGCGGGTTCGTATCCCGCACCGGACAAATCTTTGTGTGACCCACAATTATTTGTTGCGGTCTGGGTATTTGTGTGTGTGAATTTTCATGTTTGTAAACGCACCCACGGCACTGGAACAAATCCTAGTGTGGGGCTACGTTCTTAAATAAATAAGAAAAGTGTTGATAGTTTTAATACTTTACCCCCCCCCCCCCCCCCCCGTCTTGTCACACGATGTCATACTTCGTTAACACCTTCTTCCTACTCAACGTGTAACATATGTTTCAAATTTCTCCCTATGACAAAGTCCTAAAGCCAACATATTATAGAACTCCACTACGCGCCCGGATGTCATTTACTAACCCAAAAGAAGAAATTTTTACGGATAGTACACTACAATGAGTCGTCGCTACAGTACTACATGCATTTCATGCTACTGGTGACACGCAACAGACACGCAGCGTTCCCACTGCGTTACCGCCGCGGCTACAGATGGAGATACAGAAAAATAAATAGGAAATAAAAACTATGAACCACACTCATGCATATACATGAAGACAGATGGGAAATGTATGAGAGATGTATGATTGAGTACATTAAATACAGATTTCTTTACATCAAATCCAACCCGACATTGTAAACGCGTTAAAACAATATAGCCTCCCAAATAATAAGCGTTAATAGGTAAACCAATCACAAGCGCTTTTTTATTTCATTAATATTATATTTTACAGTAATGGCAACTCCCAAAAGCAAATGTCGGATTCGTATACGTTGTTGTTAAAATTAAAAAAAAGGAAATTTTGTTTTTTTTTATACACAAGAATATCAGAACACCAATGGGGACGGTACATATACATAATAATATATTGTAACATATAAAAAAACACACCTTTCGACATACAAACACATAAATGCAAGTGAGTGTGGTTTGTAACAGTAACACAAAATAAAAAAAAAACTGTAGCGGACGAAACAAAAAATTCGGAATTGTCAAGTTGACAGGTGTCAAAATAAAATAGGTGATTTTTTTAACGCCTGCAACAGCTATTGCCATCAGAGATATGTTGATCGTATGATGGTATAGCTTTTATCCGCATATGATGACATAATATATGAAAAAAATGAGCAGTCATGTGACGATTATCAGTCTCGCTTCGCTGAAGCGATTTCGTGAGACGTAAATTGGATTAAATATAAAAAATTCATTGACGAATACAATCTCCATCCGGTCAGCGGATAGGAGAATAGAATAACATTTAATTGTTTATAAACTCGGCAATTCACCAAAATGATTATAAACTGATTGAGTAAAGAAATTTATCTAAACATATAATTTAATATTTGAAACCAAATGTGAATCTGGACCTTTAATTTTATAAAAAGTCCGTTTTAAATATTTTTTTACAAACGAACGGCATCTAAATATTGTACTAAACAGCATTCAGTGAAAAAGCATTTAGTCTACACCTTGTATAACATAAATTTCTTACTCAATCAGTGATATCATAACGGATTTGTTCACCATAATCAAAAAAAACATGCAGAACATTTACATATTTATTTACATAATACAATTTTTATTAAAATTTGCGGATTAAATATAAAACCCTAAAATAATGACACATCATGTCAACAACAAAAAAAACCATTGGGTTAGTAAAGTGCAAAGTAACATAATGGATAGTAACACAATTACCTATCCACGAATGTGTTGTGTTAGGTTGATTTTGGAAACTATATCTAAATGACAATAAACCCACTGATAAAACTTGGTATGTTTATACCGCGCAATTGATAATGGCGGTCCTTCTATTCGTCTCTGAATCCCGCACCTTTGCGCGAGAGAGACGCTTTATATACAAAGTGTAACATAATAAACGCAAGACCTCAGACACCCCGATAAGAGAATTGCTTCATAAATTCAAAATGAAAACCAAATTTCCAAATTTAAAGTTTTATACCCATTTTTAAGCACTTTTATACCCCAATTAACAATGAAACTTGTACGTGTGTGTGCGTGTTAAGAAATACGTTTTAGGAATGCATTTGAAATCTCCTTATTTCTAAATAGAATAAATTTAGTTTTTTATAGCACACTCAAGGAGTAAAAGTATTTTTTACAAATTGAAAAAAAATGTAAGATGCATGAAAAATTGTTGAACTCAATTCAGTTACCGATTTAGAACAAACTACTTTCAGGTCTTGCGTTTATTATATTACACCTTGTATATAACGAGTTAAGGCGAACGGGACGAAAAAATAAGACCTCTATTCTTGTCGATTATAGCAAAAAATATATTTACTTTCGACCACACCATACTTGACGATTTTTAAGAAGGTCTATTACTTCTTATAAATCAATTTCTGTATTACTTCCTAAGAGGAACATTTCTTTGAATTAATTATTAATATACATAGACAGCAAAGTGCGACTGTATTCTGCGCCATTTTATCGTGGTGACTACATGAGTTCCGAAGACCAGACGGAATTTATTCGTAAAAAAACAGTTGCCGCTCACTCCAAAGAGTCATTAAACAACACTAACATCATTCAGTGTCATCCATTTGTTTATAATAAGCGTAGATACTTATGCGATGTCTACACAACTTACCATGCCTATGGATCCTCATGCAGCTGGAGCTGATGTCGGTGGTGACAGTGAAGTACGGGAGCCACAGGTCCTCGATGTGGACCTCTCCGAAGGTGGAGCGGATGGTTGCATTGAATTGCCGCCCGGAGAACATGGAGGTGGCAGGGTATGTGAGGTCGAGGAGTTGCTTGCCCCATTGAGTCATTTTCTGTGACAAAGAGTTTAAATCACAAATCACTGACCCCTCATTTGCACGAGCTCCCTTTTCAGCGCGCGTCAATAAAGAACTGGAAATGGCTAACGGTACATTTTTTATAAAGCGCTATAAAGCGCGCTAATAAAGCTTCTAAAAGGTACATCGAAAAATCGTCCGTGCGAACGCTGGCTAATTGTCCTGCTTTATCTATGTCGTCAATGAAACCGCTGCCCATGTCAATGGGGACGCCGGATGTACATTAAGTATTTCCAATCGAATCTTTCTATACACAAAAAAGTATGCAAGTTGAAAAATAAAAAATAGGCATTATGCAAATTTCCCCCATTATGCAACCTTGCTATTAAGCGCATTATGACGCAGGCTTTAATATTAATTTTAACGCACATGAAACAGGAATATATGTAATAATAAAATATGACTGCCTCGTTCATCTAGTGGCGAATAATGTGCCTGGGGGTCACGAGCTCCGAGTTTGAGACCCGAAGCTAGTTTTAAAACTAACGTTTTAGTACAAAAATCAGTTTATAAAACTAGATTCACGACTGATTTACGTTCTGTAATAAATAATAAAAATAATTATAGTAGCCCTGTTAAGAAACTGTCCCACCGTTGGGCTTTGGCCTCCTCTCAAACTGACATGGTTTAGGCCATAGTCCACCACGCTGGCCCAGTGCGGATTGGCGAACTTCCTTCACCGTTAAAGCAAGTGATAATTATTTTTTAATACGCAAATGCTTTCGAAAAGACTGAGGTGCCTGGGTTTGAACCCGAGACCTCTGACTTTGCAGTCCAATGGTCTAACCACTAGACTATCACTGCTTTTTCGTTCTGTAATACGGGCCTAAATCTTAGATCTAATATAATCTGCTCTCCAAGCCAGTTTATCTGTATACTGGACTCTAATGAAACTACAAATAGTTTTCAGCAAAAACTATTAGATTAGACAGATTGGGCACATATACTGAAATTGTATCGAACCTGCGACCACTCCCTAGCCTTTTGCGTGACGGTAGTGATGTTCCTCTCCATGCACCACAGAGCTCCCATGAAAGCGCCGATGCTGACACCGCCCACCATGTCTATGGGAATGCCGGCTTCCTATTTGGAAAATTACTAAATAAATAATTTATATGTGTAAAGAAAACCATATACGACCTGTTTTATTTAAGTTGTCTTTGAAAGCCTACTAGATTTCATGACTGACAGTGGTGACATTTAATCGAACATAAGACACATTGTGAGCGAGTTTTTTCGTTATGATAATATTTTCTATATTTGTTATTTTTGTTGGAATATAAAAAGACCTAAAATAAAGGCTTTTAATTGTTTCTTTCGTTTTACAGGTGAGTAAATGTTTTGTTAATGATTACTGTAATTTTTTTTATTTTATTTTTTTTTCTTTTTTTTTTAAACGTAGCCCCACACTAGGATTTATTCCTGTATCGTGGGTGCGTTTACAAACATGAAAATTCAGATACACAAATACCCAGACCGGAACAAATAATTGTGGATCACACAAAGATTTGTCCCGTGCGGGAATCGAACCTGCGACTATTAGACACAGTTGGCGAAGTGACTCAAGCTCTTAACCACTGCGCTAAATCGTCCGTCAAATTAGGTCAATGTCTTAAGTATTTTAAATAAAACTTTCGTTTTACAGAGAAACGCAATTACGTCTTTCATTTCACTAACCCTAACTCCAAGAGAGGAAGTCTATTATATATGTATAAAAGTATACAGGTTATTAATTTAATTTTAAAAATACTTTTTAAAGAACAAGATTTTTAAGCAGCAGCTAAATTTACAATTTAAAACGTCCAATCAATATTATACAACTCAAAATTCCTTCATTTGGAGCCAATTCTGGGCATAGTCAGGTCACGCTTACCATAAAAATGCATTGTCATCTGAACTGAACCGATATGTCAAATTTCAAGTCAGTAGGATATGAGGAAGCGATTTAATTCATATCGCAAGATTTGACCTAAACCGCTTAAAATAGAAGCTTGTAAAAATAAGCGTGCTCGCGCTTTCATAGATTTAAATTGATATGATTAATATCCATCAACTTATGTTCTATAAGTTTCTTCCAAATTTGATAATTTTAGAAATAATTATATTGAAAAAGTATGCCCTGCGTGTTCACTGATTGATATCTGTAAACATGTTACGTAAAGCTTCACATAAGTTAAGATACCGTAAACAGCTCAATAAGAGAGTAACAACAATTTTAGTTACCTAATCTATATATTAATACATGAAGCAAAAACTTTGTACACATTTTTACGAAAATTGCGTGGACGGAGGAGTATGAAATTTCCCACACTTATAATTTATATAGAGAAGGAGTGCAGAATGCTAATATTTTTTTTTAAATTATGCCTAAAACATACATTAAATCAATGAAAAAAAACATTACACACACTACCACGTATTTGACACAATACACGTCAAATTGATGTTTGTCTTTAATATTATTTGTCTATAGTCTTACTGAATGTCAAACACAACAAGCAAACGATGAAAGAGTAGGTCGAATATCGACCTATAGGCGACCACTAGTTTTAATAAAAATATCTATAACATCACGTCAGATCCCTTGCGAGGTAGGCAGAGAGTACAGAGTTCCAACAGGTTCTTTCCTTACATACCTCTCTGGCTTCCTCGACTCTCATAGTTCGTCTCATACACGCTCGCCGGTTACGGAGACTCTTGACTTTTCCTTCTGATAAGACTCGGTTTATTTGGTCGTGGCAAGATAGTCTAGGTCTTCCCCGGTACCTGCATCCTTCCACTTTCACAAATATAAAAAAAAAACACCGTCACGCCTATATTCCCCAGAGGGGGTGGCAGAGGTGTACTGAGTACACCCACGTTTCGCCGACGATGTTAGGTCCCATGTAATAAGGGGCGAGCCTATTGCCATATACCGGGCACAATTCCAGACTCCGGACTCGTACTGGGAATTTTTCGTTAGAAAAACTACATTTGTCCGACCCAGGATTTGAACCCAGGACCTCGTGATCACAAAGCGATGCGCTTTGCCACCGGACCAACGAGGCAGTCAATATAACATACTAAAAATACACAAATATAACATACTAAAAAGGTCGTAATCTACTTTATTCCCAATTTAAAACTAAATTAAAGTCTTATACTACTTACGTAACACAGTGGAAGGATGCCACAAATAACGTAACACAGTGGAAAGAAACTTTCAGGTACTGCACTCATAACGTAACGCAATGAGAATACTGGCCTGTATAGCGCGGATCATGCCGACATGGGCCGCCCCCCGCGCCCCGCCGCCCCCCAGCACGAGCCCCACGCACGTGCCCGTCACCCAGCGCGCCAGCCGAGAGAAATCCGAGTGAACTGATGCCTCAGACATCAATACCTTGCTGTACAACTCGCTCTGGAACGTAACACATTGGAAAGGGTAACGTAAAAGTATACCGAATAGACTTGGAAGCAACTTAATAAAAACGTAGTAATGGAGGTAGGTATAGTCCGACAAGGATCTTTTGGCCCGCGGATGACATTGACAGGGGGCGTTGGTGTGATAGGGTTAACAGTTAGTACAATTGTCCTACTTCCAAGGAGATATTTCAACAGGTTTCCTCCCGCACGGTTCTTAATTAAAAAAAGAACTATGGTATATTTCATAGCCAACGGCAACTTCGCGACTGTCGTGTGTGTGTGTGTGATGTACGCTGTTGGCCGCGAGGCCTTTACAGCTTCACCGGACTTAAGGGCGAGCGTGCAACCACTACGCTCGAGCCAGAAGGGCAAGGGGCGACATACTCGAGGGCGCCTTGAGGCGCCCTCGGTTGGGACAGTCGCTGTGGGGGGACACTACTAAGTGCACCGGTCAACCGCCGGCTATGGGAGGGGATCTACGACTACGTAAGTGCACTGGTCAACCGCCGGCTATGGGATCTACGACTACGTCGTCGTTGCCCGTATTCTGAGCGGAAAGTATGGATGACAAAGCATTGGGGGGATCGGTGAGAACATGTCGCGGCCAGCGGTGGCGGCCGAGGTCGGGGGGGGGGGGGGGGGGGGGGGGGGATCGTAGTCGGCGGCGGCTACGATTAACGGATTCGCATGGATAGATGCGTTCGCGAAGTGTCGTGTTGTCGCCTTTTAAATATAGGCGCGAATAGGTTCGAGACCTAGATCGGAGTGGAGATCGACATTCCGTACGAACTAGGGGGCTCCTACGGCTTTACGATTTTGAACCGCTTGGAGTTTATCGATGTGAGAGGGGGCCGAATGCCCGAACACAACACACGCATAAGTCATGATGGGACCGCGACTGTCATATAGTGACATTTCACTCGATGACAGAGTTAGTTTCGATTTTCGTCGCGGGACAAAAGATCCTTGTGGAACTGTATGTGAGTGTAATTTGACGGACAGCTTGTTCTACTGAAGAAATAATGAAACAAACAAGAACGCATTTAAATAAAAACGTAGCAAAATCTGCATTATACGACCTTTACTTTTAATAGAATTTCTTGCTTTTGTTTCAAGAAAGACTTAAAATATCATGCACGTCTCTCGGCTAATGGTGACATTAGAGTTTTTGGCGGGAAATCGAAGAGTGATGTCGACAATTTATATACTGAACGGATGGTGAACGAATGCGCTTTATAGATAAACAGCATATTTCGAATTATAATGTGTAATGTTGGTGGAATATTAACCATTATGTATTCTTATATCTGCACGAGCGAAGGTAACTGTAACAAAGTGATAAAACGCGCCTTTTCGATTTCCGTCGGTCGCAATTGGTATGTAAAGTATCCATCGCTTTACTACCAAGGGTGGGGCACTTCATCAATTTCATAATCATCCTTGTCATCAAGTTTATCGCGGAGATGAATTAATTTTGAAATGTATAATATTCGTCACTCTTATCATTGGCAAAATAGGCGTCGTCGTGATGCCATAAACATAAAAAAAAAAATGGTGACAATGACATACACGACTGACGATGACATACTCTGTCCGGAAGTGGGACAGTATATTTCTAAAGGAAAACAGACCGACCGGCAGAAGATGTCTTTCAACTGATGATTAAGTTACCCCTTTATCCAGCACTGGGATAGTACAGATTAAAAGAAAAAAAGTTTCTATTGGACCTTTCTTGGATGATAATGATTATGATCATAAAATATACTCAAGGAAGAACCCTTTATCCAACAATGGGACAGCATAGGTTAAATTCCCGGCCCCTTTTGTTATCGTTCTCCACTTTCCAAGGAGAAAATCTCACCCACGATGCGATATTGGTTTTTCCGTATAGACCGGACAGGTTCGGCCCTCCTTCCCGGTGAAAGAAGACCGGCTCCTAAGCTTACGGATTGCTAAGCCGATGGAGAAGACTCCCTCAGCGTACGGATGGCTAGGCGTTCGACTTCACAGGTTTCCTAAGAAAAATGGAACCTATTTTGCGATATTGGCTCTTCCTGGTAAACATCCTGTGCAGACATCGCACGGGCTGGTGCTGGCTGACCCACGTGCGCTTGTTCAGGGCACAGAAACGGACGGGTTCGAGCCCTTCCCGGTGCAGGAGGACCAGCTTCTGTGTACGGAAGGTAGGTACTTACGATGCGGTATTGGCTCTTCCTGGTAAACATCCTGTGCGGACATCGTACGTGGTGGTGCTGGCTGACCCACGTACGCATGTTCAGCCAGTGCACGGTACCGGACGGGTTCGGCCCTCCTTCCCGGTGCAGGAGTACCAGCTCCTTCTGCGTACGGATCGCGAGGCGTTCGATTTCTTTCTCTATCTGAAAAAGGTTGATTAGTTGGGACATATATAGTTAATATCAATAAACAGTCAGTTTATTAAGTACTGTAATACAGCACCTGGAATAGGGCTGCTAACGTCCATTTTCCCAATTTTTTTTTAAATTCGAATTTTCAGATACTATACATAGAACTATTTTACGGATTTTATCGCGGTTTATTTTTCGCGGTCCATCGACTTGGGATCCGGTAATTAATATAATCAAATTTAAAACCAAGCATATCACTGCAAAACCTCAAGACACAGTGAGCTCATTCTGCGTAGATCGGACCAACAAAAATAATTAAGAAGTTTGAGGGTACCCCGGAACAACTATGCCTTTTGGACGTCTAACACCTCAGTCCCTCCCGTGACCATGGGTGCTGCAAAGCACTCGAAAAGTCGGGAACTAAAAATCAAAAATAAACCGCGATAAAATCCGTAAAATAGTTTTATTTCATGTGTAATATTCGCGTAAATCTAAGAACTCAATATTTTCAGATAATAGATCCGGGGGCGTTCGAGTCTTTAAAAATAATGTAAACCTAAGCGACCGGGGAAAAATCGGACAGACAAGACCAAGATCTTTTAGTGTGGAATCATACTTACGGTTTACAAGTTGCACAAGGAAATTATCAAAATGTAGATCTTGACATCTTTGTCTGGAATTGGCACCGGCGCGCTGATCGCATTATATTAAAAGCAGAACTAATAACGTTTACATATGGATATGTCACGAAAACAATACAACAGGATTCTAATTCTAAGCAGTCGAACAAACGAAAGAGAAGTTCGACATGTATTAGTTAACTACGGTAACTTACTTTACCAATACTGGGTTGTTTGTCGCCCAACGCGACGATGAGTATGCAATCAGCTTGGCGAATACATCGCTGGGTCCACTGGGTGAGACTAGGATCGCACTGGTACAACGCTACCTGTTCAAAACGAAATAAAAATATAAAGAAAAACCTTTCCTCCTCCTCGCCTCGTTGGTCTAGTTAGAATTTGGTCTGGTTAGAAATTTGGAATATTTTGTATGAAAAATCTTATTAAATTCTACTGACAGTATTTCATTTTTATTTTATTTTTACAATGTTTGGAAAACTATCAGCTAATATGGTATGTATAATATACAAAACAGAGATCAACTTATAAGAAGAAAAAGCGCCTTAAAAGAAATATGTTAAATACAAAAAAAAAATGCGAACTTGGTGCATCAGAAAAGCTAGTTTAAAAATTGCCTTGGGGATATTTTTATGAAAACAATATCATTTCGGGGAAAAGAAAATGTGATTTCGGAAGTTTTTGCTAGCACAAAAGAAACAGAGCGATGCTTGAATTCCGAAGGGAGTATGTGAACCGTCGTCGCTGGCGCGGTACTGCTCATTGCTCTAGGCGGGAAGTAGCAGTGTATAAACTCGGTATAACATCGTCGGAAAAATGTGAGTGTACTCAGAACACCTTTGTAACTCCCGCTTAAATCTTATACGAGTTTATACTGTCTGTATGTTAGTGTTGGGCATTTTTCAAATGTAGGATCATATGCTCTGAACAATGGGCTCAAGTATAACGTCAAAAAGAGTGAGATGATGGTTTTTAAATCAGGTAACGTGACATACTCAAATATACCTTGTATCTCACTGTACGGGCGCCTCTCTGCAGGGTGTATAAGTTTAAATACCTGGGCCAGTGGCTCACGGAGGATTTAAGAGACAACCTAGAGTTAGAAAGGGAACGCAGGGCACTGGCTGTACCTTGTAACATGCTGGCCCGCAGATTCGCACGTTACGTAAAGATAACGCTTTTTAAAGCTTACTGCCAATCTTTCTACACGTGCAGTCTGTGGTTTAGATACACACTCAGCGGGCATAGTGACCTGCGTGTACAGAATAATAACGCTCTCAGGGTAGTGTTGGGGCTGCCGTGGCAGTGTAGCGCCTCAGGCATGTTCGCACAGTGCCATATAGACAGTTTTGCCGCTATTATGAGGAAAAGGTGTGCCTCTTTACTAGCACGGCTGCGCGGCAGCACCAATAGTTTTCTAAGTGTGTTTATGGATCGGTGGGACACTCCAATGTTACGGAGATGGATGAAATTCCACACTGAATAAATCCCTACTAACACTAGAACTTAAGTTGAATTGTTACTAACACTGATATGGACTAAAGTCTGAAATAAATTATTATTATTATATAAATCTCCCTAAGGTACTTCGGAATAACTAATAAGACTTTTGGATGTCAACCGCCTCAGTCCCTCCCGCGACCATGGGTGCTGTTGAGCACTCGAAACGTCGGGATCTTAAAGACTAAAAATAAGCCGCGACGATATTGAAATATTTTAATTGCAACTTAATTTTTTCACAATTAATTTTCGCCCTACTCTTGCTGTATGACTGTTTTATTTTAACCAACTTATGTAATAATGGATTGACTTTTTTGCTAGCGTGACATACTGGTTGCCAAAGTTACCCTATAGTCCCCCTACACATAGAACGAGGAACAAAAATAAGCCTTAATTTTCTGACCAAGGACCCCGTATATTTAGAACTTACTGAAATATCACTATGAATGACACATTACCTTATGTTTATCTTCTTGCTGGGCTAGCCAGGAACTGAGTCTGTATTCATTGTTGGGGTCCATGATAGTCAAACCCAGGAGTTTTCTGATCACGTCAGAAGTTAAACGTACTGTGGGACCTGGGAAAACAATATATATATATATATATATATATATATATATATATATATATACATTCATAGGACATAATTATCATATTCACAGATACTAAAAGAGATTTCGCATGTATTTACTATACTATAATGGCAATGGCTCAAAAATGTTACTTCTGGCACACACCTATCTTAACATTCGTTAATAATAAGTTAGTATAAGTTCGTACTACATTATTTTTTAATCGACAATTTATATTGTAGTAAATGTCGCGTGTCCTTGCGTACCTGCACGCCCGTGTGTTCATTCGACACTCGAGGTATAAAAAAGCGTACTGTAACACCAACATACTCCGTTGATTTGTGAACACGGGTATACACAACTACTCACCGATCGCGCAGAGTGAGTGGTACAGCTCATACGTGAAAGCCGTCAAGGGTACGTCATCGCTGACGGGTACCACGGCTACCGTAGAGAAGTTATGCTGTGACGCACGAGGCTCCATTGCAGCTGCGCTGCCTAAACCAGCTGTTGGCTTCTGCCAGGACCCTGGGGACGAAACAGGTTATTGTACAAAAAAGCATAGACTCGCTCCCCTCGAGTGAAAGCAGCAGAAGTGTACTGTGAACATTCATTTATCGCCGACGATGTTCTACCCGAGTCTTATAAGATGTAAGTGTATTGCTATTATCCAGGGCACAATGTCTGAAAAAAAAATTATTGACACATTTGTTGTACCCCAGGACGTCGTGATCGTCACGCGAAAGTAATGAAAAGAACCAAGCCCAAACATGCCTATATTTTTTACGCAAAGTGTGCTTGTGTCTGCATATAAGTCTAGAGTAGAGGTTCCCAGGCTTTTTTTTTCTTAGACCACTTTTAAAATTTAGCTGGTTCCAGTGGACTCCCTGCAGCTACATTTGTACCATATTCTCAAAACTCGACAAAAAATGTGAAGATTAGATCTAACTATGGAAATTTGCGTTGCGGCTGAGTTCCAACCAGGAATTAATAGTTTTCGAAAAAATGCGAGAATTGATTAGTTAATTAATTGATTGTGCTGTGAGTGGATGTCAAAAAAGTAAAGTTGGCCAATCAAAAAAGTGATTCCATACAACTTTACTTTTTTGACATCTACTCTCAGCACAAGGAACGAATCATTTCTCACTTATTTCAATTAGAAAACTTCCCATTCGGGGTGGTAAAAATAAAAAGAAAAATAGTATATTTTATGCGTTTTATTTATTCAAATATGTAATTATTACACTATTAATTATTGTAATAATAAATATAATTAAAATTAAACATTAATAACGTAACTTCTACAATGACAATCACAAAATAGTAATAATTTTAATGGTAGGGATGTACTTGATGGATTGACAACAATTTGGCTTCAGTTTTGATAGGAATAACCGCAAATCTCCCCGTTCCGTGATATTCAATCGGCTCTTTTTTTTGTTAAAAGGTTTGTAACGACACTAAAACTTTATTCGACAAGATATGACGAGGAAAACGCTATCAAAAGCTTTCTCGCAATTCCCAACAGTCCAGGATATTTTTCGGGTATTTCTGCCTGCAGCCAAAATGTTTGATACCCTCTTTTCACCTTCAGCTCCTCATTAGTGCTAAGGTCGAGTAGCTCCACTTGTAATATCACATTGTCCACTTCCGTTTCATCAAATGGATTTATGATCCATGGTGGTATTTCCATCGTCAGAATATCTTCAAATCTGATTTTGAAGTCATCATGCAGGGCAATTAAATGTTGAACGTATGTCTGAATATCCTCATCCAGGCATTCTAGCGGTGACAAGTTTGAAAACTGGGAAAATTCGCGCAGACTAATATTTTGCTTCATAAATTTCAATTTTCCAAGAAAAGCTGAAATTGCACCCTTTGTTTTTATTAAATTGAGGCTGTCCCCTTGTAATTGTAAGTTAATGTCATTAAATTTTTTTAACAAATCTGTCAAATAATATCTATCTATCTATCTATCTATAACCTCACGCCAGATCCCTTGCGGGGTAGGCAGAGAGTACAGAGTTCCAACAGGTTCTTTCCTTACATACCTCTCTGGCTTCCTCGACTCTCATAGTTCGTCTCATACACGCTCGCCGGTTACGGAGACTCTTGACTTTTCCATCAGATAAGACTCGGTTTATTTGGTCGTGGTAAGATAGTCTAGGTCTTCCCCGGTACCTGCATCCTTCCACTTTCACATTGTATATCTGTTTTGTAATTCTTTCCTCTGGCATTCTTTCTATATGCCCGAACCAACGGAGCATACCCTTTCTCATCTTTACACCGATACTATCTTTCATACCTACTCGCTGTCTTACTATGCTGGTGCTAATGCGGTCGGTCAGCTTCACTCCGCACATCTTCCGCAGAGCTCGCATTTCTACCGCATTTATCCTACTTTCATTCTCCTTCTTACATACCCACCTCTCGCTACCATATAACAGCGTTGGGACAAGAACTCCGTTATGTATGGCCAGCTGCGCCTTATGGCTTAAGTGCCGGCTCCCGAGTAGCTTTCCCATCGCACCATTCACTCTGTTCCCTGCACTCACTCTTCTCTCTATGTCAGCGGTGTATTTCCCATCCTTACTGAAGGCGCATCCAAGATATACAAACTCATTCACTTGCTCCAGCACATCGTTACCAACCACAATCCTTACATTCGTTCTGGTTTCTTCCCTTTCAAAAACCATAATCAAATAATAAAAGTATGTATAACAAATAGGGAGGCAAATACTTACTTTATCTGACACTGGCAAACAATAACAACGATTCACTTTGCTTTACTTTTCTTTTCGAAATTCCGGAAACAAATGAGTAACGGTTATCCTTGGTATTCTTATTTATATTGGTGAAGAATCAAACAAGTTCATGCAAGATAGCAAGCACACACACCACGAGTCGTATTTCGTTCCTTTGCACGTCTGAACAAGCGTTGCGGATGGTGGCCGCGGCAGCGGCGGCGCTTTGCAAGTCTCGACACGTTGTACTAAATATGGAATATGCAAGTTTTTACAAGTAACAGTCGCTGAGCTTCTTAAAATATTATCTGCCTACATTGATAGGTGAAGTCAAGCCAACATTTTAGTTATTCACTATCGAAAGCACATAAATTTTCGTGGACCCCCGCTTACGAATTGTAATCCGCCATTTTTTAGTCACGCCAACGTAGACCCCCGCCGAGTCTCCCGTGGACCCCTGGGGGTCCACCTGGACCACTTTGAGAACTAAGGGTCTAGAGCATCACGAAGCGAAAACTATATAAGACTATGAGGCAAGGACATCAAACTCAACATCAATCTCATCATAACCGTTATGGAGCCAAGCTTAATGCCATTGAGAAACATCCTAAGTAACTTAGGCGTAACGCTTATGGATATGACATTCTTGCTATTCAGATGGGTCTTCTAGGAACCTCTCACTCACCCAGTATCCTATGGCCCAGCAAATTGATAAGCCTTGTGACAACCACAGGGAACCTCAGCTTGATTGCGTTGAAGAGTCCTTCAGGCAGCTTAGCCAATTCGGAGTCCCGAACTGCCATGACCGTGGTGCTTCGACGAGTAGCTGTCACCATCTCCACGATCCCCACCAGGTCACCCTTGCCGTACTCTCCCACCAGTTCCTTCTTGCCGTTGGGGTGGGTGATTACGGAGCGGAGACGACCGCTCAGGACTATGAAGGTGGATCCTGATTCCTCGTCTTGGCGGTAAACTGCCCGGCCTGATTCTAGGAACACCTGGTGAAGAATATTGGCGTAATTAATCAGAGAATGACGTTGGTCATGCTAAGCGACATAAATATTAGGGGCCTAAGCATAAACAATTGGTATGAAAGGGTGTTGGCACGTTAATCTTTTTAAAGTTAATTTGTAGTTTGACAAACGTCAATCATTGATGCTAAGCCCTCAGGTTTTAATAATTTATTGGTATTAAACTCCTCAAATTTGTGTTAAAAGACCCTTTTTATATATGACAATACTAAAAACTTCACCATTCATGAATTATATCTGCGAAACTCGCTGACTATCCAAGAGATATACCCTTTCCCTATTATAATACGAGATACGGCTGCAGAATTAGTGCACTCATCGAGTGTTTGCAAAAAAACAAATTTTGACGCATATTTATGATTAGGAGAATATACATCTACCAGGTCGCCTATTGTTAATTGATTTTTCGGAAAAAATTGCATTCACTTGATTTTTAAATAAAATATCGTCCACTTCACGGCAATATATATAAAGACTGAAAAATCACGGTTGCCGTTGTCAAGTGAATGAATTTTTTTCCGAAAAATCAATTAACAATAATTTAATTAAAAATACTATCAGCCACATTTTGATGGGCAACCTGGTAGATGTATATTCTCCTAATCATAAATATGCGTAAAAATTTGGTTTTTAGCAAACACTCGATGAGTGCACTAATTCTGCAGCCGGATCTTAGACTATTCCAATAAGGACCAGATGTATGTTCTTCAAGTATTATAGGAATAGAAACGCACCAATTCTTGAATTATATTATAATCAAAAAAATATGATACAGCCGTCAGACGTTATTTGTGTTAGTTGAAAAGGTTTTCGGTTGTAATAAAAAAGAAGTATGAAATATATTCGTTGGAAACTTATGGTCTCTATAGCCGCTATTAGCTAATATTTGGTCTTACCCAGTCTAACGCGAAGTCGACTTGTCTGACGAACGGCGAGAGTCTTCGCACTACGGTGTTGGCAATGTGGAGCACTACGGAGGGTCGTTCCCGCATGATGCTATAAACCGTGGTCTTGGACAGCAGCCCGATGCGGGAGAAGTGCTTCGCTCGAATCGAGAAGAAGCTCGGCTCACCGGTTAGCACTGCGAGACCGCCTTCTACTTCGCCTGTTTATGAAAAAAAAATAGGTAGATATAGTGATACTTACTCCGCAAGGTAACTGACGTGATGATATAGATAGGTAGTAGATATACTAAAATACGAACGCCGATTATAGTAAAACGTAGATTGTTCTAATAAATGACGATACTAGATTTCGAAAAAAATATTACGATAATAGTATTTAAACATTTTACGATGCACAGTATCGTAAAAGATTACGATACACAGTATCAATCGTTACGGTACTCATTATTGCAAATATTATCACGATACACAGTGCCGTAAAAATCATTACGATACACAGTATCGTTGAAAACCTTATGATCCATGATTATAAGGGAAATAATTAAGAACGAAATATCTGAAAATACGAATACTGATTTTGCCGTTGTCGTCAAAACGATCTACGACGCAGGAATAATTCTTAATGTTAAGCTATTTTAAGAAGAACGGACGATTTAGCGCAGTGGTTAAGAGCTTAAGCCACTCCGCCCACTGTGTCTAATAGTCGCGGGTTCGATTCCCGCACGGGACAAATGTTTGTGCGACCACAAGTATTTGTTCCGGTCTGGGTATTTGTGTATGTGAATTTTCATGTTTGTAAACGCACCCACGACACAGGAATTAATCCTAGTGTGGGGCCACGTTTTTTAAAAAAAAGAGAAAAAAAAGAGATTTAAAGAAGAAGATAGCGTTATCGTACCTGGATGAGCAGTGAACATGTGCACTTCCCCTTCACCTTCAGCCACCCTCTGCGACACCAGCAGAGCTCCGGATAGTAGGTACACCAAAGCAACGTCCTGGGTATCCACATCATATATATTAGATATATAATCAAAAAAAAAATTGCGAGTGGACATCGTCGAAAATGGCCCCAGAACCAACAGACATGTGACCTATACCATAATGATTTATCTGTTTTATTATAGTCGTTGCAAACATCCATATCTAACGGACAATTTGCAATCCAAAAGGAATATTTCAAAGTACTGTAAGTACTTAAATCAAAGTCGCCAACGACTTTTCCGAATGTCAATGTTGTTATCGAATTACGGTTGGAGATGTCAATCCTATCAATTGGTTATATTCATTCGATTACATTCAATAATGATCCATTTGATTATTACTAGTGGATTTTTACAAATGTATTGTTGGCTACTAAATTATAATCTCAAAATGTAATCATTTTTTTTGCAATATATATAATTATTTTTTTTCGTGGCAATTGCGTTTACATTATGCCATTGTACAAAGTTTACGAATATTCATTTCTAAATTAATTTAACTACCCAATGAACTTGATGAAGAAGATGATAATGAAATTGATGAAGTGCCCCACCCTGGATAGTATAGTGATGGATACTTTACATACCAATTGCGACGGCCGTTTTGAGGGAAGCCGAAAAGGCACGTTTTATCGCTTTGTTACAATTACCTTCACTCATGCACATATAAGAACACATAATGGTTAATATTCCACCAACATTACACATTATTAGTCGAAATAACACAAGTTTTGGAAATTAAAACAAATTGACAACATCACTCTTCGACTTCCCGCCAAAACTCAGCCTTATTACTGTTGGTTCTAGGGCAAATCGTGTATGGACGCAGAACAATGTCCTTTGCGGTCAAATTATGTCCATAGGTATGGGAAAATTGAATAACACAATGTATTTTATTTATATATATATGACGGACGATTTAGCGCAGTGGTTAAGAGCTTACGCCGCTCTGCCCACTGCGTCTAATAGTCGCGGTTTCGAGTCCCGCACGGGACAAATCTTTGTGTGATCCACAATTATTTGTTCCGGTCTGGGTATTTGTGTATGTGAATTTTCATGTTTGTAATCGCACCCACGACACAGGAATAAATCCTAGTGTGGGGATATGTTTAAAAAAAAAAAAATATGTAGTCGAATTATGTTACTATACATCGAAAAACGGAACACGAAAATTTATTTAGTCATGTCTCGTCGAAATATGATGCTGTCGATTGGAATACTGAAAAAGACCTTCATTTTATATGTTCGGTCGAATTATGTTGCTATGGATTGAAAAAGGGAACAACTCAAAGTATTTTATTTATGTTTGAATCGATCGAATATATTTAATTATATTGAAAATATGGATCGGAAAACAAGCTGAATGAATTTTTACTTTTTTAAAAAAAACGTAGACCAATAACACACACACACTTGGTTTTATTCCTGTGTCGTAGGTGCATTTACAAACATGAAACTTCACATATACAAATACCCATACCAGAACAAATAATTGTAGATCACTCAATGATTTGTTCCGTGCGGGAATCGACCCGCGACTATTAGACAGTGGGTGGAGCGGCGTCCGTATATGATTTAAGTCTAAAATTGGATACAGGTGTATTGGCTTAAAACTTACGTTTTTTAATTATAATAAATTTTTAATGCAAAAAAATTTTGATCGAAATAAATTAATTAGTTTTAAATGAAAAAATAAATCGTCTGCTGTTAAATTATTTTAAAATATTAACATACCACATAAACACACCTGATTTTATCTACTGAAAGTCGTTTGTGATGAAATCACAGTTATGAAATATTTCACATGTATATGCAGTGAAGTGACCTCTGTGGGGAAATAAGACTCAAAGACTATTTATTATTCTGTAAATGAGGGAACCATGTAGCAGTTTTGGGCATTTATCAATTTTTTTTTAAATTGTAGAATCGATTAATCGAAATTTTAATTCCAGAATTAATCCTATCTATCTATATCATCACGCCAGATCCCTTGCGGGGTAGGCAGAGAGTACAGAGTTCCAATCGGTTCGTTCCTTACATACCTCTCTGGCTTCCTCCACTCTCATAGTTCGGCTCATTCATGCTAGATGCATTAGAGACTCTTGACTTGACCTTCAGATAAGACCCGGTCTATTTGGTCATGGTAAGACAGTCTAGGTCTTCCCCGGTACTTACATCCCTCCACTTTCGCATTGTATATCTGTTTTTTCGTTCTTTCTTCTGGCATTCTTTCTATATGCCCGAACCAACGGAGCATACCCCTTTCTCATCTTTACATAATAATGACTTTTGGACGTCAAACGCCTCAGTACTATAGTGATTATTATTGATATTATAGAAAATAATTTGAATCAAGAGTAACGTTAAAAAAGGCGTTAACATTAATCTCAAAGATTTACTTGAAATGACAGAGGTTACTCAGTACTGAATTTTGAACTCTATAATAAGCTTTAACTTACTCGTACTAATAGAAGGACTCTTCTTTTTACAATTTTTACTCTTGCCGTTTTCTTGCTAAACTCTATCTTTCTCTATCTATCTTTCTCTTCTCTCTCGCCCTGATAAGCGAGAGAAAGACTGGCCGACAGTGGGACAGTAAAAACAGATTTATTTTACTACAGAAATGATCATGACATGGTTCTAAAATGTATTAAATATCGAGAACACTCCATGACACCAGTCACACGCAAACCCAATACCTGCACGATCTCCGGCTCTCCGCGGACACTATAATACAGCTTGTGGACAGAAATCATAAGGGCGTGTTAGTTGGAATACATTGGATATTGTACTATCACGGGGCGTAGCAGCTATGCTAGAGCACAGAGCACATGATTAACCTCGCACTTAATTATAGCACTCGAGAATATGCAGAGAGATGCTAACCTAACCTAATAATTTTCATTATACAAACATGTATTGCCAATTTAAAATCATTTATGATGGCAATAATTTAACTAAAGGACATTGTTGAAAATTGCCCTGGAACCAACAAAAAATTGAACCATGCCATCATTATTTACCTATTTTATTAAAATAATGGCAAATATCCGTATCTAACGGACAATTTGCAATCTAAAACGAATATTTCAAAGTATTGTAAGTACTTATATCGAAGTCGCCGACATCTTTACTGAATGTCAATACACAATATAACGTCATATGTATTAATGGCTACTGAATTATAACCTCAAAATCAAATACATTTTGTGCTATATTGCGATTTCCCCGCTTGTCCGTTTAATAATAATTGCCTTAAGAGAATTTATGGGTGATTTGAAATCATAAAAGTATTTTTCATTGCTGTTGGTTCTCGGGTAAATTATGTATGGGCGCAGAACAATGTCCTTTATCTTCAATGCAGCCTTCAACTAACTGGTCCCCAAGAAATACAAAAAGACAACGCGGTAGACCCAGGCGGAGATGGCGGGACGAACTGGAAACCTTTTTGAAAGACTGGCCTGACATAGTAACAAACAGAAAGGAGTGGAAAAAGTGGAGGGAGGCCTTTGCCCAACAGTGGGACAAATGGCTCATAATAATAATAATGCAGCCTTGATGCATTTGAAGTATTGTTTGACTAAATACAACCATTCAAAATCCTGAATACTCACTATTAATTTCCCTCAAACAGTGACCAGTATTACAATAGGCATCCATAAACAGTAGAACATCCTAATATTATCCGTCCGAATAAAAATTAATACAAGGTTATGAATTTTATTTATCTGCTATAATACTTGTTTTTTTTTAATATATTGAGCGAATCTTTTATAATTGATGAGATCCAATGAGGAATGTGATGGAATGCCTAATATTGAAATGTCAAACTTGATATTTAGTGAGACTGCCAAATTTCGCACGCTTTGTGGCAAAGTGTGGAGTTCCATTTTATAATATACAAGACCTATTTGTTACCTACCTACACTTGCAAACTAAATTATTATTATTATGAAGATTGATTGATGACATGGTAAAGATTGCCGTGGCGATCTTTGAGGGAGGCTTTTGTCTTTGATGATTCTGATGATGCTATCTCCGCTGCTTCTCAGTAGACCATAGCAGATGGCTACCCGAGAAAGCCGCGTAGAGCGCGCTATGCGGACCGCTAGTACTAAAATGTTCTACTGTTTACATATTATTATACTGTGCCTGTATGGACTATAACATACTCGATAAGTACGCACCTTATGACTTTCTTCTTTCATGATATAAGTGCCAGCGGGCAGGTCTCTCACTTGTACGTTCCCACGTAAAACATGGTCGCTCTCCAGACCTAGCTCTTTCACGAACGCTTCCGTCGCTATTTGGATTAGAGCCTGAAAAATATACAATATTTATTTCCTGCAATTTTACATGTGAAAAAGGCACATAAAGCCAGATTTTTTTACATAGGATCCCTTCCCGTAAATGCCAATGCCATTTACATCCCTAATTATATACAAGGTGTAACATAATAAACGCAAGACCTCAGACACTCCGATTAGAGAATTGCTTCATAAATTCAAAACGAAAACTAAATTTACAAATTTCAATGTTTTTCCCTTTTTTAAACCACTTTTATACCCCAATTAAAAATGAAACTTGTACGGTTATGTGTGCGTTTTGAGAAATACGTTTTAGGAATGCATTTGGAATCTTATTCTTGCTATGAATCAAGAATAAATTTAAATTTATATAGCGCACTGAAGGAATAAAAGTAATTTTAACAAATTTAAAAAAAATGTAAGATACACTAAAAATTGTTGGAATCAAAAAATCAGTTACCGATTTAGAACAAACTACTTTCAGGTCTTGCGTTTATTATGTTACAGCTTGTATAAATTGCCCTTGTTTAGGCATAAATATAATTTTAAATATATTTTATTCCAAATCACTTCTCTATCTCAACCATATTGAGAATAAAACGAAAAAATGTAAAAATCAGTATTTAGTATATTATTTTTCTTTAAAGCCATTTTTATTATTGTATGTCTTCGATCAATAGCTACTCTTGAAAATACTATGTAGTTTATTAAACTATTTATTTTTAACTTTCGACTGATTAAATCGTACACATGCATATTTGCCTCTTAATAACTTCCAAACGCAAGTAGCCTTTGTGGCCTGCCTCCACCAATCCACACTGGGTTTGCGCGATGGCCCAGAATTTATATATCTCGGCTCACTGTGGCACGAGTGAGCTGAATGTAAGCAAATTTGAGCACTAGATAATAAGTATAATGAAGTATAAACCTGTTCATCCAAATTGTCCGTGTTGTGCTTCTTGAAGGACGATCCTTCTTTACCCCTCTGCAGGGATGGCGTCGGCTGGACGTCTGGTTGCTGCTGTAAGGAATTAATTACCAAGGTAATTTCCTTAATGACCAAGTAATAATATTAGCTTTGTTAAGAAACTGTCCCACCGTTGGGCTCGGGCCTCCTCTCAAACTGAGAGGGTTTAGGCCATAGTCCACCACGCTGGCCCAGTGCGGGTTGGCGAACTTCACACACCTTCGAGAAACTCTTAGGCATGCAGGTTTCCTCACGAAGTTTTCCTTCATCGTTAAAGCAAGTAATTGTTAATATCAAAACGCACATGCTTTCGAAAATACAGAGGTGCGAGCTTGGATTCGAACTCGAGACTTCCGACTTTGAAGTCAAACGGTCTAACCACTAGGCTATCACTGCTTCTTATTGCTGGTTATAGAGTGGTGGCCCATAAAGGTAAAAAAAGTCCGAAAGAACAAGCCAAGTAACAGTCTATAAAATTGATTCTTTTTCTCCTTGTCTTTCTGTAAATAAGGGAACCATGTAGCCATTTTCATAAACAGTATAATTGGGTTGATATAACTTAGACCCGCCTGATAAACCAGCCTACATTGTTCTCCCATGCCTAGTGTTGTAAAAATGAGCACCGAAGTCGAGCGTTTAGCGCTGAGTCGACGCTCACGAGCGTTGAAACACGTAGGAGTCGAGCGTTTTAAGCGTCGACTCGACCGTTTTTACAACACTACCCATGCCCCACAACACAATGTAGACGGAGAACAATGTAAAACGATTATTTTAAAGAGTAAATAAACGCGGATTGCCTTCCCCTTCTTCTTCACGAGAATAACATTCCTAAGTGATGGTAGAATCCCTGTTACTTCTCTGACGATTCATAAATAGAGTCACAGACCGACTGGCACTGACTATAAACATTTATTTTTTGGTTTTTAAGTAACTAGACACGTTACTTGTGTGCTTTTGGAAGTTAGTTTTCTTTTTTGAATAATTTTATATATCTCGACTATTAATATACAAGCTGTAACGTAAATAACACAAGACCTCAGACGGCCCCGTCAGATAATTGCTTTACAAATTTAATATTATAACCAAATTTCTTAATTCCACATTTTTACTCCTTTTTTAAGACCTTTTTTACCCTAATTAACAATAAAACTTGTACGTGTATGTGAGCGTATTGAGAATTACGTTTTAGAAATGCATTTGAAGTCTCCGTGTTGCTATGAATCAAGAATGAACTGAGTTTATTATAGCGCACTAAAGAAATAACAGTATTTTTGTAAGATACAATAAGAATTGTTAGTATCAATTCAGTTATTGATGTAGAACAAATTCCATTTAGGTCTTGCATTTATTATGTTACACGTTGTATATGGGCATGCACTAACTATGAAAAAATCGTGCCAGTGTCGGGACGTTAAAATGGCGATCAGTCATACTGGAGTTCACGAATTCATATCCTTTTTGACCGAAGATGTACTGGTAACCTTGGTTACGGCTATCCGTTAAAATGGCGAAAAAGCTGAATTTTGATGATCCCAGGGACAAATATTTCATGTCCATATACGGAATGAATGAATAATGCGAATAGAAAGATCGCCAACCAGATGGACAGACGTCATCAGAGATTACGAGCACCAGTATTCCAGATTCCATCAGACAGGCTGAATGCCGAAAAGCCTGGAGAGCGCTTATGTAAAACCTTGACTATGGTGGTCCCGACCCTCAGTCATGAGGAACCGACAAAGAAGAAGATATACTATGTCATTGATAAAAGTTAACCTTACCTGCGGCGTGTTGGAGGCTATGTCGGGCACCATGTCGGGCCGCGGCCTCCGCCCCACGATGTGTATGGGCGACGACACCGAACGGCCGCTCTCCTGCGCACGCGCCGGTGTATACAATGTTAGTTTATTAGTTACATTTTTAATGAGTTTTACTATGATATTACGGGTTGTATTATTCAAGGAGTGTCACAATAGTAAACTATGTCATAAAATTCTACAGGGCATCTCATGTGGGGTAATTTTAGGGGGGCGACATCCTACTTCCTGCTAATATTATAAATGTGAAAGTTTGTATGATTAGATGTTTGGATGTTTGTTACTCAATCACGCAAAAACAGCTGAACGGTTTTAGATGAAATTTGGCGCACAGTTTATTTCCTGGATAAACACACAGGACACTTTATATCTCAGTTAAATTTGAGGTTCCTGTCTAAAGTCAACGCTGACAAAGTCGCGTGCAGAAACTAGTGAAATGTATTAATAAAAAAGATTAGGGTCAAGTCTTTAGAGTTGTCTAAACCAGCGTCATAACTACAGGATGGCCCCCAAGAGCTTTGATCTCAAGCGGGCGCATTGTCGCCAAGAACGTAAACCTAAAGAGAAAGCACTCGCACACACACAGCCTTGACAATGCAATACCCTTTTCCTTTATACTAATATTATGTCTAAGATGTCTTTCTGTTTTTATTTTATTATTTTCATATTCTTTTTAACCAAGTATTGATTTCATTTTAATATTACAATGCATTTCTGTTTACCCTTAGCATGCACTTTTGTATACCTGTGTTACTTGATTATTTTTAACCGAATCATGTTTCCATTTTTATTATTAACATGAACTTTTGTATACCCTTAGGGTGAAACATAGTGAGGCTGTTCATAGTATTAAGATCTAATTCTATACCTATGTTATTACAAATAAATAAATTAAAAAAAAATAACACAAAATAAAAAAATATTATAAAGAGGAAAGATTTGTATTTTTATATGTTTGTAACAAATACGCTCAAAAACGACTGGACCGATTTCAAAAATTCTTTCACCATTAGAAACCTACCTTATCCAGAAGTAACCTAGGCTATATAACATAAACCCGGTAGGTGGCGCTGTTGTCGACCGGGTACGAAGTCGCGGGAAACTGCTAGTATGAAATAAATTTAAACTGGGGCAAAACTCAAATCTTGATCAGAGCGTTCACGACCAAACTACAACGTCAACAATGTCTACTAGATATCAAAACCCACTAAACAGGGCGCGTAGGGCGCGCCTCTCTGTCAATCAATCAGCCTATCGCAGTCCACTGCTGGACATAGGCCTCTCCTAACACGCGCCCTTGCACACGGCCCTCCGCCTTCCGCATCCAGTCAATCCCAGCGACCTATTTGAGGTCGTCGGTCCATCTAGCTGGGGGCCGTCCTACCTTACGCTTACCAAGTCGCGGTCGCGCCTCTGTGTGTGTGATTGTTATTCGAATCGCTAGGACTAATACTCTACTGTTTACATATGTTAATAGGGAATATGCGTGTATTTCTTTATATTTTTATACGATAGATTACATCAATATACAACTGCAAAAAAATTTAAGCGTCAAAACAAAATGTAAAGGGCAAAAAAAAGTTTTGAAGATAGCAAACAGGTAACAGCACTTTAAAAGCCCGCCATTTTGGCGCGCTTGGCGTGACGTCAAAGTCTATAATAACAATCAATTAGCGAACAGCTGTAAAGGTATTTTATTCTGTAATTTATTTTTATTTTGTATTTTGCGACTATTATACAATGGAACAACACTGTGTTGTGCCTAGGTGTAAAAATACAAGAAGAAATGCACCCGATAGGTGCGGACATAAGGAGAAAGCGGTGCAAAATCAGAAAAAGAGACATGGTATCTCCATCAACTTGTTTATATTGCTTTAAGATCACTTTAACGTAAGAATTAACTTAAATAATTTAGACTAAAATTTTGTCTTTGTGTAAATCGACAACAAAAAATAACTATAAAACTAACTCAATAGCAAACATCCAACAAATATGCACTTGTTGACATTTGTATTGTAGCCGTTGACGTCATATTCGATCTGACCAATAGCGTGGCGTTCCCGCTACTTTGAATTTCCCACTCATTATTTGTACCTTCAATAATTACTTTGTTATTAAAAAAAATATTGGTATAGACATTATTCTAATGCGATAAAGTTAAATAAAAATATTTGACCCTTACTTGAAGTACACGCATATTCCCTATTGTGGTGCAACACTAAGGGTACGGCCATACCAACTCGTATAGTCGTATCCGCGATGGCGAGCCCGGTAGCGATCAGTTCCTGCAGTAGGATTTATAGGGACATGATCACACCAACGCCTCTTGCGCTTGCAATCTGTGCGGCGTCTGCAAGCGCGTTACTGATCGCCACTGCCGCCATCGCGGAACCGGCTGGACGCATTGGTTTAGCCGAACTTGAAGGGTACTGCCGATAGTGGCGATCAGTACCTATCGCCCTATGATCGCGCCTTAGAATATAAATAATCCAGAAGCTACGGGCGTGCATAAACGTGAAGCAACAATTACTACCTGCAAAGCATGTAGTCACACCTTTACACGAGTAAACACAATGTAACCGTCGTGCGCAATAACGTGTTCTGCTCGTGTCAAATTACAAATTAAAATGAATTATGCCGTCTTGAGTTGTTCCTGCCTGCTGTTGAGATCAAAGCGAAACATGATGGTAACATATTTCATACCTAACTAGCGCCATGCGATCCTATAATAACCTCGTGGAGGACGCAGGACGCGTTGGTGTAAACATGTTCATAGAAATACTACTGAAGGTGCTGATCGCCACCGCGGGCGCGGCTGGACTCGTTGGTTTGGCCGTGCTTTAAGGCCGACCTGCGACGTTAAGTTGAATTTAACGTCACAACCTCGAGTTAGTCAATAGGTAACGCTAACACAGGTTCGTGTAAGTGAGCCTAATAATGTACTCACGAAGTGCTCTGAGATGGTCTTCTCGCTGTGATGCGGCGAGTGCACGGCAGTTCCACTGTCTGCTACCACCAGCTTGGTGGCAGCCTTGCCGGGGGACGACGCTACGGTCGTCGGTCGGCGCTTTTCACGACCCTGCGTATACACAACAGGTATTATTACTGTTACGACTTCAAGACATCCCGATATCTCGTGAACCTTTTAACGGGGGATGTTAATTTTAAAAACGCATTATACACCCTTAGGTCCCAGTCGATCGTCGATCGATCCGTCAAGAAAGATCTTGAATCCGCGTTTGAATGCTAAAACGTCTAAAAGTTCCCTTCCCTTTTGTTATTGCCGGCGCGTGGTCACGGTAAAATCTTACAGGAAATCTATTTATCATACTTATTACAAAACATTTCATACTGCAGTATCATATTACTCACACATAGTGAGAATATTATTCTCAGCAATATTGAATATGAGTTCCGAATCCACACACAAGTATTACATATGAAACTTATCACAAGTCACTGCATTAACACTAATAGCGGCGCATGCCGGGAGGCCCGCGGCCGCCGGGCCCGCCGCGGCCCATGCCGGGGAGCGCGCCCATCGTGCCGGGCGGCGGCCCGCCCATCTGCGGGGGCGCCGACAGCTGGCCGCGCGCCCGGCGCCATGTGCTGCTGCGAAGGCCCGCCCGCGCGCCCGCCGCCGGGGCCACCGATAGCTCCCAGCAGAGGAACGCGCGGTAGACCCTCCGGAGGAGGAGGTGGACCCTCTATTGTCAGCGAGACGATATTCTCCCCGCGGAGCTGAACGAAACCCAGGATTCTCTTCTCTTCCCGATCTGCCGTTTTACTATTTTTGGACTTAATTTTTCTGAATTCCTCGCAATCTCCCACTATCAAATTCATATGTTTGTCGAACGCTTTAAAAGTGCCGATAAAAGTACGGGAATATTGCAATATGACCCGTACCCTGTAGTTGATGTGTTGTAGCATTTTATTAATCTTTCCGATCGTCATTTTGTATTTGCAGATAAAGATCCTCCCGCTAACAACCAACCAACCCAAACAAAACAAGTAGATACAAGTAGATACGTAATAAACACCGCTTTGTAAAATGCGCCGGCTATTGTTCGATGTACCTGGACTTTTCTATCGATCGATGTACTTGAAGGGTTCGCGTCCGTTCTAGAACTTTCATACGAGTATAAAAGGAACACTCAGCGCGGCAACGGACACACACAGTCTCTCTTCGGAAGCGACAGCGATCAAATCGAGATCAAGCGATCTAAGTGGAATACACCGGCGAGCTTAGCAACGATATACGGATACTACGAGTGACTCAGCGACTTGGAAGCAGTATTTGGGTACTAAAGAGACTAGTACTAGTGTGTGTTTAGTGCGTGCGTGTACCTGCATTCGTCGTAATGTTTTGTGCGTACAGCGCCTAGCAAGACTTCGCATGTTATTCGGCATTTAATTACCTCGCAAACGGACTGGACACTGGACTTTAACAAATGTATGGTGTTATACCTACTTCACTAACACCCGTATCTATAGACATTTAATTACTTATGGCCGGTTTTAATATAAACTTATGGATAGATTTGCTTACTTGCAGTAGAATTTTGACAGGTTTTCCATACAATATATGTCAAAATTCTGTCCATAGTGGGCAAATCTATCTTTGAGTTTTTTTTTGTGGCATTTGTGTTTACATTATGCCATTGTACAAAGTTTACGAATATTCATTTCTAAATTAATTCAACTCTCCAATAAACTTGATGACAAAGATGATAATGAAATTGATGAAGTGCCCCACCCTGGATAGTAAAGTGATGGATACTTTACATACCAATTACGACGGCCGTTTTAGGGAAATCGAAAAGGCACGTTTTATCACTTTGTTACAATTACCTTCACTCATGCACATATAGGAATACATCTATCTATATCATCACGCCAGCTCCCTCGCGGGGTAGGCAGAGAGTACAGAGTTCCAACAGGTTCTTTCCTTACATACCTCTCTGGCTACCTCCACTCTCATAGTTCGTCTCATACACACTCGCCGGTTACGGAGACTCTTGACTTGCCCTTCAGCTAAGACACGGTCTATTTGGTCATGGTAAGATAGTCTAGGTCTTCCCCGGCACCTACATCCTTCCACTTTCGCATTGTATATCTGTTTTGTCATTCTTTCTTCTGGCATTCTTTCTATATGCCCGAACCAACGGAGCATACCCTTTCTCATCTTTACACCGATACTATCTTATAGGAATACATAATGGTTAATATTCCACCAACATTACACATTATAATTCGAAATAATACAAGTTTTGGAAATTAAAACAAATTGACAACATCACTTTTCGATTGCCCGCCAAAGAACCATATCTTAGAGTTAAATATTGAAACCGGCCATTAGGCTTAAGAATTGACTTCCGTAAGTAAAGACGTGTGTTTTAAATTCTATATTTGACTAAGAAAACTAATTTTTGACAGTTAGTATAAAAGTTATGTACAAAGGCCCACTTACACGAATCAAGCGCTTTACCTAGCGGTAACCATCATCTGAGGCGCTCGTAGCACTGCGACCGCGGTGTTCTTACCGATCACCAAGGTTAAGCAGCGTTCGACTCGGTCAGCCTGAGATCGGTGACCGTTTGTGGCATTTTCATATTCGAGCGTCTCCGTGCTTCAGAAGGCACGTTAAGCCGTTGGTCCAGAGTACCACTTAATGTGGTAGCCGTTAAGGCGAGTTGGAAGCCTTAAAGGCGGCTTGATAAGTTCCAACAGCAGGTGGCCACAAACCTGCCTCCACCAATCCGCACTGGGTCCGCGTGGTGGAGTATGACCTAATCTCTCTCACCTCGATTTGTGAGAGAAGGCCTTTGCCCAGCAGAGGGCTGATATTATATTATATATATACCTATCGGTAACTCGAGGTAATAACGTCAAATTGACTTCTACTTAACATTATAACCTCGAGTTAGTCAATAGATAATGCTAATCCTGGTTCGTGCAAGGCCTTAGTAAATACTTGAGTAAAATTTGCTACTTAGCAGAATTAGGCAAAAAATAATCTGATTGATGATTAACGACCCCCGCTTGGAGTATAGGCGTGATTTTGTATTAAAGTACCATTACATTTTGTAATCTTTAACGATTTCGATTACACTTTTGATCTTGAATCATGATTGATTATTACAAAATGCAATTGTTATCATTAATCGACGGACGATTTAGCGCAGTGGTTAAGAGCTTAAGCCGCTCCGTCCACTGTCTAATAGTCGCGGGTTCGAAAAAATATCTGAATAATTTGCCCATCTCTGCCACTTAGACATATTCATAGATAGGAGTGTAAGTTCTGGGTTTTTAATAATAACACAAGTACAGTTTTATTATTGTAGTTCGGACTCTGAAATTGAGCTCAATTTTAATGGCAATAGGCCATATTACATTGGAACTTAACATTGTCGACATGTGGGTGTACACAGTACACCTCTGCACAACCATTTGGCGAATATAGGCGTAATGATTTTTATTTATTAATATAATGTTTTTTAACTCACCGGATTGACCAACTCGGCACTCAAACCAAGATACTGATGCAACGCCGTGAACGTTACTCTTTGTAATCTCACCATGATAATCTGTAGACAATTTAATATACGTATATACATAAAGAAGTGTAAGGAACATGTTCGCAAAACCTAACACTAGCAATAATATGCATCAATACTATTATTGTTACCAACACTTAGCGAGAACAAAAAATTAACACTTACATTCAATACAAAATCATTATCAACATTTTTTAATACCGAAAATGTTAAATTACTTGCATTAATATTAATGCTATAGATATACAATGTGAAAGTGGAAGGATGCAGGTACCGGGGAAGACCTAGACTATCTTACCACGACCAAATAAACCGAGTCTTATCTGATGGAAAAGTCAAGAGTCTCCGTAACCGGCGAGCGTGTATGCGACGAACTATGAGAGTCGAGGAAGCCAGAGAGGTATGTAAGGAAAGAACCTGTTGGAACTCTGTACTCTCTGCCTACCCCGCAAGGGATCTGGCGTGAGGTTATAGATAGATAGATAGATAGATTAATATTAATAATTTTCGTGCATTTTCGTATTTTGTAATAATAACTTCAAGCGCTGGTCTTTATAAACATTACGTTAGTGTAACAAAGTTTATTGACGCACACACGGGGTACAGTAATGTTTCTATGGGTCACATAATGGATACTGCCAGTTCTAATTGCCAAACGAAATTAAACTTTATTCAATGACAATAAGAGGCATGACCAACGGGTCATGCCTCTTATTGGAACGCCTATACTTATGGTTTTATGCAATGTATATAAAAATTTATGAATGCAATGTATATAAAAAGAATTGTAAAACTCTCATTTTTGAAAAGAGTAACCGTGGAGTTTCTTGCCCTTCTTCTCCAAAAAATGACTTTCCGAACGGGTGGTAGAGTCCTAAGTAATCAATGATTTTCTAATTTTGATGCCTTCATCATCATTATCTAAGCCTATACTTGTCCACTGCTGAACATAACCTTCCCAATCGCTTTCCAGAGTAACCGGTCCGATGCCACCTGCATCCAACGACTTCCTGCAATTTTCACAAGATGCGATTCCTTCGATTTTATATGCCTTAACACCATTGACGTAAGAATTCATTTTGTTTGGCAATTGAGAACTGTCAGTACCCATCCTATGTGAAAAATACTACAAAAAGGCTACATACCTGTATAACTCTGACGAATATGTCCGGGTACTCTTTGAACACCTCCTGGAAGGCCCTCATTGGTAGTTTGATCACCTGCGAGTCTTCTAGCGCTTTCGCATTCACAGTTTTGTACGGTTGCGAGTGGCCCTGAAAATATTTATCCACAAATCACATTTGGTTTTAAAGGTAGTTTTTTTTTGTATAGAAATTTTGGATTCTTTTAGAGACCGGGAAAATGTAACTCTAAAGGTTTGGTGGTCAAATTTCATTGAGAAAGGTAATATATTTAAGGCATCAAGAGGGACCCTGCACACCCGGTATACACACTTTATGGTCTATATATTGCAGGGACTGAGTAAGAGTAATTAGTAAACATATTTCATTTGAATAATATAAAATTGAGGCACTTTTTTTTTTAATAATAATAATAATTTTTATTTCCAAAACAACACATTATAACGTACAGAACCGGCAAAACACACCACACTAGGCAGAGCCTGTCTTGTGGTGGTTTTTTTGACATAATAAAAGATGGATTGCGGTACATTCAAGGGATACGAAAACAATAATAATAAAATATTACATAAAAAAATAAAAATAAAAACAAAGCTATAAAATCATGAAGTTAAAAAACAAGTATTATTTCAGGTTTAGGAACTAATATAATTATCTATATAAGTATTAAAATTATTATTTATCAATTTTCATAAAATCTTCAGTAACTTGGTAGGGCCAATTCAGTAATTCTGCCGTAATTTTAGTTTTAGCGTAAAAGTAATTCAAACCGAAGATTTGATTGGATTTATTGAATTTATTATACAAAAACGGTTTTAGAAATGAACTGAAACATTGGCCAGATGAAGTTTTAGTTAGAGGTACTGGGACTATGAATACCCTTTTTTTAGCTAGACGTTCTAAGTCCGGAATGTGTATTAACTCATTATGACATTCAAGGATAGCGTTAAGGAAAAATAGTCTTCTGACGCTGAGAACCTGAGAATCATTGAAAAGTGATATAGTGGGGTAAAGAAAGGGTCGTTTAAGCATTGTTTTTAGGACTGCCCTCTGAGCTCTTTCTAAACCAATAAGGTGAGAGGTGGCCGCACCACCCCATGCTAGGATGCAGACCGATAGTATTGACTGACACAGGGAGAAATAAATTGTCCTTAGGAGGCTAATTTGGGCGACGTCTCTGAGAAGTTTCATGGTGTATATAAATTTACGGACTCTAGTTGTTGTTTTGATGATATGCTCTTTAAAAGATAATTTTTCATCAATGATGATGCCAAGGTACTTAGTAGTCTTTACTCTAGATAGTTGGGTACATTTGCAAGGTAATTGAACATGTCCAGAAACTGAAAGGCAGGAATGAACTACAATATTAATTTCAGGTGGCGGAGCTGAGACTATAGTTTTGTGGAAACAAATATAGTTTGTTTTGGTGGCGTTAAGGGTTAATAAGTTCTCACGTAGCCATTTTGCCACACTTTGAAGTCCGTTTTCTGTGGTGTACTGAAGCTAGCCTAGCTAGAAGTGGTGTACTTGGTAAGAAGGACCCTAAAACTTTGGTAAACACATGTCATTCGGTGAAATTCCATTTGATTTTTCTTTAGACACGGGTAAATGTGATCCTAAAAGATTAGTAAATAACATTTGGAAAGAATTTTTTGTCAGGCATCGGGTCAGAGTGACGCTGGTAATATTGGCAAACATTTCGACGGTTCATTTCGAGCATTGGTTAAGAGTGATCCTGAAACTGAAATCCAGGAATAGGTAGAGAGATTTCATTTGGATAACACAGGTCAACACGAATTTTAACTCTGATAAGGGGGTATGCAAATTCGATAGATTTGTCGATAGTTAGACGAAAAAAATATATATGGCCTGAAAAGTTTGCTTTTGTATCGAGGAGGACGGTTGTTTAATATTTTAGGAAGCGTGTATAAGACGAACTATGAGAGTGGAGGAAGCCAGAGAGGTATGTAAGGAAAGAACCTGTTGGAACTCTGTACTCTTTGCCTACCCCGCAAGGGATCTGGCGTGAAAGAAAAAAGAAAAAGAAAGAAAGAAAAAATATTTATTCAGCACAGCACACAAAAAATATATGAAAGGTAACAAAAGAAAATAAAAACGAAAAAAGACAAATAAACTGCTACTGCTTCTTGTGACGTTTGCCTCGGTGTGAGCTGTGCCGAAAGGCATTGGGCTCAGCATGTGTTGGAGGGGAACAAAGTCTCCCCCAACGCTGGTTTTCAGCCAAAGCCTCCTCAGCTACTATTTATTGTTTATAAATTTTACCCTTAATGCTGACGCAATCGCGTATACTGCGTATTACATAGATAGATAGATTGAGCGTGATGATATAGATAGATAGATTGAGTCTTCTACAAAATAGTTAATTGCTGTTTATCACTTAAGTGACATCTGTAGATGCTGTGTGACAGTTACGGCCGCTTATTTTACCTAGGTAATTTTAAAAATACTAAAACTATTAGTACTTGTTTATAAACGATAACTCTAACTCAAAAAAGTATTATTACCATAAATACCCTAAAAGAAAACTTTTAGGGAATATGGTTATTTTCCTTTTGAAGCATAATGAATGTAAAAATCATAAAATAAATATTAGGACAAACACAACAATTTTTTTTTAGTGTTGTGTTATTAGGAACAGGCATCGGGTAATTTTCAGATAAGTTGTTAACTCTTCTATACAGAGCCATTTTCGCTATCACCAAACGCGGCGCCATCCCTCTCGATCCCCCCGCGTCATCCCTCTCGATCCCCCAGCGCTCACCAACATCGAAGCCTCGGTCTGTCGCGTCTCTCTCACGGGGCACCAGCCCATCGTGATCGCCTCCGTATACCTTTCCCCCACTAAATCCGTTCTCAGGAGTGACTTTGAAGCACTCCTCAATCTGGGAAGCGCCGTCATTCTGGCGGGCGACTTCAACAGTAAGCACGTGGCCTGGAACGGTCTCACCACTTCCCCTAACGGTAGGAGCCTTGACGCCCTGGTCGACGTTCTCGACTTTGACGTCATCGCACCTATGCACCCTACCCACTATCCTATCAATCCCAACCACCGACCCGACGTCCTGGACATGGCGCTTCTGAAGGGTGTCGCCCTACGGCTGCACTCCTTGGAAGTAGTCCAGGAACTCGACTCTGACCATCGACCTGTAGTCATGAGACTCGGTTCCCCCCCTTCCGCCCCTCAGCGACCCAAAAAGACGGTGGTGGATTGGCATGCGCTAAGCACGGCCTTGGCGGATGCCGACCCTCCCCCCCTTCCTCTCAGCTCGGACTCCATCCCGTCCCCTCAGGACACCGATCAGGCCGTAGATGCCTTCACCGAGCACATCCGATCGGCTGTCAGTCGATCGTCCAAGCAGGTCGAGGCGGAAGATCTCTACCTCAACCTAGAAGTAATCTCGGCCAAGTGACCATGTTCGACCGACCCATTCCCTGGGTCAAAGAGGTCAAATATCTAGGGGTCACCCTAAATAGTACCATGTCCTTCGGCCCGCACATCAAGCGGGTCCGTCACCGAGCATCATTTGTGCTCGGTCGTCTCCATTCGTTAATCTGCAAGCGGAGTAAAATGTCCCTTAGAAATAAGGTGACACTTTACAAAACTTGCGTTCGACCCATCATGACTTATGCGTGTGTTGTGTTCGGGCATTCGGCCCCCTCTCACATGGATAAACTCCAAGTGGTTCAAAACCGCTTCCTCCGTAAAGCCGTAGGAGCCCCCTGGTTCGTACGGAACGTCGACCTCCACTCCGATCTAGGTCTCGAACCTATTCGCGCCTTTATTAAAAAGGCGTCAACACGTCACTTCGCGAACGCATCTACCCATGCGAATCCGTTAATCGTAGCCACCGCCGACTACGATCTCCCTCCCGACCCCTGCCGCCACCGCCGGCCGCGACATGTTCTCACCGACCCCCCCGATGCTTTGTCATCCCTTCTTTCCGCTCAGAATACGGGCGACGACGACGACGTAGTAGTAGATCCCCTCCCATAGCCGGCGGTTGACCGGTGCACTTAGTAGTGCACCCGTCCCCCTACAGCGACTGTCCCAACCGAGGGCGCCTCGTAAAGGCGTCAACACGTCACTTCGCGAACGCATCTACCCATGCGAATCCGTTAATCGTAGCCACCGCCGACTACGATCTCCCTCCCGACCCCTGCCGCCACCGCCGGCCGCGACATGTTCTCACCGACCCCCCCGATGCTTTGTCATCCCTTCTTTCCGCTCAGAATACGGGCGACGACGACGACGTAGTAGTAGATCCCCTCCCATAGCCAGCGGTTGACCGGTGCACTTAGTAGTGCACCCGTCCCCCTACAGCGACTGTCCCAACCGAGGGCGCCTCGTAGAGGCGCCATCGAGTATGTCGCCTCTTGCCCTTCTGGCTGGCTAGAGCGTAGTGGTTGCACGCTCGCCTTTAAATCCGGTGAAGCTGTAAAGGCCTCGCGGCCAACAGCGTACATCATTCACACACACACACACACAAACGCGGCGCTTTACAATATCTTCATGATATTATCATGTAATAGTATTCTATATACCAATGTTTTTCAACGTATGGGTCGCGACCCCCAGGAGGTCGCGAAGCCTCTGTAAGGGGGTCGCGAGAGACACCGAACCCTGAGTAAAAAAAGTTATAAAAAAATATTTCTATTATTATTAATATTAGTGTGCCTACAGTGTCCCACTGCTGGGCAAAGGTCTCCCTCCATCTCCTCCACTCTACGCTATTTAGGGCTATTGAGCGCCAATCATTTTTAAAGGCGTCCCGCCTCTCCACCTGAGCCTGCCGCGACGCCATTTAAAATTGGGAGGAACCCAGTTGGTGATTATTTTTGCCCAAGATGTGTCAGCCATGCGACAGACATGACCAGCCCAATCCCATTTCAGCTTGGCAGCTTTTTGGCACACATAGGCAATTTTTATAAGGAAAATGTAAATTAAGGGACATATTTTGTAGGGTAATTATATATTTAGCCGATACCTAATTATAAAAACTAGTGGTCGCCCATTGGTCGAAATTCGACCTACTCTTTCATCGTTTGCTTGTTATGTTTGACATTCAGTAAGACTATAGACAAATAATATTAAAGACAAACAATATTAATCCATTCTCAATTTGACCACAGCCTTAACAATAAACAAAAGAGTATACACACACACACACGCATGTGTGTGTGTCAAATACATGTAGTGTGTGTAATGTTTTTTTCATTGATTTAATGTGTTTTATGCATAATTTTAAAAAAATATTAGCATTCTGCACTCCTTCTCTATATAAACTATAAGTGTGGGAAATTTCATACTCTACCGTCCGCGCAATTTTCGTAAAAAGGTGTACAAAGTTTTTGCTTCACGTATTAATATATAGATTAACAAAAAAAGTTGTTCGGATTTGACATTACAGAGGGTAGGGGGACACGAATTTTTTTTCACACTAAGGCGGTCGCGTCATGAAAAAATGTTGAAAAGCACTGTATACCAGCAGTGGGTAAGACAGTAGGCTTGATAATGAAATACTTGGATCTTACCGTGAGCACGTCGGTGAAGCTGAGGAGCGATGTGACTGACTCTCCAGCTCGAACAACCTTTAAGGACAAACTGCTGCCGTCTTGGTTAGTGATGTACACATTCACACGTCCGTTTTGTACCACGTACACGTTTTCGTCTGTGTCACCTGTAGACAATTATAAGGTATATATCTCCAGCCGAATGATATAGTGGAACTCAAAAAAATATTATTTGAGTTCGCACTCTAATTTGAAAACAATAAAGATTGAATTCTCCTGCACTTGCTTTTAAGTTGCGTCGCGATTTCATAAATTTCAGCAAAATCTTATAAAATATTTGAAGCAAAAAGTAATACAATAACTAAAGCCAACTGGATAACTTCTTATCGGCTGCTCGTCTAGCAAAAGGCATTACAACCGATCAATTGAAAATACAAGGTGCCTCCCAAAAAATTTATGTCAATGAACACCTGACCATACAGAACAAAAATTTATTTCGTGAAGCTCGGTATGCTGCTAAAACACATGGATATAGATTTGTTTGGGTCAAGCATGGTATCATACTTGTACGAGCAAATGAAACATCTGCTGTTTTTTCAATACGGTCTGAAAAAGATATTTCCAAAATCAAACCTTATAATAATGGACAATAGTGCATATAATGTTAATCGTAATCAAATTTTTTTTGTTTTTATTTTCTTTGTAAGCATTTTTAGAAAAGCTTTCAGTTTTATAAAATCACAATGGTCTTATATGTTTATTTATTTTTATTGCAGTTTAGTGATATGCAGTCTCTCACCCCTATACTACTCTGTGAACTTAGTAATCGTTTCAATGCATTGTGGCGAACTCCTTACGTTATTTACCTTTTATTTAAAAAATATGTTTTGGATTTTACATTTAATCTATTGTTCTTTATTTCTCCGAAGTTTTGTTATACTCTTTGGAATCTGTGCAGACTATTTTGCTGAAATATATATAGTGTTGGTGCGTATGAAACTGCTGACTAAGGCATTTGTACATAGAATAATTTTTATTACAGTAAGTGTTTTCTCTATTATTTATACGCATAGTTATTTATTATGTTATCACTTGTTATTAACAATCGTTTTAGTAACATTAATTGACACGTTTTTAAGCTACAATGCTTGACAAAGTATCCGTTTATTACCAAAACTGTAGAGGATTACGGACCAAACTCAATATCTTGTATAATAACATTTTGTTAGAATGTTATGATATCATTATACTCACGGAAACATGGTTAATTGCGGAAGTCGCGGATTTAGAAGTGATTGATTCTCGTTATACATTATATCGTTGTGACAGGAATAGGGAGGCTTGTGGTAAGTCGGATGGCGGTGGCGTTTTGATAGCGGTACGCCGTGGTCTGGACGCCATTCGCTGCTTACTTACCAGTCCACCACAAACTCGTTTTGATAATTGTCAAAGCCTGCCACCTAACATTGATTACGTTTTATTAAAGATATGTTTGGATACGAAAGGGAATTATTGTGTTGTTTGTGGTTTATATATACCCCCAAATTTGAATCATCATTCATACGATACATTTTTAAATGTTTTACAGAGTGAATTATTATCATCTAAAGTGAGTAAGCTTTTTATATTCGGAGATTTCAATTTACCTCACATTATATGGCAGGATTGTAATGCATCCGCGTCAATTCCCGATTTAGCCAGCCCTGTTACCCCCTTGACAGTTCTCTTTTCTAATTTCTTATCTATATTAAATTTAAAACAATACAATAAATTTAAAAACAATAAGAACCGTATACTTGACCTATTTATTAGTGATGATGATACATGTTCATGTGAAAACCCACTTAATCCATTAGTGCCAATTGATAACTTTCATCCCCCACTCTTAGCCTACATTGTATTTGGAGGCACTTATAAACCCTTGATCCGTTCTTTGATGCAGTCATATCGTTTTATTGAAGGTAACTACACGGATATTAACAGGGATATCGATCGCTACGACTGGGCAACTGCCCTGTATGGGTTGTCAACGGATGAAGCCACCCTTTTGTTTTATGAGAGGATTTATGAAATCATAAAGAAATATGTACCCCTAAGACGTCATAAGTCGAATGAATTCCCCATCTGGTTCTCTCGGCCGCTGATACATATCTTCAGAAATAAAGAAAAGGCCTGGATTAGGTGGAAAAAATTCCAAAATAAATCCGACTATGAGGAATTCTCCTTACTACGTAAAAGGTTTAAATCTCTTTGTGCTTGTTGCTTTAATAATTACATTAATACTATTGAGACAAGAATGCAGCAGGACATAAAAACATTTTGGTCATACGTGAATAGTCGCAAAGACAAATCTGGTATTCCTAATGCAATGACTTATAACAATGACAAATCTGATAAACCAGAAGAAATTTGTAATCTATTTTCAATGTTTTTTAGTTCCATTTACGAAAAAAGTCAAGACGTATCTCTTAATGTTGACACTTATGTACCCTCTTCTAATAATCTGAACCTCTCTGACATACACATAACAAAACAAGCTATAATAAATGAACTTAAGTCCTTGGATATTACTAAGGGTTCGGGCCCTGATGGCATACCACCTTTTTTCCTTAAACAAACCGCTGAAGTCATAAGTATACCACTTTTCTACATCTTTAATCGTAGCCTAAGTGAAGGATGTGTTTCGCAGACCTGGAAAGCCGCAAACATCACACCTGTACATAAGAGTGGTAATAAAAACGATGTTACGAATTATCGACCTATTTCGCTACTATCCACCTTGTCAAAAGTATTGGAGCGTCTAGTGCACAATTCTATTTATCCCAGTTTGCATAGCATTATAATTCCGGAGCAGCATGGATTCGTCAAAAACCGTTCTACAGTTAGCAATCTTGTATTATATAGCAACTTTTTATTTGAAAATATGGACAATAGGGTTCAGGTTGACTCAGTTTATACTGATTTTGAGAAAGCATTTGACAAGGTGGATCATGCTATACTTTTACAAAAAATAGCATACAATGGTATACGGGGTAATTTACTTCGCTGGTTTTTATCCTACGTCACAAACAGGACTCAAAAAGTGGTGGTAAACGGTTTCTCATCTAACAACATCTTAGTAACATCAGGCGTGCCGCAAGGCTCAATTTTAGGACCACTTCTATTTATCCTCTTCATTAATGACATAAGTATTTGTTTCAAAAATTCTTATTTCCTTTTATATGCCGATGATCTCAAAGTTTATCGCAGTATTAAAACCCAAAATCATTGTCAAATATTACAAGAAGATTTAGATCGTCTCTCCAACTACTGTCGTTTAAATAAATTACATTTAAGTTTGTCTAAATGCAAAACTATCACATTTACTAAAAACAAAATACTTACTCCCTATACTTACTCTCTTTGTAATACTCTCCTTGAAAAAGTTGCTGTCATTAAAGACCTCGGAGTACTTTTTGACTCCAAACTGCACTTTGATTGTCATGTTAATCACATCACTAATAAGTCTTTTCAATTATATGGATTTGTTATGAGAACCTGCAAATCTTTCAAAAAACCAAACACCTACTTACTACTATTCAAATCGCTTATTAGACCTCAACTTGAGTACGCCACTCAGGTATGGAATCCATATTACAAAAAATATTGCGATCAATTGGAATCTGTTCAGCAAAAATATCTTCGTTCACTTAATTTCAAATGCTTTGGTACCAGGTCATCATATCATAACCTCATCAGCAAGTTCTCCTTGTCAACTTTAAACAATAGAAGACTTCTATTGGATATGATATTTCTGTTCAAAATTTGTCATAATTTTTTTGATTGTAATCAGCTTATCAACCAAATCTACTTACGAATCCCTAGTCGCTCTCATCGTATTAGGAGTGCCTATGTTCACAGTGTATTTATGACCAAATCGAGTAAAACGAATGCTGGCGAACGCGCCCCATTGTGCCGTATTATGAAAGCCTTTAATGATAACTTTTCTGAAATTGACATATTTGCTTCCTCATTGAATCACTTCAGAAATGCTGTTATAAACAAATTGTCAAAGATAGATGTCTAAATGCTATTTCATATTTCTCACTTATTTTAACCTGTACTGTTGTTTTTTCTTTTCATCTTGTTATCCTAAAGCACATTGGTACGTTATTGATAGTATCAACCTTAATTACTACGGACTTTACAAAGGCGTATGTGCTACTTACATTTATTAATTTGTTTTCTTTATGTGTAGTATCTGTGCCTTAACCTTATAAGTATATTTAGTGGATAATGGTGTTGGCTGTGTAATTACTTATTTGTTATAAGTCTGATATATTGTATGCGCTATTACATAGCTGTTTGTTATCCCAAATAAAATAAAATAAAATAAAATAAAACTATTTTGAAAATGTACGTACTAAAACATAACCTTAATTAAACTAAAAAAAAACATAATTCGTTCATTTTTTTTAAACGTAGCCCCAAACTAGGTTTAATGCCTGTGTTGTAAGTGCGTTTACAAACATGAAAATTTACAAACACAAATACCCAGACTGGAACAAATACTTGTGGATCACACAAAGATTTGTCCCGTGCGGGAAGCGAACCCGCGACTATTAGACACAGTGGGCGGAGTGGCTCAAGCTCTTAACCACTGCGCTAAATCGTCCGTCCGTTTATTTATATTAGTTACAGACATCTCATACTGACCCATCTCATCTATATTTTTAATATTAAAAGAAGCATTAAAAGAAAAGGACCCACAGACCTTTGGCAATGTTCATAGTAGTCATGTTCCTATATTTCAACGTGTCTATCGAACAAGATAATTATGCTAAAAATGAACACAGAGTCTGTGTGTGTGTTGAACTTTGGGGCCTGTCGAAAAGTCGTAAATAGCAAATATAAACGTTGCCATATACGATCTTGGAATGTTCCGAGAGTAAGCATGTTTATTCGAGTCAATTAATAGGATTTTTAGAACGACTTGAAACACTGAACCGATTAATTGAATTGGTGTTTTGTGATTATAAATACGAAAATACGTATATGATTAAAAATATGAAGTACACGAAGTTTTGTAAAATTCCGTTCTATAACGAATTAAGTACTCGAGATCGAATCTAGTCCTTTTATTTCGTATCGATTCATAGTGATTTTTTTAATGAATCGGCATGCCTATCCAATTTTTGTCCTACCCATCATAGAGATTAACATAGTATCTGAATACCTTTGTTGCTCATCTCTGCCTATATACCTTCCTAAATATACTAAATGTTCACTTCTTCTTCTTCTTCAAATGCCTCTCCATTACTGGAGGTTGGCCGTCAGCTCTATGTATGTGCTTCTTTCTTGAGCCATATGGAACAACTGCTCAACGCTGGCAACTCCGGTCCACTCCCTAATGTTTCGCAGCCATGATTTTTTCCATCGTCCAACTCGTCTTTTGCCCTCAATTTTGCCCATCATAATCAATTGAAGCAGGTGATATCTATCGTGGCGCATCACGTGTCCGAGATATCCAATTTTTCGCTTTTTGATGGTTTGCATCAATATTCGGGTCATACCAATACGCTGGAGCACTCTATCATTGCTGGCCTTCCGTGTCCAGCTTATACGGAGCATGCGTTAAATGTTCACTAACCAACTTTAAACAGGAACGCGCCAGCCGGCAGGTTGAGGATCTCTGTATGCTTGCACAGCATGAGAAATACTGGCTTCTCGAAATGGCCGAAGACCCTGATGCTGTGGAGCATATACAGCGCATCTGGCGGCACCCGGTCATCGCTCGTCAGGTCCTCTTCCAAGTATTCTGCTGGAGGCTCCAATACCTGAGGAAATAAAGGTTTCATATCATGGACCGATGACCCGTGGAAAGGCGAGTGTGAAAGCTGGATTCGGACAGAACAAAATAAGTGGTTGTGGCGATCTTTGGGGGAAGAAGAGAGTTTTTGTTTAAAAATTTCCCTTGTCTGATTACCTTGAACTTGACAACAGTGAAAAGTGTGCCTGGAGGATCCAAAACGCAGTTTTTTTTTTCAAATAATAATTTGATTATTAAAATAAAAAAGTCATCAATACATGTTATAGAGCATATCTTAAGCTTTTTTCGTGTAAATTTTATACATATCCAATCTACCATTGAATAAAAAATTTTCAATATATATTCAAGATAGTTTTTTAAAAGTATTTTTTTGGAAAATTGAATAGGTAACATTAGATTTTACACATCATATTCACGACCTTTTTATCTTCATTTTTATATATGTTTCTTACGAGTATAACAAATACGCAGTACATTCATTAACAATTTTCTGTAAAAAGAGGTTTTTTTGGGGCTTAGGGTTAGGTTCCCCCTTAATAGCGGGACTCTGATATCATTCCTGCCATAATGGCATTAGGCTCACCACTTTTACCATTGCGACGGTAAAATGTGAAAGTCAAAGTCATTTTTTTTTATTTTGTATAGGCAAATAAAAAATATTTACAAACGAAAAAATTATTAAAAAAAATTTACGCCCAACACTAGGATTTATTCCTGTGTCGTAGGTGCGTTTTACAAACATGAAAATTCACATACACAAATACCCAGACCGAAACAAATAATTGTGGGTCACACAAAAATTTGTCCCGTGCGGGAATCGATTCCGCGACTATTGGACACGTGGCGGAGCGGCTTCAGCTCTTAACTACTGCGCTAAATCATCCGTCAACATTTACAGATTACATTCTTTACATATAAAATGTCCTATGTGTAAACAATGTATAAGAATGACCACGTGACATTTCGTTATATAATGCCATACCCGCACATTTTTCCTTTTTTCTTTAAGCGTTAACGACTGCTTCAGCTCAGGCTCAGACATACAAGATAGCAATCTATATCATCAAGCCAAATCCCCTGCAGGGTAGGCACAGACAAAGACAGTATCGCTCCTTACAGAACTTTCTGGCTTCCTTCACTCTAACAGTTTGCCTCGTACACGCTCGTCGGTTACATCACAACAACACACCATCCATTTGGGCATGGTAAGATAGTCTAGGTTGACCCTGGTACCTACATCCTAGGAGGCTGAGCGGGATCGGGAGAGGGCCGATCCTGCTCGACGAAGGCGACGGCGCCGGGGCGGAGGCACAGCCCGCCCAGGCCCCCCAGCCCAATAGCCCGGGGCTTAAGAATACGGGCGCTAACTCGCGTCTCCCGCCGTAATATCTGGCGGGGGACCCCCCCAGCACCAACATCAGCAGGGGGGCCTTCGGGGTCGCGGACGCAAGGGGCGGGGCCTTGAGCGTTCTTCACGAGCGACCCCGAGGAGGACGGCGGCGTGGTGTGGCCCACGCTGCCGTGAGCACCGCGTTGGTGCGGGGGGGAGCGTGTCATTAAGTCTCCCCCGAAGGCGGGCTCTTCAGAGCGTGGCACAAGAGGGGCACCGGTGCGTTCCATACGGAGATCCCGGAGCCCCTCCAAAGTGCTGATGTCGGCCACCCTAGGGGTTTTTAGTCGGTAGGAATCCGACACGCCCCGCGAGCTTCCCCCGAGGCTCGCGGAAGTCCTATGCAGGATTTTCCCCAGGTAAAAAAAAAAAAAAAAAAAATGGTACCTACATCCTTCCATTTTGACATTGTAAATATGTTTTGTCATTCATTCCTCGAACAAGAAAGCGAGTAAATAAAACATGGTTGAATTCTATACTCGACTGACACATGTCAATGTACCTACATAATTCAACATAAACAATGGTATTTGTACTTGAAACACTTCCTCGTGAAGAACATTCCTCATATCTCCTTTTAGCAACGTATTTATTCAAGGTATTTTGTACCTAATTATAATAAACATATGTATCTAATTGAAGAAACGGTGTGTCCGTGAAGTTCCCGTGATTTTACATTTGCTACCAAACAATTTTTCTCTAATATATATTACTAGAGTTTTATAAATATTAGAATCCAATATCCTATTTAGATTTTACCAATTTTTTTTTTCTTTTAAACTTCGCCCCACACTTGGTTTTATTCCTGTGTCGTGGGTGCGTTTATAAACATGATAATTCACATACACAAATACCCAGACCGAAACAAAAAATTGTGGGTCACACAATGATTTGTTCCGAACGGGAATTGAACCCGAGACTATTAGACACAGTGGGCGGAGCGGCTTAAGCTCTTAACCACTTCGCTAAATCGTCCGTCGATGTTCTGAAATAGCACACACACAATAGGCGATCCCATTGCCATGTTTAATGGTTTTTACTCCATCGGTCAAAGTATCCAAATTCTTTCAAAGTGCGTACATATTTATCAGTAGGTATCTCTACCCTAGAGTATAGAGTTCTAAGAGGTTCTCTTCTTACAGAACTCTCTCTCGCTTCCTCCACTCTCATAGTTTATCTCATACACGCTTGCTGGTTACGAAGGCTCTTGACATACCCATCAGATAAGAAAATAACTCCACCTATGCGCACAAGCCTCGAATAGATGGAGTATGTCTGCTTGATGGGATATAGCTTAATCTCTCTCACCTCACTATACGAGAAAAGGCCTTTGCTTAGAAGTGGGGCAGTACAGAATGATTTGTTAAGGAAACAAAATTCTTTGTAACTTTTGCTGTCAATAAAGTAATCGGTTTTAGCACTAATTAATTCCTTTTATCTATATGTAACATACTGTCTAGTCTTGATGTGATATAAACCTTAAATTAATGCTAATCTTTTGATAATATGCGGAAGCATTCAATTGATGCATGCTTCATAAGTGACTATGCCACGACCACACAGGTAACGTGGCTTATAGCAAGAAAGATAATATCGTAACTTATCGTAGGTGCACAAAGTCGTCTCGTCATATCGTATGGCATGTCTGTTGCCATTTTTAACCGAATTCAAAAAAGGAGGTTTTCCATTCGACCTGTATGTATGTAATACATACATACTATGTATGTTTTTGTGTCAGCGATTTTCTCAAACTACTGATATCATTTGGATGGGGTTTTCGTTATTCGGCCACATTTTCAGCATTTCAGATGTATTTTTATAGACTTGTCGAGTTTCTTTAGAAGTTTTCCCCCGTCTACAACGTTAAAAAATAATGATATTTTTAAAAAAGAATGACCTGCACATAGAATTCGAAAAACTCACAAGATTTGAACTGGATTCGAATTGGATACCGAAGATTACAAGGTACCATACATTCAGCGCTTTCGTAGCCCTTAGTACCGCATACGAGCACCACGTAGCTATCACCAAGATTAAGCAGCTTTCAGCTCGAGGCATTAAGCCGTTGCTTTCGGTTGCCACTTCATCTGGTAGTCGTCAAATCAAGTTAGAAACCTTATACACGGCTTAATAAGTTCTACCAATGGGTGAGCACAAACCTGCCTTCAACAATCCACATCGAGTTTACGTGATTTTTTTTCTGAAAGCTGGTCCGCGACTGACCCCTATCAAACCTGATGGAAAATGAAGATAAAGCCGAAGATTTGGCTCGCTGGTTAGGTAACAGCCTATCACTCTGGATTTAAAGATATCCAAATTCATCGCAGTCTTCTCCGGAGACATCGAAGCTAATTGGATTGGCGAAGGTGGTGTGACTGATTCTCTCTCCCATCGATTTATGAGGGAATGTAAAATCAGCTCATATGTAATTTTTTACTAATATACTTTATTAATTTTTCACTAATATACCATGGATCATTGGTCTAGTGGCAAAGTGCATCGCTTGGTGATCACGAGGTCCTGGATTCAAATCATATGCGGAGAAACGTTTCTAACGAAAAATTCTCAGTATGAGTCCGGAGTCTGGAATTGTGCCCGGTATATGGCAATAGGCTCGCCCCCTATTACATGGGACCTAACATCGTCGGCGAAAAGTGGGTGTACTCAGAACACCTCTGCCACTCCCGCTTGGGGAATATAGGCGTGACAGTATTGATTTTATTTATTATTATTATTTATTATACCTTCAGCTGCTCCGGTGCAGATTCCTTCTTCAACTGCAGCAGTTTCCTAGCGAACCGCATCACGGCTCGTCTCTTTCGGCCCTGTCCGGAGTTCGATATGGACTTGACCTTCCGCAGCATCCGTCTCCCGTAGAACAGCATTTTGTCTCGTTTGCGGAACCGTTTTGCTGGCTCCCCTGTTGCGCCCACAGCTCCGGTACCGCATGATAGCTCTGCAATCGTTATAGAAACACCATAAGAGAGTGTGAGAGGTGTTCTGTGTACACCTACACTTTACCAGCGATAATAGATCTAGCAGATAATAGGTATACTGGACAAAATTGCTATTATACCGATGTAGGACTACGCCGGTCGATGATGGCATGCTCCTCCGTTCAGCAGTACCGACGACGCTGCTGTACGCATCAAGGTTACATTACACCACCAAAGCCGATGAAATTGTGGAGTATACCCGTATGTGGAGAAGACCATGTACACTCTGAGGGTCACACAGCAGCTGAACTCGCAAAACAATACGGTGTTTAATTCGTTTGTGGTGCAAGTTCCTACTGTCAAGCTGGAGACCTTCATAAGGGAAGAGTTCTGGCCGAAGGGTGTCGTCTACAGGAGATTTCGTGGGAGACTGCAAAGCGCCCCTGCACAGCGCAACATGTCGCCGAAATTGCATGTTACTTTGGTTATAAGTTTAATATATTATATGTATGTTAGTCTGTAAGGTATGTATATATTAGCCTGTATTGGCCGGTATTATTGGCCTGTAAGTTGTACAATTTCTGAGGCCTGAAAAAAAAATTCGACAAACTTTTTACTGATCTAAAAATTCTACAGAGTCCAGTATCGTGCTTGATGCAACAGCAACATACTTTCCACTATCCCCATTATTATGATGGGACCTAATATAGTCAGCAAAATGAGGTTCCACACAGTGTACCTTCTGTGTCCAAGCACAGTTTGCCGTTTGTTGTGCAGCATGTACAACTATATTAGGTGAAGAGTAGTTCTGCTACTCCCGTTTGAGGAATTCATAAGAAATTAATTCTATTTCTACACATACAAATATAAGTTGGGTTATATGTAAATTCAGTAGGGATGGGAAATACACCGCTGACATAGAGAGTAGAGTGAGTGCAGGGAACTGAGTGAATGGTGCGATGGGAAAGCTACTTGGAAGCCGGCACTTAAGCCAAAAGGCGCAGCTGGCCATACATAACGGAGTGCTTGTCCCAAAGCTGGGTATGTAAGAAGGAGTATGAAAGTAGACTAAATGCGGTGGAAATGCGAGCTCTGCGAAAGATGTGCGCAGTGAACCTGACCGACCGTATTCGCAACAGCGTAGGAAGAAAGCAAGTGGATATGAAAGATAGTATCGGGGTAAAGATGAGAAAGGGTATTGGTTCGGGCATATAGAAAAAATGTCAGAAAAAAGAATGACAAAACAGCTATACACCACCCTAAGGTAGACTGGCAGAAAATGCCCCAGGCATTAAGTCCGCCTATGTATATTAGTGCATGAAGAATAAATAAATATACAATGCGAAAGTGGAAGGATGTAGACCGAGTTTTATCTAAAGGACAAGTCAAGAGTCTCCTTAACCGGCTAGCGTGGATGAGGCGAACTATGAGAGTGGAGGAAGCTAGAGAGGTATGTAAGGAAATAACCTGTTGGAACGCTGTACTCTCTGCCTGCCCCGCAAGGGATCTGGCGTGATAATATAGATAGATAGAGATAGACAAATAAAAGTAGACGGGTGAAAAAGAAGATAAAAAATGGGCCCATACCTTTCGTCCTCCATCGTCGATAATAGTAGAAAAATACGACCACAAGGGAAACGAGGAGGCAACCACAGAACGACCACAGCAACTGCGGACAAAAATAACACGTATCATGCATAAATATACAACTGATAATAGAATTATGTATTTTTTTATAATTTATATAGTACTAGCTGTTACCCGCGACTTCGACTGCGTTATTTTTTTGAGACAAGAAGTATACTATATCCTTCACCAGGGTGCAATCTCCTTGTCAAATTTTATCAAAATCTTTTCAGCGAATTAGGCGTGAAAAGTTAACAGGCCAAACAGATTCTTTCACATTCTACTGTGACTGACACATCTTACACATTCGACGTTGATTTTTTTTAAACAAAGGGTAGCTTATGTCCGAGTCCATAATGCCCTATGAGGACATTGTCGAAAATTGCCCCAGAACCAACAAACATTTGACCTATGCCAACATTTTTTATCTATTTTAATAAAAATAATGGCAAATATTTGTCTCAAACGGGCAATTTGCAATCTAAAAAGAATATTTCAAAGCATCGTAAGTACTTATATTGAAGTCGCCGTCATCTTTACTGAATGTCAACACACACAATATAACCTCATGCGTATTATTGGCTACTAAATTATAACCTCAAAATCTAATACTTTTTGTGCAATATTGCGATTCCCCCGCTTGTCTGTTTTATAATAAATGCCTTATCACAATTTATGGGTCATTTGAAATCATACAAGTATTTTTTCATTGCTGTTCAACGGTATAAAGGCAACAAACAAACATCTTTTCTTTCGCATTGATGGATTAACGCACGCTCAGATAACCAAACACGCCTGTGAAACTTTTGGAGAAGAGGATTTTAAATAAATTCTATTCAATCTCCATTTAGCTGTGCTAGTTATCCTCTCACCTTTTCCAATATCTAGCTCACCTCTAAAACAGTCGTGGATAAGATTAATTACCCCACTGGCCTCAAGATGAAAATTTAATTTAAACCGCGACATATTAGTTTAAAATGCACGATAAGTACCAAATAAATAAATATAAAAAGTTTTCCAAACAATTTAAGTACCGTTAGTTTTTAATTTTAGGGAAATTGTAAACTGTTAACTCGTTGTAAAGATGAGAAAGGGTAAGCTCCGTTGGTTCAGGCATATAGAAAGAATGTCAGAAGAAAGAATGACAAAACAGATATACAATTCGAAAGTGGACGGATGTAGGTACCGGGGAAGACCTAGACTATCTTACCATGACCAAATAGACAGAGTCTTATCTGAAGATCAAGTCCCCATAACCGGCGAGCGTGTATGAGACGTACTATGAGAGTGGAGGAAGCCAGAGAAGTATGTAAGGAAGAACCTGTTGGGACTCTGTACTCTCTGCCTACCCCGCAAGGGATCTGGCGTGATGATATGTAAACTGTTGAAAGATTGATAAACATCAACAGTTATCGTAAAAAAAAAAACCAAATAGATGTAAAAACTGTGCGGTATTGGTATTATGGTAATTTCTCGGAGACAATATAAATGAATTTATACCGTTCCATTGCTAGCTGCTTTCTTCTCTTAAAATTTATTTATCTACTAGGTAGGGTAGATAACTCGTAGAGCGCCCACGCACGCACACATTGACAGCTTTATCTTTGTGAATTTCATGTTTTATAAACGCACCTACGACACAGGGCTACATTAAACAAAATACACAAAAAAATCAGATCACGATAGATTTATTTATTTTTTTATTATTAGGGAGGCGTGTCTGTGTGTGTGAGTGATGTACGCTGTTGGCCGCGAGGCCTTTACAGCTTCACCGGACTTAAGGGCGAGCGTGCAACCACTACGCTCGAGCCAGAAGGGCAAGGGGCGACATACTCGAGGGCGCCTTGAAGAAGCGCCCTCGGTTGGGACAGTCGCTGTGGGGGACGGGGTGCACTACTAAGTGCACCGGTCAAGCGCCTGCTATGGGAGGGGATCTACGACTACGTCGTCGTCGCCCGTATTCTGAGCGGAAAGAATGGATGACAAAGCATCGGGGGGATCGGTGAGAACATGTCGTAGTCGGCGGCGGCTACGATTAACGGATTCGCATGGATTATTAGGGAGTGGTTAGACCGTTGGACTGCAAAGTCAAAGGTCTCGGGTTCAAACCCAGGCACGCACCTCTGTCTTTTCGAAAGCATGTGCGTATTAAAAATTAATTATCACTTGCTTTAACGGTGAAGGAAAACATCGTGAGGAAGCCTGCATGCCTAAGAGTTTCTCAAAGGTGTGTGAAGTTCGCCAACCCGCACTGGGCCAGCGTGGTGGACTATGGCCTAAACCCTCTCAGTTTGAGAGGAGGCCCGTGCCCAACAGAGGGACAGTTTCTTAACAGGGCTAATATTATTATTATGTATATATTTATTAAGTATAATTTCTTATAAAATATATATAAAAATATAAAATACTAATATTCTTATATATATTGTATAAAAAAAAATGTGCTCCACCGACAGCTAGGTCTAGGAACCACGCTACCGGTGGTCAGGGCTCCAAAGAGAGGAACCTCCTCACAATGCGTGCCGTGTCCAACATTACTGCCTTCTGTATCAGGCCCTTCACCCAACTGCCTAGCGAGAGCTTCTCAAGGTGTTTATCGAAGCTCTTCGCTATAAGGCCGTTGACTGAAACGACCATCGGAATAATGATAGTTGAATCAACATTCCACATGGCGGTAACCTCATGGGCCAGGTCCAAATATTTAGATAATTTTTCTTATTATTATTATTAGGGAGGCTTACAGCTAGCACAACATAATTAATAATAAAAATCAACAACAAATAGCACAAGCCTTCACAGCATAATTCTTTAATACATATTTAATATAGAATTAAATTAGACATAATAGTTATATTTCCGCAATAACAAGGAAGTTAGATACAGTGGGGCAGATTAAGCGCGTTTTATTCGTCTGCGCACACGCAACACGCAGCTACCTCAGATAATCTCTATCTTAAAAGCCTGTTTTTAAGCAACGGACGACGGTTTTGTGTGTGAAATAAAATTATACATAGAATTGTTAACAAGATATTTAAATAGGAGTTATATGTCTAGAATCTTCGGTTAATATTTATTTAAGTCCATGACATAGAATACCTCTTTTTTTAAATTTATTAAGGACTGCCTCATTGGTCTAGTGGCAAAGCGCTTTGCTTTGTGATCACGAGGTCCTGGGCTTAAATCCTAGGTCGGACAAATGTAGTTTTTCTAACGATAACTTCCCAGTATGAGTCCGGAGTCTGGAATTGTGCCCGGTATATGGCAATAGGCTCGCCCCCTATTACATGGGACCTAACATCGTTGGCGTGGGTGTACTCAGTACACCTCTGCCATAGGCGTGACGGTGTGTGTATTAAAGATCACCGACAGTTTTGTTTTTAAACGTAGCCCCACACTAGGATTTATTCCTGTGTCGTGGGTGCGTTTACAAACATGAAAATTCACATACACAAATACCCAGACCGGAACAAATAATTGTGGATCGAACCCGTGACTATTCAACCCAGAGGGCGAACTGACTTAAGCTCTTAAGCACTGTGCCAAACTGACCGTGCGTATTTATTTTGGAATTTAGCTAAATAATAAGTAACATTAAATTAAAAATTTCATCTAACTTCGCACATTTACATGTACATTACGGCTCATTCTATTATTAAACGCAGTTGGATATCTTCATAAAATAAAAATACTTCTCAAACAGTTCTGAATCGAACCCACGACTACTCAATGGACCAAGCTGAACGTCAAAATGTTTATAGGCTTCTTTCATGCTTCTTTCCGTCGATCAAGTTCTTAATATATGAATGGCTGCTTATTTTAGATTTTTTTGAAAAGGCTGCTCCGGACTAAGTATGTTGGTGTATTTATAAATACGACCTTTTTTCATCTATTGTTTTAAGGGTCTTTGAACCTCTTACGGCCGGTTCCTATATTCAACTCATGGATAGATTTGCTTACTGTCAGTAGAATTTTGACAGATTTTTCATACAAAATATGTCAAAATTCCATCCGCAGTAGGCAAATCTATCCATGAGTTGAATAGAGGAACCGGCCGTTAGAGATTATGTCAGACCCATCGTACCCTAATCTCTTTTTTTAACATAAAACAAAAGTTAGTCTCTAAATGCGTGTGCTATTAATTTATATAATGTCTTTGCTACTATTGAAGTCGACGTGAAAAGAATGGTTTAAAAAACTCCCATATTGGAAAGATTAATACTATACTTTTGCACCAGTGTGGCTCTCATACTCTCACTCCAAGAGCAGTCCCCTAATATGTGTTGCACATCTTCGACAACATTGCAATGTTGACAATTTGGAAAATTTGTCTTTTTATTATAACGATTTGTTCTTGTCCCAACGCTGTTATATGGTAGCGAGAGCTGGGTATGTAAGAAGGAGAATGAAAGTAGGATAAATGCGGTGGAAATGCGAGCTCTGCGGAAGATGTGCGGAGTGAAGCTGACCGACCGTATTCGAAACAGCGTAGTAAGAAAGCGAGTAGGTATGAAAGAGAGTATCGGTGTAAAGATGAGAAAGGGTATGCTCCGTTGGTTCGGGCATATAGAAAGAAGGACGATTTAGCGTAGTGGTTAAGAGCTTAAGCCGCTCTGCCCACTGTGTCTAATAGTCGCGGGTTCGAGTCCCGCACGGGACAAATCTTTGTGTGATCCACAATTATTTGTTCCGGTCTGGGTATTTGTGTACGTGAATTTTCATGTTTGTAAACGCACCCACGACACAGGAATAAATCCTAGTGTGGGGCTAGGTTTTTAAAAAAAAAGAAAGATAAAAAAATAAATAAAAAAATGTCCGAAGAAAGAATGACAAAACTGATATACAATGCGAAAGTGGAAGGATGTAGGTACCGGGGGAGAACTAGACTATCTTACCATGACCAAATAGACCGGGTCTTATCTGAAGGACAAGTCAGGAGTCTCCGTAATTAGCGAGCGTGTATGAGACGTACTATGAGAGGAAGCTAGAGGAGTATGTAAGGAAAGAACTTGTTGGAACTCTGTACTCTCTGCCTACCCCGTAAGGGATCTGGCGTGATGATATAGATAGATCGATATATTTAAAGTTATAAAGTGGAACGTGCCCGGATCGAAGTCTGTGAGCCAGAACAATGTACTCTCTACACAAACTACTTTTAAGAAACCATGGTATATGAGGAGGCTCCGATTGAATGGTTTTATACCAAACTAGCAGTTTCCCGCGACTTCATACCAGGTCAACAACAGCGCCACCTACCTGGTCTATGATATATAGCTTATGATATATAGCTTATGTTACTTCTGGATAAGGTAGCTTTCTAATGGTGAAAGATTTTTTTAAATCGGTCTAGTAGTTTTTGAGTTTATTCGTTACAAACATAAAAAAATACAAATCTTTTCTCTATATAATATTACATAAGTGTAGATTCCTTTCATCAAAGATGTCTCATTAAAATATTTTCTGCAATTATTCCAAGTACAAGTCCGGAGTCCGGAGTACACCCACGTTTCGCCGACGACGTTAGGTCCCATGTAATAAGGGGCGAGCCTATTGCCATATACCGGGCACAATTCCAGACTCCGGACTCATACTGGGAATTTTTCGTTAGAAAAACTACATTTGTCCGACCTAGGATTTGAACCCAGGACCTCGTGATCACAAAGCGATGCGCTTTGCCACCAGACCAACGAGGCAGTCACTATTGCTATAAATATAAAAATATACAGATACTGTATAGATATTACCTGCAAAAATGGTGTTGATTGCACCTTGCACTAATAAAAAAAATTAATAACCACACGCCACCAGCATATGTGTCCTGATCAGACCAAACTAAATCTTACTTTTCCGTAAAAAAAAGAGAAGGCGTATATAAAATGCATATATCCAAGTCTCTTTCTTACGTCAAAGTAATATTACAATAATACTGCTGCCCCCTAGGTCATACACAAAGGGAGGTCGCAGATGTGTCTTTAACAAATATGAAACAGAGACTTACCCTGTCTCTTGTCCCCCCTAACTGTGCCGTTAAAATCACACACACGCACGCCACGAAAAACACCATAGTAACACCACAGAGGAACCACCACAAAGGAAATTACGATTAAAAACAAACTAAATTTATCATTTCGCAATAACAAAGGCGTCCGTCACAGACCGCAGACAAGTAAACAATGAATCGTTCGTGTTAGTAAACAGACGATGTTAAGGCTAACTACTAATATTGCAAAAACGCAACAATTCACAATTCTGCAAATCGAAATATATTACTAAACACACAAAGCTTAAATTCCATTATGAAATATTCGTGTGTCTATCGACTCAATCGTCCAACTTTTCATTTAATTTTCTGGCGCAACCGCCTAGTCCGCGACTAGTTGTGAATTGCAAAACATATCATTCATGTGTTTGGTTTGTCGGTCAACCGCGTTGATAGCGATATCATTATTTTAAAGAATATATCCGGGACATATCCGATATTTGCATTGTTTTAATTTACAATCCTCATGCTCTATCAACCGCAAGACGCCAGGACAAAGGACTTCCTTAAATATTGCCACAACGACTTGGGTTGTACTGTAAGCATCAAACTTTTACCGGCTTCATGCTCTGTGATTAAAATCTAATCCTTGCTGGTCCCGTATTCGGACTTAGGATCGAAGGTATTATACAGGGCATTCTCAAAAACGGGTCTGTAATTACTTGATCTAGGTTAAATGGTCTACGCTTTTTGATATAGATTAGGATATCTATCCGTTAAATTAATGGTACGAGCAGCAGGATAACGCCTCCCGTTTATCCCATGGATGTTTGAAAAAGGGTAGACCACAATCTAGCGGAAAGTCTAATCTATAGCTTCCAATAACCAGTTGACTCCAGAAGTCATCTAGTTATTGGGAGGTATGAGGTTATCCATTAGATTGCTGTAACGATAACGCAAAATAACGCCCCTCGTTTTTCCCGACGTTGATTGAAAAAGCATAGACCACAAGCTAACAGAAATCTTTAGTTTCGAATAACCAGTTAGCTCTTGAGATCAACTAGTTATTAGAACCAAAAATAAGGATATCCGTTAGATTGCCGATACGAGAAATCAGAATAATGCCACTCATTTTGATTAATAACCATGGGTGTCTTATCTGAAGAGCAGATCAAGAATCTCCGCAACCGGAGAGCGTGCATATGACTATGATAGTAGAGGAAGCCAGAGGTCTGTAAGAAAAGGCCTTGTTGGAACTCTGTACTCTCTGCATAACTCACAAGGGGTCTAATGATATAGATAGATTTAGATTGAATCGAATCGCACTGAATCTGCGCGGTGGAATACCATATTGCCTTCCATCTGCTATCTTGCCTCGATTTGTAAGAGATCTTTGGTTGCCCAGCAGTAGGATAGTTATAGATTTATCATCCAGTTGACCTCAGAAATCCAGCGCAAATACGAGCTTATTTAGCAGCTTTTATTTAAAACTATATGACTAAAATCTATTGTCCCAATTCCCACAGTACTTAGCTAGATGCAGTTTAAAATATCTAGAGTTCATTGACACCTTAATCGACGAACAGTAAAAAGAATTGACTTGCCGAAATAAAAATATCTAACTAAATTTTCGTTGCAAAAAAATACACTGTCACGCCTGTATTCTCTAAGCGGGGATGCCGTGGCGTCCTATGTACACTCAACCCAATATGGATCAAGCTTATTGCCATTATAGCGACTTTTTAAAGAGTTTTTTGGATTTTTTTAATAAACGCGACGAAAGTGTTCTAGATCAAGTAGATGGAATCTCTCCAACCCGTTTGAACCTTAATTTTCTTCTGTTCTCAAACCACATTCAAAGCAGTGATCAAAAAAGGAGTATTCTCGAACGCCATTTTGTTCCCCAATTTACTTTACCTACACAAAGTCTATCCGCAAAATAGTGAAAAAGCACAATCAAGAGACATTGGAGCTCCCGCCGAAAAGTCACGGAGCAGCTCAAGGGCATCCCAACCCAACTAAATAGAACAGACTTATTCTCTTTCACAAAAAACGTAGAAACGTTTGTTTTTATTACAGAAGTAATAACAAAGTTATTACAAGAACATTATTGTCTTATAAAGGTTTTATACACAAAAGTGTCATAATGTCTAACAAAGAAACAATCAAATCATCTGTCATAATATTTTCAATAAGCAAGATATGTTAATCAGTCATTACATTACATAATAATATATCACCAGTAACAAACAAAGAACGTTGTTCAGGTCTCAGCACACAGGTCAAAGTTTGAACCCTATAGGCATGATTCATGCTAAAAGACACAAAAGACAGACGGACGCCGTTCATATTATAAACGGGTTACAACTGTGCATTCACAATCTGGCGTCGGTCACTGCCAGGAAGATAGGATCGAAAATTTGTCGTGGGTTCAGTGACAATTTGCGTTTTTTTCTTTCTTTCTCTCTTTTAGGAAAACGTAGCACCACACTAGGATATATTCCTGTGCCGTGGGTGTGTTTACAAACATGAAAATTCACATACACAAATACCCAGACCGGAACAAATAATTGTGGATCACACAAAGATTTGTCCCGTGCGGGAATCGAACCTGCGACTATTAGACACAGTGGGCGGGGCGGCTTAAGCTCTTAACCACTGCGCTAAGGAAAGAACCTGTTGGAACTCTGCACGCTCTGCCTCCCCCGCAAGAGATCTGGCGTGATGATATAGATAGATAGATAGAAAATTAAAAAAAAACACTATCACGCCTAGATTCTCTAAGCGGAGGTAGCAGAGGTGTATTGTGTACACCCATTTTCACAGACGATGTTAGGTCCCATGTTATACGGGGCGACTCTATTCCCATATACCGGGCGCAATCCCAGACTCCGGACTGACTATTTGTAACCCCCGCTTGACCAAATAGCCGTAACAGTGTGAAAAAAAAATCGTTCTGGGTAGTAAACCTTAACAATATTCACAAAAGAAAACACACCGTTAAAACACTTTTAATAATATTAAAGCCATACCACCAAAATCCAATTTGACTATTAAAACTCTGCATAATTAATAAGTTTTACCTACTTCAATGCCAACCAGCTGTGCAAAGTTAACTTGCGGCGAATGTTTAAAAATAAATAATTTGTGAATCACACCAGATGGCACTAACGCAAGAAGGTGAATGCACTGCATGTAATAAAATTATACAACTCAAATAAAAACTTAAATTTTAGTCTGGCTTATGGATTGCAGGTTTGTGCATAATATACACAATGATAAACGCCGTAACCGGCGAGCATGTATGAGACGAACTATGAGAGTGGAGAATGTCAGAAAGGTCTGTAAGGAAAGAACCTGTTGGAACTCTGTACTCTCTGCCTACCCCGCGAGGGGGCTGGCGTGATGATATAGATAGATACGTAGATAAGCACTGAGCTGTACTGTGTACACCCACTTTTCGCCGACGATGTTAGGTCCCATGTAATAGGTTCCAGATAAATGGCAATAGCCTCGGGGCGAGGCAATTGCCATTTATCTGGAACTGAAGCTGTGAAATTTTTGATAGAAAGCTACATTTGTCCAACCTACATTTGACCCCAGGACCGTAACCCGCTTTCTTCGCCACTAGACCAACGAGGCAGGTATGGATGAATGAATAAAAAAATTTATTTGTAAAAACATACGTAAAAATATTAGATGGTTAGTCCATGGTTTTTTCCAAGTTCAACTATGTTTTACCATAATGGTATAAATATTTAATCAAATTAGTAAATTAAATTTAATAATTTAACATAGCAAAAACATGTTTTTTTTTTATGATTGATTGCAATATTAGGAGAAAGTCTCTTCGTCAAAACGACTAAAGGATGCCCGCAAGGAGGTGTCTTATCGCCGACTTTGTGGAGCCTGGTAGTGAATTCTCTTTTGAGGATAATCAACAAAGGTCCGTTCTACGGAGTTGGATATGCGGACGATATAGTGATAGCAGTCAATGGAAAGTTTCCAAATACAGTATCGACACTGATGCAGGAAGCTCTAGACAAAGTCACAAACTGGTGCACGACAAATAGTCTCTCGGTTAACCCAAAGAAAACTAACGTGATCCTATTCACACGGAAAAAGGTACTAACAGGTCTGCAAGATCTACATATGTACGGTAATAAAATTAAATGGGCCACTGAAGTTAAATATCTAGGGGTTATACTGGATAAGCAACTGCGGTGGCATGCACATGTTGACCATACCATTGCTAAAGCATTGAGAGTACTGAATATGTGCAGGTCAGCATATGGAAAGACATGGGGCCTACAGCCCAAAATAATGTACTGGGTATACAAAATTATGGTAAAACCGATATTAATGTATGGATGCATCGTGTGGTGGCCCAGAACTAAAATACAAACCTGCAGGGACGATCTAATGAAACTACAAAGGACAGCCTGCCTGGCCATCACAGGTGCATTCAAAACAACACCGACGGCAGCTATGGAGCGGTTACTTAAGCTCACTCCATTACACATCGTCATTGAGACTGAGGCGAGGAAGGCGCTCTATAGACTGGAGAAAACTGGACTATGGAGCATAACAGCGCCAAGCCTTGAACACACCAAGCTAGCGCCACACAAGGAACTAGATGACATTAGGAACATGAGATGTGACAAGATCTTGACCACGTACATGTTCAACAAAAGATTTAGCACCCACATCCCTACCAGGGAACAATGGAAAACTGGTCTAAACAAGCAAGGTAAAAAACAAATGATATGGTACACGGATGGATCCAAAACCAAGTCTGGAACAGGAGCCGGTGTATATACAGAAGGATACAATCTAAGCCAAAGCATGGGTAGGTTTGCATCAATATTCCAAGCAGAGACCTATGCGATAAATGTTTGTGCAAAAGAGATATTGGACAGACGAATTACAGGCAAGAGAATCTACATTTGTAGTGACAGTCAGGCTGCCCTCAAAGCCATCAGCTCCTATGAGCTAAACTCGGCACTGGCCGTGGAGTGCGCATACCTTCTTGACAGATGTGGAGCGCGCAACACGATTAGATTAGTCTGGGTCCCTGGGCACACGGGGGTTGATGGCAATGAGCGTGCGGATGACTTAGCTAAAAAGGGAGCAATGGAGAAATTTGTTGGTCCAGAACCGTTCATAGGCATACCAGATGGTGCCTACAGAGGAGCGCTGTTCAAATATGCCCAAGAACAACACGGGAGAGAATGGGAAACTAAAACAGGGCTGAGACACTCCAAGGATTTCCTTTCCACATGGTGTGACAGCGACAGCGAGAGACTGCTAAAACATAGCAGACTACAATTAAGGCAACTAATCGGAGCTTATACTGGCCATTATGGCACAAAAGAACATCTACATAAGATGAAACTTTGCAGCGACGTGGCATGCAGGAACTGTGGGACAGAAGCTGAAACCATGAAGCACGTTCTATGCCACTGCGATGCTCTGGCGGCGCGGCGAATGAAGCTACTGGGAGTGGCCTATCCAAACCCAGAGGAATTTCGGCTCTTTCCTCCTGCTGGAATCTGCAGCCTGGTACAGGGAGTATTCGATTCTACAGGTATGTAAGAGCGTTAGGGCAAGGACAGCACAAAAGATCCCAACGGGTCGAAGTGCGCCTGAGGTCTCCTCGGTCCGATAAGCCAATGACAAGATAAGATAAGATGATTGATTGCAATGAATTGATTTGAATGAAATGATAGCAAGTATAATATAAAGAGACAAAAAAACACAATAAAGAAACATTATATACTACTATCATTATTAGTCATTTATGGCATAATAATATTGTATACAAATTGGAACATAACACATTATGTCACTTATATTCATCAAAATGATTTGGATGTGGGCTTTTATGTTGGTCAAAATGATTTTGTTACAGTCATTTTAATTAAGAATATAGTATTTACTTAGCACCGCAGATTCATTAAAATGCTATTTCATTGTAAATAAGGAGTATGAAGGTGCATAATTATTGTTTTAGACAAGTTATTACTATGAACACAGAGACTGTCTCTCTATAGAATGTAAACCATTTATAAAACGTTTTTGTTCAATGTGTCCGGCGCGGCGGTCGCGACAGAAAAATGTAACAGAATAAATATCTTATAGAAGTGATGATACCCTCGTTACATAAATATTTACTTTTGTTCAGAATTAAAATACAACCATGAATAGTACAAGTCGCGCCAATCTTTTTGGCGATATGATATGTTTGATTTTTTATGGCAAAGTTATGCCAATATAATATACTGTTTTCCATGGTATCACACCCACTTATTTCTGGATAAAATATCTTCCTAATGGTGAAAGAATTATTAAAATCAGTTTAGTAGTTTTAGAGTCTATTGTTTAAACAAACAAACAACTATTTCCCCTTAATAATATTAGTAGGGACTAGGCCGGCCACATGTGCTGCAAGAAAAATAACCAATGGGCCAAAAAATACCTGACTGGTCCCCACAAAATACAAAATGACAACACGGTAAACCCAGGTGGAGATGGCAGGACAAACTGGAAAAATTTTTAAAAGACTGGCCTGACATGGCAACGAACAGAGAGGAGTGATAAAAGTAGAGGGTGGCCTGTGCCCAGCAGTGAGGCACAAATGGCTCATAATAATAATATTAGTATCGATTTATGTATAAATGCATGGTAATCACCTGATTTAAATAAATTAAGACACTATACAACATTTTCAAATATAGATAAAGTAATAATATCATAAATCTACAGATTACTCAGTAATTTAAATTTATGCTGTATGAGTCACTTGAGTACTGATTCTCTTGCAAACATTGTATCAGACTTAGAAGGCAGTTCAAATTATAACATTGTATAGATATCGTCATTATCATCTGATCAACCATTGTATGATCCAGCATTTTTAGTAGTTCTATTGATTCTGGCTATACTATTTTACCGTAATGGGTTATTTAGTGTAAAGCTTTTGTTTTATTTCAATATGGATGGCTTGGTCCTAGGGTTAAGAGCTTAAGCCGCTCCGCCCACTGGAACAACTAGTTGTGGGTTAGATCCCCACAAATCTTCGTGTGATGCGCAATTAATTGTTTAGTCTTGGTGTTTGTGCATATAAATTTCATGATTTAATGCACCCATGACACAAGAATATTTACTAAAGTGGAGCTACATTTTTTATTGTGGGGCACCTCGAAATGGTAATGGAAAAAGTATGCATTTACTTTCGAGTCAAATAATCAATTTTTTAGATGGATCTGAAGCACTGAATCGATTATGAAAGCGTTTGAATCGGATTTATTGACGTTTCAATTTAAAAAAGGGGTAATTGACAATATATCTCATTCAAATTGTATAAATCAAGAATTTAAATTATCATAAATCACCTTTATTGTAACAAAAATACTCCGTACTAAACATATTTTTGTTTTTAAATTTGTAGTCTATTTAATTATCTTTAAAATCAATGCATCTTAAAATGGTACCAACAGAAGCTAATATTTTCATTCAATCAGCACATTCATTAAAATCGACTTCGAATTGCTTAATCAAGAATCGAGCTTTCGATTCTCAATTAAATTGAGAATCAATTTTAATGTGTTCGATTTGCATCAATCCAAAGATTGTTTTATTTTTAAATGAATCGATGTGCCTAGTAAAAATATCTGTTGAAGACTGGTCTAGATGTTAAGATCAATTATGGTATATTGAATTATATGTCCCATGTGGACATTTATTTCCTGTAAAATTAAGCTTAAACTTAATATATATTTTATACAGGCAGCAGTTCGAGGAGAAGAGCCAAAGATCGGGCTTAACGGCATGCCTTGAGAGAGGCCTATGTCCAGCAGTGTGGTACAAAATTTTTTCTTGTATAATTAATTGCACTATGAAGTATCTCTTAGGGACTTTAAATGCAGTGTTTTGAGTTTAAGGGCCTACAAATTGATAGCTATTACGTCCTAGTGTATATCGTCACCTATAAACTAGCTTTGGCTAAAATATCATGCATTATCAGTGGTGAAGATATGTGACATTTTTGTAACTTAAGTCATGAAAGAAAATAACTACATACATTACTTTCTGAAGGTTAATTGCTGTCACCAACAATCAATGATTGCGATACCAACAAATTTGTTATTAAAAATCTATAAACGAATCCAAAAAACGATAGATAACATTGAGTTCAAGGCTACTGATTTCTATTATTAAAATTTCGTAACCTTGTTTCATAGAAAAGAACATTTAAAACTACAAGAATCCGGAACACATCCGTCCACGTCGTTTATATTGTATTTATAAGATTTATCTACATACAAACTAAAAAATCAATACTCACTTGATAGTCCTGAAAATTATTTGACCATTCCGCCGTCCATGTTTTCATAGCAAACATATTCGATTTATCGTTTATATTGTTGAGTAAGCCAACCACGTCCATTTTTCTTTGATTTATTCAACACTTTTTCGATTCGTTTTCGAGTAATTCATCGCGGTTCGATGAAACAATCAGCTGTTTGACAAATAAATAACAAAAAGTGAAGCGGGGAGCGGGGAATTGCGGAAATCAGAAGCACTTATAGGGATGTCCGAGATTCGCAAAGTTTGTCGATACAATTGATTTATTTTTTACTGCAAAATAATATAATATTATTAGCCCTGTTAAGAAACTGTCCAACTGTTGGACACGGGCCTCCTCTCAAACTGAGAGGGTTTAGGCCATAGTCCACCACACTGGCCCAGTGCGCGTTGGCAAACTTCCCACAACTTCAAGAAACTCTTAGGCATGCGGGTTTCCTCACAAAGGTATCCTTTACAGTTAAAGCAAGTGATGGTTACTTTTTGATACGAACATTTTTTTTTTGAAAAGACAGCGGATCGTGCCTAGATTGAACCCGAGACCTCTGTCTTTGCAGTCCAACGGTCTAACTACTATCACTGCTTGTATCGTTGGATAACTCAAAATCTATTAGAAGCCAATTTTTAACAATAAATCGTTTATTAGAAAATATCATAAAATTATTTATTTTTGGATATGATTTAATTGCATAAAATTAAAAATAAACAAAAGATTCATTTAAGTTTGGAGAAACCCCTTTTCGGTATTTCTATTCTAAGATTTGGGAACAATCTCTTTTTTTTAAAACCTAGCCCCACACTCGTATTAATTCCTGTGTTGTGGGCAAGGAACTTTTATACTATTAGTTTATAAGTTCCTTGGCCGTGGGTGCATTAATAAACATGAAAATTAACATACACAAATACCCAGACCAAAACAAATAGTTGTGTATCACATAGAGATTTGTCCCGAGCGGTAATAGAACCTGCGACTATTAGACACAGTGGGCGGAGCGGCATAAGATCTTAACGACTTCGCTAAATCGTCGTCTTTGTCAGTACTAACAGTAATCAGTCATGATGTCACGGTTTCATCTACCCCGATGACTCCAGCTACATAGAAACCAATCTAACACGTTTATGGATATATTCGTAAACTGTGTACTTCAAGTAATAAAAATCCGCAAATATACCCAGGGTACAAAATATTTTTATTTTTTTGTAGAGCTGTGTTATGAGTGGTGGTTAAAATTTGGTTTTAGCAAAATTTATACAATACGGCCGGTACAATATAAAAATTAGCTACTACTTTTTATCGACACTCTCATAAAAACCCTGAACAGCGAAACCGTTATTTTATTAATTTCATTCGTTCATGTCCAAGCCTGCCAACTACTGAAAAATAATTATCACATAAACTGAAAATAACTAACTCAGCGTTCACACGATCACTTTTTCAATGCATGTTAATCAAGCACTGTAATAAAACAAACTGCTACTCGTAACAGAACATTTTTTCGAAAAGCGCTTACAACGTTTCGGCACAAAGTGTTAAAATAGCGCCCATGCGAACGAGGACTGTCTGATTCTACACATCCTGTGCACAAGTAACACACGGTCCACTATATTACTATACTCTTTGACACGGTCACCACGGGCAGCGTCGGTCAGTCTAGGACTGTAACGTAACGTAACGTGTAGTGTGGAACCGTTAGGCATACATATTGTTCGCAGCTTTACGCTTCCTTTCCACTTTGTTCTCCTTTCTATTTTGGTCTGTTTACGGACTACAGTCCGTAAATTGGACGTATAATGGAAACAGATTCATCGTATTTAAACTAGATCTTTGTTCTTGGCGGACTCAGTAGATGATAAAACTAATATTTTCACATCCACGGTAATTCAGCTGTATGATTTGCACGCACCTATTCGCCCTATTAGACTTAAACATCTTCCGGCACCTTGGTTGACTGAGGACATTAAGTTGTTGATGAGTAAAAAAGTAGCAATGAAATCCAAATATAAAGCACGATCTACTAATTCTAATAGGTGCAACTACATTGCCATTCGGAATCACTGCAAGAAGGTGTGTAGGGATGCTCAACGCCAACACATTCATAGTTTATTTATTTATTTATTTTAAGCCATACCAACAACATATACATGAGAATTAGTCCATAACACGAATAATATAAGTAGTTCTGGTGTATATGCCACTTACAGGTATACACAACACTGCTTACAACGCTATGCTTTAAGTAACACAACTACAGAATAAAAATTAAACTAAATTAAACAAAACAAAACAGTATGGGAAAAATAATAAACTTAGGGATACAGTAATACAGTTATATAATAAACTATGTAGGAGCCTATAAAATATTATTATTCTGCCTTCACAGAGGCTATTGCTTTTCTGAAGGAACTGTATGATTAATTGTAGATGTCGTTATTAGGCATAGACTTGGGAGTTCATTCAATTCCTTACACATTCTCGCTAGAGGTGAGTTTAGACCTATGTTTGGATATGGAATACTTTGGAAATAGGGTATCTAGGAGGTTTAGGCGGTACGGTAAAGAAGATTTTCTCAACCAGATCACCACACTTAACAATCCCATTGGCAATTTTGTACATGAAAGATAGGCTGTGTAAACGACGGCGTTCACGTAACGACTTCATTTTAAAAAAACTGAAGACGCTAGGCATAAGGGCGTCTGTGACTTATGTCTGTACTCAAGAGAGTAGTGAAAGCAAGATGTTTGGTAAAAGCTCTCTGGACGCTCTATACTCTTTGCGAATGTAGCGCATAAAATAGATTCCATGCTACACTAGCATATTCAAGCTGACTACGAACCAGAGCATTAAATAGAATCAATTTCGTTTTGACCTGCCTTAATCCTCTTGCATTGCGCTTGATAAAGCCTAACATCTGCGCCGATTTTTAAGTTATCGAGTTGATGTGTGACTTGAAAGTCAGAGCACTATCAATGATGACACCGAGGTCACGCGTTTCAGGAACTGAAGCCAATGTGGTATTGTGAAGAGAGTATGAGGTACGGTAGGGATTATTTTTTCTGGTAAATTTAATGTGATGACACTTAAGTACATTAAGTGTCATATGATTTAACTGACACCAATTCTCAAGACTTTGTAAGTCACTTTGAATAAGTTCACTATCTCTGGATGCCACTAATTTTCTATATATTTTTGAATCGTCGGCAAAAAGTAAACATTCACAGTTTTTTATTTGAGATGCGATGTCATTAATAAACGCCAAAAAAAGAACTGGACCGAGATGGGAACCTTGTGGGACACCAGAGCGTGCACAATAGTGTTGTGAAGTATAGCCCCTGATTGCTACGAATTGTGATCGTTCCGTTAGGTAGGATGAGAACCATCTCAGTAGCGATCCATGTATGCCGTAGCATCGAAGTTTAGAAAGAAGAATCGGATGATTAACTTTCTCAAAAGCACTGCTGAAATCGGTATAAATTTCTTTTTTTTTTTTTTCTTTAATCATATTTAGCATCAACTTCAAGTCTTTTATTGAGCGCCATTGATAAATCGGATATGTATTTTACCAAGTTGCTTTCTACAGAACGACCAATTCTAAATCCATGTTGGCTGTCACTTAGTTTTGTTGTCTCAAAATGTTTTGTAATGATGGGGCATAATACTCGTTCAAAAAGTTTAGAGAAACAAAATAAAATCGAGATGGGTCTATAATTTTTAACATCGTCGGTGTCGCCTTTTTTGTGTATGGGTAAAATTCTGGACTTTTTCCATTCATTTGGAAATACTCCAATACTCCTTTTGCTTGGAGTCCTATGCTCTATTAACATATCTCCAACGGCAATTGACTGGTTTCGTAACTACCTGTTTGGTCTCCGGCAATGCATTCGCATCGAAGAAACTTACTCGTCCTGATGTAACACTATTGCCGGTGTACCATAGGGTGGCGTTTTATCTCCTTTGCTTTTCGCTGTTTTTATTAACTCTATCCCCAATCAACTACGTTCCTCATACCACCTTTATGCGGATGATCTCCAAATTAACACCCAAGCACAATTGGCCAACCTGTCAGAAGCTGTGAACACATTGAACCATGATCTATCTAAGATATGTGAATGGAGTAGGTGCTACGGTCTTAATGTCAATCCTACTAAGACACAAGTCATTTTTGTTGGTAGTCCCAGACTTACTGCACGGCTCGATTGGTCGCAACTTCCCCAAATCATATTTAATGGTGTCACTATACCGATAAGTAAGTGTGAAAAATTTGGGGATCTACATTAGTGTTGTCAGAAGGCTCGAGCTTCCGAGCCTTAAAGTCGTTGAGAGCTCGCGCATCCATAGAAAGCTTGAGCTTCGACTCGAGCTCTCTATAAAGAGCTCGATTCGAAGCTCGAGCGCCGGCTACAAGGCTCGAGCCGCGGCTCGAACCTCGAAGCTACAAGGCTCGGAGGTTCGAGCTTTAAACGAGCTCTGTTAACAAGGTTCACGGTAGTTACTTTAAAAAAGACTCTGCTCAGAGTTTAAGTTTAAAGTCGAGGGCCGTAAAGCAATAGTAATAGGTATGTAGAAAGGGTCAATCAATGTTCTCGTAATTTCTACCGATTTTAATGAGTTCGGGAATTAATAATTTCGAAACATGTTCGAAACAAGTAAAACGAAAACTTTAGGTATTCATAAAATACCACTAACACGGTGTTGTGGTGCTGGTCTAATGGACACGTCTTTTGTACAACGTAGCCATGTTTGGGTTCGTTGGATTTGTCTTTACGAGTACTATAGACCGAAATGGTGTTTAAGATCACATGATGGAGCTGGAAGATGGCCTTCAGAACTACCCAACGAGTCAACACAGCCCCATGGTGTGTGGGCTCGTTTGTGTTTTGGCAAGTGCTTAAGACCCAGACGATGTTCAGGGTCTGATGATGGAGCCGAAAAGTGATTAACGGAACTCCGCAACTACTCAACATAGCACCGTCGTGTTTGGACTCGATTAACTTGTCTTGATAAGAAGTTTCGACTGAGATGATGTCCAGGGTCTGATGATGGAGCCAAAAAATAGCCAACGGAACTGCGCAACTACTCAACATAACCCCGTCATGTTTGGGATCGTTTAACATGTTTTGATAAGAACTTTCGAATGAGATGATGTCCAGGGTCTGATGATGGAGCCGAAAAGTGGCCAACGGAACTCCGCAACTACTCAACATAGCCCTGTCGTGTTTGGGGTCGTTTAACTTGTCTTGATTAGAACTTTTGAATGAGATGATTTCCAGGGTCTGATGATGGAGCCGAAAAGTGGCCAACGGAACTCGGCAACTCTCAACATAGCCCCGTCGTGTTTGGGGTCGTTTAACTTGTCTTGATAAGAACTTTCGACTGAGATGATTTCCAGGGTCTGATGATGGAGCCGAAAAGTGGCCAACGGAACTCCGCAACTACTCAACATAGCCCTGTCGTGTTTGGGGTCGTTTAACTTATCTTGATAAGAACTTTCGACTGAGATGATTTCCAGGGTCTCATGATGGAGCCGAAAAGTGGCCAACGGAACTTCGCAACTACTCAACAAAGCCCCGTCGTGTTTGGGGTCGTTTAACTTGTCTTGATAAGAACTTTCGACCGAGGTTATATCCAGGGTCTGATGCTGGAGCTGAAAAGTGGCCGGAAGAACACCGCAACTACTCGACATAGCCTCGTCGTGTTTGGGGTTGTTTTACTTGTCTTGATAAGAACTTTCGACTGAGATGATTTCCAGGGTCTGATGATGGAGCCGAAAAGTGGCCAGCGGAACTTCGCAACTACTCGACATAGCCCCGTCGTGTTTGAGGTCATTATATTGACAAGTATTTTGGACCCAAATTATGTCCAAGGTCTGATGACAAAGGTCACACGAAACACCATCGTATTAGGGCATACCTTATTTATTTAAAATAAGAATATGAATAAATAAAATAATTATAAAATTTAATACTGAACAAATAAATACGCACAAATAAAGATATTATTAGAGAATAATAATCAAAGTCTAAAACTAAATATTACGACATTAAATAAAGGTTCATAATCTTTTAAAAACCTTTTTTTATATACTATTGAACTGAAAATATTATTTCGTCTGTCTATTTACCTATATTATCACGCATCTCTTGCGGGGCAGGCAGAGAGTACAGAATTTCAACAGGTTTTTTTTCCAAATAGTCTCCTCCCATTTAGTATTTACAATATTTTGTTAAATATTATAGTTATAGAAGAACCCCAGCCTTGGTTGCTTATTAAAGTTCTTATAGCCAACTGGACTTTCTACAGTCATTAACACTAAAAGAAAACGATCATTCATCAAAATCCCTTAGTTATTACGTAAATACAAAAATCCTAGTTTTTACGTAAATACAAAAATCCTAGTTTTTACGTAAATACAAAAATTATTACATCTATCCTCACTGTTGTCTTTTTGTATGTTTCAAAAACCTAGATGTTTTTCGTATCCTTCATTTGCAGTACCTAATAAGATTTTAATTATCTAATACCTCCTTATTATACTGCAATTACATAGGTAACGCATGTGAGTGTAGGTAAGTAAGTCGGTACAAAACGGAGCCGCGCGGCGGCGGCGATGGCGTGCCCTTCCCTGCGCCCGCACACACTTCACCCCGCGGAATACGTCACTGAGACCACCAATATATATTACAGAGAAACAGATTCGAAAAGCAGGCGCGCGGGCGCGCGATGTATGTGCTTTACAACATGCGCAGCAATGTCTGTGACAAAGCAATACGGAGATTTCAAATGCATTTCTAAAATGTATTTCTCATTACGCACACATTTATATGCAAGTTTCATTGTTAATTAAGGTATAAAAGTATTTAAAAAAGGGTAAAAAAAATTAAATTTTGAAATTTGGTTTTTGTATGTAATTTGTGAAGCAATTATCAAATATTGCGTTATTTACTTACAATATATACTTATAACTCGTAACTAGTTAAACATTTACCTATGTTTTCAGTAATATTTATTTCCTCGCCAAATAGCCCTTTAGGAACAGGTAAATATAATAGACGGCCTTAGGGAGTTGTTTCTCTGTACACTATGCTGAGGCGCCGACCGGGTTGCCGGGTGCGCTCGCGCAAGGGTACCTACATTCGGCAACCAGTCGTATTTTAGTTGCGCGCCAATAACAACGCACACGCTCCTCATAGCACAGAGAGTAATATTTACTGATAATGCTAGGGAACAAAACCGACCAAGATATTGACATGTCTATTGAGACAATTGTAAGTCCCGGGTTTACTTCCAGTGAAGAATCTTTAGTAATATCAAAAAGACAGCGTTTAAGTTGGAAATGGGATAATTTTAAAACATCTTTTTACCGACAAGTACTTGTCAACACAAATTTAAAGAGTCGCAACACGTCGGAGTTATGTTGAGTACTTGGTTTGTGCCGTTGGCCACCTGCCAGCTGCATCATCAGACCTTGGACATCCGTGTATACAAAACTCGTCAAGACAAATCTAATGAGCCCAATCACGGCGGGGCTATGTTGAGTAGTTCTGTTGGCCACCCTCGGGCTCCATCATCAGACCCTGGACACCATCCGGGTGCAAAGTGCTCGTTAAAACAAATCCAACGAGCCCAAACACAGCGGGGTTATATTGAGTAGTTCCGTGGTTCCATTGGCCCCGTTTCGGTTTCATCATCAGACACTGTACACTATCTGGTTGTATAGTAGTTCTCAATACCAATCTAACGAGCCTTAACGCGAGGAGGTTATGTCGTATAGTTCACATGCCCCTATGGCCACCTTCCGACTCTATCATCAGATCAGCTCCATGGTACCATATTATTGCATTGTTATTGGATTTACATATGTATGCCAAATTTCAGCTTAATCGGATACCCGCATGTCCTTGAGAAATGGATCTCAAGATTTGAACCCGAAAGACAGTCAGATCGACATACGAACATTGCAAGTTAAATAAAAGCTTGTAAAAAATTAACATCCCCCGATAAAGGGTTTACGAGATATCGGGGTGTATTTTAGTCGTAACATTAACATTCTCTGCCTACCCCGCAACGTATTTGGCGTGGTGATAGATATAGATAAAAATATTCATTTAGTACAATATTTGGCTAATCGTATCAAAAATCAAAATATCAGGTTGTATAATTAGTTCTTATTAGTATAGGCAAAATTGAAGGCTCAAGCTTCGACTCGAACCTATAAGAGCCGAGTCCTAACGGCTCGCGAGCGTTTAAAGCTCGAGGTTTGAAAGCTCGAGCCTTAAGGGCTCCGGAGCCTTAAAGGCTCGAGCGTTGAACGCTCACGAGCTTCGACTCGGGGTTCGAGCGCTCGACTCAGAGCTCATTTCTTACAACACTAGGAAAGATACTGTCGTAATCCTTACCAGTGTTATAGCTATAATATGTATTAGTATGTGAGTATGTATTGTCTTGTATGTATTTATAATTAGGTATATATTGTATTAGTTTATAATTTAAATTAATAATTTATAGTGTACGCCACCAACTGCCCCTTTTTTTCTATCGTTATTTATTTTCTATACAACGGTTGTCTGGAAGAAATGGCTATCAGCAATAAGGCCGCCATTTGTACTTATGTTTTGTATAAATCTGTTTGTAATTTATTCTTTTTCCTGGTGTACAATAAAGTGTACTATTATTATTATTAAATCAGTTACTGATCAATTCCCCAAACAAACACATCCACCACCCTGGTAGAGGTGTACAGTGTACACCAACATTTCCCCAACGATGATAGGTCCCAATGGTCCCTAATATATCAACTACGATTCCAGACTGTAACTTAGAATTTTTATATAGAAAAAATCTTAACATTTACTCAACTCATTGTCCTAACGTACCACTGAGGATTTGAATCCACGAATTCGTGCATCCAGCAGAAAGGAAAATGTTACGGTCGTGAGCGGATCGTCATGGTCGCTAAACGTAACAAATGGAACGCACGAATTGGTGTTCGTTCATTAAACATGTCATCCATTGTCATATGGCAATGAATATCATTCGTTCATTTATTTCATTCCGCCTTCTCGCTCGCTAGCGTCGCAACGACGAAGTTGGCAGATTTACAACTGAAAAAAAAAGGAATTAATTTCATTTCAAATCTTCACTAACTGTTGTGTATTTTAGCCTATAATTTTATATTTCAAAGGTTTCTTCTCTTTTACTTGAACCGTAAGTATAATATAGCGCTATTCTTGACGCTACCCAAAATGGCGTCACTCGAAATAAAACACGTATTTTATTTTCCAGATGTCTCGCTATCGCGAATGGGATCTCTCCTGTAAAGTTTATGTAGGAAATCTGGGAACAAATGCGTCGAAGTATGAAATTGAAAAGATATTCTCTAAATATGGAAACATACGGAACGTGTGGGTGGCTAGGAACCCGCCTGGATTTGCGTTTGTCGAATTCGAAGACCCTCGTGATGCTGAAGACTCCGTGAGAGGACTCGACGGAACGTAAGTTACACGTAAATATTTAATTATTCCTATTCGTGGTATTAATTTATTATGATAGTATTGAATGGATCACGGAAGACTCCGCCATACGTCGTCCGCCATTTTGTATTAACTTGACCCATTTTTAAATTGTAAGGCCAAGTGTGAATAGTTGGTATTTTGATGTTAGAATAAAAAATGTGATAAGTCTTCCTGTTGATCTAGTAGTCTAGACATTGGCTACTCTATTTGATTAGTGCCGGTTCGATTCCTGTGTAGGGATAAATGTATAGAAATCGATCCATGTTTGGGTGAATTGGTCTAGCCTGGATACCTACATAATGTAGGTATAGTATCATAGTCCTATACAATGTATGGTGTTAACTCCCAACATATTTTTATTTATGTTGAACTGACCTAACTTTCTATTTTTACCAAAATCAGCTTTCAATTTTGCACCAAGGTCAGTGCAATCATCAATTTTAATCTCCTTAAGCATTGCTCTACAGAGCGTAAATTAGTTTTGGCAGGTCAAAATTGTTACTGATTATCTCTATTCATGTCATTAAAATTTTTAACTTTGATTGCTTGTTCAACCTGGTGGCAATATCTTCCACATAAGAATAAAAATGCACGCTCCTTAGATCCATTTCATTCTCAATGTGAAATGCTTGAGTCATAAGTGTGCGAGATCACGACACCTCCACATCGAGACAGATGTGATGTTGCTTGTAGACACCACTTGTCTTGGTGTGGGGAACATTTCCTTTTATAAAAATATCTTTTTTGAATTGTTCATTTCTAAAATTGTTTCACATCTTATTGATTTGACTTCTATGCAGTAAAGATAGGGCCTTTCTAAGGATGCGCCCAATGTGTGATGGAATCCAAACTTTCACATTCATAATCTATCTATAACATCACGCCAGATCCCTTTGCGGTGTAGGCAGAGAGTACAGAGTTCCAACAGGTTCTTTCCTTACATAATATTAGTAAATATTCTGAATGTGAAAGTTTGTATGTGTATATGTTTGTTACTCAATCACACAAAAACAGCTGAATGAATTTTGGCACACAGTTTATTGCCTGGTTTAACACAGGAAATACTTTTTAACCCAGAAAAATGTAAGGTTCCTGTCTGTAAAATCAATGCGGATGAAGTGGCAGGCGAAAACTAGTAATTAATATTATATTAGCTAATGGTTCATCATTAGTTATTGTAGAAAGGAAGTGTTTTTTTTAGCTTTTGAAAACACTGATAATAATAAATGTTAATTTACTGATCCATCATTAATTTAGACTTTAATACTAGTTCTAATTGGTACAAACATACACAGCCACACATTAAGATGTATTCCTGTGGTTATAGGAATTATTCCACAGCCTTTATGCCAAGTCTGTTTATGAGCTTTTAATTATTTCAGCTATAACTAATGACACACATATTTCTCTTATAGGCGATGCTGTGGGACTCGCATCCGGGTTGAAATGTCAAACGGCCGCACCAGGAGAGATCGCAGGTACTCCAGGTATGTAAAGTTACTTTACATATCTTTATTCAATTTTTTACTTAGTTATAGTATGTCCAGTTTTATATGGGAACTAATATACAGCATTCCAGAATCTGTGGCATTGAAAAATTCAATTTATGGCACTATTACATATTCACACAAATCAGGGTTGCTGTAATTTATTTCTCATATGAAATAGGACTGGGGTGATGGTGTCTATGCAAGAACTGCAGTATTCTTTTTTTGATGTGTATTTTTTTTAGGATTGCAATATATTTGCACTCATATCAAAAATTTTATAACATAAATCTTTGCTCTAATATAGATATTATCTAGACTGTATTAAATATGAAAACACCAGTCCAATAATATATGTGATAATATATTTGTTTGAAGGGTGCTTTATTTGTGAAAATTGAAGTAAAACTGTAGTTATGTGACTTGATAAGAAGTTATTAAACGTGGTGGGTGTTGGAACGTTTGCAGGTCCATTTTATCAACCAACCACCAACACACCAACGACCTCACCACATCTCTTCACCACAACTACGGCTCGTTAACCAATATGACATCCGCGTACGCCGCTCGCAACAACATCCCGCTCAACTTCTGCGATCGGCTCTCCAAACTTCTGCGCGCGGCCGAAGTCTCCACCGGCGTCCCCATAACTTACCTCCTGACCGCAATCACCTAGTTTCCAAACCGCAACCCGAAACCTGGACATGAACAAAACGCAAACCGAGAGTCACACTATATAGGAACCTGCAAACCTCCTGAATGTCATTGCAACTCCTTTTGCCTCACCGACTGCACACACTCGTCGACTCCGTGGCACCGAGCTAGAAATCTACCTAAGGCGACAGAGTCTCCGCGTGTTACCGCAATCTCTTTCAAAACTTCCGATCAATGCCACCGTTCAACGGAAGATAACCTAGAAACTCCTCGGTAATGTCCCTTCGGCCTCACAGCAGCCCCACAACGGTCGACATCCGCAGGCTCACCATGTCTCGGTACTTTTTAAATCCTATAATTAGAAACCTTACCTTGATATTTAGAATTAGTCGAAGTCGTGCTGGAGTTTGAGGTGTAATTAGGGATTTGTGTAATGTAGTAAATGTAATGAAAATTCAAAGAATTGATGAACGTTGTGATAATCGATGATATGGTGATATAAGGGAAAATTTCAAGGAGGGGTAGTAAGTACTTCGAAGTACTGGAGGTGTAGTGCGCTCGTGTGTATATATTGTAGCATTAAGTTCAGAGAGCAGAGAAGTTTGGCCGAATAGCAGTAGAGTTAAATATTAATTCCCAAGATTAGATACCTATCCCAATGATTTGGGCTTTGTTAGGACTTGCGTGTGCGACTGAACAAGGGCTTTATTGTTTATTAGTAGATCACAAGTGTGATAGCTAGAATGCGGCGGTTTAAGTGTCCTTGCGACGTTGCCGCTTATCTCGCTCTCTTATCTGGCATACCAAAAAGAGCAACGTATACATAGATTCTTAAAGCTTGTACGTCATTTCGATGTTATAGTTTACCTATTTGAGCCCCCCCACAACTGCTTCTGAACTTTGACGTCTGTATCTAGTGTTATAAAGGATGTGTTGGAACGTTGCGACCGTTAGCAGGTCGCGCAGTCGCAGCCCGCGCCGCCGCTCGTACTCGCGCGGGCGCTCGCTGTCGCCGCGTCGGTCGCCGTCAGTGCGCCGCCGCTCGCCATCTGTCCGCCGCTCTCGGTCGCGCGACCGTCGCAGCCGCTCTGACAGTAAGAGCAGGTAAAAATTGTGAGTTACCTTTTTTATTTTATTTTCTTACTTCCACGGTCCCATATCTGTTTTACGCAAAGTGGATCGAATAGTTTAATTGATAAGTTCAATTGGTCTAGTAGTGCTTTTTACAGCTATTCGATCTGCTATGGTGGCCTTTTATGGTTTTCTCTGTTTTAACTCTTCCAAAATAATATTTTCTACATTATTTGAATTACCTACCTTATTTTACTTTTCACCTTTCAATCAATTCATTATTATTCAAATGTTTTTTGAATGAATGCCTTTGGACTAAAATTACCATAAAATAAAACATTATCTATATCCTATACATAGAAAAGTTGTTCAGTTTAACTTTTTAATCTTGCCTGGTGAAACTGCAAAGGCCTTGCGGCCAACAGCGCATATCAATCACACACAAATAAAGTTTTACTGACTGAAACTGAAGAACTTTGTATATTAGCAGACACATTTCTGGCCTCGTTGGTCTAGTGGCAAAGCGCATCGCTTTGTGATCATGAATCCTGGGTTCAAATCCTAGGTCGGACAAATATAGTTTAACTAACGAAAAATTCCCAGTTTAAGTCTGGAGTCTGGAATTGTGCTCGTTGTATGGCAAAAGGATCGCCCCCATTACATGGGGCCCCTAACATCGTCAGCGAAAAGTGGGTGTACTCAGTAAACCTGGGCCACCCCCGCTGTGTGATGGTGTTAAATTAAATAGTTAAAAAAAAATATTATTAAGTACTGTAATAACAAAAATGACTAACTTTCAGGTACTGAATTTGTCGCAGCAATAAATGAATAATGAAATCGGACAAATATGTGTAATATAAGTGAAGTGAAGTAATGCAAGTGTGTATGAGTACTAGGCTAAAACGTATCTGTTATTTCAACATAATCATTGACTTGAGCAGCTTGTCTTGTCAACTGTACTTTCGTTCGCTGTAAGGTATTGTACATTTCCCCCTCTGTAGATACCTTACAAGATCGTAATGTAATAAATAATTTTACGAATAAAATATAACTACTGCATAGTTGCATACAAAATATTTTTAAGACTACAAAATAAATGTGGAAATACAATTGCAAATGTGTTTATTTTTTGGTAAAATGTACAAAAATAGATCTTAATTCATAAACTAGATAAGTCTTATAATCCTATAAATATAATATGTCGTCAGATAATACAAGTAAGCAAATATTATGTACATAACAATACTTTATTACTTCAACATACAAAGGTGTGAGAAGATATCATAACTCTGGGTCCTTACAACACTAAAAATATGTTAACAATTAAATAGCACGAAGCAATAGCCTAGTAGGTACTGTTGGACTGCAAAGTCAGATGTCTCTGGTTCAAACCCAGGCCTGCACCTCTGCCTTTTCGAAAGCATGTGCGTATTCAAAATGAACTATCACTTGCTTTAACGGTGAAAGAAAATATCGTAAGGAAACCTGCATGCCTAAGAGTTTCTCAAAGGTGTGGGAAGTTCGCCAACTAAGGCCCCAAGTCAGCTATTACGTGATTTTTAATTATGACATGCTATAACATTCGTTCAATTACAATTATAAGTCTAGTAAATTCTTTATAGTCTTATTAACAAATACCGAAAAATGTGTCAAGTGGAACGCCTATGGAAAACCCATGAATATACAATGGATTGAGCACTCTGCGAAAAAAACCCCTACGTCGCTTTCTAAGTAGGGTGACCGAACATTGGTACGATTATGGACTTGTTGACATATAATTCTCGGGCACTGTTTATTGCCGTAATTCTTTATTAAGTAGTAGGCAAAGTTTTTGATAAAATTGTCCATTTTCTGAATAATTTTTTTCAAAATCTGTAAATTTAACTCCAAATATCGCAAAAAATTTAGGACAGTCCCCTGAAGACGTTTCCTGTATGTACAACGGTTAAGATAGCTGCCCTTACTGTCCCATTTTAATCCATCCTGTATATACACACGAATTGAGAACCTTGTTCGTTTTGAACTCTGTAACAAATGGTTGACGCGTATTTAAACCATATCGTAAATAGGTAGAGTCCGTATTAGTTCTACCGAATGGTCACCGTAATGCATCGTAATGGGTGCGAGCGTGACACCGGGCTCCGTATATTGCTCTCACTCATCATGGTTTCTCGAGTTGTTTAAATCGTAGAAAATTCAATGTTGTGTCTGTGAGTAAGAGTTTAATTTTCTATAGCGATATTTTGACAGTACTCAATCCGTTTAGGGTTATAAATTCATGGGAAAACCATAAAGACAACATGGAATTAATGACATTAATGAACGACAATTTAACTAAAATTGCAATAGCAGACTTGGTGTCCTGCGTGGTGGAGTATAAACTAGACCCTCTCAGCTTGAGAGGAAGCCCGTGTCCAACGGTGGGGCAGTTTCTTAACAGGGCTAATATTATTATAATTAAATAAAGTTAGCACCAAAAAAGATCTTTTAAAATGTAATCTTCCTTACATGATTCTCTCGCGGCATGTTTTCCAGTCTGTTATGGTTAGTCTCGAAAAAACCACCGAACAGATTTTAATTTAGTTTCCACCAATGGATAGACTTATTCTTTGGGAAAGTTTTTGTTTATGTAAGTCTATAATATTTTTCACATAGGATGGGTAGTGACAGTTCTAAGTGCCAAACGAAATTAATATTTAATTCAATGGTGTTAAGGCTTGAAACCATAAGTTCGAAACCCTCTCGGCGTATAATATCACGTTCGCAAAATGTCACACTCGCACAATGACACGTTTGCAATAAGTCGCATTCGCAAAACGACACGATCGCAAAATGTCACTTTCGTATAATTCTCAAAATATCTATTTTATATAAATGAAAAAGAAAATTTCGGTGGATAAGAGATAAAAACTTAACTAACATACATAGATTCACCTGTAGGATCTATAAAACGGAGAGCTACACTGGGATATTTAGAGAAAGTAGTCATTTTGAGAACTCTACGAACGTGACATTTTGCGATCGCGTCGTTATGTGAATGTGACAAGTTGCTAATGTGACATTACGCAAGTGTAAAAAAATATTGTGACGTTTTGCGAACGTGACATTTTACGCCGAGAGGATAGAAACGGGTCATGCCTTATTGCCATTGAAAAAGTATAATTTTCTTTATCACATCTGTCTCAGTACCCACCTTACATGAAAAATACTATACAATGGCTGAAGTATAGCATCGCATTCTTAACATTAAAAAAGGCCGTATAGTAATTATTGTGCTTTCACGGCAGCCACATTGGTCAACTAAAATCCATGGACGGATTTTTTCTACGAATCTTAGAGGACAAAGGAACCAATTTAACAGAAATAACATAAAGACTCGGTTTATTTGGTCGTGGTAAGATATTCTAGGTCTTCCCCGGTACCTGCATCCTTCCACTTTCACATTGTATATCTGTTTTGTCATTCTTTACTCTGGCATTCTTTCTATATGCCCGAACTATCTTTCATACCTACTGAAAGAACCTGTTGGAACTCTACTCTCTGCCTACCCCGCAAGGGATCTGGCGTGAGGTTATAGATAGATAGAACTTAGAGAAGCATTTACTTATCCTTAAAACTAACAGGCCTCTGTTTCCTACTAGAGAAGAAGTCGAAATACACATACGTACCAACAACAACGAATACAGTACCTATCACATGATGAACCGTCAAATTATTCTTAAAAACTACAGATGATATAAGCAAGGAGGCAAATTTTCTCAAAGTAAGCATAAATGTGACTGTTACGGAGGTCTCCTTGGTCGCCAACTCGTGGACGGAATGCGTGCAGTAAAATTGTGAGATTATATTCAGAGCGATCAAGAACCAAGTATCCCATGCGAGGTCCGAGGACGTGTCGCGCAGTTGAGGGTATATTCCTATGAATATCGGCAAGGGAATGGCGTGAGTATAAAACAGCATCTGGAATAAAAATATATAAACTATAGACTGCCTCGTTAGTCTAGTGGCAAAGCGCAACGCTTTGATCACGAGGTCCTGGGTTCAAATCATAGGTCGGACAAGTGTAAAAAACTTCCCAGTACGAGTCCGGAGTCTGGAATTGTACCCGGTATATGGCAATGGGCTCACCCCCTATTGGGACCTAACATCGTCGGCGAAACGTTGGTGTACTCAGTACTACACTTCTGCCACCCACGCTGGGGAATATAGGCGTGACGGTGTTTTTACGGTGTGTGTTCTAAACTATAGTAATAATAAGTGGGCAAACGCCGTCACCAATTGGATACCAAGTGGTGGTCGTAGACGACGAAGACTTAGAAAAAGATGACGAGACGATTTGGTTACCTTTGCGGGTAGATCGTGGCCCGAAATAGCAATAGATCGCCAGTTGTGGAAGAATAAAGTGGAGGCCTTAGCTCAGGAGTGGACCAATCAAACAGGCTAGTAAAAAAAAAATTGTGCTCTTCGGGACGCCCGACAGAAGTGATAACTTAAACTAGCGCTGTGGGTTAGAGTGAGAGAGGAAGAGCCTGCCTACCGCTGCCGTATGCGTGAGAGAAAGGGAAGAGCGCTGTGGGTTAGAGTGAGAGAGGAAGAGCATGCCTACCGCTGCCGCATGCGTGAGAGAAAGGGAAGCCAGACTGGCGCCGTTACGCATTACGTTACGAAGCGGTTTACCCACCCATAAGAAGTTATCACTTCAAAAGTAGTAATACTTTCTGCCTGCCTCGTTGGTTTAGTGAAAAATAATGTAGGTAGCGTCCTGGGATCAAAACCTAGGTCGGACGAAGTGTGGTTTTTCTTCTGAAAACTGCGGAGTCCGAAATTATGCCTAGAATAATGGTATAGTGTAGGTATATATTATCACCACGATGCTAGATCCCAATCTAAAAGGAACACAAGATTATCACAGGTCCAACTTCTCATTTTTTCGGTTGCTTAAATGGACGTGAGAGCGCGGCTATCTCACTAGGTATGGCAGGGCTACCCTACATGAGGAGAGCCGGCTATTTCTGGACAGGCACTGGAGGGTGGAAGAAGCACCACCGGGGAGTTTTAATAGAACTTGCTTCCACATTTTTTAATTATATTAAAATTCACATACACAAATACCCAGACGGAAACAAATAATTGGGGATCACACAAAGATTTGTCCCGTACGGGAATCGAACCAGCGACTATTAAACGCAATGGGCGGAGCGGTTAAGCTCTTAACCACTGCGCTTAATCGTCTGTCATCACACCAACCGCTGCAGAAACGAGTCCAACATAACGCGTTCGCATCCCCATAGCGAACGGGTTTCCATGAGAATAATATTCTCACCTAAAAAAAGTGATAAAGACTGTGATAATTAACAAAAACAACATGTCTTCCAGGTTGGCAGGTTTTCAGAGAAATATTGCGCCTTTATAATCTTTCTGCAGTAAATATCTCGCTAGATGTATTAAAAACGAATGATGCTTACTATTATCATTGCAATTAAAATTGGATTCGAGAATAAGACAAAGCGCATCGCTTGGTGATCACGAGGTCCTGGATTTAAATCCTAGGTCGGATAAATGAAGTTTTTCTAACAAAAACTTCCCAGTTTGAGTCTGGAGTCTGGAATTGTGGCCGGAACCAACATCCTCGGCGAAAAGTGGCTGTACACAGTACACTTCTGCCATTTCCGCTTGGGGAATATAGGCGTGACGGTAAGAGTAAGACGGCTGGACAATTATTCAAATGTACTTTGTTGCAAGTCTGTTTAGTATTAACAGAAAAAGTTAAACAATATTTTGTAGGCAGGGGTTCGCCTCTCGATTATTTAATAGGTAGTTACGTTATAAAGCACGTTATAATTAAAATGCGATATCGGTGTATGAAATCTATCTAATCGGCATGTAGCTTAATTGCCTACGCCGGCATTATTTCAATTTAAACGCTTAATTAAGTCTGTCGTTATAAGGCGGATTTGTTGGTTTAGTATTGTTTTTAGGAATTATTCCTATAACGTAGGTGCGTTTACAAACATGAAATTTACATAAAGAAACACCCACACCGAAACAAACATTTGTGAGTAACAAAGAATTGTTCCCTGCGGAGACTGAACTCGTGACTACTTGATCCAGTGGGCCGAGCGGCTTAAGCTTGCTAAGCTAATAACCATTGAACAAAGCTGTCCGTTGCAAGTTGAAGGTATTTTGGTTTGTATAGATATATACCCTAACATACTTTAGGCGTGATGATATAGGTAGATACCTATATCATCACGCCCGATCTCTGCTGAGTAGGCAAAGAGGACATAGTTGCGTGTAATGAACTTGTTTTAGTAACACAGAAATTAGACGTTTTCTTGGCGGTAGACTAAGATGTCTGCACATCATAAGTAAAGAATCCACCATAGTCAAGTGAATTTAATAGTTAATTTAACTAATATTAAACACTTTCACGCCTTTCCCCAAGCAGGGCTGGTGGACTATCTACACCCAAATAACTTGAATTCTGTTGGGTCTCTATATAATATCTCTATTAATCTCTGCCTCGTTGGTCTGGTGGCAAAGCGGAACGCATTGTGGTCACGAGGTCCTGGGTTCAAATCCTAGGTCGGAAAAATGTAGTTTTTCTAACGAAAAATTCCCAGTATGAGTCCGGAGTCTGGAATTGTGCCCGGTATATGGCAATAGTCTCGCCCCCTATTACAGGGGGGTACCCAGTACACCTCTGCCACCCCCTCTGGGAAATATAAGCGTGACGGTGTGTTTATTCTTAATCTTTACAATCCAATTTATTATCTGGTTCATAACACGTAACATATTTTATACAACTGCCACCCAACACATCTAATTTTGGCATATTAATGACTTTTTTATTTACTCAGCTTTACACACTAATTACAATAATTATGTATCAAAAAAAAAAGCGGAAACCTTATCACAAGGTTACAATGTTAATTACCAATAAATGGCATCTTTACCTTATTTACTGTTTGCTTCATTAGTGTCGTTCGACTAATGATCACGAGGTCATAATTTCAAATCCTGTCTCAGACAGTGTGATTCTTGTATGGAAAAAAATTCAGTATAAGTCTGGAATTGTGCTCTGTATGGGATACAGCCTCATACCCGGTGAAGCTGTAAATGTTGTATGCCAACAGCGTAGATCATTCACACACACAAAACCGGTATAAACACGGCTTGGTCTAGCGGTTAAGAGCTTGAGGCGCCCACCCACTTGATTGACTAGTTACGGATCCAATTTCCATATGGGACAAATTCTTGAGTTACCCACAAATACATTTAAACACCATAGGAATATCTCATAGTTGGGCTACGCTTAAAAAAAGTAAATAAAAAAGTAGTGGCTATAGGGTTGCATCACCCTCAATTTTATTGGGACCTAGTATCAATGGTGAAGGTCTATATGGGTGGTAGTCGGACGCCGACCGGTTGATCGTACCTGGTATCGCTGGAAGGACATGGTTGAGGCGGATCTGCGTGAGCTCCAAGCCGAAGACTGGCAGGGAATCACACAGATCAGTGAGAAGTGGTGGAATCTCGTTTCAGAGGCCGAGATGCACTTTGGGTCGCTGAGCCAATGGAGTAAGTAAGTATCAATGGTAATATGTGCCTATTGCTTGGAGAATACGACATTGTGTTTATCTTACCTCATTCGGATGTTTCCCATATTTAGAATATAACATCTCCTGTTGAATACCAGTAAAAGCTCCAGTTATTAACGTAGTCAGTAATATGGTGACTCCGATACACCAGTACAGGAATGTCCCTTGATTGTCCTCATCTGTCGGAGCCCCTCCGTACATAGCCAGTGCTACGCCGATGCTTATAAGGATGGAGCCGATGGCATTGTTTAGTTTTGGTCTTTGTTTTTTTACATAGCAGTAGACTAGCATACTGGCCGGGGATGAGGCAGAGCTGAAAATGTTAGTTTAAAAATCTATTTTAAGTCAGAATCATTCTTCATACACTGTTCATCTCAGTTTAATTTTTAATAATGATATTAGATATATGGTGGTAGCAAGGGAGATTATATTTTCGGTGATACTAACAACCTCACAGTAGTGCCATGGAAGCTGTTTTACCCATTGCACTGCCATTTTACTTGTCTAGTATTATAAGTTAAGATTCTCCGGAGCATGTATGAGATGAACTATGAGAGTAAAGGAAGCCAGAGAGGTATGTAAGGAAAGAACCTGTTAGAACTCTGTACTCCCTGCCTACCCAGCAAGAGATCTGGCATGATGATATAGATAGATAATATTATGGATATGATTTTTCCTATAGCATGACTGGTTGTGCCAATTGATAATCTTGAAATTATTTTAGAGGACTTATAAAGCACTTTTTCGATAATTAGATAACTTTGTTTAAGATATAACTTACTAATTAAATAAATTGTATACTATGATCAAAGCCTAGTGTAGTAGTAATAGCCTAGTGGTTAGACTGTTGGACTGCAAAGTCAGAGGTCTCGGGTTCAAACCCAGGCACACACCTGTGTCTTTTCAAAAGCATGTGCGTATTAAAAATTAATTATCACTTGCTTTAACGTTGAAGGAAACCATCGTGAGAAAATCTGCATGCCTACGAGTTTCTCAAAGGTGTGTGAAGTTCACCAACACGCACTAGGCCAGCGTGGTGGTCTAGGCCTAAAACCCTCTCAGTTTGAGAGGAGGCCCGTGCCCTACGGAGGGACAGTTTCTTAACAGGGCTATTATGATCAAAATGTTGGAATGAATACAATAATTACCGTATAATCATATGCAAGGTAGAGGGTACATGCAGTGCGTACACATAGTTATTTGCCACAGTAGTCACGAAAAATAATGAAATTAGGAAAATATACTGCTTAAGAGGTATCTTTGGACCTACCTAAAAAAAAAAGAAAATAATTTTTATTCAAAATACATAATAAGAAATCAGCCTATTTTGGCTTACAGCTCAGTGAAGGCTACTCCCACAAATTGAGGTGAGAGAGTATAGGTCATACTCAAAAACAGTATGAATTGGTGGAGGCAGGTTTGTGGTCTTCTGTTGTTAAATCGTCAAGCCACCCATATACATAGATGCTGTTTAGAGTATTATAAGAATTACAGGGTGTAATCCAATCACATTCAATGTTTTTTAAACATACAAAAAAAAATTGATTGACTGCCTCCTTGTCCTGGTGGCAAAGCACATTACTTTGTGATCACGAGGTCCTGGGTTTAAATCCTAGGTCGGACTAATGTAGTTTTTCTAACGAAAAACCACCCCGCTTGGGGAATATAGGCGTGACGGAAAAATTCTGTATATATTTGATAATTATATAAATTGAAAGAAATTGTCATTATAAAGTACTAAAAAGAAGAATGATAAATGTATCTCTTTTTAACACATAACAGCACCTCTTTTGGTTGATGCACGACTATGTAATGTTACATAAGATTTGTGTAAGCCAACAGTCACGTATACACGAATAATCAAACACCAAGTCGCCAGTGTTTATGGAGCAAATTATGTCTATCCTATTCTCTCAGTCGAAGAATCTAAAGCTATTTCATTCTACATTAAAAAAGGATAAATATACCTACATACATTACAATTCAATCAGTGGATATAAAGCCGTCTTCTCTGTTTATTTAATGGTTAAATTTATGATTTTTCCTCAACATAACCATCATTTGACGTCATGTTTACCTAATCTTTAAAATGACTCACCGTGCCAAATTTCGCCGTAACTATGAATCCTTGTAAGCTGATAAAGAAAAACTGAAGGAAAGTCACCAAATTAGCGCTACTGGGCTTCCTCGCCATGAGGATTTCCATAAAAAAAGCGCTCGAACAACATCCTACGAAAACATTGATCGTAGTCTTCGATAAACCCATCTTTAAATTGTGCTATAAACAAAAATCTTTATTTTTTCTTGAACAAAAACGAGTTTTCTTATTTCACAGTTAATCAAATGCAAAATAAACACAAACATATAACATTACATTAAATTTTAAAATAAAATAGTTCAAATTTTACGCGGCACCCGCGCAATGCCGTAGCTAGCAGCGTATATCTGTCATTTTGACAATTGCCAACTAGGCATGTTGATATAAAATCGATGTATCCATTTTTGGGATCGATTCTATCGAAAGCCCTAAAATTGGATCGGATCACGTTTAAATGACAAAATTATGTGAAAATAACTCGACACGGGTAGATAATCATCGGACGATAATAATACGAAGTTTAGGGACACACGATGTTGCAGCAGTGTAATAGCAATTATGTTTCTGCAACAAGTAAATCGAGGAATCTTATTAAATCATATTACGTTTACGGCAATTTTAATATAGATATTCGATACTACCTTCCCTACTACTACACCTTACCTTATTAAAATGAGCACTTACATTTAGTTTTTACTATTTACAAATGTCTTGTACTCTCTGCCTGTCATGCAAGGGATATGGCATGATGATATAATAGTAATATTGCCATATACCGGGCACAATTCCAGAGTCTGGACTAATATTGGGGAGTTTTCGTTAGAAAAACTACAATTGTGCGACCTAGGATTTGAACCCAGGACTTCGTGATCTCAAAGCGATGTGCTATGCCACTAGACCAACGAGGCAGTCAGTAAGTAATACAGGGTGGGCCATGAATTAGTTAACATTTAAATAAAATATAGAATAAAAACGATAGGACTAATTTGAAAAAATATTTATTTATAAGATATCAGAAAAACAGGAATTTACGTTTTAAAAATAATATCATCTAAATGACTCCCGTGGCGGATGCGGCACTCTTTCAAACAAGCGCGTAAATTTTCGAACTCTCTTCGGCATAAAGACTGGGAGATTGCTGACATCTCTCCTCTAATCTTAGCTTTTAATTCAAGCAGGGTTTTCGGTTTATGGGTATACACTCGATGCTTGAGATATCCCCATAAAAAGAAATCTGCTGGCGACAAATATGGACTCCTGAGTGGCCATAGGATGTCGCCTCTCTGAGAAATCAGCTTTTCCGGGAACATCTCTTTGACAACCGGCAGGGTCTAATTAGAGGTGGCAAGTGGCTCCGTCTTGCTGGAACCACGTATTCCGATTATAGCCAGCAAATTCCTTTAGTTGTTGTGACAGAAACCCACGTAACATTCTCACATACTCAGTTCAGTTAACAGTAACTGTACGACCGAGAAAATCCTCAAAGAAATGGGACCCAGTGATTCCTCTAGCTGACATTGCTGCCCATACCTAATGTTACCTTTTGCGAGTGAAGAGGTCTTTGATGTTTTGTTTTGGGATTTTCACTGCTCCAGTATCTGCAGTTTTGTTTATTTACATGTCCGTTGAGATGGAAATGGGCTACGTCCGAAAACAAGATGTTGTCAAAGTTTCGGAAGCGATCCAACATTGTCTCAGGATACAATGTGCGTAAATTTAAATCATTCGGTTTTAATTCTTGCACTATGTGAATCTTGTATGAATGTAATTTCAAATCTAATTTTAAAATACGGCGTAAGGATGTGCGGGATATTCCTCATTCAGCCGAACGTTTGCACGTCGATAAATCAGGATCGCGTCGCACTGAAACTGAAACTCTGCACGTTTTCTTCACTCCGTGAAGTCCGTGGGCCGCTACATTGTTTCACATTTAGTGTCGATCCTGTCTCTTCGAATTTTTTCACCTATTTCTTTATTAAAACTGCACTCGGACACTGGTTTAAGTCATGCAAATCGAATTCAACGCGAAATAAGTATAATAAATGAGCGAATTATTGTTCAAATAAAATTGTTTTACGCACACGGCGCGCTGCGGTCCCATTTAACCGATCCATTGCGACTGATTTTCCAAGTAACGAGCTAGCCGCTAGCCCTCTCCCCGCGCTCCGCCTTGCTTGGGTTAGCGCGAGAAATCAAATTCAAATTTAAACTAATTCATGGCCCACCCTGTATTTTATTCTGTTAATAAAATTAGGTAATGCATAAATGACCACGACCATTACACTTCAAGGGATCGTCAGAGATATTTAGAATAGGAACACTACTATTGTAAACATCCACTTTTCACCAATATGAACACGAAAAACCCAAAAATTAAGTGGTGATTTTATTACAACCTATTTTCAACTGCTATACATCCGTAAGATATAGGAGTGGTATGTTTTACTATCATGCGTAGGTATGCAGTCCTGGCTAGCACAATATAGGGTTTTATAGGGACATCATATGTGCCATTTATTTTACACATTAGTCAGTTACATTACCCACATTTTAAAATTACTGTATATTATTATAATTACCCTCCATACATCTCAGTACTTACCTATTCATATTCTATATAGTTTCAGGGTAACATTCTTTATTATAAACTTACAATCAATTGGATTTTTTTGTTATAATTTTATATAATTATAGCCTATCACGTTGCTATTGTATTCCATAGTAAGATTTCATCTTTACAATTTGTACAATTGCAATAAGCATGATAGGCACCTACTACACACATTTAGAGCATGATATTCATTGAACCATTATTTATAGTTGAAGGCTTGCTGTTCAATTTTGTTATTTAATAATACTTAACAAACTTCTTGATTTTTTAATAATATTCACAATTCTTGATTCGAACTTGAGAAAGAGGTTGTTAGGATGAATCATTGTAATTCCAATTGATTAAATGTTGACTACATTTTCTTTCAATTTAGTTTCACTGAAATTAGAATCATATATAAAATACCTTATAGGTATTTTACAATAAACTGTTTTTATAAATATATATGTTAATTTACTACTCTAACAAAAAAAAAAATATTTCGAGGATCAATATTCTAAAATCCCACCCTTTGTATTTGACAAATCGATCACTATGGTCCCGTGGTACGTTCCACTTGCGTGAACGATTGCGGCACTGACAACCTTGTGGAATGACAATTGTCACAATTGGGAGCGTCGTCGGCGAGGACCACAAGTGGATTGCACCCCTAGAAAATGTGCAATCTGAGGAAAGGGTTTCAAAGAATAGTAAATAAATGAGGGCGCCCTCATCTATCGTTTAGCGGGCCACATCGATTACTTCAACCAAAATGTTTTAATACTTGAATGTTACAAGTAAATTAAGGTCTTCTTTAGACAAGCTCAAAAAGTGTGATCAAAGACTTACACTACATACTAGACATTAGTAATAAAAATCGGGTAAATAGTTTGTTATTAAATAAAATTACAAAAGTTCGAACATAAGTTAAATTTTTTTCGTCACTTCAAATATTTGAATTTTAAATATCCAACTCTAATTTCTTTAAAATGATCCATTCAAAATTATGAAACATCTTAATCGTCTAAATCCTTTTTCGAACGAACTTTCCAATGTTGGCCAGGCGTGCCAATTTCCCTTTTATTTAATAACCTCCAGCTATAACAATCCGCCTAACAATGCTTACCTATTTACATGAAACAAACAACAAAACTTTAACTTTGTTATATAAGTAAAAATTGGTGACGTATCAAGATTGGCGAAGTTATGCTTCATTGGGAGTCACTGTAATTTCAAACGATATAGCTATAACTATTTAATAAATTAAAAAAATGACATAAAGAGAAGAGTGAGTGCCGGGAACAGAGTGAATGGTGCGATGGAACATGTGTAAAGTGCTTCCACTATATATGTGTTAACATTAACGCTAATTCTTTCAAGAAACTGAGCAAACATGCTCGTTCTGCATGGATATGCCCTAGTTGCACGATCAATAAACCTAGGAGTAACAATACGAATACACCTATTAGGCCTATGGTTGAAGATAGCGCAGGGAGTTCGGATACTGAATTTGACCAGGCGGATACCAATATTATAAAAACCATTCGTAAAGAAATAAGGAGTACAATGCGTGCTGAAATGAGGAACTTAGTGCGTGAACTGATTAAAGTAGAGTTGGAAGGAATTATTAATCAAATTGACGATTTGAAATCTTCTGGGTCATTTGATATTGCTCAATACAATGAACTAAAAGATCAGCTTGGAGGACTCCGGATAGACAACAAGGAGTTACGTGAGGAGAATGAAAAGTTGCGAGAGTCCGTCAAAAAACTATCGGGACAAATTAATTCTATGGAACAAAATCTGCGTGAAGCGAATCTAGAAATTCATGGTCTTCCGGAGCACAACAATGAAAACCTGCCAAATTTGATTAGGCAACTAGCTAAAGTAGTCTCTCATCCGCTGAATGATAATGATATTTTAAAATGTACAAGAGTTGCAAAAATTGATAAGAACTCCACTCGCCCTCGTACAGTTGTACTTAAATTGCGAAGCCCCAGGTGCCGTGATGAACTGTATTCGGCAGTGACAAGATACAATAAAGCCCATAAAGATGCCAAGATTAATACGAGTCTTCTGGGAATCGGCGGTGACCCTAAACCTGTATACATTGCGGAACATCTATCTCCTATCAGCAAAGCGATGCATTCAGCTGCACGTCAAAGGGCCAGAGACAAGGCATACAAATTTGTCTGGGTCCGAAATGGTAGAATTTATGTCCGTAAGGATGAAAACTCTGGACACATACTTATTATGGATATGGACTGTCTAGATAAAATTATTTAAACGAATGTCTCTGTTTACCTGTAATGTTATTTTGATTAAGTATTGTATTTATAATGGCTATAACAGTATACTATCAAAATGTAAGAGGTATTAAGTCTAAATCATTGGATTTTATCAGTTCTATTCTGTCAAATGATTATGATATTATCTGCTTAACGGAGACTTGGTTGGATGAGTCGGTCATGTCCTCTGAATATTTTGATAAGCGAAACTCTGTAATCAGAAGGGATCGTGGGAATGATTTCAAACAAATGCACTCTAAAAGACATGGAGGTGGTGTACTGATCGCTGTTTCAAATAGATTAAATTTTTTAACGAAAATTGATTGGCAAACATCATCTGTTGAGGATTTATGGGTCCGAATTAACCTCGGTAGATCTTTTATAAATTTATGTGTCGTTTATTTACCATCCTATATTACTAATGAATCTTTTAAATCCTTTCTGACAAAGGCGGAAGAAATTACATTAAATAATTCTGATAATGTTAGTCTTTTGTTAGGCGACTTTAACCTGCCACAAATCGACTGGGATCATCCCATTGCTCCATTTCGCGCATCTAATGACTTTAAAGCTTTAGCCCTGCAAGAATACTTGGCAGTCACCAACCAAACCCAGATTAATTATATTAATAATCATAATAATTGCATACTTGACCTAGTTCTTACTGACGAAAATCATAATATCTCTATAGCTAGTGCTCCTCCCCTCACTAAACAAGATTCTCATCATCCTCCATTTGAGTTACTTGTGCGATTGGCAGACACGAATGAACTACCACTCAATAAGTCAAGCGTCAAATATAACTTTAGAAAAATGAATTATGAGGCATGTTTATCAGAGTTGGAACAAATTAACTGGATTGAATTTTCTTATTTAAGGTGTGACGAGTTTATTCTTAAATTTTATAACATATTATGGGTTATTATTGAAAAGCATACACCATTAGCTAAACAAAGAAAGTCAAATTATCCCGTTTGGTTCTCTTCTTCACTTATAAAATTACTTCAAGAAAAATTCAAGTTCAGAAGAAGGTATAGGAAATTTAAAAACCCCAGAGACCATGACACCTTTTTGAGTCTTAGGGATAGGTCTAGAAGAGTTATGGATGAGTGTTTTAACAGTTACATTAAAAACATCGAAGACAACATTACCGTCAATATCAAGGCTTTCTGGCGTTATACCAAACAAAAAAGAGACGGTAACAGTATTCCGGGCCAGGTTATCAGTAATGGAATAGTCTTTGAGGGTGGTTACAATATCGCTAATGCATTTGCGGAGTACTTTTCGTCTGTATATGTGAGTGGTTCATCATCCGGATCTTTTTTTACAACTTGCACGAGATCTAATTATACCCTTAGTACAGTGCATATTCGGGAACAAGACATCCTGTCTCGACTTGAGAAATTAGATCTGTATAAAGGCGCCGGTCCCGATGGCCTTCCCCCTTTTTTCATTCGTATGTGTGCTACGGTGCTGATCAAACCGTTGCAATTAATATTTGAAAAATCAATTAGTGAGGGGGTGTTTCCTGAACTTTGGAAAATTGCACAGGTAGTGCCGATCTTTAAGGATGGCAACAAGAACAATGTAGCCAATTATAGGCCAGTGTCTCTAATTTCTTGTTTCGCGAAGGTGTTGGAGGGCTGCGTTTATGATGCGGTGTTTTACCACTTTAAGCATCTACTTAATGATCGGCAGCATGGATTTGTTAGTAAACGTTCAACGGAGTCTAATTTACTAATATACAGCAACTTTATTTATGAAGCCTTCGAACAACGTGGACAGGTGGACTCTATTTATACAGACTTTTCCAAGGCCTTCGATCGAGTGAACCACTCTGTACTATTGACGAAACTTAATCACATAGGTATACACGGTGATCTTTTAAGATGGTTCCAAAGCTACCTAGCAAACAGAAGTCAGTTCGTTGCGATAGCAGGGTATGAGTCTTCGCCATTTACAGCACATACTGGAGTTCCTCAGGGTTCCAAATTAGGGCCATTATTATTTTTGATCTTTATCAATGATCTTCTTGGTATTCTTCAGTGTGAATGTTTGGCATATGCTGACGACATTAAGATCTATCGGGCTATAAATTCACTTGACGATTGTCTGATACTGCAAAATGACATGGATGTTCTTTTGAAGTGGTGCGGATATAATCGTATGTCACTGAATGCTAAGAAATGTCATTACATTACCTTCACTAACAAGAAGAAATACGTTGATTATGAGTATAAAATTGGACAGGACATATTGAAGAGGGTATATTCAGTTCGTGATCTGGGAGTGATATTTGACTCGGCAATGTCTTTCCGTAACCATTGTGAACAAACAGTCCTGAGGGCAAACAGAATGTTAGGTTTTATCATAAGAGTATCTATGCCATTTAAGAATCCTTCCAGCACAATTCTATTATACAATGCTCTTGTTAGGAGTTTGCTGGAGTATGGTGCTTGCATTTGGTCACCATATTATGCCAAATATATAGGACGGATTGAATCAGTGCAATCTAGATTTGTTAGATACCTAAGTTCACGATCAGGAGTCAGAAAAGTTATTTCTGGATATGATGACAGATTGTGCTACTTCAACATGATCAGCTTAGAAGTTCGACGTAAGATTTTTGATTTGTTAATGTTATATAAAATCGTAAACGGTATGATAGACGCCAATTTAATTGAATACTGCAAATTTAAAATAAATAATCGCGTTCAAAGATATCCTAGACTTTTTGAGTTGCCTAGTTCCACGCTTAACACAGTATTCAATAACCCACTTACTCGTATGTCCCGACTATTTAATGAACTCCAACCTGCTGTTATTGACATTTTTAACCCAAATTATTTTTCATTCAAACATTCCTTATATTCACACTTTACTCAATCCTGATTCTAAGTTTCAATAACATTAACGAAGTATTGTTCTTTAGTAACGTCAACTGTGTGCCGTTTATATAATTTTTCACAATTTTTCAAATTTCAGTTTGATATTTATTTGTTTTATTTAGTTTTGTTTTTAATTTTGGTGTGACATTTTTTTTCTCTTGTTTTTCATTATTATTATTTCACTCAACTACAATTTATATACTTTATTTTCATTATTATTTTATATGTGAGACGATGTTTGAACTACTAGGTGTATGTTGTACTCACCTGTAATTGATGCACATACTATTATAAGTTGTTTCTTCTATTGATATATTGTTCCTATGTTTTGTATGTGTATTGTTGGTGTGGCTATTTAATAAAAAATAAAAAAATAAAAAATAAAAAATAAAAAATGGGAAAGCTACTTGGGAGCCGGCGCTTAAGCTGACCGATCGTATTCGCATCAGCGTAGTAAGAAAGCGTTTAGGTATGAAAGATAGTATCGGTGTAAAGATGAAAAAGGGTATGCTCCGTTGGTTCCGGCATATAGAAAGAATGTCAGAAGAAAGAATGACACCACAGATATACAATGCGAAAGTGGAAGGATGTAGGTACCGGGGAATACCTAGACTATCTTACCAGGACCAAATAGACCGAGTCTTATCTGAAGGTCAAGTCAAGAGTCTCCATAACCGGCGAGCGTGTATGAGACGAACTATGAGAGTGGAGGAAGCCAAAGAGGTATAATATAATAATATAACGAAAGAACCTGTTGGAACCCTGTACTCTCTGCCTACCCCGCAAGAGATCTGGCGTGATGATATAGATAGATAGATATTTAAAAAATTCCGTCAAAGTGTGCTAGAATGTATTGTACAACTAAGCTTTCGTAGAAAGTATATTACACAAATTGGTTACTATATAAAAACACATGAACCCATTAAATCTGCTATTCAGATGCCTTTTGTAAAACTTCTAAATCTGACAAAACTTTGGCGGCTTAGAACTCCGACAAACATCGCATTAAAATATTGCAAATTTTTGACAAGAGATCTGATGTGATGATGAGAAAAAGACAAAGAAGAAGACATTTTTGACAAGTACTTACCACCTCATGATATTGTAAAGTTCTTAAAAAAACTGTTAAAAATTGAAGTTGCACATATTATTCTTAAGAAAACGGGACCATAGTACGAAATGTTTACAATTTTTATTAGGTGTTTAGTGCTGCTAGGTGATGAAGAAAAAGTTAGTTATTTAATTCATTTCTACTTTTTTTGGTCGAACTCTAACTGAGAACCGATTGTGGTTCCTTTGAATTCGGATCAAAATCGATTTTGTTTTAGAACGAATTAACATGCCTATTGCCAACATGTAAATAGTCATTTTTTTGTTCAGGCAACGGTATCGTATGACCCAAAAAGCCGAGTCAAAAAATTAAATTTAGGAAATAACATAGGTACGTATTCTATCCTTTTTGATGAGTACCATGACTATCTTTTTATACATACATGTTAAAAATTTTTCTTTTGTTTTAGACTGTCTATTTATGCATTAAAAAGAGTCAACGCTTGGCACTGATAGTTTTGTGAAAACAGTATGGTATATTTCGTTCAGACCGAAATCCTATCGGTACATGCGAGCATGTTCCAGCAGTTCCCAGTTTATCTCGAGGTTAAGAAGCGTACGGTAATGTACTATTCCACTCAAGAAAACTTCGACACTGATTTTCTTTTACGTCGTTTTATAACTACTGTAGCTGTACTGTACTGTAGTCGGTCGGTATTGTTTGGTTTCTGTTCGGTTGACATGCTTTTCAGAGTAATTTTGAACATCCCCATACGATGGTGATGACTTGCTTTCCAGTGAGTTGTGTGTAAATGTGAGTTGCACGTAATCTGGGGTATGATCCAATGATATCTACGTGACACTTTGACCCAACCTCTTACTATGATACTCCAAATTCTTTAGTAATTTCACTTCTTAGAAGTGGCTAGAAATCTCTATTATAACAATTTTATAATGTTTACTAAGCACTTCAGGTTTTAGAATCCCTTGGTGTAAGTAAGAAGTAGTGTACCTACCAATTTGGGTACCTACTTACTAAGATGATAGAATCAGCCTATACCGTCCCACTGCTGCCCATGATCTTTTCTCAACCCGTGGAAACCTGCCTCCACCAAAACTTAAATAGAACTTTTCACGCGGATACGTGGTCAGGAATCAGGACAGGTCAACTGTAAACGATGCCCAGAATACTTACAAACAAACAATTTAATGAAAGCTGGCTAAGGTCTCTTACAATATGTATCATAAAAAAGCTCAGAGGCGCTCAGCGAGCTATAGAAAGAGCTGTGCTAAGAGTTTCTCTACGTGATCGATTTAAAAATGAGGAGATTTGTAGAAGAACCAAGGTCACCGACATAGCCCATAGTATTATCAAGCTAATGTGGCAATAGGCGGGCCACATAGCGCGAAGACTGGACGGCCGTTGGGGCAGAAAGATTTTAGAGTGGAAATCGCGTAATGGCAAGCGCAGCGTGGAACAGCCGCCTGACAAATGGACCGACGATCTTCTGAAGATTGCACGAAATCGTTTGATGCTGGTGGCACCGGACCGGTTGCGCTGGAGAGCGATTGGGTATGCCTATGTTCAGCAGTGGACTGGTATAGGCTGAGATGATAAAGAAAGCTAACGTAATGCTAGACTATCTTTGGACGGCGATCCACCAAGAAGGTCAACAAGTATCCAATATATACCTAGGATATACCGTATGTATGCAGTAGGTAATATACTGATTCGTCTGTTGAGGTGTGGCTAATCTTTAAGACACCAAGGTTACTGGTTGTTCCATAGGATACGAGACACCCGGAAGGTTGACCAGAGAGTTCAAATTGAAGGAGATCGTGCCGCGCTGGCCAGTTCGAGGTCATTTATCTGAATCTGCGTTGTGGAGCAGGGGAAACGCTCAGCATACTGCCGCGTCACAACAACCGTTGGTAATGGTGAACCGCCCAAACTACTTGGAAGTCTCTCACGAGCCAGTACCTGCCGATACTAGTCGACAGTTAGTTGTGTGCTGGACGCCGGCGGCCGACTTCGACAGTTTACTAAGTTCGCTTCGTAGCGTCGAGGAGCGTAGACGCGCCGCGCATTCGCGCCAAAATGGTCGCCCAAACTCGATTTCACATACCGCCCGCTTAAATTATGTCATATTCGATCGTTCTTAACTGTTATTTTTTGCTTTGTACAAAATTCAACAGTTTCTCTTAGTGCTATGAGTGATTTTAATAGTGTTGTTTAGTGGTGCTTACATTTTCTAGCTATGATTTATCAAATGCACAATGCAAACAATTTCTGTTTTTTGATTATTCAAAAAGAGTGAACGAGTTTGTCAATTAGGAAAAATGTTGACAGGATTCACTGTGTTCTGTGTTCTATTATCGGGTATATTCCCTTCTGGTAAGTTTTAATTTCGTATGCAATAACCTTCACTTTTTTATTATTCTCAAGTTAATGCTAAACATTCATTATGTATATTAAAAACAAGTTTTAGTAACTACATGCATAAATTAAAGCTTTACTTAGGTACCTATTTTTTTACTTTTATGTCTGAATTGAAAACAAATGACGATTGATGTTTTTATGTTCAATTTAATTTTAACTCAAACTCAAAGCGTTTATTTTGTATAAACCCTGCGGGGGTGCTTATAAAGTGTTATATTTACATTTTTTTAACTTACTAATCTACCACCGGATCGGAACGTGGCCTGAACTGAGAAGATCCGGCGAGAAACTCAACGGGCTTGTCTTTTTTGTTTAATTCTTCATTTTTTGTATAGATTCGTACATTTTTATATTATACAAAATCATTAATGCAATCCAGCTCCAGTGTGGTGCCTAACGACTGAGATATAAGCCTATTTTTAAATATATGCCTGGATGGACCAGTCTCCACAAGCAGCACCCGTTCACGAGTACGACTACTTGAGCAGCCACTACCTCTCTCGACCATATTAGAGGGAACGAAGTGACCCGCACCAAATAGACACTGCAAGCATAGACTTTTTAGTGAGCATGACCAATGCAGACCCCGGAGTGCACACATAACATCAATCTGCTAAAAATCTTCAACATAAGATAGGTATTTTTTTAAAATAACGTCACCAGAATAAAATGGCGAAACCAGTGGAACTACTGATCTAGAAAGTAAACAATTACAAAAACACTTAATTCTATCTCGCAGATGTCAATTCGTTTAGTGGAAGCCGTTTTACGAACTTACATCTTGGAGAAAGAAATAGAAGTTTCAAAACTTTTCACATGTTCATTTTATTAAAGTCAAAATAACTAAAGCAACTGTTTGTAAACAACAACCAAACATTTAATGAAGCAACGACCATGCAACAAATCAAATGTGCAATGCCACCATGCCATGCCAAATAACATGAACGCGCGCATAACGCACGTCACACACGTTGAAATAGACAGCGATAAAGCGATTTGGCAATTCTTGGTAGCAACCTTTCTCATGCAGACAGACAAAACATCAAGTCAAAAGTATAAGAAATTGTTTCCTGTAAACATGACTCTGGGTCCTTTTCAATTTTATACGACATTTTGTCAAGTACGGGCTGAAATGGCGGGAAGGGAACAACTTTATAAAAGATTGGCCCTCAAAAGACCATGAAAGTGTAGAATAGAAATGATGGAGCAATGCCTTTCCCAGCAGTGGAATTCCAACTGCAAAAAAAGGTTCTGCTAAGGAATTCATATAGTCATTGCCAAAAATGAATGACGTCAAGACGGCAACAATCTTGGAATTGGAATAGGACAGATGATTATTTCAGCCCTACAGGGTATGGTTCCGGTTCTAAAATTAATAAATCATTATGTGATTGCTTGATAAGGTTAAGTTACCATGTATGGCATCAAGTGAAGATAAAAAAAATATGGAATCTTCTCCAAGATGTTGAAGAAAGGCCTATTTTGATGATAATGAGGATGAAGCAATAGGCCTGTAGTATGGAGTTCCAAAGCTGTTGAAGACCAAATCATAGTGTGATTGACAAATGTATCAAAATACCCTCCAGAGTCGTCTTGATTATCATTCTAGCTTTATTTCTAACTTAATTTTAATTTTCAAAATTCTAACACCAAGTCTATAGGAATAATAGACCAGCTGATCCAACACCCATTTCCTTCGCAAACACACCGCGCACGAGTCGAATATAGCAACTGTACTATTTTTACCCACAAGATGAGTGAACTCGGGGCATGTTTTCTGCCAAAACACGACAACAAGCAGTGTTATTTACGGATCACGTACGTGTAGACAGACTGTCTGATTATTGCCACTTGTTTTGCCAAATGCATTTGTATCATTGTTCATTGGTCATTGTAATGATAGTTGATGATGAAGTGTTGCAGTGGATATACAAGAATTTGAGTATTCAAAATCTATCTAACTTTGTCTATTCCAATCAAACTTTAAAAAATTATAACTTTTTCACTCTACACTAAAACGTCGATTTCTTGCTAACAGCTTCTTTAATTCAATAAAATAAATTTAATAAAAAAATTTCACACAACACAATCCATGTTAGAAATTTAAAACATCATTAGGTTAGTAAATTATTTAGATTTACGAACTATGTTAGTATTGAAATGAAGATTGGCATATCTTTGGAGGATATCTACATCCATTCTATTCGCAATCATCTTCAGAACTCCATTGGTGCTACCCTGCAACCTTCTCACAATGTCTTCGGAAATACTGTCGCCTTCATATTACACTTGTTGTAGATTGCAATCACAAGTAATACATCTAAAAATTGTGATGGTTTGTTCACAAAGTTTTAAAGTTTGATTGGAATAAACTATATATTATTATCATATGGTTTTGCGAGAGAATTCAACCAGGTTGGTGAAGAAAGTTAACGTAAGCAATAATAAAATGTCAATTAATGAACATAATGAACTAGGTTCAACAATCTGTCCGTCTCGGACTTCCAATCTCCGTCGAATTTGAGAAAATTAAAGAAGATAATGGAAAATAACTACGGTGGATGTAATAATCATACTTATTATAACGCCAATGAATGCTGGTGTTTTCCGGCCGTATATTAGGAGTGTGGTGCTGGAATTTCCTTTATAAATAGATCGAAGATATAATATAATAATATACATTTGAATATCAGACTGCCTCCTTACGGGCGACGAAATTGGGGTGTATACTAGTACTATACGGTATTTTTTAAATTTTAGATCATGTTTGGTGTTGAGAGGAATTAGAAAAGTTTACGTTCATGAATGAACTAGACTGGATGTAAATTTATATTCACGTGTAGGTTAACAAGAATAGGAAATACTAATGTCCATGGTGACCTTAGATGGTGTCATTATGTGGTCTACGGTTGGCCATTTGGACGTCATTGACCTCACCAAGAGACTGACCTTATCCACCTGTTTTGAAGTTTGTCAATTTTGGTCCAATTGACTCTTTACGAGTCAGGTCAATTAGATGTCCGTGACATCTTCCTCGATTTGTTAAACGACTGTTGATGGAATTTGAAGGTTATTTGACGGCTGGGGTCGTGGGCCAGAATTGACGATGAAAACACGACATGAAATCAAGAAGAAGAATCCGAATGAAAACGTTATGTTCTCATTAGAAACACAAATTATAAACATAAAACTATACAATAATTTAAACCGGTGAAATGCTATCCAATTAAATAAGATTTATGCTTTTTCACCCATCTTAACTAAAACTTAAGGCAAAGAACGCAATCTACGTCACGTTACAATAAAAAAGAGCATTTGCATTAGTGATGAGATCAAAAATACTCTTGTATTACGTCAAGAACTGAAGTAAGAAAAGTAATTAGAGCACAACGTGATCATAATACTTGGCCTTGCTGCTGTTCTCAAGATTTGGCAAATTGTCCCACTTGCGATTATGTTTGAGAAGTGTATATAAGTCATATCTAGAATTAAATCTAGTCATTTACGTAAAAGCAAAGCTATACGAGTTTGTGGCCATTAAAACATTCAAAAAATAATTTGGCTAGGACCAGGCAAGGGGTTTTTCCAAGATAAATAAAAATGAATTTTTGATACTTGATGTTTCGACGACTTCTACAGTAGACTAATTCTCAAGTAAAAAAAAATTATGAAAGATTATGCAGCTGTTCTAATGAGATGTAAAACTGTATGTGACAAGTAGTTGGCCAGACTTAAAACTCTTATTTCATATAGATAATATAAAAATATAATTGCAGCATGACGTGACGATTTTGGAGGATAGAGTGAAGTGAAGTCTATGTTTATGAGCATACAACTACCCACAGGAATTGGGTAACTAACTTCTAAACAGGATGGATGGCGGAAGACTAGTGTGCCTAATTTAATCTGTAAACAATATGAGTTCACCTTATATTAATTTGGAAAGTTTTCCTCCTAAATAGACAACCAACGTTTTTGATAATTTCTAAGAAATTTTATTGCTAATCTGTATATTAAGGAACTTAAACTCCGCAACGGATTTTCCTTCTCCGTTGTCTAAAACGTTGCATCCGTATCAGACAAGTAAGCTAGGTCGAGCAGCGGTTGGCCCCGCAACCTGGAACGCTGGCTGATGGGAAATAACACATGGGAATGAGGCCTTGCTGTAAATGTTTGAGAGCCTGTGTTATGCTTAGCTACTTTGCTTGCGATAAGATTAGCACCAGTAAGAACCTTAAACTTCCTTGTTACTGAGGCTCTCAAAATTGAGAGTACGATATATTTCAGAACGCTCGCTTTGTATTTACGAGGTTCAGATTGCCAAGTCAATTTCATTAACAAAATTCAGCTGAACCGGATCTAATTTAGATGTTTTCGTATACGAATACGAATAAATTATCCGGCTGCATTGAAGATGAGTACTCGAAACGGGTGGGTCACGGGAAGGAAATCCGAAAAATAGTTTTATTTCATGTGGGATATTCGCGTAAATCTAAGAATTCAGTAGCTACAATGGTACTTCTTTCGCTAAACTAGTTCGTTAATACACCTCCTTGTTACACGCGTGACATGTGCACCTTTGATCTTCCAAAAAATAAACATATGTTCGTTTAAAATCTTCCTGCGACATGCCAGACAATCGTAAACAGTTTGTTTGTCTACTTCGCGATCCCAACCTTGATGGAGTTACGTCCAAAACGCACAGCCAATGTCAATGCCGATGTCCGTTTTCCAGCTATTTTATTAATTCCCTGACCTTTTGCATTGATAAATATTTTATTATTAATTACCGTTTTAATTGTACAGTAAAAGGTCACCTGTTTTAGCGATGATGACTATTGAGAGCAGTATAATATGGTTTTATAGCATATTGGAAAGTTTTAGGAGTCATTCTAGAATTTGCAGCACAAAATGCACTCGAAATCATCAATATCAAAATAATGTTCTCAGGTATAAGTCTCGTAACATGCGTAAACTACAAACATTTCATTCGGGCCGGGTGTTTGTGCATGTGATAGTTATTTTTGGTACTTCATCCACAATACGGGAATAGGTTTTTAAATTAAAAATAAGGAGTGGTGTTAAATAATTGGGAAACTAACTATAACAGTAGTTGAGATTTTTACTACGAAAACGTATTGCAATATTGTGTAATAAATGGTAAATTACTTTGAATTTTGCAATTGAATTTTAGAAGTTATCTGTATACCCCCCCTAAAACCGGGCTCTTCCTATTAACACTTTTATTGCTATTTCGTTTACAAATACCACTCAAACAATAACGTTGAATACTACCAACAACTTCACCAATACATTTTTAAAAGTAGTTTCCTAAATTATCCTCAATTTTTGTTGAATATATTCATGTCAAGATTAATGTCGTGGCCGGCCACGTGCGCGTACGCAAGTTGTTGCGTCACAGCTTTATAACTTACTAAATACTGATTGCCTTGGTTCGTTTAAAGATCAACTCGTATCTTCACACTTCAATTAATTTCTATTTACATAGGTGCATTATTGTTTTTTTATATCAGACGGGGGCATAAGCCAGTTATCGAAATGACATTGAGTTAACGACTTAGTAATTGCCTTGTTTGCTTTGGGTAATTGTTAAGGTTGCTCTTTTGCATTAATAATTAGTTTATAGTATTCAGGTATTAACTGTCGGGACTGACTCGTTGGTTTAGTTGGAGATTGTGGGTATGGTGATCTCGAGGTCTTGGCTTTAAATTTTAGATTGAAAAAGTGTAGTGTCTATCGAAAGATTCTCGGTAATTCGGAGTCTGAAATTGTGCCCGGTATTGTAGCAATATGCTCGACCGCTAACAGACGTGTACACACACACCTCTGGTACTCTCCTGCTTCAGGAATATAGGCGTGATGGTGTTGTTGTCATCAGTAATCGTAATAGAATCTCGAAGTTTGACCAGGCCGTCGTTTCGTGTTAGCACGGGGTTAGTTGAATTCGAGGAACTTATAAACTAAGTCGATTTAGAGCGAAAATAATAAAAACCAAGAAAAGGGTTCTTTAGTCATGATTAGTTTCCGAATTGCTCCAGTACTGGGCCAGGATAGGCTGGTTTATTATAGTATAACTGCACTGACTGCTGGGCAAAGAGATTCTTCCATAAATCGAAGCGAAAGAGTATGAGGAGTACGCTCAACTCTTTCCTATGAGGAGGAATTTGAAGAGCCTATGAGAAGTAAGACCTAATGGTCATATTTCACCTTGTGGACCAAGTTGGTGGAGGCCATCCATTGCTGGACTTTCTTTCTAAGTTGCTAACTTTATGTCTTTGACACTCTGCCAGTGTCAGTGACTTAAGGATCTCGAACCTCAATTTCATGGAACACATTTCCGTTACCCAATCTAGAACATATTGCGTATTTATAGATGCGTGATTATGAATTCTTTTTGTAACCACCGGAAATGTATAACGACACATAAATCAGGGAACTATAATGTTTAGAATACTGATTGAATACATAATATATTTTTTTTCTTGTTTGTGTTATGATTTACGCATGTCAACTGTGAATCACGATTCAGGTGTGCGTTAGCATAAAACAATGTTGATTGTAGTCTACACTAAAGCTGGTACTCCATTGCTGTCGTCCTTGTTTTAAGTCCAAAGTTGGAAAGTGTTAGAGAGAGAACGCTTCCTAAATAGAAAGTCCAGCAAAAATGTATATAGGAGCGAATGAGTTAGTGGGGCAGTTTACTGTTGAAACTCGAATACTTATTTCATTTTTACAAGCTTTTATTTAACTTGCAATGTTCTTATGTATGTGTGTCTGTCTTCCCGGTTCAAATCTTGTGATCCAATTTTCAAGCACTTGCTGATATCCGATTGAGCTGAAATTAGGCATACGTATGTAAGTTCGGTGACAATGCAATAATATGGTAACATGGAGCTTGTCTGATGATGGATTAGGAAATGGCCATAGGAATATATGAAATAGACAAAGTAGCCCCCTCGTGTCTGGCCATGTTAGATTGGTACTGACAAGTACTATACAACGAGCTAGTGTTCAGGATCGATGATGAAACCAAAAGGTGGAATTGGAACCCAACTACTCAATATAATCCCACAGTGTTTAGGCTCATTGGATTTGATTCGACGTAACTCCTCAACTAAGCAAGATATCTTCATCGTATTTTTCCTATAAAATCTTGTTTCAAAAATAGTTTTACATAAAATTTTTATATTGAGGAATTCAAACGAGACAGATTGTGCCTACATCATAAAAGCGTTAACAAATATGTATTTCACACATACAAAGCCACTAACACAAAGATTTATGTGACGTAATAAGCCAAACTGTCTACGATCTAGACCCTATTTAATAAAAGTGACAATATTAAATGATGATATAGATGGATAGATAAAACCGCTTTATTAAATAACACCTGTCGTGACAATGCGACAATTTTTTTACAAATATGTCTCATTGCTTTATGCAAAGATCTAGAGTATTATGGTTTTATGAAATAGGGCCCACGTGTGTCTGTTATTTTCATATAAACTGAAGCACACCCAGGAACTTAGTATGTTCGCGCTGCAATGGAGTAGGGGCTTTTATTAGGTATGTCTGTATAGTAAGATTTATAATTCTTATCGTGTTGAGTAAGAACACAGGAGTGCATCATTGATAGATGTTCTTGAATTGAATACGACGACAGGTACCTTCAATCTATCTATGTATCTATATCATCACGCCAGATCCCTTGCGGGGTGGGCAGAGAGTACAGAGTTCCAACAGGTTCTTTCCTTACATACCTTTCTGGCTTCCTCCATTCTCATAGTTCGTCTTATACACGCTCGCTTCAGATAAGACTCGGTCTATTTGGTCATGGTATGATAGTCTAGGTCTTCCCCGGTACCTACATCCTTCCACTTTCGCATTGTATATCTGTTTTGTCATTATTTCTTCTGACATTCTTTGTATATGCCCGAACCAACGGAGCATACCCTTTCTCATCTTAACACCGATACTATGTTTTATGCCTACCCGCTTTCTTACTACGCTGTTGCGAATGCGGTCGGTCAGCTTAACTCCGCACATCTACCACAGAGCTCGCATTTCCACCGCATTTATTCTACTTTCATTCTCCTTATTACATACCCAGCTCTCGCTGCCATATAACAGCGTTGGCACAAGCACTCCGTTATGTATGGCCAGCTGCGCCTTTTGGCTTAAGTGCCGGCTCCCAAGTAGCTTTCACATCGCACCATTCACTCTGTTCCCTGCACTCACTCTTCTCTCTTGTCAGCGGTGTATTTTCCATCCTTACTAAATGCGCATCCAAGATATACAAACTCATTCACTTGCTTCAGCACATCGTTACCAACCACAATCCTTGCATTCGTTATGGTTTCTTCACGTTCAAAAACCAAAATCTTGGTTTTCTTTACATTCAAATGTAAGCCATTTTTCATGCAGTCGTCTTTCATAACAGTGACTAGTGTTATTAAAGACTAACCTACCTTCAAGTAACGTTAATTAATACTATTTAATTTTCATGCAGATAGGTTTGGATTAAATCTGTACTAATATTATAAAGAGGTAAAGTTTGTCAGTTTGGATGTTCGGGGTAATCTCCGGTACTACTGATCCGATTGTAATGATTCTTTCACCATTGGAAAGCTACCTTATTCAGAAACATAGGCTATATAACATAAACCCGGTATGTGGCGTTGTTGTCGATCAGGTACGAAGTCGCGGGAGACTGCTAGTCTTCAATAATATTGTCAATAATTCATCTTTTGGTGACTATGTTTCATATTTGTCCTGACATACTAAGACCTACTTGCACGGATCAAGGTTACCGTTACCTGTTGGCTAACTCGAGCCTATAACGTTAAGTTGAAGGCAATTCAACATTATAACCTCGAGTTAGTCAATAGGTAAGCTAACCCTGGTTCGTTTAAGTGGGCCTAAGTGGCTACCTCAATAGTGCTATCTGTCGCCGCGCTCAAACCTTCCCTTGTACAGGTGGTGTGTGTGAAGGCAGGTGGTGGGGCAGAAAGGGCTTATCAGCGAGTGCAACATAAATCTGTGAGGTCGCCTCCCCTCCGTAATCTATCTAAGCATCATATTAGAGATACTACTAATCTTACTAATATTATAAAAGTGAAAGTTTCTATGTTTAGATGTTTGTTAGTTAATCACGCAAAAACGGCTGAACAGATTTAGATGAAAGGACATTGTCGAAAATTGCCCCAGAACCAACAAACATTTGACCCTTGCCGACATTATTTATCTATTTTATTAAAATAATGGCAAATATCCGTATCTAACGGACAATTTGCAGATTGCAAATTGTCAAATAACGAATATTTCAAAATATTGTAAGTACTTATATCGAAGTCGCCGACATCTTTACTGAATGTCAACACACAATATAACCTCATATGTATTAATGGCTAGTGAATTATAACCTGTTGGAGCTCTGTACTCTTTGCCTACCCTGCGAGGGAGCTGGCGTGTTGATATAGATAGATAGAATTATAACCCCAAAATCTAATACTTTTTGTGCAATATTGCGATTCCCCCGGTTGTCCGTTTAATAATAAATGTCTTAAGAGAATTTATGGGTAATTTGAAATCATACAAGTATTTTTTCATTGGTGTTGGTTCTGGGGCAAATTATGTATGGGCGCAGAACAATGTCCTTTTGCACACAGATAGTTTATCACCTAGATTAACACAAGATACATTTTTATTCCGGAAAAATTTTAAGTTCCTATCTAAATTCGACGCGGGTGAAGTCGCGAGCAGGAACTAGTACTAAATAAAAATAACATTTTGACTTGTTCGTTGCGTTTTATTACTCGTTAATGCTTACTTAATACGTTTGATAGAGATCGAAACATCACGAGATCACGACCCTTTTTTACGAGATTAATCTCTCACGTAAATCGTTAAGATCTTGAGAGTTTAACGATTTTACGTAGAGCAACATCCATAATTGTGTTTTTAAGCACGATTTAATGCATACATGGCTATTCTACTTCCTATTAAAGCATGCAAGGGATCTGTCGTGACGATATAGATCGATAGATTTCAAAATAAACGCGTGCGGAGCCGCGGGTAACAGTTAGTAGCATATAACAAATCAAAGCCCAGTCCAAATCAAAGTCCTTACTTCTAGCAATATTGTGCTAAAATTTTCACAGTTATAAATACTCCATATCTTCCTTGTGCCCTAGTGGCTTATTACAAAGCTGTAACCATGTAAACACGTAACGCGGCGTGTTACGATAACTCTGTGATAACACCTTTTAGCTGGCCTTCAGCGGCATAAAGCATTCTGTATGCCAGGCATGTCATATATGCGGCCCGTGGGCCGCATGCGGCCCACTTAGCATTTTCCTGCGCCCTGAATCAATTTTGAAAACAGCCAGATAATGCGGCCCACGACTGTGTTAAAAACCGTTTTGGAAATTTAATAAATATACTTGTCCTATAATAGTACTTATTTTCGTTAAGATTTTCATTAGTTTGTCTTCTTTAAGATGAGGTTTTGCGGTCCACCTAGTCTACGGCCTTCATGCTTTTGACCCACCAGTGACTTTGAGTTTGACATGGCTGCTGTATGCGAATGCGAAATGCTTTTCCATTACACAAACTTTTCACGAAATTATCATAACGCGCCGCGTTTGGTGATAGCGAATAAGGGCCCTAGAAACATCGTTTGACGTCATCAAGGTTCATTGACCGCGCGTTACGTATGGTGCACATAACAATAGAAATGGCGTAGGCCACGGAACTGGAGTTGGAAGCGTAACAGCTAAACACAGGGTTAATTTAGGTGGTTCGAGGAAATTTGTGTTTTATTTCATGAGTGATAGAGGTGCTTATTTGTTGATAGAATTTGATGGTTATCTATTTTTGTTAAGAACAAACCCTCCCTACTCGTTATTTTCTTATCTACAAAGTACCATTTATTACCATGCTTCGGAAGACACGTTAAACCGTTGGTATCGGTTACTTCTCATGTGGTAGTCGTTACGCCAAGTAAGAAGCCTTAAGGGGGTCTTGATAAGTTGTAACAGTAAATGTTCATAAATTTGCTTCTACGAATGCCTACTGAGTCCACACGGTGGAGTATGAGCTACTCTTTCTCAGCTTGTGTCGGGCATTTTTCAGTTGTAGCATCAATTAAAAATCAGGTGTGATTACATATGGATCAGAAACGTGGTGTCTTAAAATAGGTCTCATAAAAAAGCTTAGAGTAGCTGAGCGAGCTATGGAAAGAGCTATGCTCGGCGTTTCTCTACGTAATCGAATCAGGAATGAGGAGATTCGTAGAAGAACCGACATAGCCTTCAGGATTACGTACTCAAGAACCTTTCTGTTGTAACTGCCGCCAATTATACGAGCAATGTTTAACATTCATTGCCTATTCCATCTTGCCCGGTAAATCTGTAAAGGCCCCGCAGCCAACAGCGTAGATCATTCACACACACACATATTGTCTATGCCACATGAATACTCGTATTGCCAAAAACATTACATTTTATGCCCGACTGACTTATTGGTCTATTGGCAAAGTGCTTCGCTTTATGATCACGAGGTCCGGTATGAGTCCGGTAAACTTTCCGGTATGAGCCTAGAGTAAAGATGCGCGACTGCGAATAATCCGACCATTTTTTTTTTTATAAAAACGTAGCCCCACACTAGGATTTATTCCTGTGTCGTGGGTGCGTTTATAAACATGAAAATTCACATACACAAATACCCAGACCGGAACAAATAATTGTGAATCACACAAAGTCAAGAGTCTCCGTAACCGGCGAGCGTGTATGAGACGAACTATGAGTCGAGGAAGCCAGAGAGGTATGTAAGGAAAGAACCTGTTGGAACTCTGTACACTCTGCCTACCCCGCAAGGGATCTGGCGGGAGGTTATAGATAGATAGATAGACACAAAGATTTGTCCCGTGCGGGACTCGAACCCGCGACTATTAGACGCAGTGGGCAGAGCGGCTTAAGCTCTTAACCACTGCGCTAAATCGTCCGTCAAACTACTATTCGAATCATCTACAACTACTAATTTTCTGATTCGACTTGAACATTAGTAATATAGTAATTTTTATATTCGAATGACGACTACTAATAAGTAACTACTAATGGCGATTCGATTAGATTATCTGCGACTCTCACCCGATATGAGTGAATTATTCGAATGATTCGCCGCTTCTCGCGCCATTTCCGCGCCAAAACCAATTACGTGTGCGAGTGAGCAGTAAAAACTAAACGAAATAATAACGCTCTTGCTGGATTGTGAAACATTAAGTTTTTAGTTTAGAATTTAAATATAATTTGCGCTCAGTAATCAAGTGCTGGAATGAAACAAACGGCTAATAGTGCATTTTTTTCAAAAGCGCTTACAGTGCTCCAGCACAAAAAGCGCCTGTGCTAAAGTGGGGGTAAGCTTC